>OY728136.1:1221050605-1223615355 GCA_963277665.1 Viscum album | reverse complement strand
ATGAAATCGGCCGAGGCTGCTCGCAATTGAGAGGCTTGCACACAAATGGCCGGGATGGTGCGAAATCGATCAGTGCTACATAAAATTTGCTAGGGAAGCTTAAAATCGACTGAGGTTGTGTGATATTGTCCAAGACTGTGCACAATTGAGATGCTTGAGCGCAAAAGGCTAAGGAACCGTAAAATCGACCAATGGGCATGCAAAAGGATGGGGCGATGTGAAATCGGTTGGTTCGGAGTGAAATCGGACAAGGTGGAACACAATTGTCATGCTTACATGCAAAATTTCAAGGCGACGTGAAATATGTTGGGGTGGTATGGAATTTATATTCATGCACGCAAAAGGCCTGGGCAGTGAGAAGTAGGCTGGTGCGGCACGAAATGGGCCGGGGCGGCCCGAAATTGGCAGGTGTGCCCATAGATAGGAGGGAGAACAATTAGAAGTAATTGCATGAAGAAGAAGGGATTGTGCAAAATTTGGAAGTAATTCCTCACCGTGGGATGAGACTCACAGGGATTTGGAAGCGGATTAAATTTTAGGGGTCTCATGCAATGGAAGTCCCCCAGGTGATCTGGCGTGAAATGTTCAGTACATAAGAGAATTTTTTTGAACGCACGAGAGGTGGATTTCACGTAGGAAAGTCGGTTTAAATATATTGGCCTAGAATTTGAAAGGGTGAACATATATTTATAGGCACTTGGGGTGGCAGATCTATGTCTATAATGAGCATGCATGAAATATTGCGTGCCAGCATCTATAGCACAGAAACTCAACCGTACAGGGCGACGACATGTAACTTTCCGCACCTGCGTGAAAAAATCCCATGAATCCTAGTGTTGTACACATGTGACTGTTTTTTAATGCACCACATAATTTTTTTCACATGGCCCCTATGGGGCCTCTTGAATGGATCATCGGTTCAAAATATGGCTTTGTTTTGTCACACCCAAACCTCTTTCAACCCTTGAGCAGTTTTCAGCGTCTACAATTAATAAATTAAGAATGAAACTGCATCCATTGAATTTTACATTGTGAAAACTTCAGGGTTCGTAATAAATAATAATGAATAAAGTAAATTATTATTAATTGAACTTCAATCATCTCACACAAGATACCATTATACTGTTAAAACAGTTTAGTTCTGTAGGTAGAAACCCTTCTGAATTTTTGGAAAAAACTCAAAGGGTTTGTCACCAAATGATTTGTCTCATGAGACCTTCCAATGCATAGAGGGGCTATAGAATGCCCCAACCACCACTTCATGTCCATGAAATTATTTTTTCATTGATTAAATAAAAGAGAAATATTAATTTTTAATATCTGTACAGTGTAGAGTATACAGATTCATCAACATTTACATAGTTAATGTAACCTTCCAAATAATCACCGTATGTAAAATGGATTACGGTTTATGGAAAGACATATTTATGATATGATATTATAGATATTTAATATAAATAACATTTTAGATCAAATTTGATCTCAAATGGGTAGTTGGTACAACACATATAGATTATTAGGTGCACTATCAATAGTTAGTCACATCAAAATAGTAGTTGAGAGAAAGTATCTTACCAATATGTAATTGGTCAAAGCATAATAACCCTTAAATGAATCTTTAAATAACCTGAATATAAAAATAATCATGTTATTATATATAAAATGGCAGAACACATATACCACATACCTGAAATAAGTGGAGAACAATGAAAATCTAATAGAAATGAATGTGAGAAGAGAAACCCGTTACCTTTTACTCGAGTGTGCTGTTTGTTTGTTTTAATGTCCTGAATTATAAAATTTATATTCATTAATTAATAATTCTAGAACCACTTATACATGTAATTGATTTATTATAACCATATTGGATTTATTCAGGACCCTTTTACGGGTTTAAGAGGATTAATGTTATTGTTTTGGAAGCATTTTCTTCCTTGGTTTTGTTGATTCGTTTACTTGTATTAATGAATGGAAGTTCAATTGAATTGTGTGTAGATATACAGAATTGTTAATATATAATATTAGTGACATTGAAGATATATAAATTATCTATATTATTATTTTGTGTTATATTCTATGATGACGATTCATTAGGTAAAAGTTATTACAAATATTTGGATTAACATGGCTGTTTTGATCATAATGAACATGCTTTGTATTATTATTCCATATTATGAGTGTGTAAAGATTACAGAACATTAATAAGATAAAATACATATATAATAATCTGGTTCCACCATTAAAATGGTTAAATAAACAGTAAAAAGGTGAAAGTGAAGAACCAAATGTCATTGTCCACAACGGTTATAAATTGGATCCTCATGGATGTGGATTTCGTTTATAAAAATAAAAAGGGGGAGTAAGAATATTGATGATGGTTATTCCGTTAAAAAGATATAGTTCTAGTATATATAATATGTATGAGTTTAGCATGGTCATTTTGTCAGAGGAGGTGATGGGAGAAAAAGAAAAGAGATCAACTCAAAAATAAAAGAAAAGTTGAGAGATCCCTTACAAAAATTCGGCAGTCAGACTACATTGCATAAAATTTCATAAAATGATATGATGAGAAAAAAATGGAATCTCGTCATATTGAAATAAAATGGACTATAAGAAGTATTCATAAAATCAATCCCCAACATTTTAGAATGGAAAATCAAGTAGATAACATAAAATAAGTTTCGACTAAATAAAGAGAATGAAGGATTACCATACCTTATAGAATAACTCATAGATCATGATGGATGTGATATTGGGAGCTTAAAGACACCTAGGGAGGACTCCTAGATTGGTAATACAACCTGATATCCTAGTATGAGGGATTTTGAATGAATGAAAACGAATTTTTGAGTGGGTATTTATAGAAAAAGAGTGGTATTTTTTATTAATTTCATGTGGACGCATCATTATTGGTTTTTTTCAATCCATGGGGTTTCCCATGGGATTTTCCCATGGTTTAATCAACATGGGACACCTCATGTCATATGTTACTATAAAAAATTCAACCATACTTTAATATTTAATTATTAAATCATTATGATTTACTAAACTACTGAAAACTCAAAACTGTATTTTTTACTATTCATGAAAAATTCATGTATTTTTGAAAATTCCAAAAATTCACACTTAACATTTTTCGATGTGGATAATTCAAAAATGAACATCATTTTTTGAAAATAATTTTCTATGTATTTTTAATTTAATTATTAAATAAAATCAAAGTTAATTCCAAAAATTACAATTGTAAAGTTATAATTCGTTCTATATCACATTGAAAAATTATTTAAGATATCATTAACTTATTACCGTAAAAACATAAAATATTAGCATTATTTACTATTTATAAGTGTCGTATTACTATTTATATTACTATCCAAAAGGTTATGTTACTATTCATTAGAAAATCATGTTGGTTCTATTAGACTCCAATTGATATACTAGTCACAACTCTAGATGATCGTTTTTTGAAATTCAAAACATAGAAGTGGAAAAATTATGTTCCAGGGATTGGTTTTGACTGTCTCCTAAATAACCAAGTGTTCTTTCAAAGATACACAATGATTTTTGAAATATAGGATATGAAAATAATGTATTTAATTGAACCATACTAGAAAATTTATGGGGTGTCATGTTATTCCCTCATTTGTAAATTTCATCCTCAAAAGTTTACGTATAAATCCCACCAAAAAGATGTTGCTGGTTCTTCTTCATGAAATCCACCATTTCCCATGTTACTTCCTCCATATTATGGTTTCACAAAAGAAACTTCACTAGGTGAGTTTTCCTATTTCACAATAGCTACTCCCTTGTGTCAATAATCCCAATAGGCGTTTCACAGTATGACAAATCAGGTTCCAGTTAAATTTCATCATAGGTGAGTATATGTGTTGGGTTTGGAATGTATTTCTTGAACAATGACACATGGAACACATCAAAGACATTGAAGATATTTTGTGGCATTACTAAACAGTAATCTACTGCTCTAACTCATTCCATAATTTCAAATGGTCTGATATACCTAGGGCTTAGTTACTCTTTCGTACAAAACATTAAGACACCCTTCCACGAAGATACTTTTAGAAAGACAAGATCTCCCACCTAGAATTCCAAATCCTTTCTCTGATTTTTATCCTAACCGTTATTCTAACATTGGGATGATTTTAATGTGGTCTTGGATTGTATTCACCTTTGTCTTGGTCTCTTCAATATGTTTTGGTCCTATATGTTTACTCTCACCAACTTCATCCTACCTAGTAGGAGTTCGACATCTGTTCCCATATAATTCGTTATATGGAGGAATTTGAAAACAATAATGGAAACTATTGTTTTATGAAAATTCCACAAAAGTAAAGTATCAACCCCACATAACATTGATGTTAAGAGAACATAACCTCGTTATATCTTCTATAGTTTGAATAGTCTTTTTAGACTTTCTGTCAGTTTGGGGGTGATAAACAGAACTCATACGAAGCCCAGTATTCAAAGCCTTATGGAGAATTATCTTGAATTTTGATATAAACTGGGATCTTGATCAGACATAATCGATTGAGGTGAACCATTAAGTCTTCCAAATTCATTAATATTAAGACTTTCCAAGTTCTCAAGCGATCATTCTTCTCTTATAAGAAGGAAACATGCTGATTATTTGAGATGACCAACAATTACCCATATTTCATCATTCCTTGTAGATTTCATCAGTAGTCCGGTAATAAAATCCATTGTAATTTTATCCCACTTTCACATTGGAATAGGTAGAGGTTTCATCACTCCTCTAGGATGTTGCCTCTCTACCTTCATTTTTTGACAAGCTAGATACCTTGAAACGTAGTCATCAATTTCCTGATTCATATTATCCCACCATAAATAATAATCATATCTCTATAAATCATTGTGATACCTCGGTGTATAGAGAAATTTGATCTATGAGAATCATCTAATAGTTTATGTTTTAGATCAGGTACTAATGGAACACATAACCTCTTCCCAAACATTAGAACTCCTTCCTCTAACACGAAGTCTTCCAATATCCCATACTTAACATAAATAAATTTATTGTGTAGATTGTCATCATTATATTCAAGTCCTTTTATATTCTCTAGTAAACTTGGTTTAGAAAACATTTGGAAGAGGAAATATGTTTCCCTTTCCTTAACAATTCCCATATCAGTATTTAGTAGATCCATGAATATTGGATCTCTCTCAATCCTCATTTGAGTCAGAAGTCCATGATCATTTCTGCATAATTCATCTACCACCAAATTTTCCTTTCCTAGGTAGTAGTGTATTGATCAATTGTAATCATTGAGTAAATTGATCCATCTCCTTTTCCTCCTGTTGAGTTCATTCTATGTGAAAATATATTTCTAACTAATTTGATCTATTTATATCTCACATTTTTCACCATAGAGATAATTTATTCATATCTAGAGAGGAAATATTAGAGTTTCTAACTCAAGATCATGTGTTGGATAGTTTTTCTCATGAGTCTTAAACTGTCTTCATGCATAAGCAATAGAATTACCATTTAGGATAAGGATACCACCCAGACCATTCTTTGATGCATCACTATATATTACAAATCCATCGCTTCTAAAGGGAAGAGACAAAATTGGACCATTGACTAGTCTTAATTTTAAATCATTGATGTATTCAGTACATTATTTTTTCCACACAAACATAACTCTTTTATATGTGAGCTTGGTTAGAGGGTTATCCAGTAAGGAGAAATTCTTAACAAAATGCTGATAGCAACCTGCTTAGCCAATAAAACTATATACCTCAGTTATGTTTATTAGTGTGGGCCAATCATGAATTTCCATTTCTTCTCATAATCAACTAGGATTTCATCCTTAGAGAAAATATGACCTAGAAAAGAAACTAATTGGAAATAGAACTCTCACTTTCTAAACATCATATATAATTCCTTTCATCTAAGTGTTTTTACAATAATCTGCAAGTGATCCTCATGGTCTTCATATCTTTTTTAGTATACTAGGATATCATAAATGAATACCACAACAACATATTAATTTAAAACTATATTCATTAAATCCATAAAAATATATTGTGCATTCTTCACACAAAAATGCATCATTGTAAACTCATAAATTCTCATACATGGTTTGAAATGATTTCTTCGGAATATCTTCCTTTCTCACACGTAGATGATGATATCCGGATTGAAGGTCATTCGTTGAATAGTATTGTGCTCTATGATGTTGATACAATAAATCATCAATATGAGGAACATTTTAATTATTCATTATTGTAGAGCATTTATTTCCTTATAATCAATGCATAGCCTCATGGATATATCTTTCTTTTTGAAAAACAAGACTGGGGATCCCTATGGAGAAACAGTAGGTCCAATAAATCCTTTGTCACTCAACTCCTATATTTTTTTTTCATTAGTTCAACTAACACCACTTTGGCCATTCTATATGGTGTATTTTTTATAGTTCCTGCACCAGGAATTACTGCAATGGAAGACTCAATTTCCCACTATGTTGGATGTCCAGGTAAATCCTCTAGAAACACAACAATGTATTCTTTCAATATATTCACATTTTCAATTTGAATATTTACTTCCTTACCCATAGATATTGGGTTCTCTTCTTCTACAATAATTACATTCAATAGAGCTACTTGGGGTAGGTCTATATTAGAATCAGATTGTGATGTCTTTTATCTAAAGATAAGAGATTCTAAACTATTTTCAAAATTATAACTTCATTTTTCATGCAATAAATCTTCGCATAATAATTTGATAGCCAATTAATATTAATAATTTTTTCAATTTCAGTAATCAGTATGATGATAATGTTAGAAACTTAAACACAATTATGTGTCTAAAGGAGGAATAGTCAACTTGCCTTTGTTGTAATGATGCATCCCCTAAGAGTTTTGACTGATAACTCCTTTATTAAATCAAATTGGACATGTATAATTTTCATGGATAACAAAGAAAGTATAAATGAAAGTGATGATATATAATCAAATAAAGTGTTGGATAAGTTTGAGGAAACAATTAAAGTACCTGTCACTGCACCATTAGGAGCATAAACTTATATAGTTGTATTCATATAGGCTCTACCGTGTTCTCTTTTCTTTTTTGAGGCATTTTTTCATGGAAATTAAAAAAACTCATTTTCATAGTCTCCCATATCTACACAATTGAAGCATTGAAAAACATCAAAAAGAGTTCCTCCCATTGAATTCATGAGATTGATGACTGTTTTCTCCAAAATTATAGCAGACTCCCATGCCTTTTAGTCATTTCCCTCAATGATTCATTCCACAGTTTTCGAATAATGATAATTTATTTGTTCCCTTGTTTTTTTGGTGCATATCATTTTCCTTGGTTATCAGAGTACTTATTATAATCTTTGTTTCCTTTGAAAAAACATGATTTATAAAATTCATTCTCTATTATTATTGCACTTTATGAAATTTCATTTATGGTGAAAATATTTGAGAAACCACCACGCTTCAAAGAAATTTCTTAAGACATTAAATGAAATGACCAACCTTGTCTTCCATGTCATGTACGTCATCTACAACATACCCGGATGGCCTTGTAAAGGTATCCTCAAACTCCACAACACTGTCCTCTTCCCTTTTCTTTAATGAAATTAATTTCCTCTTCATTTTGGTTCGTTGCTCATGAGGGAAATATTTTTCATACAATATTTCCTTAAAATTCATCCATTACTTATCTTTTATTTCTTCTTCGTTCGTATTATTTTAAATCACGGACCACCATTGATTAGCATCACCCTTGAGACAATATACCTCCAGTACGACCTTTTTATATTCATTGCATCTTAATGCTATGAATATATTTTCAAGGGACTTGATCCATTACTCAGCAACCACTACATTAGTAGTCCCACTGAATTATGGGGCTTCTACCACATGAAATGATCCAACATAGGTGTGGAATGATTATTAATTACAATATGAGTATGTTGTCCCAATATGGTCATGATCTGATCTACTCCAACATTGACTATGACGACTTGCTCAGTGGGGAGAACCCTACCATTCCTATGATTTTAGATGCCACTTCTTCCATTAGAAACCATTTCTAAATAATTGCACACACTATATTAGTGTATGAATCATAATTTATAATCATATCTTAACAAAGTACATAGAATAAATGTAAATTCAACACATGGCTAATTCTATAATCAGAAAAATGATTTCTTTGAGGAATGGTTTACATTTCAATCCTTCATAATGGTTAGTAAATAAATCATGAATTATCCAAAGTATATTCCCCAGGCGTGCCACCATCAAGAGTGAACCAAGGCCCATTTACATGTACCAGGATACCACGGGTCAAGCCCTAAAATCGTTTTCAGATCTTTCACTCTTAGGTACATCTGTGCCAGTGCCACCTCTACCTTCTTATATCCAGACAGGGATATATATTCTAGAATAATTAACATAATATATTCCTAACCAAAATACTAGGATATTCTAGTAAATTTATCTCGAAATACTACCTTAGATATTTGTTCCCTACTACACATTTTCTACTCTAGTTTTCATGTTTTCTACTAAACATACTCTGATACCAACAGTAACACCCTGACCCCTCTAGACTAGAGCCGGTGAATTACTTGTTATACTGGAATGGTTATAAGGAATGAAAATTTATATGGAATGATCATTTTAGTAGTCCTGAAGAAACTAGATACATAAATTTATCTCAAATTACACTAGTAAAGGGTATAAAATACAATACATAACAAAAACTAAAGACTGCATTCACAAGAACTCAATAAATGATCTCCTCTTTGTCACCTATTTATAGTAAACAACGAAAGGGGTATGATTAAGTGCTCTTGTAAGGGTTAAAATTTGTTAAAGCATGAATCAATAATAAGTTAATTGTAAACAATTTGACATAATCAACATGTCATGGTGAATAAATAAAAAACTCACGCATTTAATAAACTTCGAATGAAACTACATTCATTGATTTTGTCATAGTGAAAACCTCATGGATAGTAATAACTGATATTTTATAATGAAAATGATTACCAATTATATGTCATGTATCTGGCACATGATACCATTATACCATAAAAACAATTTAGTTATGTGGGTAGAAACCTGTCTGATTTTTGGGAAACAAACTCGAAGGGTTTGTCACCAACCGCTTTGTCTCGGGAGACCTACCGATGCATCGAGGGGCTATAAGGGGTCCCACCCGCCACTACATTACCAAAGCATTATATTTAAAATAGATTCAATACAAGTGAAATATGACTATTTAATATTTGTAGAGAAGACTGTATACAGATACATCAACATTTACTTATTTAAAATAAGTTTCCAAATAAACATCATATGTAAAATGGTATAAACTTAACAAAACAAACAAAATAAAAATATGAGATTAAGGATATTTAATATAAATATAATTTTAAATGAAAAGTGACTTCAAATGGGAAGTTGTTACACCACATAAATAATATTTGGTGCACTATAAAATGTTAGTCACAACAAAATATAAGTTTAGACAAAGTATCATACCATAATGTAATCTGTAAAATCATAATAACCCTCAAATGAAACATTAAATGAAATTAATATAATGATAATAATGTTATTATATATCAAATGGTAGTACAAATATACCACATACAATAAATAAGTAGAGAACAATGAAAATATCATAGAAATGAATGTTAGATGAAAAACCCATTTCCTTATGCTCGAGTGTGTTCTTAGTTTATTTTAAAGACCGGAATAAAAAAAATTAGCTTCATTAGATAATAATTCCTGAATATACATTACATTTAATTGATTTATTATAACCTTATTATGATTATTCATGTACCTTTTTATTGGTTTAAGAGGTTCAATTTTATTGTTTTTGAAGCATTTTCTTCCATTGTTTTCATGATTCGTTTACATGTATTAATGAATGGATGTTCATTTGAAATGTGGTTAAATTTGAAGAATTGTTAATATATATTATAAGTGAATTTAAAGGAATATTAATTATATTTATAATTATTTTGGGGTATATAACATGATTATTAATAATTAGTTTAATGTTTATTACAAGTATTTGGATTAACTTGGTTGTTTTGTTCCTAATGAATTTTCATTGTATTATTATTTCATATTATGAGTGTGTAAAGATTACATAACATTAATGAGATGAAATACATATGTTTTGATCAGTCTCATCCTTTAAAATGGTATAATGACATGGAATTAAATAGAAAGTTAAGAACAAAACTCCATCATCCAAAAAGGTTATAAATTGGAACCTCATGGACGTTGATTTCTTTTAAAAAAATAAAAAGTCGGGGAGTAAGAATATTGATGAAGGTTATTACATTAACATGATATAATTCCATTATATAGACTATACTAGATTTTATCATGGTCAATTGGTCAGAGGAGGTGAAGAGACAAAAAGAAAAGAGATTAACTTGAAAATAAAAGAAATGTTGAGAGATCACTTATTAAAATTCGGCAGCCTAACGACGTCGGTAAAAATTTCATAAAATTAAAAGATGAGAACAAAAGTGTATCTAATCATATAAATATAAAAACTAATGTATGAGGAATATATAAATCAAACCCCAACACATGATAATGGATATTCAAATAAATAACATAACGAAAGTGTCGACTAAAAGAAGAGAATGAAAGATTCCCTTACCTCATCGAGTATCTCCATGATCTTGATGTATGGGACCATGGGGGATTAAGGAAATCATGGGAGGACTCCAGGAGAGGTAAAAAATCTATATATTCGATTTTGAAGGATTTTAAATGATAGAAAACTAATGGATGGATGGGTATTCATTGAAAAAGAGAGGTAGTTTTTTGTAAATTTCAAATGGACACCTCATTAGTGGTTTTTCCCAAACCATGGGCTTGCCCGTCGTATTTTCCCATTGTTTTATCCACATGGGAAAACTAATGTCATAAGTAATTATAAACATGTTGAACATACTTTTATATATAATTATTACATAATTATGATGTCATTAAACTACCGAAAACTCAATACTATATTTTTACTATTCCTGAAACATTCATGTATTTTACAAACATCCCAAAAATTCACCCTAACAATTTTTCGACGTGTTGAATTCAAAAACGAACTCTATTTCATGGAAATAATTTTCTATGTATTTTCAATTTAATTTTTAAATAAAATAATAGTTAATTTTAAAAATAACAATTTTAAAAGTATAATAAGTTCTATATCACATTGAAAAATTAAGTTATCATTATATTATAAACTTATGAAAATAAAATATTATCATTATTTATTATTTATAAGGGTTTTATTACTATTCATATTACTATTCAAAAGGGTTTGTTATTTTTCATAAACAAATCTAGTTGGTTCTATCTGACTCCTAATGACTTAGTGTTCCGTACACTAGATGACCGTTTCTCAAAATTCAAAACATAGAATTGGAATATTTATGTTTAATTGCTTTGTTTTGACTATATCCTAAATAAAAAAGTGTTGTTTCAAAGGAAAACATTTCTTTATGAAATATAAACTTCGAAAATAATTTATTTAATAGAATTATACCATAAAATGTTTGGGTGAAATACTGAATGATTGTCTAAGGATGAGAAGCAGTGTTAAAAGGTAGCAGAGAAATAAAATCATGCTAGAGACCTCTCCACAAAATAGAGGTAATATGAGGACCTCAATCATAAATGCCTATCCTTGGGTCTCCATGAAGTACCACCACCTCCTCCAGATACTTCATCGACAAAACATCTACTGAGCATGACTCATTGATTTAAATGTAGTGGGCTTATTTTGTTAAATGATCCACTACCACCCAAATAACGTCCTGTCCTCCCTGAGTTCAAGGTAAATCAGTAACAAATTCTATTGATATGTACTCACACATCAACTAAAAAACATATAATGGTGTAATTATACCACTATGAACACAGTGTTTGACCTTTATCTTCTAGCATAGCAAACATCGAGTCACAAACTCTACAACTGCAACCTTCATCCCCAGAAACTAACACTTGGTTCTCAAGGCTCGACACATCTTTGTAACTCCAGGATTCACCACCAATGGAGAACTATGGAACTCTCAGTGAATCATCTCACACATCATCAAATGAAAAAATATCCTTCCATGATAAAATAGTCGATGTTGATTATCCTCAGACCAATCATCACTGGCTCCTCTTGGATCGGTACATCTTTTTCCCACTTGGATGGACCACAAAAGGAGAACCATGGAACTCTTTGAGAAACATCTCACACATCATCAAAGGATGAAATATCCTTCAATGATAAAACATTCATTATTCTTCATCCTTAGACCAACCATCACAGGCCTTGCTACAAACAACTCGGTCTCTCCAGACCTCCACCTCTAGATCCCAAAACTGGGACACTTTCACCTATTTCACTAGAGATGAGTATATCATAATTTTGAAAAGAAAACCTTTTCCCCAACTTCTCCCATATCAATATGTAATTCTTAAGGTTCACCCATTACTCTCAAAGATTCACCAAATTCACGCACTACAACACTATATGTCTTCCAACTTTGCAAATCACATAAACCATTCTCATATCCAGTTGTATATGTTATTTCGAAGTCATATTCCTTTAAGAAATCTATCCACCAATGATGTCATAAGGTCAAGTCACTCTAGGAGAAAACATACATCATACTCAACTAATCGGGGTAACCACAATGCACTTGCCAACGAGGTAAATTCTCCACATCTTCATAGAAAACGTCACAACTACAAACTCAATATCATTACTGGCATAATTGTATTATTGGGGATGAAACTACCAATTCCCATTAGAAACAACTTATCTTGGCTAAATCAGAACACATACTTACCCCAGATGCAATGAATCACAGAAAACATCAAACTGAACTCCCTCTACTAGAAGAAAAAGAACTGGATCACTTACTAACTTGTATTTTAGATACCTAATGATGACCTCAACCACGAAAAGAAAAAACAATAACCTGATTCCTTGGAATACGGATGAGTGTTGATACCCCTGGTGAAACGTGATACTTAAGGTTTTGACCTACCCATGGACGAATGGAAACTCCTATTTGCTGAACATCGGGAGCCTGAATATAGCTATGCATCATGATAAATCATGACGAATCCCCTCTCGTGATGATCCGGTTGTATCCAATGTCCTCCCTAGGACCTCTGTCCTTGCCAAAAACACAAGATAGGTCTTCAGTATAAATGGGGTGACCTGGAGCTGGATATCTAGATGCCAAACCTCCTCGAAATGCCTTGCTCTGGCCTCCTCATCTGGAAATAGGTCTGAATCATATCGTAATAGGTTTTTGAATTGGATTCCAAATCTCTCATACTGGAGCTCCCCTGTTGAAGTGTAAAAAAGATCATGGTAACATGAAACCTTCGCAGTCGAAGAATGAAACTCGACTCCAAACATTTACCATAACTCCTCCCATGAGATCACTGACTCCTCATGATTCTTGAGGAAAAAGAACCACTAATGACTCGCTACTCCATGTAGAATCATCACAACCAATTACACATAGTTCTCCATCTCAGCATGGATCGAAATGATGCCTATATTGACCTCCTCAAACTAATCTTCTATGACTTCATATGAAACAAAGCCCCCAAACTTCTACAGACACTAGTTCTAAAATTCTCAGAGTTTCATCCTCCATGTGTCGTCGTCGTCAACCTCTACCCTGTAGCGATCTGCTGGAAAAGACTGCTCGACATCATCTATGTGATCCTTAACTGGACGTTGACCTGGATCCCTACCATTAAAATAACCAATATTTAGAGCTCCTAAACAAGGAATGTAGAGGACAAAACATTAATTTATTTATTTTTTTCTTTTATTCATTTAAGTTTAACCTATAGCACGATCTACACGTTCAATCATAGGAACATCAAAGAATGTTGCATGATTATTTCCTAGGTCTCTACACTGCAACTAGTATCACCTTGTTTAGTAGCCATTTTAAACATAACGGTCTATGCATTAGATCACAGGGGTCCAATATGCTTATGTCTCAGTCTGCCTCCAGTGTTTACATCAATTGCAATACATGGATATCATTGTTTCACTATGAACCCGTGCAACCTCACAGATTACTAACATAAAAAATCATTCTATCCCTAAATGAGACCTATGATACCACTCTATCACAACCCACTACCCACAATGTGTACCCCTCCTCGTCTAAAAATGTGATAAGGGAGATAATTACCCATGAGTCTTGCCTTTAGTAGGCCCTGTGCTAGTGACTAGAACCGAGGGTTTAGTAAACACACAAATTAGCGGAATTTCACTCTAAGAGAACACATGCGAATGAGAGAGATAAGATAGACACCTACCAAATCCATGTCAAACTGCAATATAAAATAAATACCATGTACAAATATGTAATGTCATGAAAAACTACTTCACCTAGAAAGGGAAAACTACAAATATCCAAAAGAATATAAAAACAACAGCAACCACGAAGCCAAAACAGCTTATGCAACAACAAGATAGTAGAAACCTTCATGATCTATAACCTTCTCCAAGGGACCTGAAAATAGTTTATATATACATAGATTTAGTATAACAATATAATCAGATAGATCATCTTAGGAGCCTCTCACTCAAAATTAAAAATATAATTCTAAATCACAGTGAACATTAATTGAAACTACATCGTCACCTAAAAAGGTATACTATGTTCCCACCCTCCCCATGGATACTCTCACCATGTAATGAATCCAATAGTATATAATATAATAAATAATATCAATTGTACCCTACTACCACTTCCCAATGGATAGTCAATTTTCCCCAATAATGCATGTCCTATGAATCTCTCTCTAAAAAGGCTTTCCACAAACACCTAGGTGAAGCA
Source organism: Viscum album (assembly GCA_963277665.1). Classification (NCBI taxonomy): domain Eukaryota; kingdom Viridiplantae; phylum Streptophyta; class Magnoliopsida; order Santalales; family Viscaceae; genus Viscum; species Viscum album. Next base: position 1,223,600,449 of record OY728136.1, on the reverse strand, counting down.
CCACAACATGCACCTCGTGCAACAAAACCACCACATCCATGTAAACAAAGTAACCAGGTAGTTTTTTGGGAGCCACCAAAACTCGAATAATATGTACCACACATTGATAAATATATCTCAAGACATTACATCCCATTCACCGAGTAAAGATCATCAAGACACCACATGCAATACACGTTATAGCTATAGTATTCCATACGACACTATATCTAGAATATAAGTGTGTGAATAACCACAGGCCATTAAAACCCTCTACACGCATATATGGGAAAAAATAACCACTTTTCCTACTAGTGAATGTAACTACCAAGAGAAGAGTGAGGGGTAAAATGGGGTACTCATCCATTCATCCTCTCACAAGAATGTTGAATAAGACAACCCCCAGGGCTTAGAATCCCCAGGGTTTCAGTTTCCCTAACTGACAGGGTGGAGTAGCGTATAGAAACACAAAAAGTACAGAATATACTATAGCTCACATCCACACTATAGGAATAACCCTGTATTGTATTCAACTCTATCTAACATCTCTCAGACTCCCGACTACCAATTCTATGACTTGGTATCCAATAATAATAGAACAATTTAAATAGATTTATTACCTTAATTCATTACCGTTTTATCAATTTCACTTTATGTTAATTATATATTTAAATATTAATTAACCATTATCAAATCCACAATATAATTCATTTGAATAACACCCTAAGTCCACGGTCCCATTAAATTGTATCCTCAGCATTTCATCCTAGCAAAGTACAACCCTTGGGTTACCATCATTTGTCATGTAAATTACTGACAACATTATTACATTCCCATATTCCCAGGAATTCTAGAAAATCATTCTAAGCTATTAAACCCAAGGGGATTAACTCGGTGAGTATATGAACTACCCGTCAAGGTTTTTCTACCTATAGAAAGAGCATAGATCCATCATCACTAAAGATGTTAAACACATAAATCACGTGTCATACCCCGCGTGTCATCAACCCTTTTTGGAAGGAGTGTTAGAAAACTATCTTCCCTAAGATGTGAGGAATGTAAAGAGGGTAAACAAACAATAAGAATCAGGAAGCATCCAAATATTCACATCCAAACTATTTCATTATCCCTAGTGTCCTCCCCGACACCTAAATGCACAAAACAATGCTTTTTTCCACTCTAGGCATCAATTACTACCACAACCAATAGGCCTCCTTGACCTCGTGTATCAAAATAGACTTCTTGGATCAAATCACAACACAAAAATCAAGTAAACAAAATCATAAAAAATGGGATCATAGATTATAAGCATGAAAATGGGTAACTAAGAACCCTTTAAGGAACTATCACACAACATGATCTTTAATTCATCTTGAATTTACTGATTCATTATTCATGGGATCCAACATCAAGAAAACTAAATAGTTTGATATAAAAAACCGATTAAACTTTCTTACTACATCAATTTGATTAAAATAAAATTACAAACAGAAGAACCAGATTCATTTACATACCTATTTAGCATTATCCTTACAATTATCTATTAATTTCTCCTTTACATTATTTACCAATTTCAATCATGAACAAAAATCTAATCGAAGAGACATAGATATAACACTATCTAAAAAAACAATTGTCAATAGCATACGATCGATATCAATTTAGTTATCTAGTTAAAATATTTATATGTCAATTCCATTATGTTCTAGTGGGACAAAACATGCTAACTATAGAGTTTCATGTAAATGAAAGCAGAATAGACAAATCCCCTACCTCAAATGGTTTTTGATGTTCTTTATACTAGAACAATCCACACAATGGGTTAGGATATACTCTCCCCAAGACAACTGTATCCACATGAGGATGCAGAGACACCACCACATCGATCAACAACTATATAAATAAATTAGGAACATGGAGATAACATTACATAAAATGGAAAGGAGAAACAAAAGTAGATGAACCCAAAATAATGACAATATATCATATCATATATCAAGGACTGATATATAATGCTTGGTTATATCCAAAATAGAGGGGAACCTATCCAAAGTGGAAATTTTGACCACACAACTCCTACAGGAAGGAATGAATGGTTCGATCTTCTCACACCCGAGAACAATGAGGAGGTTTAAGGAGAATGATATCTCGTCCCTTTAAAATATTTAATGGAGCAGTGGTTTAAGATACGCTGCATTTTCCATTAAATGCGGACATCATTAAACAACATGGATTGACCAAGTAATAGCATCTTAAGCCTTAGGATAAACTAATATAGGAGTTATGGACATTCAATTGGCCTTAGTGTGCTTAAAATGAGGATTTAAAAGCAATTTTTATCAAATAAAACATCAATGGGGATAAACTATATGAAGATGGAAACATTGTTCATGAACTCATAGTTTATAAAAAGAAAACTAGGCTACCATTGAATCTCACCATTCTAGAAATATTCTTCATATAAGGTTACCATTTTAATATTCAAATAAGCCTAACGATGACACTGTTCACATAAGGCTTCTGTTGCACTATTAACCTAAGGCTATTGATGACACTGTTCACATAAGGATACCATTACATTGTTCACATAAGGATACCGATGACAGTGTTAACAAAAGGTTACCATTATACTATTCACATAAGGTTACCGCTGATACTGTTCACATAAGGTTACCATTTCACTGATCACATATGGAAATTGATGACACTTTCCACATAAGGTTAACGACGCACCATTCACATAAGGCTACCGAGGACAATTTTCACATAAGGATACCAATAACACTCTCACATAACTAGAAATTTGGAAAATTGTTGTGGATAAGTCACTATGACCTCGTGGAACACCGTAGACAGCTTATTTTAGAAATGGAATTGACCAGAGAGGTCCGAGCCATTACTTGAAAGGTATTTATATGATAAACCAAATGAGGGGTGGTTCTTTGATTAACCAAGGATTGGTGGTTACACTATATCCTCCAATGCATTAGGTGTAATAGTCGGAAAGATGGATATTCCTTTTATATGAATAATTTGTGTAATTCGACCATATGGTTATTCCATTTAAGTTTATTTTTGTCCCAAGTATGTTTTATATTATATAAATTCTATTCTATGGTAAATATGTTTATACTGTGGTTAAAAAATGGGCAATCAGTGAGCTTATATTAATTTAGATATATTCTCAACTTTTTTATGGGGAAAATTATTAATTTATGATTAAGTATTCACAGTTTACATGTTGTTTTGAAATCTAACAGCTTTATTTCTTTGTGTTTCCATTACTAAACATTTTATGCTCATCCCATGTTATTGAAATTTGTTTCACAGGGATTACAATTAAACAAGGTCAAGGATGGTATCAAGGAGGATTTATGTTGTTTAAAACATTGAACTAAACATGTTTTTTCAATTAGGAGTTTTTATTTCACGAAAAAATAGATACTGAGTAAAAGTGTCTGCATGTAATTTTCATGATGTTTTTTATATGTTGGGATCTAATTATCTGATTCTCTAATCCTGAAAAGATACTCATTATGAATTATTAACATAATTCATGATTATTTAATGTTAAAGGTTGGGGACTTTCTATTGGTATTAGAGGTTTGTTTAGAAAAAATCAGAGGTTAGGGTGTAATTTTAGCATAAAAGACATAACTCTAAAAGTTTACATTTTAAAAATATATATAGTTATTTGAGATAATTTTATTGAGTTTATGATAACATGAATAAGTATATATTAGTGTTTTACCTCTTTATTAGATATTATATGATGATTTTACTAATATACTCACAATGAAAATGTTGTATTTAGTAATTGGATGGATGTAATAGGCACCAAAGTAACAATGGATGTGAAGAAAATTGTGACATTTTTCTAAATAAGAAATCTAATGAAATGGGAGCATCAATGATAACTCTAGTGGTTATTCTCAAAGAACTGTCTAGAGTCCTTATTTATCACCTGAACCATGTTGATTTTTATAATTCATCGTATATGTGGGAAAAAATCACTACAGAAGATAAGGTAATAATCTTAACAGAAAGTATATTAAAAACCTATGTTTCAATGATGTAGAAAGAAACACCATGGAAAATGATTCAAAGTGTTAGGAAGATGATATAGATGTAGTAATTAAGGGAATAAAGCAATCACCTCCCATGTAAAAACGAAGAATCCAATTGACTCCAGGAAAAGGAAAAAATATCTTTTTGAGGGATCAAATGAATATCATAAATTTGGATTTCAATGTAATTAAAAAAAACTATGTCCTATGATGAATTTTAAGGAATTGGATTATCAGGGTCATACAAATATATGTTTACCAATAACTAATTCCATTCCAATTTAATATGATGAAAATGAAAATGACCAATTAATTTTATGGATATTTTCTTAGTTCATGTTTTGAAATTACTAAAATTATATGACATTATGCATGATTTTTTTATAGAAATGATTATAAAAAAATATGATGAAAAATATGGAAAAACAAACATGATGAATGTTCTATGATTAATATATCTAGGAATGGATGAGTTATGTTGGATCTATTTATGATGATATGTTTAATTTTTTAATGATAGGATTACATTGGAATAATTTTTCTAGTAGGTGTAACCGTGAAGTTTGATATCTGAGAATTTTATTCAAGGATGAATTATATTTTAATGTGGGGACATAATGGATAACCATAGGGGATAATGAGATCTTTTGTTTTTAGGCAATTATGGGTTATTAGTTTTACGATACAAAATTTGATGTATGAGATAACCTTTGAGGTTAAAACATATTATGTATATTTTTATGTATTTTATATCTATATTTTATTATTTTCAAAATATATATTTTTTGAAAAAGGATAACATGTTGACTGTATGACAACTGGTCACGCCAGACAATGATTTGGGGATTGAAACCAAAACCAATGTATGTCTATGATTTATAGCCTAGCACTAGACTACATGATGTCCCTTGTTACTATGACTAATTATTTTTAGTTTTATGATTTCATTTATCATGAATATGGGGATTTTGAATCTTATGTTTTATCAAATAGATATCTCTAGTACATGAAAAAGATTTTAAGATTATGTTATAAAGGTTATAATGGAAGACATTTTCACTTTTGTGAACACTATATGCCTATGGAAATTAGAATATTTGGGGATTTCAATTGAGGATTAATTGTAGTATTTTTTTTGAAAGAATATATGTTCATATTGTGGAAATATATGTATTTGTTCTATTTATGGGAATGATGAAGCTATCATAGAGTATATGTGATTTCTTTAATTAATTTTAATTATTAGTCTTAAAGAGTAGCTAATGTTATTTGGAGATAAATGTAATGATTTACTACGGAGGATTATGTTATTATATACTTCTGTGTTTTGGGTTTAAATATTAGTTGTGATTATATTGAATAATTTTATAGAAAATTTTTCATTGAATTGTCTTTATTGACAATTGGTTACTTCTTTTTTAGAATTTGGATATTATGAATAGAATTTAAAATTATAACATAATATCCTATTCAAGGATTATATCATCTTTTACTAAACATTATTGTTTGGAATAATATCTAAAGACATGGGAAATATATAGTTTATCATTTTTGGGATATTTTATTGTCTATAGGTTGATTATTTCCCTTTTTATGTGTCCGAGCCGTCTTGAAAACTCATTGTGTCAAGAAAAGAAGTGTTTTTTGTTGAAATTTAGTAAAGGATAAATGTCTACATGACACGTAAGTATGTTTCCTTATATTCTTAGTCAATATCATAAATAATTTCCTCAACATTATGAAGATGACATTAAAAAACATTCCCCTTTTAATTTTACTACTATGAAATTAATGGTCATTTATCCTATCATGTGATTGTGGTTTTCTGGTGGATAACATTGTCCTTATCATGTTTTCTATCACTCACCATCAGAACTTGAAGTTTATTTTTCTCTTAAATATCCATGTTTTAATAGGATCCTAGTATGTTGTTATATTAGGTTACCTTTATAATAGTATTTATATATTTTAATGGGATATTTTAATTTACTCCATTATCTATTTAGTTATTTCAATTAATTTTTTAAACCTAATTTTAATACTGTGAGTACACAATTCCCAAAAGAGGGGAAAAACATAATATCCCATGTACTTATAAAATAATATTTTTTATTTCTATTAATACTTATGAATAAGATATTAATTTTACTTTAAAGGGGATGTTATGTTTAGCTGGCATTCTCGAAACACAACAATGTGTTTCCCTAAAATCTAATGTTACACACAAGGCTATGTCATAAAAAAAATAATAAAATAATATTATTATTTTAAATTGTAGTTAAAACCTAGCTGTTGTATTGGTGGGAATGAATAAAATTAACCATATTATGACTAAACACATTGTTTAGATGTTTTAAGAATTATCCAATAAAAATGAGAGGCATAAAATGATATTTAATCCAACTTTAAGCATAAATACTCAAATATTTTTTATACGTAGTTTTATCACCCTTTGATTGAGAACCCCTTCTAAATCTTGTTTTTTCACTATTATGTTACCCATTTGAAAAATTAAACTTCTTATTTCAAAGAGAGAGAGAAAAATTCACTTTGGGTAAATTCTTTTTACTTTTCTGATAGTGATCATTTTTAATGAATAGTGATAAAGAATGCATTTTATGTCAAAAGTAACTTTTTAGTTCATTTATTTATATGGATAGATTATATTTTTTATTGGGTTTTAAGTGTAATTAGATTATGTTTTAACCATTAAATCAAATATTTGTCATTGGATGTAATTTCACTTTTCAATTAGACATAAACACATTTAAATCATTTTATAGATATTATTTCTTAAAGATGCATTTTTGGTTTTTACAATAGAAAAATGTTTTTATATTAATTTTTGTAACATCAATGTCTTTGATTTGGAAAATTGGATTCCAAATTTGGAATCGGGAGGTCAAAATTTTGTAAATAAGTATCTTTTATTTTTAGACACTATGAATAGTACCTTTAGTAAATATTTTATTACCATTGTTAATGGCTAAATCTTTTAAATAAGGGTATAAAATAATATTATAATAATATTAAATTACCCTAACACATGTCATAATCTGATTGGATGATATATATCCAATTATGGAAATCCATGGGTCGATTTTATGACCCCATGGATGAACTTGTTTGTGAAAATGACATTAAATTACTTTTAATTAAACATTTTAGAAAATATAACCAAAACAAGTATCATTTTGAAAAAACATTATATAATGTTTTAATAGATATACATTCAAATATAAATATTCATTATAAATATTAAAATAATTCCTAAATAAAGGTATTTTATTTATAATTTTTATAGATTAAATAAATAAATCTAAACATGACATTATGATGACACAATGATTTCTTCATTAAAAAATAATTCAAATAAATGATATTATAAAGATTAAAATAAATATATTTTGGTTATTTTAATGACATCAATGAATTTTTCCAGATTATATATAAATTATATATTTTTAATAATGAAATTTTTTCAAATCAATATTGTTTTAATTGATTTTTATAAAATACATGATAAAAATAGTTTCAAAATTGACATAATTCATATTTTAAAATATAAAAATTGTAAATTAATATTATAAAATTATAAAAAAATATAATATTTGGCCAAATATTTATCATATGTCTTAAATTTTATTTTTGACTTTTTAATATATATATTTTTTGTTTTGGAATCCATTTTGATTCTCAAGTTGTTAATGCTTGATAAAACTGTAAGAGTAATAATGTGTTAAATTTAAAAGATAATGATTAAAAAATACACAAAACCTTTCTAATTATTATTGGATGATTTTATTTCGACTTATATTCATCTTATCTTATAACTAACTTAATTTTTACTAATTTATAGTCAAAATTAAATTTATTATAAAATAATAATTCAAGATATTCCTTAAGATCCCCTCATCCCTCTTATAAAACGGCACTACTTCTAGCCCATTAATCACACCTCTAAGACCCTTGGATCATAAAACCTCTACCCATATAAGCTCCCAACATATTTCTATTACGCATAGAAACCTTCTCCATGGAAAATGGAAATTCAAGATATCACTTTTGCTAAAATCAAAATGAGTTAACTGATTTGAGGTAACATGTTTTCTCAAGATTCATTCGTTTATTTTCCTTATCAAACAAAATAACTCCCTTTATTAAATTATTTTCTATTATAAGTAATATCTATAATATACTAAGTATTTTTTATGATAATTAATCATATAAAAATTACAGATACATTCGTCTAATATATACGACCATATTGTTTCCGTGAACTATGAACTGTGACCTCAAAAAATGATGATTGTTCGATTTTTTCCTACCACTTATCACTGTGGCCATTTTTATGGAACAATAATTATATATTTTATTTATGATATCTATTTTATCGTTATTATTATATAATTATCATTTAGAACATAATTTTATAGTTTTCATGTTGTATAAATATGATAATTTTATTTGAGGAAGTGTGAACTATGACCCCCTCAATGTGATATGAATCGTTAATGCTATACATGGAACATATAAAGGATGTAATTTATGAAATTATGTAACATATATAACATATATATTATAATTTAATTATAATATACATATTTATAATTTATTTTTCATTCTTTAAATGTGAAAATGAAATTAATGTTGCGTTCATGCATACATACGACTTACCGTCTCCATGAACAGTGCATTTATGTTCATATATAAAAATTTTATAATAATTATAAATACATATATAATGGTTATATCTAATATATATTATATCTAAATCATTAATACAATTCTAGAGATAATGGAATATTTACCACATCGATAATTTGTAATTATAACAAGTTCATTGTTGACTCATGTTCTGAACATCAACAAAATGTTTGATATGAAATAAAATAAATAAACAATTGATATTTAAAGTTAATGTAATGGACAAGACCTCTTTGATCCATTAAATTGTGAAAATGTGTTCTTTGATGTGTTTTGGGAGGTCAAGGTGACTTATCTCCAACACTTTTCCAAATATCCAATTTTGTGAATAGTTCCATCAGTCAACAATTCTATCGGTATCCTCTAATAGTAACCTTTATTCCCTTTGAAATATATTATGTTCTATGAAAATTTCCATCAGTGAACAGTTCTATCTGTAACCTCTAATGGTAACCTCTCTTTCCTTTTACAAATATTGAGTTCTTGGAACAATTCCATCAGTGAATAGTTCTATATGTAACCTCTAACAGTAACCCTTATTTCCATTGATAAAATCCAATTCTATGAACAATTATATCAGTGAACTGTTCTATCTGTAACCTCTAATGGTAGGTGTGTAATGTTTCCAGAATGATGAGTTCTATCAGTAAGCTCTATCGGTAAGCTCTATCGGTATCCTATATTTTCATTTCAAAATTTTGAGTTCATGAATAATGTTTCCATGATGGTGAGGTTCTAATGGTGAGGTTTGTAAACAATGTTTTTCCTTTGCCTAATTTTAAGTATATGAACAGTGTACCCAGCTTCCTATAGTTTCGTCCCTTTGACGTTTCCTTTAATTTAAAATTCATTTCGAGCCACATTTTAAGGACTCTAAGTCCGATTCAAAGGCCATAACTCCTATATTAATTATTCCAATGGCTCGGGATTTTTTTACTTGGTCAAACCATGTGGTTTAATGTGATCCCCTTTTAGTGGAAAATTTTAGCATATCTTAAACTATCACCCCGTTAAATCTTCTAAAGGGAAGGGATATCTTCCTCCCTATTTCTTTCTCCTTATTATCAGGTGTGAGATTCTTGAACATCCCATTCCCTATCATAGTAGTTTCATAATCAAACTATCCTCCTCGAATTGGTTCCGCTCTGTTCTGATTAAACAAAGAAGTATCGATCAATCTTTGATATAAGGTATATGTTATCGTCCTTCTTTTTGGGTTCATATTCTCTTATTTGTCCCCACTCTCTTATCTTGTAAGTTACTTGTGCTTGCTGGCACATTGGTTATTTTTTCTCATATATGTGTGTAGAGGGCTGTAATGTGTTCTATTTATTAAAAGAAAAAAATTCCAGATATATTTTTATATGGAAAATTATAGCTGATATGTGTAATGGTTGTGATGGCTTGAGGATACTTACTCAGTATATGAGCTGTAATGGGTCCAGGTATAATACCCGACGCATGATACACATTATGCGAGCTGTGGTGGCTCCCGGAAACAACCTGGTTACTTTGGTATCTAGACATGGTGTTTTTGTTGCACGAAGTTCATAATTTGGTTCTTCTCCTAGGTGTTTCTGGGAAAGCTTTTTTAGGGAGTGTTTCTTAGGACGTATGATATTGAGGAAAAGTTGCAAACCAGTAGGAAAGTAGTTACATGGTACCATTGATATTATTTATTATATGTTATATTCTTGTATACATTAGATGGTGAGAGTAGCCATGGTGAGGCTGGGAACTCAGTATACCTGTTTAGGTGAAGAGTTTGTTTCCCTTTTTGTTCACTATGCTTTATCATGCTCTCTTTTCATTTGTATGAGAGAATTTAGGGTGGATCCTATAGAGTATACTGTTATACTCACCGAATGTATTTATATACTATTTTCCTGGTCACTTGGATCAGGTTGGAGATCAGGCTTGTTATTACTAGATTGTGGTTGCAAGAGCTGTCTGGGATTGTGGTTGATACTATTTTACATTATTTTGGGTACATGCGGTTTTCCCATTCCAGTTGTAGTACTTTTTCATGACATTACATATATTCACATGGTTTTTCAATTATATTTCAGTTCTGAGTTGGTATTGGTTGGTGACTATCTTATCTCTCTCTTCTCCATGTGTTCTCTTATAGGTTAATGCCTCCCATTTGTGTGTTTACTATACCCTCAGTGCTAGTCGTTATCTCGGGGCCTACTAGAGGCAGGACTTTTGGTTCACTATCTCCCTTCTCACATTCTTGGCACAGGAGGGGTACACTTTGCATGGAGGGGGTCAAGAAAAAGTGGTATCAAAGGTCAATTTGAGGGATAAGATGGAGATTGTTGTTAGGCACAAGCATGGTTTCATGGGTTGGTAGGGAAACTGTGTAATTCATGTTTAGTTAGTGATGTTTACAAATCATACTGGCTAAGACAAAGGCATTTAGGGCCCCATGTGATCTTTTGTACGAACCTTTAAGTTTACAATGGCTACTAAACAAGGTGATACTAGTTGCAGGGAAGAGACCTAGGAAAGGATCATACTTTATTCTTCTTTATTCACGTGTTTTAATGGGTAGAACATGTGATAGGTTAACCTAAAATCTAATTAAATAAGACAATTAACTAATTTATGTTGAGTCTTCAATATTACAGGTTTTGGAACTCAAACGGTTTTTTATTTAACAGGTATGGCTCGAGGATGACTTCCTCGTCAGGTTTCTACAAAAAATGTCCAGCCGGCTATCCCAGTAGATCATCGTAGGCTAGAGGATGATGATAGTGACACTGGGAGGAGGAAACTCTGAGAGATTCAGTTTCAGAGTCTATAGAAGTACGGCGACTCCATTTCATATTTATTTAGGGAATAACGGTTAGAGGAGGCCGAGATAGGCTTCTGTTCGATCCGTGCTTGGAAGAAGCCCTGGGTTTCCTTAGTTCTAAAGATACTATGTAAAGTAGTGAGGCAGTGGTGGTTCTTGTTTGTCGAGGATCACGAGGAGTCAGCGATCTAATGGGAGGAGTTCCAAGACATGTTTAGAGTCATGTTTCTTTATTCGACTGCGAAGGTGTCAAGTCACCATGAGCATATTACACTTCTATAGGGGAGATCTGGTATTCTAGAGTTTGGAATCATTTTCAAAAACCTATTGTCATATCCTTCGGACCTATTGCCCGATGAGGAGGCAAGGGCGAGACATTTCGAGGAGGCATTGTGTCGAGAGATCTAGCTCCAAGTCACCCCATTTATTATGAAGTCGTATGTTGATTTACTGGTGAAGGAAGAGGTTGTTGAGAAAACTTTGAACAGGGATAGATTTTCACAAAAGGGGGTTCATCAGGAGTCCTCACAAAGAAGAGCTGTGTTCTGGGCTTCCTAATTTATAGGGCAGAAGTGTTTCTGTTCAGCCAGTGGTAGGTACCAGCACTTCACATCTCGTTTCACTAGAGGCATTAACTCTCAGGCCTACGCCAAGGGATCAGGCTCTTGTTTTTCTTATTGTGGTTGTGGTCATTAGATTCGGGAGTGACCGAACATTCAGAGCAGTCATCATGCACCAGGTGGTACGCTCCAGGTTCCTCTGTTGAGGCAGTTCCAGCCAAGGTAGCAGTTGCATGTTTCCCCAGCATCAGAACAGTAGAGGGTAGATCAGGAAGGCAATGGAAAACCCCATGACACTCCCTATCCGTAGAGAGCAAAGCATGGCCATGGTGGTGTTCATCTTCAGGGTCAGAGATTCTGTGAATGAGGTCGTGGTCAGCTTTATGCTTCAGATTTTGGAGCTCCAGGTGAGCCAGACGTCGTTTGAGGCACCCTTCTCTTGTTTTCTAGCTTGGTGTATGCCTTGTATGGATTATGAGAAAAAAACTCCTTCAAATCACCTACCCTTTCCAATGATTTCAGACTTGGGAAAGAGAGTCTAGAAGTTCCCTTGGTGTTGAATACTCCAGTTGGAGGTCATGATGACTTGTTTCAAGTATCTAGAGATTATGAGCTAGTTTTAGGGCAACACTGCTCTTTGGGAGATTTCCTATTGTTATGAATACAACGATATGATGTCATCTCCAGTTTTGATTGGATGTATTCCGTGTAGGATATCATGGATTTCATCAAGAAGAAGTTAATTTTCATTGGTGCAGATGGAGAGCTAGTGTCGTTTTTTGGTGAGAGAGATCCTAACATGGGTTATAAGCATGTCCCATATTTATCATCCATGATGGCTGAGATGATGTTGAGATCATTAGAGGTTCAGCAATTGGCGTTTCCTATGGTCGTAGAGGAGTACCCTATTGTCTTTCCAGAAGAAGTTGTAGAATTACCCCATAGATGAGAGATCAAATTTGGGATTGAGCTACAACTAGGAGCATCTCTTATCTCTATGTCTCCATATAATATGACCCCTTATGAGTTACGAGAGCTATGTATATAGCTTAATGGTATGTTACATTGTGGTTTTATTCGGCCAAGTGTGTCACTGTGGGGTGCACCAGTTTTGTTCATGAAGAAGGACAACGAGAGTCTGCTGTTGTGTGTCGATTATCGTCGCTTAATCAATGTGACAATAAAGAATTTGTATCCTCTTATGTGGATTTATGATTTATTTGATCAACTAACCTGTGTAATTTGGTTCTCAAAGAAAAAATTAGGGTCAGGATATCATTAGATGGATGTCAGGATGAAGATAACCCAAAGATTGCTTTCTGTTGACATCATGGGAATTATGAGTTCATTGTAATGACGTTCAGTGTGACTAATTCTTTATCTCTATTCATGATATTGATGAATACTGTGTTCTGTGAGTTCTTGGATAGGTTCATGGTAGTTTTCATCATCCACACCCTTGTGTACTCCACATATGAGGTGGAGCATGCCGAGCATCTACAAGTCGTTTTGGGAGTTCTTCGTCCACATCAGCAGTTTGGAATGTTGTAGAAGATTGACTTTTGGGCTTGAGATGTCCATTTAATTGGGAATTTTGTGTCCCAACAAGGAGTATCTATGTATTCATCAAATATAGAAACAGTTGTATCATGGGCAGCCCCCAAGATAGTGTCAGAGGTGTGACATTTTCCTAGTCTCGTAGGTTGCTACAAGATATTCGTAGCCAATTTCTCATTAGTTGCGACTCCTCTTAATGATTTGACAAGGAAGTATCATAAATTCATATGTACTGATTAGTGTCAGGATGAATTTGAGTATCTAACGAGGAATTTAGTAATTGATCTAGTTTTTTGTATTCTAGTTGAGGGAGTTCAGTTAGATGTTTTATGCAACACATTGCATCTGGAGTTAGGATGTTCTCTCTTGTAGTATAGGTCAGTTGTTTATTAGGGGTCTTGGAAATTTTGTCCCCATGAATGTAACTATGCCACCCATGATCTTGATATGGAAGTCGTGGTGGTTGCTCTGATGTTGTGGTGACATTAACTCATTGGTGAGAACTTTGTGGTTTTCAATATTCATAGGAGTTTGAGTTATGTTTTCTCACTGCATGACATGAACATAAGACATCATCAGTGGATGGAGTTCCTGTAGGAATACGACATTGTAATATCATATACACCTGGAAAAGGGAATGTTGTAGCTAATGCGTTGAGCCTTAAGTCATGTAGTGATTCAATGCATGAATCCTGTGATTTATGGAGAGTAATAGAAGAATTTTCATCATTACATCTTTATATGGGAGATGTTGTTGTAGTGGATGTATTTTTTAGATGACGGTATAGTCATCCCTGATGAAAAAGGTGCAATATTCCCAGTTGGGGGATCAAGAGGTGGATATCGGAAGAGACCGAGAAGTTTGTAGTGAGGCCCTATATGGTTGGACTAAGGACGAACAACACTAAGTGTTGTATCATAGAAGGATTTTTGTTTCATTGATGATGCATAAGATGGCTCTCACAAAGTTCCCCATTTCTCCTTTAGCGGTGCATCTTGGAATGAAAAAGATGTAACGATCCTTGAGGAGTCAGTTTTGGTGGCCTGAGATGAAGCTTGCGGTTGCAGAGTTTGTGTCTCGATGTTTGGTATGCCAGAAGGTGAAGGCCGAACACCGTGTCCCTAGTAGTCTACACCAACCATTAGATATTCCTCAGTGGAAGTGGGAAGGCATATCAATGTAATTTGTTACCAGTTTACCTTGAGCTCCGGGAGGATATGATTCTATTTGTGTGGTAGTGGATAGTTTAAAAAAATTATCCCACTTCATAGCAATCAAGGAGTCGGTCTTAGTGGATGGATTTATGAGGCTGTATCTAGAGGATGCGGTGAGACATCATGGAGTCCCAAGGATGATCATTTCTGATCAAGATCCTCGTTTTACCTCCATGGTTTGGAGAGCTCTCTAACATGCTTTTGGTTCTCATCTATGCCTTATCATTGATTTTCATCCTCAAACTGATTGTCAGACAGAGCAAACCATCTAGACTATTTAAGACATGTTACGTTCTAGTATTCTTCATCTTGGAGGTTCGTGGATGAGGCACATACCCTTTGTGGAGTTCGCTTACAATAATTGTTTTCACTCCTTCATTGGTATGGAATCGTTTAAATCCATGTATGGGAAGCCTTTTCGCTCCCCGTTGTGCTGGACTGGGGTCGGAGAGTCAGCAATTCTCAGAACGAAACTAGTGCAGAATAAAACAGATATGGTTCAAGTGATTCTTGATAGGATGAAGACAACACAAGATCATCAAAAATCACATTGTGATTAAAGAAATAGACCCTTATAGTTTAATGTTGGGGATCATGTGTTTTTTAAGGTGACTCTACATCGTAGGAAGTGATGGTTAAGTCAAGGGATTAATCTTTCTTCCCAATTAGTTGGGCCTTTCGAGGTGTTGGCTTGTGTTGGAACTGTGTAGTAACGAGTAGAAATTCCTTCACAGATGAGTTAGATACATGATGTTTTCAATATATCACAGCTCTGTCGTTATCTTCATGATGACTCTAAAAACATCTATTGGAGAGAGATCGATGTTGATGATGATGCAACCTTTGAGGAGCGACCTATGGAGTTCTAAGATAGTAATGAGAAGGTTTTTTAAAGGACATTATATTCCCTTGGTTTGTTTCTTATAGCGACACGGTGACATGGAAGAGAGTACCTGGGAACGTGGGTCACATATACATGCTCAATACCTAGTGTTTTTTATGTTTAACTCTTTTCATGTAACTATGTCCCCTTCGTGGTTAGACCTTTCATGTCATTTATTAATTTCTTTTGTTTCTTTTGTGCCTTGATCTCTTTTGAAAGGTATCTTGATGGGGGGTTTTTTAACCCCATTTCATTTTTATTTTAGTGGGTTTTTAATTTTTGTGGACTAGAATGTTATGAGAGGTATCTTATGAAATGAAAAGGGACCTCTCATGTCCATTAATTTGTGAAAATGTGGTATTCGGGGTGTTCAGGGAGGTCAAGGTGACTTTACCCCAACAATTTTCCAAATTTCCTATTCTATGAATAGTTCCATCAGTGAACAGTTCAATTGGTAGCCTCTAATGGTAACCTCTCATTCCATGCCAAATACTTAGTTCTATGAATAGTTCCATCAGTGAACATTTGTATTGATTACCTCTAATAGTAACCTCTCTTTCCTTTTCAAAATATTTAGATCTCTGAACAGTTCCATCAGTGCACAATTCTATCGCTATCCTCTAACAGTAACCTCTATTTCCTTTTCCTAATTTCCAATTCTATGAATAGTTTTATCTGTGAACAGTTTTATTGGTAACCTTTAACGGTAGGTGGTCAGTGTTTCCAAAAAGGTGAGTTCTATTGGTAACCTCTATTGGTTACCTCTATCTGTATCATTCAATAGTAACCTCTATCTGTTTCCTCTATCGGTAACCTATATTTCCATTGCCAAATTTTGAGATCATGAATAATGATTCCAGAACGGTGATGTTCAAAAGGTGAGTTTTATGAACAATGTTTTTCCTTCAACAAATTTTAAGTATGTGAACAGTTTTTCTAGGGTCCTACAGTTTCACCCCATTGATGATTCCTTTGATGTAAAATGCATTTGATGACTCTTTTTAAGGACTCTAAGGCATATAAAAAGGCCATAATTCCATTATTAATTATTCATATGGCTCAGGATGTTTTTACTTGGTCATACAACGTGGTTTAATGTGATCCTCTTTTAATGGAAAATTATTCTTTTCATAAAATGTTACCCCGTTAAATCTTCTAAAGGGATGGGTAATCTTCCTTGCTATTTCATTATCCGTATTCTTGGGTGTGAGATGCTCGAACATTCCATTTCTTCTCATAGTATTTGCATATTCAATCATTCTTCCTCGGATTGGTTCCACTCTGTTTTGATGTAACCATACAGTATTGATCAATCTTCGATATAAGGTATGTATTATCATCGTTATTTTGGGGTTCCTCTTCTCTTGTTTATCCATTCCATATTATATCATGTAATCATAATGCTTTTAATAGAGTATTCTTGGGGTTCGGATGGGGTGTTCGTACTGTGGAATCCTCGAGTGGTTGCAGTTGTCATGAGAGGAAGATTGCGACCCATTCTATGGATAAAGAACGTCATGAAATATTTTAGGTAGTGCATTCATTTCTTCTCCATTATTTTACATGAAACTGTATCATTAGCATGTGTTATCCCACTAGATGACAATGGAATTGAATTAATAAATATAGGAACCATATAAATTAATTAATATCAATCATATGTTATTTCCCCTTGTTTTGCTAGATAGTGTGAAATCTATGATTTCATTGATTAGTTGTTCGTTCTTGATGGAAATCGGTAATGAACATAAATTGGGATTAATGGATAATTGTTTGGATAAGGATAAAGAGCCATGTAAATGGATCTGGTTCTTGTTGTAATATTATGTAAATCAAATTGTCATAGTAAGAATGTTTAATTCATGATGGATTAAAGATCTGATTGTTTTGATAATTCATTAAAGGATTCTGAGATACCCTCTAGATTATTAAAGGGAAAAGATCCTAATTGATGTGAGGGTTGTTTTCCTACTTCTTGTGTTGGGATGTGATCCGGGATAGCTGTTGTAATATGTGGGGGCATGAAGGCATTTGGTTGTGGAAGAAGATTATGCATAGAGTTGCAGGATACATCAGTTTATGCATGTTGGTGTCGGGGAAGACACCATGGATGATGGAATGGGATGGATGTGATTGTTGGATGCTTTTTTATTTTGATTGGTTGTTTGTCTTCTTTACATTTCATTACTGCTCAATGTATCTGGTAACAATTACCCTTCTTCTGAAAGAGGTGAGGGAACGCGGGGTATGCCAGGTGCTTTCCGTGGTTAGCTTCTCATGGGAGGATGGGTATTTTCTCTTGCTATAAGCGGAAAAGACTTGATGACTTGTAAATCTACTCACCACATTGACCCTCCTTGTGTTTAGTAGCATTGAATGTTTTACAAGAGTTCCTGGGAATGTGGGAATGTAATTATATAACAAATAATTGAATAAATGAAGTTAACCCATGGGGTTGGAGTTTGCTGAATCATAATGATGAGGTTGTAATTTTCAAGGAACAATGGACATTGGGTGTGAAGATAATGAAATTTACTGTGGAATTGTTCATGGTTGAATAATTTTAATGAATTAATTAACATAAAGTGGAACAGATAAAATGGTAATGATGTAATATAATAAATCTATGTAAATGGTTGTGTGTTTATAGGACACCTATTCTTAGAAGTTTCAACCCGTATTCTGAAATATGTTAGCTATAATTGTGTCTAAGATATGGTTATTCCCATAGTGTGGTTGTGAGATATTGTATATCCCATTAATTTTCTGTTTCTATATGCTACTCCACCCTTTCAGTAAGGGAAACTGACACCTCGTGGATTCTATACCCTTGGGGTGTTTTCCCAAACCTTCCGGTGGGAGGGTGGATGGCTGACTACCCCCTTTGCCCCCACACATTTCTTTTGTTTGTTACTTATGCTGGAAGACACATTGGTATGTTTTCTACATACATGTGTGTAGATGGATGTAATGGTTTCTGGTTATTCACACAAATTTATTCTAGATATATTTTTCTATGGACTAATATTTGTGTAACATCTAGAGGTTGTTATGGCTGGAGGAAACTTACTCAGTGTATGGGGTGTAATTCCTTGAGCTATAATAACCGATGTAAGATACACATTATGCGAGCTATGGTGGCTCTCAGAAACTACATGGTTACTCTGGTGTGTGGACGTGGTGATTTTTATGGCATGAGGTGTATATTTTAGTGCTTCGCCCAGGTTCCTGTGAGTGAGCCTTTTTAGAGAGAGATACTTATGATGTAGGATGTTTGGTAAAATCTGCATACTAGGGGGGAGTAATAGCCGGATACCCCTGATATTCCTTATTATATAAAAAAATATTGTATTCGTTACTTGGTGAGAGTAGGCATGGTGAGGTTGAGAACATAGTATACCTATTTATTGATGAGTTAGTTTCACTTCATTTTCATTGTGCTTTACCATGCTTTATTTACGTTTGTACAAGGGGATTATGATAGGATCATACTGAGAATACTGTTATAATCACCCTATGTACATATAAAAAAAATTTCATGTCACTTGGAGGCAGTTGAAGATTAGTCCGGTTACTAGTAGCTTGTGGTTGCAGGAGCTTTTCGGGATTGTGGTTGCTGTCATTTTACTTTCATTTGGTTACATGGATTTTTACCCTTCCAGTTGTAGTACATTTTCATGAAATTACATTTTTCCACATGGGATTTCTTTTATATTTCAGTTCTGAGTTTGATTTAGTTGGTGTATATCTTATCTATCTCTTCCACATGTGTTCTCTAAGAGGGCAATTCCTTCGATTTGTGTGTTTATTATATCCTCTGTGATCGTCACCAACCGAGGGCCTATTGGAGGCGGGACTCAGGGGGTCATTATTTCCATTCTCACATTGCTATCCCGAGAGGGGTACAATTTGTGGGGAGGGGGTCGTGACTATTAATAACGGATAAAAAGGTAATAATGATCATTAAAAATGATCTAAAGACAATATAAATTGACTTATATTTATTATTCAGGAAATTAATGTATGAATGAGTCATGTTGTACATGAGGTAAGGGATCCTTTCACCCACCTCTTCTAGTAAAAGACTACTTTTATGCTATGTATGTCACGACCCGTCCTCGGGGACAGTGCCGTGACTACCCCAAGCCCACCTTACATAGGCCAGGGGATGGCGACTAGCACCAAAGGCGTAAATCCTGATAACTGGGAAGGCATTGCCTTTATAAAAGTAAACAAAAGACCACAAAGTACAAGAGGAAGTAAATCACTAAGTACAAAGAGAAGTGATGAAAGGTAAATGGGCTAGAATACAAACACAAATGAAAGTAAAACTACAACTGAACAAAGTACAACAGAAAAAGACAACAGCTAGAAGGACGGAAGCGGTGCCTAGGTCGTCCTCCTCGGATCTAACTTGAAGAGTAGGTACAGATGGCGCAGCTCCTGGATCGTCCACCACGGATCATACCTGAAGTGTAGGTATAGATAGCCTCCAAAATGCTCTCGCCCGTCAACCTACTCTGAGTGTTGTCTGGCCATGAAGTCCACCTCCGGATACTGACTCGTCGTCCAGTCCACCTCCGGGTACCGTCCAGTCCTCAAACACTCGGCCTTCATCAGCATTGTCCGTCGTCTGAAACTAACACAACGAGGTGCGGGAATTTCCTATGCAGGGGTGATTATAACGATACTCAGTAGGGACCCCGAGACCCTCGAGGTCTTACTAAAACCAACAAGGATAACCACAAAGAAGATCTCAATAGATAACCTCTACTTAGGTATATGACCATACATATACCTATGTTATCAAGTAACCCATCTCAATCATGAGGAAAGACAAGGATTATGAAATCAACGGATAACCACAACCCAGGTATATTCCCATACATATACCTATGTTATCAAGTAACCCATCTCAATCACGAGGAAACACAAAGGTCATAGACTCAACTCAAACCATGATTTTCATTATCGAAACCGTAACTACTGAAGAGCCCCATCTCTGGAGTGTGCAGTGGTCCTGTCACGACTCCGAGGTACTTCTCACTAACCTAATACTGCTGAGGTACTCCTCCTGTCGAGTACCACGGGTCAGCCACCCAAACACAGTAGTGCTTCCCACCAGGGTATGCCACCCAAACACTGTAGTGCATACCCCCTAGTATCCTGCAGAGGTACTCTCTATACGAGTACCGCGGGTCTGCACTGTCACACAGGTAGTTCTCCATCCTCCATGGGTCTGCACCCAAACAAAGTAGTTCTCCATCCACTGGGCTAGTCAACTCACTCCAAGTCGAGTCGGTCAAGCAGTTGTCAGGTCTCAGTCGGCTACACGGTTTCCGTACACTGCACGCTCGTCTGTAGGAGGGTCTGCTCCATGAGGAACAGGTCGATACTTCACGTATCTCAAATTCCCACGAAGAAGTATCTCAAAGGACCGCCTCATCATAGGGTCTCAACGCAAGAGATGGCGCATCAATCAGACACCCGGTCTGTGAGTTATTACCCTTTTCGACCCAGGGGACCGGTTGGTTTTGTGTGCGAACCAACCCGGCCGTATCTAAACTGTACCCCGAACACTCATAGGGTATACTCATAGGGACTATTTCTCAACGTGACCACCAATGCCGCTGACGGTTTGTCAAACGGACGTCCGGTCTGAAAGGTATCAGCTTTTCCGTTCCAGGGGCCCGGTTGGATTTCGGGTTCAATCCAAACCGGCCACTATCCAACAGAAACCAAAACTTAGACTAAGTATGCCAAATGTTCCGTCTCAACAAAAGGAATTCAACGAGACAGACGACGCGTCAATCGGAAGCCTGGTCTATGAGTTATAGGCTTTTTCGTTCTAGGGGCCCGGTTGGATTTTGTGAGAAAACAAACCCGACCGTAGTCCAATGACATCCAAACCTTGAGCGGAGTAAGCCAAAAGATCTGTCTCACTTATAGGAATCCATCAAAGTTGATGGCACATCAATTGGACGTCCGGAGCTCAAGTTACGAGCATTTCCGCTCTGAGGGCCCGGTTGGATTCGTTTACGAACCAACCCGGCTAAACCCAAAGTATTCGAAACCTTGAGTGAAAAATACCGAAACGTCTGTCTCGATCCAAGGATCGCATCGCCGCTGACGGCGTGTTGATCAGAGGTCCGTAGCCCGAGATATAGGAAAAAAAACCAAAACGGTCCGAAAACAGGGGTTTCAGGCCCGGACGGACCTGGCCCGAGACCCCCTGGGTCGGCCCGACTGGGCGCGGCCCGGCCCAGCTCGGCACGGCCCGGTACGGCCTGGCCGCAGCCCGGACTAGAAGCCCAGCGCGCTGTCGCGCCGCGCCAGCTGGCTCGGTTGAACGGCCGCGCCGTTCGGTTATGCGGGGGGGTGCGCTGCCCCCCGTCGTTCGGAAACCGCAGCCCAAAATTAAGGGGCCGCTCAGCTAGCCAGCCGGGGGTTTGACCCCCGGCTCTTCCCCTATCCGGCTGGCCCGCCCTGGCCGACCGGTTCTTGCTCCATGGGAATGGCGACGGCCGGTCCCCTCCCTGCTCCGACGCCGGCGGCCCGTCTCTGGCCGCCGGTCACCTTGCTTCGCCGCGGCCCGGAACCGGCCGTGGACTTGGTCGTTCGGTGCGGCGCGATGATTTCGTGCTCTTCCACCACGGCCCCACTCTATCCGCGATGTCTTCGGGTTTCTCCGACGTGGCGTGACAGCGTCGTGTCCTTTTTCGTTTCCAGAGCGCGGCGCGACGGCGCCACCCAATCCTTGTCGCCCGATCACACACGGTGCGACGACACCACGCCATTCTCATTTCAAACCACAATGAAACAAACATGGATAAAGGAGGAGGTTCGGCTGTGTTTTTGTGGTCCGGAACCTTCTCGTTAATCGACAGAATTTGGTCTTATTTTCACAAAGAACGACAAGGTGGTAAACATGAAAAAAATAATCAAATAACCCCTACTTGGATATTTGACGTCGCACGTCGGGTGTCGCGGAGAACAGCGTCGCGGGGTCGGGCGTAGATTCCGTGGATGTCGGGGTGCGTTTGAGGAGGAAACGACATCTCCTCACTTGATGTTATGATAAAGAAGGAAGGTACGTTGTTGTTTGTGATGTTCACCGTGGTCGGCGACTTCTCCCATGTCGTGGAGGAAGATGAAGACGGAAGAATCCAGGTCGCCGAGTCTTCTATGTCGAAGGGTCGATGTTCTTCATCGGAGAAGAACCGTTTTTCACTTTCTCCAATGTGGAAGATGAAGTTCTTCAAAGTAAAGAACTCTCCCTCTCACAATTCTCCATAGCAAAAACCAAACTGAAATAAAAAAAGGCTTTGCCTTATTTATTTACTTATGCAAACATTTTCAAAAATTCAAAATTCCAAACACATAACTCACTTAATTAAGTTATTGTGTTGGATTTGAATTAATGTGGGGAGAGGGAAAGTCACCCTAATAAATGGTGAGTTTTTAAGGGTTACACACACAAGTGGGAGTTTTAAGAATTTGAAGTGGTGGGGCTCGTGTGGGCCCCACCTAACAAATATCCTAACAAGAGAAGTTAGGATTTAGTGGGTCCCACCCCAACTCCATTACATTGATGTTAAACCACTTAGAAGTGAGAAATAAAGTTGGGACACAACATTATTTCACTTAACACTTAAACCTCTTAGTAAAGAAATAAAATAAAATTGTAACACAATTATTTTTATTCCTCACATTTTTAACAACTCCTCCCGAGTAAACGCACCTTCGGAAATGGTGCTCCTAAGAAAATACTGGCGTTGCGATTCCATCGGTGCACTAGGAATTTGATTCCGAGAAACGGTTCAAAACTTAGAAAAACACGCTCGTTCGTTCACTGAACGTACCCGAGCTAAACTTCGGAAATTAATTTTGGGCACACCGGGCCTTGGAATCAGGCGCTGTCAGAAACTGAGTTCTTGTAAAATTCCAATGAAAATTAAGAAAAAAAAATTCCATGAATTTTTGGGTCTTTACATTACTCCCACCTTAGGGAATTACGTCCCCGTAATGCTTCAACAAAAACTGGGGTCACAAAAGCGGTACAGAGCACACATCTGAGCCTTCTTCTCCAATGTGGTCACCTGGAGGTTCCCATACTGCCAAAGAAAGTGCACCCGAGGAATCGATCATCCTCCTAGGATCCACTCATGTCGATCCTCGATCTCCACTGGAACCTCTGTGAAAGAAACCCCATCGCCATCGTCCAGCTCCCCATTGTCGATGATATGCGAAGGGTGGAGCACATATCTCCTCCATTGAGATACGTGGAAATTGTTGTGCACCTGGTGCAACTAAGGTGGATGGGTCAAGTGGTAAACAACCACGCCTACCCAGCTGAGGACCTAAGAAGGTCCGCTGATCCTCAGAGATAACCTGTCGCCTTGGTCACATCCCGTAAACCTCGTCGAGGTTAGACCCGTATAAGGACGTGATCGTCATCCTTGAACTCCAGAGGTCTCCAATTCTTGTCTAGAACTGGGACTCAAAATGACTTCTGCCACGAGGGTATGGTTGACCGACTCAAGAGTTATCGGTTGAACCCTCATGTGCATGAGTTACCCTGTGCTGCCTGGGGTTCCCTTATTTTTCGTCGACCAAGGAAAACCCATTCTGACGTCGTAGTTAAACCACAAACTTTTTGCCTAAAACCGTCAATTTGTGTATGAACTGTGATTGCCCAGTCCATACTCAAACCAACGTCATAAGTCCTCGACGCTGCCACTAAGTGATTCCAACTGAAACTCTCTCCTCGAGGGTCTGACCACATTGTCGGCGTAAGTGTGATTATCGAGTCTTCTCCCAAGGTATCTCCAAACGTGAGGGTCAAGTCTACGGCTTAACGGAAACTCTAGGTCTAGGACAAGATTTGTGGAAGGAAGGAATGATTCGTATCAATTCATGTTACTATAGCAGCTAGTAATGGACATATACGGTCTATTGAATCATTTTTAGAGCCATTGGGTCACACTCCTTGACCGCATCCAGCCGCACTCTTCCTCCGCCCTCCAACTCCCTGAGCCTGGCGGGGATAACTAAGGCGGGTGGTTGTAGCATGTTAATATGTACACCACCTCATGCTTCTCTCCTATCTCGGCCTCAACGTCTGCTGATTCGCAGACTCATCTCTCCTTAAAGCTTCCACTTGTTGAAACGTTTAACATGCCTGTGGCTCTACGACTGGTGCCAGTTTCCTGTTTCTTACTACACGGTGCAATCTTTATCCGCTCCTGGATGACTTGCACCTTCATTGCCTATGATCTGAAAGAGCTGCAAAAAATTTATCCTTTGCGGAAAAGAGAAACTCGGACTCATCCCATGGCTGAACCACACCCATTGCCTAATATAGTCAATTCTTACATGAATGATGCATTCATGCCATAGATGACGTCGTAAGGCCTCGACGTAACAACCAAGAGATCCAACTGTCACTCTTTCCTCCAAGGGTTGAGTCACACTGTCGGCATCAGTGTGAGATCATTGGGTCTCCCCTAGTTGAAATCTAGAAAGTGAGGATCAAGTCAACAGTCTTAACCAGGACCACTCGGTATCAACCAATCAAAAAGGCCAAGAAATCAAACATCACAAAGATAAGTGTGTTTTTATTATTGCATCTCATAGTAAAAAGACACGAATATAACAGAAACATTGAACTAGAAGTACAAGGGACGTATCCACTAGTTCCTATCCTATCCACCTGCTTTCGGAGCTCTACTGACTTGTCCACTGCTTGGCTATTGCTCATGCACCAGCCGCTGCTTCTGTCTCGGTGGCCCCTCCAACACCCGCTGATCAACTGTGCGGGGGGTCGTACAGTCACGTGCCAGGTGACCCTTCCTGCCGCCGGAGAACCACTGTTCGTTTCTGGCACACCTGGCTCTGATCCCACCCCGGGTGCCCCACACCACCAATCCTAAAACATGAGATCGCCCAACTGCTGGCCTGGTCCTCCTAGATCTCTGCATCATCTATCTACTACCCACAGATCACTCGTCTACTGATCGAAAACCCTATGGAAAAGGCATAAGCTCCCGCACATGCTTCGGGTGTAGAGCTACTGGCACAAACTCCACCCTAAAAAAGGTCTCTAAGTCTTCCCATGTGAAGTCCATACCGTCGCAAAACTAGAACAAGTGGCTCCACCACCTACCTGGTGCTTCCTAAAGAAGGCTGGTAGTAAAGATCACCATGAAGTCTGCAGGCGTCTCCACTAGCCTGAAGACATTCACCACAGCCTCCAGCCAATCCTCAGCCACCTGCGGGTCCGTCTCTCCCCAGAACCTGGGTGGCCTCTGGCACTGGAACTCGTGCAGTGCGCTCAAGTGGCGTGCATTCCCTACTGTTGGGGCTGGTGGCATCGGTGGCCCACTGTATGGTAGTACCTTTGGTGCCTCCGCTGGTGCCTCAACTGCAAGAGGGCCCTATACCGAAGCCTCATCGCTCAGAAGGCTATCAGTACGCACATCCCTCTGGGCTCTAGATGGTATTCTGTAAAAAGGAATCCTGAAGAAACAATGTGACACAGACAAACGATAAAACCTGGTGAGCTGACCTGGTTTGAGATGACATTTAAAAACTTCTGGGAACACACACACAATCAGTGTTTTCGTGAACAAAGTCAGAAATTAGTTGTCAGGGTCCTGGTGTATGGATACGCCGGCCGCCTGCACCAACACTGGACTCCCTGAACTGAAAACCACACTCGGTACTTTTAACACTATTGCTTCACAGAAATATAATATCAGTGTTATAAGTTCTGCTGTAGAACCGACTCCTCTCATACCAATTTGTCACAACCCGTCATTGGGGCCCGTGCCGTGACTACCCCAAGCCCACCTTCCATAGGCCAGGGGCTGGCGACTAGTACCAAAGGGGTAAATCCTGATAACCGGGAAGGAATTGACTTTGTAAAAGTAATCAAAACACCACAGAGTACAAGCGGAAGTAAAACACTAAGTACAAAGAGAAGTGTTGAAAGGTAAATGGGCCAGAATACAAACCCAAATGAAAGTACAACTACAACTGAACGAAGTACAACAGAACAAGTCAATAGCTGGAAGGACGGAAGCGGCGCCTGGGTCTTCCTCCTCGGATCCAACCAGAAGGGTAGGTACAGATGGCGTAGCTCCTGGATTTTCCACCACGGATCCTACCCGAAGGTTAGCTATAGATAGCCTCCACAACGCTCTCTCCCGTCAACCTCCTCCGAGTGTCGTCTCACTGTGAAGTCCACCTCCGGATACTAACTCGTCGTGTAGTCCACCTCCGACTACTGACTCGTCGTGTAGTCCACCTTCGGGTACCGTCCAGTCCTCAAACACTTGGCCTCCGTCAGCACTACCCGTCATCTGCAACCAACACAATGAGGTGCGAGAATATCCCGTGTAGGGGTGAGTATAACGATACTCAGTATGGACCCTGAGACCTTAAAGGTCTCACTAAAACCAACAAGGATAACCACAAAGAAGATCTCATCAGATAACCTCTACATAGGTATATGCCCATACATATACCTAAGTTATCAAGTAACCCATCTCAATCATGAGGAAACACAAGGATTATGAAATCAATGGATAAACACTACCCAGGTATATGCCCATACTTATATCTAAGTTATCAAGTAACCCATCTCAATCATGAGTAAACACAAAGGTCATAGACTCATCTCAAACCAGGATTTTCATTATCGAAACCCTAACTGCTGAAGAGCCCCGTCTCTGGAGTGTACAGTGGTCTTGTCACGACTCTGAGGTACTACTAACTAACCTAAAACTGCTGAGGTACTCCTCCTGTCGAGTACCGCGGGTCAGCAACCCAAACACAGTAGTGCTTCCTGCCGGGGTATGCCACCCAAACACAGTAGTGCACAACCCATAGTAGCCAGCAGAGGTACTCTTTGGACGAGTACCACGGGTCTGCACTGTCACACAGGTAGTGCTCCGTCCGCCATGGGTCTGCACCCAATCAAAGTAGTGCTCTATCCACTGGGCTAGTCGACTCACTCCAAGTCGAGTCGGTCAAGCAGTTGTACGGTCTCAATCGGCTACACGGTTTCCGTACTCCGCATGCTCGTCTCTAGGAGGGTCAGCTCCATGAGCTACAGGTTGATACTCCATGTTTCTCAATGTCCCATGAAGAAGTATCTCAAAGGAACTCCTTGTCATAGGGGTCTCAAAGTAACAGACGGCGCGTCAATCGGACGCCCGACCTGTGAGTTATTAGCCTTTTTGACCCAGGGGCCGGTTGGTTTCGTGTGCGAACCAACCCGGCCGTATCTCAACTGTACCCCAAACTCTCATAGGGTATACTCATAGGGACAGTTTCTCAATGTGACCACCAACGCCGCTGACGGTTTGTCAAACAGACGTTCGGTCTGAAAGATATCATATTTTCCGTTCTAGGGGCCCGATTGTATTTCGGGTTCAATCCAAACTAGCCACTATCCAACAGCAACCAAAACTCAGGAGAAATATGCCACAAGTTCTGTCTCAACAAAAGGAATTAAACGAGACCGACAGCGCGTCAATCGAACGCCCGGTCTGTGAGTTATATTCTTTTTTCGTTCCAGGGGCCCGGCGTCCCAGCGCGCTGGCGAGCCAAGCCGTTCGGTTATGCGAGGGGGCGCGCTGCCCCCCACCATTCCGAAACCGCAGCCCCAATTAATGGGCTTCTCATCTGGGATACCGGGGGGTTGACCCTCGGCTCTTCCCCTATCCGGCCGGCCCTCCCTGGCCGACCGGTTCCTGCTCCACGGGACCGGCGACGGCCAGTCCCCTCCCTGCTCCGACGCCGACAGCCTGTCTCTGGCCACCCATCACCCAGCTTCACTGCGGCCCAGATCCGGCCGCAGCCTTGGTCATTTGGTGCGGCGCGATGACGCCATGCTCTTGCACCGTGGCCCCGATCCGACCGCGATGTCTTTGGGTTTCTCCGACGCGGCACGACAACATCGTGTCCTTGTTCGTTTCCACGGCACGACACGACGACGCCTCACAATCCTTGTCGCCCGATCACACACGGTGCGACGACAGCACGCCATTCTCGTTTCAAACCACAAAGAAACAAACACGTATAAAGGAGGAGGTTCGGTCATCTTTCGGCGGTCCGGCCCCCTCTCGTTAATCGATAGAATTTATTCGTATTTTAATGAAGAACAAAAAGGTGGTAAACACGAAAAAATAATTAAATAACCCTTAATTGGATATTTGACGTCGCACGTTGGGTGTCTCGGAGAACGACGTCGCGGGGTCAGACGTAGATTCTGTGGACGTCGGGGTGCGTCCGAGGAGGAAACGATGTCTCCTCACTTGTTGTTATGATAAAGAAGGATGGTAAATTGTCGTTTGTGATGTTCACCGTGGTCGGCGACTTCTCCCTTGTCGTGGAGGAAGATGAAGATGGAAGAATCCGGGTCGCCGAGTCTTCTATGTCGAAGGTTCAATGTTCTTCGTCAGAGAAGAACTGTTCTTCACGTTCTTCAATGTGGAATATTAAGTTCTTCAGATTAAAGAACTCTCCCTATCACAATTCTCCACAACAAAAACCAAACTAAAATAAAATAATTCTTTTCCTTATTTTATTTACTTATGCAAACATTTTCAAAAATTCAAAATTCAAAACACATAACTCACTTAATTAAGTTAATGTGTTGGATTTCAATTAAAGTGGGGAGAGGGAAAGTCACCCTAATAAATGGTGAGTTTTTAAGGGTTACACAGTTAAGGGGGAGTTTTAAGAATTTGAAGGGGTGGGGATCGTGTGGGACCCACCTCACAAATATACTAACAAGAGAAGTTAGGATTTATTGGGTGCACCCCAACTCCCTCACATGGAAGTTAATCCACTTAGAAGATGGAAATAAAGTTGTTACAAAACTTTATTTCACGTAACAATTAAAACTCTTAGTAAAGAAATAATATAAAATTGTAAAAAAATTATTTCTATTCCTCACATTATTAACAACTCCTCCTGAGTAAACTCACCTTCGGAAAAGGTGCTCATAAGCAAATACTGGCGCTGCGATTCCATTGGTGCCCTCAGAATTTGTTTCCGAGCACTGGTTCCAAAGTTAGAAAAACCTGCTCGTTTGTTCACTGAACGTACCGGAGCTAAACTGTGGAAATTAATTCTTGGCACACCGGGCCTCAGAATCAGGCTCCATCAGAAACTACATTCTTGTAAAATTCCAAAGAAAATTAAGAAAAAAATTTCCTTGAAATTTCTGTGTCCTTACAATGTAATTATATTTCAATTTTAAAATGATGAGATATGTTATTTTATATCCTTAGTACTGTAAATATTTTGTTCATGTGATTAAAGACCCTTTTCTCCCTCATCAACTCATTTTCCAAATTTTTACGTGATTCTCTTAGGCTTCCATATATTCGTAAGGTAACTTCTTAACTGATTTTTCCATTCTTTCAGTTGATATTCTAGTACCAATTTATTTTGTGCAATTATTATGTGAGAAATGAGTTTTTATATATTACCATGTATTTATACATTATTTATTTGTGCTTATAGTTAATATGCAATATCAATCCATTTTATTTTAAAAAATGATCATTTTAAAGGGATTCGTCAAAATCTATTTTCATTGAGGTATATTATGATTTATACATGAAATTATTTTATATAGTGTATAAACACTATTTAATTCTATTTTCATTCAATGGGTATATTTTTCTATATTGAGATTCTCTTAATTACCAATAGAATATTTCTTTTTTATGTATGTGGTGACATAGACCTTTCTACAACCGCAACCATTATTTGATATTTGGAATCATTAACCAGCAATGCCATTTTTAAATTGAAAATAAATACCATATACCCTTTTTACATATTTTTTAATTGAAAATGGATTTGGAAGTGGATTTAATATTTCAATATCTTGAAATTATTTCTGGAGATTTCAAATGAATTTTTTTGTTGAAATGATGGCATTTTAAATCTTTTATGAGTGATGATTATGTAATGGTACATGGGAATTTGATGGGTGGTTTTCTGATAAAACAAATTATCTACAGTTTCATGATATAACAAGGATGGGTGGTTAAGTTATAACCTCCAATTCATTGGGTATGGAAGTCGGTTGTATGGAAATTCCATTTTTAGGAATGACTTCTATAAGTCGACAATATTGTTATTCCATTTATGTTTGTTTACATCCCATGTAACCATTATATACTATGCATAGTTTTCTATGGGAATTATGGTAATATTTTGGACACAAAAACGATATTAATGAGCTTATATTAAGGAAGTGTTTTTTCTACTTCATTAAGGTGAAAAATGTTAATTTCTGATTAAGCATTCATGGATTACATGTAATTTTGAAAACACAGATTTTTCCTTATTTGTGTATCCCTTGTTGTGAAATTTATGCGCATGCCATGATTATGAAATGTTTTTTTACAGGACATAAGTTAGAATAGGGTCATGGAAGGGATGATGGAAAATTCATGTTGTATAAAACATTGAACTAAACATGTTGATTTTCCTTTTAAGAGTTTTTATTTTATGAAATAATGGATACTGAGTAGAAGTGTCTTCATGTAATATAAAATATATTTTTACATGTTATAACATAATTATCTAAAGATCTAAACTAGAAAATATCTTCGATGTGAATTATTAACTTAAATTAATATTATGTAATTTTTAAAGATGGGGCCTTACAATATTTGACCATCAAGTTATTAAATATAGTAAATTCCAAATTAGATTTTCATATTTGTTTTCAATAAAAATAGTGCCATATTTTTGTTTTTATATATTCATTCCCACTATAAATAATTTTTAAAATTCCTCACTGTATTCCATTATAATATAAATGAGGAATTATTAGTCATACTTCTCTAGATATATTAACACGTAAACCTTATATTGAGAAATTTATGTTTTTTATAAGTAATTTATCTCTCCCAATGTTGACATTTCAAACAGATTTTTCTTTTGAGGGGAAAATAACATTCATACAGATTCTTTATTTATTATAAATATTATTGAATAAATATTAAAATTACTATCAAAGATACCTTATTTATTTATTCGATATAAAGGTCGTAGTCCGCTCATCATTTTCTGAATTCCAGTGGCTTCATGCATGAGTCATTACATGAGTACCATTATATTGAATCATGATTTAACCCCTAAAATTCACTCTTAAACATGAAAACACACAAATCATGATGTACAAGAATAATAAAGTAATATTTATCAATATACACCTCTTAATCTTGTTAATAATTGATCAAGTATGACCTTACATGTATTTGGAAGATATTTTGTCTTCATGGAGAAAGGATAGACCCAAATAATTTTAATTTAATGCCTAAAATAGTTTAAAATGTCTCTAAAATGTAAATATCTTCATCATGATAATACCCTTATCGAATCTTACATTCTATGTACATCCTCACTTTTCTTTTATTCTTAAAATTTTTATAGAACACACACATTATTCCAATTACATCTTTTTTGGCATTGAAACCAACACCCTTATCTTTATATTTTCACTTAAGACTAATTAATTAATAATTACATTAACATAATTTCGATTCCTAAATGAAACATTCAAATTCCCTAGTTTAACATGAGAAATAAACTAATTGTGAAACTATTTTCATATGTATCCCTCAGTTGGGACTAATTTACTTTGACCACCTATAGTGATATAGACCACTAATTCCTTCTTTAATCTAAGATGAACTGAATTTTGTCACTATTAATCACTAGAAATATCCAATCATCATCCACTTCAAACACAATAATATCAAATTTTAAAATAATATTAAAATTATTTATTTTATTTTACATCAATGGAAAATGTTTTTATTATTTTTTAAACCCATCAAATAAGTTCCCACACACTTCCACACTAATAAAATCAATCAAATTTCTAAATTAAGTTTTATAGTAGTAGTGTAATTTTCCATCTATAGTATATCCCATGAAAATACCATCAAATCCGATTTTCATTAATTTTTTCTTATTGTAACCCATAATGATGATGAAAATTTTGATACTAATAACCCTTAGAAAAAAAATTTGTGTTTTATTATAGTATATCTGGTATGCAGAAATATAGAATTTTAAATTACATAGATATTCGTTTTAAAAATATCTAGTTTTTCAAATATATCACCTAGAAAATAAATTAGAAATACCATGATCCACTAATAATGATTGATCGGTATCAATAAGAAATTAATTCATCCTCTTAACTAAATTATGTATGTGGGTTATATAGTTATGTATATTCATTATATAGACGTTGATTATAAAAATAATCCTCCGTAATTTTTCTTCAATATTTATATCCATTTTCCAATAGAGCCAACAATAATTAATAAACACATCCATTAACAACAATATTTAATTTTTGTGACTTCTTCAATGGATTGTATTGATTCAACCTGAACAAGAATTGTGTGATTTGGTTGAGATCATAAATGATAAAAAAAAATTATTCACATATATTGATTTATTTTTAATTGGTCAAAAATACCCAAATAAACATGGTCTAAAGGATGATTTGGTTGAAATCCTCATTTTTATGTGATTAATTCACAATTTTATCCTTCTAAATATTGTGAATTAATTTTTTATATATTTTTAGAAATGAAAAATCACAATAATTATCTATTTGATTCAACCATTACATGATATTTTATCCAAAGTCATGATGTTATTTATGTAATAAAACTTTCCTGCCTTTTATCTTCATCTAACGATAATTTTTATTTTCTCAGATATGAAATAAGTTTCATTAAGACCACATTATTTGATTCCTAACACATCCAAACATACTTATATTTACCAAAAATATATTTTCAAAATAATCACATCATTACCTTCATCATATTTTTTAAGAAACTAATATAATGTAGTGTATCAAACAAACAACAATGAGTGCCCTCATTTATTCCAACTTATTTTCATCCTACATCTTTAAGAAAAATCCATTATTTTTACACATATTAGAACCATTAATAAATCTCATATAACTTGTTATGTGTGATAAAAAACCCAAAGTTAACAATTCAGGGTAGATCCTTTTAATATGAATTCAATGTAACATTTATATGATATATTTCTAAAATATATATCATTAATATATTGAAATCATTGTTGAATTATAAAAAAAATTTATTCTAAAAACATTTATGCATTCCTCATCCATTTGACTAGACTAATCACTTCTATGATAATATAAATTAATAAAATAAAAAGCTTTCATCCCTTGTACATATAAAATATCAGTATCTTTTAATTGTTATCTTATTTTTTATGGTTTCCCCCCATCAATTATTTATAAGTATTCAATTTTTTTTTATTAAAATATTGTATATAAGTCCAAAAATTCATTTCCACATTTCTATAGCCACCACAATTCTAATAATATAATAAAACATACAATATTATTATAAAAATAGCTATTTGTGTATACAATGACACTTCTCCTTATTTTCCATTTTATCCACAAACAATTAATCCATGTTATGAAAAAATGGGTATTTATACCATATTTTACTTCATCTAAAACCCAATTTATTAATTTATATGTACATTATTTCGAGGAAATTTTAACTTCATGTATCCACATCTAGATTTATTAAAACTATAGAATACCCCTTATGTATCATACTTCTTCATCATGTTTAGATTAAACTTCCATTAAACGATTTTAACATAGATTAATTATTTTTAATCAATATAATGAGATTATAATTAATTTAGATTACCAATAATAATCATTTACATTTCATTGGTCTTCTCACTACCATACAATCATTCACCAATATAATGTATATAAGTTTTTAAATATAATTCGATAGTGTTAAATTAATCTCAAGGTTAAAAATTTTTGTGGTAAAATAAAATAGTTCATTTTATTTTAATATAAACCCCTGATTTAATTACATATTACACTAATTTTACATGGAATGTTGGACTTTTAAATTTCACACATATTTCAGCTAAAATATATTATTTCTCTTGAGTATTTTTTACCTCATTTGGAACATATAAAAACATTCTTAAACTATTCCAATATTTCTTGAGTAATGATATTTTAATGATACATTATTTAAAATAATTATTTTAAATAATTAAATGTTCATTTTAAATTATCTCATCCTCTAGATAAAACATATTCATTCACCATAATAATTAATAATTTCCTTTTACGATTACATGGTGACGAGCAGTCTTCAAATTTAATTTTTTAACATTACCCATTATATATTATAAAAAATGAAAATTCAATTTGTATTTAGAGACATTATTTTTCTTCTATTTTAAATTTAATTATTATTGATAAATATATAAATACTATTCTATGATAACATATATTTTGATGCATCCTCTTATTTCCAAAATTATTCAATGAACTATAGTCAAATTTCCACAAAATAACCAATTATTTTAGTTATGATAAGAAATAAATGTATTTTAACATTGAATATATCTTATATATTTTTAAAATTATATTAGATATCTAATTTAATATTTTCAAATATCCCATAACAATCACTATCGAAATCTGAAACATCAAATTCCTCCTTGAATTCCTTAGTAGTATTTTCATTATATAAGGAATTAAAAAATAATTCCATTTCAATTTTTTTTATCTTTTTATGTTAATTACATTTTATCATTTTATTTTCCTGACACACACTATATAAGTCATTATAATGAAATTCATCCAAATATCAAAATCTCAGTTCTAAATCTTTTCAATGAATATTTTTTGAACTGAAGTAATGAAATTGAAATAATATAATGTAATTATATATAATTTCATTAAACCCTATGATATGGAGTATAGTATCATTTTGTGTAGTTATGAATTAATCCTAAAAATCTCAAACAAGAATATGAAAATCTTCAAATATTTATTCTAATATTTTATATCTAACCTAATTCAATCAAACAATACTTTTATCGATATTCTATATTTTTTACATGTTCATTTAACTATCATGATCCCCCTAAAATTTATGAACTCTTATTTTGTGTGTGAGGATAATATTGAGTTCTATGTACTTCCAAAAATATATATATTCTTCTTTTCATTTAGTTTTTCCACTAAACAACCAATTACGGGTGGAAAAAACAATTGTCATTGTGCTGAGCATTTTCATATCAAACGACACTATGAAAAAAACAATATTTCCTTCCAAAAATTATTGATTTCACATTTCAATATGGGAAATACATTAATATAGATTAAATTATTGTGATTATTGTGGAATTCATATTTTTATAACCAATAAAAATATCTTATGAAAATGACATCATACTTTAAATATTAATCAACCGTGATGTACTCTACAAGAACCTGCTATAGTGATATTATTTAAATATGAGGAAACAAAAATATGTATCAAAATACCTTTAATAGTAATCATTGAGATGGTATTGATGGGTGGTGATTTGGTTAATATTATCCTTTTCTAATTCTATCAATAATGAAAATTTATCACCAATTAGGATAAAAACAAACATGATGTCCCATGATATATTTTTAGCTAACTAACTTCTTATAACTCAATATCTTCACATTGTGATTTATTAGAAAATAAACATAACCAAATAAACAATATATGTTATAAATTTTTTTTATAGGATTATTAGGGGTCCATTATTAATTTATATAACATAATAATGTGACTAAATCCTGACACCACAATTTACAATGATATGGTAAATGAAATATTTTAATATATGAATGAAGATCTAAAAAATAAAATAAAATGAAATATAGTATAATTGATTCATCTTTATAATCGTCAATAAATAATTTAATATTTTTGATGATGATTACAAAAGTGGAATGTGAAAGACTCCAATATCAATATGTACTCATGGGGATGAAATGATTCGCACATCGTACATACACAATACTTCTTACTATTGCTATATGTTAATGTATTAGACATCAATATTGTAAAAGAATAGTATATTGGGAATGGGAGCTTCATACGAACATAGTGTTTTTTCAAAACACATCTAACACTATCTATCACTCCTATTATTTCACAGGAACAAATTTGTTAGTTCTATTGAGTATTAACACTTGATTTATAATGAATGAGTTAGTTTCATCACTGACATGCAACACAAACAATATTTAAACAAACTCCTTCCAATTTCAAATATTGTAATAAAAATATACAATGAATGAATTTTTTGAAATATTTATTGATCACTATAATACTAGTGATATCATATGAATGCTTCATATACTACAGAACGCTAATTATTTGTTTAAAAATACCAATGATTTAGTGGAATCCATATAGAATGAATTATAATATCAATCCATTCTATACTATTACTTAAATTATGATATTTAATTAAGGTTTTACATAAAGGAAGCAACATAATATACCCTTATGAAATATGTTCATATCATATAGTAAATAAGTTTTAGGTAGTCTCTAGGAAATTATATTTTGTGTATACATAACGAATATAACATTTATGCATCTCATTCCAATAAATTTAGGTTATATATATAATTCAATCCCCACATTCACTAAATACTTGTAGAATATTTTCTATTACAAATTTAATAATATAATATTTCATAACAAAAAAATTGTATGAAATCTATTTTAGATAATTTTTATAAATTTTAGGAAAGCAATCATTAAATTATCTTTGTATAGCATCCTATGTAATACCTTTGTAACACTTATCCAATTTTATAGTTTAACCCTATGAAAATATTATGTTAAATACTTTGGTAAAAAGTTAACAACCATTAAATCAAATATTTAGACCCGACATTACTTTATATCATTGAGAAAAATAAAAAATAGCTGATAAATATATGGATGAAATTAACAACCATAAGAAAATAATCAACACTACTCATGCTATAATGGGATCTTCCATGATATCCGTCAAACAGATGATTCTATGTACCAATGCTAAATTTCCCCATATATATATAGAATTCACTATTATATGTTCTACATGTCACATAGAACATGTGTCCATCGGATATATTGAAATTTGAACTAATAAATCCAATTCTATTATTCTCAACACATAATGTAAAAATTTTTAATGTATATGTATTCATCAGGTGTAATTAATTATTATGGATGAACTCATAAATTTTTAGTCACAAGAATTGAAATGAACATCATCTATGTTATACTGATGTTTCCACATACTACCCATTCTGTCTCAATAAATATCACATATGGTATGTTCAACAAATGAGATAATGAATAAATGTTGGTTGATATCTAACCAATGTCAGGATCTACATCATATATGAACACACACTAATTAACTAATTCACAATGACTTATGTATGAATGGTATCAAATAAATAAACATTTTATGTTAGGTATCCTCCAATATTAAATTCTATAAAATGATAATGATCAATTAAGTCATTTTATACCAATTTAATAAATTATAACACTGAATGTTGTGTCTATGATACATCATCCAAAACAAAAAATAATCATTTTCCCTCATGTACATATCCAGTTTCTCATACAAAAATCATGATCATGTAAACCATTAAATTTAAACACATCCAATAATACACCATAATAAACACCATTTAGAAATAACATAATGTAATAATTAGTGAGGTTAAATAAACCTCATGATATATATATATATATATCCAATGCTAACTAATCATAATTTGGAGACTGATTTAGAGATTATAAATTTCATATTCAAAATATTATTTTAGGAATATTTAAAAAATCCAATATAATAACTTCCATATTAAGTCATATATTATAGTCTACCAAATGTTCTCTATGATTTTTTATTATTTAGTTGATATTTCTCCTTGTTAGATATATATATTTGTATTTCTAGGAACATATCTATGAGACCACTATATAAAACACTCTCAGTAAAGACATTAGTCTTGAATATTTATAGATAACATAATTTAGAATAATAGTGGTATTTATGAGTTATATTTTAAATATTCAACTCAATTAATATTTTAAAACAATTAAAAAAATTATGATGTTCAATTTTATTTTGTAGTGAAACTCTTATTGTATTTAATATCACCATCTTTTGAACAATTCTATTAGAATTTTACCTTGAAAATGATTTATGCTTTTAAATTTTTATATA
Organism: Viscum album; assembly: GCA_963277665.1. Taxonomy (NCBI): domain Eukaryota; kingdom Viridiplantae; phylum Streptophyta; class Magnoliopsida; order Santalales; family Viscaceae; genus Viscum; species Viscum album. Next base: position 1,223,561,533 of record OY728136.1, on the reverse strand, counting down.
CCTACACATTTTAAATTCTAATATATAGATTTATATTCAAATTACATTTTATCTATAAAAAAAATCAGAAATAAATTATCAAAAAATCAGTATCATACTAACATAAAATTAATTTAATTGTTAACATCTATAATATATTACATTATATCATTTATCTTATCTATGTTCAAATAAACACCCACTCAAATCTCAGACACAATATTTATTTCATAATTTAATTTAATTGAACAATAATTAATTTTATAAGGGAAAAAACATGTTTACTAAAACTATGAATATTTTAAAATAAACTGTTGAATTCAGATAATATATGTATTTTAGGTCTTCAGAAATATATCACTGATTGGTTTTTGGAACACCGTACCTCATATCTCAATAAAAAGTTGGTTAAAATACTTATACTAGATAAAGAATTTTTATCTCATTATGCATATCAATACATGTTAACGAATTTTATGAATCATATACCTTTTGAACACAATTATTCATTTTATTTTGTTCACAACAACGATTTGAAAATTAAAAACCTCTCCTTGGATATAAGAGAAGAAAGATAATGATAACATAATTTTATCATCAATCTAAAATTATATATATTCTCAACTTCTTTATGGGGAAAATTATTAATTTATTATTAACTATTCATAGTTTACATGTTGTTTTGAAATATAAAAGCTTTATTTATTTGTGTTTCCATTACTATACATTTTATGCTCATCCCATGTTATTGAAATTTTTTTCACCAGGATTACGATTAAATCAGGTCAAGGATGGGATCAATGAAAATTCATGTTGTTTAAAACATTTAACTAAACAGGTTTTTTCTATTAAGAGTTTTTATTTCATGAAAAAAATGTATACTAAGTAGAATTGTCTACATGTAATTTTCAGGATGTCTTGTATAAGTTGGGAGCTAATTATCTGATTCTATAATCCTAAAAATATCCTTATTGTGAATTATTAACATAATTCATGATTATGTAATGTTAAAGGTTGGGGCCTTACTATTGGTATTAGAGGATGGTTTAAATAATATCATAGGTTTGGGTGTTATTTAATTATAAAATACATAACTCTAATAGTTTACATATTATAAAGATATATAGTTATTTTAGATATTTTTACTGAGTTTATGATAACATGAATAAGTATATATTAGTGTTTTACCTATTTATTAGATATTATATGACGATTTTACTAATATACTCCCAATAACAATTTTTTATTTAGTTAATGGATTGATGTAATAGGCACCAAAGTAAAAATGTATGTGAAGAAAATTGTGACAGTTTTCTAAATAAGAAATCAAATGAAATGTGAGCTTCAATGAGAACTCTACTGGTTATTCTCAATGATCTGTCTGGAGTCATGATTGATCACATGAACCATGGTGATTCTTATAATGCATCGTATATGTGAGAAAAAAATCCCTATAGCAGTTAAGTTAATAATATTAATGGTACGTATATTAAAAACCTATGTGTCAACAATGTAGAATGAAACACCAAGAAAAATGATTCAAAGTGTTGGGAAGATGATATAGATGTGGTAATTAGAGGAATAAAGCAATCACCTTCCATGGAAAAATGAATCATCCAATTAAGTCCAGGAAAATGAAAAAATATCTTTCTGAGGGATCAAATGAATATATTAAATGTGGATTGTAATGTAATTACAAAAAAATTATGTCCTATGATGAATTTTCAGAAATGGGATTATCGGGGCCATACAATATATGTTTACCAATACCTAATGCCATTCCAAATGAATATGAGGAAAATGAAAATGACCAATTAATTTTATGGATTATTTCTTAGTTCATGTTTTGAAATTACTAAAATTATAAGAAATTATGCATGAATTTTTTATAGGAATGTTTATAAACAATTATGATGAAAAAACATGGAAAACAATCATGAAGAAAGTTCTATGATTACTATATATAGGAATGGATGAGTTATGTTGGATCTATGTACGATGATATGTTTAAATTTTTTAATGATATGATTATATTGGAATAATGTTTCTAGTATGTGTAACCCAGAAGTTTGATATGTGAGAATGTTATTCAAGGATGAATTATATTTTAATATTGGTATATAATGGATGACCTTAGGGGATCATGAGATCTTTTGTTTTTAGGCAATTATGGGTTATTAGTTTTAAGATACAAAATGTGAGGTATGAGATAACCTTTGATGTTAAAACATGTTATGTATATTTTTAAGTATTTTATTTCCATTATTTATTGTTTTTAAAATATACATTTTTTGAAATAGGATAACATGTTGACTGTATGAAAATTGGTCACGCCAGACAATGATGTGGGGATTGAAACAACAACCAGTGTGTTTATATGATTTATTGCCCACCACTAGACTACATGATGTCCCTTGTTAGTATGACCAATTATTTTTAGATTTATGATTTTATTTATCATGAATATGATGATTTGGGATATTATGTTTTATCAAATGTATATCATTAGTACATGAAAAAGTTTCGAAGATTATGTTATAAAGGTTATATTGGAAGACATTTTCTCTTTTGGGAATACTATATGCCTATGGAACGTAGAATATTTTGGGATTTCAATAGAGGAGTAATGGTGGAGTTTTTCTTTTTGGAAGAATAAATGTTCTTATTGTGAAAATATATGTATTTGGGTTATTTATGGGAATGATTAATCTATCATAGAGGATATGTGATTTCGTTAATTAATTTTCAATATTAGTCATTAAGAGTTTCTAATGTTATTTAGAGATAAATGTTATGATTTACTATGGATGACTATGATATTATATACTTATGAGTTTTGGGTTTAAATATTAGTTGTGATTATATTGAAGAGTTTTATAGAAAATTTTCCATTGAATTGTCTTTATTGAACATTGGATACATTTTTCTGAAATTTGGATATTATGAGTAGAATTTAAAATTATAAAATATTATCCTTTTCATGGATTATATCATCTTTTTCTAAACATTTTTGTTTTGAATAATATCTAAAGACATGGGAAATATATAGTTTATCATTTTTGGGCTATTTTATTATCTATAGGTCGATTATTTCCCTTTTTATGTGTCCGAGCCGTCTTGAAAACTCATCGTGTCAAGTAAAGAAGTGTTATTTGTTGAAATTTAGTAAAGGATAATTGTCTACATGACACGTAAGTATGTTTCCTTATATTCTTAGTCAATATCATAAATAATTTTCTCAACATTATGAAAATGATATTAAAAAAACATTCCCCTTTTACTTTTCCTACTATGAAATTAAATGTCATTAATCCTATCATGTGATTTTGGTTTTCTGGTGGTTAACATTGTCTTTATCATGTTTTCTATCACTCACCATCAGAACATGATGGTTATTTTTCTCTTACATATCCATGTTTTAATAGGATCCTAGTATGTGTTATCATAGGTGACCTTTATAACAGTCTTTATATATTTTAATGTGTTATTTTAACTGACTCTTTTAACGATTTGGTTCTTTCAATGAAGTTTCCAAGCCTAATTTTAATATTACGAGGACACAATTCCCAAAATAGGGGAAAATGTAATATCCCATGTATTTATAAAATAATATAGTTTATTTCTAGCAATACATATGAATAAGATATTTATTTTACTTTATAGGTGATGTTATGTCTATCTGGCATTCACGAAACACAACAATGTGTTTCTCCAAAATATAATGTTACACAAAAGGCTGAGTCATAATGAAAAATAATAAAATAATGTTATTATTTTAAATTTTAGTTAACACCTAGCTGTTGTATTGGAAGGAATGAATAAAAATAACAATATTTTGACTAAACACATTGTTTAGATGTTTTTACATTTATCCACTAAATATTAGAGGCAGAAAATAATAATTAATCCATCATTAGGCATAAATACTGAAATATTTTTAATAGGTATTTTTACCACCCTTTGATTGAGAACCACTTCTAAATATAGATTTTGTAACTATTATATGACCCATTTGACAAAGTAAACTTCTTCTTTCGAAGAGGGATATAAAAATTCACTTTGGGTAAATTCTGTTTACTTTTCTAATAATGATCATTTTTTTAATGAATAGTGATAAAATATTCATTTTATGTCAAAAGTACCTTTTTAGTTGATTTATTTATAAGGATAGATTATATTTTTAATTTGGTTTTAGGTGTAATTAGATTATGTTTTTACCATTTAATCCAATTTTTGTCATTGGAAGTAATTTCACTTTTTAGTTAGACATAAACACATTTATATCATTTTGTATATATTATTTTGTAAAGACGCGTGTTTTGGTTTTTACAAACGAAAATTATTTTTTTATTAATTTTCTAACATCAGTGTCTTGAATTTGGAAAATTTGATTCCAAATTTCGAATCATGAGGTCCAAATTGTGTAAATAGGTATATTTTATTTTTAGACACTATGAATAGTAACTTGAGTAAATATTATCTTACCATGGTTCAAGGCTAAATCTTTTAAATAATGGTATAAAATATATTATAAAAATATTAAATTACCCTAACACATGTCATAATCCTATTGGATGATATATATCCATATATGGAAATCCATGGGTTGATTTTAGGACCCCATGGATCCACTTGTTTGTGAAAATTACATTAAATTACTTTTAATTTAACATTTTGGAAAATATAACCTAAACAAGTATCCTTTTGAAAAAACATTATATAGGGTTTTAATAAATATAATTTCTAATATAAATATTAATTATAAATATTAAAATATTTCAAAAATAATGGTATTTTATTTATAATTTTTATAGAATAAATAAATAAATCTAAACATGATATAATGATGATGCAATAATTTCTTCATTACAAAATGATTCAAATAAATAAAATTAGAAATATTAAAATAAAAATAAATTGGTTATTTTAATGTCATCGATGAATTTTTCCAGATTATAGATAAATTATATATTTTTATAATTACATTTTATCAAATAAATCACGTTTTTATTGATTTTTAAAAAATACATGATAAAAATAGTTTCAAAATTGACATAATTAATATTTTAAAAAATATTAATTATTAATAAATATTATAAAATTCAAAAAAAATTGGCTAAATATTTATCATATGTCTTAAATTTTATTATTGACTCTATAATATATATATATATTTTATTTTGGCATCCATTTTGATTGTCAAGATGTTAATGCTTGATAAAAATTTAAGAGTAATAAGGGGTTAAATTTAAAAGATAACGATTAAAAAATATAAAAAACCTTTCTAATTATTATTGGATGAATTTATTTGTACTTATATTCATCATATCTTATAACTACCTGAATTTGAACTAATTTATACTCATAAAAAATTTATTATAAAATAATAATTCAAGATATTCTTTAAGTGCCCCTCCTCCGTCTTATAAAATGGCACCACCTCTATCCCATTACTCACACCTCTTAAGTACCTTGGATTATAAAACCTCTACCCATATAAGCTCCCAACATATTTCTATTACACATATAAGCCTTCCCCAAGGAAAATGTCAATTCAAGAGATCACTTTTTCTAAAATCAAAAGGAGTTAACTAATTTGAGGTAACATGTTTTCTCAAGATTCTTTCGTTTATTTTCCTTATCAAACAAATTAACTCTATTTATTACATTATTTTATAATAGCAGTAATATCTCCAATATACTAAGTAATTTTTAAGATAAATAATAAAATGAATATTACAGATACCTTCATCTAATAGATACGAACATATTGTTTTTGTGAACTGTGAAATGCTACCTCACAAAATGATGATTGTTCGATTTTTTCCTAACACTTATCATGGTGGCCATTATGATGGAACTATAATTATATTTTGTATTTATGATATCTATTTGTTTTATATTCTTATATAATTCACATTTATAACATACGTTTATGCTTTTCATGTCATATAAATATGATAATTTGATTAGAGGAATTGTGGACTATGACCCGCTCAATGTGATAAGAATCGTTCATGATATACATGTAACATATAAAGGATCTAATTAATGAAATTATGTAACATATATAACATATATATTATAATTTAATTATAATATACATAGGTATAATTTATTTTTTATTATTTTAAATATGAAATTGAAATGAAAGTTGCGTTTATGCATACATATGACTTACCGTCTCCATGAATGGTGCATTTAATTTCATATATAGAAATTTTATAATAATTATAAGTATATATATATTATAGTTATATCAAATATATATTATATCTAAATCATTAATACAATTTTGAAGATAATTGAATATTTACCACATTGATAATTTTTTATTATAACAAGTTCATTGTTGACTCAATTTCTGAACATCGAAAAAATGTTTAATATGAACTAAAATAATCAAATTATTGTTATAGAATGTTAATGTAATGGACCAGACCTCTTTAGTCCATTACATTGTAAAAATGTGTTGTTTGAGGTGTTTCTGAAGGTCAAGGTGACATATCTGTAGAACTTTTCCAAATTTCCAATATTCTAAATATTTTCATCAGTGAACAATTCTATCGGTAACCTCTAACAGTAACATCTCTTTCCTTTGAAAAATATTATGTTCTGTGAATATTTCCACTATTGAATAGTTCTATCGGTAACCTCTAATGGTAACCTCTCATTCCATTCCCAAATTTGAGTTTTGGGAACAATTCCATCAGTGAATAGTTCCATCGGTAACCTCTAACAGTAACCCTTATTTTCATTTCCAAAATCCAATTCAATGAACAATTATATCAGTGAACGGTTCTATTAGTAACCTCTAATGTTAGGTGTACAATGTTTCCAGAATAGTGAGTTCTATCAGTAAGCTCTATCAGTAACCTCTATCGGTAACCTATATTTACATTGAAAAATTTTGAGTTCATGAATAATTTTTCCATGATGGTGATGTTCTAACAGTGAGGTTTGTGAAAAATGTTTTTCCTTTTCCAAATTTTGTGTATGTGAACAGTGTTTCAAGCATCTTATAGTTTTGTCCCTTTGACGTTTCTGTTAATGTAAAATGCATTTCGAGCCTCATTTTAAGGACTCTAAGGCTGATTTAAAGGCCATAACTCCTATATTAATTATTCCTATGGATCAAGATTTTTTTACTAGTTCAAACTGTGATGTTTAATGTGATCCCCTTTTAATGGGAAATTTTAGCATATCTTAAACTATCACCCCCTTTAAATCTTCTAAAGGGAAGGGATGTCTTCATCCCTATTTCATTATCCTTATTATCAGGTGTGAGATGCATGAACATCCCATTCCCTATCATAGTAGTTTCACAATCAAACATTCCTCCTCAAATTGGTTCCACTCTGTTTTGAAGCAACCAAGAAGTATCGATCAATCTTTGATATAATGTATGTGTTATCATTGTTCTTTTGGAGTTCATCTTCTCCTATTTATCCTTTCCATATTATAGCATGTAATCTCTATTCTTTTAAGAGTGTTTTCTTGGTGTTCAGTTGGGTAGGTCGTACCGGGGCATCCTCGGGTGGATGTAGTTGTCACGAGAGGAGTATCATGACCCGTTGTGTGGATAAAGAACATCAAGAAATGTTTGAGGTAGGGGATTTGTTGCTTCTCTCTTATATTACAAGAAACAATATCATTACCATATTTTATCCCACTGGATGACAATGGAATTGACATAATAAATATTTGAACCAGATAAATATGTTTATATCAATCGTATATTTTTTCACCTTGTTTTTCTAAATAGTATGATATCTATTATTACTTTGATTAGCTGGTCTATCTTGATGGAAATCGGTAAAGAATGTAAATAGGGGCTAATTGATAATTATTTAGATAAATATAAAAAGGAATGTCAACAGATCTGGTTTTTGTTGAAATTTGATGTTAATAAAATTTGCGTAGTAAGAATGTTTAGTTATTTGTGATAGCTTTCTAGTTAGGTTTCCCAAATTTGGAACCTACGAATAATAAATCTGTTAATTCAAGATGGAATAAATAACTGATTGTTTGATAATTCCATAAAGGGTTCTGAGTTCTCCTCTTGATTGTTATAGGGCCAAGAGCCCAATTGATGTGATGTTTGTTTTCATGATTCTTGTGGTGTGATGTGATCCTGGATGGTCGTTGTGATTTTTGGGGGAAAGTGGGCTTTTGGTTGTGGCAGAAAATGACAAATAGAGTGGTGAGACGAATCTGTTTATGCATGTGGGTATTGCAGAGGACACTAGGGATGATGGAATCACATGGATGTGATTGTTGGATGATTACTGATTTTGAATTGTTTTTTATCCGATTAACTTTTCCCCACTTCTCAAGGAAGCTGTTCTTACTTACCATTCTTACGAAATAGGCGAAGACACACAGGGTATTCCATGTGCTTTCCGTGTTTAACTTCTTAAGGGTGGATGAGTATATACTCTTGCTATAAGAGGCAATGAATTGAAGGGTAGTACATCTTCTCATTGTGTTAATCCCCCTTGTTTTTTAGTAGCATAGAATGTTTTTCTATAATTCTTGGGAATGTGGGAATGTAATTCTATAATTATTAATTTAATAATTGTTGTTAACCCTTGGGGTTGGAGTTTCCTAGAACATAATGATGAGGTTGTAATTTTGAAGGAAAAACGGACTTTGGGTGTGACTCAAATGAAATATAATGTAGAATTTTTCATTGTTTATTAATGTTTAACGAATTAAATAACGTAAAGTCTAATTAAATATAAAGGGAATTATGTAATCTTATAACGCTCTTTAAATGGTTGTGTGCTTATAGAATACCTTGTCTTAGAATTCATATCCCTGAGTCGGAGAGACCGTAGCTACAGCTGTGTCTAAGACTATTTTATTCCCATAGTGTGTTTGTGAGATATAGTATATCAAGTAGTTTTTGTGTTTCTATATGCTACTCCACCATGTTAGTAAGGGAAGTTGACACCCTATGGATTCTCATCCTAGGGGGTGGTTTCCCCAACATTTCGGTGGGAGGATGGGTGGCTAAATACCCCCTTTGGCCCCACTCTCTTTTCTTTTAAGATACATATTCTTGCTGGATCATTGGTTAGTTTTGCTAATATATGTGTGTAGAGGGCTGTAATGGCTTATATTTCTTCAAAGAAAAAAATTCTAGATATATTTTTATATGGACTACTATAAGTGTTATGTGTATATGTTGTGAAGGCTTGAGGATCCTTACTCGGTGTATGGGCAGTAATGGGTTCAGGTATAATACCTGACGTATGATACACATTATAAAAGATCTGGTGGCTCTCGAAAACAACCTAGTTACATTGGTGTGTGGATTTGGTGGTTTTGTTTCACGAGGTTCATAATGTGGTTCTTCATCCAGGTGTCTGTGGGAAAACCTTTTTTGAGAGTGATGCTTAGGACGTACGACATTGGGAAAAAGTTTCAAACCAGTGGGAAAGTAGTAGCAAGGTACCATTGATATTATTTATTATATGTTATATTATTATATGAATTACTTGGTGAGAGTAGACATCGTGTTGATGGGAACTTAGTATACCATTTTAGGTGAAGAGTTTTTTTCACTTTTTATTCACTGTGCGTTAGTATGCTCTCTTTACTTTTACATGAGAGGATTCAGGGAGGATCCTACAAAGTATACTGTTATACTCACCGAATGTATTTATAAACTATTTTTATGGTCACATGGATAAGGTTGGAGATCAGGCTGGTTACTACTAGATTGTGGTTGCATGAGCTGTCTTGGATTGTGGTTGCTACTTTTTTACATTCTTTTGGGTACTTGCGGTTTTCCCCTTCCAGTTGTAGTACTATTTAATGACATTACACATATTCACCTGGGATTTCAATTATATTTCAGTTCTAAGCTGGAGTTGGTTGGTGACTATATTATCTCTCTCTTCTTCATGTGTTCTCTTAGAGGGTAATGCCTCCAATTTGTGTGTTTACTATTCCCTTTGTGCTAGTCGCCAACCTGGGGCCTACTAGAGGCTGGACTCGGGGGTCATTATCTCCCTTCTCAGATTATTGGCCCATGAGGGGTACACTTTGTGTGGATGTGGTCATGACAGAGTGGTATCAAAGGTCAGTTTGAGGCATAAGAAGGAGATTGGTGTTAGGCCGAAGCATGGTTGCATGGATTGGTAGGGAAACTGTGTAATTCCTATTAATTAAGTGATTTTTACACATTATACCGGCTGATAAAATGGCTTTTAGGGCCCCATGTGATCTTATGTACGGACTGTTATGTTTACAATGGCTACTAAACAAAGTGATACTAGTTGCAGGGATGAGACCACGGAAAGGATCATGCTTCATTCTTCTTTGTGCATGTGTTTTAATGGGTAGACCATGGGATATTTTAACCTAAAATCTAATTAAAGAAAAAAAAAACTAATTAATTAATGTTGAGTCTTCAATATTATAGGTTTTGGAACTCTAACCGTTTTTTATTTAATAGGTATGGATCGAGGTTGACGTCCTTGTCAGGTTTGCACGAAACATTTCCTGCAGGATGTCCCAGCAGATCACTGCAGGGTAGAGGTTGATGACAATGACACTACAAGGAAGACATTCTAAGAGTTTCAGATCTATAGTCTAGAGACGTAAGAGGGCTTCGTTCCAGATGTATTTAGGGAATACTGGTTAGAGGAGGTCAAGATAGGCTTTAGTTCGATCCATTTTTGGAAGAAGCACTGGGTTTCTATAGTCGGGAAGTTGTTGTGTAGAGCAGTGAGGAAGTGGTGGTTCTTGTTCATCGGGGATCACGAGGATTCAATGATCTAATGGGAGGAGTTCCAAGATATGTTTATAGTCATGTTTCTTTATTCGACTACGAAGGTGTCAAGTCACCTGAAGCTTCTTACCCTTCGATAGGGGAGATCCAGTGTTCTAGAGTTTGGAATCCTTTTCAGGAACCTTTTTTCATATTCTTTGGATATGATTCTCAATGAGGAGGCCAGGGAAAGACATTTTGAGGAGGCTTTGCATCGAGAGATATAGCGCCAGGTCATCCTATTTATGCTGAAGTCATATCTTGATTTACTGTCAAGGGAAGAGTTTGTTGAGAAAACATTGACTAGGGCCAGATCGTCATGAGTGGGGGTTTATCATGAGTCCTCAAAAAGCAGAGATGTGGTCCGGGCTTCCCAGTTTTTAGGGCAGAAGAGTTTTCATTCGACCGGGGGTAGGTCCGAGCCTTTCACATCTCATTTCTCTAGAGGCATAAACTCTCAGGACTATGCAATCAGATCAATATCTTGTTTTTCTTGTGGTGGTCATGGTAATTAGAAGCGGGAGTGCCTGACCTTTCAGAGCAGTCATCGTGCACCAGGTGCAATGCTCCAGGTTTCTCTGTTGAGGCAGTTCTAGCCGAGGTAGCAGCTGCAGGTTTCCCCTACATAAGAATAACAGAGGGTAGATCAGGAAGGCAAAGGACAACATAATGACACTTCCTATCCTCAGAGAGCAGAGCATGGCCATGGTGGTGTTCATCTTCAGGGTCAGAGAGGCTATGAATGAGGTCGTGGTCAGCTTCATGCTCTAGCATTTCCAGCTCCAGGTGAGCCAAACATTGTTTGAGCTAACCATTTCTTTTTTTCTATCTTGGTGTATTCCTTGTTTGATTCAGGACAAACACACTCCTTCAAATCACCTACCCTTGTCCTTGATTTGGGACTTGAGAAAGAGAGTCTTCCAGTTCCCTTAGTGTTGACTAATCTAGTTGGAGGTCATACTGACTTTTTTGAAGTACGTAGATATTATGAGTTAGTTTTAGGGTAGCACTACTCTTGGTGTGATTTTCTATGTTTACGAATACAACCATATGATGTCATCCTCAGTTTTGATTGGATGTATTCGTGCAGGCTATCGTGGATTTTATTAGGAAAAAGGTAATTTTCATTGGTGCAGATGGAGAGCCAATGGTGTTTTTTAGTAAGAGAGATCCTTAGTTGGGTTATAATCATGTTCCATCCTTATCATACATGATGGATGAGATGATGTTGAGTTCATTAGAGGTTCAGAAGTTAGCGTTTCCTATGGTCGTAGAGGAGTACCTTAATGTATTTCCAGAAGAAGTTGTGGAATTACCCCCTCGATGAGAGATCAAATTTGGGATCGAGCTACAGCTAGGAGCATATTTTATCTCAATGTATCCATATAGTATGACCCCTTCTGAGTTACGAGATCTACGTATATTGCTTAATGGTATGTTACATTGTGGTTTTATTCGGCCAAGTGTGTCACCGTGGGGTGAACCAGTTTTGTTCGTGAAGAAGGCCAACGAAAGTCTGCGGTTGTGTGTCGATTATCATCTCTTAATCAAAGTGACAGTAAAGAATCTCTACCATCTTCCATGGATTTATGATTTATTTGATCAACTAATGTGTGGATGTTGGTTCTCAAAGATAAACATGCGGTCAGGATATCATTAGATGCATGTCAGGGATGATGATATCCCAAAGACTGCTTTCCGTTGTCGTCATGGGAATTATGAGTTCATTGCAATGTCGTTCAGTGTGACTAATTATCTAGATATATTCATGGTATTGTTGAATACTGTGTTTCATGAGTTCCTGGACAGGTTCATGGTAGTTTTCATCATTGAAACCCTTGTGTACTCCGCATCTGAGGAGGAGCATACAGTACACCTACAAGACATTTTGGGAGTACTACGTCCACATCAGCAATTTGGGATGTTGTGGAAGTTTGAGTTTTTGGATCGAGATGTTCGTCTATTAGGGAATGTTGTGTCTCAACATGGATTAGTTGTGGATCCATCGAAGATAGAAACAGTTGTGTCTTGGGCAGCCCCCAAGATTGTGTCAGAGGTGCGATGTTTCCTTAGTCACGCAGGCTACTCTAGGATGTTTTTAGGCAATTTATCAGGAGTTGTGACTCCTCTGACATCATTGACTAGGAAGGATCAGACATTCATATGTACTGATCAATGTCATGAAGCTTTCGAGTACCTAAAGGAGAAGTTAGTAATTGCTCTAGTTCTTTTGTATTCTAGCTGAGGGAGTTCTGTTTTATGTTTTATCTGACACTTCACATCTGGGGTTAGGCGGCACTCTCATGTAGTATAAGTCAATTGTTTCTTATGGGTCTCAGAAATTTCATCCCCATGAATGTAACTATGCCACCCATGATCTTGAGTTGGAAGTCATGGTGTTTTATCTGAAGTTGTGGTGACATTACCTCAGTCATGAGCACTTTGTGGTTTTCACCAATCATAAGAGTTTGAGTTATGATTTCTCCTAGCATGAAATGAACTTATGACAACATCGATAGATGGAGTTATTACAGGAATACAACATTGTAATATCATATACACCTAGAAAAGGGAATGTTGTAGCTGATGGGTTGAGCCTAAAGTCATTTAGTGATGATGTTCATGAATCCTGTGATTTCCAGAGAGTAATGGAAGAACTGTCATCATTACATCTTGATATGAGAGATGTTGGGGTAGTGGATGTCTTTTTTTATGACGGTACAGTCATCCCTGCAGCAAAAGGTGGAAGATTCACAGTTGGGGGATCAAGATGTGGATGTCGGAAGAGACCGAGTAGTTTGTGGTGATTCCCTTGATGGTTGGACTGAGGATTAACAACAACAAGTGTTGTATCATAGGAGGATTTTGGTTTCATTGATGATCCACAATATGGTTCTAATAATGTTCCATAGTTCTCCTTTAGCGGTGCATCCTTGTGTGAAAAAGATGTAACGAACCATGAGGAGTCAGTTTTGGGGGCCGGGGCTAATGTGTGCAGTTGCAGAGTTTGTGTCTCGATGATTGGTTTGTCAGAAGGTGAAGGTCGAACACCATGTCCCTAGTGGTCTTCTCCAACCATTAAATATTCCTCAGTGGATGTGGGAAGACATATCAATTGATTTTTTTACCAGTTTACCTTGAGCTCCAGGAGGATATGATTATATTTTTTGGTAGTGGATAGTTTAAAAAAATCAGCCCACTTCATAGCAATCAAGGATTCAATCTCATTGGATGTTTTTTTGACGATGTATGTAGAGGAGGTGGTGAGAAATCATGGATTCCAAAGGACTATCATCTCTGATCAAGATCCTCATTTTACCTCAAGGGTTTGGAGAGTTCTCTAACATGATTTTGGTTCTCAACTATGCCTTATCACAGATTCCTATCATCAAACTGATTGTCTAATAGAGAAAACCAACTATACTATTGAAGACATGTTATTCTCTAGTATTCATGATTTTGGTGGTGTATATATGATCCACTTACCCTATTTGGAGTTATTTTACAATAATAGTTTTCAATGCTCCATTGGTATGGAACTGTTTAAATCCTTGTATGGCTAGCCTTGCCGTTCCCTGTTGTGGTGGACTAGGGTCGGAGAGTCAGCAATTCTGAGACCGAAACTAGTGCAGAATAAATCAGATAGGGTTTACGTGATTCATGATAGGATAAAGACCGCACAAGACCATCAAAAATCACATTCTGATTAAAGAAAGTGACCCTTATAGTTTAATGTTGGGGATCATGTGTTTCTGAAGGTGACTCCATGTCATAGGCAGTGATGATTTGGTCGTGGGAGTAATCTTTCTTCCCAATTAGTTGGGCCTTTCTAGGTGTTATCTTATGATGGAACTATAGATTAACAAGTAGGACTTCCTCCATAGATGAGTAAGATACATGATGTTTCCATGTATCACAGCTCTGTCAGGATCTTAATGATGACTCTCCCCTCATCGATTGTGAAGATATTGATGTTGATAATGATGCAACCATTGAGGAGAGACCTGTAGAGTTCCAATATAGTAAAGAGAAGGTCTTTCATGGGCATTCTATTACCTTGGTTCGTGCCTTGTGGTGACATGGTGGCATGGAGGAGAGTACCTGGGAACGTGGGTCACATATACATGATCAGTACCCAGAGTTGTATGATGTTTAACTATTTTCATGTAACTATGTCCCCTTTATGGATAGACCTTTCATGTTATTTTTGAATTTCTTTTGATTCTTTTGTGGCTTGCTCTCTTTTGAGAGGTATCTTGATTGGTTTTTTTGGAACCCATTTAGTTTTTCTTCTGGTGGGTTTTGAATTCCTAAGGAATAGAATGTTATAAGAGGTATCTGATGAAACTCACCAGACCTCTCATGTCCATTACTGTGTGATAATGTGGTGTTTGGAGTGTTCATGGAGGTCAAGGTGACATTACCCCAACACTATTCCAAATTTCCAATTCCATGAACAGTTCCATCAGTGAACAGTTCAATCAGTAACCTCTAGTGATAACCTCTCTTTCCATTCCAAATATTGAGTTCTATGAACAGTTCCATATGTGAACATTTTTAGTGTTTACCTTTGATGGTAACCTCTCATTCCTTTTCAAAATATTCAATTATGTGAACAATTCCATTGGTGAACAGTTCTATTTCTAACCTCTAACGGTAACATATATTTCCTTTTCGAAATTTCCAATTCTATGAATAGTTCTATCTGTGAACAGTTCTATCAGTAACCTTTAATGGTAAGTGTATAGTTTTTCCAGAATGGTGAGGTCTATCGGTAACCTCTATTGGCTACCCTTATCTGTAACATTCATCAGTAACCTCTATCTGTAACCTCAATCGGTAACCTATATTTCCATTCCCAAATTTTGAGTTCAAGAATAATGATTCCAGAACAGTGATGTTCAAAAGGTGATTTTTATGAACAATGTTTTTCCTTTGAAAAATTTTGAGTATGTGGAAACTGTTTCTAGCATCCAACAGTTTCACCCCTTTGATGATTCATTTAAAGTAAAATGAATTTAAATACTCCTTTTAAGGACTCTATGGCCGATTCAAATGCCATGACTCTTATATTAATTATTCATAAGGATCAGGATGTTTTTACTTGGTCATACTGCGTGGTTGAATGTGATCATCTTTTAATGGAATGTTATGCTTATCCTAAAATGCCGCCCCTTTAAATATTCTAAAGGGATGGGATATCTTCCTCTCTATTTCATTGTCCATGTTCATGGGTGTGAGATGCTCGAACATTCCATTTCTTCCCATAGTAGTTGCACAGTCAAACATTTATCCTCAGATTGGTTCCACTCTGTTTTGATGCAACCATGTAGTATCGATCAATCTTCTATATAAGGTATGTGTTATCGTCATTATTTTGGGGTTCATATTCTCTTTTTTATGCTTTCCATATTATAGCATGTAATCACCATGATTCTGATAGAGTATTCTCGGGGTTCGGTTGGGGCGGTCGTACTGTGGCATCCTCATGTGGGTGATGTTTTTACAAGAGGAAGATCACGGCCCATTCTATGGATAAAGAATGTCATGAACTATTTGTGGTAGGGGATTCATTTCTTCTCACTTATTTTACATGAAACTGTATCGTTAGCATGTTTTATCCCACTAGTTGACATTGAATTAATAAATATTTGAACTATATTAATAAATTGATATCAATCGCATGTTATTTCGCCTTGTTTTTTCAGATAGTGTGAAATCTATGCTTTATTTGATTAGTTGTTCGTTCTTGATGGAAATTGGTAATGAACGTAAATTGGGATTAATTGAGAATTGTTTGGATAAAGATAAAGAGGCATGTAAATGGATCTGGTTCTTATTGTAATTTTATGCTAATCAAATTGGCGTAGTAAGAATGTTTAATTCAAGATGGATTAAAGAACTGATAGATTGATAATTCAATAATGGGTTATGAGTTACCCTCTAGATTATTAAAGGGCTAAGAGCCCAATTGATGTGATGTTTGTTTTCATACTTCTTGTGTTGTGATGTGATCTTGGATGACCTAATATGTGGGGGCATGGAGGCATTTGGTTGTGGCAACAGATGATGCACAGAGTGGTGAGATACATCTGTTTATGCATGTGGGTGTCGGGGAGGACACCAGGGATGATGGAATGGGATGGATGAGATTTTTGGATGCATTCTGATTTTTATTGGTTGTTTATCTACTTTACTTTTCCATACTTCCAAGGTAGCTAGTAATACTTACCATTCTTCTGAAAGAGGTGGGGGCACATGTGGTATGCCACGTTCTTTCTGTGCATAGCTTCTCATGGGAGGATGGTTATATGCTCTTGATATAAGCAGAAATGACTCGTCAGGTAGTAAATCTACTCACCATGTTGATCCTCCTTTTGTTTAGTAGCATAGAATGTTTTTCTAGAATGCTTGGGAATGTGGGAAAGTAATTATATAATGAATAATTGAATAAATGAAGTTAACCTGTGGGGTTGTATTTTATTGAAATATAATGATGAGGTTGTAATTTTGAAGGAACAATGGACGTTGGGTGTGATGATAATGAAATTTATTGTGGAATTGTTCAGAGTTGATTAATGTTAAATGGATTAGTTAACATAAAGTGGAACTAATAAAAAGGTAATGATGTAATATACTAAATCACTTTAAATGGTTGTGTGCTTATAGGACACCTAGTCTTAGAAGTTGTATCCCAGAGTCTGACAGACATTAGCTACAATTGTGTCTATGATTTCGTTATGCCCATAGTGTTGTTGTGAGATATAGTATATCCCATACTTTTTGTGTTTCTATATGATAATCCACCATGTCAATAAGGGAAACTGACACCTCGTGGATTCTAGGCCTTGTGGGGTGTTTTCCAAAAGATTCTATTGGGAGGATGGATGACTGACTACCCCCTTTGTCCCCACTCTTTTCTCTTGGTAGATAATTGTGATGGAAGGCACATTGGTATGTTTTCTCCATACAAGTGTGTAGAGGTATGTAATGGTTTGTGGTTATTCACACACATTTATTCTAGATATAGTTTTATATGGACTAATATATGTGTAACATGTATAGGCTATTATGTCTTGAGGATACTTACTCACTCTATGGGGTGTAATTCCTTGAGGTATAACACTCGACGTATGATACACATTATGTGAGATGTGGTGGCTCCCAGAAACTACATGGTTACTCTAGTGGGTGGACATGGTGGTTTTGTTGCATGAGGTGTATAATTTGGTGCTTCGCCTAGGTGCCTATGAGAGATCCTTTTTGGAGAGAGATACTTATGACGTACGATGTTGCGGAAAAGCAGAATACCTAGGGGGAAGTTTTAGTAGGGTACCCATTATATTCCTTATTATATGATAAATTCTTGTATGCGTTACTTGGTGAGAGTAGCCATGGTCAGGCTGGGAACATAGTATACCTATTTAGTGACAAGTTAGTTTCACTTCTTTTTCACTGTTCTTTAGCATTCTTTCTTTAGATTTACACAAGGAGATTCCGGGGGGATCATACTAAGAATACTATTATAGTTACCCTATGTACTTATAAACTTTTTTTCATGTCACTTGGTGCTAGTTGAAGATCTGGCTGGTTACTAGTAGTTTGGGGTTGCAGGAGCTTTTCAGGATTGTGGTTGCTGTCATTTTAATTTCTTTTGGTTACATAGAGTTTTCCCCTTCCAGTTGTAGTACTTTTTCATGACATTACATATGTTCCCATGGGTTTCATTTTATATTTCAGTTCTGAGTTGGAGTTAGTTGGTGTATATCTTATATATCTCTTCCACATGTGTTCTCTTAGAGGGTAATGCCTCTCATTTGTGTGTTTATTATACCCTCGAATCTAGTCACCAACCAAGGGCCTACTAGAGGACTAAATTAGGGGTCATTATTTCCCTTCTCACATTGTTGTCCTGAGAGGGGTACAATTTGTGGGGAGGGGGTTGTGATAGTTAATAAGTGATAAAAAAATTAACTATAAACATTAAAAATGATCTAAAGCCAATATAAATTGTCTTGTGTTTATAATTCAGGAAATTAATGTATGAATGAGTCCTGTTGTAAATGAGGTAAGGGATCCTTTCACCCACCTCTTCAAGTAAAAGACTAATTTTATGATATGTCATTATATATAAATTTTAAAATGTTGAGATATGTTATTTTATATCCTTAGTGCTATAAATTTTTTTTCATGTGATTAAATACCCTTTTCTCTCTCATCAACTCATTTTCCTAATTTTTATGTGATGCTATTAGGCTAAAATATTTTCTTGAGGGAACTTCTTAACTCTTTTTCCATTCGTTCAGTTGATCTTCTACTACCTATTTATTTCATGAAATTTTTATGTGAGAAATGTGTTTTTATATCTTACCATGTATTTATACTTTATTTATTTTTTCTTATAGTGAATACACATTATCAATCTGTTTTACTTAAAAAATGATCATTTTATGGGGCTTCGTCTGAATTGATTTTCATTGAGGAATATTTTGATTTATGCATGAAATTATTTTATATTGTGTATAAATTCTATTTAATTATATTTTCATTCAATGGAAATATTTTTCTACATTGAGTTTTTCTTAATGAAAAATGGAATGTTTCTTTTTTATGAATGTGGTGACATAGACCTTTCTACAACTGGAGACATTATTTGATATTTGGAATCATTAACCAGACATGACCTTTTAAATAGAAAATAAATACCATATATCCTTTTTACATATTTCTGAATCGAAAATGGATTTTAATGTTGATTTACTATTTCAATATCTTGAAATTATTTGTAGAGATTTCAAATATTTTTTTTTGAAATGATGTTATTTTATATATTTTATGAGTGATGGTAATGTAATGGTACATGGGAATTTGATGGGTGGTTTTATGAAAAAACAAATGATCTATAATTTCATGATATACCAAGGATGGGTGGTTAGTTTATAACCTCCAATTTATTGGGTATTGAATTCAGTTGTATGGATTTTCCATTTTTAGGAATGACTTCTATAAGTCGACAATATGGTTATTCCATTTAAGTTTGTTAACATCCCATGTAACCATTATATACAATACATAGTTGTCTATGGTCATTATGGTAAGATTTTGGATACAAAAGGGATATTAATGAGCTTATATTCAAAAAGTGTTTCTGTTACTTCATTAAGGTGAAAAATATTAATTTATGATTATGTATACGTGGCTTAAAAGTTGTTTTGAAAACTAAAATCTTTTATTCTTTCTGTATCCCTTAGTGTAAATTTTTTGCTCATCCCATGATTGTAAAATGTTTTTTATAGGAAATAAGTTGGAATAAGTTCATGGATGTGATAAAGGAAAAGTCATGTTGTTTAAAACATGGAACTAAAAATGTTGATTTTCCTTTTAAGAGTTTTTATTTTATGAAAAAATGGATACTTGGTAGAAGTAATTTCATTTAATATAAAATATGTTTTTACATGTTATGACCTAATTATCTAAAGATATAACTAGAAAATATATTTGCCGTGAATTATTAACTTAAATCAAGATTATGTAATTTTTAATGATGGGACCTTACAATATTTGATCATCAAGTTATTGAATATAGTAAATTCCCAATTACATTTTCAAATTTGTTTTCAATAAAAACAGTCCCATATTTTTGTTTTTATATATTCATTCCCACTATAATTAATTTATATAATTCCTCACTATATTCAATTATAATATAATTGAGGAATTATTAGTCATACTTCACTGGATATATGAACATGTAAACATTATAATGAGAAATTTATATTTTTTATAAGTAATTTATCTCTCCCAAAGATGACATCTCAATCATATTTTTGTTTTGTGTAGAAAAAAAATTTCATATAGATTCCTTATTTATTATAAATATTATTCAAAAAATATATAAATTACTATCAATGATACTTTAATGATTTATTTGATATGGAGGTTGTAGGCCACTCATCATTTTATGAATTCCAGTGGCTTCACGCATGATTCATTACTTGAGTACCATTATATTGAATCATGATTTAACCCCTAAAATTCACTCTTTAACATGAAAACACAGAAATCATGATAAAAAATAATAATAAATTAATATTTATCTATATACACATCTTAATCTTGTTAAAAATTGAGCAAGTATGACCTCACATGTACTTGGAAGATATTTTGTCTTCATAGATAAAGGATAGACCCAAATCCTTTTAATTTAATGTCTAAAACAGTTTAAAATATCTCCGAAATGTAAATATCTTCATCATGATAATAACCTTATTGAATCTTACATTCTATGTACATCTTCACATTTATTTATTCTTAAAAATTTTATATAACACACACATTATTCCAATTACATCTTTTTTGGCATTGGAACCAACACCCTCATCTTTATATTTTCACTTACGACTAATTAGTTAATAATTATCTTAATATAATTTTTATTCTTAAATGAAACATTAAAATTCTCTAGTTCATCATGCGAAATAAATGAGTTGTGAAACTATTTTCATAGGTATCACTCAGTTGGGACTAATTTACTCTGACCACCTATAGTTATATAGGCCACTAATTTCTTCTTCTAACTGAGATGAACTGAATTTTGTCAGTATTAATCACTAGATATATCCAATTCATCATCAACTTAAAACTCAATAATATTAAAACTTAAAATAATACAAAAAATTATTTATTTGATTCTACCTCAATAAAAAATGTGTTTATTATTTTTATACCCATCAAATGAGTTCCCACACACCTCTACACTAATAAAATCAATCTAATTTCTAAATTCTGTTTTATAGTAGTAGTGTAATTTTCCATTTATAGTTTTTCCCATGAAAATACCATCAACTCCAATTTTCCTAAATTTACTCATATTTTTACGCATAATGATGATGAAAATGTGATACTAATAATCCATAGTCAAACGATTAGTGTTTTATTATAAAATATCAGGTATGGATATATATATAATTTTAAATTACATAGATATTAGTTTTAAAATAATCTAGTTTTTCAAATTTATCACCTACAACATAAATTAGTAATACCATGATCAACCAATATTGGTTGACCTGTATCAATAAGAAATTAATTCATCCTCTTAACTACATAATTTTTGTGGGTTATATAGTCATGTATATATATTATATAGACATTGATTTTAAAAATACTCCGCAGTAATTTTTTTCAATATTTATATCCATTTTCCAACAGAACCAAAAACAATTAATAAAAACATCCATTAACCACAATATTTTTTTTTTGTGACTTCTTCAATGCTTTTTAGGATTCAACCTGAACAATACTTATGTGATTAGGTTGAAATCCTAATTGATAAAAAAATTATTCACATATATTGATTTATTTTTAATTGGTCAAAAAAATACTCAAATAGACATGTTCTAAAGGATGATTTAATTGAAAATACTCTTTTTTATGTGATTAATTCACAATTTTATCCTTCAAAATATTGTAAATAATTTTTTTATATATTTTTAGAAACGAAAAATCAAAAAATTATCTATTTGATTCAACTATTACATGATATTTTATCCAAAGTCCCAATGTTTTTTATGTAATAACACTTTCCTATCTTTTATCTTCAAGTAACAAGAATATTTATTATCTCAGATATGAAATATGGTTCATTAAGACCATATTCATTGAGTCTTAACACATCCAAACATACTTATATTTACCAAAAATATATTCTCAAAATAATCACATCATTACCTTTATCATATTTTTTAAGAAACTAATATAATGTAGTGTATCAAAAAAATAACCTTGAGTTCCCTCATTTATTCCAACTTATTTTCATCCTACATCAAAAAGAAAAATGCATTATTTTAACAAGATAAATTATTTCATATTTTGTTGGATCCTTCTATACACTTATTAGAACCATTAATAAATCTCATATAGATTGATATGTGTGATAAAAAAACCTGCAGATAACAATTCATTGTAGATACTTTTGATATGAATTCAATATAACATTTCTACGATATACTTCTAAAATATATATCATTAATATTTTGAACTCATTGTGGGTTTATAAATATAAATTTTTCTAAAAAAAATTATTCATTACTCATCCATTTGACCGGAATAATCACTTCTCCAATAATATAAATTAATAAAATAAAACGGATTCATCACTTGTACAGGTAAAATATCTGTATCTTTGAAAAGTATTCTTATTTGTGATGGTTTACCCCTATCAATTATTTAGTTGTATTCCAAATTTTTTGTTAAACTATTTTATATAAGTCCAATAATTCATTTCCACGTTTCTATAACCACCACAACACTAATAGTATAAAAAACATAAAATTTTTTTATACAAAAGCTAGTTGTGTAGACTATGACACTTCTAATTATTTTCATTTTTATCCACAAACGATTAATCCATTTTTTGAAAAAATGGGTATTTATACCATATTTTAATTCATTTAAAACCCACTTCATTAATTTATATCTACATAATTTTGAGGAAATTTTATCTTAATGTAACCACATCTAGATTTTTTAAAACTATAGAATTCACCTTATGAAACATACTTCTTCGTCGTGTTTAGTTTAAACATCCATTAAATGTTTTTATCATAGAGTAATTATTTTTAATCAATATAATGAGATTATAATTTATTTAGATGACCAATAATAATCATTTACATTTCACTGGTCTTCTCATTACCATACAAACATTCACCAATTTAATGTATATACGTTTTTAAATATAATCCGATAGTCTTAAATTAATCTCAAGCTTATAATTTTTTGTGGTAAAATAAAATAAAATATTTTATTTTAATATAAACAGCTAATTTAATTACATATTACCCTAATATTACATGGAATGTTTGACTGTTAAATTTCACACATATTTCAGCTAAAAAATATTATTTCTCTTAAGTATTTTTTACCTCATTTGGAACTTATAATAACATTCCAAAACTATTCAAATATTTCTTGAGTAATGATATTTTAATGATACATTATTTAATATAATTATTTTAGATAATTAAATGTTCATTTTTAATTATCTCATCCTCTAGATAAAACCTAATCATTCACCCTAATAATTAATAATTTCCCTTTACGATCACATGATGAAAAGAACTCTTCAAATTTAATTTTTTAACGTTACACATTATATATTATCAAAAATGAAACACCAATTTGTTTTTAGAGACATTATTTGTCTTCTATTTTAATTTTAATTATTATTTATAAATATATAAATACCATTTTAGGATAACATATATTTTGATGCATCCTCTTATTTCCCGCATTCCTTCATAAACTATAGTCAAATTTCAACAAAATAACCAATTATTTTAGTTATGATAAGACATAAATGTATTTTAGCATTGAATATATCATATATATTTTTAAAATTGCATTAGATATCTAATTTATTATTTTCAAATATCATATAAAGATCACTATCTAAATCCGAAACATCAAATTATTCCTTGAATTCCTTAGTAGTATTTTCATTGTATAAGCAATAAAAAAATAATTCATTTTGAAATTTAATTATCATTTTATGATAATTAAATTTTATCATTTTATTTTCCTTACACACACTCTATAATTCATTAGAATGAAATACATCCAAATATCAAATTCTCAGTTCTAAATCATTTTAATGAATAATTTTCGACCTGAAATAATGAAATTTAAATAATACAATGTAATTAGATATAATTTCATTAAAACCTATGATTTGGTGTATAGTATCATTTTGTGTAGTTAATAATTAATCCTAAAAATATCAATCATGAATATTAATATCTTAAAATTTTTATTAAAATATTTTATATCAAACGTTATTCAATCAAACAATGCTTTTATAATTATTCTATATTTTTTACAAGTTCATTTAACTATCATTATACACCTAAAATTTATGAACTCTTATTTTGTGTGTGAGGATAATATCAAGTTCTATATACTTCCAAATATATATATACTTCTTTTCATTTAGTGTTTCCACTAAACGACCAATTACAGGTGGAAAAAAACAACAGTTATTGTGCTGAGTATTTTCATAACAAACAACACTATGAAAAAAACAATAGTTACTTAAAAAAATTATTGATTTCACAATTCAATATGGGAAATACATTAATATAAATTAAATTATTGTGATTATTATTGAATGTATATTTTTATAACCAATAAAAATAACTAATAAAAATGAACTTATACTTTAAATATTAATCAACCGTGATGTAATTTACAAGAACATACTATAGTGATATGATTTAAATATGATGAAACAAAAAAATGTATCAAAATACCATAAATAGTAATCATTCAGATGGTATTGGAGGGTGGTGATTTGGTGAATATTATCCTTTTCTAATTCTCCCAATAATGAAAATTTATCACCAACTATGATAAAATCAAACAGGATGTCTCATGATATATTTTTATCTAACAAACATATTATAACTCAATATTTTCACATACTGATTATATTAGAAAAATAAACATAACCAAATAAACAATACATGTTATAAATGTTTTTTATAATATTATTAGGGGTCCATTAATAATTTATATAACATAATAATGTGACTAAATCATAATACCACAAATTTCCGTGATAGGTTAAATGAAATATTTTAATATGTGAATGAATATCTAAAAAATTAAATAAAATGAAATATAGTATAATTGATTGATCTTTATAATAGTCAATAAATAATTTAATATTTTTGATGATGAATAAAAAAGTGGAATGTGAAAGACTCCCATATCTATATGTACTCATGGGGATGAAATGGTTCACACATCATACATACACAATACATCCTACTATTGCAACATGTTAATGTATTAGACATCAATATTGTAAAAGAAGAGTATACTGGGAATAAGAGTTTCATCAGAACATAATGTTTTTTCAACAATCATCTAACACATTCTGTCACTCTTATTATTTCACCTGAAGAAATTTGTTAGTTCTATTGAGTATTAACACTTGAATTATAATGAATGAGTTAGTAGTTTCACCGACTTGCAACAAAAACAATATTTAAACAACTCATTCCAATTTCAAATATTGTAATAGAAATATTGAAGGAATGAATTTTTTGAAATATTTATTGATCATCATAATACTAGTGATATAATATGAATGCTTAATATACTATTGAATGCTAATTATTTGTTTAATAACACCAATGATTTAGTGGAATCCTTATAGAATGAAATATACTATCAATCCATTCCATACTATTCCCTAAATTATGATATCTAATTGAGGTTTTACATAATGGAAGCAACATAATATACCCTTATGAAATATGTTCATATCATACAGTAAATAAGTTGTATCTAGTTTCTAGGAAATTATATTTTGTGTATATATAACCAATATAACATTTATGCATCTCATTCCAATACATTTATGTTATATATCTAAATCAATCCCCACATTCACGAAATACATGTAGAATTTTTTCTATTCCAAATTTAATCATATCATATTTCATAACAAAAAAACTGTATGAAAACTATTTTAGATAAGTTTTATACATTTTATGAAATCTACCATTAAATTCTCATTGTATAGCATCCTATGTAATACCATTGTAACACTTATCCAATTTTATTATTTAACCCTATGAAAATTTTATGTATAATTATTTGGTAAAAAATTAACATCCATTAAATCAAATATTTTGACCCCACATTACTTCGTATCATTGAAAAAAATAAAATTCAGCTGAAAAATATATGGATTAAATTAACAACCAAAAGAAAATAACCAACACTACTCAAGCTATAATGGTATCTTCCATGATATCCATAAAACATATGTTTATATGTACCAATGTCCACTTTCCCCATATATTGATAGAATTCAATATCATATGTTCTATAGGTCACATACAACATGTGTCCAAGGGATATAGTGAAATTTGAACTAATAAATCCAATTCGTTTATACTAAACACATAATGTAAAAAATTATTGTGTATTTGTATACATCATGTTTAATTCATTATTATAGATGAAGACATAATTTTTTCTGTCATAGAAATTGAAATGAACATCATATATGTTATACTGATGTTTCCACATACTACCCATTCTGTCTCAATAAATATCACACAAGGTATGTTCATCAAATGAGATAATGAATAAATCTTGGTTGATCTCTAACCAATGACATGATCTAAATCTTACCCGACCACACACTAATTAACTAATTCACAATGACTTATGTATGAATGGTATCAAATTAAGAAGGATTTGATTTTAGGTATCCGCCAATATTAAATTCTAGAAAATCATAATGATCAATTCATTCCTTGTATACCAATTTTATAAATTATAACACCCAATGTGGTGTCTGTGATGCATAATCCAATACAAAACATAATCTTTTTCCCTCATGTATATATCCAGTTTCTCATACAAAAATCATGATCATGTAAACCATTAAATTTCACCACATCCAATAATACACCATACTGAACACCATTTAGATATAACATAATGTTATAATTAGTGAGGTCAGATAAACCTCATCATATATATATATATATAAATATCCAATGTTAAATAATGATAATTTATAGACTGATTTAAAGATTACAAATTTCATATTCTAAATATTATTTTATGAATATTTATCAAAATCCAATATAATATCTTCCCTAATAAGTCATATACTATAGTCTACCAGATTTTCTCTATGATTTGTAATTATTTAGTTGATATTTTTCTTTATTAAATATATATATTTTTATTTCTGGGAATATATCTACGAGACCACTCTATAAAACACTCTCACTAAACACTTTAGTCAGGAAAATTTATAGATAAGATAATTTAGAACAAAAGTGGAATTTATGAGTTATATTTTAATTATTCAACTCATATAATATTTTAAAACTATTAAAAAAATTATGATATTAAATTTCATTTTGTTGTAAAACTCATACTGTATTTAATATCACTATCTTTTGAACAATTCCATTAAAATTTTCCCTTGAAAATAATTTATGTTATTAAATTTTTATATACCTACACATTTTAAATTCCTATAAAGAGATTTATATTCAAAGTAAATTTTATCTAGAAAAAAATTCATAAATAAATTATCATACTAACATAAAATTAATTTATTTGTTGACATATATATTCTATTACCTTAAATCATTTATATTATCTATGTTCAAATAAACACCCACTAAATTCTTAGACACTATATTTTTTTCATAATATAATTTAATGGAAGAATAAATAATTTTATAAGGAAAAAACTTGTTTACTAATAGTATGAATATTTTAAAATAAACTATTGAATTCATATGATATATGTATTTTAGGTCTTGGGAAATATATCACTGATAGGTGGTTGGAACACCCTACCTCATATTTCAAAAAGAAATTTAATAAAATACTAATACCAGATAAATATTGTTTATCTCATTATGCATATCAATACATGTTAAAGAATTTTATGGATCATAATCCTTTTGTACACAATTATTCATATTATTTAGTTTACAACAACTCTTTGAAAATTTAAAAACTCTCCTAGGATATAAGAGAAACAATATAATGATAACATAATTTTATCATCAATCTAAAATGATATATATTAAATAATTTTATATAGGAACTATTTATTAATTTTTTTAATTAATTTTTAATGTCCTTATAAATTTAACCCTTAATCATGAACCCTTATAAATTTATAGAACATGAAAAATTCACATTCGGTATGAAAAACACTAACATATCAATGAATTAATTTTTAATCCACGAACAACTGATATGGATATAAGGTAAATTATATAAAAAAACTTCATGTATTTTTGAAAAATTATATCCTTTTTAATAAATACTCTTTCCCAAAAAAGCATTATGCTTTATTAACCATGATGGGCTTTTTGAAGAAAAGTAATTGAATTATACATCATTTTTTTCTTCATCAAATTTAAAAATTGACTTTCTTGTACTATATATATAATATCAGAAACAATATATCATATACATATTAGTATATTCATATTAAATGATTCTATATTGTAATCATCACTTTGATTAATTTATATTTTTTGGAATTTCTAGAAATGAAAATATAATGAATTCATTGACTAGAATAAAACATTATAAGAAAATATAAGTCTCTCAATGTCATTAAAAATAATCTATTATATTTATTATATGGGACTAAAACATCATTGAAGAGCTTGAAATTAAATTCTCTTAAACTATCGCTGAATAAATTATTTATTATTATAAATGTATAGATTGTTCTTTATAACAACATCAACACTTGGTTACTTAAAATTGTATAAATATAACACATAAAATATCATTTAATAATGAAAGATTCTTCTATCATTAGTAATTTATATTTCGTAAATTATGATAATTATTCCTAATATTGAATTTCATTTTTTTGAATAATGATAAAATTAAATTTTTTATTATTAAAGCTATTATCAAAAGAATTTCATATATAAAATCAACTAAATATGATAATTTTATTAAATTTAATCCCAATTAAACAACAATCCCATTGAATGTTATAAAATTAAATGGGTAAAAATATTCATATTTTACTAGGAAATAATATTATTTTGGAGTTAAAATCCATAAATATCTATATATAAGTTATTATTATAACTGTATCATATATTATTCATTCATATTAGGAAAGATAACACTTTCACTAATCCAAAAATATTGATAAACCCAACTCTATTTGTCATTTATCCCAATATTTAGAATTTTCACATGATGATTCATCAAAATGTAAATGTGTTATTTTATTGAAGATAATTTTTGGTTTATGAGTTCCCATATGCCCTAATTAAATTCATTCTAACACTAAAATGGGAGAACCTATATAGTTTAAGTATTGAGGTATTGACATGTTTCTCTTCTGAAGGATTCTGGTACATAGTATTTATATGTGTATTAAATCTCACCATATTTACCTCATGTTATTTATTTTATGTAAACATGATTATAAGTATATATTTTTTGAATCATATTATTCAATCAAACAAATTTGATAATACCATATATAGGTGTAACTCTTTACACATTCCACAATTTGTGTTACACAGTTAAAAAATTAAAAAAATATATACACATATCAAATTCTACATATAAATAAAATGTATGAATTATTTCTATAAAGATAAAAGTGTTATTTTATTGAAAATAACCACATTATTATGAATGAAGGAACATATATCCAGCACCTACTATTCTTGAATAAGGAATGTTCTCATGGCCAGTGTGATGTTCAAACCCAAGTCCCCCATGCGATATTTTAATTCTTTCCCACTCTTACTCCAGATATCAATAAAAATATCCAAAAAATTTCAATATAATTAATTCTTATATAAAACATGGTAATGGTCATTGGAAAACTAAATCTTTTATTGGTATACACTACATGTATTATGGGTCTTAACAGTTTTATAAGAAGCATTTTATAATAGAAACTACAGAATACATACCTTCATAATGGAAAAAATTTATAACACTCCATAAATTAGGGAATAACTATAAAAAAAGATTTTACCTTGTTATAAGAAGTTATAAAAAACTTTAAATAAACAAATATTCACTTTTTATTATCTTAGATTATTCATTATGGAACCTCCATAATATGGAAGATGAATATTTTATATTATTTATATTATATAAAATTTTCATTTCATCTATTATATGTAATTTTACATTAAATATATGATACATATATGAATCAATAAAATAATATTATTCAATTATATAAACTATTTATTTATTCTTATATATAATATATTTAAACATTATTAAATAATTTTATTAAAAGTATCCTCAAAAACAAATTTTTTGACTATTTTTATGATTTTATAATATTGATCATTTAATTTTGTCATTTAAAGGTATTCATTGTTAATATTCATAAATATTTAAAACATAAAAATTTTATTTTAAGACATATTTTTAATTTTATAAACACTTCATAAATTTATATAATAATATTAGTATAAAAACATCATATTTAAAATATAATAAATTCCCTATAAATTTTTTAGAACATAATTAATATTAAATTTTAATAATTATTGAATTTATTAAAATATATTTCATGTTCATTTATGTAATTATATAAAAATAAATTGTTAATAAAAAATTAATATCCTCAATATTAATTAATAATTATTATAAAAAACCCTTTATTCAACAAAATATAAACATTTTTAAATAATAAATTAAAATTGAATTTGAATATAACGAAAAATTAAATTTTCATTGCAAATCATATTTTTTTGTTTTTCAGGAGAAAAAAATTATGATTGAAAAGATACATTTAAAAAATTCATCAATGATAATTTAGGATTAATATTAAATTCGCTGAATATAATAATCCTACAACACCGCTACTTTTATTCTAGGATATAAAATTCCCATCACAATCTATGACAATGAATTTCATTTTTTCTATAAAACTAACATTGTTTTTATGATTTAATTATATATTTCCATATATAAAACCCATGATATCATATTTTACATTAATTTACAGTTATAAACATTGAATTAAAGAAATAAGTGGTTTTAAACTCTTAAATGTTTGACTAAATACTATATCATGAACCATCATATTACATTAGTCAAATAACATGTCAAAATGATTAAAAATGAATCCTAATATCACTAGTGAATTTATAAGTAAAAGATGTTAAAATTGAAATAACGATCTACTGAAAACTAGGGTAACCTACAATGTTGTTATAATTCATTTTCTATGTCATCGTAAATTTAAATTTGAATATGATTTTTGGAAATCACAAATGTTGAAAATGAAATCATCCCCCCACTATTGGTATCCAAAATCTAACATGAATCTAATGTCATATATTCCAAAACATTACTACAATCCTGATGTGATAGTATCATTGATTTAATGAAGTTAGAAGTTTATTTTGGGGGGAATGAATGTTATTTTTAAGCATAGGGTTATGTCACTCAACTGATATCACATGTTAGTACCGCTTATAATGAACCCATGGTAGATCCATGAAACCACTGATAATTATCACATGCATTACAATGCATGAGTTAACAGATTTTAGAAAGTGTATTACATATACTGTTATGCATGTAATATTTTTGGATCATATAGAAACCCCAAATATTGTAGTCATATTGCATATTCTATAGGATCCCAGATAGTAATACAATTTCCTGCTACTAGGATAGATTCAAAATGATGACCAATTTTTATCATGTAAGAGATCCTTAATCAATTTTCATATTGTTGGAAGACATATTAATTTATATATATTTATAATTCCATCATAGTAGAATTTTATCTCTAGAATATTCCATAACCTACTCAATATCTCCATATTTTCCTTCAACATTTCTTGAATATTCCGAAGAATGTATTATTGAGAAGTTATTCAGGAAAATTGGATCTCTCCCCATACCGTATATTTTCATGGTATATCTATTGTAAATCCCTATTTATTTTTCCTTTTTTAGTCCTCATATGGTATAAGGTAAATTGATCCTTCCTAAACCAAGTATCAAGAACATTGTGTTCCACCTATGGTCCTAATGTATTGAGTATCCATAGTCATTGATTAATTATAACCAACTTTATTGGTGAATTACAAATACATATGTCTCGATATATACATTTAGTTGATTTAATTAGTGAATATTTCACAAATTTCACTATAGCGTTAATTTATCCATTTATTTAATACAAATATTACTCTAGGATTTTCTAAATAACATCTGAGAGATGTTTCTCTAGGAAATTAAATTGTTGTATGATATAAAATAACATAACTTTATTTTTCATGAGAACACATCCCAATTAATTATTTGAGGAATTAATTGATAGGAAAATGGATTCTATACCATAGGTTAACTTTAATACATGTCTAGTGACAAATTGTCTTTTAATATCCTTAAAATTTTATTCACATTCCTCTATAAAAAATAACTTAACTTCACTACATGTTAACATGAGTAGTTTATTTTATATACATAATAAATTTATTCAAAGGCATCAATAGTAGACATCAATTGCATGAATATTAATAATCATATTTATATTGATTGGTATGACATATTCTTCATTTCTCTATATCATTGATGAAATTTATAAGTAAACCATTTCTTATATATACATGACAAATGAACCTCAATTTACATATAAATAATCAATTCTTTTGAATTTTTTTTATAATGTATCCTTTATCATATACATTAGCTCATTCAATGAATGATATTCAAGATTAAATATTTAATGAATATATAATTTTTAAAAACTCCCACAAATTTGGAATGGTAGTCTCTAAGGACTCTCTTAATCAACTCCACGATGAAAACCAGGGTCTTTTAAAATATTAATGGTGTCACTATGATGTAATAGTGTCCATAAATTGTAGGGAATCATGCCTTAGTTATATCCTACCTTTTAAAACATATTTTATGATATCACAATCGATGGTAAATTTATACGAAGTATTAAACTCATGTAAATTTATCAATCAACTATAAAATATAGAAAAACAGACACTTTTTCCTAACAATGTTTTATTTTATTCACAATAGTTAATAAGAATGTGTATTTATCCATCCTCCCAATTGAAAAATATAAAATGGTTAACCCCATAATGAAATATCCCGAACAATAAAACACCTTTCATGTTTTTATTGAAGTCCATTATTAAATTATTCATATTCAAATTGTGTAATTTGAAATAGACTATTTGATAAGAACAAAGAAAATAGTATGAGTTCTATTAATTGTTTAAACTCACAATATGTAAGGAATACCATGTAATAAATTTTGAAATACATTCACATACTTTGGTACCATAGTCATATATTAAAAATATTTATCCTTATCAGCCATTTGAGTAGATAATCCTTCATTATTTTCTATCAAGACACATGATAATGATATTTTTTCAATGGTTGTCCATTATCTAGATTTCTTTACTATTTTATGATTGGGTGATTTGGGATATGGATTTTTTTACTTCTCTTTTTAATTAATATGTGCTATAAATTGGGAGATCCAATACATTCCATGTATGACATTTAATTTCACCAAAGGAATAAGAAATTTATTTATATGATGTACCTTCTGAAAAATAGTATTCAAAGATTAGTTTTACACAATGGATGGAATCATCACACAATTATTTGTTTTCACCAATTATTCAATATCCAATATTTTAATTGGAGAATAAATATTGTTAGGAAACATGTACAATATGAATTATTTTAATAAATTCTATAAAATAATATATTTTCACTTCTTGAATGGGTGATGAGTATAACATTCACCATATCATTTTTACAGAAATCATTAATTGTAATTTCATATGATTTTCCTTTCTACCATATAATATAAGGTTTCTATTTTAGATTATTATCAATAACCCTTGTTTTGGTTCAAATGTAGTATTAAGGTGAATAATCCTTTCAATTGAAGCATTAAACTATGGGTTGTTCTTTAGGATGATATTTTTTTCATCTATTTAATTGTACGATGCCCTTATCTATTTATAATTAATGTGATTTGTTTAATTCTCTTCCACTCTTGATTCATTTTCTTATCCTTTTTAGGAATATTCCTCCATGTTACATACCATAATTTCAGAGTATATATTGTTTAATATCTTACCCCAATTTTTTTCAACTTTTCAGTTTCACCCAAATATGAATTTAACCATTATTTATGAAAAATCCACAAGAACAGTGATAATATCTAATTTAAATTTCCAATATTAAAGGGAATTAAAATATCTCTTTATAACTACAATTTCCCTTATAACTATTTCATTTTTTATAATTTTATTTGATGAAGTAAATAATTGATTTATTTTTCATTCATTGTTAATGAAAAAACTAGATGTTTACATTATATGTATTGTGATGTGTTCTTAATAGGCATCAATTGGGTCATATTCCTTTTGTTTGATCTCTAAAAATTCACTTGCAATTTTATGTTGAAGTGTTTATTGAAAATATGCATTGAAAAATATTTTATTAAACCACAAAAATTCCTCAATTTTGTTTTATTCATCTTGATTTATATTCCAAATGAGGGACCCCCATTATTCATATTCAATTTACAAATAATAAATAGATAATGGGAATCATTATTGATATAATGATTTTACAATGAAAAATAATAAATTCTATAGTGCTAAACAATTTCTCATAATTAGTGGATAAATTAACCCATTAAAGATGGGTGGATATTATCACATGGAGGACTCCATACAGATCTATCCCCTTCATGGTAAATTTTTGGTGTTTATAGTGATTCATATAAAATAATATTGAGATAGTTTGGTATGTATTGTGATAATATATTTTACTCCGCCCATTTTGTATCTCATGGAGAAAATCTTTTCAGTTCTATCATATTCATTGTTATGATGATTCCTACTATTTCTATTTATTTTATAAAAGGAAAGGGATAGTTTGATAATTTATAATAAGATTTAGAGTTCCTATATTTAGGAATATAATTCCAAATATGTTCAAATTATGGCACCTTAAATAAAACCTATTTCATTTCATGTTTTTTTAGTATCAGGTTTTGTTCAAAATAACTTTTTTGTTTAGTACCCTCATTATTAAAAAACTAATCCCAAAAAATACTCATCAATTATTTTAAAAAAAATTGGGTGAGGCGAGAAAAATTGATACTTATATTACATTATTTCATAATATTCTTCATTATATCTCACTACAAATCATATTACAGAACGTATAACATATGTTTCTTTGAATATAATTTTAATAAAAAATTATTTTAAATCATTTTCATTGTATCATATTAATAATATTATTATATATTTATTTTTTAAAAATATAAAAAATCAATATATTATTGATAACCTATGGAAAAGAAAACATAAAATGTTATGAGTATATATTCTTAATAATGTTATACATAGGTGACATGAATGGAAGATCATTAGTGAGAATATGATGACAAAGTATGTATAATAATTTAATAAAGGTACATGTGAATAAAATTATATAATCATACAAAATATATCATAGATAAAAAATTTATATTCACAGAATAGTTTTTTGTATTTATTTTGAAATGGGATGTATGAATGTTTAAACATGAGTCAAAAATCAAGACCCTTTTAAATAATAAGATGCATAAGAATGTAACATATTCATAATTATATAAATTCATACATTATCAAAGGAATCATCCCCAATACAATTATCACTTAGTGTTATTTTTCCCTTAATGTATTATTAATTCTCACAAATCTCATCCATGTCATATCATGAGATATAAGGGGTTACATAATGCATTAGAGCTATATAATGGACCCACCAATCACATAGTGGACAGAGACCCCTATGGGGTTTCATTAAATATCTATAAACAATAATCTCATAAAATTATACTTCTAAAAATAAATTTTAGGTATATAATATACCCACACGTCACATATGTATATAAAATATATTTTTGTTTTACATAAACATGAAAACATTAAAAATATATTATATATTAATTAAAATGATGGAACAAAACATGTTTTATGAATAAAACAAAATTAAATCCATACATTCCTTCAAAATGAAGACTATAAATTATATCCTTTTATAATATCCATAACTAATCATTATAATAATTAATCTACATTTAAATATTTGAAAAATATCATTATAAAATCTTTAATAATTTTCATTGAAAAATATGATAAAATTTCACTTACATTTGGTAAATTTTAGAAAGAACAATTTTTTTTAAATCACATGGTATAAAATAAATTTTCTTAAATTATAAAAAATGTGGAGGAATATTCATAATGAAAATTAGATCTAGCATGGGAATATGTGTTCATGTCGAAAAAGTTATGATTGAAAATTATTTCAACCCATTTGTATTTAAATTCAAATCAATTAAAATTACTCATAATTAAAAACCATTAAAAATATTTCATTGAAAAATAGTAATGATATAATATTTTTATAAAACATTACAATAATTAATTATTTAAGAATATATGAGGATATAAATAAAACTATATTAAGAACGGGTACATGGATTCAAAATATGTTCAAAATAAGAGAAGTTATATGTTTTACTCCACATTGAGGATAATTTTTGGTGGATTTAGGGACCCAAGGGATGTGTAGTTTTATTAATACTTTTAAAAATAATAAATAACAAGGTGTGAATAAAATTTGTTTAATTTTAATCATAAATAACTCATAATTTCTACTAATATAAATTTAGTTATCAACAAACTCTATTTTATAATAATATTGGTTATGTAACCGTTTAAGATTTATTAACTTTTAAATAAAAATTTATTTAAAAAAGTACATGATATTTTTTCTAAAATAAAATTAAATAAATGAAAAATATATTTGAATAAAATAATTATTTAGTATGTACACCAAAATAATATTGATGGTGGTTATTACCGAGCATATCATAATGAATGAAATGTGATGTGATAAAATCCTTAACATTACTTAGGGTATAACATAAAACATGTTTAAAATTCCATATAGAAAACCAAAAAAACATATTCAATTATTTATTATCCACTTTTAAATGAATTTAATTTGAAATTATTATTTATATTCATTAACTACGCGCATATTTTTTAGTTATAGCTTATTTTCATCATTAATTTTTATTGAAATTTTGATTGTTTTTTAATGGGTTCACAATAGTGATGCTAGTCCTCATTATTTGATACCATGTTCATAATTTCATTTTGATTAAAGGTAGTGTAATAATTATAATTAAATTATTTATTTGGTAAAATGGTCAATTAATGTAATGTATGATTATTGTTTATTACAACTCAATCCATTATTATATTATTAAAAGTATTTCTCTGATAAAAACAATTTACATTCTATTGATTATTCATTTTTTTATACATATATAATTATATTAATGACATATATTACAACAAAATTCATCACACAATTGGTATGTATGCCTTGATTATAATTCATTACAGAAATTTAGATGTTTCTGTAACATCTTCCACATAGGTTGATGAACAAACCCCAAAATAATCACACCATAATATTGAATTTGAATGAGTTTAGAGATATATAAAAGTAATATAATTTTACTAAGAAGCATAATGATAATAATAAAATATCATTATAATATATTAATAGATTTGTAAATATCATATTTGATAGGATAACCAAAATATATGTTGATGGGCTTTGTATATTATCTGATTATTTCTCTCCTAACTTGTATAGGTTATTTCAGAATGAAGGATGTAGGCTACCTTATTAGAACCATATTCTACAAAATATCTAATAAGAATATAAGTGAAAAATAATAGTATTTTTTTGACTATATTTTTGAGGGAAAATAGTTTTGCAGATGGTATATAGGTTCTTTACTTGTGTGTGTGATTTTCATGTTGTATTTCAAAAATATTCATATTAAAGATATAAAATGATTTTTTTTTAAAATATTGGTTGATTAAAATATTATAATAATGAATAATTTTCATTAATACCCTCAATCCAAAACATTATATATATCAATTTTTATATTATTAAACATTAAAACAGAGTTAAAAAATTTTAACTTTACCATTGTATCTTTATTATTAACTCAGTCCGATATTTTTATGACCTAAATCATTAACATCTAAAAATGGGTGTTGGATGTAATTATTGTGATTTATGAGTGGAGTTTATGTTAATAAATATAATTTTTCGTGTGGTTATAGGTTGAATTAATTCCAATATTCTGAATTTATCTTTTAAATAACTCATCATTATACCATCCTTGTAAGTATCATCACCATCATACCAAGTGCATGCTAATGGAGAGTCTAGGAAGTCTTTCCTAAACTATAATAATTCTATACACCATGTTAACTAATCAACATGACTAACGAAACATCCCACAATGAAATTATCCTACACCATGTTGGACACCTCTAGATATAACCATCTATTGGAAATAGTTAGAAATATTATAAATCATCATCTTTACAAATATAACGTAGGGTGGAACTATGGAGATCTATAATATATTATAAAACAAGATGGTAAATTTAAATTATATGTAGTGTTATTACCAAGTCAATAATTCTTTTATAATTTTAGAAAATATCATTATTTAATACCCCACAAATAAAATAATTATTCTAAATGTACAATTACCTCATGACATATAGAGAGAAATTTAAAATAATTTATATATGGTATATGGTCAAATAATTGTTAAAAATCACACATAATAAATAAAACATTGAATAACACTTCACTGAATCAATTAAATTCCATATACAGTATCATTATTAATCCTCCCCATAGGAAATATACACTTATCCAAACCTTAATATCCATGTCAAATATCCATGACAATTATGAAACACAAAATATTCATTTTTTATCTCATAATAAATTATTTGGTTTATGACTAATCTCCCTTGTGAAGTAAAACATTAAATCATGTTAACATATTGATTAACTCTTTTAATGTGTAAATATTGTTAAAATCTTTATTTGGGTCCCATTGAAGGTCTTTTTTTAAGTCACATTCAACTCAAAAGTCACAAGACTACCCACAAGCATGCTCACATAAAAAATATTATTCTATAATATTTTCATCAGAGGAAAATTAAAATGAATTAACAAAAAGAATCATTGTAGTAAAATCCAGTCAAATATATGGTTACATAAAAATTTCTTGACCTGAGTCACTACCAATTTTAGTTTCAAATTATTTAAATTACCAAAACATCCATATAAATGACCTCCACTAACATAAAAAATAAAACTATCATAATGTAAATAGAAAGAAAATTGAAATTTTATTTATTTAACAAGAATATCGGAGTGAAACATTATTTTTTCTATATTTTTATATATATAATATCATTAACATTATTATTAATTATTGTACTCCTATTACTATTATCATATTATATAATGACATGTTATTGTAATTTTAGTATGATCCAAATTTTCTAATATTATATATTCACATAAGAAAACAAAGGTATGTGATAATATATATTAATTTAAAATATATTAATAAATATTAACTTATTATATTTTATTATATATTAATATAGAAACACCTAGCAATGGATCATCTATCAAATATAAATTGTCCCTAATTGAGCCAAACCTATATTCACCCTGTCAATTGCTCCTCGTGAGGTTAGTCTAGTCTCTATTGACCATTTAATATAATTAGGTAATGTGGCATATCACCCCCATCTCTGCCTTCATTAAATTTTCCTCATATCCTAATACATAGTTGTGCTACATGAACTAGTTGGTTTTTGTGTCATTACCTATGCTTTTCCATCAAACATCATGACTCTAGATTTTCCTCCCTTAATACTTTATTTTATATGTTCACAACCATGGAACCAACCAACTAACACAGTATCAAATCCCCAAATCTCTCTATATAAATAATTTTCATTGTATTAACGATCATTTCCACCCACATAATTTTTAACTGAATGACAATAATAAAACTAGTAAAGCTTTCCCAATATCAAATTATGAACACAAATTTGGGCTCCACTAAATTTTTTCTTCCCCCATTTGATATATTTTTTTGCCAAAATGATTTATATGATCTTTTTACCAATATTAATTCATTTTTATATCACAAAATATCTCTCTTTATCATAGTTTCCCCACAACTATCCATAAAAATTTCAAAATATACCTCCGTAAACATTAAAAAAAATATAATGTTTTTGACATTTTTCAACAATGGTTCTTTATAGTAAAAGCAAGTGAAAAATAGTCAATGAGATACCAAATAATATGCAGCAATAATAATAAAAGATTTTATTTATAAATTTAATTTTACTAAACATATAAACCAAATTTTAAAACATATATTAAAAAATACATTCATTATATTTAAAAATAAATTTAAAATCCAACATCTGGGTCATTTAATAAAACTGATCACTACGAAATGTGTTCCAATGATTATGAAGGATGGGAAAAAATTAGAAATTTCTGGAAAATGAATATGTGAAGATACTATATCATGTTTTTGTTTTATTTTTATATTAAATATTACTTCACATTTATAATAATATTATACTAGAATAATTCCAATCCAATATTATGTGTGAAATATTTTTTTAAACTAATGTAAATCTAAAAAATTATTGAAATAAAATTTATTAAATTAAATAATTAGGTAAATATAAAATATTGAAAATGAAAACATCATTTATTAATCCCAAAATAATTTATAATGTTAAACACCACTGTTCATTCTCATTAAATGATTAAATCCTTTATTAAGGATCTTTTACTAGGTTAATATTAAATTTTTTACCATAAATTATGTGAGAACAATAATATATATTAAATTTAATTAATTTAAAAAATAATTTTTTACCCTTTACATTGTAATTTCCTAGCCCATTTGTCTATAAAACTAGTAGTCAGACTGATTACCCCGTGGCCTTAGGTGAACCTTCCCAAACACTTGAGGATTCTGACCTGTAGTGGGGTGTAATTGTGGTATGGTTGATATAATACACCCTCTTAATAAAATTGGAAAAATTATATATCATAAT
Organism: Viscum album; assembly: GCA_963277665.1. Classification (NCBI taxonomy): domain Eukaryota; kingdom Viridiplantae; phylum Streptophyta; class Magnoliopsida; order Santalales; family Viscaceae; genus Viscum; species Viscum album. Next base: position 1,223,520,166 of record OY728136.1, on the reverse strand, counting down.
AATACAATAGATAGACATAGAAGTAGAATTAATAAATAACATATATTTAAATGTAATACAATAATTGGATAAACATGCCCAACAAAAATTAATCAATAATGAATTTATTCCCATTTGAAACAACAAATCCATGGTACAAAATATATCATATAGTAAAGAAGCTTACAAAAAAGTAGTGAAAAAGGAAAAAACTCTAATAGGATAACTCGATAATTAAATTGAGCTTTGAATCAGTCTTATGCTCCGAACTCAAAGATATGTGCATGATAACCCAACAATGGATCCTAATCCTGTAACTAATGAGGTCTGTTGGGGTACCCTAGCGTAATAGAAGTCACATAGTGTGTGATATATAGTCAGTAGGAAACTAGTAATGTTTTATAATTAATAATCTGATCTATGTGTGGGAATTGTTGTTGTGACTATTTATGAAAGTTAATGAAATAATTATAAAAAAGAAATCAGTTGAATAAATTAACGTTTGGGATCATAATCCTTAGGGACACCTAGCCAACCATACATGATTAATCATAAGATTGAATTTCTCTTCCACTAGTAAATATATACATAAAAAATACAATGTACTAATGGTTTATCATAAATATGTAGAATGGATGTACTGAGATGAGTCATTTGATTTAGCCTAGAAAATGCATCCTTGTATTTATGTACTTATCATTGATTTTTTATTTACTAAATGAATCAATTGTATTCAATTATATTAAATCTTAGTTCCATCCATGTTGTACCTTATAATGAAACACATGTATCACACAAGGATAATATCAATTATTAAATTCTGATGGAGCTTATAGCTGGTGATCTATAAATGGATTCCAATGTGTCACTCTCAGCAATAAGTAAAACATTTCTCCACTAATCACATCCATGGTATCTCGTAAGGGGGAGTAGGTATCCCTTGTGGCATGGAATAACCATCTTTCTATAAATCCTAGAAATGGGTTCTCCATTATTAATCAGTATTTCTCATACAGAGGAATTTAACCCATATATAGAGCACATCCATGATATATCATGTATCACTCTAGGTGTGTAATGTCTCATAATCCTAAGAGACCATCCACATGATTCTATAAAAAGTAACCCATGTATCGATCAAGGTGAAAATAAATTATTAAATCATTTGAACAATTCACTATTATTATGAAGGAGGGTCAAAACCATAATTCATTCCAATTATACAGTGAATGAGGCCTTGTACATAGGCAGGCCATAACCCATTATAAGGATACTAGAAAGGGTCGCGACCATTAATATTTCCCTTAATTAATTAGTTATAACTTCTAGTCATTAAGGGGTTCTATGCATTGATTAAATATATTATGTCCATGTATTCTACCCATGAAATATAAATCTATTGAACAAGAATGAAAATTAGAATAGACTAATATGTATTTCCTTAAATACAAAAAAATTACATTTTTTTAAGAATGTGAACCATATTCAGTGATTTATTACAAAATAATTTATTAATTATGGAAATTAATGACCACATAATTATTATTTTTTCCATCATTAAGGTTTATGGACATAAAAAATGTCAAATTAATAGAGTATTATGATCCAAAAACTAAATATAACATTTTATATTTTTCACATGGGAATATCGACATATGAAAAAAAGATGTACTTTATAAATTAATGAAACTTTTCTGTAAAATATATAGAACACAAAAAATATCTGATGATGGTCCATAAATCTAATATTAATTCATAATTGGGTCGGTTCAGGAGAAATCAATGAAACAGATAAACCCCCAGAAAATAGGGGGAATTAGTTCACAGAAAAAATTACACATCAAAAAGGTAGATTAACAAAAAAGGACGAATGATTCAAGAACATTACATTATGTAAAAAATGCATATGAATATAGGTTATTTCAGCACTCGATGGAAGAGATATTTCCATACATAGGAGTGGAAATGAATGTGAGAATACATGGCTGACTATAGTATGCATGAAAAAGAGGGAAATGGGATGGATAAATAAATAGGGTCATATGGTCAATTTTTTAATTTTCATCATATTTAATGTGGTGCATTGTTTCACTGCAAGGTTTGAAAACTATTCATGAAACATGAAAATGACCCTTCATAATAAGGGATTCAAAAAATTCTTTCACATAATTAGGGAAATCATGTGAACCCAATGTTTTTTTCCTATATCAAAGAACTACAACTACATACACGACCATGGTCCACCTATCATATTGTTAAAAAAATTGAATGAGTAATCTAGATCCATTAGATGGGCCACATTATTTCACCTAGTGAGACACATAGTTTCATAAACTCTATTTTACATGGCCGAATTGTCCTGATTTAGATGTTTTGGGGTTTAATTCTCTCTAAAATCGATGGAAAACTTGAGAAAATCTTCATTATTGTATCCAATACTAAAAAATGATATTTTTTCAAAATATCTGATTTAGATTCAGAGAATCAATTTATAAAACGAACCATGCAATAAATAGTAATGATAAAATTCCATTTTATTTTCATCTTGTCTTAAACACAAAGGATATTACAACCTCCCCACACTAGAACTTCTCTTCCCTGAGAAGCATTGCTGAAAAATTATGAATGAAACATTTGTCCTACTCAGGTTGTAAAGCATCTACCAAATTTCCATTTTACATTCCATACCCCAAACATACCTCCATGATTTCTTTAATAATTAATCTACAAGACCAATCAAAACATGGGTCAATGCTTTTTTATAGGAATGAACATCATGAAAAAGATTACACAATCCCACCTAACTGTAGACACATTTAGTTATTTTGTTTATTAATTACTGAACATATGGAACTCCACAACACATGTTCAAGAATTTAATAAGATAATTCAGTATAACAATATCTACACCATCAAATCTATATAATAAAACATTTATCTTTCATTTTAATGATCATCATGGAGTGGCAGATGTTTCAATTAATGAGTCGATAAAAAATTGACCACATTAGTCATGTTGAGGCTCCTGTTCCACGAAAAAGTCTTGGAAACATTTAAATTTCACCCATTTTAACTTGGCATCAGGCCATAAACAATTCCCCGCTAACAACATCCAATGAAAAGGGAGAGAACACAACAATCCATATCTAACTGAATATTCTCCAACAAGTCAACTATAAAGTTTTTGGTATTACAAAATCTAGAATCAATTCCTTTAGATGAATGAACATTTATATTTTCTTCAAGCACATTATCAAAATACCATAAATATTTTCCAAGGACATCTCTATCCAATAAGTATATTTACTGCCATCAAACACCAGGAAAAACATGGATTTAAAAAAGATCCAAAATATTTCGACCTCCACCTTAAAAAATATTATCTAACTCCAATTAAATTCATGGGAAACCTCATAATTATTCAATTGGTTCTTAATAGAAATTCATATGTGTTCTGTACACTAGTTTTTACAAAGTATATTTTGTATAAGGATGGTATATCCATTATTCTGATAACTGGATAAGATTAAAAAAATTGTATTGAATTAACTAAATGATTTCAGAGAGCCCAAACATGGAATTCCTATTCACGACCACATTTATCACACATAGAGAACCATTCATTGATAACACCCATGATTCTTTCAGGAATATCTGTGGGAGTATATTTACCAACCTAGAAGGGAACCTTAAGATTTATGAAGACATTTAAATGATGCTCCATTAGTGCACCCTAAATGATATCATGATAGAGAACGTGGTTATTACTAAACCAAGTTTACACAACAAAGGGAATGAGGATTTCAAAAAAGTCCCTATGACCCTTTCGATATATTAATGATAAAGGGATCAATACATTCTTTGAACCAACCATCTCCAACTATAAGAATGCAGGTTTCTATTAATTATTCGATACCAAATTGACTTCAGTAGTCATGTTGAGGCACCCATTCCATGAAAAAGTCTTGGAATCCTTTAAATGAAACCCATTTTAACTGTACATCATGCCATAAAACGTTACCCACTAACAACATCCAGTGGATAGAGAGAGAGAACACATTAATCCATATCTTACAGAATATTCTCCAAAATATAAACTATAATGTCTTGGGTATTTCGAAAGATAGACATGATTACTTTAGATGAAGGAACATTTATATTTTATTCACGAACATTAACAAAATCCAATAAATAGATTCCAAGGACATATTTCTCCAAAAAGTATATTTAATGCCATCACACCCCAGAATAAACATGGCTTTAAACAAGATACAAAATAATTCAATCTCGAACCAAAAAAATCTTATCTATCCCAAATTAAAGACATGGGAAACCTATTAATTGTTCAATGGGTTATAAGAAGATAGTCATATGTGTTAAATACAATAGTTATTTCAAAGGAGAGGTTGGTACTAGGAAGGCATATCGATGATTCTGATAACTGGCTAAGCTTAACAAAAGTATATTGAGTGAACTAAAATATTTCAAAGAGCCCAAACATGGAATTCCTACTCAAGACCACATGTATCACACATACAGAACCATTAGTTGATAACACCCATGCTTCTTTCATGAATACCGGGGGAGTCAATTTACTGACCCAGAAGGGAACCTTAATATTTATTAAGACATCTAAATGATGCTCTATTAGTGCACCCTAATCGATATCAAGGTATAGTACATTGGTATTAATAAACAATGTGTACACTATAAAGGTAATGATTATTTCAAAAAAGGACCTAAGACCATTTCATTATATTAATGATGAAGGGCTCAACACAGGCTTTTAACCAACCATCTCCAACTATAGGAATGTATATTAGTCAAACAACTACGTGTAGAATTCTCTTAGAAGGGTTTACCCTCAACTATTGAAACATCATTGACTCACTCTATTTATACATTGAAAAGATACATAAATCGTAAAACCATAATATAATAATTCTACCATGCATGGATTGAATCAAAGAAATCATACATGCTTTGAGGGTAGTTAATGGGGTATCAGTCATTTCCAAATTATCTAGATTGTCTATTCCCTTTCAACATGGTAGGGAATGCTTCAACCTATTTTACATGAAACCCATCACCTAATGGGTGTTCTTGTATATTTTTAATGATAAAAGGATCACGTCCCACAATGCATGCTCCATCAACCACTATTTAAGAGTTCAAGATGTTTCCAACATGCTTCTGGAATTATTAAACCAACATGAGTAAAAACATTCCACTTGGTGGATTTTTATATTAGATTCACATTTAGGAACTCTTGTGAAAATCCTCCTAAGTAAATTTCACATGAATCATAGCATTAGGCATAAAATAAAAAACCAACAATCTGATCTCCTAAAACAACTGAACTCATTACAAATTCATCGCGAGTATTGAAGAGATTTTAATTTTTATTTTATATGATGGCCACTCTACTCCAAAGATTATACAATAACTTAAAAATATAATAAATGAAATTAAAATACTACCACTGAACTCCAATGGATGCTACACCAACTACTAACTTGATCGGTATTTTGTATATTGATGCATACCCCCCTGCAGAAGCATTTTTACAATGGGGTTTGTTAAAATTATCTATTGGATTATTGGACCTATGAATTTAATATTTGACAGCTAATAATTTAATTATGATTGGATATCAATATCTCATATGTGTCTAAAATAGTCTAAACCCCTTTTAAGCTTCCCAATACTAGGAATTGAGAGGGGAATATTGGTCACCCAACCAACCATGAGGCCGACCATGAACATAACATGTGTATGATTCTAAAACTGATCATTGCATTATGATCACATCTATAAACATTTAAAAATAATAAAATGGTCACCTGCCTAGAATAACATATCTATTAAGATACCATATGTTATACACATGACAAAGGGAACCAAAACAAAACAACATTTCTGGAACAATACAAGCAATTTACAAGGTTTTTGAGGGTTCAATGAGTGATAATTACCTCGACCTGGCCCATTACAAAATAAGTTGGCATCAAACTTATAAAGGGGTCGTACTGAAAAGGCAACTAGGATCATCCACCAATGTTGTAGGTACATGATATGAATGAAACAATCTATAGGAATCACTTATTCTTCTCATCTATAGAAAGATCATGGAACACTGAACTACCCCAACTGTAGGGTTAATGTTAAGAACAAACCAACAAAATTCATTGAGCCAAATTATTTATTTAAATTTTAACATACTCATTTAAAAGTACAATTTTAAAACAACATGTAATAGTTGTATAGCATAATGGTCATGTATTATGTTTAACTAAGGCTAACAGGAAATAATGAGATGTTATATCAATGTTAATTTAATGGATTATTTTTTATATGACTTCAAATTAAAATTATGATCTTCTTGAATAAAACATAATTTAATAATCATTTATTTTGTGATATTATTTATTAATTGGATTAGTTAAATAAAAATTGAATTAAAGTCTATATAGGAAAACACACATTAGGCTATAATTGGAATTTTTATTATCGAATTCCAGATATAAGTAACTATCCATAGAATGTAAAATAGTATTTTAATAATTTAATGGTGGAAAATTCCTGTAAGACAGAACAATACACTTATATTTTTCATGATATAAACATCAACAGGCATATTAAATGAAAAAACCAGTATAATATTAGTATTCCCCCACTGGGATAAATACTACGATGTAAATAAATAAATCAAACCAATAAGGATCTCATTAATCTGTTATGGGTTAATAAAAATTTTCAGCAAGGCCTTTTAAACATTTAATTTGTTAAAATATGATTAGTGACACAGATAAAATAAAAAAAAGATGAATGAAAAACCTACAAGGGTTGAATAAAAAATATATAATAAAACATTCCCTAACTGAACAACTTGGTATAGTTTTTCATTAATTGAATTTATCTATATGGGGTGTAATGACAATGTTAGAGTAGTACACTCCCTTATAAAGGATCCAACTTTAATTTAAGTAAAAATATAACAAAATTTTTATTTAAAAAATAGTTTCAATAGATATATTGTTCTCATAATTATGGTTCCATTATATGGGTTACCACCCACCAATTTATAAAATATCCCTTAACTTTATTGATTCTAAATTGGATCTTACTTAATTTCCTCTAATAACGTTTTACCACATGTAACAAATGGTTCATTGCACAAACAAAATGGGGCTAGACTGTAAAATAAATTGTGTCCATAAATATATGATGTAAAACACCACATATATTGATGATGGAATTTTATTTAATTCAACTATGTATCATTATTATATCAAGGATTTAATTCAAAAAAATTACACTTATAAGTGAAGAGTAATAATAAAATTAAGTCATATAATTGAAAATAATGACACATAAATTACATATTCAGGTATTAGAAGAAAACATAGAATGTAAATAATATATAAAGTTACCTAAATAATTAGGATAATAATTTTACCAAATAAAGTATAAAACATTGATGGTTTAAAAAATACATAACATGGTATAAAAAGAGTTATTAATGAACATGTAAGAAACATTAATAATATTTTCAACAACATTGTAATTCAATATTAATAATATAGAATACGCAGTATATGTGAATCTATATGTGTATATAATGATTCATATAATGATAAAAAAATTTATACCAGATAAAAGATTAAATAGGATAAATCAATAAGCTGGAAAATCTAAACCAGTCACTCAATAAGAAATCATAATCAATTGTAACAGTAAATATAATGAAAAATATCTCATCCACAGACACTAAGAGTTTTCCTTGTACATGGGTTGATAACTCCTAGAAGAAACTATTTACTAAGTACCTACACATTCATATTCTCATGTCTACCAGTCTTAAACAATATGATAAGGAAAATAATGCTCTTATACAAAATTTTACTATCCCAGATTGAATGATTACTAAAATAGTATCTGGACCCATCACCACATGGCCTCATGAACGCTTCAACATATTCCATATTATAATGACTAGAAGTGAGGGTTTAATGGTGGTACGATGGGAATACAATACAATCATGATCATAGTGGAACAATGGTATATCATAGGAAGTCAATAGATAAGAGTGAATGAATAATAAATAAATAAATAAATAATATAGAAATATAATTTAGTAAATGAATATATGAGGCCAATCCATGTATAAAATGATTACTAAATTTCCATGAGAAGCTAAAAATACAATCTAGAAAAACACTAATGAAATTATAGAGTAATACAAAAAAGTTAATAATAAACAAAATTCCCTTAATCGAACAGTATGTGTTTCTTGAGCTCCACCTCATCCTTGTTTTTCTAACTCATCATTATAAGAATGACATCACAACCAATGATCATGGTCAAACAACCAATGAATTATTCTTGGATACCCATATTTAATGGGGACCTCATATGGGTGTGATATATACTTCATAAGACACCACCAATGGTGTTTAATGAATAATATGGTCCACTAATATAAATTATATGTGTGTGAAATTATGATAGGTGATGAAATAAATAAATGTAAACAATTGAATAAATGAATAATTTGTGCTCAGTTTCCTCAGGTAACCCTATAAAAAAACATATAATTATCCATACTAAAAAAATTCTCAACACATGGTGAATATATAATGAGTAGATACAATGTGTTGGTAGGTAATCATAATAAGGTTGTAGGGGGACCAAGCCAATGAATTTCATTTTCTCATATAGACACGAACATTAATTTATTTTCTTATAATTGTGTATTTAATTAAAAAATTAATAAATTGTACTCAATTAGTTAACATACATGGGCCTTCCATGATGAACCTTATAAAAGAACGCATGTATCACATTAGGGGAACATAATTTATCCAAATTTAATAGAGTCTATCCATGGTGATCCATAAATCGAATCTCATGTATCACTCTCATAAATAAGAAAAACATGTGCCTTGGTGTATGACCTTGGTATCTCACAATATGGTCTTTTTATCACACATTCATTATTGTATACATTTTTCAACTGATCCCATCCATGGTTTCTCTAATGGTTACTATTTTTCCTCGTATGGAGGTTTTTAACATGCACAATGAGCCCATCAAATATATAACATATAAGCCTCTTGATTGTATTGCCTCAAAAAATATGATAATGTCTATAGATTTCCATAAAAATAAACTCATATATATCTCACGGTGTAAATAATTTATCCAATGATTTATAATTTTAACTACTATCTACATGGTGCACCTATTATTCATTCTTATTATACCATGACAGAAATCATGTACTTTAGAAGAGAATAATCAATTTTAAGGACAAAAAAATGTGAAATGAACAGAAATATTTCATTTAATGAATTAGGTATATGTTCTCATTATTATGTTATTTAAATAATTTATTAAATATAATAATCCCTCGAGCCCCACCCATGGAACATAACACCTTATGTGTGAGACAGATTAATTAGGGAAGACTAAAAATGATTCCATTCATAATAATCATATTTTCAATAATAAAGGAAACACACCACATTGAGGGCTTTTATTACAAAATAATTATTAATATAGGAAATTAAAATTCACACACATATGGGTGATTCTAATATTGAGGTTCATGACCATCAGCAATGCAAAAATAATATTTTGGGGATGTTAGGGTTAGTGTGTTAATTTAATTAAATTAATCATCAAATTTAAGAGTTTTACAAAAATTAGGGTATGAGATACAATGAAAAAATTATAAATAAATTAAACATTAATTGAAAAGATATAAAATACATACCATATAACATATACAATTCATACAATAGATATTGTGTCTTGATACGGCCTCATTCAATAAAAAGAGAAGAAACAGATGAGCACCCTGATAGTATGGTTCATTATATCACACCAAAATAGTGAAGCATGAGGGGGGATATATATAAAAAGGTGAAATGAGGATTAAAGAACATATCATTAGCTTACAACAAAAAATACTGAATGAAATTCATTCTCTTTATGGTTGTGATATCTCCATTAATATGAGTGGATTGGAAAGGAAGCTCATACGGCTGCATTTTGTGTCAATGGGTGAAATGGAAAATAGAGAGAGAAATAAATAAGGATTAAGGGAATTTTGTAAATTTCCATTCACTGTAATGGGGTTCACATTTATTCACTAGTTTAGCTAAACCATCTAGAAATCAAGCACGTTCCACTAACAATGATTGGGGGATCACTTGTCTCATGCACATGGTATGGGAAACCATGTCCAAAACGTGTGTTTCCCCAATTGAAATGACATTCAAATAGATACATGGTGAAGCTTCCCCTCTCTCACAGTTAGTCCATGATGTGTGGGACCTCATTCTAACTAGATAGGCGACATTGTCTCACCTGGTGGGCCACATAGATCCTAAAAATATCATGCACCCTGAAGTATTTTTCCAAATTTAATTATTTGGGGCACCAAATCTCAGGAAACATGATAGGACACCTATGTAACCCCTCAGTCATTAAACCAATTCAAAAAACATCATTTTATGAGTTTTCAAAAGAATGTATTTTTATATGAATTCTAGATTTAATGAATATACCATTTCCATATGGTATGGTTCAAATTTCATTTGAATTTTATCTGTCCCAAATACACAGGATGCTACATATATTGGTCTAGAATCATCTATTTTTTTGATGTAATAATCAATGTAAAATATTATATAAAACCCCACTGTAACATTAAGGAATTAGAATATGATATTCTTTATATGGATCCAATGTATTTTACATCGAAACATGTAGTTATATTCAGTGCATAAAAGACATGATGAAGCATATATAGAAATAAATACATTATGTTCCTTATAAAAAACCATAATATATATCATTTATATATGTCTATTTTAATAAATTAATGAATATTACATTTTTTTAATACATATACTATAGAAAATATTTAATGGGACCATATTTACGTTGTTCATGATAAATCTATTTAACATTTTTCAAATATAATTTTTTTGAATTAATACATGAAACATTTTAAAATGTATCTAAAGATATTAATAAAAAATATGTAATATATCTAACTAATATTTTTCAATAAGAGTCATTTTTATAATTTTATATTTACAATTAATAAATTACTGATGTCATTTTAATTGAATAATACGATATCCAATTATAAAATCAAAAATATGATATTTTCCCCACAATTCCAATTATATATGAAACATTTAATTATCAATTTTATTTATAAAGTAATATGATTAATTACATCATCAATATAACTTTTCCAACTCAAAGAATCTTTTTCTAATGGATTAATGAACCTTGAAAAGTTGTTGAAACCATTCATGACATATATATAGAAATTATATTTTCCCAGTTAGTTTTTTTGAAACCTCACATATAATTAATGTTATTTCTCATCCATTTTGGTTAACAATTTTCTAAACATGATTTTTGTATATAGTTTCCATAATGGAATCTTATAAATTTTGCAAATTCAATTGAAATAAACACAATAACATCATTATAAGAAATAGGTTCATTCTATTTGATCAAAATAACATCAAATTTCAACATTAAAAATCCATATATCTTTGGATCTTAGTTAATATTACTATAATTTGACAGTTGAATTTTTTTCATAATTGATTCATTTATAACATGAAGAACTTCTTTAAATGATGTATCATTGTGAAATGTGTATGGTTGAAAAATTACCTCCCTCTAAGATAATTGAATTATTAAAACATTCTTTAATGGATAACCACAAACTCTTTTAAATCCCACTTTTATCATGACCATAATTATTGACCTGTGACTACTCTCATAATCACAAAACAACTTCTCTCATAACAGACAACATTTTCCACAGAAAACAAATTGAACAAATACAAGTAGGCAGTAAATTTTTTGGAATGATTTATATTATATTTATATAATCAAAACCTTCACGAAATAGTACTTTTCACATTTCAAAATACCATTAATTCATTTTATCTAGGAATGAATATACGTTACAACTTATATGTCATGGAAGAATAGTATCAACATCATCAGATCAGAACTAAAATAATCAATGAAGCATTCTCATGAAAATTTCATTATTTATAAATCATTTAAAAATGATATCCATGTTATTAAAATAATGTAATAATCATGTCCTTGTATGTGTGATTTTTTTGGTATTATCTCAAACAACAGAAAACAATAATCTTCAACTTCAATCTCCATGCAAATACATGAAAATAAGAAATTTTAGATCCAATAATCTAATAAATTTGAATTCATATATGTTGAAATACAATTTCACTCTATAAAATGTTTTATAAATTAAAGAGTACAACAATGTGACATCTCACATACACATAAAAATTACCTTTAACTAATAATTTATACTTTATAAAACACAAATATTTTGGTTGAAATTTAACAATGAAAAAATAATATTCTCTAAAAAATATTCCTCTATTGATTTTGAATTCAATTGTCCAAAAGTAATCATAGTAAAAATTGTAAATAAATCAATATCCATTTCTTATCATCCCACTTGATCTTACTGAACAATGAAAACAAAAAAAATGAATAATAATATCAATTCCATCCATAAGAATGACTCGCAATCAATATAATAATTATTTTCAAGCATATATTTTCAATAAAAATTCAAAAACAACATCAATAATATTAGAATACATGTTCTAAAAAAACATTGAAACATATATTAAATATATAAGTTTTTATAGTATACACAATAACAAAAATTATTTCTGTAATGTTCTAAAACAATCATACCACACTCATACTTAACAAAAATGTTAGAATAGTTCACACATTACCAAACACTCATTGAACTCACAAATTTACCTACTACCCAACTATATATATGTCCCCTTAATAAGAAATTTTGATCCTATTTGGAGAATATATTTTTTATTTTTGTTTTTATCTCCGTAATGAAATAAACGGAAAAATAAAATTAAATAGAGGATATAGAAAACTATTCCATAGTTTTAAGAATATCAAGGTTGAACACTAGTAGAAAATTAATTTTACAAATTTATATCATGTTATTCATTATTAATACCACCATATATCATATAGTGTGGGAATATAATTTTATTTAATTATATTAGTTATTAATAGATATTATTGAGAATATAACTTATATTATTTATTTTATTTGTTTTTATCTTATTTATATCATTTTATTTTTGGGAATGAATCCTAAAAAAGAATGATATTGGTAGGTTGATGAATTAATGGAAATAATATAAAAGTAATTTATTTGGATATATTATTTTACTATAATGTTTCAATAGTACATGTGTGGTTATATTTTTTTACAAACACTACATATTATTTACTCGACTAAATATATATCAATATATTAACAATATTGAAAATTGAAAATAATATTATGAATAAACATGATATTTTATAACATGTTTATGAGTAATTGATTCAAAACAATAACCATGTAATAACTTTTTTTCAATGAAATTGATAAGATTAATAACTCATGTTAGATAAAACTCTGGTAGATGAAATGATACTATTGGCGTCGAAGTTTGGGATAGAGAAGAATCCAAGAATAATGCATTGGTCACTACCTCGCGAAGCTACTCCGTGGAGTCTCCCAAGCACCACAGCCGCCATGAAGCAAGGAGGTGGGACACCCCATGACTACATCTGACGTCCGTAGGCCCGCCGCGATGTAAAGAGGAAGTACACTCCACTGCATTTGAAATTTGTGAGCCCATATAGAAGCAATGAGGCAGTCCACTTCGCTGCAGCATGTGACATTCGTGAGCCCAATATGAAGCAAGGAGGTGGGATGCACCACGATTGCATTTGACATTCGTGAGCTTGCCGTGAAGCGACCGAGTACCTATTCATGCTGTGTCAGATCTGCTCCGTGGCTCGTCTTGGCTATAAATATCGGGATCCCCCTGAGCCCAAATGATGGACAATCTGACCCTTTAACTTCCCATATCCCGAATTGTGAAGCATCCTTCCTCTCTATGAACCATGAGCTGTGTGAGGTACTTCTACTCTCTGAAGTGCCTCCCCTTTGTCTTGTTTTGATCCCCTCTTCCAAGAGGGATTCCTTTCACAAATTACAAGGGCCTTCGTGAAGGAAGGGGATCCCCAATGGGAGACAGGTCATCACAGAGCATTTCTGCTTCGCGAAACACCCTTCATGTACACACGATCCACATGGTAAAGCACGGTCACTGTACTTCGTGAAGAACATTGATTCTCGAAACATTTCTTCATGAAGAACCTTTGCTCTGCGAGGCAGTGCTCCGTGAATTTCCTTACACTTCACGAAGCACCTCCAATATGCACCTATGTCCTATGCATAGGCTATGGCACCCCACTTTGCAAAGAACACCCCTTCGCGAGTGCCCTCTGCCCCGCAGAGAAATAGAGCTTCACAAGGCCCCTACCTATGAACCCATCTACTTTTCAATTCCTTTCCCCATGAGACACTACATGTTTTCATGATGTGACTTCAAAGTCCTGGAGAGGATACTTCCTATTGCATTACTTCGCCTCATTATTCTTATCATGGAACACTAACGGATATTGCTTCTTGGCATAGCTACAGTAACATGGATCCCTCGATGGTTCGCTCCATGACATCCCCTTGCCATGGCATTGACGATTCCTTCCCTCCCACAAGGAGAAGAGGGTACATGTTGCGTATGTTCTAGGGGTGCGGAGAAAACCCACCTCATCCAAGAATCAGGATGTTAAAATACAAAGAACTATCATCCTCAGCAAATGACATTAAATTGTTACCTCCCCCCATACCTTGCATGTGTGGTGCCCCAACCCTATACATTCTACATGCCCCCTGGTCTCCAACTAGGATGATATCCTCATTTTGGGAGTGCTATTTGTCCTTAGGGGAAGGTCAACCATATTAGTGTGAGCCCCTAGCTTTACTGTCAGAGGGAACATCCATACTCCTACTATCCTCGGACCCATGTCCCGCTCCCACTGCGCTTTGTCGCCAAACAATCCTCCATCCTACAGTACGTCCAGACTTCTTGGGACAATACGGGCCTAATCCACTCTTCACCTCCCACAGACGTACCTTTCACAATGTGACCATCAGGTCTCTACTACCTCTTGTTTCTCACACCAAGCATGACTCATGTCGGCTTAGATTGATAATCGACCATGAAATCTACTTTGGGACTCCTCTGATCGTATGCCCCAAATAACACCATCCTGAAATATGAGGACTTTGATCCATGTCAAGGCATGGTACGTAAGAAGCCTCCATGAGGTTCAAGCCCACCATCCACCATGGGCCACATCAGAGTGTATGCCCCAATCCATATCCTCAACTATATGGACTTTGATCCATTGCAATCCATGGTACCTAGGAAGCCTCCACGCGGTTCAATCCCACCAACCATTGGACCCCATGTCCTCCTATACATCAGTTCACTAGAATCCATCCCAAACTATGGGGAATTCGGTCCATGTAAAGTCATGGTACATAAGAATCCTCCCTGAGGTTCAATCCCACCTCTTGGTCATTTTGAACTCCTTCACGTCTATTCCCCCCGTCCTGCATGATGTTAAAATATATTCCATAACCCAAAATATAGGTAATTTGATCCATTTCAAGGCATGGTACATAGGAATACTTCACGAGTTTCAAGCCCACCACCTAGTCGTTCCGACCTCCTTCACGTTGGTTCACCAAACAACTTGGGAAGCCTAAAGTTTAAGACCAAACTCCATCCTTTACTATGTGGAAATTGATCCTTACTAAGTCAAGGTAGGTAGGAAGCCTCCTATATGGTCAATCCCACCACCCATTGGTCACTCTGATCCCCTTAATGTCAGTTCGGCCTCATCAAGTAGTGATTCTTTGTGACCCAATCGAGCTGTAAGCCATTGTGACACTATTCAGCGGTAAGCTGTTGACATCCTTATCCAGTGGTAATCCATTTTCAACCTCATTTGCTTATAAGTCGTCATCAGAAAAACTACGTAGACATTGGTTCCCTACCATGGGGATACGTAGGATGTCTCTTCGAGACTCAAATCCAACCCTACCATCATTTTCACGATGGTCTCATCCCATTCACCATCCCCATCAAATTCTCCATCATCCATCCTTATCCTTACCTGGGCCGCCACGTCCCAATGGGATCATGCCATTCAATTACATGTTCCTTCTATTAGCATTTGGGAGGCCTCCCATGTGATGGACCAAATATCGGTGTTCCGCCTAGGGGGTTCCTCTGTCTGATCCACTCTAGTTAGTGTTCTGATCATCCTGATCTGTCTCCACTGGACTTTAAACTTGTGGAACACCCTATGTTAGACAAGGGAAGCTTAGGAAAACCTCATATACCAGCTTCTGGTATATGATTCCCCGCATTTGATGTGGGAATCCTTGGGCTTCTCCACCCTCGAGAATCCTTATAATAAGAAATAGAAGACAGAGACACCAATCCCCCAGCATCCAAACATGCTAGTGATGACCCACGTGACTACTCCCTTAACTGAAGGTTTCTCCCCGGACCAGACCCCTTGGAATGTCCTGGAAGAAGTAGTTAATTTAAATGATGTCCATGAAGATATGTTTTTGGGAACAGCATCACGAAGAATGTCTTATGTTTATGAGGGAGGCCCGGAATAGGTGACGAGTTCCATGGAGGAATCCATGAAAGAAGAACTGACATCCAATCATCATGTTTCGATTAAGGTGCATACATCCCTGAATAAGGAGAGAATTCCACCCACCATTGGAAAGTGGGAATTCATGTCAACCAAAATGCTGCATGTCTCATCCTCGAACGAGACCAATGCATGCCCCCGGAGAAAGCATCAGAAACAAAAATGGTCAACCCGACATGAAATCCATCACCTCAATATAGAGATTAGTAGCGCTCAAGGCATCAATTGATAGACGTGTCACTAGATCCAGCTATAGGGTGTTGCGTCCCACCATGGAAATAGAAGGCCTGGCATGAAACTCACTAGAAGTTGGGGAAGAAGAACTTTGTACATTCAATTATGTGATGTTTTCAACTCAAATCCCTCTTACCGATCACAAAAAAAGGTATGGAACTGGGGTATTGGTCGTCGATTACTTTTTCTTTTAGCGCAGATGAGTTCATCTCTTTGATTCTTAGGAATAAGGATGTTAACGCAGGAATGTGATCACCGCCTGACCATCTACGTAGGGGTAGGGGAAATGCCAGCACAGCTGCTCTGCGTGGCTTCACCTCTTCCGAGACGGCTTCTGTGTCCACCACCATGGGGTTCCCACACCCCATCTCCCCATCAGATGTAATCCAATAAAGGGTAATTAATGTCCTTGTACATTGTTACGAGGAGGAAAGCATAATCCCAAACCAGGATATGGCCTGCCTAGACTTGGAGGCATACAGGCCCCACCGTCAACGCTGTACAGGGTGCCACTTCTCCCCACCCCGACATACAACTGCTTCGAGAGCCTGTCCTCAGAGCACCTTGATGACTCCCTGACTTACACTGATGAGGTGGGTGATGTCTGGCCCAGCCCGGTCAGAGTCCCAATCCAGGGGCTACCAGCAATGGCTCCCACCCGGTCGCGTCAGCGCTGCCACCCGACCTTGCTAGAGGAGGAGCAAGTAAGCTATTCACCTCCACCACTATCCCCAGTCCGTCCGACCTGACACCAGCTTTGGGCACGATCTGAGGATGCCTGCCAAGGGGCATCAACTTTGACGGCTACTATGGCCCAAGAAACCACCGACACATATCACCAAACCCCTGCATACAATAATCAACGAAGCTTATATGCCCAACCGGGATTGAGGCCCCAACCGCCCAATGGGAAGGTTGGGTCGACTCTCCTGGTTGCAGGTACGAGCAGTGGTCATCGCGCACTGATCCGCAGTGATGACACCTCGTATATAGGTCCAACTCATTCCAATACCACACAGATCATGGGCCTTCCCCACTCTGAGTCTCTACATGGAGGCCCGCCCCATGATACACTAATCCGAATGAAGGTCCTCCCCGTGGTAGTGATGTTTGGTATGGATGCCTCTCCTATTCCCACCACATTGGGTATGGAGTCCATGCTCCTGCCTCAAACCTTGATGTGGAGACATTACCAATCTAGTCCCTCTCCAATGTAAGGATCCTCCCTATGTCCTTTCCACAGCTGGCGAAGGTCCTCCTCACCTCGTCAACCAGAGGGGTGAAGGCCAACCTTGAACCACCCGCACTGAGCATGGAGGTCCCCCCATGCTCCTACAGGTCCCAGTGGAGGTTTTTACCACTCTAGTATTGTTCATGGAGGTCCTCACCATGTTTTCTTCGACATTTTTCTTGGTTCTCCTCACACCCCGGCTTTCATGGGTGGAAACCATCTCCTCCCTAGCACTAGTGCGGGCGAAGGAACCCATGTTAGAAAACGGCCCTGTACCGAGGAGCCACACTAGGGAAGGAAGGCAGGTCCTCTCCACCATAAGAAGAAACCTAGGAATGCCCGGAAAGAGATCAAACTGCCTCGATTCTCAGACACTGAAGCAGAGAACAACTCATCTCGGGAACCCTCCCCTCGCTCATTCGAGTCATGGGCCAGGGCCGGGAGGAGGCGCATCGGCCTAGTTCTCCTCGAATGTGTGGTCTTGTAACATCCCAAGTAAGTAATGAATAATAGATATTTTTATATATGTCTATTAATAATTAAGATAGTGTTATAGAGGCTTAAAATGAAAATAAATACAATCTTATGCATGGAATACACTAATATTCTTAAAAAATTGTTTTACTGCCTTTTGATGGCAAACCATTTTTGAATCTATATTTTGACAATTTTATAAACTATGTTTGTCAAAATAAAATTATCCTCTATGATTGGGACATAAAAATTTACCTTGTGTGAATTTTTGGTATTTTTCTGACAATGTTCATTTTTTAATGAATAGTGAAAAATACTGCATTTTACATCAAAACTGTTTTTTAATCTAATTTATTTATATGATTAGATTATGTTTTGAATTGGTTTCGAAGTGTAATTAGAATATAATTTTACCATTTTATCCAATGGTGGTCGTTGGAATCAATTTCACTTTGAAATTAGACTTAAACTGGTGTCAATCTTTTGATACTTATTGTTTTGTAAAAACACGCTATTTGCTCTGGCAGCGGGAATTAATTATTAAATTAATTAATGTGACTTATATGATTTGAATATTTTAAAATAGACTTCATTTTTTAATTCGGAATATCAAATATAGCTTAGGGTGAATTTTTGGTAATTTTCTGAAAAACTTCAATTTTTGATGAATAGTGAAACCACTAAGTGGTAATCAAGCAAACTGATTTTTCAGTTAAATGACAGTTTACCACTAATGTGTATTGAATTTTGAAAATCCGACATACATGGTTATCATTAAGAAGTAAAATGTGGTTCAATGAGATTAAAATAATTTTTTGGTGAATAGTAACTTATTAAGTTCTTAATCGTGATTAGTGGTAATTAGGGTAGTTTAAGGTATAAATAATGCTTTAATAATATAAAATGACCTAGACACATGTCCCAACCTTATTGGTTGTGTCATGGCCGACCAAGACAAGCCATGGGTCAACTTGGGGACCCCATGGATCCACTTTTGTTGGGAAATGACATAAATTACTTTTTATTTAATGTTAAAGTGAAAATGACACAAACATAATATGTTTTGAGAAAACAATTTTTAAGTGGGGTTATAAAAGTCCAAATTTTTATTATGAATAGTAATTGGAAAGATAATAAGATTTCATACATCATAGTATTTTTTTATAATTTTTAGACATTAAATAAATTAAATTATTTATGACATAATAATGATGCAGCGATGACATCATTATTTGACGATTTAAATAAAATGGAAAGATAATATAAAATATATGAACTACACACGGCCAAAACCAATTGGATGAGTGGATTTCGAACCCTTATCACCTTATCCACGAATTCTATCAATGTGGGACCTTTTAAAACCGAAACACATTTTCAAATAAAGTAATGTTTCTTTACTTTCCAAAAGTGCCCCTCCTCTCCCCTTATAAAAGGCCCCCACCTCTACCTCATTTCACACACTCTTCAAGCCTTTGGCTCGGCCAACCCCTACCCATTTGCTCTCTCCACATCCCTCTCCTCATCCTAGAGGATTCTCTTTGGGAAGAATCCTTTCAAAGGAAGCCTTTAGGCTCAACTCAAAAGGAGTTACACTTTTAAAGGTAATTCATTCTCTCATGTTCATTTGTTTTATTTTGCTTCTCCAACCCCATAAACTCTTTTTTTAACTTCTTTTGTAACAACACCCGTATCTTCAATATACTAGGATGTTGTTATTAGATTTATTTGAGCTACACTCTCAGACAAATACATCAAATGGTAAAAGTACATAAGGTTTCCGTGGATAGCGAAATTATGCCTCCCGAAATGATGATTGTTCAACACTCATTTAACACCTTCAAAGGTGGCCATTATGATGTCACTATTTTTATATATGATATATAATATGTTTATTTTTTCCTTAAGCTTCTGTTTTTTTCATTTTGGGCATACCTTTATGGTTTCCATTATGGGTAAAACACGATATCTTCATTTTAGGAAGTGCGGACTACCGCCCCCTAAAAGTGATTTGATTCGTTAATACCATATGTGGGATGTGTAAAGGATAAAGTTAATGATATTATATATGTTATTATACTGGAAATATAATATACTCTTATATCATTATGATTCCATTCCAAAAATTATGAAATAGAAATGGAAGTAGCGTTCATGCGTACGTACGACTTACCGTCTCCATGAACGGTGCATTTCATTTCTTACCTCTAAATGTGATGTAATATTATAAATGAATGTATGTACTGGATATATATGACATATATGATATCTAAATCATGAATACCATTCTGGATATAATGAACCTTTGACCAAATTAACAACATGTAAGTATAAGAAGTATATTTTTGACTTAAGAACCAAATACCGACAAAATGAACATTATTAACTTAAATGATTACATGATGTTCATAACATGGTATAAAAGGAATAATGAAATTGAAAAATATTCATAAGCAAGTAGAGGTTAACTCAAGTTTATTATTCAGGGGTTTAAAGAATGGTCGGGTCAAGTCGGATACGAGGTATGGGACTTCGTCTCAATCTCCTTTCGTTGAGGCATATTTTATTTTATACACAACTTTCTTTTATACGGTGTATAAACCCCTTTGACTTTTACGTTTATTCAAAAAAAATCTTTTTTTATACGAAGCGTTTACTAAATGACAAAAGGGAATGTTTTTGTCGTACGTATGCGGCGACAACGACTTCTCTTCCGTCGTGACCGTTATTTGAGTTTCGGCTTCCTCTACAAGCCATACCTTCTTTTTAAAAGAAAAATAAATACCATGTTTTACTTTTCTTTTATTTTGGTATTGAAAATGGTTTTCATAATGTTT
Source organism: Viscum album (assembly GCA_963277665.1). Taxonomy (NCBI): domain Eukaryota; kingdom Viridiplantae; phylum Streptophyta; class Magnoliopsida; order Santalales; family Viscaceae; genus Viscum; species Viscum album. Next base: position 1,223,498,715 of record OY728136.1, on the reverse strand, counting down.
TTATTATATCAATGTGTTGTATTGATATCTCGTGATTGAAATGTGGAAATGTTATGTTTCCTTTATGCATGTTTTATGTGATATGATTATGTTATGGTTTTTGGGCATTATTATGAAGACGGGTGGTTCCGTGATAAACTAAGGGCGGGTGAGCCTGTTATAGCTCTCCAATGCATTGGGTAACGCGAAGGAGTGAAACTTTAAGGTTTCTCCGAAGAGATTTTAGGGAATATACTGTGATGGGTATTCCAAACGTAACCAAGAGGGTTACTCCCTACGTAAGAATGTTATGAATGCCTCAATTTACCTTTATGTCTTATGATTTCTATGATTTATTCATGATTTTATGAGGTATGTTAAATTGCCTATGTTTTATGGGTAAAGTATGATTTCATTCTTATGTATATATGAACTCATGTTTCCTTTCCATGTTTTTTTTATAACCCATACTGAGTTTTTATGCTCATCCCATGTTTTTGAAATGGTTTTCACAGGTCAAGGGAAAGGTACATGATAAGATGATAGAGTCAAGGATGTGTCAAGAAATAATCCATGTTTTATTTTAAATGTGTTTCCATTGATGGGAATGAAGAATACTATCTTTATTTAACCACTTTTTTTTATATGTGGAATGTAATGAAAGTTTTATGATCTAATTCTCTAAAACTCTAAACCCGAAAAGATCCTCAATGTGTAATCTTGTAATAACTCAAGATTAAGTAAGGTTTAAGGCTGGGGCCTTATAGTTGGTATCAAAGGTCGGTTTAGATAACTTTAGGAGTTAGAATTCTATTAAATTATTATCCAAAAATGTTTTTTTTGGTCAAATTGAAGTGATATAGCATTTAAATATTACCATGTTGCTTCATCTAAGACATGTTTGTTCAGAATGGTTTTCTGTAGAGGAAATAGGGAAGCAGTGCTAGGAAGGCATACAGAAGGAAATAACCTTCCGAATCAGCATCTAGAAATGGTCGGAATTGGAACTGAACAGTTTGTTGCAGTAATGGCGCAGTTGACTCAAGCGATAAATGGCGGTGGTATCCATGCACGAGATCAGCCAGAACAACCGCAGAGGAACATGTCAGTGGTGGAACATTTCACGAGGCAACATCCCCCATAATTTAGAGGATCATCTGAACCTGTGCAAGCTGAAGGGTGGATTAAAGCACTAGAGAAGATTTTTGATGTCATGGGGTGTTCAGAACATCAAAAGGTTAGTCTTGTTGTTTACCATTTTGAAGGTGAAGCTGATCATTGGTGGTCGATGGTGAAAAGTTTAAGGGATAGTGATGAGATTGAGGATCTTCACTGGGACGAATTCAAAGGTATTTTTCTTGAAAAAATATTTTCCTATGGTGGTTCGTCTTAGGATGGAAAAAAAGTTCCTAGAATTGAGGCAGGAGGATGATTCAGTGGCTTCTTATGATGAAAGGTTCACTCGATTGGCAAGGTATGCTCCAAACTTCATACGAGATCTTGATAGTAAAATAAACCGTTTTTACTCCGGGTTAAAGACAAAGTATCTAAGGTATTTAGCTTCTCGTGAGTTCAAAAGTTATGAAAAACTTGTTCGATGTGCGGAGAAGGTGGAAATGGAGTTTGCCGATGATCAGGTGTTCTATGACAAACAACAGAATAAGAGGTCTAGTTGGCAGGAAAAGGGGAAGAATTCATCAAAGAAGCAAGGAGGTAAGAAAGCCAAATATCCATCCTATGAGAAGTGTGGTAAAATGCATCCTGGAGAATGTTTATCCACGTCTGGTAAGTGCTTTCAGTGTGGACGTCTGGTCATATTGCTCGTAACTGTAAGGAAGATGATCAAGCAGGAAATGAAAAGCCAACGGTAAGATGTTTTAAGTGTAATAAAATGGGTCATTATGCAAACGAGTGTCCAACGAAGAACTCAATTGGGGGAATGCAGCCAGACTATAAGCATAAATGGGTGGTGAAATCCTTTGCAACAACTTCATCAGATGTTGGGCCATCGAATGAAGTGGTAATAGCTCCAGGGAGCTCAGTATTTTTCGAAGATTGACTTGAGGTCGGGGTACCATCAGTTGAAAGTAAAAGAAGCAGACGTTCCGAAGACTGCGTTCCGTACTAGATATGGCCATTATGAATTTTTAGTTATGCCTTTTGGGTTAACCAATGCACCTGCTATATTCACGGACCTTATGAATAAAATTTTCCATGAGTTCTTGGATAAGTTTGTGTTTATGTTTTGAGGATTGGGAAGAGGTTATGTATGCCTTGTGATTCACAGTTGGAGAATGGGTTGTTATGTGAGGCTCATAGTTCCCCGTTTTCAGTTCATACGGGCAGTACTAAGATGTATAGAGATCTGCGGGAGTATTACTGGTGGGATGGAATGAAAAGAGATACTGTTGATTTTACTGTGAAGTGTTTGACTTGTCAGCAGGTTAAAGCAGAGCGGCAGTTACCGAAAGGGATGCTTCAGCCTTTACCAGTGCCAGAGTGGAAATGGGAGAATATATCCATGGACTTTGTTGTTGGATTACCGAACACATCTCGAGGTAATAATGCAATCTGGGTTATTGTTGATCGCTTGACCAAATCTGCTCATTTCCTTGCTATACGAGATACTTTCTCTCTTGATCAACTTTCCCGTTTGTATCTTAAAGAGATAGTCAGGTTACATGGATTTCCTCTCTCCATTGTATCAGATCGTGATCCCAGGTTTACTTCTAACTTTTGGAAAGGCCTTCAGAAGTCATTGGGTACTGAATTAAATTTTAGTACAGCTTTTCATCCTCAATCAGATGGGCAGTCAGAACGAACAATTCAGACATTGGAGGATATGCTACGAGCTTGTTCTATGGTTTATCAGGGAAGTTGGGACCAACATCTTTCTTTGGTTGAGTTTTCATATAATAACAGTTTTCATTCCAGTATACAGATGGCACCATTTCAGGAATTATATGGGAAGCGGTGTCGAACTCCAGCTTTCTGGGATGAAGTGGGTGAAAGGAAGTTGATGGGACCAGAATTGGTAGAAGAGATGGAAGAAAAAGTTCAGCTGATTCAGAAGCACATGAGAACAGCTCAGAGCAGGCAGAAGAGTTATGTGGATAACCAGAGGAAGGATCTATCTTTCGAGGTAGGTGATCATGTTTTTCTCAAGGTTTCTCCTTGGAAAAGTGTGATGAGATTTGGTAAGAAAGGAAAGTTGAGTCCAAGGTTCATTGGACCATACGAAATTCTGGAAAGAGTTGGATCAGTTGCATACCGAGTGGCTTTACCTCTGAGTTTATCTCAGGTACACAATGTTTTTCACGTTTCGATGTTGAGAAAGTATATGCCAGATCCATCTCATGTTTTGAGTCCAGAGGTAGTTCAGCTGGAAGAGGATCTATCTTATGAGGAACAACCGGTCCAGATTCTTGACCACAGGGAGCAAGTGTTAAGGAATAAGTTGATTCACCAGGTAAAGGTTTTGTGGAAAAACCACATGATTGAAGAGGCAACATGGGAATCTGAAAATGCAATGGGGGATAAGTACCCCCATTTATTTGATAAGTAAATAAATTGCGAGGACGCAATTTTCAAAAGGGGGGAAGGATGTAACATCCCAAGTAAGTAATGAATAATAGATATTTTTATCTATGTCTATTAATAATTAAGATAGTGTTATAGAGGCTTAAAATGAAAATAAATACAATCTTATGCATGGAATACACTAATATTCTTAAAAGATTGTTTTACTGCCTTTTGATGGCAAACCATTTTTGAATCTATATTTTGACAATTTTATAAACTATGTTTGTCAAAATAAACTTATCCTCTATGATTGGGACATCAAAATTTACCTTGTGTGAATTTTTGGTATTTTTCTGACAATGTTCATTTTTTAATGAATAGTGAAAAATACTGCATTTTACATCAAAACTGATTTTTAATCTAATTTATTTATATGATTAGATTATGTTTTGAATTGGTTTTGAAGTGGAATTAGAATATATTTTTACCATTTTATCCAATGGTGGTCATTGGAATCAATTTCACTTTGAAATTAGACTTAAACTGGTGTCAATCTTTTGATACTTATTGTTTTGTAAAAACACGCTATTTGCTCTAGCAGAGGGAATTAATTATTAAATTAATTAATGTGACTTATATGATTTGAATTTGGTAAAATAGACTTCATTTTTGAATTCGGAATATCAAATATAGCTTAGGGTGAATTTTTGGTAATTTTCTGAAAAACTTCAATTTTTGATGAAAAGTGAAACCACTAAGTGGTAATCAAGTAAACTGATTTTTCAGTTAAATGACAGTTAACCACTAATGTGTATTGAATTTTGAAAATCCGACATACATGGTTATCATTAAGAAGTAAAATGTGGTTCAATGAGATTAAAATAATTTTTTGGTAAATAGTAACTTATTAAGTTCTTAATCGCGATTAGTGGTAATTAGGGTAGTTTAAGGTATAAATAATTTTTTAATAATATAAAATGACCTAGACACATGTCCCAACCTTATTGGTTGTGTCATGGCCGACCAAGAAAAGCCATGGGTCAACTTTGGGTCCCCATGGATCCACTTTTGTTGGGAAATGACATAAATTACTTTTTATTTAATGTTAAAGTGAAAATGACACAAACATAATATGTTTTGAGAAAACAATTTTTAAGTGGGGTTATACAAGTCCAAATTTTGATTATAAATATTAATTGGAAAGCTAAAAAGATTTCCTACATCATAGTATTTTTTTATAATTTTTAGACATTAAATAAATTAAATTATTTATGACATAATAATGATGCAGCGATGACATCATTATTTGACGATTTAAATAAAATGGAAAGATAATATAAAATCTATGAACTAAACATGGCAAAAACCAATTGGATGAGTGGATTTCGAACCCTAATCACCTTATCCACGAATTCTATCAATGTGGGACCTTTTAAAACCGAAACAGATTTTCAAATAAAGTAATGTTTCTTTACTTTCCAAAAGTGCCCCTCCTCTCCCCTTATAAAAGGCCCCCACCTCTACCTCATTCCACACACTCTTCAAGCCTTTGGCTCAGCCAACCCCTGCCCATTTGCTCTCTCCACATCCTTCTCCTCATCCTAGAGGATTCCATTTGGGCAGAATCCTTTCAAAGGAAGCCTTTAGGCTCAACTCAAAAGGAGTTACACTTTTAAAGGTAATTCATTCTCTCATGTTCATTTGTTTTATTTTGCTTCTCCAACCCCCTAAACTCTTTTTTTACTTCTTTTGTAACAACACCAGTATATTCAATATACTAGGATGTTGTTATAAGATTTATTTGAGCTACACTCTCACACAACTACATCAAATGGTAAAATAACATAAGGTTTCCGTGGATGGCGAAATTCTGCCTCCCGAAACGATGATTGTTCAACACTCATTTAACACCTTCAAAGGTGGCAATTATGATGTCACTATTATTATATAAGATATATAATATGTTTATGTTTTCCTTAAGCTTCTTTTTTTTCATTTTGGGCATACCTTTATGGTTTCCATTATGGGTAAAACAGGATATCTTCATTTTAGGAAGTGCGGACTACTGCCCCCTAAAAGTGATTTGATTCGTTAATACCATATGTGGGATGTGTAAAAGATAAATTTAATGATATTATATATGTTATTATACTGGAATTATAATATACTCTTATATAATTATGATTCCATTCCAAAAATTATGAAATAGAAATGGAAGTAGAGTTCATGCGTACGTACGGCTTACCGTCTCCATGAACGGTGCATTTCATTTATTACCTCTAAATGTGATGTAATATTATAAATGAATGTATGTACGGGATATATATGACATATATGATATCTAAATCATGAATACAATTCTGGATATAATGAACCTTTGACCAAATTAACAACATGTATGTATAAGAAGTATATTTTTGACTTAAGAACCAAATACCGACAAAATGAACATTATTAACTTAAATGATTACATGATGTTCATAACATGGTATAAAAGGAATAATGAAATTGAAAAATATTCATAAGCAAGTAGAGGTTAACTCATGTTTATTATTCAGGGGTTTAAAGAACGGTCGGGTCAAGTCGGATACGAGGTATGGGACATCGTCTCAATCTCCTTTCGTTGAGGCATATTTTATTTTATACACAACTTTCTTTTATACGGTGTATAAACCCCTTTGACATTTATGTTTATTCAAAAGGAATATTTTTTTATACGAAGCGTTTACAAAACGACAAAAGGGAATGTTTTTGTCGTACGTATGCGGCGACAACGACTTCTCTGCCGTCGTGACCATTATTTGAGTTTCAGCTTCCTCTACAAGCCATACCTTCTTTTTAATAGAAAAATAAATACCATGTTTTACTTTTCTTTTATTTTGGTATTGAAAATGGTTTTCATGATGTTTTTATTATATCAATGTGTTGTATTGATATCTCGTGATTGAAATGTGGAAATGTTATGTTTCCTTTTTGCATGTTTTATGTGATATGATTATGTTATGGTTCTTGGGAATTATTATGAAGACGGGTGGTTCTGTGATAAACTAAGGGCGGGTGAGCCCGTTATAGCTCTCCAATGCATTGGGTAAAGCGAAGGAGTGAAACTTTAAGGTTTCTCCGAAGAGATTTTAGGGAATATACTGTGATGGGTATTCCAAACGTAACCAAGAGGGTTACTCCCTACGTAAGCATGTTATGAATTCCTCAAGTTACCTTTACGTCTTATGATTTCTATGATTTATTCATGATTTTATGAGGTATGTTAAAGTGCCTATGTTTTATGGGTAAAGTATGATTTCATTCTTATGTATATATGAACTCATGTTTCCTTTCCATGTTTTTTTATAACCCATACTGAGTTTTTATGCTCATCCCAAGTTTTTGAAATGTTTTTCACTGGTCAAGGGAAAGGTATATGATAAGATGATAGAGTCAAGGATGTGTCAAGAAATAATCCATGTTTTATTTTAAATGTGTTTCCATTGATGGGAATGAAGAATACTATCTTTATGTAACCACTTTTTTTTATATGTGGAATGTAATGCAAGTTTTATGATCTAATTCTCTAAAACTCTAAACCCGAAAAGATCCTCAATGTGTAATCTTGTAATAACTCAAGATTAAGTAAGGTTTAAGGCTGGGGCCTTATAGGTCTATAAGATTCATGCCTCCCTAAGTAGGTTTATCTAGAACGATGGAAATATACTGACCCAACAGGTTACGGTCATACGATCACCACAATCATCACCATAAGCACTTTTTACCTCCACAAGAGATCACAAAGTGATATTCTGGGGACCAATGGTAGGTGAGAAGCATCGTGGGATATCACCAGTAACCATCGCCCTAGAGCCATGAATAGCAGTCGTCAGCCCCTCATACGATGATGTAGTAGGTAGGTCGCTGCACTCTCTGGAGGAAAGTATGAGAATCAGCGGCAAGTCATCCCATTCAATGTATTTTCCAGCTTCTGACCTACCATCCCAGTGGTCTTCCACAATACCGCTGTGAGTTTCTTAACCACCCCAAGTCTTCTAGTCAATAAATCAATTAACAACCCCGGAATTTTATTCATGGACCTTCTGGAGCATCATTGTGGTGAACCACTTTCCTGAAGTGTTCTTTCCCATGGTAGCTCATGATTTTTACATACCGTAACAACTCACCTAGATGGATGTTGAGAGTTTCCGCTACATCCTCTGGGTTATAAATTCGATTCTTCATCTTAGGCAGGTGGTTTATCAAAAGATCCATGCACATTTCAAATATATCAGTGAGAAGTACTGTCTAGTCGATCTGGCCGCACTCCATGTGGCTCGGCACCCCCAGTCACCGGGCCGTCGTGATGCCCAGTAGCATAAATGCTTTCAGAGTAACAAGGTACTCCAAATAATTATCATGGAGGCTACCCCCCACATGAAAATCCAAGGCTGGGGGTAGTATGTTGTCGTCCTCTTCAGCCCTATCTGTCAGTAGCTCGACTCACCTTGCGATATTGTGGACATGACCCCATGAGGGTCACGATCAACATGGCCAATATAGTGGACAAGAAGGATGAGCTAGATCTTCTCGATGAAGACTTACCCCCTGAGGGTGTGCCACCACTTTTGTACCCATCGAGGAGGATTACTCATCAGATGAAGATCATCTTAGGTCACCCTGTGCCCACTGTGGTGTCGGTACTTGGCATGAATTCTAGTAAGTTGAAAGAGAATTTCGGAGTTGTCATTCCCTCTGGCCCATCTGCTACAGTGCAGAAGATGGATGAGGACCCCGAGAAGGCCACATTGTGCCAACAAATATCTATGAAAAAGAGGTTGGTCGACAAACTCCTTGCTGAACAGGGTGTAGAGAGACGGGGTAACAAAGGCACTCCTAGGCTGGGGAGGTAGGGGAAGGAACAACTACCCCTTGGCGTGATGCCTCAGGGAAACCCTTCTCATACCACTCATGCATATAGTGCTAAAGACGGAAATCATGGAAAGAGGTTGTAGTATGTATCACCAAAACCTCCTGAATGGTGTAATAATCTATGGAATCCGGCTCGGGTTCCCCCACCTTACCTGCAGGTCGCTTCACCAGCCGCTGAGCCTGTCTACTGTGTTGAAGATCTCAGCATCATGCTTGTGTTTAGGGATCCCCTTCAAAACAGAGACCCACACCAGGATGATACTATGATAGTGCTCATAGCTCTCCTTGAGGAATTGGAAAAGCTACATGTGGAAATCCCACCAGATCGAAAGCCATATTCTGCATGGGTGAATGATACTCTGGATCCTCCAGGATTCGTGAATCCTACCTTCTCCCCCTTTAATGGGTTTGGAGACCCACTTCAGCATTTGTCCCACTTCTACTCAAGGTGTGGGACCATGCTGGGGACTCTAGCGTAGTAGGAGGCTGTCAAGCTCTTCTATTTTGTTCAAACACCAGAGGGGCCGGCATTCATCTTTTACAGCCAGCTCCCCGTTATATCTGTGACTAGCTGGGAGGACCCTCACGGGAAATTCCTCTTCCAGTTCAGCTCTACCACCTAGAAAATGAGCATCTCAGACCTCTCCAAATAAAAACAAAGGCCTTATGAGAGAGTCGCAGACTTTATCGCCTGGTGGGAGGGTCTTACATACTCCCTTTATATGCCACTGGCTTAAGAGAAATTAATAATGATGTGAATAAGGAATGTCAAGATGGAACTAGTTCCTTCTCTGATCACCCATAACAACCTGGAGGATTCCAATATCTCTCTCAAAAGGCCCAACGCCCTGAGTAAGCCATGCAATAGGACAGCCAGGCACATCCATTGTACCTAGTGAATACAACAAGGGGAGATTCCAGAGCCGAGGCCGTCGTAGTGTACCAAATAGAAGCCCCCAGACAACTAGTATTACTACTAGTGGAACCAGCCCCGTAGCCTCGTAGAGGTCCTCTACCTAAGGTACAACCTCCATCTCCACAACATCCTAACAATCGGTAGGCTCCCCCACGTTATGCACCGCCACCGCCCAGGTGGGATAATGAGGGTCTTCCTCCTCGACAGGCCCCTCCAGCTCTTTGTTAGGGCCATGATCCAAGGTCCCCATATCAGGAAAGAATACATTAGACATACTCGTTCAATGATAATCATGTCTCTGGTTACATCCGTAGCTCCTTAGATCAGGGGATTGAATGCTTACCCGAGTGCAGAAGGACGATAGAGGCGAATCTCACTAATCGCGCAATCTACTGCCCATATCATCAGATTCTCAAGAACACCCTCAAGTAGTTCTATGTGTTTAAAGACTATCTCCACGACCAGGTTGATAATAACATATTTAGGTTTGGGACTTCCTTGGAACAAGTGACAGGTGTCTTTTTAAGGTCAGACAGCGACATCGACATCGAATGAGAGTGGAAGTAGGTTTCAGCCATGAATACTAGAAGTAAGACGAATGGATTGCACATTAGATAGTTTCTCGATCCCATGACATCATTCAGGTATTCTTGAATCACATGAATCCTTCAAAAACTATGGCCACAACTTCTGTATTAGCATCCCAACCAACCTCTTCCCCGAAGAGCAAGCATCGGTGGTGCAAGAAAAAGAAACGCGTCCCGCCAATGCCATCGTCATCCCACACTATTGGTGAATTCATGCTGCCTGAGATGGGGATCCCTCCCCGAATCTTCCAAGTAGTGGATGACTCTTCATGTGACATTCAAGGGTATGTTTCGGTTAATACCGTCGAGTTGGTATACCCCTATATGACTCCCGATGAGGGGTAGTGCCAAGCGAACCTCCACAATGCCCCTAGCCAATGCCAACATCACCGGAGCCTTCTCTATATGGGACATCGGGGAGCATTAGTTGGAACCTATAGCCAGGTTGTGCATGCCACTGAGAACATGCAACATGCCCATCACAAAGCTCACCACTAACAGCCTATTCATCATGTGTCGTCAGGACTGCCTCCACCACTGTTTGTGCTACTGGATCAGGAAGAACCACTTCGGCCATACAGTGACCAGCTTCGCATCGTTATAGGATGATCTCAGTCACGCGGTCCATATTTGGTAGTGACTGTTCAGGATTTGACTAGTGGGCAATGGGATATTACCACCACCATCCAGTCACCGGTCCACCCGACTGGGCCCACCATACCTCCGATCACAGAGAGACCTCCAGTAAGAAGAATTTCACACCTGGTGCAAAAGTATGATGTCCTCAAGCACCTCACTGACATCCCGGTGAGGCTTTCCATCCTTTATTCCCTTCTCCTGTCGTCGGATATGCGTGAGGCCCTCGCTCAGGCTTTAAAGAGCTCCCTCTTGTTTGAGATGGAGGTAGCAATAGAAAAATCCTTTCATGCTGAAGCAGTTGAGAATGCCGAATTCCAGGCCGTCATCTCATTATCGGGAGAAGATGAAGGCTCTCCTATTTCAGGGAAAATCTACCTACTGTACATCAACGACCAATTTAACAGTATGGAGCTTCGTCACTGTCTCATTGAAACCGGCTCCGGGCTCAATCTTATCCCAATTCAGATGCTGTAGAAGCTGGGGTTATCCAAATATGACGTAACTCACTCCGATTTAAGGATCCAGGGGTATGATTGGATAGAACTGATCCCGATCAGCATGATCCTTTAGAAGACACAGTACGATGGCCAAGTTTCTAGTTCCAAGTTTATGGTAGTCTCCCAGGACGCCATGTACAATGCATTGATGGGAAGACCATGTATCCATCTACATGTGGCGGTCCCCTACTAAAATCATTAGTGACTCATGTACTCACTAAATGGTCGAGTAGGCATACACCAAGGTGATTCATCTCCTTTCTTCTCTTGTTAATCTCGTTTTCTGGATGCTGGCTTTTACAATAGTAAGGATAATCAGATTCTGGAAAGTGTGGTTGAGCCCACCTTAGTCACATGTGTCCCCTGGGCAGGCATGAATGATGCCTAAGTCTTCTTGAAACATCTATTGGATTCCACAAACCCTGACATGGGGAATTGATTTTTTGTATCTGGTATGAGAGGAAGGCATATACCCATGTCCAAGAGACGATGGAAAATCACCTTGTACTCCTACACAAAACTGGATCAGGTGATCCTGGAGCCTCTTCCCCTCGTACAGTATCAGGACGTCTGCCCCATGGAAACGACAATATGTCATACATGTATGTTCTTCCAGGCTGGAATTAATTGGGTCAAGACGACACGCCACTATTGCTTTGATATCATCAAGCATGACCCCTTGAGTCGAAGACCAGATGGGATCGAATTGAATGCCTTCGTCGCTATGTTCTTAGTAGCGCGTGACCCCCTTGATATGCTGTCCACAACTATCCATGATGGTACCAACCATATGTCAGGTTCTTCTGACCTAGGGGAAGTTCACCTTCTGGGAATCCCTCCTCCAAAAGCGAAGAAGATGATCTCTAGGATTCTTCCCCTACCTTTGAAGAAGGTGTCACTTCCACGGTCGATGAACCGGTACTAGTGATCCTTGGTAGAAAGGCAGATCTGAGACCCACATTGATCTATGCTACCATATACCTCGAGGAGCAGCAGTAGTACGTCAACTTCCTTAAATAGCACTGTGACGTGTTTTCCAAGAGTTATGACGAGATTCCAGGACTAGATCTTCAGGTATCCGTCCACATTCGCTGCCTCCCGAAAAATCATCGCGGGTCCAAGAAGCCTCTCAAAAGTATGCACCATTCTCATGGTTCCACAGTCAAGGCCGAGGGCGATAAGATCATCAAATACAACTACATCAAAGAGTTCCAGTACACATTGTGGCTAGCCAGCATTGTGCTACTATGGAAGAAGAACAAACAGATCAGGGTCTGCATCGACTTATGGGATCTCAACTGTCACTGTATGAAGGATGATTTTCCCCTTTCAGTGATAAAATTGTTGATTGACACTACGAATGGGTTCCAATCCCTTTTCTTTTATGAATGTTTACTCTGGATAAAATCATATTCAGACGGCCCATGAGGATAAAGAGTCCATAACATTAAGGGATCCATAAGGTACTTTTTTTACCACGTTATGCCCTTCAGACTGAAGAATGAAGGTGCCAATTATCAGCAAGCTGTGCACCTCATATTCAAGCCAATCCTCGGGACATTGGTGGGATACTATGTGGAAGATCTGGTGGTTTTGCCTCGCCAGTTTCGGGACCATCTCAAGGACCATGAGAAAGTGTTCGGCTTCCTCTGCACCCACCACTTGAAGAAGAACCCATTGAAGTGTTCCATCGAGGTCACCTACATGATGTTTCCTGGCTTGGTTGTCATGTACATGGGAATTAATATAGATCATGATAAGAACATTTTCATCATTCAGATTCCTCCCCGAACAATATTTAGGGGCTTCAAGTTTTCCAAGTCCAATTAGCCTACATATACCGATTCATTGCGAATCCTGCTGGAAAGGGTAAGCCATTTTATCAGATAATGAAGAAAGGATCTACCAACTAATGGAACAATGAGTTACATTCTATGTTCATGGAAATTAATAGGTACATGATTCGGCCACTGGTCTTGGTGCCACCCGTATTCGAGAAGCCACTAATCCTGTACGTGACTACATTGGGATGATCTCTCAGTGCCCTTATCACCCAGATGAACAATGAAGGGATATAGAAAAATCTCTACTAACAAAGACAAATTATAATCAATATAGAGACCAAATACTCTCCCATCGATAAGTTCTTCCTTGCACTCGTATTTGTTGTGCAGAAGTTGCGACATTACCTACATCACCATGAGGTACAACTGGTGTCTCGGGTAGACGCACTGAAGTACATTCTGAATCTCCCAATGTTGATTGGTTGTCTAGAATGGTGGGAGGTAATCCTCCAGTAGTTCAACATCAGATTCATTCCCCATTAGGATATCAGTGGAAAATAATTGGAACACTTTCTTGCATCCCATCCAAACTCTACAGACCAAACCCTGTACTAGGATTTTCCGGACAAGGCAATCCTCTCAGTAGCTCCTGCCATCCCCTGTTGGGAGATTCACATTGATGGCGCCTCCTGGAGCCCCACCAGCAAGAGACTCAATGATCTTAGGCTCAATAGAGTGGGCCTGGATATCATCTTCATTACCCAGGTACAATCCATTCTTCCGTACTCATTCATGTTATCAGAAGGCTGGCCCAACAATGAGACTGAGTATCAGGATCTTATCACTGGCCTCGAGCATTCCCTCGAGATCAATGTGGTCCATTTTCATGTTAATTTGGATTACAAACTAGTCATAAATAATATCAATGGTGACTACATTATCAAAAATCCAAGGCTCATACCATTGTTGGAACGCACCTTCAAGCTAGTGGACCAGTTCCCTTATCGACCTGAGGTTTTTCATGTCCCTCATTCATAGAATGGTCGAGCAGATGCTTTGGTCAGCCTAGCTGCATCACATCCAGAACCTGAGTAGGTTGATCTAGCTATACACGTGGCACACAAGAGAGTCATTTCCCCCATCACCCCAGAGTATGACAACGGACTACGAGTCAGACATATTACCGCTGGGTCCTCCACATTATTGGTTGAAGCGACTCCTATATAGAGAGCCCGTATTATTGAGAAAATAAAAAATGGTTGACTATCGGCTGATCGGGTCGTGTGGGAGTGAATCTGATGTTCTTCTATGCAGTTTACCCTCTAGAGTAGTCCGATTCTTTAGAAGATCCTCTATAAGAATGGATTTGATGATGTTCTCCTCTGTTGCATCCAATGAGTTGAGATTTCTTAGGTCATGCACGAGGTTCACACCAGTTCCTGTGGGGTTGATCAGGCAGGGTCGAAGCTGTCCCAAAAAATTCGGAGACTGGGGTACTTTTGGCCCTCAATTATCCATGATTTTATCGAGTTCTCCAAGAGATGTCACACATTCCAAGTTCATGCAATATTCCTGCTTCGACCACCAGAACCTCTCCACTCAACCATGTACTCTTTGACATTTGTGGTGTGGGGACTCGATGTTGTGGGACCATACCCACCAGTGATAGCTCAATAATGTAGGTTTTTCTTGACCGCCACATATTTCTTTTCTATGTGGGCAGAAGTTGTTCCACTCAAGAAGGTCAAGGACCGTTCCATCGTTGAATTCATGTTCTCTAAAATCATCCACCAGTTTGGAGACCCTCACACAATCCTCACTGATAACAACACAATCTTCCGAGCAGCCGAGCTGATGAAATTGTACGCCAAGTACAATATCTGTTCAAACCATACCTCTCGCTATCATGTGCATGCAAATGGGCAGATCGAGGAGTTAGAAAAAACCCTCTCTAACATTTAATAAAAATTGGTTGTCTAGAACAAGAAGAGTTGGTCCAGAAATCTCCACAACTCCCTTTGGTCATATTGTATGACGACTCGTAACTCCACCCATGTGACCCCATATTCCCTGGTGTACGGATCTGAGGCCATCCTGCTCATCGAGATTTAACTTAATTCGTTATGCACCAAGGTCTATGACCTGCAGGCACCATATAAGGTGGCTGAAATTCGTCTGGATTAATTGGAAGCACTTGACCATAATAGGCTCCATGCCTTTCACAATCTAGAAAGTCTTCAGAATAAGATTGCTAGAGCCTTCAACAAGAAGGTTCGCCTCTGCTCTTTTCGGCAAGGAGAATGGTATTGGCTCTCTGAGCGCCAATGATACCTGGCATGAAACCACCTATGTTGGAGCCCAAATGGGAATGACCTTACATAGTCCACAAGGTTTACCCCAATAGAGCATACTAATTGGTGACCATGGATGGCGAGCGTATATCTCCTCCCATCAATTCAAAGTTCCTCAAGCAATACATTGCCTGAGCCTACTAGTCATGCATGACCATAAATTGACTGGTCCTGCACGACCATAAATTGGACTGTCCCAAATGACCCTAAACTATATGCCAATCATGCATGACCTTAAACTATCCAGTCTTGCATGACTATAAACTGTGTATCATCATGAAGGACATTAAAATGCATTTTGAAAACCATGTATTACTTGATTCACATAATCATGGGATATGTATGAACAATCAGATGCCTTATCTTAAGCACAGCCTTGTGCTCTTCTCATTGAATAAACCCCCTAGGTATAGTTCCCTTGGAGTATCCTGACATGATATATTGAAGGCTTCCGTATCCCCACTCATAAAAGGGTTATAATGGTCACACCATGTTCCCTCTCCCATTCTTCTATCCTCTCGCATCTTCATCACATGACGTTAAACTGCATGGTCTTCAAGAAATATGTATGGATTGATTCCCATCATCATGGGATACGTAAGAACACCCTAAAATTTCGCCTATTGGCCCAGTCAAAACTCTAGAATCATCCCCTCGGGTCAAGACATATGGTGAGGTGTAGACTCTTGCCCAAAATCACATCGAGCTAAACTCGATCAGGCCATATGTCCCTCTCCCTAGAGACGTTCGCCTCTATCATATATTGGTATAGCTATGCTTTACCCACCCCTTGATTGGGAATCCATCATCTTCCCCATCCAGAAGGGCCCCCGAATGTTATGGATTCCATGCCTAAGGATTATCCTACCACTTCGGGCCAATTCCCTCGAGGATGTCAAGCAACAAGCTGATATATGTCCTGCATTTCGAATATGTTCGGTGGTCTATTCTCATTTGTTTCTACCTTTCTAGGTCACTATAGGGAAGATGTGTTTTGTACATGGTGTACAACTGTCCTGGAATGTTAGGACCACCACAATATGTCCCAAACATCGAGTGTAGTGGTACATTCTTCCCTGTTGTATCTCCAAGAGACAAAATCCCTTTGGGCGATGCCAGCCACCATGCCCC
This sequence comes from Viscum album, assembly GCA_963277665.1. Classification (NCBI taxonomy): domain Eukaryota; kingdom Viridiplantae; phylum Streptophyta; class Magnoliopsida; order Santalales; family Viscaceae; genus Viscum; species Viscum album. The sequence continues at coordinate 1,223,482,395 of OY728136.1, read as the reverse complement.
GTTTAACTAGGAGAGCCGATATGAGCTCCTTGTTTCCCATACTCATCACCACTCACATGGGATTATGAGCTGTGATGAGGAAGTAACCATACGAGAGGGAATATGACCTTCATAATGAGGCCCAGCCATAGGCCCCTTTGCCTTTTTGGTCCCCTGGCCCAGGTTTTCACTTATGGGATTATATGGTGTGGTATGGGATTATGTACTCCTTCACATAAAGCTTCTCAAAATTATATACACATCCCCGTATGAGACAACTTATCATCTTCTTCGTCCTCAACACAATATGTAAACTGCAAACCGGTCTGTCCTTCCAGACCGAGGCCTAGCCTCAGGATCCTTGACCTTCTTGGGCCCCAAACCATGTTCTTACACGGACTGTATGGTGTGGTGCGGGATTATGTCCTTATTCATGTTGGGTTACTCATCATGCCATACACCCCACTCGTTAGAGTATCGTACCCTCGGGTTCTATTAAGAACTATGTGTGGCTTGATTCCCATACTTATGGGATACGTAGGACAACCCCAATTTCATGATGTCGAGTCTAGCACCGTCTCCAAGAAATCTCCATTTCACCTTATCCCCTTGGCATACCATTCCCCAAGGAGGGGAATATATAGCATGGCATGGGATTATGTCCTCGTTCACATCGGGCATGTAAAGACCACACCATGAACCTCTCCCTCATGGGAGTTCTCTCTCCCTTACTCAATACTCATCCCTTCAAATTTGATACTCTCAAGTTGAGCACCCTCGTTGACCCTCTTTGGCAGTTCATCAATGTGCCCAAGGCTACTCTGGTTAAGTACATGGAATGTTAGACTCTACTCAGACATTCTTCAACCCACTATTCAGGCATTGTGTTCCCCTTCATTAGTGCTTCCATCACCTTTCACACCCGAAGGGACCCCCCAATGGCATGTATTCTAGGCCTATGGGATCTCCTACCACTATAGGCCATCTTCCTTTAGAGTCATGGACAAAAACCCGATAAAAATCCCGCATTGAAAATGTGGTCATCATTTGATGCTCATTTACTATTTCCATTTCAGGCTAATGCGATATGGATACTATGTTTCGAACACGGTCAACAATTATCCTCCATTGTCATGCCAACCCTATTAAGTCTAAAGTTTTGGTTACAAAATTCACATCCTTCTCCACCTCATTATTTCTGGTAGAACTTCTAAACTATTGGTACTATTGTTTAGTGCATATCTTCACGTTAGGAGGAAAAAAGACATAATAAGGGAATCATTCGGGGCTCCGCACCGATATCCCATTTGAATGCATTCCTGATATTGCAATAAACATCATCCTCCCTTGTTTCCCACACTGAGTTTGACTCACATGGGATTAGGGAATGGGTTGAGGTCTGCACTTACTTGGAGGGTTTTCACTCTTCTATGGTCTGAAATCTTGGACAATAAACTAAGATCTCTTCTAGAACTATGTGTGGAATGATTACCATCCTTATGGGATATGTAGAACCACTTAGAAGTCTCATTATTGGCTCCAGCTCAGTTGAGAGATAGTTTCTCCCGCCCCTTTACTTCTTACATCTATGTTGGCCCCTTGGCCTATGGCTCCTTTCATGGAATTGCATACAGTGTGGTGTTGGATTATGTCCTCATTCTCATCTAGTATAATGTATCACGTAGTGGACAATCATTCATGTCCATACAATAAGACATTAAACTATGATGCTTGGTCCTATCACATGACACTAAACTGTGACATTATCGTCCTATCCACACGACGAAAAAACTACACTGCATTGTGATTTCCCCACTCAAGGGTACACAATGATTATTTTTGGGCACACACCATACCATTTTTCAATGCCTTCTACAACTTTATTGTTGTAGTGAAGCCAGGGCCGGTTACCTTAGGCATGTTTCTTCACAAAAAAAACCAAAACCACTCACATTAGTTGAAAAACAATATTTATCAAATACTGCCTCTTTTGGTGTGAGGGCCAGGCCTCCATGCCCCTTTTACCCCTGACAGTAGTACCTTACCATGCCACCTCAAGAAATACATACAACTTCATCCTCATCCTCATGTATTATGTAGGAATGCCTCTATACTTTGACTCAGGCCCAACATAACACTCATTTTCAGTCCCTCAACCTAAAACCACCCCAAGGAACACATGGTGGTCAGAACCCCTGGTTCCCATTCACGTCGGGTTTTTGTAATTACCCCCCAAGAGTCTCTTGCGTTTGCTATCGTCCATGGTCTAAGTTATACAACCTTAAACTAGGATCTCTGTATGGGAAGGGACTCAACTCCATATATCTAATACGTATTATTGTCGTATTTAGATACGTTTTGACAAAGACCCCAAAGGGTGGAATTTTCATCAGGACATTCCCATCACTCCATGTCCAAGCATTGTGAGCTCAGTTTTTGGATCCTCATCCTCTTCCACATCAAAAAGGACCCACAGATGGAATGGATGGTAGGCCTAAGGGATATCCTATAGTTTTGGCCCGACGCCCCTAAGGATATCAGACGACATTTGCAATAGGTCCCATGTTTCAAACATAGTCAACAGTCAACCCTCATTTGTCTATCCCCATTTCTGGATAATGCAATGTGGCTGCTACATTTCCACTATGGTCAACAGTTATCTTCTATCGTCACAATGCCATTATTGTGATCTAGATTTCTAGCATCATGATTCACATATTTTCACTTCCTCATGTTCAAGTGTAATTCCGACATACTCAGCATTACCTCTTAGCGCATCTAGGTGTGCTACATGGATGAGTTATCATCATTGGGCCGACAATCACCAATGTCAATTTTCCCGAACATGTTCCTTACTATGTAGTGATAGACTCCCATTACTTATTGTTTCCCAAATCGAGCATGACTCACGTGGTCTTCGTAGTTTTGGAAGGATGTGCACCAGTGTATTAATGCTTCTCATCATCCCGCATGACATTAAATTGTGCTTCCCGAAATACGTACGACATGATTCTCGTCTTCATGGGATATGTAGAGACACCCTGGTATTTTTCCTAGGGTTCATCGCCAGTAATAATAATTCATGTTCCTCCCCATTTCTAGCCCATGGCCTGACCCCTTTGTGGGGAACCGTGTAAGTAAATCTTTTCCCTGAACATGTTTGGGATACCCCAAGATGACATTGGGAAGCGAAGGCTCCCCACTAGAGAGTTCCTACCTAAAAGAACGAATGATCAATGATCAGAATGATGTGCCCATCTAATGTGCTTCCACCACTGTGGTGTAATTTTGTGAGTGTGAGATACTGTTTGAACAAACTATCACTCCACATTCCAAACATTGTGTTCCCCTTATTTGGACTCTCGTCATCTTTCACGTCTGGAGGAAACCCCTAACAGTTAGGATTCTCGGCCTAGGGCCCAACTGTTGTCCTGGGCCAATGTTCTGGGAGACTAAAAAATGACAATTTGAGTCTATCCCCATGTTTCAAACATTGTCAGTGGTCGACCATCATTTCCTATCCCCACTCCAGGATAATACAATCAGAATACTGTGTTTCTAATGCGGTCAAAAATTATTATTTATTGTCACTACACCCCCACAATGTTTCAAATCCTAGCTATTGTTATTCATTCCTCCCATTCCCATCTGTTACGATCGATTTCATCACCACTTTCATTTCTTTGTTTGTGCCCAAGAGCACGCTAGGAAAACGGTAATTTAGCTATTCTAAGAGCTTCATTCTCCTTTCAGGTCTCTCCCATTTCCTCCTAGAAATCCGGACCAGTTTTTCAAACCTTATATGCCTGAATCTTGTCTTTCACTCTTGTGTTTGGGTGGCGTGATAAGTTGTTCATCCTGTGTTTCTCAAATTTTTCTAGACCTAGGAGAGCTTAGGGAACAATCGCTGGATGCTCCGTGAAAATCACAAGTATAAAATAAATCAATGTAAAAAAAACTCATTCATGCTAAAACATAAATCAGTCAAAGAATGATATTATATTTATGGGTTTGTAATCATTACAATACCCAGGGGTCAACTCCCCCTGTGGATGGATTGACCTTGTCAATAGAAGGGTGTAGCTCCACTACCCTCCGGCAGGGGGCATCCATGAGTTACTGATACTTGTTTACATCCTACTCCTCCTCGATAGAAAGAGGGAAATGTTCATCGGTCGTGACCCGAGGCCACTCCACACTAGGCTAGAAAAAATCCATCTCCTCATGGACTCACATCATGCCCTATTTAGCCTCTTCCAGTTGGGCATTCAGCCGCGATATGAGCTCTGATTGTGCAACGAGAGAAGCAGAATGCTCATCTGTCTGGGCCTACAACCATTCAACTTCATTTTTGGTCTCCTGGAGCCTCTTGATGTTCATAACCTTCCTCCATTGCAAGCCTATGCAGAGGCCACTGTCATAATCCCGAATCTTTTCCACCATATGATCTCAGATGTGCATGTGAGGACGTTAGGAATCCACAACCCTGGTGCACAGTTCGTACAATCCCGTGTGAAGTATGTCCATATCATCCAACTATAGTCCTTGCGGGTGTCATTGATTATGTACGTGATCATCTTCCATGATCGGTGACAAACTATTTTGCTTTACTCCTAATCAGAGGCTGTCTCATCCCATTTGGCGTGATTGGCAGGCTTGTATGCAAGGAATGCCACAAGAACTCCTCAGCTGGGTCCACATATGGCGTTGGAGAAGGCATGGCATGGCCTGAAGTGTCTGGTTGATCCTCATCATCATATCCCACCTCAATAACCTCAGGTGCAGTCGCACTGGCATCCACAACAGTGATCTGGAGCGCTGCAGTTCAGACAGGCTAGATGTCCACCTACACAAATATTGGAATGCCCCTGGGAAAGGCGGTACTAAAAGACCCAACCAACATTGTCGCGGTGGTCTAGACCAAATGAAGGACTGTAAACGCCAAAAAAATGGACTGTGAATTTCAATCAACGTAGTCCGCAGATGGAAGCTATAAATTCAGTAAAGGAGACTTATAGAGGTAAAATACATATTCTCGCTCTCGGGGTGATGTCGTCGAAACCCCGTGACGTGTCCCCTAATATGGTTTGTAAGCCTGTAGACTCCAGGGGATCCACCTCGAGTGTCCTAGCCTCGTTGGACATGGAAGTTGATGCAGACATGGGCATGGGTCCCGAAGGTCCCGCGTCGGCACCCACTGAGGGGTGGGAACAAGGTCTATGCACAAGGTCCTCTTGCACAGTGTAGACACTAGTATGGTATCCAGAGTCACCTAAGAGCATACCTAGAAGAAGGAACCTTAGATTTTACCTTGAGGGCCTCTATGAAATCTTCGTGGTCCGAGTACTGATTTCCGAATTCACCATCCACCGATGGAAATTCGCAACCGGCCTCGTCTCCCCATGGGGAATTGTATGATTCTTCTAGTAGAGGGATGCACTCCCTCCGGTCAGTAGCTGATAGTTGCAGAGGGACCATACAACCAAACAACACCCTTACCCAGTCTGTCATTGGGTGCAAGGAACCCTGGGAGTGGATAATGTTTTCCATCTCAGAAATGGATTACTCGGCCTCCGACTGGGATACTGAAAAACTAGCTCTAATAGGGTCAATCCCCGACAAGTCCATCCCGAGGTAGTTACGGTGCTTCCATAACTCAGATGGACTGAGGAATTTTTGGTTGTCTTCCCAGATATCCCAGGCCTCTGATAAGACATCGTTCTCTGGCATGTCTATATAACGCAGCCGTTTCCCTAAGGCATGAGTTGAAATCATGCAAAATTCTCTCTGTGGATTCCCCTCCGGATGACACTATTCTCTTGGGACCACCAGCTCCGCTGCCGCTGCCGGATATGCCACCAATGTTCCCCCCTCAACTGGTATGGGCGTTGCCACTATAGTAGCCATGCCATTGCAGGATGCCCTTGTCTCCTTCCAACCTCAGGCCCGAGGTCAGGGAGGCTCACCCTCACTGACTAGATTTGTTGTCTGCTTCGTCGTCTCCTCCAAGTAGGACGCCACCCATCACTGGGCATATTCCTTTATTGGCCTGTCAACAATGGTCGACAGAGGCAGTTCAATTATTATTTTCTCATCTTCCCGTGTAAAAATTATCTACATCTGCCTCATCACACACGAGTTCTTCTCGGGACACTCTTCTAGGTAGACCTGCGAGGTTAGACACAGTTGGCACCAGACTTGCCTTGCAAATGGGTGCGGGGTGTTTGGCTCACAGAGACACTCACGGCCTGCCCTGGACACCAAGGATCCACCTCAAAAGTCAAAGAGATAAGAACGATAATCATCTATCCTCCTAGCCATCATCAGTGAATGCCCCATTCGACAAAGGAAACCGGTGGAAATTGAATTCCTCCATCCTCCACACCCGGTTCAGAACCGAGGGTGTGGTCAGCTCGGTCGGAAATATCCCCATGAAATTCATGATTTAGGGGTGAAAGTATGACCCTGGAGGCAAGATGGGGTTCGTATACTCATAGATCACCATGATGTGTTCTTCCATCCACTCGTATAGTAGTTGGAATGGCCAACATACCCTCTGTGTCCTCTTCCCCTCGCTGATGTGCCATAACATTTTTTACAACTTGGAAAGCATTAGGATCCCATGGTTAACCCACCCTCCCTTCACTAATGTGGATTCCATGATGAAAGTGCTTGGTCACACTCCCATGTTGGTATCCCTCACCATCATGATCAAACCCTATATAAGAGATGCGATTAAAGGCACCAGCCTGACTATTGGATGTTGTTCAGTGCTGACATTGAACCCCTAGGTCATCAACTTGATACTGTCCAACAGCCACAAGTATGACTGTTCCTTACTCTGGGCCCCCTTCGGGCAGGTTCAAGGGTTCACCATGAACTGATGGTCTACCAGAAATTATAGAAACATATTGAACCAATTCTTGAAGTGGACAACCCTCACCGCCTCTTTACCTTCTCGTCAATGTTGTTCAGATGGTTGCATGAGCAGTCAACAACAATGGGTGTGATGTACTCCCAGGCATTACCATAGGGTTCCCTAAGCCATCGGTGCTGGAACTGCATGCTCCTAAACCAATAATCTAGCTCATCCCTACTTATTTTTGGGATGATGACTCCATCCCTCAACCCGATGCCATACAAGGGAAACCTATTATAGAGTGGGTAGTTCTTCTGGCTCTCCGATAGCAGCTCCACCAATGAACTATAGTCTGAGTGGCTACAGACTAACTCTCTTATCCCTAGAATGTTTACCATTTCATCGCTTCGGGCTGCATCTGCAAACACCCCTTGGGCTGCTTCATGGTGAGCCATTCAGTTCTGGAACTTGGATGGTTTTTGTGATGGATCGCGATTTTCATTAACAGAGAGTGTACACGATGTCCATTCACGAAGAATTTTCATAGATCCCTGCCAAGTCATTTAAGCAACGTATCACGAAGCACAAATGTGGTGTTGAGAACTCGTTGTGCACCGTGAAGCCTCGATTCGAAGTGAATAATCAATCAGCACGCAGATCATTGAGAATCGATAGTAGAAAAGGAAAAATTCATGGAGAAGGGTAAGGAAAAAATCTATGGCAGGACCTCTATTTATAGGCGACGACCTTCGTAGCTTCACAACATTTCCAATCCGCGCGGAGCATGACGACACGCTTGGCCCCGCATCCGTTATTCTCCTTGCGAGCCCTCTTCGTTAGCCCGCATCGTAAACGACTGAGGATTTTGGAAATTTACCATAGACTCTGTCCCTTGATTTCTCTGTGGCTCCATGTATGAGGGGGGGGGGATTTTTGGAAAAAAAATTCGGAATATAGAAAAGGACAAAAAGGGGGAACCAATCACTGCCTAACAAAGCTACTCTGAAGAGTCCACCTAGCACCGCAGCTACCGAGAAACAAAGAGGTGAGCCTCTCTATGACCACATCTGATGTTCACGATCTGGCTATGAAGCATGGAGGTGGTAAACTCTAACACCACATTTGAAATTCATGATCCCACTGTGAAGAAAGGAGGAAGTACATTCTATGACCGCATTTGATGTTCGTGAGCCCACCACGAAGCAAGGAGGTGGACGTTGCACGATCACATTTGATGTTCGCGAGACCAGTGCGAAGAAACCAAGTCCCGCTTCGCGCGGCGTTAGATCTACTCTATGGTACCTCATGTCTATAAATACTAGTATCCCCTATGAGCCCAATGGATGGATAATCTTACCCTTCAGCTTCCCACCTACGAAATATCATAGCAACCTTCTACTCTACAATCCATGAGTTGTGTGAGGTACTTATGCTCTGCGAAGTGCCTCTCCTCTGGCTCATTTTGATCCCGTCAAACTAGAGGGATTGCTTTCACAAATCCCAATGGACTTCATGAAGGAAGGGGATCCCCAAGGGGACCCGGGTCATCGTGGAGCATTTATGCTTCGTCAAACACCCTTCATGTACACATGATCCACATGCTATGGTAGGGTCAATGTATTTCGCAATGCACATTGCTTCACGACACTTTGCTTCATGAGACACCTTTTCTCCATGAGGCAGTGCTCCATGAATGCCCTTCATCTTCTCAAATACCATCAATATGCGCCTCTTCCCTATGCCCAGGATAAGGCACCCCACTTCGCGAAGAACAACCCTTCACAAGTGCTCTCCGCCATGCGGAGCAAGAGAGCTTCACAAGGCCCCAGCATATAAAACCCTCTGCTTCGCAATTCCTATTCACATGCAACCCTCTGGGTTTGCACGATGTGACTTCAATGTCCCCTAGATGATATTACAATTTTCTTTGCTTCCCCTCTTGTTTCTTCGCATTGGCACTCTGACAACAATTGCTTCTTCGCATACCCATGCTAACGTGGAACCCTCGATGGTTCGATCAACGGAACCCCCTCACCACGGTGCTGCTGATGCCTTCCCTCTCAGAAGGAGTAGAGGGTATCGGTTATGTAAGTCCTAGGGGTGTGGAGAAAACCCAACTTGTCTGAGCTGTAGGATTTTAAACTTCCATGCACCATTTTCCTCAGCACATGACGTTAAACTGTGACCTACCCACCTACCTCACACGTAGGGTTCCCCCACCATGGACATTCTGGATGCCCCTTGGTATTCACAGGAGATGATATCCTTCATCAGGGAGTGACATTTGTCCGTGGGGGAAGGGCAGAAATCTCGGTGTAAGACCCTAGCTTTCCTGTAGGAGGCAGAGTCCCTGCTCTTCTTTCATTGGCCCCAAGTCCCTCTCCTACTACAATGTTTTTCCAACAGGCCTCCATACTGAATTAAGTCCCGACTTCTTGGGAAGATACACACATAATCCCCACTTTACCTCCCACAGATGAACCATTTGTGACATGATCATCAGGTATCTGCTACCTCTTGTTTGTCACACCAACATGACTCACATTGTCATAGAGCGAGAAATGAACATGACAATTACCTTGGGCCACCTCAGAGCGTAAGCCCCAAACAACACCATATTGAACTATGAGGACACTGATCCATGTCAATGCATGGTACGTATGAATCCTCCCCAAGGTTCAGGCCCACCATCCACCTTGGGCCGCCTCAGAGTTTAAGCCCCAACCCATATCCTGAACTACGTTGACATTGATCCATGTCAAGGATTGGTAGGTGGAAGCCTCGATGAGGTTCAATCCCACCAACCGTTGGATCCCAGGCCCTCCCCCACGTCAGTTCACAACATCCATCCAAAACTATGGGAAATTTGATCCATGTCATGGAATGGTACTCAGGAAGCCTCTCTGAGGTTCAAGCCCACCACCCGATCATTCCAACCTCCTTCATGTCTGTTCCCCCCCGACTCACATGACATTAAACTAAATTCCCTAACATGAACTACAGGGACATTGCTACATGTCATGGAATGGTACGAAGGAATCCTCCACGAGGTTCAAACCAACCACCAGATCATTTTGACCTCCTTCACATTGGTTCACCAAACACCTTGGGAAACCGAGAGTGTATGCCCCAACAATATCCTGAACTATGTAGACTTTGATCCTTGATAAGGTAGGGTAAATAGGAATCCTCCCCATGTTTCAATCCCACCACCCATTGGTCGTTCCAACCCCCTTCATGTCGGGTCAACCTCATCAATCTGTAATCCGTTGTGACCCCATCCAGCGGTAAGCCGCTGTGTCCCTATTCATCGGTAAGCTGTTGATATCTGTATCCAGTAGTAAGTTGTTGAGACATCATTCAATAGTAAGCCATTGTCACCCTCATTAGGTGGTAAATCATCGTCAGATGAACTAAACAGAATTTTATTCCCTTCCACAGGGATATGTTGTAAGTCTCTTCAATGATCAAGACCAACACTACTGTCATCTTCACAATGGTCTCATCGAATTCACCATTCCCATCAACTACTCCATCATCCATCATGATCCTTACCTGGGCCACCACACCCCAGTGGGATCTTTCCATTCAATTCCTCATTCTTTCTAATAGCATTTGGGAGGCCACCCACGTGATGGCCCCAATATCAGTGTTCCCTCCAGGTGGTTCAATCGTCTGATCCACTATGGTCAGTGTTCTGATCAGCACGATTAGTCTTCACTAGACTATAAACATGCGACATACCCTGTGTTAAATAGGGGTAGAGGAGGAAAACCTCATATACATGCCCATGTCATATGATTCCAAACGTTTTATGTAGGATTCCTCAGGCTTCTGCGCACTCAAGAAGACCTATAATAAGGTACACAAGATAGACAAGACAATCCCCCAACGTCCAGACACGCCAGTGATTCCCCACGTGACTACTCCCCAAACGGAAGGTTGCTGACCTGACCAGACCCCTTAGTATGTCCAGATAGAACCAGCGTAATTAATTGGTGTCCATGAAAATGTGGAACTTGGAAAAGTTTCACAAACTATATCTAATGTTTTTGAGGGAGACCCAGACAAGGTGACGAGTTCTGAGGTGGAATCCCTGGAAGGAAGAACTGAGATCCCATCATACTATTTCGATCAAGGAGCACACATCTTTGAATAAGGAGCGAATGTCACCTGCCTTTGGAAAGCGGGAATACTGGGAAACAAAAGAGTTATATCTCTCATCACTGAATGAGATAGATGGGTGTGCACTGGCGAAGGCATCAGAAAGAGATAAATTTTACCAGTCTAGATTTTTTATAAAAATATTGAATCCATTTAGGAGTTTTTTTCGAAAATCAATTTATGAAATACTGTAGCTCACATGGGATATTCTTCATGACCAAAAACATAATATATTTCAATTCACTTCAATTGCGAAGTATATAAAGTCCTGATATGTTAATGTTTCATCCATGGAGATAATAATAAAACTACACTACTAACATTCCTGAGATTGAGGAGACAAGATGATCCATTTTACATAATTAAATAAAAAATAAAACAAGAGTATAATAAGAAGTCAATGTGAAAGATGATCTCAAAAAATAAAATAAGGTGAATGATAATTGAATATAAACCCACTATTGTCCAATATTATCTCTAAAGAAACTATTCCATGTGGAATGGTAGGTGATGATCAGGGACAATTATGTGTGGTAAAAATGGAATATAAACTAGGGAATATGAATTTTAAGATTATAGGTTTTCTATAACAATATAAATTTATTTCGTTCATACATTTAATATTGTATTCTATGTCTGTTTTATAATAATTAAATGAAATTTTGGTTACACAAAGTGAGAATAAACTATTGATGTGTTATTTATTTAAGAATTATGTATTCACATAATTTATTTTTTATCATATATAATACATTGTAGTTAAACTGGATGGATGTGGTGATGATCCACATTCATATACAACCAATTATTATATATCACCCTATTATAATCATTCATTACAACAATTGATTGTATGATCCATCATATTGTGGATTTTGGCTATATAGTGAGGAGTGGTCACCTGATTGTGGTGTAGAGATTGTGTAAATTTAGCCTTGTATAATTCATTATTTAGAGGAGTTTCTATGTAATAATAAAATTAATTGAGGTATAATGACTACCACATGATAGGGGAATAAACAGTAAATTCATATTCATGATCATAGTCATTTGGTAATTTATAATGGAAATTATTTATTATTTTATACTGAATTATATTGTGTTACTAAACTTTATATGATTAATATGAGAGTAATTTTTTTATTCACCTATGGCATGGTACTACTAATGGATCACCTACAGTTTAACAACTTTTCCTACATAAATTTCATTATATTTTTAACATTCCATTCATAACCCATCCCACGTCATTTTTATGACCTCAAATTATTTGAAACTGAAATAAATAAAAAAATAAGATAAACTACATTAATTTTTTATTATTATTGAGACCCAACTCCCTTTACATATTGTTTGGTACACTCTTTAAAGTTATTGAAATGTTATCTTACCTGCTCTATAGCAAGGCCTCAATAAAACTTCCATCATCATCCTCAAAATATATAATGAATCCCTAGAAAGTGGTTTGGTAAATAAACAAATCATTTTTTCAATTATAGGAACATATTTCTTTTTTTATCCTTCTTCAACACTCTCATTAATGAAATATAAATTTTTATCAACACACTTCAACGTTGAATGCTGAAGTAGATTTATTTATTAATTATATGCCATTTTATTATAATAACTAATTATCAATGGTAACATAAATATGATAATAAATTATTTTGGTTTAATACACATCCACATATGTTTATTTTCTTGGTGGAATATAGTAATTCAGTTCACATTGAATATTTTTAGTTTAAAAAAAATTCTTCATGTTCTACGTAACACGAATTATCCAAAAAATACTCCCACGAATAGAGACTTATTACCATCAACACATCACACCTAATTTTCATAAATATAGATAATAAAAAGAAGATTTATTATAAATAATGTATTTAATATTACAGTGTATAGTTTCTTATTTATGAATTAAAATCCATCTCATTAAAAAGAAACATGATTCAATAGGTACACATTGAAACTCACACATAATTTAACAACATAAAAAAACATGACCTCCATGTTATCATATATAGTATATTTCTGAAAAAAATATTAAATAATTTTTAGTAATATTATATATATTTTTATATTTTGATTGAATATATCCAACTATAATTAATTTAGAAAATTAATTATTATATTAAATATTAATCTATTTTAGAAATTATTACTCATATATACCTTCTTATAGTAAAATATGAACCTTTAATTATATAATTTAAATTTTATATATGTACTTACGGTCTCACAATATTGATATATCATTCATATATTTCATTTGAGTTGGAAATTAATTTCATATTAATCATTATTTCTTATTAATATCAATGACTATCAAAAATACATTCTTGATTTATTATATATAATGGTTGTTGACCACTCATCCTTTCTTTAATTCATGTGGCCTCTTAAATGAAACCTTAATAGAGTATCATTATCTAGAGCTAGATTAAACCCATACTATTCATTATTTAACTTGAAAAAACTCCCATAATAATCCAAAACCTATATACTTCACATTTCACAATAAATTAACTGAATGGAAGTATATAAACAATATGAAAAAGTAATAACCATAATTACATAAAATTAAAATAAGTTAATAAAGATAAATAATTATAGAATAATATGAAACTAAAACACTTGGTATTTATTCAATGAACAAAAATGAACTATAATCATAGATGTGTTAATGAAAATTCACATTGATGAATAATAACTGAAACAAATATAATAGAAATGTTTAACTATTAGATATTCTGTCTAAGGAACATGAAAACCTATTTCAGTCAAGACCATTTAAAGGACTATTTAAAACTATGGGTAGAAACAAATTTGCACAACTCTTTGTCTCTTGAGAACCTATCGATGCATCGAGGAGCTATATAATGTCTAATATCCTCTTATCTATTATAGTCCAAAACATTCATCACACTGAATAATAAAAATAACTAATACTTTTTATCAGTTAACAACATTAAATGAGAAATATATATTTTACAATAATTTCAAATTTAAATTATATGTATACAATGGAATACAGTTTAGGAAAATATTAATATTCTTGATAAATGGTATGTATAATTAATAAAAATTCAATTCTCATTTATCATATGAAATAGGTTATTTCAATGGAAATACCAATTTATTCAAGGAGGTAAATGTGAATAATATACTTGGACAAAACAACAATAATCCATTTAGAGGGAAAATATGAATGGTTTTACTAAAATAAATCCCATGTGGAGTAAAATATAAGGTTGGTTTTTATGATGAATATAAATTCAATAAAAGGATCTTTTCAAAACATTATTTAAGAAAATATCATTTTATTATGAAAATACATTTGGATATATTTTCCTTGAAAATAAGTATTGAAAATATTTTCATTAAAAAATAAAATTTTAAATATGTAATGGAATCATTAATAAAATGAAAATGGGTAAATTTGTGAAAATCATACAAGGTAAAAATGAAAATTTAATTTAATATAAAAATAGGATAGATATTTATTTGTTCTGAAAATGACTGGAATATTACATTAAAATCATTGTTAAATTAAAAATAATGTAAAAATGACAAAATGAAATTATTTCAAAACCATGTTTTAAAACCATGATTTTATTATTTTAAGTAAAAAATTATTTTTAGAAGAAATAGGTTCTCAGACTATAGAGATAAATAAAGTAATGTTTTTGGTAACACATTTTCTAATACATTTTGACTAATAAATAATTGAAGATTTGTTTCAATAGGGAAAATTCTTATGAATAAGATTAGGGGAATGAGATGGTTTATTAAAAAATTATCATATAAATTTCTGAATTAGAAACTCCATTTAAGGATTATTATTTATAACATTGATGAAAATAATTTTAAAATATTCCAATGTGTCTTATACGACCTTGAATCATTTTAAAATATGATCCACATAATCCAATACAACTAAATGAAATACAGAACCACCATTATGTTAACAGTATTAATGATAAAATATAATAATAGTAATTTGGATAGACTACACAAATGATATATATGGTGAACATGAATTTTATCTCGTGGATGTAAAAAGTGAGAGGACTATTCCTTACTTTGTGTTTCATTTTGGGTTATCATCCATTAACTTATTATATAATAATGTAATGTAAGATTTAAACATTCTTAAAGAAAATTTTTCTGGTTTATCATTACTTTTATTTAACTTATTACTATGTTTTATACAATTACATAATCAATTATGATTACATAGGGTGTTGTGACCAAATTTGGATTTTGAGTCAAAAATATATTTGGTAGGTCATTATTGGACAAATGGGTCAATATATAACACATCCATAATAATATTAATTAAATAATTATCATATTTATTCAAAAAATTACATTTAAAATAAAACATTAAATATGGTTTTGAAAAATGAACCAATGTTATAGTCATGGAGAAGGATGGTCATAAATACACATGATTGATGTTCTCATTTTTCAATGATCATTATGGAATGAATATTTTTATAATTATATAATTCTATAATGATAAATATATCAAAAATAAAATATGATTTTTTCATATATTCTTATATATATAATTATTTTTATGTAAAAGGAATCAAATCTGGTCAAGGAGTCGGTAGTCGACACGTCCAAGACCGACATTTTCATTTTTGAGTGGGTCAATGGTAAAGAAATAAAATGACATGTATATATATATAATTAAAGAAATTTAATTATGTAAATATTATAAAATAGTTTTTTTTCCATATGTACAATAATAATCATCTTTTATACATTACATGGATCATGTTAAGGAATCACAACGCATTGAGGGGGTGGATGTCTACACATGCTCAAACGATGTTATCATAATAATAAAAACGTAAAATTTAAGGTTATTCATTTTAAAATAATTATTTAATGATGAATACATAATAAATATCAAAATTAATATATATAAATACTGTGTTTATCATAATGACCAACCAAGAATTTTATAAATTAAAAAATGAACAATCATCATTTTGTGAGGCATATGTATTTCATTAATAAAAACCTAATGTTTTTACCCCATAGATGGAGGTGTGTGTAAGTGTAATTAAAAATAGTTAATTAAAAACTACCTCATATATTTATAATTTTTTAATATTTAATCAATTTATAATAATAGTTAATTGGTTGAAGAACGGAAATGGAAATAAAAAACAGGAGTGAAGATATTACCTCTTAATCTGATATTTCATTTGGATTTGCACCAAAAGGTTTTTTGTGATGCCTTTCATCCAGAAGATAGGATTATATGATGAGGATTAGGATTTCCGAAGACTACTTGTGCAGTTTTGGATGATCAAATGTGTCATGAGATGTCTATGGAATGGAGAGAGGTCGTTTCCTTTTATAGGGATAGAAAATAAATAACATTGAATTTTTGGAAACAAGTTTTGTGTACACATGATCTTAATAATAAAAAGTCATTCCAAAACATCAAATATCAATAATTTAAGGTGAAAGGATAAATTAAGGATATAAAATGGGTTTTGGATACATTTCTTTGTCAATTAGGCCATTTAATGACTGTTTTTTCCTTTTTAATCATAATTACAACATAATCTGTGTAATTATTTTTAATCAATTTCACTAATAATTTTGGCCAAAAATTACATTGATCATATTATAGTGAAAATATAATATTTATTATAATGGTTTATGTCTATCTATTAAATTCACAAACCCTATGTTCCAATATTTTTATTAACGCTATTCTCTCAAACAGGCGTGTTAACTTGTTTTAATTGAATTTTTTTCAAAAGACTCTTAAGTTTTTATATTGAATTTTAAACGGTAAATTGGTTATAATAAAATGAATTGTATTAATATATGTATTATTTTTGTAATAATACTTCAAAAGAAATTTATAATATAGTTTACCATTAATAATTATTTAAATTAAAAGGCGGGTTTTCAAAAACAAAATGATGTATTTTTCACTATTCATCAACAAAGGAAGTTTCGTAGAAAAAAAGTTCACCTTAGCATAATTTTGACTTTATTAATTCCATTATAATGATTATATTATCAAATTTAATTTAAAATATAGTCAAAATTAAAATCTAAAAAAATTATCCATTAAAAGCCGGAAAAATTTCATTTATAAAAATATAGGAATTTATATATGAAATTTTGTTTAATATTTTTTATCTTTCTATAAAACCTAATTATATAATTACTAAAATATTTTATTGAATATATAACACATATTTTTCATTGAAATAATTCATAAATTATAATTATTTATTTTTATTAAGGTAAATTTTTTTGGAGGTATAACAATAATTATAATTATTTTTATATACAATAAGTTATTATATTCATTTAACATTAATTTTTAACCACTAAATTAATATTTTATCAATATATAAAATAAAATTAATAATTTATTTATTACGATTCATAAAAAGTAATTTACGATCTATTATATATCATATCATATTAAATAAAAACATTTTAACAATAAATTGTTATTTGGTGAAACATGGTATTGTTTTCACTCACGCTATAATATAAAGCCACTTGTTCATTTAACAGAAAAATTTGAGGAAGGTTATGCATGAATATAGTTATGTCTATCTATGATGGTCGATCACGCATGTAATAAAATCTATCAAGGAAGAGTGTTATTTCATATAACATAATCTATCTCATTGTTCAATGCATTATAATAAAAATTATGTTGTGAATTTATTTTATATTTTTAATATATATAGTAGTTCATTGGGATATTATATTCCCTTGTGTTTTTGGGTTTTCATTTAACACACTCTATTGAATACAAATTTTTTACTTTGAAATTTTGTGTTGTTAAAACTATATTCTAAGACATTTCACTAGTTATCTCTCGTCTCCATGAACATTCAAAAATTTCATGGATATAATTTTTTAAATTTTATTTGATATTATTCGATTAATCTCCATCTATATATATTTTATTCATAAAATCATAATTTTCCCATAATTTTTCATTAATATTTTTATTTAATTCATTATTAAATTTATTATCCTTGAAAAGTAATGCCCTAAAATTCCCCAATAATTTTTTTAGAAAAAACCAAATTTTTCTATAGGATTTGTTAATGTTATTTGAAAATTACAATAAAATACTCAAATTATTCCTCTATTTATCTAGTAATAAAATATTATGGAACATTCCTTAAAATCATTCATTATCATGAATACAATGTTCATTTCATCATTATTAGTTCCAATAGTGAAAAAATCATCATTCACCATAAAACTAATTAATTTATCGCTATGATCACTTGAGAATGAATGTTATTCACGTTCAATTTTATTACACTCCAATTTATAAATATTGAAAATTTTACAAATATATTTTATTTTAGGTATTTTAATTTATTTTACGTTTTATGTTGACTTTTTCTTATAGAATATTGACTCATTTAATCATTATTAAATTATTTGATTATTTATCATTTAATTTATTCATTATTCCTTAAAAAGTAATTTGTTTCCCAATATATGAGATTCTTCTACTTATGATATTATTTTTTTGAATTAGAACATTGAATATACATATTAGTTATATATATTTTTTATATATGTAATATAATATTTTCTAACATTACCTAAACAACACTATTTAAATCTGAAACATCATATTTATCCTGACTTAATTAGTAGTATTTTCATTGTTGAGGCATATGAAAACTAATTTCATCTACCCTTTATTTCTATTTTATTGAGATTTTCATTTTATAATTTCTTATTTCACAAACATGATCAATAACTCATTATCTTCCCATTCAGTCTGATCACAATATTCGAGAGATAAAACTCTTGAGTAAATCTTATCAAAACGAAAATATAGAAAATAATGGAAAATAATGATTTTTCATGGGTTTATAATTTCAATAAGTATTGTGAATAATTAAAACCCCAAAAATATATCACTTTTTTTAATTTCATCAAATTGGGAATTCCATTTATAATATTTTGTATCCTTCACTCAAACACCGCCATAAAAAATACATTACAGATTGTCCTATATTTTTTTCACTATCATGATCTCGATATCATTTATGAAATAGTTATCATAATTTAAGGAAAGTATTGAGTCTCATTCACATCCATAATTGTATATATTAACACTTTTATTTATCATTTACAATACAAAAAATTATGACTCGAGTAAAAACATCAATTATAATGTGGTGTATTTCTATAGAAAATGGGAGTAAGTACAACTACCATTATTCCTTCAAAAAGTATTAATTTTTACTATAAAATATTAAAAATAATATAATATTTAATAAATTATCATTATCCATGTGGAATATAGAATTTTATAGTAAAAAAAGTAATCAAATTCTAGAACATTACACATTCAATAAAAAATGACATCGATGTGCTTGACTAGAACCCCAAACTCTAATATGCGTTATACATGAGAAGTGAATCAATGTCACACAATCAAATAAAATAATTTCTTTAGAGATGGGGTAATAATTTAATATAATCCTTTTATGATTCTCCAACTAACAATCATTTATCATCAATTGAGATGATAAAAAACAATATGTATCTATGTTTCTTCTTCTATAACAAACCATTTTCTATTAAATTTTATATTATAATAATTTTATATGAATATAAACTTAAAAAATAAGAAAAAAGTTATAGAAAAAGTTATTATATGATTATTATGGTTTCATTAACACTTTTAAAACTATAATATATGAATAAATCCCAAAACCAATATTTCCCAATCTTATATATTGATTTATAAGAAACTATAAATTAGTATCTTATACATAATTGAATTCCATTGAATATTGTACTACTGCTACATCTACAAATCCTTTTATAAATATTTGAATATTCTTGATGATTATCACTAATGTGGAAGATTAAAGCCTCCCATGTCAAAGATGTATATATTAGATGACCTGAATCATACATCAAATGTATTGGACACATTTTATCATGAAAAGATGATAGTGTCTTATAAGGAATGATAGTAGAATAAGATAAATGTGAGATTGAGTGTTTTGGGAGAACCATAATTCATGTGAAACAACATCTAAGACATTTTAGTAGTCATTTATTTTATACAATGTAAATTCATAAATTATACTGAGTATTAAATAGTGATGTATAATGAATGATTTAATGGGTTAGCTAACATTCATCACATTCATGTATTGATGAAATCCTTAAAATTACATATCATGTAACAAGTCTCTTAATTAAAACAATACATGGAATATTTATTGAGAAATCAAGCACTAGTTATATTATATGTATGTTTTATATGGAATATGGCACTACTTTTTTGTACCACACAATTGATGAAGTAGTGGTATGTGTATGGCTTGATATTTAATATCAATTAATGCAATACTATTACTTCAATCATTATATATGATTTTGGTTTTATATGAATGAAACAATAATAATATACACTTATGAAATAGTTCATGTCATTTCGTTGATAAGTTTTAGGTATTGTGCATGAATTTTTATTTCATGTATCCATAAACTATATAACTTCTATGCATCTCACGAATATATACTTATATTATATATATATCATTCAGTCTCTACATTCACAAAAACATATATGATATTTTTATACTATACAACACATAATATTATATTTTATACCACATGAAATAATATAAATTAATATATTTTATATTTTTAAAAAAATTTATTTAATGATATCATTAAATTAACCAAGTATCGCATATTATATAATACAGTGGAAACACCCATAAAATTTTATTTATTTTAGCTCTAAATTTTTATTATGTTTCATTCTAATTAAAATTCAAATACCATTTATTAAACCAAAAATTTTTCCCCAAAGACCATTATAAAATTGAAAAAAACACAAATCCCTAGATAAATATATGTAATATATAATTATCCACCAGAAAAGAATCAATTATACTGATCCTTTAATGGGATATCATATGATTTCTATAAAACAGAAAATTATCTATAATTATGACCACTAGTAGTATATCTTGTTATAATTCACTCACATGTATTATATTTCCGAATTACATGGATTTACCATTTGATATATAGTAAGTCATTCACATAAATAAATTTCTTACATTCTAATGAATTCATGTATTGACATTTTTGGTAGATAAATACGTAAAAATTAATTTATATTTAGGTATGATCATATAACACGACCCTTTACAAAACAAAATATAATGTCATATATACTATCTCAATGTGATAGAAAACTCCATATCTTAATGAATGTAGGGATCATATTTCTTAGTCATCCTTTGAATTTATGGATCTTATTTTAGTTGAGCTCCTACCGATGGAATTATTTATAAAATACCCAACCATCCCATTATTAAAAATTCATAATTACATCTCTATGAAATGAATCAAATTAAAAAATTTCTCATGCTAGATTGCCACAAAATTAACATTTTTGAAAATCAATATGAATAACTCACACCACGTATACATAATATACAATTTATTTCACATAATGTGGTTTCCATGATGGGTATTATAGCAAAACAATTCTTATTTCTTAATATGTATATACAGTTTCTCAAACACATATCTACCTCTGTCTCAAAATAAAAGTTCATCACAACATACAATACCCTATATTAAAAATCTGTTAGGGATAATATAAAATAATACTCTGAGAGGTCATCTAAACATGACCGAATGTATATATATAATACATTTGTAAAAATTAACGATTAAAATGATATTGAGGTTAAGATGATATATTTCATATTCTTCAAAATAGTTTAAAAATATTTAAAAAAACCTACATTTGAACATTTAAATAAAATCATATTGGATATATTAAAAAATAACCTGTATGTTTTATACAAACTCTAAGTAACTGTTATGTTAATATAAATATATATTTAATTTTCTTCATATATATCATTGAACACATGGAAAAACTATTCCAATAAACTATTTAGTGAGAAAAATCTACATGGAACCTAAATTTTAAATATACTTATATTAAATAATTATATTCCAAATATTCAAGTCATTGAACATATCCATACTCCAGGATATCCAAACATCATATTTTATTATGTTAAATTTAATTTTCTACATGAAACACAACTATGATTAGTTTAGTTATGCTTGGAACATTTCCATAATCAATTTACATTGAAAAATAATTTAACTTCTTAATATATTGTGTAGAAAAACATATTAAATTTAGTTTGGATAGTGTGAAATTTACATTATATTATTTCTTGTATAACCATTTTGGAAATAAAATATCATAACTCTATATAATACTATTTGAAATTTATTTTATCATTATAATAGAATAATATTTTATTTTTAATGTTTGAACTTGTCTAAATTAATTAATACTTCCATTAGTTTCTCATTTGATATATTTAATTTACAAAACCATTTGATGAAAATAAATCACATTTGTGGAGGGAAAATTATTATTTACAATTAGTTAAAGTATTAAAAAAATAAACTATTGAATCTATATTATATATGGAGTTCTATGTGTTGGGAATTCTATAATTGAAATGTTGTAGGAACATCATACCTCATAATTGAATAAATATTTGAAAAAATCATTATCCCGCATAAATAATTTTATCCTTGTATCCTCAAAAAAACAAGATATATAGTTAAATGATTCATACACAATGTTTTAAAAATAAACCAACTTATTTTTTATCAAAAAAAAGTATTTATAATGAAAAAATAATTTTAAATATAAGATAAATGAAACAAGGATACAAATAAATTTAGGATCCATGTTAAAAAGATATATTTTCAACTATTTGATATTAAAATTCTTTATATATCCATATAATTAAAATATCAATAACTTATCAATTATTCCCCCATCATGATCTATTTAACATGTAAAAATACTTAAAAATACAGTTGTGATATGATAGAACCTTAAAATTTTAATAATTTATTCCTTTACCATTAATACCAAATATGTATATACCATTGTGTTTATAAATCAAATTTATTTATTTCTAGACCATTCCATAATATTTAATAAGTTCATTTTCCTAATAAATATTTTAGGCATCTGTAACATTGACTGGATACATAAAGAAAAATACTTAGACACTCCATCCAACATTTCATCTTCCAGTTTGTAATTAAACGAACATGTATAGTATGTTTGATATCAGAATAAAGACACACTATCCCACATTACATATTATTAATACTTGAATATATTTTTTAAAAATAATTTGAATTCAATCATCATTCTTATAAATTACAATAATTGATAATAGGGTGAATTATATAACCAAGATAAGACTTTAAAAGAAACCTTATTACTATCAAATTCACTAGATTACTCAATTTTATTGATTATTAGATATTAAAATTTCTAACAATATATTTCATTTATTTCATATTAAAAAGTAAATCATTTATCAATTTCATCTCATAATCATTCTAATTTTCTTGTTGAACAACTTAAACACTTGGTTTCATAATATTGTATAAATCTAACACATAACATATATTTTAATTATGAACTATTGTTATGCTATAAAAACTAGGTATTTCAAAAATTAATAATCTCATTACTAATTATTAACTTCATTGTATTTTTTATTAATTTATTTTCTATTTGTTTATAGTAGTGGCAATTAAAATATTAATATCAATTTATATTACCACCCAGTAATGAATTTTATAAAATTTAATTCCATTAAAATGATAATACTTTTTAAACATATCATATATCTATGTAGGGAAATATCTATATAATGTTAATAAATTATTCAGATGGTGTGTCATTATCACTAAATATATTTTTATATAATTCATTTTTCTAATTTAATCATATATGATTATTTATTATTCGAGAGCTGAAGCCATTGTCTAATTAAATCACATTGTTAATTCTGAGTCTATTACTCATATATCCTATAATTTAGGTTTTCTATACAATGTATAAACTAAATATGAATGTAGGATTTTATTAAAAAACATTTTATGTTGAATAGTTCCCCTGTTTTTTAGGATAATTCGAAGGAACCCATCTATAAAAATTACCTACCTAGTTTAAATATCAAGGTATTTACATGTTTCTCTATTTAAGGAATATAACAATTCATATTTACGAGGGTATATAATCTCATCGTATATATCACATGTTATTGGTTTTATGTATACAAGCTTGTAAATCTTTATTATTTATATCACAATACTACATTGAAATCATTTTTTCATACAGTATTTATGTATACCTCATTACACAAACCACAATTTGTTTTACATAGACAATAATCAATGAAACCATATATTCCCATATAAAAATACATCAATTGAAGATACTATATGAAAAAAATCATGTAATCTTATATAGTTATATAAAATCAATAGTCACTTTGTGAATAATATTTAAGAAACATATATGTTACACCCCCAATTAAATAATATGTCATATCCTCCTGGACGGATTGATGTTAAATCCCATGTACCACTTTTTGAGGATAAATTACTCAAAATATAATTTAATCCATCATCACTATAACACCTATTGTATATATATATATATTGTATTTCCAAAAAACTAAATTCAATATAAAAAATTTAAATATAAAATGAGGTCAATGTCAACATAATTCTAAATATTATTTTGATATAAAAAGTATGGATATTGGGTCATAAAGATTTTTTACAATTGATTTATCACAAAAAAATGTTGAAGCATTAATAATATAAACAATTTATACCACTAGATAATGCAGGTAATAACATTAAATAAATTAAAAAATGAAAAGAATTAACATGTTAACATAAGTTATAATAAATTCTTTAAATGTGAATCTATCATATTTTCATTACATTAGACTGCTAATTATAGAAATTCCTTAATATTTTTAATAAATATTTTATATTCATTATAATATATGAACATTTCATAGCATCAATTATATCAACTATTTTAAATATATTATACATATATGAATCATTCTCATTTTAATATTTAATTACAGAAACTATTCATATAGCTTTAAATAACAAATATGTAAACATCATTTATAACATTGATAAAAAATATCCTTAAAAAATCATATCTAGTGTAAATAATTTTCTAATAAAGATCTTTTATTTTGTTCATTTGTAATTTACCAATATAGAAATTCATAGTTACTTAAATATAAACATCTTAAGTTGACAATTATTTTTTAATTTATTAAGTCATTATAAATTACTCTTATAATTTTTATATAAACACATTTCATCTTGAAAATAATATATTCCATATAAATTTGTTAAATGTAGTTTTGTAGTAAATTTTAATACTAATGTAATATCTTTAATTAATTTTTCATTACCACATATCCTATTAATTATAAAAACATATTAATTAAATAATTTCTATACTGTTTGATAATTTATATGTATTTCAGATACAGATTTATTTAAATATTTTTTAATGTTTTATATTATTAAATATTTCATTAACCAATATAATGAAGGATAAATTTTTCTTCTAAAATCATAGTTTTTTATCAGGATTCATATGATATGATTCAAATGTCATATTTCAACTGGATGTCAATTATAATTTAAAATTGATAATAGAGTTTCTAAACATATTATACTGACAACACCACTAGTCATTTTCTATTATTGGAACATCCTATCATTTTCAATGATATTGGATATTATTTTTAAAATACACATCACTTTGTTTTTATGATTTAATTCTATGTCTTGTATGTACAACATATGATATCAATTTCTATTGTTTGAATGTGTCAAACACATTGAGTAATTGAAATCAATCGATTTATTTTTTATAATTTATCACTAAATCCTCTATCGAACACAATAATATGACATTAACAAAATAATATTCCAATCGTATTTTTTTACATCATTTTGACATGCAATGAAATTATGATTTATTTTTTTTATAGACAATTTATTATACATAAATCAGTGGGACTCACTGATACCATAACTAGAATTTTATGGGTATATTATCCCTTAATATAACTTGGGGAAATTGATAAATAAAAATTTTAATATCACACATGCTATGATAAATGAATAATATGAAACTAGAAATTATGATCTATTGAAAAATAGATCAACATATAATTTACCACTGCCACTTCATATATGCTGCCTTAAAAAGTGCATTGAATATTCTTTGGGAATATCACTCAAGATCAAAATGAAATCATTCCATATATTGAAGAATCCAAAAGGCAAATTAAATCACATGCCATATGTATATGATCATTATTAATATCACGGTATGATAGTTTCATAGATATAATGATGGTATATAGAAGATTTTAGTTTAAAGGAATGTTTTTATCGCACATAGGGTTTTGTAACACAACTGTTGACCGCTGGAGGTACACATTTAATACATCCCAAAGATCCTTCAGGACACCATAGATAATTAAACCCACCATTATAATTAATGAGTCAATAGACCAGACCATATGAATCACATTAATTTATAAAGTAAATATTTTACATTACTACTCATTTAATAAGACTCTTAATGATAGATGGACTCAAATGTCTTTTGGATCATCTTTATTCCACTGATATGGCAGTCAGGTTACACAATCTATATGAACCCTAAATTTTATACAATATAATGATTCCAAAATGAATTGATAGTGATGACCAATGGGCATTATTGAATCTCTCTTTATCCAATTATGGTATTTTTGGAACACATATTAAATTATATAAGAATTTAATTACATCAATTTCAATGTTTAACTCTATAATATTCCATTAGTTATTAAATACCTTAATATTCTATTTCTAAATTTTTTTATATTTAGAGTAATGGATGGTCATGATGTCAATTATGAAAATAATTTCTATACTATTATACTATGTTTACTAGTTCAATCATTAATAACTATATCAGTATTTGGTCTCTTATGGCCATCATAATGGATATGGTATCATGATCGTACATGATCACAACCAAAACAACATAATATTCAATAATAGGGTTGTATTATATTGAATAAAAATAGTATTTGACCATCAATTTTAATATCCCTTGATAGAAATTCATGTTCTTATGTGTTAATATATAATTTATGAACTTGTAATCAGTATAATTTTCCTACATTACCCCATGTAGATAATTTTTCATACTAGGTCCCACATTGAAATAGATGGGATGTAGAATTTAAATATTTTATCACTAGCGTGATAAAACATGTCATATCTACTAATATTATCCACAATAAATTCTATGGATACCTTGTGTTTAATCATAGCACAAAAATTAAAATAAAAAAAAACATTTTTTTAAAGGAACCATACATGAATGCATCTCATCACAAGTGACTATTTTATGAATGATATGATTTCGAACCACTCATGATCATTTAAAAATAATTCATAAATCTGAGAAAAAAATTCATTATATTTTGGATGTATGCATTGATCAATGATGATCACATGGATGTCGTGATGATCACCACAGTCTTGTAAATTACATATGATAATGTGATCACGGATCGTTCACTTAGATAAAAAAGTTAATCTAAATATAGACCTATAGTATAGAAATACAATTAATCTATTGGAATGAAAATCCAATGGATTGAAAGAATATCTCACACTTATATTGTTGGAGAGTCAAATACTTGGAAATAGTTTCTCTGCCCTTGAAAATAAATGCTCACTAATTAATGAACAAATAAAAAAATTATAAATTAATATACATCATAAATTTAATTTATATTTTAATAAATACTAGTAATATATGTTAAATATACTACATGATAAAAAGGAGTCATTAACATGACTCGTAATTCCTACTAATATTAACTTAACCTTGAAAATTTAATAATATTTGTTAGTTTAATATTATCTCTTCTATTTACTTAAAACATGTAAGTAAAATTTATTTTATAGATCATACCAAATTATTATGAAATTGAATATTAATTAATTAATTAATTAATCAGTGATCTGTAAAAACTGGACAATATTCAGACCTCGTGGTCGGGGCCACAATGTCTTATATACCTATTTACATGAATAAGGTAGATTTTTTAATATACAATTTTTTTTGAGATTTTTGGACCTTATCTCAATAGATGTGAGTAGTATTCATTGACATGTAGTGGTATTTAATAACACAAGTAGGCCTCTATAGTGTTAAGGCATAATTATAATAATGGAAACCATGGTATAAACACTTAGTTTTTAGTGGATTCTCTTCACTTGTAGATATAACGAAAAAATACGACGCACTATTTTGTAATCATTAATTCTTTATTTTTTTATGTATACAATTTTACCGTTAATAACATTGGAGAATGATTTATAAAGGTACTACCATCAAGATCATTGTGGCCTGAGATATTAATTCCAAAACTTAGAAGCTAAATATTATATTTGGCCATTTAAACAATGTTATACCACCAATGGTGCACCCAACATAATCTACCTCTCAAAGATTTATATACCATGGATTTTTCCTTGTATCAAATGACATGATCCTATAATATACATTGAATATTATTACATGTGAGGAGGAAAAAAATCATTCCATATATTGGAATATAAAATGACTCCTGAAATATTTGGCATTCTTATTGGTGTGGTTTCCCTTATGATATCACCTTTGAGAGATGACCATGTTTGATATTCACGAGAAGAAATATCTAATCATACAAGTCTCTATCACCTAATAGTCAATCATATAAAATGTAAAATGATTATGATGCATCTTTAGGATGTTATTATAGACTGTAATGTTCAATAACCTTTTGAAATGACAATCAATAAAGGTTTTTTTACCATTTATATAGTGGATGTTCAAATATCTGAACTATAATGTTAAGTGTAAATCATGGATAACTCATTGTATGTTTGATATAGTAATCATATTGTACTATTTATTTGGGTCATGGAAGCCTGAAATTACATAACTCCCATATTCAGAAGCGAAAAATTTCTATTTATCATTGTTCGATCTCAGATGATTAGGATACTGTTTCTATAGAAGCACAGATTTATTTTCTAGGACTTCAGGTACCAACCGTGTGGCTATTATGCTATACGTGACCTCACCTATTTGAGTAAGGCTCATTGTGAAATATTATACCCAATTAGTTTCTTTTTATAACTATTATTACTCGATATCATTTATAGAACTAGAAAATAATTGACTTCATGATTTAAAAACATAAGTTTTGTGCTTCCACAAAATAGAATAAATCAATTTTTTAATACACCACTTCATAGATTACTCAAAATCTCCCACCCACTTTTTATTTGTTGACATGGCTACCACATAATTAGATGAACATATATTGTTCATTAAATCATTATAACTATGATATTAGTTAATATTAAACTTATAGGAAAACAAATTGTTATATTATTGACAATTGTATTCATTCTTCTCCATAAACATATTATATATTTGTTTTTTAATTTCTCAAGTATAATCAGATAGTTCTCACATATTCCAAAATAGTTATTCAGGATAGAACTGATATTTTCCAACTAAAAATTATTTTTTATAATATAATATACCATACATAATGTGAAATATATTATTGATCTATTACATATGTTTTTGGATTTCACCTCACCACATTAGTCTCCTCCCATGTTTTGTAAATTCCATCATGTTTAAATTTATCCCTTATTAATTTGGAAAATATTATCTATCAAATTTTGAATACAAGTATTTTTATATATCCTATTATTATATGCATGATTCACATGGTAGTATCAATAATTAGATCAACATTAGTAGATCATATTTTCAATTACCCATTTTTCAATATAAAGAGAATCAAAATAAAATTAGTTTAATTATGTTATTAACTAACTATAAGTCCAACAATTGTTTTCAATATCTTATGAAAATTATATTTAATTATAAAAAATATTTCTCCCACTAACCCCTAATAGAAACAAGGAAACGATCTGTTACTAATAAATACTCTATGAAATTGTTTTATAGTTTTAGTCCTAAAATTGATTTCATTATCGTTAAAAAAGTTAGGAATTGTATGATATCCCCATTCATATTTGGTTATTTCGTATATACTCATTCCAAAATTGGTGGTCCTAATTTACATTTTTCAATAAAATTATCATATAAATTATATTTTACATGTAAAAATATAATATAATTAGGCATAATTACATGATATTATCAATCGAGTCTTATTTGTTGAATGCTTGTACCACACACATATATTATCTATTGAATACCAACTATATCATTCAGTATTATAAGCATCACATACAATGATAAATGTAAACCATTATTGAATTCTAATTTTTCTTTTTCTTTTTAGAAAATTTCAATATACTTCCTTCATTTAGGATTTATTAATCAAAATGGATAAAATAACACTGTATATGGTGAATATAAAATCATCACTATGGTTTTATCTATTATATGTACTATTTTTTATGGTACAATCCTCTAACATATGGTCTAGTGGAAATATTATTATGCCAACTATATGATCATATAAAACATTGAATAAATTCTTATTAGTCAAGATCCCATTGTCCAATATATAGATGATCACCGTTTTATAGAAATGCAGTCAATCAGTTTGACACATAATTTCTATCATATGGATTTTGGAAATTTCTTATGAATATTTTTGGATAATTACAATAGATAAAATTGTTGTTTTTAATGATACATTTTTATTTATATCTTATCAAAGTCATTGAATCTAAACAGATGGTCTTATGAAATAATGAATTTATATTATACACTAATTCATATGGTGTTCATTAGTCATGAATGGTGTCTTATTGTTTTAGGATAATTCTATTAAATATGATGAATTTCATGAAAATAATATTGGATTCTGCTATGGATATGAGCCTCAAAATTGATTCTAATATTATTGACATCGTGAATACGAAATTTATAAAGAATGTAGCTATTATAAATTACTCTTACTTATATTATAGTGAGTTATGATTTTTTAATCAATATATACTTTAGTAGAATAATTAATAATATCTTATATTCACTGAACAAGCATATAAAATACCTCATTTTTATTTTATTTAAATGAAATTAATTGTATCCAATTAATTAAACATACCATTACCATAACTTGGTAATAGTTTAGACACTCCAGATTAACAAGTTATGAATTATTTTTGTCTTACATTTATTTATTATGGTTTTTTGTCCAAAACTAAGTACATAAGTATATTGATAATACCTATGTTATTTAACTATGAAAATATAAAACAATACTATTTGTATACTAGAAAACCACAATGTTTTTTTGAAAGTATTATATTTGAACAATAAGGTATATATATGTCTTCAGTTTTATTTGAAACACATATTACTTTTCATTCAAGTATTACTAAAATATTTGTTGTGTATTATACCCAACAAAAAAAAACAGTCATTTCTGAACATAAATAATGAATCCATATGTCAAAATAAAACATGCTATAAATTTATTATTAATACTTAATAAAATCTCATCTAGAACTAATGTCATGGAAATTAGAAGTTGTATACTTTTCACCTATGATTAAAGAACCACCCTTTCTCTGCCACTTGGATAATACACCTTACATCTTGAAACATATCTATACTAACATGGTTATCGTGTTTTGATATGAATATATGATATTAATAGTGTATTTAATACCATTAAAGAGTGATATAAAATTTACTTACAATTGATAAATATAACTAATGGAGAATAGATTACATGATTCTTCAATTTAATATATACAATTAAAATATCAATAGATTTATTTCAATATAAGTGGAGAAAATGACCACATAGTTAATAACTATTTTATTTGAGTGACATTGTGATGGTTACTTTAAGGTCTCTCTTTTCACTGGCCATTTTCTCCTTATCATTGAATTTGTTCTCCACTATAACTAATGTTTAATCTTTATTTGATGTTTTTATTTTTTAATGAACCCTAAAAAATAGGTAACATAGAATTTCTTCTATAGACATCCTTTTTGTAAAATTAAACTAAAATAGAGTAAATTGATGAAAATTATATAAGAAATAGTTCAATTCAATGTTCTTGATTCATCTTAAATTTTACACATATTCAAAGTAATTATTACCAATTCATATTTGTGCTTCTCTTTCTCATCCGAAGATAAGAAAAAAAGTAAAATAATCCAATCATTGAGGATGTATCTTAAAATATAATAAGACTATGTTATAAAAATTATGACATAACCATCATATGTATCATATAAGAGTCTCTTATATGAATTATTACACACTTTTTTCTTGCGGTGGATTATCATGTATTGGGAACTCTAGTATCTTGAATGGATTATATATTAGTACTGTGTCCAAGAGCATGTACTACACTTTTATTTACCTATGATGGATACATAATTGAATTATCCTAATAAAAAATCTCATTATGATCTGGTATAACACTACATTATCTAAAAAAATAAAAACTACCACATTTGTACTTTTTTATTGATTATTAGTCAGATATTCTTGATTAATTAATTAATATAATAAATACCTCCACCTATATTATTGAACTCTATAAAAAAGTCTTTACAAGAATAGGTTTACTCTATCTCTTGAGTATTCTTGGGAAAAGGATCCTTAGACCTATCCTCAAAATATTGAAACATTGTATTTGTCACTACTTGATGATTTTAAGGTACGAATTTGACTGAACAACCACATTACCTCTTAGCTCCATGATATGATGAGGAATTTCTCATCTTCTGAAATCATAAATTTTATTTATGAAACCCTTCCCTATGAAGTAACAAAAAACCACATTTGAATACTTATTTTCTACCAACATTTGATAACTCAACCAATAAATATCCTATGAACTCCCTTGTTCTAAGAGGCACCCTCGTAGTCAGCTAACGTGGAACCCAAACACACAGTATTTTTCAAATTAAAAAAATGGAAGGCTTTGGGACATAATAGTTTGTAGAGGGGTTTTTAATATTTTTTTAACAAATGTAATACAATTGAATTAATCTGTTTATTCAGTATTTTCACACTCAAAATGCAACATTAATAATAAACAAATAATAATATATTGATGAATTTTATTGTTTACTATTTTATGAGTATTTTGTTGTCTTTAAAGGGAATAAAATAAAAAATAAATGAATAAATAAAAATACAAGGATAGAATTTAGAATCTAACATTGGTATATCAATTTAAATTTTATGTATCATCCATGGAAAAAGGGAACTATTCCTCTATTAAGGATTGACCCAAGATGCATATTATCCCAAACCAATGACCACCTTTCAGTTTATTTCTCCTCAACAAGGTGTGGTCCATGAATTATATATTCCACATTATTTCACAAAAATACTCACATATATGGGGGGGTCATGGTAATAAAAAACAGAATGATAAATTGGGCACACATGACCATATATATATATATATATATATTAAATTATAAATATGAAACTTCAATCATTTTCATCATTAATCAAATTAATCACACATTATTAAATAATTAAATTAAATAACCATAAATAAAAATATATGGTCAGTGATCAATACTGGATAGATTGTAAAATAAATATACTATAAAAGTATATTTCTCTAAATTTAATATATGTAGGATTCCAGATAATTTAATTTAATTAAAATTAAAATAATTTATTGTATTCTCCATCAGTTCAACTATACCGATAATTTTAATTATAATAAATAAACAAAATAAAATAATTGAAATATAATTATAAATATAATGACCTATTCTGGTGTATAAGAATATTAATAACTTGTATATAATAATTAATTTTTAAATAATTTAATTTAATAATCAAATAAAATTATTTAAATTATATTTTATATTATTTTAAATGGACATCATCCGTGAATCCTTGGACAAGACCATTCTGGGTTTATTAGACCCCTATGAAGGCCCATTTTGATTAATACAAACAAGTAGTATTTAATGTCAATATGACCTACCCAAAACATTCTTGGGGAGTTGAAATTATAACATGACCTATGAAAACATGGTAGGGGAATGACATGGTGTATCTAAGAGGTAGGAGGAAACACAATTTTGGTCGACTGTATTGAGGGAGGCTAGCCTGAGGATATATATTTTGGAAGGGAGGATGAGGTTGCATGAGGTGGTGGTGTCACTATCGGTGCTCGATGGAGAGGTTGTAGTAGTCCATGGGGGGAAACAATGGTCTGGATGTGTCCTTTAGTGAATGGATCATTTGTTCCTTTTTGATAGGTTGTGTCTTGGTATCATTCGGGAAGCATGTGGGCTGGATTTGGCCAGAGGGTGGGGCATGTAGGGTCACTTTTACTGAGGGTTGCGACGAGCTCCTTCAACCCAGGAAGTCGAGATTAAATCAACGTTCAATTGGGAGACAAATGTAGAAGGGTAGAAACATGTTTTTTACTATAGTTCAGTTGGTGGAGGTAATTGTGACACCACTATGAGTTACCAGTGATGTTGTCGTTGATAAATGTATACACAACTACAAAATATGGTTTTACCAGCACTAGAAATTGTATTTATCAGCGCTAATAATCAAGGTTCTATTAAAAGGGGGTCCCTTTTATCTGTGCTAAAAGAATAATTGATAAATACCACTTTTATCAAAACTAATAAATGAAATGATAAAAGGGAACTATTATTTGTTCTTTTTAGGGCTGATAAGTGTCAAAAAAATTTATAAAAAATCAGTTCCCACACTTTTAATAGTGTTGGATCCCCCATAGAAACCCCACCACCCCATTTATTGAATACATTCACCCACCCATTAACTATGATAGCCCTCACATTCACCCACACGCACACCCCTACATCTATGTTGAGTTGAACTCGAGACGTCACCCGTTCATGCATGCACCCTTACCACTAACCCATATTGTTTTTTCATCATTTAAGGATAGATCTATATATTTTTATAATCATATTATTATATTTATTTTAATATTAATATAGATTTATATCTATTTATTTATATATTTTTATTTGGTTATATTTTCTATCGTATATTTATTATTATATAAACAAAAAAAATTAAATACATTTCTAATATATGTTTTTGTGTGTGTTTAAGAATTAATAATTAAATACATACATATATAAAACATACATACACATGTAGATATATTATATATGTGTGTATATAATTATAATTATATATATTTATATATATTTAAAAATATTATATATTCATATGTATATCAATATATTAAAATATAGTTAATATATATCGTTTTGTTAACACAAACACGGTCTAATATATGTGTAGACAAACACAAACACACACAATGTATTGGTATAAAAATACTATTATATTTTCATTTTAAATAAAATCGATGTTTAAGGAATATATTGAAAAATATACATTATATATATATATATATGTAATTATTATTTTTTGATATTTTATTTATTTTTTGATATTTTGTGTCTACAAAGTGTTATTAATTTATTATTACTCATGGATAATTTAAATTATTAATTAAAAACTTATATATTTAAAATTCCATTTTCACTAGATATGGAATATATTAAATATAAATATAAATTTATATTTATTTAAAAAACCTTTTAAAAATATTCATAATATTTAAAATAATATAAATAAATATATATATATATATATATTGATATTATATTTTTAATGAATTTTTTTCCAACATACCCTTTATTGGCGCTAGTTAAAAAATCACTAACAATAAAACCCCATTTATTAGAGAAACTAAAAATGTATGGATAAAGGTGATCCCATTAACTTCTCTATTTTTTACATGGATATAGGAACCCCCTTTATCAGTTCATTTTTCAGCATTGTTAAAGGGTGGCGCTAGAGAAATCATTATTATGGTATTGATATGGGGAAGTTGGTCTACTACTACCGGTTATAGGATATCACGGTTGAAGTATGGATATAAAAGGGAGGTGTTGTGTTAGATGGAGGCGCAACATGGAGTGGAACACAGAAGGGTGGTGGTCCTCATAGAAGAAGAATACCCATGTGTCATACCCTTAAAAAACGAAAACACACCGCAAGTAGAGAATTCCAAACACAATATTTTTTAATATTTTTAGTTTTTGTTGTGAAAAAATACACACCCACCACCATACATGATTTTACTAAGGTAAAAATGATTCATAAAATATACATTTCATACAATAATAAATCATATATTTTAATGTTAATAATCCTTCAATTGTGAAAATAAAATCAATGGAAATATAATTTCCAATGACTTGAATCTATACAGATAATAGTCGAATGTTGGGGGAGACTAGACCTATCAATGATGACTAAGATTCAGTAAAATGAAGACATATAAAATATTTTTCAATTTTTCAAACCATTAACTGAATTGTAAAGGATCTATATAAAATAATTGGTTGGCTATATCTTTCCCATATGATATCTTATTGATGTGGGGTTTTTTGGGATCAATATAATACCATCTAAATAAATATAAATCCTGATTATTTTTCATTTTCATCATCATGTTTTAATTATTTTTTAATGATCACAAATCATGTTAAACTTCTTTATTCAATAAAAAATCATGTGTTGAGACTGTTGGGTTCTGATTGCTTTAAAGATTATAAATCATGGTATAACTTTTCAAAATATCATGATTCATAGTCTCACCAATCAAGTTTTCATATTGTAAACTATGTTTGATCTTTTTCTATAATGTTTTATTACATTAATGATTATGCCTAATTCTTTATATGAATACTATTTCTTATGACAGTTTAGAGATGCATGGGTAACTCTATGAAACTGTACGTCTGACACCGGTTCTAGTTTTTTGAAATGTCACTGACACCGTAACCATAGAATCGTAACACATACACAGTAATCTGGATATTGTAACCCTATCACCGTAAACTTGACTCCCTAACTCAGAAAACATAACTAGTTTCATATTTCACAGTGTCTGTGAAACATGTTCCTTGATACCATTACCAAGACACTATGAATTGTTTTAACGAATGATGGAACACTATTTCTAAATACACCGTGATCCTGACACCATTACATTAATACTGGTTCCTCATATCAATGAAAATGTAGAATTGTGACTATATTTCCATTAAAAATAAAAGGAGAAGATATAGTTTCTAGTGAAATCATTTCATGACATAATATAAAATTATTCCATATTTTCTATCTTTTTCAATTTTAATTTAAATATAATTTCTAATTGTAATATTTGAGTCATTTATTGTAAATGACATAATTAATGTTTTATGGAAGACATGTCGCATTATAGTAAGAGGTATGAGGATTATAATTCATTATTCATTTTGTTGTGAATATATTCACCACTAAATGAAAACCAAATTAGGTGACTCAGAGTAAGAAGAACACATGAGATATATAGAAGAACATCTGCAACTCCCATTCGACCCATGTGAACACAAGAAACAAAATAATTGCACATGAGGAAATCTCAATAGAGATTCACATCTAATTGATAAACTAATTTATCATATCAATGAGGGAGAAAAATATACCTTCATAACAATACATGCACGTGGATGATAGAATACACAATCTGTTTTTGCGTGAACATCTAGATGAGGACTCAAACATCATCTCACAATCATATGAGGAATCCAGAGATGCATATCAAGACACACAGAGCCTTCTAAATCCCATCTCATACTTATTTTCTATGTCATGTACATTTTTACAATATTTCATGTTGTGTCAGTATATACATTAAAAAACACACTATCTATTATATCAAAATAATAGGTACAAGATATACTTCCACTCATAACTTCTTACATTTATTTACTCCCATTGATATGTGTAGAATATGTCCCTATGTGACCTTGTAGTTTATTCCCACAATGAACAGTGGAAGAGGTCCTGTGACCTGGACAATATTATATACTATTGTTTTCCCCCACAAAAATTCTGTACCAAGATTATTAATATAAATTTCTACGAGGAAGGTGATCACCAAGTAGTGTGGATTAGGTCTCACCTTGAGATTTAACCACTTGTTTTATCCACTTTGCATTTCTATTTAGTTTTTCTCTATTTTAATTATATTTTTGAAAAATAAATTTTAACATAGAGAGTAAGTATTGGATGGTAGTTATAACTATTTTTATTTATTATAATTGTTTCTATCGATGTATCATTATCTCATATTGATATATTAGAGAATTAATCGATCTTCGGAGAAGATTTTTTAATATTAAAAATCTTATAAAATTATTACCTTGATAAAAAAATTGTTTAAATATTAATTCGGTGATTAATTTAACCAAACATTTGGAAAGAAATTTTTGTAGGAACACAATTCACCCCCCAATTGAGTGACTATTTCAACAAAAATTTGGAATCAGAGGAAGATTTTTAAATCCATAAATTCAAAATTTTATTATTTTTAATCTGATTAAAATATCTTTTAACTATGACTGTAGAAATGTTTAAATGATCTTAAAATTTCTGTTACTTCTAAATTTTTAGTTCTCAAAAACAAAAAATATACACTTTATTGTATAATTATGGATAATAGATTGATGGTTCTCTTACTAACAGACATCCATTCTAAAATGGAAAAAATTAAGCACAATTGAACATTAAAATAATAATTCACTTAGAAAGTATGGGTTTTGAGATTTGGGATTCAATTATAATGAATATAAGATTAAGGATACTACTAAAACTAAATGGGATGACCCATTTTAATGTTTCATATAACAATAATTACAAATCCATGAATTACTTATAATTTCCTTTAGGAGGTGAAGAATTTAACATAAATTATTCTTGTAAAACAACCCATGAATTTTTGGTAACTTTATCTATTTTTCATGAAGGAACCTCTTGTATTAAGGAAATGAGATATTACATATATATTATTAAATATTATATCGTTAAAATGATTCTAAATGAGCCTATTTATGGAATGTATCTTAGGTATAACGAAATAGTGAACATTATGATCTGTATTAGAGGAGATCATACTACCAATGAAAAAAATGATGATTCTCAAATGATTACCTGATAGATGGAGAGGAAAATCTGTCTCCATTTGAAAATCATTTGACATTAAAAATTACATGTCAAAGAAATCATTTTAAAAATTGATGATGTATGAAGAGGTGATGAATATTGACAAATAAGAATTGGATAATCTAATACAAAATATGTAGCATTCAATACTACTACATCTTTGAATAATGGAAAAAGAGAAGGTTCTAACCACTGTTGAATGCTCCAGTAATGGTGAATTAACATCAGGTAATTATGAAGGGATGGCTTAGTTGGACAGAAGAATAATAAATACTATAGGAAGAAGATGTTATTCAGGGTTCCCAATTATAATGGAAGTTATTATAATAAGAAAAATTGGGAAAGGGATAAAAATTAAATTAAAACATAGAGTAGATTTAATGTTATAACAATAAGAATAGGGGATAAGTCAGTGATGACTCTTAAAAATTAAAATACAAGACAAAGTATAAAATTAATTACAAGAAGTATTAAAAAACTATGAAAGTCTCCTTGGTGCCTCTAATGATTCCTCTACTAAATCAACATCATCTCATGATGAGAAAGATAACATGGAAAATATGTGATTTAGGACAAAAAAATCTGACGTAACTATATATTCACATGCACACAAAATTTAAGTCTATACATACTACTAAAAATGAAAAGAATGCTCAAATTATCAAAGAAAACATTGAACAAAAAATTTCTACTGGGAAATTGAAGAAATATCTAGAAAATATTACCAATGGAAAAATAGTCTTACTAAAATTCTTGGTAAGTAGATATCTCTTAAAAACACTTTTGGTATTGGATATCAACCTTGAAATGAACACCTATATAAAACACATTTTTATCTAAATTCAAAAAATCTGTTCATCTTCCTATATATAAGTATTTTTATACTAGTTTCAATTATATAAAATAATTTACTACCACTAGTTCTTATTAAGTGAATAGAGTTTATTTATAAAATATATTATATGAAGCTTATTAGAAACCCTTGAAGAAAATGTGGGCTTCTTAAGAACTGATTAATAATTTCAAGGGATCCATAATTGTTTGGGAACACAAATCTATTTTTGATTGATTATTTTTTTTTTGAAAATTGTCTACCGTGATCCTTTAAAATCATATGGTTCATTGAAAATTGTTTTTCAAGACACATGATAGGATATTAGTTATGCTTAAATATGATAATAATAATTGATTTTCGGCATGCCACCTTTTATGGTAGTTCTAATGGATAACGGATTTTCTTAGGCCAGAATGGTAACTCTATCTATGTTTTAGTTACTAAAGTACATATGTTATGGTCTGAAATATATTTTTCTTAATATTTCACTATTATGTGATGAAGGATTTCATGTTATATTGGAAAATGAAAATTTTATTTTAGTCAACTATACAACTGATCATTTATTTTATAATTTTATAAATGAAAAAGATTTCATTGTTAACATAGATTCTTTAGCTTCTAAAAATGTTTACTATTTATGTTCCTTTCACCAAGAGTCTTGGAATTGGAATAGTTGTCTAGAAAACTACAATATACACTCCCTTAGGAAGCCTACAATAAAATTCTTAGTCAAGGACCTACCCAATGTTGGGTTTCTAAATGATAATGTTTATAATACTTATTAAAAGGGAATAGATCACAATATATTATTAAAATTAAAAATGAAAATTCAATTTATCATCCTCTTGAGTTGGTTTATATGGACAAGTTTGGATCATATCTAGTTTCTAGCTTAAATTTGAAACATTATGTTTATGCCCTTGTAGATGAATTTTCTAGGTATACGTGGACTTAATTCCTTTCTCAAAAAAGTGAATCTTGTGCGTAAATAACCATGTATGAAAAAATAGAAGAAAATATATGTGGATATTGAATAAAATATTTATTAATTAATCATCGATGTGAGTCTAAAAATCATTAATTTGATTCTTTTTTATCACCAAATCACTATAGTTATAAATTATCTTCCCATAGGACACCACAACGAAATGGAGTGGTGGAATGAAGGAATAATTTCTTACAAGAAATTTCCAGAACAATTGTTCATGAGTATAAATTTCCTATTTACTTTTGGGTGGAAGTTATAAATATACATTTCATTATTATTATTAAATTATTAATTAGACTAATTTTTAAAATAACTCTATTTGAGTTATGGAACATTAGAAAACTCAATGATAGTTACATTATTTCTATTTATATGTGGTGTTAATATCATGAATATAAAGGACATTATATAAAAGTTTTCATCCAAGAATACTGAAGAAATATTCCTAGGTTACATAAAATCTAGTAAATCCAATATAGTCTTTAACAAAAAGGAATAAAACTTTTGAAAAATCTGTGAATTTCAAATTTTATGAAATAGATCCATGTGAAACTAAGACCCACCTATAGAATCATTAGTATAATATTTCATATCTGGACATAAGTAAAAATTCATCTAATCCTCTTGTTATGTAATTTGTTAAATATACATTTTTGAAAATTTATAAGATTCAGGACTTGATGAACCCAAACTTGTAGATAAACCAGAAATTACTAGCCCCTACTTTTATAGAGAAACAAGGTCTCTCAACAACCTTAAATTATATTCTCTTAATGGAGATTTAGAAAAAGGAACAAAAAACAAGAGCATCATTATGAAATAAGGTTGAACATCATTATTTCTTGTCAAAGATTGATCCTGAAATCAACAATGATGCTATCAATGAGGAATTTTCGGTGATATATCTATACATGGAACGTAATCAATTTGAAAGGAATAATGATTTGAAACATATACATATTCTCAAAGACACCTTGACCATAATCACTGTGTGGTATTTTAGAAACAAAGTATATGAAATTGGTAATATTGATAGAAACAATGCCAGATTGGTTACATAGGTTTATATTCTAGAAGAAGGAATCTACATTGAAGAAAACATTTCCCCAGTACCTAGACATGAATCAATTTGAATAATTCTATTTATGAATCATCTCAATATTTCAAACTATACAAAATATATATCAACAGTGAATTCTTAAATGGGTTTATTGTTGAGGACATTTTTGTTAAAGAAACCCCTACTTTTACAATCCCTCGCATTCCAAATAATGGGTTTAAATTACCAAAAGTTTTATGTGGTTTAAAACAAGATCCATGATCTTGTAATGACATATTCTGTATTTTTCTTATTTCCAAATGTTTTTCAAAAGGTAGAGATGATCTGACACTTTTTATAAATATAATTTCAAAAGATGATTTTTTGTTCAAATCCTTGTTTATTATATTATTTTTGGATCTTCAAATTTTTTTATGTATTGTGTTTTCAAAGATGATGTAAAATGAATAAGAAATTATTTTTAATGGGTGGGGTATCATTCTCGATTGGATTTAAAATATTTTAAAATAAGTAGTGTTTAATTTAAAATCAATGTAAATATATTTATTATCGTATAAAATGTTTTTGTCTTGGATGTCACTAAAAGTAGTGACCCTCCAATTAGTAATACCTGTAAGTTTCAACTTGATGAAAATGTTAAATCCTTTGTTTATAACACTTATAGAGGAATTATTGAAAGTTAAATCTACTTAACTACTAGTCACCATGATATTATGTCAACTATATTTATGTGTACATATTTTCTATAAAACCACAAAAGTTACTCATTTAAATGAGGTTAATGTAATTTTCAAATACCTAAATAATAAAACTAATTTATGATTATTCTATCCATGATGTCTATAATTTGACTTAGATAGCTATTCAGATGCAGATTTTGGTGGTTGTAAGTTAGACAAGAAAATATGGTATAGAACATGTCATCTTTTAGGAAAGTATCTAGTATCATGGTGTAGTAAACAAATATTATGTTTCATTATATACTACCTAGTCTGAATATATAGCTGCTCGTCGTATTTGTGCACGAATTTTGTGGATGAAGCCTGAATTACTAGACTATGGATATCAATTCATACTTTTACCTATAAATTATGTCAATATAATTTCTACTAACATTTCTATGAATCATGTTTCACACTCAAGGACAATGAATATTTATTTAAGAAATCACTTTTTGAGAGATAACTATTAAAAAGGTGATATCGTTGTATAATAGTTACGCCTACGA
Source organism: Viscum album (assembly GCA_963277665.1). Classification (NCBI taxonomy): domain Eukaryota; kingdom Viridiplantae; phylum Streptophyta; class Magnoliopsida; order Santalales; family Viscaceae; genus Viscum; species Viscum album. The sequence goes on along the minus strand of OY728136.1, from coordinate 1,223,439,230 downwards.
ACCTTGTAAGGGTTTCACCTCACCCCTTGAAAGGTGGATTATAAAAAATCAATAAAAAATGAAGGACGTCCGGCCATTTGAGGAGGATGAATTTGGAATGAGATGTATTATTTAAAAATTTTACTGTCTCGATATTACTAAATCACATTTTTTTTTCAGATTTTATGCTTTCTTAATTCACGATTTCACAAGTTAATGTCATGGAATTACTGTCTCAAGCTTACATTCTTAGAGTTAAAGTATCACGATTACTATCTTACACATTCTATTTTAATGATATGGTCACACTATTTGGAGTCGAACCACTATTATGACACGGTGACAACCTCTTATAGTCTCACCATAAAGACTCAGATATCTAATTTTTAGAATTTTATTTCTCATATCTCTATATCGAATATTTTATTTTCTTATACTATTTTTTGGATTTTTCAACATTTAAGATCCCTAATTGATAAAAATCTAATATATTTTAATCATCTCTTCACTAATTCTATCTTCTCTCCAATCCTAAACTATTCTCTCTCAAATCGTTAGTCCAATTCCACCCCTTCACCTTTATCAGACCCTAGTTAAAAGATCAAAATGGACCATTAATATTATTCTACCAATGAGAAGTGTAGATATTAGAAGCAAGTGGAAAAGGAACCATAAGTAATGATCGAGAGACCATTGAATCCATGTCTTGATGATAGAATATTAGTAATAGAAAAGTATGAATGTATAATGTTGTTGCTGACGAGTAATTCACTCTCTTTTAAAATAATTGAAGAGTAGGTATGGAAGAAATGGTTAACAAATGAGAAAATGACCATTTATTAAAAATGTGTTTCACAATTTTATTAGGATGTCTAATTTTAATTCAATACTGAAGAAGAAATTGTATTATGAAGCTAGATTAATGGCCTAATGGGCACTTTTTTTTCCAGGTTATGAGATGACTGCCTAGGAATTCATTATAAGGTAATGTTTGAGGATTTAAAAATAGGTCATCCTTTTCATATGAATGTTTTTATCATAGATGAGGCCCTAGGATGTTTAATTGGAAATAATAAGAAAATATTGGAAATTGCTGCCGATTTGGATGGTGAGAAAAGAATTCTATTTATGTTTATCCAAAATATTATTTTTTTAAGTAAATTATATTTTCATACTCTAATGAATCAAGATGTATTCTTGAAACATCTTTTGAAAATGGTAATAAGATCAATCTATGTAAGTATATTATACTTAAAATGTGTGAATTTATGATGAAAATTTGAAATATATATCTATATTATATTCATGACTAATCACTACAATTCTATCTGCCAAAGGATCAGTTGGCCCAAATATATAATTTATTGAGGATTATCAGTTATTTATATCAATGGAAAAAATAAGAAGTATGAAATTTAACTGGAATCCTTGTAAAATGTAATTGGTAGTGAACAATGAATGATTTTATGAAAAGTTTTATCAATTTGAGAATCCTTCAAGACATATGAACAAATATCACCCTGATTAGGAACCAGAAAACGTTTTTGTTTATTCATATGAATAATTAGAAGATGGTGTTGTTGCACCATAGGAATTAACTGAACTAAAAAAAGAATATAGTTTCATACCTATTCCACAAGAAGTAGTTGAAATGGTTGTACATATTGCTAAAATAATAGTTGGCTCAATGGAAGAACTTATTGATGAAAATGAACTAGCTACTACTATAGAGTAACAATTTGTTCTGGAGGAGCATTTAAAAAAACGTTATTGAGGTAGAGGATACTATTGGAGAAACAATCAAAAGAAAGAGATGAACTTCCAATAATCCTATGTACTGAGGAATGATTTGAACTATCCCTTTAGATAGCTAGAAATGATATGGGTGAACATGATAGAGATAATGACTTGGAAATGGGCCAAGAGGCTAAATCTCTTTGTCCCAGAAAAAATGCACCAATTGAGCGGTAGTAACACCCCAATTTTGGAATTTTTCAAGTTCACCATAATGATTCCTAAAAAACTGTGGATTCCTGATATAAGTTTCCAAGATATTTTTATGTACAAAATACCCAAGTGGCCTTGTTGAAAGACATAGATCATTCCACATTTTTTCAATTAAAACCAAATTCTTCTCTATAAGTAATCTCTGGAATAGATCCTGAATCTGTTTCATCTTTTATTCTTAAACCTACACAAGAATCTTCATATTTTATGATTCGTTGTGAATTGAAAACATTTGAAGATATGTTGTTTGATGGATTTAAAAATAACATGAAATCACCACATGTTGTTGTGTCTAATCTCAGTGAAAGCGATTCTGCATTGTAGTTAGAGAAAATCAAATGGATAATTAATCCAGTAAATGATTCATGAAATATAATATGTTGAGATATAGAATCAACTGTTGTGTTATGAGGTGTAGTATCATAGATATATAGAAGAATATATGATTTAATTTTTGGAATATTATACTATCTCTTTCTAACTATCGTATTAAGGATGTTGTATATCAAATCCCACAGAATGTTATATCTATGATTTAACCAAATTTGACAATAATATATCACAACGTTGCTGACCGAAACCTCAAGATTGTCAATGAGATGTGTGATTATGTTGTAGGAGATAACAATATAAATAATGATTATAATTGATGTATATATAATGTTCTAAATCACCATAAGTTTCTCATATCATCCGTTACAACATCAAATGCCTCTCGATAGTCATCTCAACCTATAGACAACAATCTGATCACAATATTTTTTAAATAAAATCTGCATTCAGTGTTAAGTAGTGTTGAAAAGGGAATTTTTTATTATTTTATCAAGAATATTGACTTATTACTTGATCTAGTAAGGATTCATTAAAATATATCCAATTATGAATTAGATGAAATTACAAAGAATGTGTATTTCTACAAAAATAGAATTTTATCTATACATGATATGACAAGTAATTTCAAGTACCTTATAAGGATTTTAAAAATTGCTCATATAACACCATTTTTAAATACTCAAGTCCAAAAGTTGAATGGTTTCACTCCTATATTAGAAATATTGTTTTTGAACAAATATTATTTTGGGAAGGCAATTCAGTATGGTCATTATATCATTATTGATTTTTATTAATTTCTTAATGCCTTATATTCATGTGAAAGAAACTACCATTTTTTCCCTTACAACTACCTCGTTGTAGCCTCAATCAACCCATTACTCATCCACTACCTTTTCTTCTAAATCCATGTTGGTATATGAGGAACTGAGCGAGATCAGACATGTTTTTATTGACCAATCCTTTCCTTAGTCCTCAACAACTCCAACGTTGGTACCTATTGTTTTTTAAGGTGTACCTCTTCCTTTTCTCAAAACTGGATGGATTAATTCTTTTACCTCTACTTCTACTTCTGTGTCCCCTACTTATGTTTTATCCATGGATAAAGATAATCCTATTGGTTCTAAAGAAAAGTGACAACTGAAATTTTTTTGTGATGTTTTTTTAATCATTGTTGTAATGATCTCATGCATTCTATCCAATGAAAATGTGAACAATTTTTTTATTACCTTACTAAATTTTGTTCCATTTTTATAATTTTCTTCTTATGTTTTTTTATAATCTCAATATGGGGATACTGTGAATAGGAATTTAAATATCATTTAACTCCCATGATTTTCAATTAAATCAATTGATTTATGATAATAAGAAAAATTATATCATTATTCTCCTCATGGGTTAATTATGATTTAATTCTCACAAATCTTGATAAACGTATTTAATTTATCACAAATAATTTTTGTAGAGTGTTGGTTTCTTTGAGATTTAAGGCTTAAAACTCATGGTATAACATTTCAATATATCTGGATTCAAGAATCTAAAAAATTTAGTTTTAATCATAGAAACTATGTATGTTGTTTTTATATAATTTTTTTTAAATTAATGATTAATTACAATTATATATGTGAATATTTTTTCTTAAGAGAATTTATAGATATGTGTATATATCTGATAACCCATAATCATGACACCAGTTCAAGATTTTGGCAATGTCCTAGAGACCGTAATCCTGACACCGTATCCCAGAAACCATAATCCAAACACTATAACCTTTACACTATAAACGTAACACTATGACTAAGACACCACAACTAGTTTTAGATTTTACAATGTCTGTGACACCAATACCTTTCTTCCATCACCAAGACACTGTTAAATTAGTTTCAAAGGACTGGAAATTGTTACCTAAGACACCGTGATCCTGACACCGCATCTCTAATACCATTTCCCTATCTAAATTTTATTGCGGAACTGTGACCATCTCACGGTTTAATGGAATAGTAGATGATGAAATTTCTAGTTACCCCATCTCAATACATACTATGACATTGTTCCATTCATTCATTCTATTTGAATATAAATTTAAATGTTACCTTTATCAGCCACATTTGATTCATTTAATGTAACTGACTTTAATAATGCTTCTTTACATTTCACCTATTAGAATGAGATACGACGTGTAGAAATCATGATACTTGTCAGATCCAATAAATGTTCCCTGAAATAAAAATAAAAGCATAATACTTGGAGAACGAAGAAAATGTTACATATATTTAAGAACATATTAATATCTCATCTAACCAATTTTAATTCAATAATGTAATGAAGAAAACATGAGGACATCTCAATTGAGCTACATGTCCAATGGAAAAACTAATTCAGCATATCATGTAAGGATAAGAGTATACCTGTAGAACCATAAACTCACCTGGATTCCAGAAGATGAACCTCTATTTTTTTGTGTCGTCCTCTAGATGAGGATAAAATCTTCATCTCTGTAACATATAAGGTCTTTGGATATATATCTTAAGACACGCCGAGCCTTCTATATCCTCTCTCAAAATTATGTTCTCTGTTGTGTGAATTTTTATATACATTCAAGTAGTGTGTGTGTTTGTGTTAAAACAGACATTGTCCTGTGTATCATACAGATGGATAAAAGATATATTACACTCATATCTTCTTATATATGTTTACTCCCACAAATAAGTGTAGAAGCGGTCTTTGTGTGACATGTTATTTTATTCCCATGAAGAACAGTGGATGATGTCATGTGACCTAGATAGTTCTGCGTACTGTTTTTTACACCAATCCAATGTGTGGATCATGTTTACTAATATAAACTATATTTTGGTGGGTGAACACCATGTTTTGTTTATTAGGCCATGTCATGAAACTGAACAACTTTTTTTTATCCATTGTGTTTTTCTATTTAGTTTTTCTCTATTTTGAATTATCTTTCTGAAAACTAAATTTTATAATGATAGTTACTGTTGGATAGTTGTTATAACTAGTTTTTGTTATTATAATAGTTTAAAAAGTTTCATTATTATCTCATATAGATACTATTAATTATTAATCGATCATATGAGAATCTTTTTTAACAGCAAAAATATTATAATATAATTATATTTATTAATTGTCCTGTTTTCATTTTAATCGGTTGAATCTTTTAAGAAAACAATTTTGACATAATTTTTAGGAACTCAATTCACCCCTATTGAGAATCCTACTCTGAAAAAATATTTTACTGGATCATAAAATTCATGAGAAAAACATTGATAGCAATTTTTAATACTAGGGCATGAAACAAAATTTGATGGGTTGGTGAATTTAAAAATTTTATTAGTATAATGAATTTTCATGCCATATCTAGTGATTTGTTCCCGATTAAAGTCCTAGGATCACATGCGATATATAGAGGGGATATAAATTATAATTGAAAAAATACCTTGATAGAAATGAATGGTTCTCGATTGATGCTCGTCCCTAGAGACTGTTTGACAAACGATTCGAAGATGATCTTATAAATATCATCCACTCATGATTCATGATGTTACGATCATGTATTTCATCAAATTTCATGAAATATGGAAGATATCTGATTACCAATTTGACTTCTCAATAACCAACATGTTCATGTGTATTCTATCCATTAAAGATATACTTTAAAATTTTATAGGTTAGTGACAGACTCTATTTAGAATGTCAGAGGAGAGAGATAGTATCTCATTCCGTTGAAATTAATTTCCAATGGATTGGGTTCCTCTCTCTTACGCATATTGTGGGAGTATCAAATACCTTGAAATGGTTCTACAACCCCAGGAAAAAATACCCATTGAATAATAAATAAATATGATATTATGATGAAAAAGCTATTTCATTAATGATATTTATGTTTTATTATATACAACTAATATATATTAAATATATTAGATGATTATATCGATTCATCAACTAAAATCATAGTTCCCACTAATGATAAACCAACATTTAATATTATATAATATTTATTTATTTAATATTAATCCATATATTAACATGTCACATTTATATAATTTTTAATAATTAAATCAAACCAATTTTTTTGAACTTGAATAATAATCAATATAATTATTTATCAGTGATCGATAAAACATGGAAAAAATTTAGACACCGTGGTTGGTCCAACCATGCCATTTATACTTATTCTCTCAAATTGGTAGATTCTAGAATATACTATTATGTGAGACCCTTTTGGCCAATATCTTGATTACATCGAATAGTATTCAAATTCTATGAGTGGAGCATAAAAATCATCAAGGACCCTAATGATATAATGAATAATGATAGAAACAGAAAAAATAATACAAATATAGAAGACATAATATAATGTATTTATCTTTAGATATATTTTAATGTTGGACACACACATTTTTCATCATCTTCTACTTCATTACTATTTTTCAATATAACTGGTTGAGATTATCTATGACTTCCATAGACAATGATTTAGGATATTACAACCATGATCATCAACTAGTCCCATGTTATTACTTACATATCTCTAAAAGGAATTTTTTTTCTTTACAATTCAATAAATTCAATACCACTAATATTAATCCAAACAGAATATACACCACTAAAATTTCCATGATATGGTTTTTTAATTTCAACAACGTATACAGGAAAATGAAAAACATTAATAATGATCTCAAGTTAGGGTACCAATTCAAATATCTATATATATGAACAACCAATGAATCCTAAAACATGTGGTGTTATTTTTAGTGGGTCTATCCCCATGATCTCACAGTTTAGGGATCTCATAGAAAGAGCTTTATGAGAAGAACACTCAATGATTTTGAGCACCCAACACCTGATAGTCAACAATCTACTGTGTCTAGTCAGTATAATGTATCAAGACCATATGACCCTTATTTAAGATTAGTGTAATAGTATCTCAAGTTTCTCATTATATCATATAACATACTATAATATTTTAATATGTCAAATAGTATAAAAAATTATCATTTAAATAATCGGAATAAATATTTACACTATATTTGTAAGCATACATTATGGTTAACATGATGTACGCATGATATGGTTAAAATAAATTACTATTTTTTTATCTCTAGGGAACCAAATTTTACAAAAAATAATGCCACCATATATTTAATTGAAATATCACTTTAGAGATCTCTAAATACTACATAGGGTAATTTATTTAATGGACATTCAATTTTTGTGAGGCATAAGATATCACCATTTTATTTTTCCAGTGAAAACATATATATCCCATCCTTAAATCATTAATTGATATTATAAATTATTATCCACTGTAGCGTAATATTTCTACAAATATAGTGGCCAAAATATCTTAATCACCTTGAAATTGTCCTCATATTATAATTTCAAAAGGAACATATATTCCTTCTATATTTTCATTGATAATGTATTTAGTATCCATGATAAATTTTTATCAATGTATTTATAGTATACATCCAATCCATGAAAACAATAGAATTCTATTATAGTAGTTGGTAAGATATATTATTTTAATTTCAATTTTATTTTAAGGATATATTGAAATATATTTTAAATTAATCACATTACCCAAGATTGATAATCTCTATATTGATAATTCACACATGTAAATAATTCAAATAACATCAACTTTATCATGGTATTTAGTATGATGCTCCACTAATATTAATTATCCTTCAATATATGAAAATATCATTTTATATATTCAATTATAAATTAGAAAAATTAATCTCTAATGAGTCTATGTAATATATTATAGAACATATCAATTTATTTTGTTGTTTGAATGGTCTCACTATGAATTCATTAATTACATCTCTTATATAATAGGTATTCTTGTGTATATAAATCATTTTCCACCATAATTGATGACAATTAGATCAATGGTTAATCATTTAGTATTATTAATCACCTCAAAATTGAAAATTTAATTTTTAAATATGGAGTGTATGATATTTGTTCTTGATTACGGTATTGATAAGATGACAATAATTAAAAAAGGCACAATGATCCATCAATTATATTCAAAAATAGAGTGATTTCATTCCATGTGAAATCACATGGGAATATAAAACCATTGAAATTTTTTTCTTGATGTTTATTAATTAAATCATTAAATTAATTGGTATTTTTTCTGTAGAAATGTTTTTTACAACATATTAAAACCTAGTATGTATTCAATTGAAAACACAACACAAAAAATAGGGGAAAACAAAATTGTTCATTTTAAAATACAAGTAATTTATTATATAATTTAATAATAAATGACATTTATTACCTCCATAATTACTTGATATAGTTATCCATTGTTATGTCAAGACATTTTTTAAGTAATTTCATTAAAATGAAAGTCCAAAATTTTAATGTCATCAATATATGATCATGGAGAGAATAGGGATATGATATGAGATTTACATCTTTTAAATTGATATGATATTTCAATAAAGAGTTCCAATCCATTACTGGTATAACAAATAATTAAAAAAAAGATGATGAACTATATTTTCATGATGTACCCTCCAACAATTTTCCATCAAAGAAGAGTTATATAACTTTGTTAGAATAATTACACAACCATGCCATTTCATTGATACTCAATATGCAATTTTTGAGGTGGAAAATAAGTATTAATGGTACACTTTTTTATATGTTCATTTTCAAACAAGAAGAATAAAATTATCCATTAAAAATAATGGAGTGAATAATGAGAAACCAATAAATAAATTATGTTTCTTGACACACATCTAAAATTGTGATGGAATAGGTTTTCGCTTTCTCCCATAACATAGACAGTTACTGATGTCAATTTTCATTAGTAACCATTTTTTTAAATATAGGCGTAATTTACATAATACATATAATTTAAGATATTTTTTTAGTGATTTAGGATTATTTTTCGTTTCATAAAATTCATTTTTGGGACTCTTCATTTATCTTTACCATTCATGTTCTTTGTGGTGTTCCATTCTGAATATAATATATTTACTTATTTTGTTAAGGTAATTTATACCATGATTCATACCATATTATGGGTATTTATAAAAAATATTATTCATACCCTTTTAGGTTTTTGAATTTAAGTTTTATCCAATCACCATTTTCACTTATTTTCCCCAAATTCTTTAAAATAATGATTATTTATAATATCTATTTCAACTATTGAATCAGATCAACATAAACATTCAATGGTTAAAATGTACCTTATAGCTTGTTCTTTTATAGATTTGGTTTTAATCATGTAAGTAAATGATTTATGTTTTATACATGGTCAATAATAATCATAGAATCATAGAATGTAAGACATGTGATGTTTTATTCAGGGGAACCGATGGGATCATCATATTTTTATTTCCACTCTAGAAATTCTCATTCAAATATAAGGTGATGTTTTCATGGAAAATATTTACCAAAAAATAACTTCTTAGAAACCTCACAAACCATGAATATTATTTTCACATATATTTCTTTCATTAAGTTGGTCCACCATTGATCGGTTTCATTATAAAAATGATAAATAGATAAAAAAATATTCAATCTCTATGACCATTAAAATAAAGAATATATTTTATATTATGCTGATCCATTTCATAGAAGTTAGTGGATAAGAATACCAACAAAAGGATAGTTTCCATTTCCTCATAATGGAATTAATATTATAATACTACCTCATGATAAATTTAATACTTAATAATGATTTATATTATTTTCTATAGTTTGATAGAGTTTGGAGATCATAGATACTAGATTTTACACTCCCCCCATTAGGTTTCTTACTGTGATAGCCATTGCTCATCCATTACATTTATTGTTCTCAAAATTCCTACAAGATTCATTCATTGACTACTAACTAATAAGGTTACTGTAATCATTAATAATTAATGTTGGAAATCATATATTCAGAAAAATCAATTCTAAAATTGCATGATTTTTGAAACATTTTTTAAACCTATCACATTTATGGTTCTTTGACTATTACATTTAGATTAATATACATTGTCTCATTACTACCATATTATTCTTAATAACACAACACATTAAACCACTATGCCCATTTTGAATCCAACATAGAGACAAGTGAAAATAATATATAAATATATAAATATATAAATATATATATATATTATCATTTTATTGGCATATTATCTTTATCTAACAATAAATAATATTCCAGAACAAAATAGTTAATGAATTTGTAGATTTAATACATGTAAAACTTATTTTAAAAATTAATACAAATCATCAATAAATTATATTTTTATATTTTTTTAATTTTAGACACAACAAAAATAATATTATTCTTTAAAATCGAGGGAAATTAAAATGAAAAAATTGGTCACCTTAGAATCCCATTAAGGTTATAAATTTTAGATATCAATAAGTAATCGTGAGTGAGTGTAAGATGAGAATGTGGATATGAGAACATAATATCTCTACACAGTCATAACATAATAAAATCATACCCAATAAAACATAGATCATATATCATGATACATGGAATTTTTTTGTGGTATAAATATTGAATTGTAATGTATTAATGTGTGAACTGGAATCCATAATAATGGTAGATGAAAATATATCATATGATTATGATTGTATAATATTTATATGGGAAAATCAACCATTTTATCATGCCTTATATTAAAATCCATAAAAATAATGGAACATTACCCACAATTTATCATGTTTTATATCTAATAACATGCATATAATATAATTATATATAATGAATTATCCAAAGAATTTCATGGTTATAAGGGACCCACATATCATTTAGTGGACATTGTACCATATGGGCTTGGGTTTATTCCCCGTTCCAAATAATATGATGAGGTATAATCTTTACCCAATGTATTAGGGGAATATAAAAGTCCCATCCATCACTTAAGGATATACCATATATATGTGTTCAATATGAACATGAAATCATTCATATTTCCATTATAGAGTAAATAACATCTATGACAGAAAAACGTTTTATGGAAACTTACACAAAAATATATTACAAAAAATATAAATAAAGATATTGGATGGAATAATATAGAATAAACACAATGAATCATGATATACATTATGGAATGCTGAAATTAATTTAAAATACATTTATAATATGATTATACATTTTCTATAAATAATAAGAACAAATAACATCTACTATTGATAAAATAATCTAAGGGAAATTTATTTATTTAAAATTGGTTATAAAAAATCATGGGAAAATATTGAAAACAATAGGATGCAAGCTACTATATAAAAATGGATATATCCTTGAAAATTTATTTTTTTAAAATTAAAAACAAATTAATAGTTTCTTTAATAAATTTTAATGAAATCAAAATATATAAAAAAATTACACATATAAAAAACCATTAAAATACATAATATAAATATTTATAAAAAATTAATAGTTATTGATAAATTAAAATTAAAAAAATATAAGTATATAAAAACATATACACTAATAAATATTATGAATATTTTTATGGGTGACAAATATTTATTACAAAAAAGATGAGATAAGGCCAGATTCTGCCATTAGTAACAATTTAGTGGAGTTGTGAACCTATGGAAAGTGAAATGTTAAAACGATATGAAAAAATAATATATAAATATTGAATATGAAAATATATTTTTTATGTAACACCCCATTATTCCATGGTACGCTTCTCTTTGAATAATATAGTAGCGTGTGTTGTACACAACTTCGAGTTCTATCACACACCACAACCAATCAAACTAGCCATTGTGAATAGTAATACCCAATTTTTGAAATTTTATAAATTTTATCATTCAAAATGGACTTCATTTTTTGATTCATAATATCGAAATTAGTTTAGGGTGAACATTTGGTACTTTTATGATATCTTTCAAATTTTGGTTAATATTGAAAATTAGTAAATTTTATTTTAAAACAACTTTTTTAATCGAGATACTTAATAGTTTTAAATTATGAATTTGAGTGATTTTATAGTATAATTAGATTATATTTTTACCATTTTAATCCAATGTTGGTCATTCGATATAAATTCACATTTAAACTGGACATAAGCAAGTGCCAATCTTTTGATAGTTATTATCTCTTTAAAACACGCTTTTCGTTTTAACAACGGAAATTAATTTTAAATTAATTACATCAACTTATGTGTTTTAAATTTTTATAAAAATGGATTCCATATTTAGAATCAGTAATTCTATAGTTTTTAAATAGTAATCTTTTAATTTTATATATTTTGAATAATTACTTCGGTAAATATTTTATTTACCGCTGTTAAAGGGTAAATCTGGTAAATAAGGGTAAAAAATAATATTATAATAATAATTAATTACTCTAAAACATGTCATAACTCTACTAGTTGATACCTTTCTGACCATGGGCATCTTTGGGTCGATTTTGGGACCCCATGGATCCACATGTAAGTGATAATGATACTTTATATTAATTAAGTTAAAGTAAATAAAAAAATAACATAAGCATATATATTTTAGCAAAACAATTTTTACATAAGGTTTTATATTTTTTATTTTAAACTATAAATATTCATTAGAAATATAAAAATATTTCCTATAAAATGGTATTTTATTTATTATTTTTAGACAGTGGAAAGTAAAATTTATTTATGACACAATAATAATGCAATATTTTCCTTATAAATGATAGAATCAAATAATTAGTATTATAAATGTTAATATAAAAACAATTTGAAATCATTAATGACATCCATGAATTTTATTGATAAATATGACATGTTAGGATTTCTTAAATAAATTTGGTTCAAATTAATAATGTTATTAAGAATTAAACAAAAATCAATTATTAAATATTGTCAAAATTTCCATAAAAGAGTTTTTAAAACAAATATTATATTATTAATTCATATTCTATTTCTAAAAAACTACGGTTCTGCCATAGGACATATATAATGATAGGTTTATATGTAATGGATGACTTGGGGGTCTCTTGGAAGTATATAGTATGTTTATTAATCATATAATATAAAAATACAAAGTGACATGGAAAATGTCAAACTTTTTAGCATAGAGTTAAATATAAATGATATGGTTAATATAGTGACCCAAAACTGTCTAAAATCTACTGGATGAAATTATTTCAACCCATACGAACCATATACTTTTAATAATATACTTTGAAGCTATTAGAAATAGAATATGAATTTATTATAAATTAATACTTTAGATTTTTCCGAAAGAGCCCCTCCACCCCCTTATAAAAGGACACCACTTATAACCATTTCTTCATACCTTTAAAGCCTTTTGGATGCGACAAACTCCAACAAAATACCATCTCAACTATCCTCCCTTAATCCTAGAGGCCTTCCTTTAGTCAGAAATCCTACCTAAGGATCTCTTTTGATCAAATCAAAAGGAAAAACCGAAGAAGAGGTAAGGTTTTCACCACCCTCTTTCATGTTTCATTCTTCTTCAACTTCATATTTATTTTATATTTCTATTCTAAAATAATAAATCTAGTACCTTATATATAAATTCAGGTTATTATAAATATGTTACAACCATATTCAGTATTCTACCCATCCATTGAATGACATGTCACCATACGTGTGTACGTACGGCCTACCGTCTCCACGTTATGGTGTAATTGTTATTCAATATATTATTATTTGGATGGGTATAATAATGATGTGTAATTAATATAAATAAAAACTATGACGTGATAATTATTTTTTACATATGATATAACATCCAATTATATATTATTTAAATATCAAAATAATGATATTGTCATTCGTGCGTACGTAGGGATTACCGTCTCCATGAAGGCGACAAGACTTATTTCCCATCATATCCATTGAAGAATAAATTTCATCTAATTATAAAAAATAATATTTAGAGACATTATATAATTATGGATATGAATAATATTCATTCCATTCATAAATAATGTGGCTCACATTACACATTTTATAAAGGAAAATGAATCTGTTAACACCCGAAACGACAATAATACTATGATATTATCAACAAATCAATGTTAAAAGATCATATATGTTATCATATTAATAAATATAATTCTTCTATAATTCAATAAAAATTATTTAACCATTATATAGGAGGTTAACCTACCCTCGACCAAGGAAAAATTATAAAGTAAGGGGTTTTCATCTCACTTGTTATTCCAGTGAGATTCATGCCATATTGCCACTATTACCTTTTCTGTGGTTTGTGTACTGCCCATAATTTTATTATTTTTGTAATACACTTTAATTTATGTGTATTTAAATATTCATTGTATGATAACTCTTTCATGGGGTGTATGTTTCGTATGTTACCAAATTGGAGTGGGTTTATTTCACAATCTCTTCATTATCTGAGGTTGTTTATACGTAATTATCTAGTGGGACTTTTTTATCATCCACATCCATGTTTCTTAAAATCGTATTTCAAAACATTATTACAATTTTACATAATATGGGTTAAAGTCATTTATACTCTTGTTTAAATTTTTATAAGATTTTTATAATGTTATATATTTCGGTTCTTTTCCAAACAAGGTCCCATTTAACCTATTTGACAGAATTAATGTAAGAATGTATTTTTTTAACTTATACGGTGGGTGATGCACTTTTCCACCATTATAAAATCACCGTATCATCCATTACAAGATTATAAGAATATTTTGAATGTACATTTTTTATTTTATAATTATGTGACTTTCAAAATGAATTTTTTAAGAATTTGTGAAAGGTACTCTTTATCAAGATCAGAATTTTAAGTGTTTTAATGATTTATCTTTCTAAATCTTTTAAATTAATGTATATGTTTTCAAAATTATATTAGGCTTAATTTATATGGACATTAGTGTTTTTAAATTATATTTCTTTTCAAATCTTTTCAACCGGTATGGGAAACTTTGATTCAAAAATATCTTTTAAATTACTTCCTTAATAAATGTGTGACTTTTAAATGATTTCAAAAAAGAGATATTTCTCTCAAATTGTTTTGATTTCATATATGTCAAAATCCTTTGATGGATTTTAATATTATTTGAAGTTGATTTATTATGATACAAAACTTCCATATTGTATTGAATGTTTTGTGATATGTTTGACTGTGGAAGTTTTATTTTTATACCATTCATGGTTTATGGTGAAAGTATTGACACTTCGTATGCCAGTTTTAATCTGAATGTGTATGTTATTTTTAATCCTGTTCATATGAGAAATGCATTGGACTTATTAAGTGATGGGTGGAGCCCGCTATAGCTCCTCAATTCATCGGTTTGTCTCATGAGAAAAATTTGTGTCTTGGAACAAGGCCTTAAAAAAATCTTATTTGAGGTCTTGGCATAAGGCCTTGACTATGTGGTTATGATAGTCTGGTATTATGAATTCTGTCATTATGAATGTGGTTATTGATATTTCATGTTATTATTTGAGTAGTAGAATATCAATGTGAATAAGTAAATGGAATTATTTCATTTTATTTTTTCCATATTATGTTGATGTTCAATTCTAAAAGGCCTTTGTTTTAGTTACACATTTCTTTAAATGTTTATGCTTATTTATGAAAGTTTCCGCTATATTGTTATCCTTACTGATCATCTAAGATCACCCCTTTCTATGTTTTATTTTTACTAGGATGCGAAGAAGAATTTTATGAATTACCTGTAGAGATAGTCTGAGGGGATATGAGTTTGGTCTATGGAAATAATGGTGTTTTAGTTTTTCACTTTATGATGTAATGTATACATTATGAATGTATCTAGTGATTCCATGCCTACTAAACTAATTGGTCTTTAGAGACATGATCTTTTGTGATCATGCCAATGTTTTGTAATAGTGCACTGAATCTGGAAAACTGTGGCTGCGGCGTTACAGTTGGTTTCATAGGAAATTTATTACAAACCATGGAAACTAGATTTAGATAAACTCTGATTAGAGCACGTAACCCTACGATGGACCTTGAGAATTAGTATAGAAGATCATCCTAATGGTTAGGTATTGTAGAGATTTTTTGTGTTTTCTGAGATATACATACATGTCTGGATCCGATCAAGTAGAGGCGGCTCTGGCACAGATGTACCTAGGGGTAAAACCCGAAAATACCAATTTGAGCTAGACTCGAACAAGAACTGGTTCACGACAATGGGCCTTACTGCACTTTTGGTTAAGACACTCCCGATGGATATTCTTAGGATAATTTTCATTTTATTTACAAAATGATTTAAATTTTTTTAATATAGGATGACAATAAATGACCTTGGTTAAACCTAAGGTGTTTCAAAATGAGAAAATGGTGTCATGATATTCTCTCAATGATTTTATGACTACTGTTTCTCACACAATGCTTTCTGGTTTTTTTCAATGACTTGATTCAAAGGATGTCATATTAACTTTTAGAATGATGTACAAGGTGGGAATGGTGGTGGAAATGAGAAACAAAATTGAATTTTGAAAGGACTAAAAGATATCGTGTTCAGGCCAAATCATTTTTCCTAAAATACGATCAATAACATATATATCAACAAAATCTCAGACTCAAAAAAAAGAGAAAGGTGATGAATGATAAGAGCTCCAGTAGTGGAGAAATGGAGAAAAGAATCCTAAATTTTCATAATACCAGAAATGAGGAATGAGACACCCAGGAAAGTGTCTTAATGGAACAATGAAATTCTTTACGTGTGGGAACGAAGGACATAATGTGAAGAATTGCTGAGGAAAAATGAAGAGTACTATGGAAGAAAATAAAAATGGTCCCAAGAATCCCTTTATAGTCATTTTTCATAAATATAGGGGACCTAGCCATTACTCGAGTGAATTACCTATTCTATATGATATTTTCTTGGTCAAAGAAGATGCTATATGGAAATAAATTTGTTGGAGAAATGTTTTAAAGTATTACTGCTCTATATTGATGGTATTACTTTGATAAAAAAATTTCTTGTATTTCTAACCCTGCAGTTTTCCATGTGAGATTTATCTTTGAGGAAGACTTATCTTTTCTCTTGTGGATATAGTTATAAATAACAATTTTGTTTTATATGATCATTTGGTTTGAGGAAATTACAATTTATTATATTTTGGGATGAAAATGAATGGTATGAGATAAAATTTGTGGTTAAATTATGTTATGGCTATTTTGAGGAATTTATCACATTTTGGTAATGTTATAAAATATAGTTTTGAAAAATGACAACACGCAGACCGTTTGACAACCTGTCGCGTCGGACAAAGCTGTGGGAATCGAACCCACATCCAAAGTGCGAATGGGATTTATTGCCTACCACTAGACTATGTGAAGTCCCTGGTTAGTGTGACTAATTTTTTTTAGTTAAATGATATTATTGATCAATAATATGTTGATTTGGGATCTTATTTCTTATCAAATGAATACCCTTATTATCGGAAAACAATTTGGTGATTATGTGATAAATGTAATATTGGATGATGTTCAGTTTTTAGGGAACACTATATGCCCAAAGAAAATAGAATACTATGGGATTTAGTTTTAGGAGTAATGGTGTATTTTTATCTATGTTTTTATTGTGGATTTATAGTGATTTGGGTTATTTATGGAAATGATTAACGTATAATAGAGAATATGTTATTAGGTTGATTACATTTAAGTATGTGACTTTAATAGTATTTGATGTCAATTGGAGATACAACTTAACGTGGAAGAATACCTACCCACATTCATCTATGTTTTGGGTTTCAATATAATTTTGGATTATATTGAAGGATTTTAAGGTCAATTGGTTATTGAATGATATTTATTTAACTTTGGGGTATTGTTGGTTTAATTTTAGAAATTAAGATTAGTGTGTCTTTCTCTAATGTAATATTTTTTTTGGGGATCATCTGATCTAATACTAAACATTTTGGTTTTGATTAATCTCTATAGACAATGTAACTATATAGTTTATCCTTCATGGATCATGTGATTCTATTAGAAGTTTATTCTAGCTCATTCAGTGTGACCAACTCTTCTTTAATTGTCATCGTTTAAAAATGAGTTAGTAGTAGAAATTTATTAAATAATGAAACATTACATAAAAAGTAAGTATATCTATATATGATGTTAGTAAATCTCAGAAATGAATTCCTTATCTTTATTTAATGTAACTTAAATCAAAAAAAATGTTGTCAGTTTAATTTTCCTACTGGGAAACTAATGACTGTTTGTCCCATCATAAGTTTGTGGTTTTCTCGTTGTTAACTTTCTCCTCATCATGTTCTCTATCCCACTCCATCAGAAATTGACATTTATTTTATCATCTAAATCCATGTTTTTCTACGTGGAATCTTAGTGTAAGTTATCTCGACTGACCTTTGTACTTCTCTTTCTTTCTATTAAAGTGATAGTTTTATTGACTTTGTTTCCGATGTGGGACTTTACATTATAATTCCAAGCCCAATTTTAAAAATTGTGAGGACACAATTTATTAAAGTATGGGATAATATATCACCTCGAGCATCAATGGAACACTTCTCTTTGAATAATACAGTAGCGTGTGTTGTACGCAACTTCGAGTTCTAACACACACCACAACCAATCAAACTAGCCATTATGAATAGTAATAACTGTTTTTTAAAATTTTATATATTTTAACTCTCAAAATGGACTTCATTTTTCAATTCAGAATATCCAAATTATCTTAGCATGAATTTTTGGTACTTCTCTGATAACATTCATATTTTAATGAATAGTGAAAATTACTAAATTTTATTTTAAAACAAAATTTTTAATCAAAATAATTAATAGTGATAAATTATTAATTTTAGAGATTTAGCGTATAAATAGATTATATTTTTACCATTTAATCCAATGATGGTCATTGGATATAAATTCACTGTTAAACTGGACATAAGAATGTGCCAATCATTTGATAGTTATTATCTCTTAAAAACATGCTTTTCGTTTTAACAATGGGAATTAATTTTAAATTAATTACTTCCACTTCTGTGTTTTGAATTTAGAGAAATGGCTTCCATATTTAGAATCAGGATTTCCAAATTTTGTAAATAGGTAACTTTTATTTTTAGACATTTTGAATAATTATTTCATTACATATTTTATTTACCGTCACTAAAGGTTAAATCCTTTAAATAAGAGTAAAAAATAATATTATAATAATAATGAATTACGCTAAAAGGTGTCCTAACCCTATTGTTTGATACATTTCCGTCTATGGAAATATTTGGGTCGATTTTGGGACCCCATGGGTCCACTTCTAAGTGATAATGACATATTATATTAATTAAGTTAAAGTAAATACTAAAATGACATAAGCATATATTTTTTTTTGAAAAAAAAGTTTTACATAGGGTTATATATGTTATAATTTTGACTATAAATATTATTTAAAAATATAAAAATATTTATTACTTAATGGTATTTTATTTATAATTTTTATACATTGAAAAATTAAATTTTTTTATGACACAATAATGATGAAATATTTTCCTTATTAATGAAATAATCAAATAATTAGTATTATAAATATTAAAATAAATATAAATTGAACATTTTGATGACATACACGAATTTAATTGAATAATATGACATGTTTTTATTGTTTAAATGAATTTGGTTTGAATTAATAAAGTTGTTTTGTTTTTAACAAAAATCAATTATTAAATAGTGTAAAAGTTGACATAAAATAGTTTTAAAAAAATATTATATTATTAATTCATATGGTATTTAAAAAAATATAAGGTTCTGCCAAAGAACTTATATAATGATAGTTGAATCATTAATGGTCCACTTGGGGATCTATTGGAAGTATTTTTTATGTTTATTAACAATATAATATTAAAATACAATGTTACATGGTAAATGTCAAACTATTTAACTAAGAGTTAAATATAAATGATAAATTTTATATATTGACCCAAAATTGTTTAAAATCTATTGGATGAAATGATTTCGACCCATCCCCACATTAGAACTGTAATAATCTACTTTGGAGCCACTAGAAACTGAATATGAATTTATTATAAATTAATACTTTAGGTTTTTCCTAAAGAGCCCATCCTCCCCCTTATAAAAGGACACCACTTCTAACAAATTATTCATACCTTCATAGACTTTTGGATAGGCCAACATATGAAAAAATAGCCTATAAAATATCCTCACTTAATCCTAGAGGCCTTACTTTAGTCATAAAGAAAACCTAAAAATCCATTTTGATCAAATCAAAAAGAAGAACCCGAAAAAGAGGTAATGTTTTCACCACCCTCTTTCAAGTTCCTTTCATCTTAAACATCATATTTCATTGTTATTTACATTATAAAATAATAACTCCAGTTTATTCTATATATTTTGATGTCATTATAAATATGGTACAACCATATTCAGTATCCTATACATCCTTTGAATGACGTGTCACCATACGTGCGTACGTACGGCCTACCGTGTCCACATCATGGTGTAATTGTTATTCAATATATTTTTATTTGGACGGGTCTAATAATGATGTGTAATTCATGTAATTAATAAATATATCATGTTAATTACTATTTATATATGATATAACTTCCAATTATAAATTATTTTAATATCAAAATAATGATATTGTCGGTCGGGTGTACGTACAGATTATTGTCTCCATGAACACGATGAGATTCTTTCCCCATCATATCCATTCAAGACAAAATTTTATTTGATGATTAAAATCAATGTTCATAGACATGATATCATTCTAGATATGAATAAGATTCATCCCATTCATAAAAAATATGGCTCACATAATCATGAATATAAAGGAAAATGAATCTATTAACACCCGAAACGACGATAATACTATGATATTATCAAAAAATCAATGTTAAAAGATCATATATGATATCATATTAATGTATATTATTCTTTTATAATTAAATTACAATAATTTCGCCATTATACATGATGTTAACCTACCATTGACTAAGGAAAAATTACAATGTAAGGGGTTTTCATCTCACTCTTTATTCACGTGAGATTCATACCATATTGACACATATTACATTTTCTGGGGTGTACGTACTACCCATAATTGTATTCTTTGTGTAATACAATTTAATTTTTGTGTATTTAAATATTAATTGTACGATACATCTTTCATGAGGTTTATGTTTCTTATGTTACCAAATTGGTAATGGTTTATTTTACAATCTCATCATTATCTGAGGTTGTTTATACGTAATTAACTACTTGGACCTCTTTATCATCAACATCCATGTTTCTTAAAAATATATTTCAAATCAATATTACTATTTTAAAGAATATGGGTAAAAGTAATTTATACCCTTTTTTAAATTTTTATATGAATTTTATAAAGGAATCTTTTCGTCTTTTTCCAAACAAGGTCCATTTTAACCTTTTCGGTTGAATTAAGTTAAGAATGTATTTTTTTAACTTACATAGAGGGTGCGGCTATTTTCCACCATTATAAAATCATCAAAGCATACATTAAAAGCTTATAAGAATATTATTATATTAAATGTTTTATTTTATAATTATGTGACTTTCAAAATGAATATATTTAGAATTTGTGGAAGGTACTATTTATCAAGATCAATATTTTAAATGTTTTAATGATTTATCTTTCTAAATCATTTTATTTAATGTCCATGTTTTCAATATGATTTTTAAGATTTATTTTTGTGTAAATGAATGTTTTTAAATGATTTTTATTTTTAATATTTTCAAAGTGTTATGTAACACTTTGATTCAAAAATCATAATTTAATAGTTTCCTTAATAAATGTGTGACTTTTAACTGATTTCAAAAAAGAGATATTTCTCTCAAAAAGATTTTATTTCATCTATGTCAACATCCTTTGTGTATTTTAAGCTTATTTGAAGTTGATTTATTATGTTACAAACCTTTTATATTCTATTGAAGCTTTTGTGATATGTTTGAATGTGATTGTGTTATTTTATACCATTCATGGTTTATAGAGAAAGTATTGACATTTTGTATGATGGTTTTAATACGAATGTGTATGTTATGATTAAACCTATTTATATAAGGAATGAATTGGACATAGTAAGGGACAAGTGGATCCCGCTATAGCTCCTTGATGCATCGGTAGGTATCCGGAGACAAACTAGTGTCTTGGCACAAGGCCTTGAAAAAATATAATTTGTAGTCTAGGAAAGAGGCCTTGAATATCTAGTTATGATAGTCTGGAATTATGAATTACATCATTATGAAAGTGGTTATTGATATTACATGTGATTATTAGACTAGTAAAATATACATGTGAATAATAAAATGTGGTTATTTCATTTTATTTTTTCCATATTATGTGTATGTTCAAGTTTAAAAGGCATTTGTTTTAGTTATACATTGCCTTAAATGTTTACGCTTAATTATGAATGTTTTCGCTATATTGTTATCCTTGAGGAAAATCTGAGATCTCCCCTTTCTATGATTTATTTTTCCCAGGATGTGAAGACATTTTTTATGAAATACCTATAGGGATAGTCTGAGGGGATATGAGTTTGTTCTATGGAAACAATGTTGTTTTAGTTTTACACTTTATGATGTAATGTATTCTTTATGAATGTATCTAGTGATTACAAGGATAATAAACTAAACGGTCTTTCGAGACATGATATTTTGTGATCATGCCAATGTTATGTAATAATGCACAGACTATGGGTAACTAGGGTTGGGCAGTTACAATATATATATATATATATATATATATATCATTAAATTACTTTTAATTTAAATTTAGTTACTAAAAATGTAAATTTCAAATTAGGATTGGTATAGAAACCTATTCAACATTGGTAACTCTTAAATAAAATATATTGAAATATTGTATATTATATAGATCTAAAAATACAAATAATTGTTTTAATAATATAGTATAATTATTTAATGAGGATTTATATACACAACAATAAGATGTAATGTGGTAATTATAGTACGTATTAAAATGAATGAAAACTGAGATGATCAAATCCATACCATCCCATTGAATTCCACAAATGTGAATGAAAATACCATATAATAAACATAAACATATTTATCACTTATTTAGTACAGGTTTCATTATATTCTATTTAACTGTATTCATCTATTACACTAATTTTATTTATTAATTGTCTATTTTAAAAAAGAAAATTTATCTAATTTTGATTATTTCAAACATGTTTCACATTGATGATGTCGGTCCTCATTATTTGATTCCAATTACGTAATTTATATATTATTAAAGGTTTTCAATAATTTATGTTCAATGATTTAAATATTACAATTACCACTTGATGGAATTCATGATTTCTATCTACTAGAATGGAATTTAGGATGTGAATGTTTTTAGTGTTTTAATAATAACAAATTACTTTCTATTGATCAGAATTTATAGATTCAAAATTATAAAAATATTGTAATAACCTCGATTACACATTTAAAAAATATATAATTTATATTTAATATCTAGATTATTATTTATGATGGAAATGGTGTGGTATGTATAATATCTTTCTTGTGCGTGGTTGAACAATCCCAATCCTGATAATGCAATAATAGTGAATGGTTATGATAATTGTATTATATAATCATTATCATTTTTTATAATCATTATGATATTAATAAAAAATCATTATTAATTTTAATAGTAGTTTATATGATATTTAAATTGAAAAATATGTTGAATAAATGGGTATATAGTTTGTTGAATTCTCTCAATCATAGAGCATGTTCTTTTACAATGAAGGATTTAGGCCTCCATCATGGATTCATAGGGTGCTATATGACAAATAAGTATTTATAAGAGGATAATGTTTTCAAGAGGATATAAAACCCCTGTATATATCATCATCATGAGACCACCTACCTGTAATCACAATTCCAAGTGAATAATTCCATCATCCTATCAGGGTAACACACTCAGTCAACTAATCCTCATAAATAACTGAAAATAAAATGATAACACTAACATACTAAAAAAATAGAAACATCAAGGGATAATTATCATCAAAAAAATATTATGATATATTATACATATCGTGAAAAAATATTTCTCATAGGGAATAACTCACAAGGATAATTATATAGAGATAGCCTATATAGTTAATGAAAAACGTAACAACAGTTACAAAAAATCAAATAATAATTTAATTATTATAAAATAAAAAATTATATAATCCAAAAAATATCAATCAAAAACACCCTATGGACATTATCATTTTATATTGTATAGGGAACTAGAAATTATGATTGTAATGTTTGTGGTCACTTCATAACAAAAAAAATCACACATCATTGATATGACAAGGTAAAACTCTTTCCACTATCATGTCAATTCCCTATCTAATTGAAGCATGATTCATCATTATATAAATTATACAAGTGTCGTAGAAAAATATTCCATGTAAAAGTGACCTTAACAATCATAAACACCATAAGGATCATTTTACACCTCATAAAACATGATTAGTATTATCAATGCTAACCCATAAATAATTACATCCAAAAATAAATGTAACAAGTTTATTCATTAATTGGTATGTGTAATTAGTATTATTATCCTCTTGAGGGTTTCATTTAATATATTATATTTATTTTTTTCACAAAGTTCATAGAAATACCCAAATGGACACTTGTGGGAAAAACATTATTCTACAATATTCTCATCTCAGGATGATTAAAAGGTCCTATTTGAGTCACTAATGTAGCATTTCCAGGAAAACAAGAAATAATATTCTGTAAAAATATTATTGGTTTCATTCCCTTATAATTTTATTTTACCATGATTCATAATTTCAAAACACCCCTTAAAAGACAAATATTGGCCACAAACATATCAGTACAATGTTCAACATAGTAGAATAAAATTATAATATTATATGTTGAATCCAATCAATGGAGTGAAAATTTATAATTTTATATATATATATAATATCATCATAATCCCCACTAATATTAATTCCAATGTAATATTATCACTTTTTATAATGACATGTTATTGGAATGTTCAACTGATCCACATTTTATAAATTGTATGTTTATGTATATATATTTTTATGTACTCATATATATAATAATTTAAATTATAATAATATATATTTATAAACTATATGGTATAATATATTAATGTTTTATTACCAATCCCATTATCCAATATTGAACATACATTGGCTAAAAGTGGATCGACACAATCTCTTCTCATCCTATTGCTCAACATAATATAGGTCCAACCAATAATCAACATTTGATGTAATTAGATATTGAATTGTTTTCTCTCTTGTGTCCTGCATTATTTATTTCATGTCCTATACTGTGACCTAGTAACAACACTCACAATAATAAGGTTCATTATTTTTTTGTCGGATCATTCCCCTTCTACATCCCTTCTTTAGATTAACAACCCTAATGCAACCATTCTCTATCTCAACAACCACACTACACCAATACAAACAGATAAACTAATTTTCACAACTGATCAATATAATAAAAGGGAACTACATATAAGATCCATGACACCAACCTCCCCTTCCCTTGTACCGTAATAATCAAACCCAAGAGCAAGCTAATTTTCTCAAGAGGATCCGAAATTAGGCCTCCATACCATGTTTAACCCAGCCATAGAATAAATTTGTTTAAAAATTTGTATAATGAGCTTCCATCACTATTACATCATTGTTTTGTCATGACCTAGCTATACCTTTGTAATAAAAAAATCACAACGAGCCACACCAAATTCATTATCTTAATTCTTTATCCCTCATGAATATAGAATGTTGTTATCATTTTACATTATGTTGTTTGATTATCATATATAGTGAAAAATGGCCACCGATAGAGAAAAAATATATTATTAAAATAATAACTTAATATTTATATATATAATTATAAAGATATTATATAATTAAATTAAACTATAAATACTAAAATACATGAGTGAAATTCAAAAAATAGGTTATGATTCTAGCTAGGGGAGCTTATGATCCTCTCTCATTCCCCTAGATTCCTCTAAATAATCACCATGAAATGTGACCTAAAATTTATTATTAATTTGAAGGAATTATAAATTTATCGAAAAATAAATCTATGATGACCCCTCAGTTTGTTGTAATGTTATATCATTGTTAAATGAAACATCACATAATTATTAGTATTATACTAGTGGAATTAAAATATATGATATTCTTGGAAACTAATCATTATCATATTTTACAATTAAATAATTTTTTACATTTCATTGGATAAAATTTATAATTAAAAAAATTAAATATTGAAAACGTAAACTCCTTTGATTGATGCCTGAATATATACAATTAGTAAATACATCATTCTAAAACTATATAATCTTTTGAAAATTTATTAATGGGAATTTACAATGATATAATTTACATTATCACTAACATTTTATGAAATCACTTGAATTCCCTTGAAATTAAATTATCTCTAAAAATAAATTTTTAATACCATTACTTTGATAGAGAATCATCTTTTTTTGGGTTGAAAAAATTGTAGAAATCCCATTCAATGATACCCACCAAAACTCTAAAGAATAAAAATACATCCTTAAACCATCTAATCCAATTCATGTAATTCCAAATAAGGATCGACAAACATTTAATTATAAATAATTAATTATACTAAATTTAGAAAATAAATAATGATATATATAACATCTGTAATACATAATGGTACCAATGAAAATAACATAACACATCTAATATATTGTTTCTATTCAATATTGATAAAGGTGAATTGAGTTATTAGAATGGTTATAGTATAAAAAAATTGTAATTTTACATTTATGAGGTTTCCATGATAAATACATTTTTTTCATTTCCAATATAGTTTTTTATAACTAATTCTAAGAAACCAATATAATTTATATTGATAACTCCTCATACCAAATACGAAACCTCTCTCATAGATTCCATTATACATGAGTCAATTTACAAAATTTGTATATTAGTTTTTTAAAATTTTCGAATCAGTTATGAAAAAATCATTTTATATCCACATATAAAACATGAAATATGAACTTGTCCACTCTATTATACATATAGACATAACATTTTATCATCAAAATGAATAAGAAAAAAATCCATTATTATATCATAATTATAAATATTCCTATGATATGAGTCTTTCTCTAAAGCATAAATAGATATTGGAAACTATTTTCATTTATAAATGACATATATTTAAGAATTATATCTTAAAAATTATTATTAATTTTAAATATGGACATAAAAAATAGGGTTCTCACCCCTTCATAGAGACTAATAATGTTATAATAATTGACACTATATATATAATCGTCCATGCATTAAATATATTTAATAACATTCATCAGAAAAATTCCTACTGAACTCTTTATAGATGATTCCATACTATCTGAACATAATAAAATCACAATTAACCATAAGAAATACATATCTATAATTCCAATAATGAATAATACTATAATTTTGGGGGTTATTTTTTTCAGATTACTATTCCACAAATAGAAGAGGATCTAGCTGAATTTAGAATTAATAAACTATTAATTTTTATTAGTCTTGAACTTCATGAAGTGTATTTATTTAAAATCTAAATCGTCATGGTGTGAATTATTTTTCAATAAATATTACACTATGAACCACAAACTATTATACTCAAAAAGATGATAAAAAAATAATTCTTGCTAATTTTGGGATTAAAAATAAACAATAATCCTATTTAATTATAATATTATCAAATTAAATATTTGTTACATAGTATTCAAAACTGAGAATCACCCTAAAATAAAATTTTGGATTCATCCTAGTTAATATATTAAACAGATTGTTTATGGTTATCTTATATGTAATTTTATTATATATGAAAATATCTATAATTTGAGTAAACCAAAATAAATTTTATAGGGTAGTTAGACTGACTCATTATTGATCAAATCATGTATAAAGGTATTATTTATATTTTCAAATAAACCATTCAATCCATGTTTACCTAAAATAGTTAGTTTTAAAATAACCTGTCAATCTCTTTGATGACCTAAAAACAATTATACTAATGAATCCCAACATTGATCTAATCAAAGTATCCAAATACAATTTTTAATTTTTATATTATAGTTTTGTATTTAAAATTATATTTACATAAAATGTTTCATACATGTTTCAGTAAAAAAATAACCCTACAAATTAAAAAAATTATTTAAATTTTAAAAGATATCTATAACAACTTATTTCATGGTAATCATTATCTCCCAATCATAACCCTATATTAAGTCCAATATTTGACATGACCAATAAACTTCTTCGTTTAATTATAATTTTTTTAATCAAAAACATATTCAATAAAACAAATAACTTCAATACCATATATTTATGAAGATTTTGACTATTTTTCTTAGTTATATATAGAAAATTTTGAAATTTTCCTTGTATTTTTCATTTGATGCTTTTTGGGAATAAATTTATTTATTTTAGATTTTTTAGATATTAAAATTTATCTTATTTTTGGAAATACTAAAACATTTAATATTTTATAAATTATTGATTAATTTTTCTTAAATAATATAATCATTAAATTTATTATTATATTAATTAAATTTATGGATGATCTGAAATTATATATGTAATTTTTTATAGGATATTACTTAAAATATAAATTTTCAAGGAGTATGAAGGAAATTATATTAATCAATTCATTTTAGTAAACATACTAGAAAATGTTTTATAGGATGTATCTATTGGTGACTCGATCCTTATATGGAAATTTTATAAAGGCATCTAAATAGGAAGACTGATGATAAAAATTTTCACTGGACTTGAATAATAAATAATAAAATCCATTTATTATTATAATATATTTTAAACCTATTCAATAATATATAGAAGATATCATTGATGTTGCTTGAGATGATGTATTAACCAATATGGTAGTGTACATTTACAGTAGTATTTCATATAAAATGATATCATGTTTTACCTTTTCATGAAAGAGTCACCATTAATGATACATGGATTCCCTTACATGATATTGAGATAATAAATATGAATTTTTTATATCATTATACAATGGTAGAAACATAAACAGAGAATATGTGTTTCCAAAAGAATGATTGTCGATGATATAATGTATGAAATAGACAATCGTAATGATATAATCCAATGAATGAAATCCACAAAGAATTATTTTTCATTGATAATGTTTTGAAAAATGTTTATATATTTATATATATATTTGAAATAGAGTTATTGATATCCATTATTAGGGGTGAGATAAATATTATTACAATAGATATATGATATCACTTATTATATATGATATTTCATAATATGTTTTATATTTTCATTATATGACATGATACATCATGATTCATATAAAACAATAAATTCTTGATTCATTAACAATGAATAGAAAAATTATAGTGATGATTTCTGTTTATATATAGAACAAGATTCAATGTAGTGTTTCCGAAAAACATATATTCAATAAGAGGTGGGGTAAATGAAATTATACATTAATTTCATGACTCTCCCAATAGAATATATTCCCCAGTTATTTTGATTTAATCAAAAATGCATTCATAAAATATTCTTCATCCTAACAAAACCATTCATTATGAAATGTCTATTTTATTGATTTTATTTACACTTCCAAAAATAAAAGAAGAAGAAACATTTTATTTGATCAAAATATTAAAATGAATGTTTATAATAATGGAGTAATGTGGGATTATCCACACTTATATTATCTAATACAATCAATAATTTATTCATAATTAAATGCGTTTTTCCATAACACATTGCTTCATAATAATTTTATAAATTAATTATGAAATGATTCCATCAAAAAAATATATCTCTTCAATGAAAGACCAATAATTATATTTTTTAATAGAATAAAATTTATAATTCACAATAAATCAAGTATAAACTCATATTCTTTACCTACATAGATAAAAATATGAAATTTAATAATTAAACTCTCTATATAGAAGATCATAATTTCCTCTTTAGACTGAGTTATTATGAGGTTTATCTAGACATTTAATCATCAAATAACAAGAAAAGTCTTAGATAGACACTATAAAAAAATTATAGACTATATTATCTTCAATGATAATATTACACATCACCATAAAAATATTAATATCCATGACTGTATGATGATAAATGAAAAACTCCATTTACAATGTATCCATTCTATTCTCACACACACTTTTTTTCCCTATCTCCCCCACTAATTCCTCTCTAAGTAATGCTATACTATTTTTATTAGATAAAGCTTCCCAGTACTGTAATTTAATTTAAAATTTCAAAATCAAATTTAATATTCATTTCATTTTTAAATTTCACTATATTTATTCTGTTATATTAAATTAAACCATATTTCCTTATCACGATATATTTTTTTTATTCATTCAGATAACTGAATTTTATATGAAATGAAACATATATATATCCACACTATAAATATATTTTGAAACTAGAACATAAAAAACATTGGCATGATAATATTTCATGTAGTGTAATGTGTATGGATAACAAAAGGTTAGCTCCTACTGATAAAAATTTTAACCATAAACATTCAGAATTGTTTCATGACACAATTCACTGTGAAATAATAAAACATTCTTAAGAAACTCACTTTTATCATGATCACCGTCATTGTTGTGTTATTAGAGACTTCACAACACATTTACTTACCTCATGACACAACACATCATCCTAAACCAAACACCAATAAAAATTAAAGACACTACGTTATGGAATAATAAATATTTTCACAACTCATTAAACATATTGATGGTTTATTCTTATTCCCATCTCAAAATATCTTGAACTTATTTTATCATGGAACTAGATTTTTGAATGACATATATGTAATAACTGAGTTAATTAAATATCATTCCATATAAAACATAAATCATGGAATAATCATTTGATTGTAAATAAGATTTTCCTTAAATCACTATACGCATAATCCCTACTATGCAAATAATGAAATTATATTGAATCTTTTCGTTTTATTTACTTTCTCAACTCAAACAACTCAAAATATAACTCTTCAACTTCAAAAATTATAAAAACACTTCCAAATACCCAATTTCACATAATATATTCTAAAAGAATTTAATTTCTACAAGTATTAATTTTATTTATGCGTTAAAAGTGATTTGAAAATTAATGTCAAAACAAATTTTACTTCTTACATCCACTTAAAATTTACCTTCAACCAACAATTTCGCCTTTATATTATTGACATGTCCTTATAAATGATCACACTAAAAAACCAATATATTGAAAAAAAATCCCAATTGGTATTTTTTATTCAACCATCATCCAAAATTTAATATTTTCCTTATATGTTACAAATAATTACATTTTTATAGTCCCACAATATAAAACTCAATTTGAGTAACCAAAAATGAATTATAATTTCAAATCCACTGATATAATTGACTCACATTCACAATAATAACGCCATTAATGATTTTATTATCAATTAATATTTCTTAAATGGATAAAAATATTCTTATAAATACAAAAAATATCATTTAGCAATGATACTTATTAAATATATATGCAAAATTTACATATTCACTGAAATTGTTTCTTTACAAGAGAGAAAAAATAACCTATACCAACACATATTAACTATGTTAAAATTGATCACATATTCTCCAACACACATTGAACTAAAAAAATCTTATTTACAACCCCTATATGTATATTCCCCCTTAGTATGATATTTATCTCCCATTAAGAGAATATATATAATTGAATTATTTTTTTATATTTCCTTACCTAAAAAATTATGAATTTAAAATAAGTAATGGAGGTGAAAAAACACCTTATCATAGTTTTAAGAATATAATGGTTGTACATTGATAATGAAGTAATTTTCCACATTTTTTTGATGATTTATTTTTAGTTTACTAAATATTTCATATCATGTGGGAACATGAGAAACATTAATTATAATATTTTTTAATAGATAGTATTATAAACTTAACCCAAATTATTTATTCTATTCAGTCAATCATAAATATATGGTACAATGTTGAAGGATAAATATTAATAAAATATTGTTATAATATTAGTCGATGAAAGAAATCTACAAAATATAGGAAAAGGATTTCATTAGGATATTTATTAATATAATTAAATTTCTATTATCCATGTATGCTTATATTTATTTATTAATTATACATAATATTGACATAGATAAATACATATCGACATAAGATTAGTTTTGAAAAAGAATATTAATGGTAGAATAGATATTAAATTCTCATGGTTGTGTAAGATTAACTAAATATGAAAAATGATTCTATATGATATTTCAATTTTAGATGAATGTTAGTAGATTATGTTCCGATGTATGGACAACTCTGGTTGAGACATTGCTACATAAGATTGATCAAAATTTTATAATATTAGACAAAATCTATTTAGGAATAAAAAATTTATAAATATATTATGTAATAATCATTGAAAATTACATTATATATTTTTTATCAGCATGATGTTAAAATGTTTTTGAATGTATAATAAATTTTAACTAGATGAATACCTAATAAAATGTCGTTATCTCCATAGATATAATAACAATTACACATAGATATTGTGATCTATCATTTGGAGACCATAAAATGCTTAATGAATACATATATAACAATATTTGTGATTGTTGTTGTAGTTGGGGTTTAGGATAGTGGTAAGCACCCCGTAATACTACATGGATAATGGGGGTTCAAAACCCATGGAGAACAGGTTACTGTAGCAGTACTGTAACGGTACTATAGCGGCGTCGGTACTATGTGGGTACTGTAGCACCAGGATACTATTCACAAAATGTGAATTGGGCATAAAATTTCAGCCTATGAGCTATGTAATGGGCTACAAGACCACTGGGTCTTCGGGCTATGTAATGGGTTTCCCTCTACCTAGTTAAAAGAGGTATTTACTTTTATTCAATAATAATAATGAGTCTTCGGCCCCAACCTTTTAAAAAAATTGGGATTCATATAATAAGAAGGGAATTTGAAAGCTGATGTCGAAAAGAAAAAAAGGTAAGATGACATAGAACTAAAATACCAACTAAGATGAAGTAATCCCAAAAGAATCCAAGACACACTGAATGTTCTATGAAGCTTAGTATGTGAAAATTTTGATATAATGATTAGAATAATATATTGATTAATATCTCAGTTATTCATAGAATTCTTGAAATCTGAATTAATTTTATTTTTTCATATTTTATTCTATTTTATTCATACAATTTAATCTCATTATCATATTTTAATATAGAAATATAATTTTCATAATCTATGATAGAATAAACCAGTTATGTGTTATTGATTTTTTAATTTTTTATTCTCTTAATATTTTTTCTTTGCTATTTTAGTTTTTAGGTAAACTAGGTGGATGTGGTGGTGACCTTCCTTCCTCTACAATATAATATTTTACATATCACTTTCTGTTATTTCATCACTTCTACTCACTGTATTATGATTCATTCTAGGGATTTATGATATATACATGGATTAGTTCACATGAATAGGTTCAAAATTTAGTGGATATCTGTAAAATCCTAGGTAAATAACGAATAATACATTTTCATAATTATTAATATTTGCGAATTAAATATTAATTTTACTTTAAATGGGGTTGCTATGATCGATAGCATACCTGATACGCAACAAAGAGTTTCTTTGACATCTTACGTTGCACAGTAGTAATATAATAATATTATTTTAAATGGTAGTAAACACGTAGCTGTTTTATTGGTGTGAATGAATATAAACAACTAAAATACGATTATACATGTTTGTTAAATGTTTTTACATTTATCCAATGATGGATAAAGGCTTAAAATAAGAAAAGAATTCAATTTTAGGCATAGATACTTAATATTCACTAAAGGTCGAACTATCGCCTTTTGATGGAGAACCCTATTTAAATATAGTTTTGGTCACTCTTATATATTCTATTGGAAAAATAAAACTCTTCTTTAGAATCGGGACATCAAAATTTACTATGTGTAAATTTTTGGTATTTTCCCGATAAAGTTCAATTTTTAATGAATAATGAATAATGTTGTATTTTAATTCAAAACCTTTTTTTAATATAATTTATTTATATGATTAGATTATCTTTTTCATTTATTTTAAAGTGATATTAGAATAAATTTTTACCATTTAATCCAATAGTGGTCCTTGGAATTAATTTCACTTTGAAATTAGACTTAAACTAGTGTCAATATTTTGATATATATTGTTTCATAAAAACACACTATTTTTCATTACAATTGGAATTAATTATTAAATTAAAAAATGTAACTTATATTTTTTGAATATTGTTAAATAGACATCATTTTAGAAGTTGGAATATCAAATATTGCTTAGGGTGATGTTTTGGAATTTTTCTGAAAAACTTCAATTTTTGAAGAATATTAAAACCACTAAGTGGTACTTAAAAAACTGATTTTTCATTTAAATAAAATTTTACCACCTCTGTGTTTTGAAATTAAAAAATATGACATAAATGGTTGTCATTAAAAAGTTAAATATGGTTCAATGGGATTAAAATATTTTTTGGTGAATAGTATCTTTTATGTTTTTAATCGTGATTAGAGGTAATTTGTGTAATTTAATATAAAATAATGTTTTAATAATATAAAATCACCTTTACACATGTCCTACCATTATTAGATGTTTCATGGCAGACCAAGACAACCCATGGGT
The DNA here is from genome assembly GCA_963277665.1 of Viscum album. NCBI lineage: Eukaryota > Viridiplantae > Streptophyta > Magnoliopsida > Santalales > Viscaceae > Viscum > Viscum album. The sequence continues at coordinate 1,223,404,210 of OY728136.1, read as the reverse complement.
TGATTTTTGGGACCCCATGGAGCCACTTGGGTAAGATAATGACATTAATGCCTTTTATTTAAAGTAAAAGTAAAAATGACACAAACATGTATTGTTTTACTAAAACAATTTTATGTGGTTTTATACAAGTAATATTTTTGACTATAAATATTTATTAGAAATCTAAAAATATTTCCTACATCATGATATTTTTTTTATAATTTCTAAAAATTAAATAAATTAAATAATTTATGAAATCATGATGATGCTGCGATTACCTCATTATTTAACGATTTAAATAAAATGAAAAGATAATGTGAAATCTAAGACCTAAATATTTAAAAAACCTATTGGATGGGTGGATTTAGAACTATTATCACCTTATCCTCTAAATACATCAATTTGGGAACATTTAAAAACCGAAATAATTTTATAATAAAGAAACCTTTTATAACTTTCCAAGAGTGCCCCTCCTCTCTCCTCTTATAAAAGTCCCCCACCTCTACCACCTTACCCACACCTCTAAAGCTTATGGATCGGCCAAACCCTTCCCATTTTGTCTTTCCAAATCCCTCTATTACTCCTTTATATCTCACTTTGGGCAGAAGTATTCCCAAGGAAGCCTTTGAGCTCAAATCAAAAAGAGTTACCCGTTTTAAAGGTAGTGTCTTCTCTTGTGTTCTTATGTTTTATTTTGCTTCTCCAACCCCTAAAATCTTTTTATTTCTTTATTTTGTGACAAAACCAGTATATTAGATATACTAGGATGTTATTATGAGATGTATTAGAGCTAAACTTACACACACCTTCGTCTAATGGTTAATGAACATACTGTTTCTGTGGATGGCGAATTACTGCCTCGCGAAACGATGATTGTTCAATATTCTTTTAACACCGTTTAAGGTGGCCATTATGATGTAAATGTATTTTATATATGATTTATATTATTTTTATGTTTTCATAATTCTTCTGTATTTTTATTTTTTGGAATACCTTTATGGTTTCCATTATTGGTGAACACGATAATTTCATTTTAAGAAGTGCGCACTACCGCCCCCTCAAAGTGTTTTGATTCGTTAATGTCATATGTGGGATGTATGAATGATTGATTTAATGTTATTATATATGATATTATACTGGAATTATAATATACCCTTATATAATTATGATTTCACTCCATTAAATATGAAATATAAATGAAAGTAGCATTCATGGGCATGTACGGCTTACCTTCACCATGAACGGTGCATTTCATTTCTTACATCTAAATGTTATGTACTATTATAAATATATGTATATTCTAGATATATATGATATATATGATATCCAAATAACGAATATCATTCTGGATATAATCAACCATTGACCACGTGAACAACAATTAATTGTAAGAAGTCCATTTTTGACTTAATTACCAAATATCGACAAAATGAACTTTATTAAATTAAATGATTACATATTGTTTATAACATGAAAATAAGTTGTATAAATGGAATAATAAACATGAAAAATGTTCTTTATAAAGTATAAATTAACACTAGTTTATTATTTAAAAGATTAAAGAGCAATCGAGCCACGTCAGACACGAGATAAGGGAACTTCTTAACCCAATTTTCGTTCTGTGGGTTAATCTCCCACTTTCAAATTAGGACATGATATTATTATGTCCTATATTTTATTTATACTTTCTTTAGGTGTACTAATAGTTAATAAACATAATATTACTATTTTATTTTAAAAAAGATCTTTGTAAGGGACTTCGTCTCAATCTCCTTTAATTGAGTCATATTTTGTTATAATACAAGGCTTTCTTTTATATGGTGTAAAAACCCCTTGAATTTTAATTTTATACAAAAGGAATCATTTTCTAAGAATCATTTTACAAAACTAACAAAAGGAATGTTTCTTTTAACGTACACAGTGACAACGACCTTTTCTGCCGCCGCGAGTATTATTTGGTCTTTGGCATCCTCAACAAGCTGTTATGTTTTTGAAATGAAATAAATATCACATACTATTTTATATATTTTGGTATTGAAAATGTTTTTTATAATGGATATGTTATGTAAATATATTTATGTGATATATTGTGATCAAATTGTGGAAATGTTTTCTTTCCATTATATTTGTTTTTATGTCTCATGATTTTATTATGGTACTATGACATTTGATGGGTGGTTACGTGATTAACCATATGACGGGTGGTGCCGTGAATACTAGGATGGGTGGTTATGTTATAACCTCCAATTCATTGGGTTTGGAAGTCAGTCGTATTGTTATTCCATTAAGTGATATGTGTGGAATTCAAACGTATGGTTATTCCATTTAAGTATGATTATATCCCAAGTTACCTTTATATGTTAAGTCTTCTTTATATAGGTTTTATGGTAATCTTTTGTTTACCAAAGGGTAAGTAATGATATTTTATTCAGTGAAGAGTATTTACTACTCCATATAGGTGAAAAGTATTACTTTGATAAGGTATTCATGATTTACTTATTTTTTTGAAAAACAAATAGTTTTTCTTCATTGTGTATCCCATACTGAGATTTTTATGCTGACCCCAAGTTTTTTTGAAATGTTTTTCACAGGACCTAATGTGGAATAGGGTCAAGGATGGGATCAAGGAAAAGTCATGCTATCTAAAACATGGAACTAGACATGTCTGTTTTTAAGAGTTTTTATTTTTTGGAAACTTAGTAGAAGTGTATACATTGTAATCTTTTGAGATGTAATAGTTATGGTCTAATTCTCTCAAACTCTAAACCTGAAAAGATCATCAATGTGAATTATTATTTTAATTTAATATTAAATAATGTTTAAAGTTGGGGCCTTATAGTTGGTATCAGAGGTCGGTTTAGACAAATTTAGGAGTTAGAAAATTGTTAAATTATAAATTAATTTATGGTATGATTGAAATGATATAGTAATTAAAGATTACCATGTTTCTTCGCCTATGATATTTCTGTGTTAAGAATGGGTTTTCATAGAGGAAACAGAACAGCTTTTTTGGGAAGGCATTCAGAGGGAAATTCCCTTTCAAATCAGTATCCTGAGATGGTTAGAATCAAACCTAAATAGTATGTTGGAGTGATGGCTAAGTTGACTCAGGTGAAAAATGTTGGTTGTTTTTATTGATGATATTTTGGTGTTTTCTAAAACTAAAGAGGAGAATGAAAGACATTTAAGGGTTATTTTGCAAACCATAAAAGAAAATAAATTGTATGGGAAATTCAAAAAGTGTGAGTTTTGGATGCAACAAATTTCTTTCCTTAGTCACGTTTTTTCTAAAGATGGTATAACTGTTGATCCTTCTAAATAAAAAGTTGTTGATGAATTCCCAAGACCCAAAAATGTAACCGAGATCCATAGTTTTCTTGGTTTGGTAGGTTACTACTGAAGTTTTGTTGAAAATATTTCATGGTTATCTAGTCCAATGACTAAGCTAACTCGGAAGGGTGTTAAGTTTATCTGGACAAAAGAATGTGATGATAGTTTTCCAGAGTTGAAAAGAAGATTGGTGAATGCTCCAGTTTTGGCACATCATTCAAGGAATGGTGAGTTCGTTATATACAGGGATGCTTCATTGAAGGTACTTTGTTGTGTCCTTATACATAATGATCAGGTAATTGCATATGCTTCATGTCAGTTGAAAACTCATGATGTAAATTACGCTACACATGACTTGGAATTAGCTGCTGTTGTATTTTTCTCTAAAAATTTGGAGGCATCATTTTTATGGAGTAATGTGTGAAATATATACTGATCACAAAATTTTAAAGTATATATTCACTCATAAAGAATTGAACATGAGACAGAGGAGATGGCTAGAATTAATCAAGGATTATTATTGCACAATTCCTTACCATCCGGGAAAAGAAAATAAAGTGGCTGATTCTTTGAGTCGAAAAAGTAATACTTCATTGACCATGATATGTTTGGAAAGAGATCCTTTGGTTTTTGATTTGATGAACATTGGAATATAATTTTTTGGTGCAAGAAGATCTTCTATTTTGTTTCAGGTATCACTGAGATCATCCCTGTTAGACAGAATTAAGCAAGCACAGAAGCAAGAAAATGAGTTTCAGAAAAAGGTAGAGCTAGTTTAAAAGGGAAAGTTTCTTGAATTCAACATTGATAATGATTGTGTTTTGAAGTTTGTGAAGAGATTATGTGTTCCTGGTGGTTCACAGTTAAAGAATGAGTTGTTATGTGAGTCTCATAGTTCCCCGTTTTCAGTTCATCCAGGCAGTACTAAGATGTATGGAGATCTGCGGGTGTATTACTGGTGGGATGGAATGAAAAGAGATATTGCTGATTTTACTGCGAAGTGTTTGACTTTTCAGAAGGTTAAAGTAGAGGAGCAGTTACAAAAAGGGATGCTTCAGACTTTACCAGTTCCAGAGTGGAAATGTGAAAATATATCCATGGACATTATTGTGGTATTACCGAAGACATCTCAAGGTTTACTTCTAACTTTTGGAAGGGCCTTCCGAAGTCATTCAGTACTGAATTAAATTTTAGTACATCTTCTCATCCACAATCAGATTGGTAGTCAGAACGAATAATTCAGAATTTGGATGATATGCTACGTGCTTGCTCTATGGATTATCAGGGAAGTTGGGAACAACATCTTTCTTTGGTTAAATTTTCATATAATAACAGTTTTCATTCCAGTATACAGATGGCTCCGTTTGATGCATTATATGGGAAGCGGTGTTGAACTCCAGATTTTTGGGATAAAGTAGGTGAAAGGAATTTGATGGGACCAGAATTGGTAGAAGATATGGTACAAAATGTTCAGTTGATTTAGAAACACATGAAAAAAGCTCATAACAGACAGAAAAGTTATGCAGATAACCAGAGGAATTATCTATCTATCGAGGTAGGTGATCATGTTTTTCTCAAAGTTTCACCACGGAAAAATATGATGCGATTTGGTAAGAAAGGAAAGCTAAGTCCAAGGTTCATTGGACCATATGAAATTCTTGAGAGATTTGGATCATTTGTTTACCGAGTGGATTTACCTCCGAGTTTATCTCAAGTACACAATGTTTTTCATGTTTTGATGTTGAGAAATTATATTCCAGATCCATCTCATGTTTTGAGCCCAGAGGTAGTTCAGTTGGAAGAGAATATCTCTTACGAAGAACAACCAGTCCAGATTATTGATCGAAAGGAGAAAGTGTTGCAAAATAAGGTAATTCACTAGGTAAAGGTTTTTTGGACAAACCATATGGTTGAAGAGGCAATGTGGGAATCTTAAAATGCTATGAGGGATAAATACACCCACTTATTATGATAAGTGAATAAAATTGCGAGGACGCAATTCCCAAAAAGGGGGGAAGGATGTTACATCCCGGGTAAATAAAGAATAATACATTTTCATTCTTATTAATATTTATGAATTAAATATTAATATTACTTTAAAAGGGGTTTCTATGTTCGATAGCAAACCCAATACGAAACGAAGAGTTTCTTTGAAATCTTACGTTTCACAATAGTAATATAATAATATTATTTTAAATGGTAGTTAACACGTAGCTGTTGTACTGGAGTGAATGAATCGAAATAACTAAAATATGATTATATATGTTTGTTAATTGTTTTTACATTTATCCAATGATGGATAAAAGCTTAAAATAAGAAAAGAATTCAATTTTAGGCATAGATACTCTAATATTCACTAAAGGTCGAACTATCGCCTTTTGATAGAGAACCCTATTTAAATAGATATTTGGTTACTCTTATACATTCTATTGGACCAAATAAAACTCTTATTTAGAATCGGGACATCAAAATTTACTTTGTGTAATTTTTTGGTATTTTCCTGATAAAGTTCAATTTTTAATGAATAGTGAAAATGTTGTATTTTAATTCAAAACCTCTTTTTAATCTCATTTATTTATATGATTATATTATCTTTTGAATTTTTTTAAAGTGAAATTATAATATATTTTTACCATTTAATCTAATACTGGTTGTTGGAATTAATTTCACTTTTAAATTGGAATTAAACTAGTGTCAATCTTTTGATATATATTGTTTCATAAAAACATGTTATTTTTCATGACAGTGGGAATTAGTTATTAAATTAAATAATGTAACATATATGTTTTTAATTTTGTTAAATAGACATATTTTTTGAATTCCGAATATCAAATATATATTTGGGTAAAGTTTTGGTATTTTTCTGAAAAACGTCAATTTTTGATGAATAGTGAAACAACTAAGTGGTACATAAAAAACTGATTTTTCATTTAAATGATATTTTACCACCTCTGTGATTTTAATTTCAAAAATCTGACATACATGGTTGTCATTAAAAAGTAAAATGTTGTTCAATGGGATTAAAATAATTTTTTGGTGAATGGTAACTTTAATGTTTTTAATCACGATTAGAGGTAATTAGTGTAATTTAGGGTAAAAATAATGTTTTAATAATATGAAATGACCATTACACATGTCCTACCCTAATTGGATGTTTCATGGCTGACCAAGACAACCCATGGGTCAATTTTTGGGACCCCATGGATCCACATTGGTATGATTATGACATTAATGCCTTTTATTTAAAGTAAAAGTAAAAATGACACAAACATGTATTGTTTTAATAAAACAATTTTTACTTGGGTTTATACAAGTAATATTTTTTACTATAAATGTTCATTAGAAATCTAAAAAGATTTCCTACATCATGATTTTTTTATTTTTACAAATTAAATAAATTAAATTATTTATGACATCATGATGATGCAGTGAATACCTCATTATTTAACGATTAAAATAAAATAAAAAGATAATATAAAATCTAAGAACTAAACGTGCCAAAAACCTATTGGATTGGTGTATTTCGAACTAATATCACCTTATCCTCGAAATACATCAATGTGGGACTTTTAAATACCGAAACTCATTTGATAATAAAGCAACCTTTTATAACTTTCCAAGTGTGCCTCTCCTCTCCTCTTATAAAAGGCCCACACCTCTACCACCTTACCCAAAACTCTCAAGCCTTTTTCTTGGCCAACCCATGACCATTTTGCCTCTTTACATCCCTCTATTACTCATAGAATTGTCACATTGGGCAGAAGTCTTCCCAAGGAATCCTTTGAGCTCAAATCAAAAAGAGTTGCCCGTTTTAAAGGTATTGTCTTCTCTTGGGTTCTTATGTTTTATTTTGTTTCTCCGACACCCTAAAATCTTTTTATTACTTTATTGTGTAACAACACAAGTATCTTCAATATACTAGGATATTTTTATGAGAAGGATTAGAGATACACATACACACACCTTCTTCTAATGGTTAAATAACATACTATTTCTCTGGATGGCGAATTACTGCCTCACAAAACGATGATTGTTCAATATTCTTTTAACACCTTTTATGGTGGCCATTATGATGACAATATATTTTATATATTATATATATTATATTTATGTTTTCCTAAGTCTTCTGTATTTTTATTTTATGGAATACCTTTATGGTTTCCATTGTGGTAAACAAAATAATTTCATTTTAGGAAGTATGGACTACCGCCCCCTCAAAGTGATTTGATTAGTTAATGACATATGTGGGACATATAAAGGATGGATTTAATGTTCTTATATATGATATTATACTGGAATTATAATTTACCCTTATATAATTATTATTTCACTCCATTAAATATGAAATAGAAATGAAAGTAACATTCATACGTACGTACGGCTTACCGTCTCCATGAACGGGGCATTTCATTTCTTACCACTAAATGTTATGTACTATTATAAATACATGTATATTTTGGATATATATGAGATATATGATATCCAAACAATGAATATCATTCTAGATATAATGAACCTTTTACCACATGAAAAACATGTAATTGTAAGAGGTCCATTTTTGACTTAAGTACCAAATATCGACAAAATGAACTTTATTAAATTAAATGATTACATTTTTTTATAACATAGAAATAAGTTGTATAAAAGGAATAATAAACTTGAAAATGGTTCTTAAGCAATTATAAATTAACACTAGTTTATTATTCAGGAGATTAAAGAGAAATCGAGTCACATCAGACATGAGGTAAGGGAACTTCTTAACCTAATTTCCGTAATGTGGGTTAATCTACTACTATCAAATTATGTCATGATATTATTATGTCCTATCTTATATTTATACTTTCTTTATGTGTACTTATAGTGAGTACACATAATAGATCTATTTTATTTAAAAATTATCTTTGAAAGGGACTTCGTCTCAATCTCCTTTGTTGAGGAATATTTGTAATAATACAAGGCATTATTTTATACGATTTATAAAACCCCTTTAATTTTAATTTTATATAAAAGGAATATTTTTCAATGAATCATTTTACAAAATGACAAAAAATTGTTTCTTGTTACGTACGTGGGGAGAATGACCTTTTGCGCCGCCACGACTATTATATGGTCTTTGGCTTCCTTAAAAATCTGTAATGTTTTTAAAATGAAATAAATAAAATATTATCTTTTATTTTTTTTTGGTATTGAATTTGGTATTTATAATGGAATTTTTATGTCAATATATTTATGTGATATATTGTGATCGAAGTGTGGAAATGTTTTCATTCCATTATATTTGTTTTATGTCTTATGATTTTATAATGGTACTTGGTCATTTGACGGGTGGTTACGTGATAAACCATATTACAGTTGGTGTCGTGAATACCAGGATGGGTGGTTACATTATAACCTCCAATGTATTGCGTATAGAAGTCGGCCGTATGGCTATTCCATTAAGTGATATGTGTGGAAGTTGACCGTATGGTTATTCCATTTAATTATGTTCGTGTCCCAAGTTACCTTTATATGTTACGTGATCTTTATATGGGTTTTATGGAAATCTTTTGGTTACAGAAGGGTAAGTAATGATATTTTATTCAGTGAATAGTATTTACTACTCCATAAAGGTGAAAAGTATTACTTTGATAACGTATTCATGGTTTACAAATTTATTTGAAAAACTAACAGTTTTCCTTCTTTGTGTATCCCTTACTGAGCTTTTTATGCTCACCCCATGTTTTTTTGAAATGTTTTTCATAGGTCATAATGTGGAATCGGGTCAAGGATGGGGTCAAGGAAAAGTCATGCTATCTAAAACATGGAACTATACATGTTTCTTTTTAAGAGTATTTATTTTATGAAAACATAGTAGAAGTTTCTAATTTTTAATATTTTGAGATGTAATAGTTATGGTCTAATTCTCTAAAAATCTAATCATGAAAAGATACTCAATGTGAATTATTCATTTAATTCAATATTAAGTAATTTCTAAGTCTGGGGCCTTATAATATCTCTCCAAAATTATGTTCTGATTGGTAAGAGTTTCAATGGAATCATAAACTCTATAGATGTCTGAGGAATATCAATTTACATAAGATGATTATTTTAATTCATTTCAAGATCTTTGAGAATTATTAATAAAATAGGTGAAATTGGTGATGTTTTTTCTTTATTTATATTGATTTACTCAACATTATTACAGTATGTTGAGATTAATATTTTGTAGCAGATCTATGAAAGGATTTTACTGATGGATCTCCTAATGGTTAATCACATTGTTTTTTAATTTCTTTTTCATTTTATAATTCATTTGACAATACTTACCCCTCATTGTAATTTATTTACATTATATGAAAATTAAATACAGAATAATAATTATAATAATGGATGATACGCTGACTTTTGTTCCATGTATTACATGGAGAAGACCAACAAGTAATCTAATATAATAATATCTTAAGATTTATAGAAATATTATCATACTCCCTATGTTCAAAAATCTAGGCCGATTGTTCCTCATAAGATAGATTCACTTCCAGCAGAACTACCTCTGGACTCAAAACATGAGATGGATCTGGCATGTACTTCCTTAACATTGAAACATGAAATACTTTGTGTACCTGAGATAAACTCAGAGGTAAAGGTACTCGGTATGCAATTGATCCAACTCTCTCCAAAATTTCATATGGTCCAACTAACCTTGGACTCAGCTTTCCTTTCTTCCCAAATCATATCACACTTTTCCATGGTCAAACTTTGAGAAAAAACATGATCACCTACCTCAAAAGAGATATCCTTCCTCTTGTTTTCTGCATAACTATTCTACCTACTCTGAGCTGTTCCAATGTGTTTCTGTATCAGCTGAAATTTTTCTACCAACTCTTCTTCCAATTTTGGTCTCATCATCTTCCTTTCACCTACGTCATCCCAAAAAGCTGGAGTTCGACACCGCTTCCCATATAGTGCCTCAAATGGTGCCATAGGTATACTGGAATGAAAACTGTTATTATAAGAAAACTCAACCAAATAGAGATGTTGGTCTCAACTTCCCTGATAATTCATCGAACAAGCATGTAGAATATCCCCAAAAGTCTGAATCGTTCATTCTGACTTCCAATCTAATTGAGGATGAAAATATGTACTAAAATTTAATTTAGTACCCAATGACTTCTGAAGGTGTTTCCAAAAGTTATAAGTGAACCTGAGATCACGATCAAATACAATGGAGAGAGGAACTCCATGTAACCTGACTATCTCATTAAGATACAAACAGGAAAGTTGATCTAGGAAAAAAGTATCTCATATAACAAGGAAATGAGTATATTTAGTCAAGTGATCAAAAATTACCCATATTGCATTATTATCTCGAGGTGTCTTCGGCAATCCCACAATGAAGTCTATGGATATATTCTCCCATTTCCACTCTGGTACTAGTAAAGGCTGAAGCATCCCTTTTGGTAACTGCCACTCTTCTTTAACCTGTTGAGAAGTCAAACACATCGCAGTAAAATCAGTAATGTCTCTTTTCATTCTGTCCCACCATTAATACTACGGAAAATCTCTATACATCTTAGTATTTCCCGGATGAACTGAAAACGGTGAACTATGAGCTTCACATAATAACTCTCTCTTAAACTGTGAATCACACGGAACACACAATCTCTTCCCATATCTCAAAACACAATCATTATAAATATTGAATTTATGGAACATACCCTTCTGAACCAGGTCTACCTTTTTCTACAACTCGTTGTCTTGCTTCTGTGCTTGCTTAATTCTGTCGGATAGAGAAGATCTCAATGATACCTGAATCAAAAAAGAAGAACATCCTACACCAATAAATTCTATGCCAAAGTTCATCAAATCCTTAACCATAGGATCACGTTGCAAAAGAAACATTGTTGATGAAGCATCAATTTTTCGACTCAAAGCATCATCCACTTTATTTGCTTTTCTCGGACGGTAATGAATTGTACAATCATTATCCTTGGTTAATTCTAGACATATCCTCTATCTCATGTTCAATTATTTATGAGTGAATATATACTTTAAATGATTTTTATCGGTATATATTTCCCATTTTACTCCATAAAAATGATGTCTCCAAATTTTTAAAGCGAAAACAACATAAGTTAATTCTAAATCTTTTGTAGGGTAATTTACCTCATGAGTTTTCAACTGTCGTGAAGCATAAGCAATTACTTGATCATTCTGAATTAGGATGCAACCAAGTTCATTCTATGAAGCATCACTTTAGATAACAAACTCAGCATTCCTAGAAGGTAGTGACAAAACTGGACCATTCACCAATCTTCTTTTCAATTCCTGAAAACAATCATCACATTCTTTTGTCTAGATAAATGTAACACCCTTTAGAGTTTGCTTAGTCATTGGACTAGATAACCATGAAAAATTTCTATCAACCCTTTGGTAATATCCTGCCAAACCAAGGAAGCTACGAATCATTGTTACATTTTTGGGTCTTGTCCATTTTTCAACAACCTTTGTTTTTGCAGGATCAATCGTTATCCCATCTTTAGAAATAATGTGACCAAGGAAGGAAATGTGTTGCAACCAAAACTCACACTTTCTAAATTTCCCACACAATTTATTTTCTTTTAAGGTTTGCAAAATAACCATTAAATGTCTTTCGTTCTCTACTTTAATTTTAGAAAACACCAAAATATCATTAATGAAAACAACCACAAACTTATCCATGAACTCATGGAAAATTCTATTCATAAGGTCCATTAATACAACATGTGCATTGGTTAGCCCAAAAGGTATAACTACAAATTCATAAAGGCCATATCTTTTACGAAACGCGGTATTTAGAACATCTGCTTCCTTTAACTTCAACTAATGGTACCCCAATCCTAGGTCAATCATTGAAAAAACTGAGCTACCTGGAGCTGATCAAACAAATCATAGATATGAGTCAAAGGATATTTTTTCTTAATAGTGATGTTATTCAAGGATCTAAAATCAATGAAAAGTCTCTTAGAACAATTTTTATTTTTAACAAATAAAACAAAATCACCCCATGGTGATGTGTTAGGTTGAATGAAACCTTTATCTAATAAATCTTGCAATTGCTCCTTCAACTCTAAAAGTTCAGTTTGAGCCATTCTATAAGGGGGGTTTGAAATTGTCTTAGCATCAGGAACTAAGTCAATGGTAATTTCAACTTCTCGATCTGGTGTTATTCTAGGAAACACATCATGAAAAACATCAGGATACTTATTTACCTATGGCACATCATTAATCTGAACAGTTCCCTTATTGTCAACAATATGATCAAGGTAAAATTCATTTCTATCTTTTACTAGTTTCTCGACCTCTCGATATGTTATCAACACTAAGGGTTCATTCTTGTACACAAACTTAAATTCATTCTGCAAAGAAAATTCTTTAGAACTACAGTAAATCTTAGTGTGGTAAATAGAGATCCAATCTATACCCAGGATGACATCAAACTCTTCTAGAAATAAAATAATAAGGTTTGCATGTAGGATCATTCCACTGATAAGGATAGGAAGATTCTGATAAATTATTTTTTCCTAATCATTTCCCCCAGGTGTCTTTACCACAAGTTCATGAGTCATTTTTCGAGATGGTATTCCCATTTTTCAACAAATTTTTTGAGAGATGAAAGAATGTCTAAACCTCAAATCAAACAACACACTGGCATAATCTAAAAAAACAATAAAAGTACCTGATACAACTTCATTTGATGGCCCAACATCTTCTGAAGTAGTTGCAAAGGATTTCACCACCACTTTATGCTTGTAGTCTAATTGCTTCCCATCACTCGAGCTCTATGTTGGACACTCATTTTCATAATGACCCATCTCATTGCACTTAAAACATTTCACTAACTATAAATCAAATTTGGTCTTACCATCACCCTGATCATTTTCAGTGCAATCATGAGCCTTATGTCCCATCTTAGCACATCGGTAGCACTTTCCAGAATTCAGAAGACATTCCCCAACATGCCTTTTACCACATTCATCAGAAACTAGAAAATTAGTTTTCTTACCATCAGACCTTTTTGAAGAATTATTTCCTTTCTCCTTCCACCTCAGTCTCTTCTTCTTCTAGTTGTTATAGAACACTTGATCATCAACAAACATCATTTCCACCTTCTGAGAATATCGAACAAGCTTTTCATAACTCTTGAACTCACGAGAAGCTAATGCTCTTTGATATTTTGGCTTTAATCCTGAGTAAAAACGATTGATTTTACTATCAAGGTCTCGAAATTTTTTTTGAGCATACCTTGCCAATCGAGTGAACCATTATTCATAGGCAGCCACTGAGTCTTCCTCTAGCCTCAATTCAAGGAATTGTTTTTCCATCGTAAGTCGAACAACGTTAATAAAATTCTTCTCAAGAAACATACCATTGAAATCATCCCAGTCGAGAGCATCGATCTCATCAGCGTCCCTGATACTTTTAACCATCGACCACCACTGATCTACTTCACCCTCTAAATGGTAAATTGCAAGACTGACCTTGTGATTGTCTGAACACTCCATGACATCGAAAAAATTCTTCAGTGCTTTAATCCACCCTTTAGCTATCACAAGCTCAGATGATCCTCTGAATGATGGGGGATGTCTCCACATGAAATGTTCTTCCACAGACATGTTATTCTATGGTTGATATGGATGATCTCATGCATGGATACCACCACCATTTGTCACTTGAGTCAACTGCACCATTACTTCAACAAACTATTCAGTTCCAATTCCGACCATCTTAGGATGCTAATTCAGAAGGTTATTTCCTTCTGTAAGCCTTCATATCACTACTTCCATGTTTCCTCTACGGAAAACCATTCTGAACAAACATGTCTTAGATGACGCAACATGGTAATCTCCAAATGCTATATCATTTCAATTTTACCATAAAAAAATATTTTTGGATAATCATTTAATATAATTCTAACTCCTAATTTTATATAAACCAACCTCTGATACCATCAATAAGGCCCCAGCCTTAAACATTACTTAATCTTGAGTTATTACAAGATTACATATTGATGATCTTTTCAGGTTTAGAGTTTTATATAATTTGATCATAAATCATTAATTATATTCCACATTTAAAGAAAGTGGTTACATAAAATATATTATTCATTTTTTTCTCACCAACGAAAACATATTTAAAACAAAACATGGATTCATTCATGACACTTCCTTGACCATATCATCACATCATGTACCTTTCCCTTGACCTGTGAAAAACATTTAATAAATGTGGGATGATCATAAAAATATCATTACGGGATATAAAAGCACGAAATGAAAACATTAGTCGATATATGAAATCATACACTACTCATAAAACATAAGAATTTTAACATACCTCAAAAAATCATGAATAAATCTTAGAAATACTAATATGTAAAGGTATCTTGAGGCATTCAAAACATTCTTACGTAGGGAGTAACTCTCATGGTTAGGTTTGGAATACCCATCACAAAATATTCCCTAATTCTCTTTGGAGAAACCTTAATGTTTAACCCCTTCGTGTCACCAAATGCATTGGGGAGCTATATCAGGATCACCCTCCCTTAGTTTATCACGAAACCACCCGTCTTCATAACAATGCCCAAGAACCATAACATAATCATATCACCTAAAACATGCATAAAGGAAACATAACATTTCTACTTTTAAATCACAAGATATCAATACAACACATTGATATAAAAACATTATGAAAACCATTTTCAATTCAAAAATAAAGGACAATTAAAATATGGTATTTATTTTTCATTTTTTTAAAAAAATAGTTATGGCTTGTAGAGGAATCCGAAGCTCAAATAATGGTCACGGCGGCAGAGAAGTCATTGTTGACGCATACCTACGAAAAAAAACATTCCCTTTTGTCTTCTAGTAAATGATTCATATAAAAATTATTTCTTTTGAATAAATGTAAAAGTCAAAGGGGTTTATACATCGTATAAAAGAAGTTGTGTATAAAACAAAATATCCCTCAATGAAAGGAGATTGAAACAATGTCCCATACAAAGATCAATTTTTAAATAAAATAGATATATTATGTGTATTCACAATAAGTATACATAAAGAAATTAAAAAATTCAAGATAGAACATAATAATATCATGACATAATTTGAATGTAGGAGATTAACCCAATGAACAGAAATTGGGTTAAGAAGTTTTCCTTACCTCGGGTCTAACTTGACTCCATTGTTCTTTAATATCCTGAATAATAAACATGAGTTAATTTTTACTTGCTTAAGTACCTTTTTTAAGTTAATTATTCATTTTATATCACTTATTACCTTTTTTTGATTTCTATGTATTTATTTATGTTAATAATGGTCATTTTGTCGATCATTGGTACTTGAGTCAAAAATAAACTCTTTATAATTACAAGTTGTTCATGTCGTAAAATATAAATTATATCCAGATTTATATTCATGATGTATATATAATATATTTCATATATATCCTGTATATACATGAATTTACAATATTACATAACATTTATAGGTAATATATGAAATGCACCATTTATTGAGATGGTAATCCGTACATACGCATAAACGATACTTTCATTTCTATTTCGTATTTTATGGAATGAAATCATAATGATATAAAAGAATATTATAGTTCCAGTATGATATCATATATAATATCATTAATTCCATCCTTTATACGTACCACATATGGCATTAACAAATCAAATCACTTTGAGGGGGCGGTAGTCCGCATTTCCAAAAATAAAGATATCACGTATACCCAAAATGGAAGCCATAAAGGTATTACATAAAAGAAAAATAAATAATCATAAGTAAAACATAAACATATTATATATCATATATAAATATAGTTACATCTTAATGGCCACCTTTGAAGGTGTTATAATAATATTGAACAATCATCGTTTCGTGAGGTAGAAATTCTCCATCCACATAAACAGTATGTTCATTAACCATTAGATATAGGTGTTTGTAAGTGTAGCTTGTATAATTCTTATAAAAACATCCTAGTATATTAAAAATACTGGTTTTGTTACAAAAGAAATTAATAAAACGAGTTTAGGGGGTTGGAGAAGAAAAATAAAACAAAAGAAAATTAGAGATGTCTTTACCTTAAAATCGGGTAACTCCTCTTTGTTAGAACCAAAAATGTTTCTTGAAGATCTTTCTGCCTATGATAAGGATTATATGATGAAAATAGGGATGTGTAGAGATAAAATGTGCAGATATTGGCCGAGCCAATGGCCCGAGATGTGTGGTTAAGTAGGTAGAGGTGGGGGCCTTTTATAAGAGTAGAGGAGGGGCACTCTTGGAAAGGAATAAAATGTTACTTTATTTTCAAATGAGTTTCAGATTTTAAAGGTCCCACATTGATGTATTTCGAGGATAAGGTGGTAATGGTTCGAAATATACTCATCAAATAGGTCTTTGACAAGTGTAAGTCATAGATTTTACATTATATTTTCATCTGTTCATTAAATAGATAATTGCTGCACCATCAAGATGTCATAAATAATATAATTTATTTAATGTCTAAAAATTATAAAAAAACAATATGATGTATGAAATATTTATATAATTATAATGACTATGTATAGTCGAATAGATCATTTATGTAGACAAAATTAAAAATGTTTTACTCAGGTGATACATTGTTTTTTATATTTAACCTTCTATGAAAATAAAAAGATAAAAAGTCATTATCACACAATAGTGATTCCATGGGGTCCCCATGTTTGGCACAAGGCATCCCATGGTCATACATGACACAAAAAGTAGAATTAGGACACATTTTGGGTCATTTGTTATTATTATGATATTATTTTATTATCCTTAACTACCCGACTACTAATAAACAAGATAATTAAAGATAATTATCATCGCTACTATTCATAATGTAATAGCCCATGTAAATAAAGAATATGACATCTTTATATTTATCCATACTTGTGAATAAAATATTAATATTACTTTAAATGGGATTATATGCTCGATGGCGTACCCAATATGAAACAACGAGTTTCTTAGGAATCTTACGTTGCACTCTAATAGTAAAATAATGTTATTTTAAATGGTAGTTAACGCCTAGCCATTGTAATGGTGGGAATGAACATAAATAACTAAAAAATGATTATATATGGTTGTCAAATATTTTTAATTTTTACAATAAATGATAGAGGATTAAAAATGCGAATGAATCCAATTTTAAACGTAAACATTCTAATATTCTTTAAAAGGTCGAGTAAACGCCTTTTGATGGAGAACCTCTTTTAAATATACTTTTTGACAATTATATGTGTTATATTTGAAAAAATATTATTCTTCTTTATAATCGGGACATCAAAATTTAATTTGTGTATATTTTTCGTATTTTTCCGAAAAAGTTCAATTTTTAATGAATAGTGAAAAATGTTGTATTTTAATTCAAAACCTATTTTAATCTAATTTATTTATATGATTATATTATCTTTTGAATTTGTTTAAAAGTGAAACTAGAATATATTTTTACCATTCAATCCAATAGTGGTCGTTGGAATTAATTTAACATTGAAAGAAAACTTAAACTAGTGTCAATCTTTTGATACTTTTTGTTTCATAAAAACACGCTATTTGTTTTGATAGCGGGAAATAATTATTAAATTAATTAATGCAACTTATATGTTTTGAATTTAGTAAAATTGACATAATTTTTGAATTCAGAATATAAAATATAGCTTAGGGTGAATTTATGGTAATTTTAAAAAAAACTTCAATTTTTGATGAATAATTAAACCACTAAGTGGTACTTATAAAAAGTTATTTTCCGTTTAAATGAAATTTTGCCGCCTTTGTGTTTTTAATTTCAAAAATCAAACATATATGGTTGTCATTAAGAAGTAAAATGTGGTTCAATGGGATTAAAATAATTTTTTTGGTGAATAGTAACTTATTAAGATTTTAATCACGATTAGAGGTAATTAGTGTCGTTTAAGGTAAGAGTAATGTTTTAATAAAATGAAATGACCTAGAAACATGTCCTACCCTCATTGGATGTGTCATGGTCGACCAAGAAAATCCATGGGTCAACTTGGGGACCACATGGAGCCACTTTGGTTGGAAAATGACATAAATACCTTTTTATTTAATGATAAAGTAAAAATGACAAAATCATGAGATGTTTTACTAAAAAAATTTTTACATGGGGTTATAAAAGTCATATTTTTGACTATAAATAGTCATTGGAACAATAAAACTATTTCATACATCATAGTATTTGTTTTTATAATTTTCAGACATTAAATATATTAAATTATATATGACATCATGATGATGCAGCGATAACCTCATTATTTAACGATTTAAATAAAATGGAAAGATAATGTAATATATATAATCTAAACATGTCCAAAACCTGTTTAATGGGTGTATTTAGAGCCCTTATCACCTTATCCACGAATTATATCAATGTGGGAACTTTTAAATCCGAAACTCATTTTCAAATAAAGTAACATTTTCTTACTTTCCAAGAGTGCCCTTCCTCTCCTCTTATAAAAGGCCCTCACCTCTACCTCCTTACCCACACCTCTCAAGCCTTTGGATCGGCCAAACACTTCCCATTTTATCTCTACACATCTCTCTCTAACTCCTTGAATCCTCACTTTGGGCAGATTCCATTCCAAGGAAGCCTTTGATCTCAAATCAAAGGAAGTTACCCGATTTAAAGGTAATGTCTTCACTTGTGTTATTTTGTTTTATTTTGCTTCTCCAACCCCCTAAAATATTTTTATTAATTTATTTTGTAACAAATACAGTATCTTCAATATACTAGGATATTTTTATAAAAATTATTCGAGCTACACTTACACACACCTACATCTAATGGTTAAAGAACATACTGTTTCCGTGGATGGCGAATTTCTGCCTCCCGAAACGATGATTGTTCAACATTCTTCTAACACCTTCAAAGGTTGACATTAAGATGAAACTATATTTATATATGAAATATAATATGTTTATGTTTTAATTAAGCTTTTGTATTTTTCATTTATGTCATACCTTTAGGGTTTCCATTATGGGTAAACGTGATATCTTCATTTAAGGAAGTGCGGACTACCGCCCCCTCAAAGTGATTTGATTCGTTAATACCATATGTGGTACGTATAAAGGATATATTTACTGATATTATATATGATACCATAATGGAATTAAAATACTATTATGTATCATTATTTTTTAATTCCATTAAATATGAAATAGAAATGGAAGCAGCGTTCATGCGTACGTACGACTTACCGTCTCCATTAACGGTGCATTTCATTTCTTAATTATAATTGTTTTGTAATATTATAAATGAATGAATATACAGGATATATATTATATATATTATATATACATCATGAATAAAATTCTGGATATAATGAACCTTTGACCACACAAACAACATTTAATTGTAAGAAGTCCACTTTCGACATAAGAACCAAGTATCGACAAAACAATCATTATTATCTTAAATGATTAAATAATTTCTATGGCAGGGTAATAAGTGATATAAAAGTAATAATGAACTTGATAAAGGTTCTTAAGGATGTATAAATTAACTCAAGTTTATTATTCAGGATATTAAAGAACGATCGAGTCAAGTCGGACCCGAGGTAAGGGATCATACGCCTCTGTTTCTTTTCAAGTACACTCTTTTATGTCATTCCTTTTAAGCTCATATTTCTTATGATTGGGAAGTTCTTTTATATTACTCATAATTTACTTTTTATGTTCATATGGTGAGAGACCCTATTTTCTCTCATCAATCCATTTTGGGAGTTTTGAGTGGCACCGTTAGGCTGCCGAATTTTCGTGGGGGATCCAACCTCCCTCTTTCTTTTAAAGTACTCTCTTTTATGACATTTCTTTTATGATAATCTTTATTATGTTTGGGTATGTTATTTTATATTCATCATACTTTAATTTTATGGTCATAATATTAGAGACCCTATTTGATCACATAAATCCATTTTTGGGTGTTTTAAGTGGCGCCGTTAGGCTGCCGAGTTTTCTTAAGGGATTTTTCATCTCACTTTTAATCCCGTGACATGTATGCTATGTTTGACACTATTTCCTTTGAGTGGTGTATGTACTGCACATTATTATACACTTTATGTAGTATAATATCATTCATGGGTATTTACATCTTCATTTTATAACCCTTTTTCCATGGGGTGTACGTTTTGAATGTTACCCAACTCGGTAAGGGGACCTTTCACCCTCCTCTTTTTAAAAGACTTCTTTTGTTATGTATTTTAATTTACATATTATTATGTTGGTATATGTTCTTATATATCCTTATTGATGTAATGTTTATGTCCATGTGATTAGATACCATTCACTCTCTCATCGAATAATTTTCTGAATTTTGAAGTGACGCCGTTAGGCTGACGAATTTTTACAAATGAACGTCTTAACCCAATTTCGATTTCATTGGGTTCAACTTGTACTTCTTGAAAATGGCATCCTATGAATATGTGTGAATGACCAATGATTATTTCACACTTAATATCCACTTATATTGGGTGTATTTATATTTCTCACACATAATTATTTGATAGATTTTTCCTCAATTTAAGGATACCATCTTTATAATGAATTTCATCTCAATTTACATTTCCATTGAGACTTCATTGTTGTTAGGCACCAATTCACTCTTATATGGTCTTTATACTGTCTTTTGACATATTATATCATGAATCCCTTTATTCTCATGATATTATAATGTTAGGATTAAATTTTATTCCGCAATTATATGTTTTCAAGAGTCTCAAATTTTGATAAAAACTCTTTAACAAAAATATTGTTTTAGATGTTTTAAAGATTTAATATTATAAACCCTTATCCTTAATGTCCATGTTTTCAAAGTGGTTTTCAGTATTTATTTATATGGACATTAATGTTTTAAAATTATAATTCAAATAAAATATTCAAAGTGGTATGGGACACATTGATTCAAAAATCTCTTTTAAATGATTTTTTTTAAAATGGATTGATTAATTCAATATATTGGAATTACATATTTTGATTGAAAATGAAAATTTGTTATTGAAATGTTTATATTTTAAATATTTTATGTGTAATGATGGTAATTGGACATTTTACAGGTGGTTACGTGATAAACCATATGACAGGTGGTGCTGTGAATACCAGGACGAGTGGTTACGTTATAACCTCCATTGCATTGGGTATGGAAGTCAGCAGTATGGATATTCCATTAAGTATGTATGGAAGTTGGCCGAATGGCTATTCCATTAAGTGATATGTGTGGAAGTGGACCTTATGGTTATTCCACTTAAGTATGTTTATATCCCAAGTTACCTTTATATGTTATATGATCTTTATATGGGTTTTATAGTAATCTTTTGTTTACCGAAGGGTAAGTAATGAACTTTTATTCAGTGAAGAGTTTTTAATACATTGAAAAGGTGAAAAGTATTACTTTGATAAAGTATACATGGTTTACTTGTTGTTTTGAAAAACTAACAGTTTTCATTCTCTATGTATCCCTTACTGAGCTTTTTATGCCCATCCCATGTTTTTGAAATGTTTTTCATAGGACTTAACATGGAATAGGGTCAAGGATGGGATCAAGGTAAAGTCATGATACCTAAAACATGGAACTAGACATGTTTATTTTTAAGAGTTTTTATTTTATGGAAACTTATTAGAAGTTTTGACTTTGTAATCTTTTAAGATGTAATAGTTATGTCCTAATTCTCTAAAACTCTACACTTGAAATGATCCTCAATGTGAATTATTCATTTAATTCAATATTTAGTAAGGTTTAAGGGCGGGGCCTTATAGTTGGTATCAAAGGGAGGTTTATATAACTTTAGAGGTTTGGGTATTCTTTAAGCATAAGTGATATTACCATATTGGCTAGGATTTTAGAAAGTGTCATTGTTTTTAGATAAAGTGAATGAGTAAGTATATCTTAGTGGTTATCTCACTCATTAGTACATGATGGTTATGTTGATATACTCACGCTGACCTTTTTTTAATGAATGGATGGATCTGTCAGGCACCAAAGAGACAATAGGTTTGAAGGAAACTGTGGTGGTCCTCTGTTTAAGTTACAAGATACAATGGGTGATTCAATGAGGAATCTAAAGGTTGTTCTAAACCAACTATCAAGGTGTCATGATCAACCACTTGAACCTTGTTATGTTCTGTACTGCATCATGTACAAGATGACCAATTGATGTGGATGTTCAGTTAATAATTATAAAGGTAACCATTAGAGTTTATATGATCCTTACTTTTGAGGTAATTATGGGTTACTATATGTTATGATGGAAGTGAAAGGCATGAGATAAAATTGATGTAAAATTATGATATGGTTATTTTTGATGATTTTATCTCTTTTTGGGGAATGATTTGAGAACTATATAGTTTTGGAAAAAGGACAACACAAAGACTGTGTGACAACCCGTCACGTCAGACAAAGCTGTGGGAATCGAACCAACAACCAAAGTGCAACTGGTATTTATCGCCTACCACTGGACTACGTGAATTCCCTGGTTAGTTTGACTGATTATTTTTAGTTAGATGATTTTATCAATTAAGAGTAGGTTGTTTTTGGGTAATCTATGGATATTTATTAACCTATCATGGAGGATATGTGATTCGATTAATTCCGTTTCAATACGAGACATTAAGAGCAAGTGATGTTGTTTGGAGATAAATGTTACGATTTAACTTGGAAGAATATGTGACTAAATCCCTCAAATATTTGGGTTTCAATATTAGTTTGGTTTACTTTGAAGAATTTTATGGACAAATTGATTATCGAATGGTCCTCGTTGAACTTTAGGTTTTGTTGGACACATTTTGGAGATTAAGAATAGATTTTCTTTTTATAAGGGGTTATCCTTTTCTGGATTATCTGATATTGTACTAGCCTTTTTGGTTTTGGTTTTGGTTAAAGACATGGAAAGTATATAGTTATCTTTTTAGGATTAGGTGATTCTCTAGAAGTTGATTATAGTACTCTTAATGTGAACAACTCTTCCTAAATACTCGTCTTTTGCAGAAAAAGATGAAAGTCAACATGATAACTGATTATGATTCCTTATGAATAAATTCCTCAATAAAAAGTAACTTAAAACAAAAATTTTGTCTATTAACTTTTATTACTGGGGAATCGAATACCGTTTAACCCATCACAATTTTGTGATTTTCTTATAGTTAACTTTCTCCAAATCATGTTTTCTATCACTCTCCATCAGAACATGACCCTTTGTTTTTTCCTCCATGTACATATTTTCTTACTTTGAATCCTAGTATGGGTTATCATGGGTTACCTTTTTACTTATCTTTCTTTATTTTAAAGTTAGTGTTTTACCTACTCTTGTTCCGATATGGGACTTTCAAGGATGTTTCCAAGCCCAATTTTAAAATTGCGAGGACGCAATTCCCAAAAGGGGGAAGGATATAACACCCCAGGTAAATAATGAATATGAAATCTTTATATTTATCCAAATTTTTGAATCAAATATTAATATTACTTTAAATGAGATGTTATGATCTATAGCGTACCAAATACGCAACAACGAGTTTTTTTGGAATCTTATGTTGCACTCTAATAGTAAAATAATGTTATTTTAAATGGTAGTTAACGCCTAGCCATTGTAATGGTGGGAATGAACAGAACTAACTACAAAAATGATTATATGTGGTTGTCAAATATTTTAAATTTTTACAATAAAAGTTAGAGGATTAAAAATGCGAATGAATCCAATTTTAAACGTAAACATTCTAATATTCTTTAAAAGGTCTATTAACCGCCTTTTGATGTCGAACCTCTTTTAAATCCACTTTTTGAAAATTTTATGTATTATATTTGAAAAAATATATTCTTCTTTATAATCGGGACATCAAAATTTACTTTGTGTAAATTTTTCAATTTTGTCCGAAAAAGTTCAATTTTTAATGAATAGTGAAAAATGTTTTATTTTAATTCAAAACCTCTTTTTAAAGTAATTTATTTATATGATTAGATTATCTTTTGAATTGTTTTTAAAGTGAAACTATAATATATTTTTACCATTTAATCCAATATTGGTCGTTGGAATTAATTTAACTTTGAAATCAGACTTAAACTAGTGTCAATCTTTTGATACTTTTTGTTTCATAAAAACATGCTATTTGTTTTGATAGCGGGAATTAATTATTAAATTAATTAATGAAACATATATGTTTTGAATTTTGTAAAATGGACATCATTTTGGAATTCGGAATATCAAATATATCTTAGGGTGAATTTTTGGTAATTTTCCGAAAAACTTCAATTTTTGATGAATAGTGAAACCACTAAGTGGTACTTCTAAAAACTGATTTTCCGTTTAAATTAAATTTTTCCACCTTTGTGATTTGAATTTCAAAAATCCGACATGCATGGTTGTCATTAAGATTTAAAATGTGGGTCAATGGATTAAAATATTTTTTTTGGGGAATAGTAACTTATTGTGTTTTTAATCGCGATTAGAGGTAATTAGTGTAGTTTAAGGTAAGAATAATGTTGTAATAAAATGAAATGACCTAGACAGATGTCCTAACCTCATTGGATGTGTCATGGACTACCAATAAAAATCATTGGTCAACTTGGGGACCCCATGGAGCCACATTGGTTGGAAAATGACATAAATACCTTTTTATTTAATGATAAAGTAAAAATGACACAAACATGATATTTTTTACTAAACTTTTTTTTACATGGGGTTATACAAGTCATCCTTTTGAATATAAATAGTCATTAGAAAGCTAAAACGATTTACTAAATCATATTATTTTTTATATAATTTTTAGACATTAAATAAATTAAATTATTTATGACATCATGATGATGCTTCCATGACCTCATTATTTAACGATTTAAAAAAATGTAAAGATAATGTAATATCAAAGACCTACACATGTCAAATCCTATTATATGGGTTGATTTAGAACCCTTATCACCTTATCCACGAATTATATCAATGTGGGACCTTTTAAATCCGAAAATAATTGTCAAATAAAGTAAAATTTTCTTACTTTCCAAGAGTGCACCTTCTCTCCTCTTATAAAAGGCCCCCACCTATACCTCCTTACCCACAACTATCAAGCCATTGGATCGGCCAACCTCTGCCCATTTCAGCTCTAAAAATCCCTCTATAACTCCATGAAGCCTCACTTTGGGCATAATACTTTCCAAGGAAGCCTTTGAGCTCAAATCAAAGGAAGTTACCCGATTTAAAGGTAATGTCTTCACTTGTGTTCTTTTGTTTTATTTGGATTCTCCAACCCCCTAAACTCTTTTTATTCATTTATTTTGTAACAAATATAGTATCTTCAATATACTAGGATGTTTTTTATAAGAATGATTCGATCTAAACTTACACACACCTACATCTAATGGTGAAATAACATACTGTTTCCGTGGATGGCGAATTTCTGCCTCCCGAAACGATGATTGTTCAACATTCTTCTAACACCTTCAAAGGTGGCCATTAAAGTGATACTATATTTATATATCATATCAAATATTTTTACGTTTTACTTAAGCTTCTGTATTTTTCATTTATGGCATACCTTTATGGTTTCCATTATTGGTAAACACGATATCTTCATTTAATGAAGTGCGGACTACCGCCCCCTCAAAGTCATTTGATTCGTTAATACCATATGTGGTACATATAAAGGATATATTTACAGATATTATATATGATAACATACTGTAATTAAAATACTATTATGTATCATTATGTTTTAATTCCATTAAATATGAAATAGAAATGGAAGTAGCATTCATGCGTACGTACGGCTTACCGTCTCCATGAACGGTGCATTTCATTTCTTAACTCTAAATGTTATGTAATATTATAAATTCAGGAATATACAGGATATATATGATATATATGATATATACATCATGAATACAATTCTGAATATAATGAACCTTTGACCACATGAACAACATGTAATTGTAAGAAGTCCACTTTGACTTAAGAACCAAGTATCGAAAAAACAAACATTATTAACTTAAATGATTACATAATGTATATGACAAGGTAATAAGTGATATAAAATGAATAATTAACTTTATAAAGGTTCTTAAGTATGTATAAATTAACTCAAGTTTTTTATTTAGGAGATTAAATAACGATCGAGTCAAGTCGGACCCGAGGTAAGAGATCATACCCCTCTCTTTCTTTTTAAGTACACTCTTTTATGTCATTCCTTTTAAGCTCATCTTTCTTATGATTGGGATGTTATTTTATATTACTACAACTGTAATTTTTATGTTCATATGGTTAGAGACCCTATTTTCTCTCATCAATCCATTTTGGGAGTTTTGAGTGGCACCGTTAGGCTGCTGAATTTTCGTGAGGGATCCAACCTCTCTCTTTCTTTTAAAGTACTCTCTTTTATGTCATTTCTTTTAAGCTCATCTTTCTTATGTTTGGGGATGTTCTTTTATATTACTCATACTGTAATTTTATGGTCATAATATGAGAGACCCTATTTGATCTCATAAATCCATTTTTGGATGTTTTAAGTGGCGTTGTTAGGCTGCCGAGTTTTCTTAAGGGATTTTTCATCTCACTTTTATTCCTATGACATTTATACTACGTTTTCCACTATTTCCTTTGAGTGGTGTATGTAATACCCATTATTATACACTCTTTGTAGTATAATATCCTTTATGTGTATTTACATCTTCATTGTATGAACCTTTTCTATGGGGTGTACGTTTCGAATGTTACCCAACTCGGTAAGGGGACCTTTCACCCTCCTTTTTTTAAAAGACTTATTTTTTTATGTATTTTAATTTACATCTTATTAAGTTGGGATATGTTCTTATATATACTTATTTATGTAAATTTTATGTCCATGTGATGAGATACCATTCACTCTCTCATCGAATAATTTTCTGAATTTTTACGTGACGCTGTTAGGGTGTCGAATTTTTACAATTGAACGTCTTAACCCAATTTCGATTTCTTTGGGTTCAACGTGTACTTCTTGAACATGTCATCCTATGAATATGTGTGAATGACCACTGATTGTTTCCCACATAATATCCCCTTATATTGGGTGTATTTATATTTTTCACACATAATTATTTGATAGATTTATCCTTAATTTAAGGATACCATCTTTATAATGGATTTCATCTCAATTTAAATTTCCATTGAGACTTCATTGTTGTTATGCACCAATTCACTCTTATATGGTGTGTATACTATCTTTTGACATATTATTTCATCAATAACTTTATTATAATGATATTATAATGTTTGGATTACATGTTATTCAGCAATTATTTGTTTTCAAGTGTCTCTCATTTTGTTAAAAACTCTTTAACAAAAATATCGTTTTAAATGTTTTAAAGATTTATTATTCTAAACCCTTATCATTAATGTCCATGTTTTCAAAGTGGTTTTGAGTATTTATTTATATGGACATTAATGTTTTAAAATTATAATTCCATTAAAATCTTCAAATTTGTATTGGACACATTGATTCAAAAAACCCGTTTAAATGATTTTTTTTAAAATGGATTGATTAATTCAATATCTTGGAATTACTTATTTTGATTGAAAATGAAATTTTGTTATTGAAATGTTTATATTTTAAATATTTTAGTTGTAATGATGGTACATGGACATTTTACAGGTGGTTACTTGATAAACCATATGACGGGTGGTTCCGTGAAAACCAGGATTGGTGGTTATGTTATAACCTCCAATGCATTGGGTTTGGAAGTCGGCCGTATGGCTATTCCATTAAGTATGTATGGAATTTGGCCGAATGGCTATTCCATTAAGTGATATGTGTGGAATTAGACCTTATGGTTATTACACTTAATTATGTTTATGTCCCAAGTTACCTTTATATGTTATATGATCTTTATATGGGTTTTATGGTAATCTTTTGGTTACATAAGGGTAAATAATGAACTTTTATTCAGTAAAGAGTTTTTACTACTTCGAAAAGGTGAAAAGTATTACTTAGATAAAGTATACACGGTTTACTTGTTTTTTTGAAAAACTACCAGTTTTCATTCTTTGTGTATCCCTTACTTTTTATTTTATGCTCATCCCATGTTTTTGAAATGTTTTTCACACGACTTAACGTGGAATAGGGTCAAGGATGGGATCAAGGGAAAGTCATGCTACATAAAACATGGAACTAGACATGTTTCTTTTTAAGAGTTTTTATTTAATGGAAACATGGAAGATGTTTTGACTTTGTAATCTTTTGAGATGTAATAGTTATGTCTGAATTCTCTAACACTATAACTTGAAAAGATCCTCAATGTGAATTATTCATTTAATTGAATATTTAGTAAGGTTTAAGGCCGGGGCCTTATACATAATGTCCAAAAAAAGAGTCTTGATTACATAATTTGGTCCTTCTGATTACAAATATGTATTCTATTTTACCAAATTCTCTACACAGAAATTGCAATAATTAATTTAAAAATAATTCCTGTTGTCAAAACAAATAGCGGGTTTTTTAGTAACAATATCTATGAAACGTTTGGCACTTGTTTATGCCCAATTACAAAGTGAAATTAATCCTAATGACCACCATTGAATTAAATGGTAAAAATATATTCTAATTACAATTTAAGAACAATTTAAAATTTAATCTAACCATATAATTAATTAGATGAGAAAGCAGTTTTGATGTAAAATGCAGTATTTTTCACTATTCATTAAAAAATGAACATTGTCAGAAAAATACCAAAAAATAATCCAATGTAAATTTCAATGTACCAATAATAAAGAATATGTTTATTTTGAAAAATAGAGCTTATAAAATTGTTAAAAGTTACATTTAAAAATGTTTTTCAATTAAAAGTCAATAAAACAATCTTTTAAAAATATTAGTGTATTCCATGCTTAAGATTGGATTTATTCTTATTTTAAGCATCTAAAAAACTATCTAATTCATAAATAGACATAGATAAATATATTTATTATTCATTACTTACTTAGGATGTTACAGATTTAATATCAATATATTATTTAATATGTATATAATAGAAGCACTGCAGAATTCCATTAGAAAATATTTTTTATCATACCATATAATAGGTGTAGGTAGTATTAATTATATTAAATTTCATATATCCATAAAATATATAAATTTTATACAACTCCTACCTAATGATTTAAGTTATATATATCGTTAAATCATTACAAACACTATTGTATAAATTTTTACAATTACACCTTGTGTCATGTAATAATTTATAACAAATAAAACCATATCCAAAAGTCTTTTGGATATTTTTTGGAACAATTTTGATTTGATTTCATTAATTTCTCATTGTATTACATCATATAAAATAACATGAGAACACTAATAAAATTTAAAAAAGGAAAACAAAAAAAAACTCTTAATGTATCTCCATAAGTACAATTAATTTCCATCTATTCAACCAAATATTCATTAACCCTGAACCATTATATAATTGAATAAAACATGAATCACCATATAAATATATTTAGTCAATGAGGGGCCTAAATATAATAATAATTAAAATCCAATATATAATGTCATTTGGTCTGTTATCCATCAATAAAACTTATATTTATACCAATTTCTAAAAAAAAAATCTTTCTTGGATTCACTATTATATCATCCATTAGGAAGTAAGATTGTCAAACCATGGGATCCTGAGTATTTCGATCCTATAAATCCAATTAATACATTTTCAATATTTTCAGAATAGAATAATATGAATGATGAATACATTAGATGTCATTCATTGCTATGGATGACCACATCAAATTTCTCTTTCGCTAATAGATAATCAAATCTATTGTATTCTCATGGTGTAGTCTCACAATCCATAAATTATCAAAATATATGGACCAGATGTTATAGTCAACACATGAGAGGGAAAATTCACATCATTAATGATTTATATCTGATGACATGATATGAAACATACCCAAACACCCCCTAATTATCTAATTTATATTTAATTTCCTGAGATTGGCATAATATTACCAAGGTTATCATTATAAGAATATCATAAATATCATGTTATGTAATCCCAATATTATTAATTATACACTACAGAATAAACAAAATATAGTGTATTAAAATCTACGTCGTATCCATAATGGATCAATCTACAAAAGCATAATTTTTGTCTATAGTGTTCATTTCATATATCTCATAAAATTCATATCAATAAATAATTATTTTTTCCCAACCTGTAAAACTCCATGAGTAAAATTATTTAGTGATAAAAAAATTTATGATTTGAGCGATCAATTTCACTTCAAAAAATATATATCTATATATTGATTTATGTGAGAAATGTGACAAATTGTGATAATGGATATTACATCTAATATGAATAATTTCAAACTCCAAATCTGTATTTTATGACTATGTATTAAAATAAATCATAATCACCTATATATCATATAATATGTGGTGGACTACGAGATA
Organism: Viscum album; assembly: GCA_963277665.1. Taxonomy (NCBI): domain Eukaryota; kingdom Viridiplantae; phylum Streptophyta; class Magnoliopsida; order Santalales; family Viscaceae; genus Viscum; species Viscum album. The sequence continues at coordinate 1,223,373,425 of OY728136.1, read as the reverse complement.
ATCCTTTTATTTTCTACACTTGTTTGGAAAATGATAAATTATTACATCAATATGTATTTCCAACAACATATCTATATGGTAACCTGATAAAAATCAGTCACTAATATCTTTAATGAGAAACATGTGTTGATAACAATTTTTTGAATAGTAGTCATATTTGGGAAACATATTCCAAATATTCGACTCCTTGAACAAATTCACAAACATTAACATGAAAACATCAAAATATATAATCACACAATTTATTTTTATAATAATATTTTTATATGTTTAAAATGAACATCCTTAGAATTTTTTGATCAAAAAATTATATTTATAAAAAATAGTAATATTTAAATTATTATTTACCAACACATGATTACTCATTTGAGATTCAGTGAAATTCACATTATATTTAATATGGAAACTAATTTTACGAAATCACACATAAAAAAATAATTACGATATTAAGTGGAAGTGATTTATATATAGATATGTATAATATTTTTTTTTATAAATTTTAACATATTTATGTTTAAAAATACTAACACTAGTCTCTTAAACACTATATTCATTTCTCAATATCATTCTAAGAAACACATGCTCAATTGAGAAGGTAATAATTATTGTTTTTATTTAGTTCTGATGTTATCAAACAAATAACTAAATAAATATTTTATATTTATTTGTTTTATGTTGAGATAATTTTCCTCAGAAAAGTGGATAATTAATAAAAGTTTACAATTGATAAGTTTCAAGAACACCTTCTATAATTTTTTAATATACAATTAGAAAATAATTTATCTCATATTGAGAATTCTAATACTTCAGTCTTTATCATAGCCTGTTATATAATCCAATGACTTGTAAATAATGTTCATAAAATTAATCATCATATTTTTTCCACAAAAACTATTTGATAATAGAAAACTAATCTTCTCATATTCGTGGATTGATATTAAGATACATAACTATTTAAGATCTATCAAAGCTTGATTTATATTTATATCCATAATATATAATTTATTTCTTAATCATTTTAATGATAAAATTTAAAACAAATCATTTTATCCATTGAACATTAACTATATAATATTTACCTCACCTCTAAAAAACATTTTGAATCATAAGTCCTTAAAAATAAAATAACTGAATTCTTTAATTTGAATTTAGGAGATAAACATATCATCATGTTTCTAAAACCCAATTGTGCATGTTTATACAATGCGACCATTTTTTATGATTAATAAATCATAATTACCCATCTGGGTTTACATATCCTCGACAGAAAACTTAAAGATACATCAATGGACACTTCAAAAAAAATTTCTTCTATTGACATGGAATTTTACTGCCTAATATTATCTATATACTAATATAACCCAAAAATCGTATGTTCAGATAGTCAATTATTAACAAAAAAATATTTTTTAGAGTTTCTTTGATTATAATATCCTTGTAAGAAAATATCTATAGGTGAAAACATGTTGAATTAATTATCCAAAAAAAAGCCCTTTAGGAAACCATTAATATCTCCATGTCACAAAAAAACTCAATCATATTATGCCTATAAGACTAAAATTTCATAGGTCACTCTACATCAACATTCTTTGATCATACATGCGAATCATTATTTATTCTTATAAGCATGAAGATAGAATTATTAAATTGATTCAACACATGGTTACTCAAGAACGTGTAGATAAAACACATTGAATTACTTTTACTTTTAAAATATTCTCAAAGTATTAGCCTAAAAATATTTATTGCATTATGAAACTATTTCATAATAATTATTATAAATATTTAGTTTGATAGTGATTTTATGGTTTTTTTTCAACACAATATCATATCATATGAATAATAATATTATTACCTCTAATATGGAATTTTATAAAATAGACTCCCACTAAATTAATGAAGAATTTTAAACTCATTGTATATATTAGTAGGGAAAAAATGTATTTTATTATGAAAAGAGTTAGATAATGTAACAGCCCGAGATTTTATGAAAAATATTCTTTTTTATTTTACTAATGTCTTGTGTTATACGTTACACCAAAAGGATCTTTCACAACACGCATCCTTGACTTGCCTTGCATTACACGCAATCGCAACCTTCCTCGATAACGTGTGTGGTATGTAATCCTGAGTTTCACGAAACAATGATATGCTATTAAAATATTATTAAAACTAGCCGTTATGAATAGTAATAACCATTTTTTAAATTTTAGAAATTTTAACTCTCAAAATGGACTTCATTTTTGGATTCGGAGTATCGAATTTAGCCTAAGGTGAAATTTTGGTACTTTTCGGATAACTTTCATATTCTGATGAATAGTGAAAATTACTGAATTATAATTAAAAACAACTTTTTTAATCGAAATAATTAATAGTGATAAATCATTAATTTGAGTGGTTTTAAAGTATATTTAGAATATATTTTTACAATTTAATACAATGTTGTTCATTGGATGTAATTTCACATTTAAACTAGACATAAACAAGTGTCAATCTTTTGATAGATATTGTTTCTTAAAAACACGCTATTTGTTTTAACAGTGGGATTTAATTATAAAATTAATTAATGCAACTTTTATGTTATGAATTTGGTAAAATAGACTTCATTTTTGAATTCGGAGTATGAAATATAGCTTGGGATGAAATTTTGGCATTGTTCTGAAAAACATCAATTTTTGATGAATAGTGAAACTACTAAGTGGTAGGTTAAAAACTGAATTTTGCATAAAACTTAATTTTACCGCTTCTGTGAATGGAATTTCGAAAATCCAAGAGACACGGTTAATATCAAGGACTAAAATGTGGTTCAATGATATGAAAATAATTTTTTGGTGAATAGTAACTTTTTACTTTTTTTACCACGGTTAATAGTAAATAGGGTAACTAAGGGTAAATATGATATTAATATTACCCTAACACATGTCCTAATTTTATTGGACAAGTGTAATTCGACCAAAAACAAACTTAGGAATAAAATATTACCATTTAGGCCCACTTGGATTAGATTAGGACATTTATTATTAATTTATTTAAAGAAGGGTTAAAATAGTTAAAATCAAAGTTTAATAAGTAAATCATTTTTAATATGGGGTTATATATAAGATAAATTCGACTATAAATATTCATTAGAAAGCTAAAAATATTTCCTACATGATGGTATTTTCTTTGTAATTTTTAGACATCAAATAATATAATTTATTTATGACACAATGATGATGCAGTAATTATCTTATTAATGAAATATTGACATAATTGATAATATAAATACCAAAATAAATGTAATTTAAGACTTTTTATGAATTCCACTAATTTTCTAGGTTACTACGATATATTAGTGTTGATTTAATCAACTTGGTTCGAACATATAATTCTGTTATGACTTTCACAAAAATCATATATCAAATAGTGTCAAAATTGACACAAAATAGTTTTTAAATCAAATATTATATTATTAATTGTTATTTTATTCCTAAAAATCTAAGGTTCGGCCAAATGACTTAGATAAGGATATATGTATTAATAATATACAATTTGGGGTTCGTTTGGCATGTTATAGTAAGTTTATTAACCATATAGTGAAAGAAAACAAAAAGACACGGTAAAAGTTAAATTATTTAACTTAGAGTTAAATCTAATTGATAAGGTTAAAATAATACCGTAAACTTGTCCAAATCTTATTGGTTGATAGGATTTCGACCCATCCCCACTTTAGCTTCGAAATAAGACCCTTTGGAACCATTATAAACCGATTTTGACTTTAATATAAAATAATATTTTGAGATATTCCTAAGGTGCCCCTCTCCTCCCCTATAAAAGGACACCTCCTCCCCCTCCTCCTCACACCAATTTGAGCACTCAAGCTCGGCCAACCCCTACCAATTTCTCCTATCCACTTCCCTAGCAACATCCTAGAGGTTCTGGTCTTCCTCAAAGACCAATTTTAGTGCCCTAAGAGGAGGTCTCAAAGAGGCACTTCAAAGAAGAGGAGGTTCGGACACTTACAAAGCAAGTCGGACCTAAGGTAAGGGAAATACCACAATCTCATTTTTATCAGAGATTGTTTATTCGTAAGTATTTACTGGGGTGTATTTTATCATCCACATCCATATTCCCTCAATATGTAATATTGATTCCATCCACTTACAATTGTTTAAATCCAATTTTTACCCTTCGGTGAGTTTTTAGTAAAGAATATGAAAGGAATCTTTTGTCGTTTTTTTTCGTACGAGGTACTTTTTGACTTTTCCGACAAAAGTACAAAGAATGTTTTATTTAACTTATACGGCATGAATGGATTTATACTGTTTTATAAAGCCTTATTTTCATGAAGCTTCCTCTAAAAGATTTCATGACTATTTTCAATAAAATCTCTTTCTTTTAAAATTGCATGATGTTTTGTGAAAAGAAATTGATTTTGAAGAAGAAAGGATATTTTCCTCAAGAATTCAATTCAAGTGTTTTATCAAAATTATTTTCCATATAAGATAATAAAGGGTTCTGTTTCTATACATATTTTTACATTGATTTGACTATGTTGTGATGGAATTATGTTTTTGAATTCCTTTATCTTATATGAATTTATTTATGATGTTATGATGTTTCAAGAATCCCATTTTTGTTACATGTGTTATGCGATGATGTATGTTTTATGATTATGTGGCACACATAAGAAATGATTCATTATAAGATGGGTGGGACCTATATCTCCCTCCAATGCATTGGGTAAAGATTTTATATATCATGAGATAGACATGGCTGGAACGGAAGGTTATTTAGGTTTAGTGATACAGGACTGAAACGAGGAGTGAACTCGGTTCAGAAAGGGACTTTGTCCACTAAGATAGTCTTGGAAATGAGTCATGACTAACAAGAAATGATTTTCCATGATTATGTGTGCATGCCACAAAGTTTCAAGTTTTATGTTATGATTATGGGGATCTCATTTGCAATTTTATGATTTATCCCATGTTATGATATTATGAGCTCTTTTGCAGGTCAAGATTTCCAAAAGCTACGTTCTTATGTATATGATGTGATTGATATTTCTTTTGTTTACCCTTACTGAGCATTTGAGCTCACCCTTTTTTGTTTTTCTTTCCCCAGGATATAAAGAAAGGTTTTAGGTAAAAAAAAGGGGAAGATCTTTATGGGAGATATTGAAGATCTTTCACCACGTTTAGAAGATTACGTTCCGAGTTTCCAAAGACACTAAACTATTAAGATCCTTGTGTGTGTGTTTTTGTTATGTACTAAGTATTCCGCAAAAGTACTTTAATGTCCATGTACGATAAGCTTCGGGTCTCTACAGTTGGTATCAGAGGAAAGGTTTAGTCAACCTTTGGAAACTAGGATGCGAAAACGTTAGTGAGATCCCAATAGATATTTCTAAGGTATGTCTAGGGATGCCCCTAAGGATAAGTATAAGTATAGGATATAGTTCTAGAACTATGGTAACGATATTAGATTAAACCAAAGATGATAGATATTTAAGTTACTCCCCCTTTATTATGATTTTTGCATCTAACACTATTCTATTTGGGTTTTAGAAAATGGCTGGAAACAAGATGATTCACAATAATGGAGGATATGATAGACAATGGAATGATATTCTTCATGAGCAACCAAATTAAATGGGATTTGGATGTCCAAACATCATTATTATTCCGAATCAGCAATCTCACAACATGATCAATAAAGTAAAATTTGGTAAGTTTCCTGACTCGACTAATAAGAGAAAGATGGAGTTCCATGATGATCATAGAGGAAAGAAAGTTCAATTTTCCCTATGTAAATCATGTGGGAAGAGGCATCAAGGAGAATGTTTCAAGGGAACTGGAAGATGCTTTGGGTGTGGAAAAGAAGGACACAAAGCAAGTAAGTGCAAAGGAAAAGGGTCGGTTAACACCATGGATGAGGATAATGGTATTGCTACGACATCAAAAAATGGTTAAGTGTTTTAAATGTGGAATGTATGGGCATTATGCAAACAAATGCCCTAAGGGAAAGACTCATGAAGAGAATCAGTATGGTCATATGGGTAGTATTTATGTGGATGATGATGAGGAGACTACAAATGATATGTGAGATGAAAGAATTTTTGAAGCTCGGTCAATGGTTTGAGAATGTAGTGGAATGATTGCATGTTTATCATGTGTGATTTTGGAATAAAGAGACATCTATGGATTGTTACACTGTTGTCTTTCCTTGTGTTTTGAAAGTGTATGATTAATGTTACCAGTATCCATGAAAGGTTATTCAGATATTTTTGGAATGTAGATGATATGCGCATAATGAAGGGATAAGGAGAAAATTAAATGTTTGATAGTATTCATGAGCTCATGATTGATATAAGGACTAAGTGATATCATGGTTTGAGTATATAGAATTTTGAGGATTTTGGTATGTGGAAAGTGTTAACTTTTAACTGCACTCATGTTTTCACTAAGGTATTCAAGAGAATACACGATTAAGGACTTTGAATGTTTGGAATGTGACCAACAAGACATATCTTATGATATGTGGGGATCAACGACAGTATTAAATCTCTGGTAATCGATGTCCCTATATTATGAGAGTGGACTGCAGTATTATGTATAAGCCTAAAGATTAGACTGGATTATGTTGGACATAAGTTAGTATTGTTTAAGGATAGAAGATGGGATGTTATAGTAACGTAGTTTTAGAAAAAGGGACAACCTGCAGGACGGGCGACAGCCCATCGCTTCGGACAAGGCTGTAGGAATCGAACCCACAACTGAAGTGCGACTGGCCTTTATCGCCTACCACTGGCCTACAGGAAGTCTCTGTTTAGTAAAAACTAGTTTTATTATATTAAGCAGCATGATATATGAAGTATAAGTCCATTTTAGGAACCATATATGATTAATCTCACTATAGAATGACTTATGTATATTTAATAACTTTTGCTAACCTTTTGTTTGAGACAGATGGAATGAACAGTCATTCTATCACATGATCTGCTAACACTTCAAAAATAACAAATTCAACTTCATTTATTTAAGAGATGAAGTAGAAATTGTTCAAGGCACGAACAAAAGTGAGATTGTACCAAAATAAAGTAAGTATTTATTCTAAGCAAATTTTCAACTTTAGGGAAATGATCTTGAAAACCAAAAATGTTGTCCTAGTGATCTTATACCTGATGAATCAAATGGTACCTTATATCATCACAAATCTATGGATTTGTGATTATTGGGTTTTCCATAGCCATTTTCTCTACCACTCTCCATCAGAACATGATGGTTAGATTTCTCTTCCATATCCATATTTTCACCTATGTGGAAACCCAGTGATTAGTTTATTTGGGTAATCGTTACATTTCATACTTTAGTTTTTAAAGCCAAGTTTTGGTATTCCCTTTTACGATGTGGGTTTCTATTAAAGAAACTTTCGAATAGTAAACCATTTATAACCCCGATGAATTTCGAGGGCGAAATTCATTTTAAGGGGGGTAGAATGTAACAGCCCGAGATTTTATGAAAAATATTCTTTTTTATTTTACTAATGTCTTGTGTTATACGCTACACCAAAAGGAGCTTGCACAACACACATCCTTGACTTGCCTTGCATTACACGCAATCACAACCTTCCTCGATAACGTGTGTGGTACGTAATCCTGAGTTTCACGAAACAATGATATGCTATTAAAATATTATTAAAACTAGCCGTTATGATTAGTAATAACCACTTTTTAAATTTTAGAAATTTTAACTCTCAAAATGGACTTCATTTTTGGATTCGGAGTATCGAATTTAGCCTAAGGTGAAATTTTGGTACTTTTCGGATAACTTTCATATTCTGATGAATAGTTAAAATTACTAAATTATAATTAAAAACAACTTTTTTAATCGAAATAATTAATAGTGATAAATCATTAATTTGAGTGGTTTTAAAGTATATTTATAATATATTTTTACAATTTAATACAATTTTGGTCATTGGATGTAATTTCACATTTAAACTAGACATAAACAAGTGTCAATCTTTTGATAGATTTTGTTTCTTAAAAACACGCTATTTGTTTTAACAGCGGGATTTAATTATAAAATTAATTAATGCAACTTTTTTGTTATGAATTTGGTAAAATAGACTTCATTTTTGAATTCGGAGTATGAAATATAGCTTGGGATGAAATTTTGGCATTGTTCTGAAAAACATCAATTTTTGATGAATAGTGAAACTACTAAGTGGTAGGTTAAAAACTGAATTTTGCATAAAACATAATTTTACCGCTTCTGTGAATGGAATTTCTAAAATCCAAGAGACACGGTTAATATCAAGGACTAAAATTTGGTTCAATGAGATGAAAATAATTTTTTGGTGAATAGTAACTTTTTACTTTTTTTACCACGGTTAATAGTAAATAGGGTAACTAAGGGTAAATATGATATTAATATTACCCTAACACATGTCCTAATTCTATTGGACAAGTGTAATTCGACCAAAAACAAACTTAGGAATAAAATATGACTATTTAGGCCCACTTGAATTAGATTAGGACATTTATTATTAATTTATTTAAAGAAGGGTTAAAATAGTTAAAATCAATGTTTAATAAGTAAATAATTTTTAATATGGGGTTATACATAAGATAAATTCGACTATAAATATTCATTAGAAATCTAAAAAGATTTCCTACATGATGGTATTTTCTTTGTAATTTTTAGACATCAAATAATATAATTAATTTATGACACAAAGATGATGCAGTAATTATCTTATTAATGAAATATTGACATAATTGATAATATAAATACCAAAATAAATGTAATTTAAGACTTTTTATGAATTCCACTAATTTTATAGGTTACTATAATATATTAGTGTTGATTTAATCAACTTGGTTCGAACATATAATTCTGTTATGACTTTCACAAAAATCATATATCAAATAGTGTCAAAATTGACACAAAATAGTTTTTAAATCAAATATTATATTATTAATTGTTATTTTATTCCTAAAAATCTAAGGCTCGGCCAAATTACTTAGATAAGGATATATGTATTAATAATATACAATTTGGGGTTCTTTTGGCATGTTATAGTAAGTTTATTAACCATATAGTGAAAGAAAACAAAAAGACACGGTAAAAGTTAAATTATTTAACTTAGAGTTAAATCTAATTGATAAGGTTAAAATAATACCCTAAACTTGTCTAAATCTTATTGGTTGATAGGATTTCGACCCATCCCCACTTTAGCTTCGAAATAAGACCCTTTGGAACCATTATAAACCGATTTTGACTTTAATATAAAATAATATTTTGAGATATTCCTAAGGTGCCCCTCTCCTCCCCTATAAAAGGACACCTCCTCCCCCTCCTCCTCACACCAATTTGAGCACTCAAGCTCGGCCAACCCCTTCCAATTTCTCCTCTCCACTTCCCTAGAAACATCCTAGAGGTTCTGGTCTTCCTCAAAGACCAATTTTAGTGCCCTAAGAGGAGGTCTCAAAGAGGCACTTCAAAGAAGAGGAGGTTCAGACACTTACAAAGCAAGTCGGACCTAAGGTAAGGGAAATACCACAATCTCATTTTTATCCGAGATTGTTTATTCGTAAGTATTTACTAGGGTGTATTTTATCATCCACATCCATATTCCCTCAATATGTAATATTGATTCCATCCACTTACAATAGTTTAAATCCAATTTTTACCCTTCGGTGAGTTTTTAGTAAAGAATATGAAAGGAATCTTTTGTCGTTTTTTTTCGTACGAGGTAATTTTTGACTTTTCCGACAAAAGTACAAAGAATGTTTTTTTAACTTATACGGCACGAACGGATTTATACTGTTTTATAAAGCCTTATTTTCATGAAGCTTCCTCTAAAAGATTTCATGACTATTTTCAATAAAATCTCTTTCTTTTAAAATTGCATGATGTTTTGTGAAAAGAAATTGATTTTGAAGAAGAAAGGATATTTTCCTCAAGAATTCAATTAAAGTGTTTTATCAAAATTATTTTCCATATAAGATAATAAAGGGTTCTGTTTCTATCCATATTTTTACATTGATTTGACTATGTTGTGATGTAATTATGTTTATGAATTCCTTTATCTTATATGAATTGATTTATGATGTCATGATGTTTCAAGAATCCCATTTTTGTTACATGTGTTATGCGATGATGTATGTTTTATGATTATGTGGCACACATAAAAAGGATTCATTATAAGATGGGTGGGACCTATATCTCCCTCCAATGCATTGGGTAAAGATTTTATATCTCATGAGATAGACATGGCTGGAACAGAAGGTTATTTCGGTTCAGTGATACAGGATTGAAACGAGGAGTGAACTCGGTTCAGAAAGGGACTTTGTCCACTAAGATAGTCTTTCCAATGAGTCATGACTAACAAGAAATGATTTTCCATGATTATGTGTGCATGCCACAAAGTTTCAAGTTTTATGTTATGATTATGGGGATCTCATTTTCAATTTTATGGTTTATCCCATGTTATGATATTATGAGCTCTTTTGCAGGTCAAGATTTCCAAAAGCTACGTTCTGATGTATATGATGTGATTGATATTTCTTTTGTTTACCCTTACTGAGCATTTGAGCTCACCCTTTTTTTTCCTTCCCCAGGATATAAAGAAAGGTTTTAGGTAAAAAAAAGTGGATGATCTTTATGGGAGATATTGAAGATCTTTCACCACGTTTAGAAGATTACGTTCCGAGTTTCCAAATACACTAAACTATTACGATCCTTGTGTGTGTGTTTTTGTTATGTACTAAGTATTCCGCAAAAGTAATGTAATGTCCATGTACGATAAGCTTCGGGTCTCTACAGATAACCAAGTTACTATCACAACATAGATATTTAGACAGGGATTCATCCTAATCATATCATATATTATTCTTCTATATTCATTTAGAAAAATAATTTTTTATTCTATAAAAATATTTAAATGTAAAATTATTACTTTTTTATCTTATCATATTTGGTTTCCATGTAATGTGTCACCAACATATTTTCTTGGGATTCAATTTTATATTCTTTAGTATGATCCATTTTTTATTCCAGAAGATAATTCATGGGCACACTAATATAAAAGATGACATTCGATTGATTTAATGATGTCCTAACATGTTTTGTTTTTGAAAGTATCAAACCCTTGGTACTTATAAAGGAATCTAAACTCACAATATGTATATCACATTATTCTTTTTATATATAAATTAATTTAAATATCTATATTTTAAATCCAATAATATATATTAAATGAGTATATTCAAACCATATTTATATGTAACACTTTACATATCCATCAATATGGGTTAGTCACTCTAAAATAAGGGTTAGTCTAATAAACACATATTCAAATTCTTAATAATATATTTTATGAAATCATAATTTATATTCATATATTTATAAAATTCTAACAATCAAAAAATGTGTTTTCATATAGTGACATATAACGAACCCCCACCTTTCGAGAACATTGCATAGCATCGATGGAAATGGGAAGTCTAACCCCATGTTCCTCTCCTAGAGTGTACATTATTAAAGAGATAATTAAAATCATCATTAAACAAAGTCGTGATATATATTAAATAATTTCAATAACTAAATTCACTAAAATAAATTACAGTATATACTAAGGCCTGGGTAGATGAAATACTAATTCTTATATTTATATATATAGTAAGTAATATAGGGGTTGGAAATTTTAATAGAGTAAGTTTATCATGTTAAATAAATCATAAACACATTTGTAATATGAAAAAATTTCTAATATGTATAACATATGGAATGACATTAAATATATTATCATTTACCAAATATAAAAAATTTAAAATAAGAATAAAAAATTCATTAAATAGATAAATATAAATTTTTAATAATATTTATATTTTCAATAATAAGGAATATTGTTTATTATATTCACATTATATTATCATTTAATTTGATGTATTATATTGTATTTTATAGTAAATATATGAATCCAATATGAATCAGAGGAATTTAATAATTTAGTTGTTTAAAATTTTTATCTTATTTTATATACCTATTATTTATGAATTATTTAATACATTGATTAATAAACTCATAAAAACATAATTTATTTAGTTCAATTAAATTTTTAAAATAGATCTTAAAATATTAACATTTCAAATAAAAAATTATGAATACCCATACTTTCATTAAATATTTAAATTCTAGATTAAGCTATATTTTTTAAGATATCAATTATTCATAAATTACAATTATATATTTTTTCATATCAAAAAATTATATTTAAAATATAATATATTTCCTATAAAATTGTTAATCTACATTTAATATCAAATTTTAATACCTAAAAATTATTTTGAAATAATTGTTTCAAAAAAATTTAATTTATTAATTATAAACAATCTATAATTTAATAATTGATAAATTCATTATAAAATCATAATTATTCCACATATAATAAAATATTATTATTTATAAAATATATATTAATAGTCAATTATATTCATAGTTGAAAAAATAAAAAAAATTAACTTTAATTCCTAAATTATATATTTTGATTTATCAACAGATGTATTGTTCGATTCAATGAGAAATTTTTATCAAGCTTTCAATAATATTATACGATAGATTATTCTGTCACCCAATAGGATAAAATCATGCCACCAATATGCATATTCTACTATTGGGAATTCCAATCACATGCCAGTATACTGACTATAATTTTTAAAATACACATAACATATTTTTTATGATATGATTATTTATTCTTAGATATACATCATTGGAACATATCACTGTAAGTATGAGGCATAATACAATTTTAAGTCCATCAGTTTCAAACTATGATTTTATATTACAATTTGCATCAAATGCACTAATACCAATACTATGATTATTAGGTGTCTTTAAACCCATAATATAACTAGTTTATGTGATTATCTCCTAATCCCACGATCAACCAAGATACGAAAAAACATCTATGAAAAATTGGAAATGGTGATATAATGAAATCTCGCATTACATAGATTATAGTTCTACTCAGTCATCTAAATGAAATTAAAATGATATATTATTATCATTTATGATAATCACTATTGTTGGAAGGAGATTTTAGGGTGAGTTATGGGTTATTTCACACAACTACCAACTCATAGATGCAATAAATTTCTATTAACCAGGGATTTTCCTTTAAAATATCGATAATAATATCATTAATTATAACGGATTAGTTAGTTTCATAGAAAATATGCATCACCTGTTTTCTTAATGAACTCCTATCTATTACATATCATGTATTGAGCATCATAATGATAACAATTTTTATAATATTTATATATAATTCAGTTTCCATTGTCATCGTTCTTCTCAACGATAATTGATATGATCTCTCTTAGTTATATATCATGACTGATGTGTTAGTAGTTTGTCTTTGAGATGAAATATCATTTCATTCAATGACATATAATTTCATTTATAGTTCTATGACCTTTATCTTGTATATATTGTAATCAACATAATATGTTTATCATCCTAGACCGATTTCACTCATATTTAACTGAACTCATTGGGCCTCTTGGCATCAAGAACAACTACCCATAATATAGAGGTTACAAACAAGTTGTGAGGTCCTATGGTGTATTCATAGAGAGACTACACCCCCTATTATGATTGGAGCATGGTAGAGAATAACATATAAATTAGTGGAAACTGGGTACTAATAAGAGATGACTGATGTTTATGTAAATCAAATAGATAAAAAAATACTATAAGAGTCATATAAAAAATTATTTCCATGTCTAGTTAATATAAAAAATAGTAAATGGACATGATAAATGAGAATAAATTTTTACAATATGATATTCAAAAAATAAATAGAGGACCATGATAACTCTAACATAATTGTTAGAATAATCTCAACCCTCTACTATCATTCAACATTATAGACAAACAACGATGCATCCATATATCTGTCCCTCCCATTATCACAGCCTACATCCAAAAAAATATTTTTGGATTCCAATAAATTTAAAAAAACAAGCGCTACGACCTGCATAGTATTCCACCACCCCAAGAATATAGTGTGATCGTCATCTTAAATATAAACTCTAAATGATTCGGGTCTAGTTCAAAAATAAACCTAGGCTGATGATACCTAGATCTCCCTATGTCGGGATGCCTATAAACATTTGTCACCAAATATATATATATGTGTGTGTGTGTGTGTAAAAATACTATATATATACATCCATTTTATATTGATATATATTAATATTTATGCTGAATGTATGAAGTTATATTTATACGTATATATCTATATATTATAATACTACCCTTGTTCCATAGTGAAACACAGGCATCCATGAGTAGTGATAAGAGTCTCATGCACTATATAAGGGTACAAGTCTAAGAATTTTATTAGGGTTAAAAATTTCATCATATATATAAACCCAAATATCAATATGAACCATCATTTCCAACATATTATAGGAGAACAACAATCATCATGTCCAACATTCAACAAGATATTAGAGAATCCATTTCCATTATAATATTTTAAGTGTGTTTGAAGAAACATATCTAATTCAATCTTTAACTGTGTGTCAAAGTCCATTATAATTGGAAGTTGTTTAATAATAATAATTCACTATGTGTATATTTATTTATAATTTTCCCATTATAGTTTTACAAATCATTTACCATTCTATTTAATGATGGAAAAATAAATTATACATGTAGCAGATTCATGAGGTAGTCATACGAATCACGTTAAACTAAATTAAATTAATTAATTCAATAAGGTGAAAATACATCCCCACATTTAAGTAGGGTTGGAAACATTAAAAACCAATATGTCAAGATAATTTAATAATAATAACATAAAGATGTATCTTGATAAATGAAAAACCCTTGAAAAAACAAAATTTCAATGTGGAATTTATTGTATAGATTACCGTTTAATTTAGAAAACACAATTTTTCTCTTGTAGTCATGGTATGTTCTACAGATTTGGTATCATTATAAAAGATATATATATATTAGAGACTGGGGGAAAACTCAAGACAACCTACCATAGGGAGGTAGATAAATACTTTTTTGATATCATCATTTTATTCTAGCTATAATATGTTAAATTAGAGAAATTAAATAAATACAAAAAAAATTAACAATATTAGATAACTAGGAAGTAGATTTCATGTAGGAGGGTGATATAGGAGGATCAAAGGAAGAGGATTAAAGAGCATACATTTTTTTATTCAACATAACTGTTAGCAAACGATTCTGATTCAGGATGTGGAATCTTTGTCATGTACTAAGAGGATATTTATGGAACTACCCATGCTGGTTTTCAAATATCAAAAAGTGAATGGATATGAATAATTGAATTAAAACACCATAAAATGATATGTGATCAACAAAAATTGATAACAATGAAAACAGATTAAAATAACATGAGATATTTATTCTGTGAAATATATTTAAAAATATTCCTTTAACATTATGGAAATGAAATTCATCGTTAATTGAAAAAAATATAAATAAACCATTGATGTATTATAATGTATGTTTATAAACTAAATTGAAAAAGGTTACTTTGAGGTGAAATAATATAAACTGAAGAAGAATATTTGTGTTTAGATCCACATTCAAATACTATTTTTATTGAATTTTAATCAAAAGGGAGTTGAAACGATAAGAAGAGTTATAAAACATATAAATAACAAGCTATGATAAAAAATTATGGATTATATATAATTAAATATAATTTAACCATAATATTAATTTAGTTAGAGACACTCTTGAATTCAAAGTGAGATGGGATATTGAACCCTTACCTTTGATTTATTCTTTATATGATGTGAACCAACATACAATAATATAAATTTATATTTTTTTTAATATTTTTTGTAACATTATTAACATTTATTTTACTAGATAAAATTAACATACAATCTATAGTTAAATAATAATTATGTTGTTATTTTTAAATTTATTATTCACGTGGTTTAATAATTCCAATTTTTCGATGCATGATTCAGTTTTGGAGGTTTCAATATTTTTCCCATGATCATAGTTTCATAACCTATAAAATAATAATTAATATATAGTATATTTATTTATATATTAAGAGAGTTCCATGGTAATTTTTGGTAAAAAAGTTGACGTTTTTTAAGGAATGTTTTAAAATATCATTATATTAATTTTTAATTAACCAAAGATTTGAATTTATTAGTTTGTAAAAGTTATAATTTCAACATTTTAAAATTATTAAAATATCCAAAATTAATATTGTTTAAAATATGATACAAATATATAATATTCTATAGTCATTCAAGATTTTTAAATTACAACATTTATGTTATATATGATT
This sequence comes from Viscum album, assembly GCA_963277665.1. NCBI lineage: Eukaryota > Viridiplantae > Streptophyta > Magnoliopsida > Santalales > Viscaceae > Viscum > Viscum album. The sequence continues at coordinate 1,223,357,078 of OY728136.1, read as the reverse complement.
AAACCGACACATAAATGAATAGGATGTAATGGAGATATGAGAAAAAAAAATTTATTTGTATAGAAATAATATTTATTTTAGAGATTATTATTTATTTAAATGGAAATTTCTAAAACTGATAAATCAGATTTTTAGGAGGGGAATGAAGTGGACAAATAATAATCATTAAGGAGGGGAAAATCCACATATTTTAGACATGAATCTAATCATAGAGAACCTCCTAAAATTTATTTATTTGGGAAAATATAATTTGAAATGTAGTTGATACTTTTTGAGAGGAATGATAGTGAGATAATTTGTGTAGAAAATTAATGGAAATAATAAATAAAATTGTGGGATGAGATGGGCAGATATTGGGTGATATTATTGGTATTCTTGATAGCCATTTTTGATAAAAACAAATTCATAATATGATTTTTTTTTCATGGAATGTGATTTAAAAAGGGAAAATAAAATATAGGGTTTATTCATACCATAATAATAATAATTTAGTGGTAATGTTAATGATATTTTAGGCCTTTAACCCAAAATGTATCCTTTTACCACAATTCACCTTAATTATGGTTACTAACTTATAAAATGATCAATAAATATTTTCTTCTAAAAATGAATTTTCCATAATAAAATTTTTTTCTGGTTGAATAAAATATTTATTCCATTTAATATAAATAAATTTCCAATTATAATAATTTTACTTTTCTAAGTTATCACATAATATAAATAAAAAAAATTTATAATATTAAAATTAGTTTCTTTAAACATCTAGGTTTATTAATATTATTTAATATGAATTACTAATGAAATTATTGGTAATATATTAGTTTATAAATTGAAATATTATATTTTATTACAATGAACATTTATATTTCACCAATTTAATTTATTAATATCAAAATAAAAAACATATATAATAATTTTTTTTAAAATTAAACCTTTTAAGACTTAGATTATTTTGATCACATCCCGTTAAACTAATTTATTCTTTTCCTAAAATATTAATTTTATCAATCCATTATAAATTTAAATCTTTTATTAATTTTATGAACACATAAAAGCATTTATTAATTATAAAATTAATATTCATTTTATGAAGAAATATATTTTTCATATAATATTAAATTTTTTTAATTGATTTCTCTTTATATCATTATATAATTCTTTATTACTAATGAATTTTAATTTTTTATAATTTTAAACTATGAATTTACCATCATTAATGTATCTATTTAATACCTGTATATCTAGTTACTATATAACCAATGAAGATATACACTTGTAATATTTCATTCTAATAGAATGCCTTATATAAAACTCTAAAATCATATATCCAATTCTATAATTTATTTTTTAATGTTTTTTTAATATTTAATCTAGGATTAATTATTTTTTTAGTTTTGATCAGTTTTATAATATTCATGGAATATATTAATTTTTAGATTCATATCATATTATAATTTATATTTAATTTTAGTTACAATTTTTTATAAAATTTACTAATGAAGTTTCATTTAATTATGTATTAATATTTTTTAGATTACGTAATAATATTCTATCATAATGACCCTAATCATTGTAAATTTTGTATTGATGTTGTATGAATCCAAGGTTAATGAATACTTATGATCCATTTAAAGGTAAATCCATATTATAATCATTCATTATTATATATGTGGACCTATATTTGAAAATATCAATACAAATAATGATTCTGTTAAAAATTAATAAAAATTACCCTCGAGTGTCTTATATTAAATCATATTTTTAATAATGTATATTCACAGATGATGGTTATAATTTAAATATTTAATCGTATAATTTTAATAAATAAAATCTAGAGATACCACATTTTTGTTATGGTTTACAAAAATGTTATGAGCCACCACACTTCCTATAATGATGATAAATGAATATACATTTAAAAAATAAATAATTATATTGAATTATTTATGTTAAATAATATATATATATATGGACATATAATATGTATGGAGGTTTTCTCATATAATGATCTTATGAAAATATATAGTCACTTTTAAAATAAATAATCATTAATAAATAAGAGAAAAAATCAATAATCTATAAAATCTCTCTCTCAACACATTCATAATCCAAATAGAAATGTATGAATTATTACATTGATAAGTGGAAAATAATTATCACCAACCAAAAATCATTTGTATTGCTAAATAATTCTTGAACACACAACAGAGAAAAAATAGGAAAATAATTAGTCAAATTTAATAAAATATATTGAGAAATCCTTGAGGTAATAAGTCTCATAAAAGGAAAATAGAAAGGACAATATAAAATAAAATTCAATATTACCTCTTATAATAACTTTTATAATGTTATAGATAAAGAATATATATAAATAATAACATTAGAATTTGGTTCTTAACATATGTTTAAAGGTGTATATCAGCATACAGCTTTTAGAATCCATTAAATTTGTTTCCAAATATGAATAATCCTTAGAGGAAATTATTACTATGATTAAAATGATTCATTTTTATAAATGATTGATCCAAGAAAGAAATGTGTCTTCATTAAAAATTATTAAATTCAGTTATAGTTTAAATATTCATGGAACTTAACTAATTATTTTATAATTGGGAATGTAAAATTTTGAAACATTTTTTGATTTAAAAGTATCCTAAATTTCACAACTCATAATACATTCTCCATGCAGATTGAAGGGATAAATATTATTACTGTGTTAGAAAACATAAATATTTTAAAAAAAATAACGTATGTCAAATGCTAAATAGAAATAGATATGAAATTCATTTTATATACTAATTTATATATCTTAAATATGTGGGTAGAAAAGGCTGATACTCATGACCCTATAATCATCAAAAGAAAATGTTGTAAAAAGGAAGAAATATCTTATATGTACACTATGGGACACTATAAATTATATTTGGAATATATATGGTATATTTTATAACACTTGAATTAATGAAGAACCATCATAATGAATACATTCGATTTAAAATATATCATTTTTGTGATTAAATTTTATAGTAGGTAATGATTTAATGCATGATATTTTAAAAAAGGAAATAAATAAATGAATATATATTCATATAAAAATGATTAAATTTACATTGGGAATTAATTTGAATCTCTTTGGATTGTATTGACTAAAAGCATGACCGATGATATATTTATTTACGACGTTTAAAATGATTTTTAATATTATTTTTAATATGATAATGAATATACTATTCAATAAAAAAGTGCCTAATTTTCGATATAGATGATTCAATAATTCCACAATCCATTACCCCCAACTTATAATATAACATAAAATATTTTCCTAAAAATAATAATTTTCATTATATATTGAATGAGGAGAGATTGTGTAGTACCCAAAAATTCAAATAGAATAAAAACATGTTCAATAGTATTTAGGACCTCAAAAAAAATTCTTATATAAATTTATAAACATTATAATCTATTATTTATTTCCATCAAAATAATTCAATCTCATAAATAACTTGTAATGTACACAACAATAGGTTTAATCAAAACATAATACTCTATTAAAATATTATTTTTATATGTCTATAATAACATATACATAAATTGGATCTTATCAATTGAAACAAACAAACAAAAAAAATATATATATTTTTAAAAAAATTAATAGTTTATCTATTTGTTATATAGAAATAAATAAATATTTTAAAGATAAACAAATTCTTTTTGAAAAAAAATTATTTTTTTCATAGAAAATGGCTTTTTTGTTTCTTGCGTAATTATGATAGAATTAATTTTTAAAATAAAAAAATAATTAAAAAATTAAATTCAGTTTTTAAATATTTAAATAAAACTTATATTAGGATTATTTTTTTGTGGTTGTTATAAATATTTTCTTTTTTACATTAAAAATGAAATAAAATTTATTTATTGAAAAGTACATTTCATTAACATTATTTGAAAACATAATTTAAATTTTAAATTTTTTATATATAAATAATAAAAACATTATATTAAAATTTAACTAATTTAGTTCCATTTATGAAATTGTATGGTAAAAATAAGTAAAAACAATTATGGGCAAATGAAAATTTTCTATTTGGGAACACATTATTTCTTCATGTATACAGGTATGATTTTAAATTTAAATCATCCAGTCAAGTGAAATGAATTTGAAAAATATATTCCTTATTTTTAAACTTCATTATATTTATTATCTAACATGGTAAACTTAATATTTTTCCATTACAAATAAATAATTAATTAATTTTTTATTTTCATGGTTTGAGTAAAAATTGATTTATATAATGGTTATACTAAGAAGACATGGGATAAAATAACCTAAAAACTAGTAAAACACCACTATATGTCCATATTTCTAGGATAAAAAAGTAAATTTTATATAATTTCCATTTCATAGGAATTTGTTATGATAAAAATAGTTGTGTAATTTTTTCTTTTCATATCGTCTATGTGAATCCTCTTCTATATTTATAAAAGTACCCCACCTCTCACCACTATTACCAATTCAAACCACAATTTTATCAAAATATATATGAAAAAATAAATATTTTACTCCCATTAAAATTTAATTGGATGTTTCTTTTAATTATTAATCCATCATAGGATGTATTTGGTGAAAACCTAATGATGTTGTCTGAAGAATACATAACATTCTTAAATAAGGATTTTCAAATTATTTTTTATTAAACCTTCATAAAATTTTATATAATTATGATATAATAATAAAAAAATTCTATCCAACATATTAAAAAGTTATTATGTTATTTATATAACATAAATCAACCAACCCTCCCATAAAATGGTAATTTAAACATTTGATTATGTGTGCCGTAGAATACTACTTCGCACACTAATGTAATTCATTTTATATCATCATCATTCATGGATGGATATAAGAATGGTTTTGACACATTTATATGTTTTATATTATATTATTATAATTTATAAACTATAATATAACATATACCCTCTGACTTTCCATTCCAATTATAATATGATGATGTCGCTCATGTGTGTGGAAGACTATAGTCTCGTGAAGCTATGTGATTAAATTTTCACATTTAAGGGAAAATATAATTTACATCTATGATATATATGATAAATATTTATTCTAAAAGACTAATATATACCCAAATTTAATTCCCTTTTACACATTAATGAAATGATATTGTCGCTCATGTGTGTGTATTATCTACTGTCTCCATAAAGCGATTTAATCAATTCTCCTAGTTCAATTTAAATAAGGACTTAAAATGTATATCTAATGAAAACAATATACATATAAAATTAATAGAAATTTTTAGATTATGTAACTATATATTATTTTCAAGATATATAACTTATATTATAAGACGCACATGGTTGAAAATGCAATTAATATCCAAAATAATTGAAATAATAATGTGTTATAAACAAACTAATAGTAAACTATAATAATGGGATAATATAAGATATTATAAATATGAATATGGTTCTAGCATATATTGATAATAGTCCTAAAATAATTATAATGGAGGAGAAATCATGTTCATCCAAAAGGAAGCATAAGGTAAGGGACTTCATACCAATTTACATTAATTGAGGAACATTTTTATGTTATGCACAAAATTTATTTTATATGGTGTATAAAACGAGTATTTGGAGAAAAATATTATGATTAAATAATAATTCTTTGAATGATAAGTTTTAATTATAATTTTTTCATCCAATTTTATTTTTACATAGCATTTAACTAGTGGTAATGAATTTTATAAATCAATTTCTTTTCACTCGGAAATATAATATATTATCTATAATTGACAATATAAAATTATGCAAGTAAATTTTATTGACTATATTATATAATATTTATATAGTTTTATTTACATTATATATATATATAATTTTTTTATATTTTTAGCCACTTCATTGTTATAATCTTTCAAGGGTTTTTTCACACTCTCGTATTAAATTAGATTTTTTATACAAGAATTATCATTAATATAAAATATTTCATCAAGGTATAATATACCATTTAAATTTTCCACTCATCTGTTTAATTAGGATTCTTTCATTTAATAGTTCCTTTTTTTATTTCATATTAAAATTATTTAATAACTATTTATTGTAAAATCTGACTTCATTTCTCTCTTTGGTCATATTTTTTTCATAAAAAATTCCTTCACGACATGTTTTAGAAATTTTTAAAACAATATATGAAAGTATATATTAATGAAATTTTTAACCACGTATTGCTTTTTAATATAATTTATTAATGGAATCATTATATTGTTTTTCAAACAATTCATATTTATATTTTTCTAAAAAATTGAAATAAATAATTTGATAACATATTTTGTGTACATAATTTCATGTTTTCATGGCCACCCAAATTTTCAATGATAAATATATATTTTATATTCTTATTTTTAAAAAATAAATAATAATTTTTGATATTTTTGTTTTAAAATATTATTTCTCAAATGAAAAGGATTTGTTCTTAATGAAAATTTTCCTGCATATTTTTATGGTGTTTATATTTATCAATCTAAACAAACCATTATTTTACATACAGACCACTATGGAAATGTTGTATTTACACCATTATTATTCGTAGTCTATATGGTTTATTATTATTATGAATTGGGATTTTATTGACTTATACATCCTTATTTCATTTTTTTAATAATTAACATTTCAATGAATTATTCACAGTCGTGTGATCATTAGAAATTGATCTTCACCAAAATATCAGTATTATTTATCATTTATATGATTATTGGTTAATGAATATCTCATATATAATTACAATGTTTCTTTTGATCTACTAGGAAAATATTATTAATCGTTATTATATATTCTTTATTTTTCTTTGATGGAATAGAATATTGTTCAAGAAATAAATAAATTAGTCGATATATAAGGAATTATTTTATAGTTTAGATACATGTGTATCACGTTATATATATACCATATATGCATCAGTATTATAATGAGAAAATGTAGTTTTTTATCATAATATAAATGTGTTCCTGGTGTATACCAAGACATCATTTTGATCTGTCTTGAGAATAGACGTGCAATAGAGGATGTCATTATCGATACAGTTAGGATGTTAGATAATTAATGATTTACATCACTAATAATCTAGTTATTATTATCAGTTTATTTTTTGTAATTATATTATATGTGGATAAATTTCATTCCCAGTTAATTGATTAATTGACATGTGTTTTCTATTATTTACCATTTCATATTGATCATTCCATATCCAATTATGATAGTAATTATATTTATGAAATGGAAATTTTATTTAATTATTTACCTATTAATAATTTTTATGAAAATCAAGTTATTTAAATGAAATGTTTTTAGTTATATAACATCCCATGTTGATTATTTTTGTTGATTCGTGATTTCATCTACTATACATAACCCTTAACAATGATTTAAATTCACCTTTATTTTTCTTCATTTATGTGAATAGATGATGTGTACATTAAATGATATAAAATAATATTAGAGGATGAATAATGTATTTTTTGAATAAAAAATAGGTTTTAATTAATGTTTTCATATAAATTGTGTAGATCCTATGTGTATCTAGTTTACTATGAGAATTTTACTATCCAATCGATCATTAAATGTTTGTTTTATAATTTGATAATATAATAAATAAACACACCAACTCTGGGATATAGGAGTAAGGTGTATTACTATTGGTATCAAAGAAAATTTAGTAGGAACCTTGAGAACTAGAATATGGAAAACATTGATTATATATCAAACTGCTATGATAGTCATTAAATATATGTATTAATGATTATAATTATATTTTTGAAAAGAATATATTTTGTGTTATTTTCATAAAATTAATAATGGTCTAGAAATTATAAGTTCACATGGTTCTCTCTCAATTATAACATAGGGTAATAACTCTAAAAATATTACATTAGGTTTGACCAAATGTTTTAATGGTGCATGATAACAGGACTTTTTGGACACCAATATTGATAAAACCGGGTGATATTCATGGAATATTTATCTTTTCCATTACAAACCATTATAATAGATTTCAATAAACAATTATAATTAATGAGCTTGTTTAAAACTACCATTTTTTAAATAAAATAAGTTGTTATGTTTTAAAACTCCATAAAATTATTAGATGGTTTTCTATATGATTATTGTCTCATAGAATATGTTTTATGGTTTTATTCAATTTCTGGAACATAACATAATGGTGTTTATATATAAAACAATGGAATATTTTAATATAATGAGAACCCAAAAACGATTACGATTGGAGAGAAATATATCAAGATTGTGCCTAAATATTTATCACAAAAATGATTAACAACCAATAATTTAACCATTTTTTGAATCACATAATAAGAGAATGAATGATTTTTCAAGGATCTTGACTTCTGGATAACATGGAGGAAAAAATGAATCTAAGTAAATCATGTTATATATGAGGAAAGAGACACTGATTAATGTTTCTTAGTTGTATGGGAAAATCATTTATGTGTGAATGAAAAGTCATGGAGGAAGTAATTTATAAGAAAAATAGAGATTACAATGGAATGGATTAAATATAATCTATGGGATTTATATAATGTTTTTTTAGTTAAATGTGGGTATATTTTGAATTATCTGAGGTAATTACCACTTTTAATGGTTAACTCCTAGATCATGGGAAGGCGTATGATAGAATAAAATTGTTCAAGTATTTATTTATTGGGTTTTAAGATTTAAATTTTATAAATATTTTATACTTTTTTATTTTGGTTATCATAATTAAGAAAAATATATAGATTATTTTATATTTTATAATTAAATATTTCTCCATTTATAATAGATTTATGGGAACAATTTTAGGTTTATAAGATTAATACTTGTAAGATCCCGGATCTCATAAAAATATGTTATCGATTAAGTTTTGTTATGAACACATTTTTTGGTTGATTATGTGTTTAGAAAAGTCATAGAGGAGGCTCAGGGGTATTCCAAGGGTAATGGACATGAAAAGTGGAGAAAATGGGATTTCCTAGGTAGGTATCATGGTTTTCACATGGTTAGTGCTAACCGTGTGGATAACCCTGGAAACCATGCAATAATTGTGTTTTTGGAAAGTAGCCTCCATTGAGATTTCGCATGTTTTTGAAAACTGTGTGGGTAAACAATACGAGAGGATCTTTTGGGATATATGCCTCAACATGTTTTCCGCATTGTTTGGAAAATCGTGCGGGTAAACTGTGTGTCCCATAATCCTTTAAGAAAATTAAAATTTTTCATCCTTGGAATTTTTAACCCCAACTCGGGAAAAACTCACATTTCTCTTCACATCATCCTAGGGATGATCAAAGTCCCCCAAAACCTCTAAGAGATCAATATTATGCATTTTAATGTGTTTTTAGTGTCGTTGGTTGCTGATCAAAGCCTCGGGTAAGGCTAATCCCATCCTTGCTTCTCTTTTGAGTTTAGGGTTCTTATCATCTTCTCCTCTCCTTCCAAAGCTCAAAAACCCTAATCATTGGGTGTGTTTTAGGTTTAATCTTCAATGGTTGGTTGAAATGATTTCTACGGGCTTGATTAAGATTACATTAATTCGTGGAATTGAGGTTGGTGGTCTACAAGTTATATCATACAATTTATTTGTGGATTTGATCATGTGTGGTTTTGTTCATGGGTTTCTTTTATTGTATTGAATACCCATTGGATTTTTTTGTAAAATGGTTACTAAAGGAAAAAATGGGAACAGTCAAATTTGACATGGTAGGCGTTATGGTTGATGAGTATAAACTATGGCCACCTATGGGGTGAGCCAACCTTTATTAACCTAGGGATTATGAAGAACAAGTATGATTTTTTTCTGTTTATGACGAGCCCTTGATAAAAATATTTATGAGATTGACGGAATTAGGGTAAAAGAGAGGTGATGCATATGGGATTAATAATAATATCCTAAGGGGTGATGATATAATATGAATGAGGTTTATATGGGTTAACATGGAGAGATTAAATGAATTGATAATACTGTTGAAACATGTAATGGGTTAGTATATTGAAGTGATGAAAGACAATAATTGAATTTATTATGAGTCTAGTAATAAATTTTTTCGATATAGCAATAACGAAAAATTCTTAGGGAGATAATCATAACAAAATGGAATTAGGATAAATGAAAGATGATGTGAAATTTGTAAAAGGTATTAATTGGTTAACGTATGGTATTAACTCAAATGTGTCTTTATGGTTTATTTTTATCTTTGGTAAATCATAGTGTTGTGGTGTGAATGGTTAAGGGATATATATATATATAGCATGTGAGCATTTCATAGTAGTATGGGGTATTGATTGTGGTTCTACACCCATGGGTCAGGTTTGACTGTTGCTCTGAACTCCTCCCTAATGCACGGGTTAGGTATGAGGACTGATGCTCTATTTCTTATAACTTTTGAATCCACCTAGACTGATTCATAAAGGTGTGGATATGGTTGATGGTGAGTTGGACGGAATCTCCATGATCCATTACGTGTTTTCCTTCATGTATGGGATACTTTACCTATGCCAGTTTACTTTAGTGTGTTTGATGAACCCATATTTAATGTGTTAGAAACAGTAAGTTATGGAAATGGTAATAAATGTTGGTGATGGACCTAAAATGGTAATTACACTTACTCTTTACGTTTTCATTTATTATTCATTTCTCTTTTTCAATTCACATCTGTTTATACTATATATATTGTAGACAGATTTGGTGGTGGCCAACTAAGTTGTACTCACACACTGCTAAGGTTGCCATTGGGTAGTTGAGCAGAAATCATGTTTGTCGGTCATGAGAAGGGAAAAGTTCAATGCTAGGAAGTGGGGTTGGCACGATTATGTTTTTAGGGGGACCATACATGGTTTCTGGACCCTTTTGTGGATTTTTTAGTTTTCTTAATTTTGGTGTTTCACTCAATTTTGCACATGTGGAATGACTTTACATATTTTTTATTGGACATTATTGTACACTATTTGGGTAATTGTTTTTTCTTTATACTCTAGTACTACTGGTTATTAATTATATAATATTATTAATCTTCTATTATGGATTACTCTGATAAAGAGGGGGCATAGTCTCCCCAATTCACTATTTATACCCCCACTCCTAGTTGGTAAGATTTGGCATACATGGGGGTGTGCTTAAGGTCATGTGACCACACGTCTTGGAGTACTGGTTTAATGAATTACATGTCATGGACATTAAAATGTCGTATTAGAGTTGGTATTTCTTCTTCTAATCTGTATTTTTTTGGGATGGTGGATGGGAGTTATGATGTGTCCGACCTTCATAATGATCTCGTTATATGGAGTATCTTACCCATGTATGAGGGAAAAATCATTTCACCCCGGGAGGGAATTGTTTTTCTTGATTGTGAGATTTTACAATTGATGATATTCAACATTGGGTGATGAACATGTTTTTGTGATGTGATCGTTTAATGACATTTGGCTCGTAGCCTCAATGGCCCGTGGTTTTGAATTCATTCATCATTTTAGGAACCTTGGGAGGTAGTGGACATGAATCATGGTTGGATCTAATGTTTTGGGAGTGTGAGACATGTGTTATAGAATGAACCTTTCATTTGATAATTAAAATGGGAAATTTTTGTAGTAAAAACCATTTAAATGTATCAATATAAAAGAATGATAATTGATGACTAATGAAATATGTGAAATTATGGGTTCAAAATGAATTTAAAATTTTGTTTGTAAAATGTTGTGTGATCCCTCTGGGGGTGTGTGGTTATTTATCCCTTGTAAAAACCTGGTCCATGCTAGGGATGGTAGGGGTAATGTTTCAATAATGTTAAGGTATGTTAGGAAGGTTCATGTATAATGGGATGACGTGTATTGTGAAGAGCCTTCATGAGGTGAATCGTGAAAGTTTTATGGTATGTGTCATAAACCCTGTGTTTGGAGATGTAGAGAAATGCCACCCTGAAGTTGAGCGCCAGTTGGGAATCAAGAAGATGTTGCCGAGAACACTCCTCCAGTAGAAGAGCAAGAGAATGTGGTGATTAATGAAAGTGGGGAAGGGATGTTCTGAGAGAACATGAATCATTTTATGAATATGGTGGAATGGGGCCAAGGGTGGGTTGCACAGAGTATATTTGAGATGAACAGAGATTTTCAAATGCAGAACCCTCCGAACATTCCCACAGAGGGTGGGAGAGAGGAATCAATGATTGGGATAGTGCTTGTCCGAATAATACTTGATCATTTGGAGTCTCCCGATAGAAAGAAAGTAATGCTGGAAGCTTGTATATTACAGTGCCAAGAAAATAATTGGTGGAACATCATAGCTCAGACTGATCAAGATGAGACGATGTTGTGGAAGGATTTCCACGAAACATTTCTTTGATCACATTTTTCTAGAGACTTTGAAGAAAGAGCAGGCTACAGAGTTCATGGGCCCGACTAAGGGATCGATGTCGGTGATGGATTATGATGACTGCTTCACTGACCTCCGATGTTTTTATCCTGCATTGGAAGGGGATGATGCAGTAGTGGGGAGAATTTTCTAGGATTGGATGAGACACGTGATTAGGTCTTAGGTGAATATTGTTCACCTGAAGAAGAGTAAAGAGTTAGTGGATCTTGCATTGATATCCAAAGGGAACATTAAAGGAGTTGTAGGTAGCGGGCTGGTCCTTCTTTCTTTGCATACATGGGTACATCTTCTAAGGGCAAGAAGTATCTTTTGGATGTTTTAAGAAGGGTGGAAGAGTTCTAGGCATTCTAAAGAGAGATACAACCTCTCGATATGGTCATCTGGTGTCCTACATTTAATGTGGCAGGTCAGGGCACATGCATGGCCTGTTTCCTCGACCTCTAGTTGAGTGACGATTGTGTGGCATATTTGGGACACTACAGAGGTTCTTCAAGAAGCCTCATTAGGGGAGCATGAATTTTGGTTACATGAAGATTTCCTGTGGAGTCAAGGGATTAGTTGCTCCATATCAGGCTGGCGGTTGGAGCTCCAGAGTCCAGAATGGTATGGGAGGTTAGTGTGGAACTCTGGTGCAGGATCACACATGTCAGCAAGGCAGTACAGTTCATGGCACACAGGTTGGAGTCCATTGTTAAAGGGCAGGTCCACTCCACGTAGTTCAGTTTTCACCTGGTGATAGCGAGGCTCAACCATCGACTATTAGAGGTACGATCCTTATAGCTTATATTCTTGTCGGTGAATTTTTCCATAATGGTGCCACACACAGTTTTATTTCTTCTTAGCGTGTGGTAGTGTTGGGATTTTCTATAGAGATTTTGTGTGGGGTTATGTTGAATGGCACTCAGTCGGGGGTACGAAATGAAAATATCATGTAGTGTAAGGGATGTTCTCTAGAGGTCAGGTGGTATCATTTCCTGTGGGACTTGTTCAATTTCAAGATGTTGGGGTTTCACCTGATTCTGGGAATATACCGGTTGGTTTTGTATCATGTGCACATTGACTGTTACCATCGCAAGGTATCATTCAAGTCACATAAGGGTAATCCTTATGTCCATTGTAGATAGTGAGATGTTCAACTAGACTTTGGAAGATCATTATTTTGGTAGTTTTATTTGCTTATGAATCCTATAGAATGACATTTTCCAGATGATTAATGAGGGAAAAATCTTCCTTCCCTCTAGTAGAGGATCAATTTCCGTATGTATTTCTTGATTATTTCTTTTGGTTTCCTCCCGAGAGGGATGTTGAGTTCACAGTCGAGTTGCTTCCTAGAGCAGAGCCAATTTCTATTCTATCATACTGAATGAAACCAGAAGAACATCATAAGTTAAATGTTCTAGTTGAAGAGTTGGAATGTAAGGGGTTCATATGGCCTAGTACATCTCCTTGGGGATCTTCTGTGCTGTTTGCAAAGATGGATGATAGGTCATTATGATTTTGTATCAATTATAGGATGTTAAATCAGATTATTGTGAAAAATAGTTACACTCTTCCTAAAATTGAGGATCTTTTTGACTAGTTGAGAGGTGCATTGGTGTTCTTTAAAATTTATCTGAGACCATGTTATCACATGTTTATGATGATGCCTTTTTACATACCAATGACAACTTTTAGGAGTCGGTTTGGGTTGTTTTAGTTTTTGGTGATGGATTTCGGCTTGACCAATGAACAAGAGGTGCTCATGGATTTGATAAACTGACTCATTCATTATTATCAGGATCATTTTGTGGTTGTCTTTGTTGAAAACATCGTGGTGTACTCGAAAACTCATGACAATCAGGCATAACATTACTACATCATTCTGTGTATAGTAAGAGAGAATTGGCCATATTCTAATCTATCAAATTGTCATTTCTGTATTATATAAGAAAATATTTTGGGTCACATCATCTCTGAGGTAGGTGTGTCGGTGGATCTAGAGAATGTTTAGGTCGTTGTTTCTTGGGATCAGAAAAAGTGTGTTTTAGATGAATGGATTCTTCTAGGTTTCGCTCGAAATTTTTGACAGTTCATTCAGGATTGATATCTTTTGGTAGCACAATTTTCGAGAATTCCAATGATGGGAATCATGTTTTTTTTGTTTGAGTCTAGAGATAATTCCATTCAAGAGTTGAAAACCCTATTGACAACCCAAATGATAATTATCTTACCTGAGCTAGTGAGGATATACGTCCTCTTTTGTGATGTTCCTGGTATTGTTCATGGGTTGTGTTGATGCATGATGAGTGGGTTATGTATTATGGGTCGAGGTAATTGAGATCCCCTAAGCTGAATTATCCCACTCATGTTCATAAGATGGTTTTAGTAGTGTATGCTTTAAAGTGTTGTAGGCACTATTTGTTGCAGGAATGGTTCATGGTGTATATTGATCACAAGAGTATAATGTATATCTTTTCAAAGTGAGATTTGTATCTTGGATATTTATAATTGGTTGAGTATCTCAAATCCTTCGACTATGAGAAGGTATATACATCGAGAAAAAATAACACTTTTGTTGTTGATATGAGAAGGAAGTATCAGAAAGATGTGGTTTAGGAATCCAACTCTGAGTGGATGGTGATGGCTTTATTCGCAGAGATTCACCTGGAGGTGCAGGAGGAAAATGGTCAGGTGACTCTTGCATCTGTGGATGTTGAGTCCATGCTTTTGAGTTCTGTTAGGGAAATTCATATCATTGATCCTGAATGTTTGTCCATGAAATAAAGTATTAATGGTGGAGAGCCTCCTTTTGGTTAGAACATCAGTGTGGACGACATTTTTTGTGTTCCGGATCGTTTGGTTGTGCTAATGTGCATGTAAGAAGAGTTGATGTGTGTGTTTCTTACATCAAAATGGGTAGTGCATCCTTGTTTTAATAAGATGTATTGTGATGTCCATAGGTAGTTTGGGTGGCCAGGGATGAAAAAGGATGTTCTAGGCCTTTTGGCAAGGTGACTAGCCATTCAGCAAGTGAAGGCCAAGAATCATCACCCATGTGGACTATTACATCAATTTACCATTCAAATATAGATGTGGGATGATATGATTATGGATTTTGTGGTGTGTCTTCCAAGGACACCTTATAAGAATGATGCAATCTTGGTGGTTTTGAATCAGCTAATGAATGTGGCCCATTTCATACTGATTCAAGAGACTTCTATAGTTGATCAGTTGGGTGAGATGTATGTTGAGGAAATAGTACAGTCTCATGGTGTACCACAGACTATAGTTCTAGATCATGATCATTGCATCACATCACAGTTCTGGAAACGGATGCATAAGGTGTTGGGTAAACAGGTGATTTGGAGTATGGCTCTCAACCCACAGACAAACATGAAATCTGAGCATATAATCCAAGTGTTGTTAGATATTTTGAGGGTTTGTATCTTATATTTTTGTGGTTTATGGGTGAAGCACTTGAAACTTGTTGATTTTTCCTACAACATCATTTTTCAGGAAATGGTTCACATAGAACCATTTTTTTCTCTCTATATGAGGATATGTTGAACTCTGTTGTGTTGGTTGGAAGATAGTGAAACCAAGATTTTGGGACCACGTCTTATGTCGGAGACCTTGGAACCAGATGAGTTTATTCAAAAGCAGATGTCAATGGCTTATATTAGGTAATGATATAATGGATATCAAAGTCATAGACCTCTTCATGTTGGGGTGGAATATAGTGTGTTACTTTGGGTGTTTCAAAAGTTGGGTCACCGATGGATTTTGAAGAAGGGAAATCTGGAACCCAGGTATGAGGGGTTGTTGGACTTTGTAGAGAGGATCAGGCTGGTGGCATACAGATGTTCTCTTCCACAACAGTATAGAAGGATTCATGATTTCTTCAATGTGTCGTATCATTTATGATATCACCCTAATAACAAAAATTGTTGTGGATGACGAGAATTGTGAGCTTCAGGTTGATGTGTCCATTGAGGAGTATCTAGTTCGTGTAGTGGATCATAGTGAGAATGTCTTGATGGTAAAGTATGTTCCATTGGTGCGAGTACTATGGAATCATGGAAATGTACAGGACGAATCATGGGATTGGGAATCATATACTTGGGCTCAGTGGGCCGATATCTTTTGCTTGGATGTGTAGTAATGCTTGGGAGATTAGCTCCAGAATGAGCCATTATATGGTGGTGAGGTTTTAAGATCCCTGATCTCGTGAAGTTATGTTCTCATTTATATTTTTCTTTGAATCTATTATTTTGTTTAATTAAGTGCATACCAATGTCCAAGATGTAGTTTGGGGTGTTCTTAGGGTTTGAGACATGAAAATTGGAGGTAAATGGTTTCTTTTGGTCAGGCTCATGGTATGTGCATGGTTAGTGAAAATAGTACAGACAACCAAGGAAACCATGCAAGAATTGTGTTTAGGGATAGTAGCCTCCTCAATGTTTTTGTAGGATTTGGAAACCTATGTGGGTAAAACATGCATCCCACAAACCTTTTAAAAATTACAAATTTTCCATCGCAGGATTTTTAACCCCAACTCAGAATTTCCAAACATTTCTCCTCTATTAAACCTAGAGATGAACTAAATCTCCCAAGATCTCTATGAGTTAAATATCCCTCATTTTCTTGGAGTTTTTGGTGCTTTTGGTTGAATATTAAAGTTCCAAGTGAGGATAATCCAATTAATTCTTCTTTATTGAGTTTAGGGGTCGAATCTTGCTCTCTTCTCCTTCTGAATCTCTAAAACTATACTCTCTGGGCGATTTTATGTTGAAGGATCATATTTTGGTTGAAGTGGAATCTTAGTGATTGATTAAGATTTCTTTCAACCATGGAATTGAGGTAGGTGGAATACATGTTATATCCCATGGTTTATCTGTGTCATTGAGAATGTCTGGTTTGATTCTTTGGTGTATCTGGGTGTGCTTTGAGTAAAAATGGAATTTTTTTGTTAAAATGGTAATTAAAAGGGAAAATTGGATTCATCACGATCCCCATGGGATGCATCAACGGTGATTAGACTAATCTTGGGACACCTATGGGGTGAGATGACTCTTACGGTCATAGGGATTGTGAAGAAAAAGTAGGATTTAGTGTCTTTATGATGAGACCTTGATAAACATGTTGATGAGAATGATGGTGTTGGGTTAGAATCTAGGTTATGTACTTGGGCATAAATATAATAACCTAAGTAGTGTTGGGTGAATCTGAAAGTGTTATATATGGGTGAACAAGGCTATGTTAAATAGATTTTGTTTAGTTTTGGAACATTAAATGGGTTAGTATGTGGGTGTGATGACATACAATAATTTATTGGATTATGAATCTAGTAATGAACCCTAGTGAGACAAGTATAATGAATAATGCTATGTGATATAATCATAACAAAAGGTAATTGGGCTATGTGGCTTATAAAGTGAAATTTGGTAAATGTGTTAGTGTGTTAGAGCGTGGAATTAACTAATATATGTTGTTATGATTAATGTTTTACTTAGTAAATCATTGTTATGTGGTGTGAATGGTTAATGAGTATATATATATATAGCATGTGCACATTTCATGGTAGTGTGTGGTGTTTACTGAGGTTCTATGGCCACAGGTTGAGTTGTAATGATGCTCTAAAAACCACCCTAATACTTGGGTTTAGGATTATGACTGATGCTTTATTCCCCTAATGGTTGCAACCACTTACACTGATGCTTTGACTTTAGGATATGGTTAATGGCGATTTGGACTGAAGCTCCAAACCGCACATTGTGTTTCCCCTCAGTTATGGGTTGTGTACTCGAGCGCGTGTAATTTGTTGTGTTATATGAATCCATGTTAAATGTGTTCTAAAGGGAATGTTATGGAAATAGTAATAAATGTTGGTAATAGACCTAAAATGGATAATGAACCATAATCATTACATTTTCATCTAGAATTCATTTACCTTTTTCTTGAACATCTATTTATACCAAATATTTTGTAGACACCATTGGAGGTTCTCTACTGAGTTGTACTCACACCATGCCCAGGATTTCGTTGGGTACCCAGTATGACATCAAGATTATAGGTTAAGAGAAGGGTAATTTTCTTTTCTAGGAAGTTGGGTTGGAAGCAGTTTTTATGGAGGAGGACTCAGACTTGGTGTCCGACTCCTCTAGAGAATGTTGTAGTTGTCTTCATTTTTGGATTTTGCTGATTTTTTCACTAGTAGCATGTCATTCCAAATTTACTATTGGACATGGTTTACCCCATTTGGGAAATGATTTTTTATCCGTAATTTGATATTAATTGTTATTATGTCCATTATTTTATTTATCTATTTTAGGATTCCTCTACTAAAAATGTGGTTTAGTCTCCCCAAATTGACTATTCAGACCCCCATTGCTAGTCGGAAACCATTGGCATATGCTGAGCCACCCAGAGTGTCATGTAACCATCCATTTCAGAGTACATGTTTATTGGATTTTAGGTCAAGGATGTTACAATACTAGTAATATATTCAATGTCTTAAACACCCCTTTTTTTAATTATTGTTGTCGGAATATAACTAGATAA
Organism: Viscum album; assembly: GCA_963277665.1. NCBI lineage: Eukaryota > Viridiplantae > Streptophyta > Magnoliopsida > Santalales > Viscaceae > Viscum > Viscum album. Next base: position 1,223,338,108 of record OY728136.1, on the reverse strand, counting down.
ATAATCTTTTTGGAATCCATTTATTGTATTATTAACCATTTGATATGTATAACTTTTATTATAAAAGTTATTTTATGATTTATGACCTTACATTTTATAGGTATTAGTACAAAGGTATTTTTATGATTTATGGTTTTTCTTAAATTTGATGTTGTGTTAATCAAGGATCATTTAAAAAAATTATATATCTTATATTAATATAATTTTTTAAAATAGAAAACATGTTTCATCTAGAAAAGACCATATAGCAGGAAAACATAATTGATGGATTTTATGAGTTGAATTCCTAACACAAACTTACATAATGTTCCCGTTAATATTTCAATGTTTTTTGATAAATGATTTGAAAATATAATAATAATGATATACCTGTACATATATTATTTATGTATAGATACTAATGAAATATATTTTATAACTTATGATTACTAAGATACTTTTGAAAATTGTTACAGATAAAAAAAATTTATTTTTTTACTCTTTCATTGATGTTACAATCCTTTAAAAGTAATTTTGTGATTTATGAAAAGAAAAATATTTTTTCATATTAATTTGATAGGGTATGTAATGAATTGTAAATTCAACAAAGAATAAAAAATTGAAAAAATAATGCATATTAAATAGAATAGTATCACATAAATATTCTTCCATATATTTATAAATAGTAAACAAATTTGATAACATTAAGAGAGGGATATTTAAAAATGTTATCATATTAAATTCATGTCAAATTAATCAAATGACCATTTAATCATTAAATTTTTATGATAATGATGCCCCTAATGTTCAATTTATCATTAAATTTTCTATGATTAATTACCTATATCACCATTTATAAATATTTATTCTTTTTATCCTTGTTTATATCTTCAAATTCTACCAATGTTATCCAACATAAAAACCTAGGTATTATTTATTCAATATTAAATTTTATCTTCAAATAATATCTCATTATGATGATATTTGAAAATCACTTTATTTATTGGGGGTTTCCAAAAAAAGGTGTTTATAATTTCAATCCCTTTTTATTGAGATCAAAATTAAGGACTGAAAAAATTTATTTAATGTGGTGCTAATGTAACTCCCCAATATTTTGAAAAAAACAACATCATTAATATAACATGTATAAAACCAAAAAACATATTATAATATAAATTTATCAAAAAATATCATTTAATTATTCAATTTCAATTAATTTCAATATCTTTGTTATCTTATGATGGATATGAGATCAAGATTAAATGAAACATGATACTCCGAAAAAATATTAATTAAACATGACCATTATAATGAAGCCTTCAAAATTAGTTGGTATCAATATGAATAATTATATTTTTAAGAATTTTAATAGTTTATACTCAATAATTGGTTTTATATTTATTAAATATAAAAAATCATTTTAATGTAATATAATTTTCTTCTAAAAACTACATTATTTCTACGAACACATACACTCCCATATTTACCTTTCATGATTGAATTAATGATTGACACTATTAATAAATTTATTTTATAAAATTATCAAAATTTTGTAAATCATCATATAAAAAAAAATTTATGGGAGATTTTTTATTATTTTTATAAAAGTTTATTTTTTTCAATGAATAGTTTTGAAATACTGAATTTTTTAAAACTAATATTTTATTTAAACTATTTTAATAGATATATATAATTTTAAATTTGGTTTAATGTATAATTTTGATAAATTATATTATAATTTAACAAATATATTTCATTGGGATCGTTTTTGTGATAATGTTTAATATAAAAACATTCCATACATATGTGATCATTCTCATTGAAACTCTTATTTTCATCACATTTATGCGTATGATATTAAATTGGATTCTTCTTATTCTTTGAGAAGAATTAAAAAATGTACCATATATTTTGAATAATAATAAATTTTGTTTTCTAATATTGTTCACTTAAATTTTTACCATAATTATTAATAAAAGTTGAAAAATTTCAGTACTGTTTCTCGGGTCATAAGTTATTTACAAAGGGTTCAAATGAAGATGAATATTATTAAAATAACATAACGACATGTTAGAAACCAATTTTAAGAAATATTTATTTATTATAAAATTTAATATCCTATAATGAATTTGTTAACTTTTTAATGATTTAATGTGCTTTAATTTTTTTCTTTCCTAAAATTCCATTTGTGTCCTATCCACCACATAAAAATGACACCCATCTCCAATCCATTACACACATCCAATGAAATTTTTCTTATATAATATTACCAAAATCACATCCATAATACCATATGAAATATTAGAAAACACATGTTTATCATATATTCACCCCAGTATGTATTTAGGTGTAATCCTAAAGATGTTTTCTGAAGATGTGGCAATGTTCTTAAATGAAAATTTTCATTTAATTCCCACTTATAACTCACTTATTTTTTATTTATTCATGAAAAAATAGAAAAAATTCCTACCTTATATGGATATATTATTATTTTAATGTAATATCTTATATTCATCTCTTTCTCCATAAAATGGAATATTAAACCATCATTCATGTGTACGGTGGAATACTCCATCATAAATATGTGTAATTAATTTTCCATAACCATCATTCAAGGGTGGATATAATGGTGGATTTAAAAAAATTAAATGATATTTATTATATTGTAATACATATGAAATGAGAAAATATCATTTATTCTTTTCTATTCGTTTCATTTAAAATACGATAATATCACTCATGTGTATGGAAGACTACCACATACTAATGTGATGTTATTAGTTTTTAAATTACACATTATATTGAAAGTCAGATAGATATTTTTGATTAATATATGTTATATATAAGGGAAGATATTTATTCTATAATATTAATATACCACATAATTAATTACCCATTTATCCATTAACGAGTTGATTACATTGCTTTGGTGTATGTACGATCAACCGTCTCAATGAAGTGTTGTGATTTATTTTCCAAGATCGAATTCGATAAAGAATATAATAATGTGTAAAATGAAAAATGATATTTATTACTTTAATATCACTCTGGATATTATGGAACTATATAATATGAAAAATAACTTGAACATTCATTAAAAATCATTCAAGATAATACAATGATGTTACCATCTAAAAAAATATAAAATTTTTAATATTATAAACAAATAGGTGAATTATGTTATTATAAGATAATATGAGATATTAATGATATGAATATTTTCTATTATAAATTAATTACATTCTTAAACCAAATACATAGGAGGTTAAATCACAATCATCTAAAAAAAACCACAATGTAAGTAACTTCACATCAATTTAACTTCATTAAGGAATATTATAATATTATGCAACTAATTTATTTTATATTTTTTATATATTAAAACTTCATAATGTAAAATAAAAATTCATTAATAATTAATTTTATTTTAAATATTAATTTTAATTATTTTACCCTAATGGAGTACGGATAAAAAATTATCTTGTGGTAAAGAATTTCATAACTTAATTTCACTTCATTAGGTAATATTAATTATTAATTTTCTTACACCATTAACTATTAACTGATTAAATTTTTTTACTATCTTTTTTGGTATTTATATTTATTTTATTTTTATTTATATTTGAAACACAAAATCATTTCATCGATTAATACTCACTTCAATATTATTTTTAAGGGTTTATTATACATTATCATTTTAATTAGGATTTTTTACACATGAATTTAAATTAAGATGACCATTTCTATAAATCCAAAAGAGATACTCAAAATAGAGGTAACTGATTTAAAAATTCAATTAAATTTTATTTATTCTTATACATAATATCTTTATATTGTTTCCATTTTAATGTAATAACCCTAGTATCATATATATTATTAGTTGGTATTATGATCATAGGAAAACCATATTTCTCATAATATCTATATTATGAATAACAATATAACCATGTGTGTTTATATAAAACATACCATCTCCATGATGTGGTGTAATTTTTTATTCATCACAACATTATTTGAATGGAAATAATGATGATTATAATGGATTTAAATGATGAATATTACATAAGTTTTATTCTTTATAATTAATAAAACATAAAATTCAATACAAAAAATTAAATAAATGATAATGTTCTCATGCGTATGTATATCCTAACCTCTCCACGATGAAATGAGATTTGTTTTCCACAAAAAAATTCAAGAATGATTATAAAAATTATATATAACGAATAATTATGAAATATATCACATAAATATTATACATGAATAATATATATATGTGTGTGTGCATGTGTGTATGTGTAATTAATTTACATGCTTCTATTCCATAGGATATGAAAATAGAAACATCATTCATTTGTACGTACGAGCTACCATCTCCATAATAGGTGTGTTACATTCCATATATATATATATATATATTATTTTTATATAATAAATATATATGATATATAAATCATGTTTTACATTCTAGAAGTAGTTAAATAATTTTTTTTTGAAATATGATCAATAATAAAACGTCAAGAAACATACGATAAACAAAACCATTTATACCAAAAACATTTCTTTAACATGGAAATCATTAATAAATGATTCATTTGAGGACCTAATTGAATTATATATGATATCATGAATTTTTTTATTATTATGGTCTAAGTTAATAATATATTTTAAACCATTATATATGATTTTTGGGAATTTATAGAGACTATCAGACTGATGGTACTGTAATTTCGTTTCAAATTTAATTTTAGTGGGATTTAAGTAATGCTCAACAACTATTTCATGTTTGTGGTTTATTTACCACCACTATTGTATTTTATATATTTAATACATTTATCATAATAGTATTTATAGATTCGTTATATGATTTTGGGAGTATTATTTAAATGTTAAAAGAGGCATGGGATGCTTTTAATGCATAATGCATTAATCATTTCACCATTTCAATATTATTTATATTATCATTTATATTTATTGATAAGTATATAATTTATTATAAAGAAACATATATTAATATTTCAAATTTTGTTCATAATTTATCAACATGATTTTTTTTAGGTTTTACTTAATGAAATATTTTCCAAAAACAACATTTAAAATGTTTTAATGATAAGTTATTTTAAAATAATTCTTATTATTGTCCATGTTTTCAAAACAGATTTGAGGAATTATATATATGGACATGAATGTTTTAAATTGTTAATTCCATTAACAATTTTCAAATTAGTACGATACACTTTGATTCAAAAATCACATTTAAAATCAATTATTTTATATGTGTATGGATTTTGAATAAATGATTTTAATAAAAAAATGTGTATTTGTCTCAAGATATTTTTAATTATTGAATAAAGTATTTTAATTAATTTTAAATTTCTTTGTTGAATCGTATGCATAAATGAGAATGATCTTATATGATATCATTTTAAATATTTTATTTAATCGTTTATGATCTGTTTGATTATGGATGTGCAATTTAGATACCATTCATGGTTTATGGTTATCGTTTTCATATTTCATATACAAGTTCTTAATATGTATTATTATGTTGGTTATGTTTCACCATTTTCATATGAATAATGTATTGGACTAAATAATTTATGGTTGGGTCCCTGATATCTAATTAATGCATAGAAAGGTCTTGTGAGATGAAATTTTTAGGACACAAATCATTCATGTTTTCTTCAAACAGTTTTACAATTTCTATAAGATATATCATGACACAAATGTAACGACCCGAGTTCGGAGCTGCATAACTAGTGCCCCGTACGCGGTTCACCACATGGCCTCAAGCGCATTTCCCCAAACACCAGAGGCTTTCGACTAGTAGAGAGAGACTTGGTGAGTCAGTGGGAAACACTGCCCTCATTTGGTAAAGTATGCAGCAGAAGAATAATCATAAAAAATAGTGAAAGCAGTAAATAGAATGCAACAACTGAACTGAAAGTAAAAGCAATGTCTGATATAATAATGATGTAGAATTGTACATATATCTATGGAAAGTAGTAATCAAAACAACGTGCTGAAATTCAATTGAAACCAAAGTACTAAATGTGAACAGCTACTCCGGATGCATCGTGGGCCATGGCCCGGTCCCATGATCTCTATCTCTGACCAACAATCAAGTACCTGAGGTAGAAGGGCCACAATCCCTACCTATACCTATAACCATATAATCTGTTTGGGCCGAAAGTAGGACACAAATAGGGTGTGAGACTAATCCCAGTAGGCAACCACCACAAGATTTTTGCCCTACTTTCAGTGAGTGATATAGAAAAAGTAAATGTAAATAAATGTCGTAAACAATTCTATCAATTACCATTCACATTCATTTAATTACACAACCAAGGAAAACCAGAAAAGTATTCTATTCCATGATAAGAAAATAACACAGGAGGTATCTAAAAAGACTACCTAAAAACAATCTGTACAAAAACCAAGATTGTTCTTTGGCTTGGTGGACTCGCCACAACCAACCATCAAAATTCACACTGACTCTCTAGGTGGCTTAAACTAGAAGACCCCTACAGTCCAGTAATCAAACAAGGCACATACACTCTGGGAAGCACTCACGTCAATTCCCCTATGGTCTTGCAACAATTGCTACAGAATCTCTGAGTAAGCACATACGTCTAATTCCTCCTATGGTCTCGATGTGTGGTTAAATAAGAACACTCATGGGAAGCACAAAGCACTGTTCCCATAAGTCATGCATATGAAACAAAAACCAATAGACCCTCTAGGGAAGCACTTAATCGTCTACTCCCTCTTTGATCTACTACACCAGGTTCTCACAGCCTGAGCAATCCAGTCATGCGTAATCGACTGTTAACAACCCTATGTATGTTAAAAAACAACATGGCTAATAGATACCATAATTCAAAAGCATTCCAACAATAGGAAACCCATGAAATCAGTGATATCATTCAACTAACAAATGCAATAGGGTTGCCTCACAGCAACGGTGCCAAATGGCGATAAACAGCCGAATGGAAGAGGTAAAAACCCATGGGGTGATCCTAAAAAATGAAACCAAGCATTATTTAATAGCAATTCATCATAAGATAACAAGAAATCTAGGGAAGATAAATAAAAGGATCAAAATCCTAAATCGGGGATACCCAAGACATGGGTATCTGGAACTTTTGCAACCAAAACTCAAATAACTTCAACATTGGGAAACAAACCACCTACCTCGATCCTCAAATATTGATATACTTGAACCACATCCCGGGAATCAGACTATAATGGTGTAGATATGCAAAAACGTCTAAAACGTTCAACCTCAGATAACATACACGAGGGGAAGAATCAGGAAATGAGGATAAAGATGAACTAAGAACTCACTGCTGCGATTCTTCTGCAGCTGACGGAGTTTGATTCATACAACCGGTGACAGATCGGTGGCTCTAAGAAGAATCAGCCTTCTTGGACCTTCTGGACATGATTATATGGATAAGAAGATGATTACGGTCATTAGGTGTGACCCCTGGTTGATTAATGCAATAAAAAAGTACACGACATGTACTCTTAAAGTACACATCCTGTAGTGGGTTTTTCCATAATACACCAAAATCGGCCTCCATGTTACCCTTAAACATTGTGTGTGTGGCCCGGTCTCGGCCAACACACAGTATCGAGTAGACGAGGAGTACACGGTGTGTACTGATAATGTACACAACGTGAACTCTAAAAATTTCCAGATTCTCCATTTTTTCATAAAAAGCCCATAAAAGAGATTTTTACCTGAAACCGAAGCTTCAGGTTCTTACTCACATCCCCCATTAATTAAATTTTTCCCTATACTTCCCTAGGAAAGCATAGAAGAAGAAACCTCGAACAACTCTGACCACTGTGATCGCATATCAACATCCCTCTCCCAAGTCTCGTCCTATATACGGTCGTGCTTCTGTAGCACTTGTACCAGATGAACAGAATGGCCTCTGATTACTTTTGCAGTATTACCAAAAATCCTAATAGGATGCTCCTAGAAAGATTAATCCTTCTCCAGCTCAAACAATTCGGGTTGAAAAACATGAGACCGGTCTGAGAAATACGGTCGAAGCTGAGAAATATGAAAGATGTCCTGCATAGCTTGGTACCTCTGAGGTAACTACAACCTGTAAGAAACCAGCCCGACTATCTCCAGAAACTCAAACAGACCGATGTATCTCGATGAAATATTGCCCTATCTCCGAATCCTTTTCTGTCCCAACCTCGGTGTGACATGAAGGAAAACCTAATCCACGACCATGAACTCTTGAGGTAGACTCCGCTGATCAGTATAAGACTTATGCTGAGACTATACTGTCACCACCCTCTTCTGAATCAACTCTATCTATTCTATGGTCTCCTGAACAAGACAAGGTCCCAGAAATGCTGCCTCTCCTGCCTGTAGCCTACATAAAGGTGATCGGCATGGCCTACCATACAAAGCCTCGTTAGATGTCATCTGAATAGTCTCCTGAAAACTGTTTTTGTAGGCAAACTACACTAGAGGAATAATCTTCTCCCAACAAAAGCCAAATTCTAGAATACAAGCTCGGAGCATATCCTCAATCACCTGGATTGTACGCTCGGACTGACCATCAGTCTGTGGATGGTATATTGTACACAAAAGTACCTGTGTACCCAACGCCCTATATAGACCCTTCCAGAAGTGCGAAGTAAAATGCACATCCCTGTCTGAAACAATGGAGTGTGAAACTCCAAGAAGACGTACAATCTCTCGGATGTACAACCATCATAGCTCATCAATACTGATGGTCTCCTTGATCGACATGAAGTGTGAAACCTTTGTGAGCCTGTCCACTACAACCCAAACCACATCATTTACTCGAGGTGATCTCGGTAAACTTGTGACGAAGTCCATCGCGACATCATTCCATTTCCACTCAGGAATGGGTAACTACTGCAATAGTCCTACTTGTCACTGATGCTATGACTTCACCTGCTGATAGGTGGAACACCGCATAACAAAACCAGCCACATCCTTCTTCATACCTGGCCACCAATACTGACGGTGCATGTTTCGGTAAATTTTTGTGACACCAGGATGAACTTCCCAATTTGAAGCATGGAACTCCCACATCATCTCCTCTTGTATGTCCGTTGAAACCCATACGCGACGATGAAAACATAACACCTTTTCATCCCCCACTGTCCACCCCGGAGTAGGGTCTCCATCTGACCCACCCTCTTGTAGGACTAGGCCTCCAGGGTCTGATAGCTGCCTCATTCGAACTAGATCAAAAAGGTTAGAGGTAATAGCTACAGAAGAAAGAACCGTCTGACCCAGTCTATCGTGCACCTCCAGATGCATCTTAGAGATTAGAGCCATGAGATGCCACTCACTACTGGGCTCCTGAACTCCCAGCAACTGAGTCCTCCTGCTTAGTGCATCTACCATATTATTTCATTTCCCAGGCATATAAGCAAGATTGAAGTCAAAATATTGTAGGTACTCGACCCACCTCTTCTGTCTCAGATTCATGTCATGCTACATGAAGACGTACATGAGGCTCTTGTGATCAGTATATACTAAGAAATTCTCTCCCATTAGACAGTTCCTCCAACAATGCAAATCATGAACAAAAACAGCAAACTCCAGGTCCATCGTAGCATAGTTCTTCTCATGTGGCCTCAACTGCTGAGATCCGTACACGATAACACGATCTTCCTACCTAATCTCTTCTCCAAGCCCGATGCCTGATGCATCATAGAAAACTGTATAACTCTTGCCTGTCTCTGGCAGAACATGAATCGGTGCTGAATTCAATCTCCCCTTCAGCTCTTGGAAGGCTGAGTCACAAGCTTCTCACCATAAAAACTTCACCCCCTTCTTAGTCAAGCCCATAAATGGTGCTTCTAGGCGTGAGAATTCTTATATAAACTTCTTGTAGTAACCAGCCATCCCCAAGAAGCTCTATACCTCAAAGACGTTCTTAAGCTACTCCCATGTAACTTCTGCTCTCACTTTCTCTTAGTCTACTGATACTCCTGTCTCTGAGATGACATGACCTAGGAAGTGAATCTCATCCATCCAGAAGTGCTACTTTGAGAGTTTAGCATAAATTTTATGCTCCCTCAGTTTATTCAAAACGATCTCAAGATGGGTTGCATGGTCGTGTCAAGTGTGAGAGTACACCAAGATATCGTCCACGAAGACCACGATGAAGGAATCCAGATAAGGATGGAACACTCGTTTCATCAGTTCCATGAAAACTATTGGCACATTTGAAGTGACTAACGACATAACTGTATACTCGTAGAGGCCAAACCTGCTCTTGAAGGCTGCCCGAGGAAAATCTGAAGTCCTAACGCGCATCTGATGATAACCGGACATCAAATAGATCTTCGAGAACACCCGAGCTCCTCAAAGATGATCGAAGAGATCATCAATCCTTGACAAGGGATATCGATTCATGACGGTCAACTGGTTCAACATACGATAATCAACTTAAATACTAAGGGTACCGTCTTCCTTCTTCGCAAACATGACAGGCGAACCCCAAGGAGAAGTACAAGGTCGGATGGAACCCTTTTTCTGCAACTCCTCCACCTGCTTATTGAGCTCCTGCAACTCAGGTGTAGCCATCCTATAAGGAGGAATGGACACCGGTGCTGCTCCTGGCATGAGCTCAATCAATAAGTATACCTCACGCTCCAGAGGGAAATCAGAAAAAGTCTTCTGGAAAGTTACCTGGAAAGAGAACAACCATTGGAGGAAAATCTAACTGTGAAGTCCCCTGGTCATCCAGATAAAGACTAGCAATCTAGGCTGTAACTCCTCCCGAACCATGATGCTCGAGCCCGGCTTGACTCGCCTGAAAATCACACTCACCCTTATGAAGGAAAGATTCACCCTCTGGTGATACAAAACTCACCCAGTGGAGATAGTTATCGACGACTGCCTGGAAGGGAACCAACGAGTCCATAACTAGAATGACATCATAGCCCGTCATCTCCAGGACATAGAGGTCCCAATGGAAACGATACCCTGAAACCTCAGGAAGTAACTCCTTGCACTGATGTACGCTATATGTCCTCTTTCCCAAGGGTGTCTCGCGAGTCAACATGTCAGCAGACGAAAAGGAACAGAACTCTATACTTTCCACGACAGCAATAGAGATAAAGTTATATGAAGAACCAGTATCGAAAAAGGATGAGGATAAAACTAAGGCTACTAAGATCGTACCTAGAACTGTAGAAGGTCAAGGATCCTGCTTTCGATGGATCTGCTCTACTGAAAACATCAGGCCAGTACCGTGAACCTATGTAGCAGCTTGATATCCCTGAGCTGACTCCCCTTGAGACATACTACCGCATCCATGACCTCTACCATGGCATGCATGACACGAAGAACTCCATCCCCTAGTCTACTACGGGATTTTTAATCCTGCTCCTAAATGAGGGGTAGAAACAGATCCTCTGTCACTAGCCGCTGGAAGAAGAACCCTGCTAAAACGCTACAGATGACACATCTTGCCTCAATCTCGGCACTCCGCTGGATCTATCGGGAACTGAGGATTCTTATGCCTACTATTTACGCATTGATAACAAACAACCAGGTTTCCATAAGGAAGATCCCATCTACCAGAATATATACCTTTCTTCCTCGAGTCATCTCGAGTAAACTCTGGGTGGCACTTCCTGCTGTCAGTATGAAATAAATCAACTTTGGATGTTGAACCACCCTTGTCAACAGTTCCAGTCTCCCTCAGATTTCATTTGGGGATCAACGCCTAGTTGACTATCGTAGTAGTAGAAGTCAACTGGATAACATTTACCTATGATCTGATATCTGGTTTGAGGCCTTCCTCAAAATTCCTTGCCAAAAATAGCTCATCATTTCCCAAAACTGGAGCGAAACGCTGTAACTCAGTGAAGTGGGAGGAATACTCCATAGCCGAAAGAGTACCCTACTGTAGGTTCATGGTCTGCCTGGCCCTGTCAGCCGTCAACGTCACTGGATAGAAGTAGTCATAGAACGTACGCTGGAATTCGTCCCAAGCCGTTGTCCACTGGCGCCCTGCCTGTGAGACTACATCCCACCATCTCATGGAAGAATCTTGCAGTATGTAAGTCGCGATCTTCACCATTCTGTCTGGGGATGTCTCTAGATGCTTAAAGATGGGAGGCATTGGTTCTAGCCATGACTCTGCAACCTGAGGTCCTCCCCCCCAGTGAAAGTGGGAGGATGCTGCTGCTGGAAGACTCACGTCAGCTCTGCCATAGACGGGGTTGGATGTTGAGATCCCTGTAAGGTCTGCATGAACCTCATGAAACCCTCTCTGAACTGAGTGTCTGCAACAGCATCCGGAATCACTGCAGGTGCCATATCCGGAACAATCGGTGGAACTACTTGTAGTCCCTGGTCTGCCGTATCAGGCATACGGTCACCGCCTAGTTCCTGACGTGCAACGGGAGGACGTCTTGGTGCCATATCCCTAGAAAATCAAAATCATGCATCCGATTTAGGATCAACAGGGACAGAAAACACAAGAGTACATAACGGGAACCTGAGAGTGAATAACTCAAATTTTAAAAACTAAACTATAAGGAGTGTATTTAAACTAGACAATGTGTTTGTTAAAGACATTTACATGGGCGTTTAATTATTCCACCATAGTTCGTGTAACATTCCAGACTACACTGTGTGTTGTCTCAAAACATAGCGTGTACTTGTACTCCACTCCCCGGCACGAGTCTCTAATTAGTGCGGCTATCCTATACGGTCCTCCAAATTCTAAAATACACGGCATGTGAACTAAGGACACAGCATGTAAAAGCCAGGCTTCAGCGGCCCGTGTAGTAGTTTACATGGCCGACCACACGACTAACCACTTACACGACTTGTTCCTAACAAACAAGGCGTTTATCAGAGAATATAACATCGACCCGTGTTGTTTGTGACACGGCCAGCTACCTAGAAGAAACTACACGTCGTGATATTACAACACACGACATGTTCTACACGAGTTTCCCTGACCTGTCCTGTTAGTGACACGGTCAGGTACACAGTTGACTTCTACACATCGTGTACTTACGGTACATGGCATGTCCCCGATGATTTTCTGCCACCCCGTGTTTTTTGTTTACACAGATAACAAAACAGTTTAAAAACTACATGGTGTGTATAAATAAAGTACACGACATGTATTCTGGGTTTTTCCAGGTAGTAGCTCTAAAACTGCTCTGAACGCCAGAAACACCGAAAAACAACCAGCTATGTTCCAAATTCCGATCCTTGGGGGCCCATACTCCCCGCGAATCAATGCTTGGCATCATTACAATACATAAAACAAGTAAAAACATAACAAAAATGATCCACGAAATTTAGATCCTCGAGGTCCCATAAAACCTCCAAAACCAGAGCTTGGAACCAATGCTAAATAGGGTGTAAAATAAGTAATACACTATCAGTGCAACAAGTATTTCCATCACAACAAATACCACAACGACATGCATAATCTATCACGACATCTATCACAACAACATGCTATTCTAATAAACCCTAGTTTTCATGGTAAAATGCTTGACAAGTGATTTCATACCCAGTTCCTATATGTTGCATGAGTTGGTGCACCCTCATCTCAGCAGGTTGCAACCAAATAGAACCATAATCATATAAACTATAACAACACAAAACATGTGCATCACCCAATGGTGAAATATAATAAACTTTAACACTTGCAAAAAATGAAAATTACAATTATGAGGCAATATAGCTTTTCCATGTACATGGGTTAATTACTCCCAGACACAGTTATGTACTAACTACCTATTTCTTCCTATCCTTGGCTATTTTTGAAAAACGATAATCAATAGTAAAGAAAGAAAACTCTTCTAATACCACTTTGTAACGACCCGAGTCCAGAGCCGTATAAATGGTGCCCCATACCCGGTTCACCACATGACCCAAGCACGTTTCCCCAAACGCCAGAGGCTGGAGACTAGCAACGAGGGCCTTGGTGAGACAGCGGGGAAAAAATTCCCTCATTTGGTAAAGTATGCAGCAGAAGAATAAGAATAATCAATATCGGAAGCAGAAAATAGCATCCAACAATTGAACTGAAAGTAAAAGAATTGTATGATATAATAGTGATGCAAAGTGGTTCATGTATCTATGGAAAGCAGTAACCAAAACAAAATGCTAAAATACAACTGAAACCAAAGTACTAAATGTAAACAACAACTCTAGTAGCATCGCAGACCAAGGGCTGGTCCCATGCTCTCCAGTTCCGACCAGCAATCAAGTACCTGAGGTAGAAGGGCCACAATCCCTACCTTTACCTACAACCATATAATCTGTTTGGGCTGATAGCAGGACACAAATAGGGTGTGAGACTAATCCCAATAGGCAACCACCACAATATTTGTGTCCTACTGACAGTGAGTGATATAGAAAAAGTAAAGGTAAATAAATTCACAAAACAATTCTACCAATTTCCATGCACATTCATTTAATTACACAACCAAGGAAAACTAGCAATTTTTTCTATTCCATGATGAGCAAGTAATAGAGGAGGTATCTAAAAAGACTACCAAAACACAAGAAGTACAAAACCCAATCTTGTCCTTTGGATTGGTGGACCTGTCACAACGAACCATCAAAATTCACACTGACTCTAGGGGTGGCATAAACTAGAAGACCCTTATAGTCCAGTAATCAAACAAGGCAAAAACACTCTGGGAAGCTCTCACGTCAATTCCCATGTGGTCTTGCAACGATAGCTATAGAGTATCTGAGGAAGCAGTTACGTCTAATTCCTCATGTGGTCATGATACGTCGGAAACTAAGAACACTCTTAGGAAGCAATAAAGTACTATTCCATTAGGTCCTGTGTATGAAATTAAAACCAATAGACCCTCTAGGGGAGCACATAATCGTCTATTCCCTCTTTGATCTCCCGCACCAGGTTCTCACAGCCCTGCACAGTCCAGTCATGCATAATTGACTGTTAGTATCCCTAATTAAGTTAAAAAACTACTTTTCTAATAGGTACCATACTTCAAAAGCATTCCAACGGCAGGAAACACTTGAAATTAGTGATAACAAGCAACTAACAATTGCAAAAGGGTTGCCTCACGGCAAAGGTGCCAAATGACGATAAATAGCTTTATGGGAGAGGTAAACACCCATGGGGTGATCCTCAAACATTAAACCAAGATTTAATTAGTAGAAATTCATTAAAAGATAATAATAAATCTTGGGAAGATAAACAATTGGAACAAAATCCAAAACCCGGGAAACCCGATACATGGGTATCCGACACTTTTGCAACCAAAACTCAATGAACCACAACGTAGGGCAACAAACCACCTACCTAGATCCTCGGAGAATGATATACTTGAACCTCGGCCAATGAATTGTCCTAGAACAGAGTAGATCTAAAAGAATGTCTAAAACTTTCAACCCAAGATAACTTACACGAGAGGAAGAATCAGGAAATGATGCTAAAGAAGAACAATGAACTCATTGCTGCGATTCTTCTGCAAACAACGAAGATTGATTTGGATAACCAGTGACAGATCGGTGGCTCCAAGAAGAATCAACATTCATGGACGTTCTAGATAGTATTAGGTGGAGAATAATGCATTTACGGTCATTAGGTGCAATCCTGGGTCGATTAATGAAATAAAAAAGTACACGGTGTGTACTCTTAAAGTACACAACATGTAGTGGGTTTTTCCGTACTCTGCCAAAATTAACCTCCATGTCACCCCTACACACCATGTGTGTGGCCCAGCCTCGGCCAACACATGACATTGAGTGGCCGAGGAGTACACGGCGTGTACTTTGAAAATTTCCAGATTCTCCATTTTTCCTTAAAGAGACCGTAAAAGAGATCTGTACCTGAAACCAATGCTCCGGGTTCTTACAACAAATCAGATGGGTTTCTAACCACAATCCTGAACATCCATGTTGATAGACCTTGAATTTATCTATTATGAGGATATATCCTGATATTGTATATTAATTAAAATAGTCATTCTCTCATTATAATATTATTCATTAATATTATATGTTTTTATTCACCATGTATACTTTCAATGTGAGTATTTAAATGGATTTTTTTATTCTTTCCATATTATTCACAGTATTGTGTTCAAGTAGGAATATGATTTACTTTTATTCCATGCCGTAAAATTTTAGGCTTATTTATGAAAAAAATTTATATATATTTTTTTCTTACTGAGCATTTGAGCTCACACCTTTTTTATGATTTATTTTTTCTTGGAATGCAAGTGTATATTATTATATATATGAAAGGTTAAGTTATAATAAAAAGGATATTCATTAAGAATTATTATGTTTTAATTTAGGTTTTGAATTGTAATTTTTTGTTCATGTGTGTAATCCATTTTCCAATAATTTTGAACTGAGCAGTCCTTCCAGATTTAATTCCTTATAATCATGTAACTGTATTAAAATAATTCACCAGCTCTAGAATTCTTGGAACAAGACGTTATACATGGTATCAGATTTTTTATCAAACCTACAAATAATATATTTATATATATAACATATATTAGGGATCATAACCCTATGATAGACATTGAGGATAGGTCTAAATATAAGATATCATTATTCAAATTTTTTAATAGATAACCTAGTTCAATCATATAATCCTATGGATCGAGAAGAAGATGAAATTATTTAGAGATATTATAAATGATTCATTAGGAAAATATAGCTATGATTAGTGTTTCTCAATTTTTCATGGAGTTTTGGCCAATGTTTATAACCAACATGGTTATACATGTAGTGGTTAAAATATTGATTATGACGAGATTAAAAAAGGGAAATGAACTGAATGACATATTAAGGAATTTGTTGTTGAAGTTTCATTATGGTTATAAGAGTGAATTGGAATGATTAAGGTTAATTTATATTTGGATTCAACAATTATTTCACTGTTGGTACCATTTTTATATGATCTATGAGATTTATAAGGATTGAACTACAATACATTTTCTTTTAATATATAGGAGAATGAATATTTTCAATATGTTTTTAAGGTGATAATATATTTTATATATGAAAATAATATCTACATAACATTTGTTAATGAATTTTAAGATAAGATTTAATTTCAATATTTATATACCTTTATTGAATGTTAATTTAGAATGATGTATTTTGGCCGAGTCTTAAGATTGTAATGGAGTAAGTTGACCATGGGATAATTTATTCTAAAATTTTTTGTTTCAAAAAACATTTTGAATATATAGGAAATAATAGTGTGACTTATGATTTTTCAAAAGATTTCAACCATGAAAAAATAAATTTGAAAATTCATTTCCAGGTGTAAGGGATGGGGTGAAATTAGACCGAAGAATTAACTATTAGCTATATTATACTTATAATGAGAAATGAAATCAAGTATATTTTCTCAAATTCATATAAGATTGAAAAATAATCCCTTAACATTAGGAAAAAGTATATAAAAAATTTGTTATCCTAACACCCTAATTTTGGATAATTGATGGTATTTTAAATCATCATATATTTATGGCTTTGAGGCATCAAATTTCCATTATTTATTCACTTGTTTGTGTTTTATCGCCCCCATCACAAAATAAAAATATTTTTGTTTTTCCTATAATTGTGTATATTTACGTTCCACAAATATTATAAATTTTTAATGTCTAATTTGGAGATCAACATCATAATTCCCTTTCAAACTTATTAATTGAATATTTTCTTAACCCTATTTCTGATGTGGGTCATCCAAAAATAATAATTTTTTAGTCTCCAACTTTTTTTTCGATGTGCAATTTGAAATTTAGAGGATAAATTTTTTTTTGATAGAGGGTAGTATGTAACACCCTAATAATTCACATAATGTAATCCTTCCAATGAAATATAATAGCTTATATTGTACACAACACTGAGTTTGAGAGCAGCATAATATGTAAAAATAAACATTTAGAATTGAATTTATGAATAATATTTACCACATTATAATGATTATAAATATATTTTTTAAAAATAAATATTATTTTGGAATAAATAATATAAAAATTATCTTGCGGTGAATTTTGGGTATTTTGCTGAAATGTTTTAATTTCTAAAGAAAAGTAAAATATACTTCATTGTTGTTAATAAAGTAATTTTTCTTTTAATTAATTAATTTAATTTAAATTTATTATAATGTAAAAATAAACAAATAATAGACATATTAGTTTAATTTTTCTCATTTGAACTATTTTTATAATAAAATTAGATTTCATAATCTATTGATCTTTTGATCGTCTCTTTTACTCACCTTGTAGCCACATTTTCACAATTGGAATTAAATGTAATTTTATAACTTTTGAGAACTGATTTTTGAAAAATGGATATAAATGGTTGAAATCAGAATGAAAATTTTATTCCAATTGGATAAATATATTTTTGTGAATATTAACTTTAGTAATTTTATTAACCAGATAAAAATTTTAATTGGGTAATTAAAGGTAAAAATAGTACAATATTTTTATAAAGATACCTAAAAACATGTAAAAATTTAATTGGAGGACCGATTATTGACTAAAATCATCCTTGGATCGATTTTGGGACCACATTGAGCCACTTTGGTGACATTAATATTTTTATTATATTATATTTAAAGAAAATAATATTTTTGTAACATTTTTGTATTTGACATGTAAAATATATTAATATGATGTTATATGACCCAAATGGTCAACAATAAATTGTAATTAGAAAGGTAAAACGTTTATATACTTTATAGTAAATTATTTATAATTTAAAAAAAAGTAAATTAATTTAAATCGAGACACAATGATAATGTAGTAATTTATTTATTAAAAGAAATAACAAATAATTGGCATTCATAAAATTAATATAAAAATAATTTGAGCTATTTAATGTAACCCATGATTTTTGTTAATGAATTGGACATATTATTATTTTTTATGTGTTGTTTTGAATAAATATTGTTGATTTGATTTTCATATGAGTCAATATATTGAATAGTTTCAAAATTAGAATTTAATGTATTTGAAAATAAATAATAATTTATTAAATGATATAAAACTCACAAAAGATTCAATTTTGGAATCTATAATTAGTAAAATTATAAATATATCACAATGATCAATTTTTATCACTTAATGGATACTTTTCAATGATAATGAAAATAATATTTTTATAATTTAATAATGTGACAAAGTGTCACAATCTCATTTCTTATAAGTTCGATAATTTCAATATAAGTATAACCAATTTATAAATTATAAAATTAATATATAATAAGAATTTAAAATAATTATCTACATCATAGTAATTTATTTATATCATTTAGATGCTAAAATATTATGATAAATAATGGCGCTATAGTGAAGAATTAATTATTTTATTAATAGAAATATCAAATAAACTATTTTGAAAATATTAAACTAAATATAATTTTATATTATTCATATAATAAATTAATTTTCAAGGAGAATATGAAATTTAATCAGTGAATATAATGAATTTTTCTGATTTTATCTTATTTTTTAGATGTTATTTAATATCAACGTAATCAATAGTGTCAAAATTGACACTATTGATATTTTATAAAAATAACTATTTATTTAATTAATTAAAAAATACTAGAAATATTAATAATTTAAAAATTTATAATAATAAGGTATAAAATGTCATAAAGACTCAATCAATTTTCCATTAACATAATATAAGTAAATATTTATAACCATTTAATTTTTCAAATATTGTTAAAATAAATAAAATTAAATGTATTAAATAAGGATAAATCAAAATGACAATGATTAAAATAAAATAAAAATATTAATAAATATTATTAGTTGAGTTTATTTCTACCCATAATCACATTACCTTCTAACACAACACTTTTTATCTATTTTATACCAAAAAATATTTATTTGTAAATTAATCGTTTCCGAGTTTCCAAAAGTGCTCATCCCCTCTTTTATAAAAGGGAAACTCTTTTTCTATTTTATTTACACCAATAAAACCATATAGTTCAACCAAAAACTACAAATTTACCCTCTAAAATTTCCTCACATAATCCTATAGTCCATAATTTGGGCTGAAATCCAACCTATGAAGTCATTTTGTAGAAATGAAAAGGAGATACTCGAAGAAGAGGTTATTGTTTTACCAATTCAATTGAATTTACTCTCTTATTCTACATCTTCTTCCTATGGTTTTTCAATAATAACCAAATAAATATAGTATTATATACATTACAAAATTTTATTATGATTATAGGACATCAGTATTAGTCAATCTATTAATCTTGTGAATAAAAATATCTCTATTCGTGGGTACGTACGACTTACCATCTCCACACTATGTTGTCATTTTTTATTCAAAACTACGTTATTTGTGTGAAAATAATTATGATTAAAATGGATATAAATAATTAATATTACAGAATATTTATTCTCTATAATTAATATACCTTCCAATTCTATTCCATTTAATAATTAGGTGTATGACATAGTCGCTCGTACGTATATACAACCTACCGTCTCCATGATGCAGTGAGATTCATTCTATATGTTAACTATTCAAGAATGATAATAAATATATATATAATGATTGGGTTTAAAAAATATGGAATTATAATTCTACATCAATAATATATATATATATATAAATTTATATATAATTTACTTGCTTCCATCTAGTATGATAAGAAAAGGAAAACAATGTTCACGCGTACGTATGACATAGCGTCTATAATAACAGTGTTTTCCATTCCATATATCTATCTATTATATATATTTATATACATAATATATATGATATATAAATTGTTTTTTACATTATGTTAGTAATTAAATCATTATCTATGTAATATGGTCTATAAAAACATGTCAAAACATGTATGATAAACAAATTAACTATTACATGAAATGTTTCTTTTATACTGAAATTATTAACAAAATAATAATATAAAGTAAAAAATGAATCATATATGATATCATATATATTATTATTATTGTTCAATTTAATATTATATTTATAACCATTATAAAATAGTTATTTACATTTACATAGAGTATCATACAAAAGGTAAGTGACTTTCGTCTAACTTTTAATTTCTGTGAGATATAAGCAATGTTCACCTGCTATTTATTCTATGTGGTTAATGTAAAACCCCAATTATATTTTAAATCATGTATATATTATCTTTGTGGTATTTATATATTTATTTGCCGATATTGGGATAATTATTAAAAAATTTAATGTTATATGAGATGCTTGGAATGTTTAATGAATTAATACATGCTCCATTTCAATATTCCTGATATTGTAATACCTATTTCATTATATGTATATAATTTTTTATAAAGAAAATTGTAGGCCTATTTTTAATTTTATTTAAAAATTTCTAAATTTATATTTTTTTATAATTTATTTAATAAACTGTTTACTAAAACATCATTTTAAATGAGTTAATGATTTATTATTCTAAAATAATTATCATTAATGTCAATGTTTTTAAAATGGTTTACGGATGTATTTATATCGACATGTCTGTTTTAGAATAATAATTCCATTCAAATGATTCAATGTGGTATGAGATACTTTGAGTCAAAAATAACTTTTTAAATGTTTTATTTTATATGTGTGTTGCTTTTGAATAATTGATTTCAATGAAAAATGCTTATTTATCTTGAGATTTTTTAAATTATACTAATATATTATTTTAATAAACGGCAATGTCATTTGTTGGATCTTTTACCTTATTGAGGACAATCTCTTATGGTATTATTTAAAAAAAATATTCATTTTTTATGATCATTATGATTGTAGATGTGCTATTTAGATGTCATTCATGCTTTATGGGTAAGTTATTCATATTTCTTATAATGGTTTATAATATGTATGATTTTGTTTTTTATGATTCGTGATTTTCATATGAATAATGTATTGGAAATTTTTAGTGACTAGTGGAGACTATTATATCCCCTATATGCATCTATAGGTATCATGAGAATAAATCAGGTAATGGAAATACATTTTCATTTTTTTCTAGTAGTTTAACATTTTCAAGAGGATAGATTTTGACAAAAATTATATTTGTTTCTACCTACAAACATAAAATTTCACAAGGATAGATATTTACATTAGCTATCTTTACGATATATCTTTATTGTGTAGATGTCAGGAATTACGAATTCCGTCATTATCAGATTAATTATTGATATTAAATGTTATTATTCAACTGGTATAATATCCATGTGAACGTATAAATTTAATTATTTGATTTATTATTTCCATATTATTCTGAATATTTTTATAAATGGATTCTGATTTAGTTTTATAATCTTCAATAAAAATATATGCTTATATATGATAGATTCTTCTATATTTTTTATCTTTAAAAATCATCTGAGATCACCCATTTCTATTGATTTATTTTCTCAGGATTCAAAGAGGTATATTATGATTGATATGATGTGTTATGTTATTTGTGATCTCAAATGGTTATCTATGTTTTATTTAATGTTAAGATTTTTTTCAATGTTCATGTAAGTAATATATCTTCTAAGTCTACAAAACTTATTAGTCCTCAGGGATTTTAGTTCCTATAGTCATTCCAATGTAACCAAAATAATGCTCAAACTCTAGGATTCTTGGGTCACAGTGTGAAACATATAATGGCTAATAATGAATATATTTATTTCACTCATGCAACTACCCAGCTTATGTTGATGAAGACCCAATTAGAATATTTACTTTTTGATGTAAATTCACTCTTTCTCTTGGGGTTTTATAATCAACGTGAAATCATATTTACCAATAACATGGTACAAAATTAATTCTCAAAACACATTGATATAAAATATCATTTCATCAAAAAGCATGTGGAGAATAATAAATTAATCATGGAGGATGTTCTAATATAGGAACAAGATGCTGAAATTTTCATAAATAAACATTACCAATGGATCCTTTTCAATAACATAGGTTTACCATGGGTGTACAACCTCCATATATTAATGGTTTAAGCATTTTTCTCTACCTCTTATAACAATTGATATTTTTTTGAAGGGTGATAATTGTTTTATAATTATATCAATTGAAATATATTAATCCTTGTAAGGAATAATTTATTAAGGCAGAAATGTTAGAATGATATGAATCCAACTTGAAATTTCGGTAACTATTTGAATTATTTTTGAGTAGTTTTAATAATAATGTTTTTATGAATGTTGATATAGTGAATAATGTTACCACAATAATATAAATATTATTTATAACTCACTATATTGATACATTTGTGTTTTTCAATGATTATTATTTCCAAAAATGTGTTCGATGACATTGTATTATAAATGTAGATAAGTAATCCATATATTTTTGTTATTGTTTTTTGTTATTTATGAATCTTGGTCGACAATAAAATCTAAACGGGATACATTTGGGACCATGATGGTAGATATTTTTTTTTGTAACTAAATCAATTTTTTATTTCAAAGTATTATTTTTTGTTTTCAAGGAAATTTCAATGAATAAGAAATAACATTACTATTTAAATGTTGAAAATAGTAATGACCATCATATTCAAGAGTTATGAATCTCAATTCTAATGAAATTTCATTATATTGAAGAGTAATTTTCTAGAACAAAAACATAAACTAACATACCATTAGTCTTAAATGAATGGATGATTGTATTGGGATGTTGTTCCAATGTATTACTAGATTCGATCAAAATATTAGGATAATGTGGCATTATAAATCTCACGAAGGTAATAATATTAGTTGATAAAAAGTTAATAAATAATAATTAATGAATGGGGTAATGGTGGTTCAAGGAATCATATTTTTGTTATTATAGAAAGATGTTGCTCGAAAGGATGGGATGTTCTGAGACTTCCCTTTGGAATAAAAAATATTATATGATGATCTTCATCATATTCTATGTCATTGGGATTTAATCACAATAGTATTTGTTTTAAAGACGAATTTATATAAAGAAAATCATATTGAGTATCATGTTATTTGGATTAAGATAACCCAATGTAAATTTTTTAGAGAATGATTTTTGATTAGAACATCAGAAAATAAAACAATACAAGTTTTTAGTTAGAAAAATATTCCATGAGAAAAAAAAATATTTCAAGAAAGAATATGAGTGTTGAATTTTCATTGGTATCATAATAAAAAATTGATGTAATTTTCAAATACTGAAGCTACCAGAACCATTTATTCAGATATAGAGTTCCACCGATCGTCAGAAACATAAATTCTCCTTATGTGGAATTGTTAGGATGATGAAGAAGAATGGAAAAGTTTAATTGTTTTGACCAATAAAATGTAAAATTTGAAGAACATTAAAAATTTAGTTAATGATTTCCCATCATTATGATTTTTTTTGTTTTTTCTTATTTTAGCCATGAGGGAAAAATGTTAGGTTTCATTAACAAGTGGTTTGAATGAAACATGAATGATCTTATTTGTTGTAATAAATTTTTGAATCATGTGACTCATGTCTATTAGACCAGAACAAGAATATACAACTTCATCGAAGACAAGATCACTAGTATGGGAAAATAAGAAAAGGATAATTTATTGAATAGTGTCAATGTGTTAGAATGAAAATCAAAGACGGGGTTGAAGAAAGTTAATGAATGGTTTTCATATGATTATTTTGAACCAATGAAATGTAATGTAGAATCCACTCTCTCAACCATAAAGTAGAAATGGGAATTAAAATTTGGTTCTGAGAAATGTAAGTAGAAAACAAAATTTTTACTGATGGTTTAGTCAATTATAATGAAAATTCTAATGTATTTATCATAAAGAATAAATAAATATTGGGAATCAAAATTGGACTAATGCTGGTAGAGAATTTCAGAAGCAATATAATGATCACAATATTAATGAATATTTGAGAAGGGTTAAGAAGCATTATTGAAGTCATATATAAAGTTTATATTTCATGTAAATTTTGTGCTTTGGGATATTTGGTTTACTGATACTGATTTTTATAATCCAACTGAAACATCTATCAGGTCTATTATAAATTGAAGAAGTACTTTTTACTTTTATGACACATATATTATATGTGATGGAATATAGATAAGATCAGAATCTATTAGGAGAGAAATTTTACAAATAGTGATTTCTTATTGTTGTTTGATGTATACTAAAAGAAATGATAAAACAAATGATAGTAATTATATTTTCTAGAATCAGAATTAGCTATTAGATATGGATTTCTGGACTAATGAAAAAGGAAGTTATAAATTTTCTCAAATATAATCTTATAGAATAATGTATCTATATTGAGAAATAAAACTAGTGAATTAAATTGGGAAAAAGGATTGAGTATCATTAGAAATTCCATTTAAGTTATTTCTGTATTATGAGAATATATGTGCAGAATTTATTTGACACTTAGGTTTTTGAATATTGAGGACGAAGCACCGTAACATGTTTGTTACAAAAATTGTCTTACATAATTTTTTGCAAATTTATTTATATGCACTGTTTTATTTAACATATTGATAAATAGGTGTAATAGTATAAATTATAATTTTATTTAACACAAAATGATTATTTTCTAGTTGATTGTGTGGTATTGGATTGCTTTCAAACCATTCTATGGATGCAGCTACTCTAGTTTCATTGTGAAACGTTTAAATTTTTGGGTTCCAATTGATGTGTGTTGGTTTTTTTCATAAATGTAAAAACATGTTACCAGGAGGATAATTTTTATTTCATTATTAAGAAAACATAAATGAAAAATATATCATGGATTCACCCGTCCACCACTAAGTGGTTCATGATTTTGACTAGGAACAATCAAGGTGTTTTTGACACTTCATCTACTAAAACCCCAATAATTTATACTTGAACACATACCAATACATAGCTTCATAAGCAGGTAGTTGAGGTAGAGTTTCATGGGTAGTGTGCCCTTATTTTTTAAAATTTATTATTCCACTAGTTCATCAATTTATATTTCAATTGATATCTTAGATGTGTTCATGGAATTGTAATTCAATTTCTACCACGACGTACTCATAGTGTGTTGTAGAAGGTTGGTGATGAACATGCTATAGACATGGTGGGTCTTTAGCCACCGGTCTTACCATCAGGTGTCCCACATCAATCACTTCCTGTTACTCATGATCAGGGAATTGAAACTCAGCTTTATGATAGATTCCTACTTTTGATTCATTATATGATGGTTGTTCTTTGACCTGTACCTATGATATATTATCTGAGACATGTGTTCCATTTGAAACATTTTCACACATTCTTGAGGTATTTTACTCATAGCAGGATAATTATTGGATATGGTTCACAACCTTATCATGATTTGAGCAGCTAAACATGCCTCCATAATAAAGGGTCAAGAATGAAATTTTTTATGCTTCTTGATTCAGCCAGGTGTTGTGGGGATGTAATTACATAGTAATGTCATTATATGGACATAAAATGAATTGATTTCCAGACTTCCTTCTATGATCAATTATTTTATAAGATTCTATGAACGTACCATGCAATATAATTCATGCATATAAAGTAGGATGATTTGTTAGATATGTATTATTCAGTTCATTTTACTAAGTCGCATTCCTTTTTAGTACATACATCTGGTGAAGTGATTTCTTATACTAGATTATTCAAGCATGGTATCCTATATTCAATCCATAATCACGTTAATTTTTTTCCTACCTACATTCATTTATATAATTATTTTGGCCTTTATCATCGATCTCAACATGTATGAGGCATAGATCATCACACATTGAGGATCAGTGAGGACAAATACCCATAGTTATTCTAGTATCCAAAAGTGTTACTTCTTGGGTTCACATTAGATAAGTGGTTGTCAACATAATTTTACTGGTTGCTCTATTATTTTTCTATTGGTATGGATGGTAAGGGAATCTGAAGAATCAGTGTGATAAGGAAATAATCGATTTCATTGATTGTGCTTGTATGGGAAATTTGTAGATATTATGTTGGACAAGTCCATTTTATTTCAATGGATTAGGTCTTGCAATAGATTAACATTTTTCGGAAGGATCTTCTACCCCATGTGTGGGAGGGAGTTTGAGTAGCACAGGTAGAACTGGATATGGGGAAGCTAGTGGCCATGGTAGCATGACTTCTGGTCATCTGTGCTAGTAAAGTAGTCATAATCAGTGTAGTCTAACTAACAAACATGGAAAAAGATCAGAAAATTTAATTGATTTATAACTGATACTCGAGGATTAGAGTGCTGATCATCTATAGAATGAGTTACTATTCTAGTATCCCCACAACAATATCTTCATTGAATGAAATTGGTGATTCCTAATCCTTCATATATTTATTTATTGTGTATAAAGTCAACGTGAAAATTAAGTATTACTATGGTGTAATGACTTTGTATTCACCATTTTTAGAATAGTTAGATGGAATATTCAAATGTAGGGACTTTCCCTTTAAGTTGGGCAATTAACTTTTCGGGTGGGACCACTTTTCATTACAGATGATTTTCATTTATATCATTCTCAGGATTAATTTTTGGTTCATTTATCACTCATTTGTAGACTTAAATATCCACATCATATCATTTATGTCACCATAGGGATCTATTTCTCTACACAAGGGTGCGTGGGAAGTCCAGAATAGTAGAGATCGACAAGATCATCAGGATCATGGTTGAGTGACCACCTAGTATACTAGTCTCTTCCTAGAGTATTAGTGAGGATACATGGTAAATTTATTTATAGTTTTAGATCATTTTAATGAAATACAGATATTTTTTATGGAGTAACTTATACGTGATATGTTTATTCTACAATCCAACTCCTTCCATTAAGTGATCTTGTATCCATTTATCTATAAAAGATGGAACCATATGAGATTTAGAATCTCAATATATTGTTGGAGGATTAAAGGCCAAAGGATTTATGCAACCTAAAACATCCTCTTGGGTTTCACCTACACTTTTTTTCAATAAGGAAGATGCGTCCCTTTTTTTCAGGGATTATAAACTATCAAACTAGAATTTTTTCATGTACTACTGTGAACAACATCAAATAGATAATATATTTTAATATCATTAAGGATCTAGGATATTTATAATAAAATCATTAGATATAGCTATCATTATAAGTTAGTCAAAACATCATAAATACATCATAAAAATTTCAATAATAGGTATGGGTTTTTTTTATAATAATTTTATATCATTTGGTCTTAAGTGTGAGCCTAATGTTATATAATGCATTGATGAATATGTTATTCCACTCATATGTGGATTCTATTTTCATAATATTTGTTGATGACATCATATTGTATTCTCACACTTATAGTGACCATGATAATAATCATGAGATAATTTTGGATATTTTAATAGAGAATTATCATTATTCTAATCTTGTATGTTCAAATTTTTTTTGAAACAGTTCTCATATTTCTTCATATTTTCTCAAAATAAAGAGTATATATTTAACAAAATATGATGAATGTTGTGTCTTCATGGAAGAATACAAATAATGTGTTTGATATATTTATTTTCATATGGATGGGTGGATATTACAATCATTTCATATATGATTTATCACACCATAATGCACCGCATACTAATCATATAGTGAAAGAGTCAGTTTCATGTGATGTGAAGAGTATGAAATGTTTTTTATAAGATCCATAATAGAGACTTTTATTGGCACCTATTATAATTCTAATTGCTCTTGGAAGAGGCTATACAATTTTCTATGATTCATCTGAAATTCTCCTATGAGTTGTGGGAATGATAGAATATATAGTCATTGTGTATAGATCACTATAGTTGATGCCTCATGATTAAAATTATATCACACCTAAACTTGATCTATCCAAAATTTTACACACCTTAAGTTTTTTGTGAAATTATTTTATTTCTGAGTTATTTATGTTCTATAAAAACTATATGAGCCTCAAATATATCATTGTTTTTCATGTCATGAATCATAGATAGTGAAGATTAGTTAAATATCTTCTATAGTGTTAACTTTTTGCATTCTTATACACCTCGAAATGGATGTGAATTAGATGGGGCATAGAGATGGAAAACTAAGGCATAAACCATATGTGAAGATAGTGATTGATCCAAATAGATAGTTCTCTTCTTTGAACTACATCTAGAGTTTTATAAAAATCATAAGAAATAATATTTATCATCCTGGAGAGTTCCCTCTTAACTCTTGGAATGGGTAATGGTTAGGTATTTTTATTATTTTGAAGGGTTGGTTCTCCAAGAGAACACTGATAGAGATGACCCACCAACAAATTATTCTGTGGACAAAGATGAAATCCTCTATATGAAAGTACATGTCTAGGTTCCTACATATACGAGTAAGGAACCAATGTAGGTCTCTCACAATTATGAATGAGTATTTCATCCATGATTTTAGAAGATATATTGAGATATGTGATTCTAGTATTGATGTCAAGGGATGAAACATCAAATAACAGACTTTATCACCATGTGTTACACATTTCAGCAGGGTAAGGTAGAGAAACAATGAAGTAAATAATTGTTAATACAGATTTGAGTCCCAATATGTATATGGAAAGACATTGTAATGGAATTTCTAATCGGATTTCTCAGTCACCATGAGGTATTGAAGTTGTTCATATTTTCACTGATTGACGGAAGAATTTAGGCCACCTTTTTCCCATCCAGGATACATTC
Organism: Viscum album; assembly: GCA_963277665.1. Classification (NCBI taxonomy): domain Eukaryota; kingdom Viridiplantae; phylum Streptophyta; class Magnoliopsida; order Santalales; family Viscaceae; genus Viscum; species Viscum album. Next base: position 1,223,308,452 of record OY728136.1, on the reverse strand, counting down.
TCTGATTATGACGTTGGAAGACTATATATCTATGTGATTGTAAGGTAACATAGGATACCTCATAATATAATATTATATAGGGTGTCTTGTTCATTTTAAGGGTTCAGGAATGATTTTTAGAGTTATATAGGAACACATGGGATTTATAGTACATCATTTCACCCTCATATCGATGATTTTTCGGAACAGTAAATACAGGTGAACTAAGTGACATGTTCCTTTAAAGGGTAAGACAATAAAAACCCAGTCTATATCTTTTGAATGAAATATTATAATGTTTTTATAATTTAATATTTTGTATCTATTCTATATCTATAAGGATTTTATTATGGTATTAGGGGTGTCTAAATATTTCTTGGAGCTTAAAACTATTACCATTGTGGAAAATGCTACTTCATACTATTATAAGATACTATATGGGGCTGGACCTTAGGGTGAAGTATGGCGTCGTTTTTTCTAAAACCATGTAGAAGGTGCTACAATACTATGAATAATTTCATTAGATTATAGCATAAGAGATTAAAACTATTGGTGAGAAGTTTCCCTTGATGTAAACCATAACCATATGGGTTTTCTTCAAGTTATGTGATCCATTCAATGTTAGCTCACTGATTGACCAATAGTGCATCCAAAACATGAACCGCTATTTTATATCGTTAAAATAACAATGTTTCTTTCATTTGGTTATTAAACCACACTATATCTAGAAATATCCTATGTACAGTGAAGGAGGACTCCTTTTCAAATGTTTTATCACAAATATTACCTATAAACAATAATTTTATACCATGATAAAATCCATTGTCGAATTTCAATGCCCCTCAGCACAATAGATTTACATCAGTTTGTACATAAATTCATTTTACCCATTTCTCGTACATATTAACCTCAATGATAATACTTAGATGCATGCTCATATGAACTATTTTCTAGGAATCGATCTATTCATTAGGTTTATTCTGATAAAGGACAAACCAGATGATGATTATAGATAACAATAGTTATACATGATTAAGTTAGGTGGTCTATGACACAACCCTCATGTTTCTCCATTTAATAAAATATTGCATTTGTGGGCATGGTGATTTCAGCATGCGTGGACTGTTGAAATCTAAATTCTTACAAATATTTATTATAATCATATTATAAGACACTTTTTATAAATTTTATCCCTCTTTGGTGGGTTTGACATTATCATGGACAACCCCTTGTTGGGCTTTTTCCATATTTATTCCATTAGTTGTTTCTTATGATCTTATGAACCACTATTTGAGTGTCCATTGTCCTGAACATATTATTGTAAATACATTCCTTAATAAAATGAATAATGAATTATAATGGTTAGCCTTTTGAGAATTTATGTCGTTTTTTCCCTGGTTAGTGATCAATATAATTAATGAATCTTAATTATGAATGTACCAAGTTCTAAGTGTATGAATTGGTATAATAGAATATAATTAAATGTAATTTTTGAACATTTTTAACACACAATTACATTCATAAAAGATGGAAAATGAGTAATCCTAATAAATTGATTTTGACTTATATACACTAAATGGTTTCCTTACCTATTAACGTTTTTATAATAATTAAAGAAAACAACTTGATCCAAATGACTAATTAAGTGGAATCTGTAATATGTGGGTTAATTTTTTTAAGGAATAAAATAGAGGGTTTCTATTCTATATGAAACATAATATATTTATATGTTTGGAAAAAATCAATCCAGCATTGGATTACCGTGGGAATTTTTTAAGCACTCATTGTCCCCATTCTAATTTAGGGATTCCTATTTTCTTGGTTGAAACACACCTTAATTCTTGATCCTTATATACATGTGGATCCCCATTTTGAAACAGTAAAATCCCAATAATATCATTATAGGATTCATTTGATACACGCTTTGGATCTTCATGATGCCTAATGTAATGTGGATCTTAGGATACACCATTGGCCCAAGGAACTTATTATCCCATTTAACCATGGATGAATTCATTTGATCTAGTTAAAGTCACATACCGTGTATTGCATTGGGAGATGTGACATGGAATAGTCACAGACCCTATAGTTATGCTATAAGACCTTATTATGTAGTCTTTACCCATGATTTCATGGATTCCTTGGATATTAACTTGGACAAACATTAATTATTTATACCCTTCAAGATTTCTTTTTATTACATTGATCCTTTATTATTATTATCTTAACATGATGTTAGTGTTGGTTATACCTCACTTGACTATATATATAAACCAGGTCATAATTAATTTATATAATGATAGAATGTTAAAATGCCAGATAATGATGAAGCTATTATATAGTATTTACAATGTTTTACTGCATATAATTCAAATGTAAATTCTTGTTCCTTATTTATGTTTATATTACATGTATTAGATTTCATAGACGCTTTGGGTTGTGGCATATAGAGATTCATCTCACACCATATCTGGGAATACATTGGTAGCTAGGTTGATTGCATGTATATAGGTGTTGATAATGGTAACCATTATCTATTGGACACATGTTATTTTTTCATTATTAGGTTGGAGGTTGGTTGTAGATGATCGAGCAAGAGCACAGGATTCTTGCATAATTTTTATTTTTATTTTTTATTTATTTTGAATAGTAATAAATCTTCTTACCTTTTAGACATACATTATATATAGGTGGACACAAAGAAATATATTATCATCATCATTTTCAATATTAAAACCAATTCCGTATGATATTTATTTCTTTTGTCTATTTCTTCTATAGTGGGTTACAAGTCCAGTTTATTTAGTTCCTACTTCATTTGTGTCATTTTTTATCTTAATAATTACACTTTTTAAATATTATTATATTTATATATTATGATATACTTTGGTAATGTGGGGATTTCCAACCCACAGAAACACCTAATCCCTTACTTCTATTTATTATCATCTTACATTCAGGGGTTGGGCTTGAGGTAAAGTGGTCAACTGGATTAGGGGATTCTTGGAATACAACCTAATTTTAAGATGTCAAAATTTTCAATTACATAAGTTTAATGGTTTCCAAAAATATGTAATTATATTTTGATTTCACATGGATGAAAATTATGGTTACATATAATGAGTTAGGATAGATAACTATTATTACCTATGAAAGATGTCCCCAAAAAAATTCATATTAAACATGTTTTCTTTTTTTTATTCGTACAATTATAAACATACATGCTGTATATAATGAAAATGGAATTTCATATAGAAATGATTCATCGTTTGAGGCTTATTAAGAAACATCATGTGAAGGAAGATATAAATTTATTTTTATTGGTCATCATTATCAATTACCATTGAACTGGTCTAGTTTTGTGGGAGTTCATGATATTAGAGATGGATATCTTGATATTAATTTAGAGATAAAGTGGTCAATAAGATTAAAATAACATATTTTATTATATGTTTGATACAACATATATATTTTCATGCATTATCATTTCTAGTCCCACTATTGACTTATCAAAATAGTAATGACCCATAATGATGTATGGGGTGGGGGAAACCATTAATTGGAAGTCTAAATGTGTTGGTGTAATAATGTGTTGTATCAATGGTCACACATTTGGGAAATCACATGCACAACAATTCAATTAATAGGCCATGATGATGAAATTGTTTACTATTTGGCGACTAGAATCCTTGACATTGTTAATTAATCAATTTGAATCTTAGTAGATAAACCCCATTAGCATTACCTTTAGGGTGAAAATAAAAATGGGAAACTATCCATTAATTGATTTTTTATTAAAAAAATCCATAATTTTTTAATATAATTTTAATTATCATATGTTCTTAAATTGTTGAAATAGCCCAATAAGAACTCACATGGTTTCTCCATTTAGGTATTGGTAAAGTATATAAGGTACTTTATATAGACCACTAATGACCAGTTGTAACGTTTCAAATGAGAAATAAATATATAGGATATTTCTAGTCAATTATTATTATTTCAAAATAGTTTCCATGAAATGAATCATTATCATGAATCATTAGGTGGATAGTTGACTGACTACTTGAGTCAATGAATTTCATTATAATTCATGATATGAACTCAAAATAATATTTTTAGGAATGGTATTGATAAAAAGTGATGAATTATTGTAATGTGGAATTGAATTTTCTTTTATAAAGAACATGAGATACCATCTTTTTTTATGAAGACATTATATTAATACATGGGATATATTTTAACTATGTTTAAAATATTTATCATTTAGAATAATTGAAAAGATTTTGACATCTATTGTGGATGATGTTCCTTGGAGAAAATTTTATTAACGTTAATTTGTTATGGGAGAATAATTTTCCAATATGGGTGTTTTGTAAAAACTATAAAAATCTAAGAATTTATTATACGAATAAATTTATAGTATTTTAAGATCATTTGTGTAAATTAAAATTTTTCCTACTGAATATTAAGTGATATAAATTCTTGGAGAAAATATTATGGGATATAATACTATAGATATTGAATAATAAGAAAAATTATGGAAATGGATTCAATATGTTTGAAATTTTTTTATTATATCATTGATTACCATTTTTATAGTGGTGAGAAATTATTTATCCTTTTTCGATTTTTCCAATTTAGGGAACCATATTCTAGTAATGAAAAGATAGATGGTACCTTAGTATGTTTGGTGTATTGATATTATTTACCATATGGGTGGGGTTTCTTATTAGGTATAATTAAATCTATGATTTAGTATGATGCATGTTGTTTTGTAATAATCTCAATTTTATGATATAGACCCTAAATCTATTCATATAATTGTGTGGGATCGAAATTATTTCAATTTAGATGAATTATATTGTTCAAAAAATGATTCATATTATAGAATAAATACAAAACTCTATTATTAAATTTATTCATGAATTTTGGATTCTTTTTATAAAAAACATTGTTGGGATTGTTAGGAAACATGGGAGAAGGTTAATTCGATGGTATAGAAGTGGGATGGGTAGTTTTCTAAACACTGTCAAACAATAGCTTATAAATGATAGAAATTAAAATAGAGGACCAAATAATAAAACCCCTAGTTTGATGTAGTCCTCTCTTTTATGAAATACATTAATTTTATAAAATGTTTATTGTTTTTTAAGATATAATGGAGAGTTTTTTATAGCTTTAGAATCATTTAGAATGATATATAGTTTGAATTGTTTTTGGAATCCTCAGGTTACTATGGGGATGAAATATGGGCCTGGGGGAAGGCAATGAGTTTTGATCAATTTGGTGTCCAACCCACATGAAAATGAAAAAATTATTATATTGGAATAAATATGGTAGAAAAGTATCAATCCATGTTTTGTGGAATGACTATCCAACCATTGGTGTTATGTTGTATCACCTAAACAATTTGAAAATGGTTTACTAAATAATTTAGAAATAATATCTATGATTTTAAATGGCTCCAAAAATTTTATTTTTAACCTAAAAAATACCCTAAAACACTCATATAGTTATATCTTTCAAGATATAATGAATTTGATATTCCCATATGGGAATTGTTTTTGTTTTATTCACCATATACATCCCTTACATTTATTCTTCGATAATTTTTCCTAGGGATCAATGATTGAAAATTTTTATATCATTATACCTGTTTATCCTCTCATTTTATTGAAGGATAAACCCTATTTTAGGGTTATCATTCTTGAATGTAATGGTTCAGTTGTTTTTTACTGGGAATTTTTTAAACCATCATCAGGATGTCGTATGTTACAATATATATAAGAGGGTGGTGAGATTTCATCATGGTGTTTTTTTTCAAATTTGAGTGATTATATAACACTAGCATTTTTATAATTAATTGAATTAAAATTATACTATATGTTATATTAAAATTTAATTCTATGATAAATTATATGGGAAAATATTGGATAAGATTTCTCAGGGGAAATTATTTTAGACAATGGTTGTTGGATATTACCATAACATATTTGATAAAATATAAATCTAATTATTTATATTTTAGAATTGTGAATTTAGAAAGAGTTAATCAAGGTTTTAATATGGATTATGTGCCATATTTCTGCTCAGAAAAATTATATTTAAATTTTAAATTTTGAAAACTATTTTTTAGATGAAATTATTTAGTGTTGGATCATGATTTACATGGTTGGGGCCTTATTTTTGACACAGAGAACTACGCCAAAATTGGAGAACACTAGGAAGTGATGATGTTTATTTAAACATACACATTATTATTAAATTGGGGTACACATGAATAAACAGCCTGGTAATTCATTAGGTTTAGGAAACCTAGTTTTATTCATGATTCGGTTCAAACATATACACCTACATTGAATAGGTATGTATTAAATGGGTATGTGTATAATGACCTATGATTAACATACATTGATATTACATAATTTTCTGTTAATATTTATAAGATTACAAAAATACATGTTAATGGGCCATAATAGTTTAGTTTATTTAAAAACATGGAAGTATAATATTATATCATGGTGATAGATCTTCATCATCTGCTATAAAATTCAACCCTTCATTAATCATACATCAAAATAGTCTTTAAATCAATTTAAAGGAAATATAATAAAACAGTGATCTCATATTCTAATTAAGGGTAGAAAAAGGGATATATCTAAACATAAAATAAGCATAAGGGTATGAGAACATGATATTATCATTAGAAGATCATACCATTCATATTAAAGATCATAAATAAGTATCATGGAATAAATATTGGTAGTTTATAATAAATGAATGATAAGATAATCTAGATTATAAACTAGGAATTCATAACATAATAACTTGAAATAGTATTTTTACATACCAATAAATATATAAAATCATTCCCAATAAGTCAAGTCTCATTTAAAAAACAAATCATGGTACCTAATGGGGGATACAATTTTTGGGAAGGACTCACTACTAGACCTATTCAAAATCTTTTAGTAATTATGGAATGGGTACCCTTACTAATCCATCGTAGTATTCTAAGATCAATCCCAAAATCATATTAGTGGAAAAATTCATTTAATGAACTAAGTTTACATCCCCATTAAATCCATGTATAACTAATGATATATAAATCATTACCCAATGTATTGGAGGGATTAATAAATTCCATCCATATCATAATGAAACATAAATATTTTTTCTACATGATCATTAATAGTTATATAATAACCCATTAAATGAAATGGGTGTCAAAAACATGTTATTATATCATAACCCGTAGAAATGTTAAAGGATTCATAATCATTTCATCAAATTAATACCCCTGAAAAAAGAAATATTTATAAGAATATAACATGTAAACTGCCAATAGGATTCATAGAAGTTAACTTGAGAAATATAAATATATTTCATATACATAATACACATGAAATTGAAACACATATTATAAAAATAATTCCACACAAACATAATTCATTTATATAAAGTGTATTAATGAAATATTTGAATTAGAACCCCAATAAGGCATTTATATCACCATAATATTTCAACACAAATGAAACATATTTTTAAATTATATTTTAATAACATTTGATTCAAAAAATATGATTTCTTCATTGAATAATCATTTTCAGAACAATACGGAATAAAAATTATCATAAAAAATAAAAATGAAGATATATAAATTAATCATAAAAAATCCACATTTTATTCCTTGAAAATAATAAATGTTTGTTTGAACTTATTCTTAAAACAATTTTCCTTGAAAACATATAATATATGTATGAAAAAAGTTTGAAAACCGTTTTTGGTCAAAATAACTTTAAAAACATGTGATATAATATTGAAAACATTTAGAATTTTTAAAAAATATATATCTATATATATATTTAATAGGATTTAAAATATTTGAAACATTTTTCATTGATAATTTCTTTAAAAATATATCATGTTTTAATTAATACATAATAAAAAAATTTCTTATTTAAAACATCTAAAGGATTATTGATAACATTTTGAAATACTTTTTCATTGAAGGAATCTTTTAAAAATTATATAGGATTATTTTAAAATAATTAGAAACCCATTTAAAGGAAAATAATCTTAATTTATCATTTAAAAACATTTCTAAAAACATGGTTTTAGATGAAAATATATTTCTAATCAAATAGAGAAATAATGTCAACATTTTTCAAAACAATTATTAATTATCATAAATAATAAAGATTGAAAAAATGTTAACACTACCTGAATATATCATATATAAATAGAGTAAAAGAAAATAAATGACGGTTCTTGTGAGAATTATATCAATATTTCATAAATTGTAGAATAATCATAAACAATCCTCATAAATGATGAATTTCTATAAATAAAATCTTACGATGTTGGTAACATTGAATCATAATTTCTATGAGGTAATAAAATAAAATTATATTTTAAATATCATGAAATGAATGAAATTTTAGAAATAATATATCAAATGGTAGTATATACACATTATAAAAGGATATAGGTTGATTATAATACATGTCTCTCAATGAAGGAAAATTGAGACAATGTTTCCTTACCAAGTTAGTAAGATTGAAAAATAAAACCCCATGAAATATAGATCCTAAAATGTAAATGTAAATACCAATAAATTTAAATTTATTTATCATATAATATATTCCATGGTAATATGTAAACCACAAAAATGAAATGAGTAGTGAATAAGCCATAAGTCTCACTGAATTAAAAGTGACATTATACATCCCCATACATATTGAGAATGTTTTAAATCGTTGGATCCGTGAATGAAAAAAATCAATGGGATCTTTTTATTTCATGAAGTAAAATATATTATTGATATAAAATTTTATAGGTAAGTATATTAACCTTACAACATCAATAAGTAGTGGTTGTAGCATATATCTCATAGAAATAAAACTGAGTCACGAAGACTTATACCTTAAGTCATGAATTTCTCCATACACGTTCAAAAATAATTTATAATAAATATAATTTATAATACATATGAAAAAAATAATATTATTATATATAATACCATATTATATTTCATTATGACATTATTTTACACTTTTTTTAATAATTTTATTTTAATGATCTGTTTCAGGTTATAACTGCTTTGTTTTTAATATCTGTTTCTCCTGTTACTCGTTATCCTATTAAGTATATCATGATTTCATTATTTATTGATATAAATAATGATATAAATATTTTATATAATTAATATATATTTATATAAAATTATCTATAATATATATAAAAAATTAAATCTAATACACTGATCATGGAGATGGTAGGTCGTACGTATGCGTGAATGTTGTTTACTTTTTCTAATCATATTGAATGAAATAATGAAAATGGAATATATAAATTTCATTATATATTATGATTCTATAATAATTATTATTTAAAATATATAATATTATTTTAATAAATCCGTCCTTAATGTAATCTATGTAATGTGTGAACAAATCACATCTCATTAAGGAGGTGGTAGTCCACACATCCACAAATAATGATATCATATTCTAAAAAATAGAATGAATGAATATATGTGTGATAAAACAATCAAAAAATAATAAATTCATAATAAATATCAAATATATAATATTTTAATTGTATATTAGCTATAATTTCCAACCATGAATGGTTGTAATGGAAGAACTAAAGATATCTGATTGCATGGTGGGAGTCCACTATACTCCCAAATGATGTTTGTATATCCTATTTGATGGATGAGCGTGTGATTGTAGGTTATACCATAAACATAAATACGTATATGTATATTAATGATAATTTGGTTATTATATAATTATATAATAATAAGAATTTAGGGGGTGGATAATGAAATAAAATAAATGTTATTTTGGATAGATGTTACCTCTTCTTGAGTAACTCCTTTCGGATTACATCAAACGGCTTCCTTTGATGGATATCATCTAAAGTTGAGTCATCTAAAAATAATGTAGTTATTTTTTTATTTTATGTTATAATTATTGGATGAACCATTGGTATTTATTGTAGTGATTAAGTGTGGATGGGGGGAGTGAGATCCCTTTTATAGTACAGGACCAGTAATTTTCATGTAAATATTAAAAGGTAAACACTATTAAAGGTACTAAATTATATAATGTGCCTCAAATAATGGTAAATTTTATAGAAAATGGTTTATATAGTTGAAATTTTTCAATCCAATTGTTTCTATAGATGTTTCATGGATATTTGGAAAATTAAGATTATGTTTATCAACCATGTAAACATGTTTTCACCTTAATTGGTGAAATTAATTTATATTAATTTTACTAATATTAGTTGTCAAAAACTATTTTAACTTAATAGAAATTATAATTATTTATGATTACTATTATTGAAACCATTTTAAAAATTTCTAAACACAGATATGTTATAAATGAATTTAATATTAACCCCATATATGAGACCAAAAATTGATACATTAAAGTGAAAATGTTCAAAATGTTGAACTATTTTAAAAATTTATTTCGATGTGAAATTAAATACAAAATAATAAATGTAACTAATATATTCAAAATTTATTAAAATATACATTATGATAAATTTTAAATATAAATTCCTTGTATAAATAAATGAAATGAAAATACAGTTTTGAATTAAAATGTATCTTTGAATTAAATTCAGTATTTTTTGCTAATAAAAAAATTGTGACTTCTCGTAGAAATAGGAACAAGTAACCAAAAAATTATTTTCAAATTCAAATTTCAAATATTAAGATGATGTTATTAAATAAAATTTAAAAAATATTAAAATTTTATATTAAAACAGAATCCCATATAATGGTCGTAAAATTACCTTTTATAATTTTTTTAATCATTATACATATAATTGGTTTTATTATTATAACCATTCTAGAAAACATATAAGATGAAGGGTAATTTTTTGACTTAATATTAATTATATATTTTTCATTATGATAATTTATAAGTTTTATTAATTAATTTATTTAGTTAAAAATGATTGATTTCATTCATATATTTTTATATCAAAAGATTTAATATTATTCCACAGTTTTTTAATTTTCATATCTAGTTTATAAAACTCATATTAATTATTATTATATAAATTTATAAACAACATTTTGATAATTTAATTTTAATTAGAACGACTAATTTAAATTATAATAATATTTTAATAATATTTTTAATAGTATATTGAAGTTTAGTAAAATAAGATCTTTAATGTAATTAAATATATCAAAGGAACATGGAATTGTGTGTAAAAAAAGATAATAATTGTGTTGTTTCTTAATAAAGTTAATAAAATTGTTAAATGTTGATAATGTTTAAATTTTTGTTTTATGAAATAAAAACCTAACATAGGGATTTCAATTAACATAATGAATATTTTGTTTTTCATGAAATGCAGAATATCAAAACTATTACATTAATTCGACAAAAAATTTCATAAAATACGAGGGATTTACTTTATATCCCCATTAAAATGAATTTATCTCTAAAAATTAATCTATTTTATGAATGGTTTATTAATTTAATTTCCTTATATAGAAACCCCCATCATAAAAATTAATAATAAAATTTCAATTAATATAATTAAAGATAGAACCATATTGTTACACAAAGTTACACATATGTGTGTTTCCTTGTAGGATAACATTTTTGGGGTGTCGGTATTGGACATGGATGAAAATTTTATATAAATACACATAGTGATAATTATGACTGATCACCACTATGTGTATGATCAATGGAATGTTAAGGCCCTGAATACCATAAACATGTGATGATTTATAAGATCATTGATTGAATTAACATTAATTTATTATGATAAATTGTTTTAAATGTTATTTTCCAAGAGATTGATAATTATGCACATTAATATACACATACTTGATTCCATTACATTGAATATTCACAATCATTCCCTTTAGGTGTTCCTTGATCATTTCTTACTTTATCACTTACACTTGGTTATAACTGTGAATTATTTATTCCTGCAGAGCTTACTGATAATGAGATCCATAAATAAAATTACAGGTAATTCTATCAATATTTAGTTAATATCGTATCAAAATTTTAATCACATGTTATCCAACATTACTTTGTCCTTACATAGTGATATAATACAGTATTCACTATATCAATATCCAATATTTTAATTAAACCATTCGATAAATTATAAACCTTTTAACCCATATAAAATTGAAAATTGAATTTTATTTTATAAAAGTTAACTAAATATCCCAAAATCAGCTTAACATTGACCGCACACATATCACAAAGTATATCACAGTTCCAAATAAAAAAATTGTAAATAACCATATTATTATTTCTCTTTAATCATGGTAATAACAAGAATTTCCCTTATGAAAACATACATACATCTTCATTCATTTCATAGAGAAACAATTGTTCGATATATTAATTAAAAAATGGGGAACATCATCAACAAAAAAATAGTCACCTTGTAAACAAATCACTAATTAGTTCCATTGATGTCATTATTATCCAATTTAATTTATCCTTATTAATAATATATTTATCCAAGTTAAAAATAATTTTATCAACATTAGGAACAGAATAATGGTTACACCCCTTAGTCATAATATCACAATTGTATAAAAAATTATATGACATCAGTATTATTCAATATATTATGGAAAATAATCATTTAAAAACATATTGTTTATAATTTATATAATAGAATTCTTGAATTCATGTTCCTATACTCTTCAATCATATATCATTATTTTTAAACCATTACTTAATCTTCATCACATTGTTATATAATACCCCTTTTTTAGAATATTAAATATGAAAAAAATTAATGTTTCAAACCGACAATTTAATTATGTAAATAATAATATTAGAACATCCAATATGTTTCAAATCTCATCATAGTCTCATTAGGTTTTGCAGTATAGCTAATATTCATTCCACCATTCAAATTCACTTTTGATATTCCCACATAGTACATCTATTTTCATAATTCAAATACATTCCATATCTGAAACATTCATTTGGAACCCAATTCATTATATTTACCATTGTTGATTGAACCTATAATTAGTCGTGTGAGAAACTTATTTTATAGATGAAAAATAATAATAATGAAAATTACTTATTGGATACCTAAAGTATGAAGAATTATTTTCAATCGATGAAATGTTAGGATTATCATTATAGGCATCACAATATATATTTTTAAAAATATCCCTAGTGATATAACTTTTTGTTCTTTATAATAGTTTCAAGAGTTCTCTATAAATTTTCATTCCTAATAATAATATAAACCCAAGAATAAGATAGTTGGATATTATAAAATTTTTTATGAAAATTCTACACATTTGAAAAATATTTTCCCAATGACTATAATAGTTTAGTGAATATTTGTTTCATTTAATCATAATATTATTTTATTGTTAATGATATTAGGAATCTACATTAAATATCATCTACTCTAGTAATCCTACATATAATTTTCCTTTAAAATGAGAGGAAATGAAATATTTCTCTATGGTGAGAGGATATTGATAATAATGGTGAATCAAGTGATAGATGTAATAATAACATGAGCCTAAGGGAAAGATAACATTATCATATCATTAGAATATCATAACATGTATATCAAATATCATAATCTTAAATCATGGAATAAGAATTGGTAGTTCATAATGCATGATCAGAATATAATTAAGAGAATAAGGCATTAAATAATAACATTGGAATAAGACTTGAAATTATGGAAGACACATAATCTTAGAAAATCATTGCCTATAATTCAAGGATCATTAATATATATTTATCAAGGCACTTTTTGTGGGATGAACCTACTGGGTGGGACAAACCAACAACTTCATTCATATGCCTACACTTATAGTAGAATGGGATCACATCCCAGACACTCATAGTAGTCAAGGATGACTCCCAAGACCGTCATATTAGTAATTATTCACTTCTAATAACATCATAGTAGTCAATTTTCTCTCCCAATACCATCATAGAAGACAATTTACATTAATAATCCATGTCCACTCCTACATTCATCCTTGTCTATCTCATGAGATATAAATATTTTCTCAATCCACTAATGAAAAATATTGGTCCCACTTATCAAATAATGGTACTATACATATGTGTGACACTATATTATAAATAATCATACCATAACCCATGAATTTAAATGGGTATCATAAGCATTCCATTATAAAATAATCTTTGCAAAATAGATAAGTATAATAATAATATCATTAAAGTATATGATTTGAAAATAATTGGGATTCATAAAAATATAACCTATGAAAGTGAAATAGGTTTAATAGTCATTTACACATGATAGATAAATGATTATCATACACATATAACCCATGAACGATAAATGACTTTCGTATACCTAATACCATTAAAACATTATCCATCAATATAAAGAATATAAAGGGAACCCTTGCATCATATCTCTAATAATTCATGATTAATATCAATAGATATCACTTTATATGGAATATTATTTTGAAGGATCTTTTAAAAACATTTCCTGATGAAAATATATTCTATTCATTGAAAAAAAAATTAAAACCTAAAACCCCTAAAAACCCATATTCATTGAAAATGGCCAGGTGGATATATAAAATATTTTTGAAATCTTTTTGAATTTATTTTCTATTAAATCATAGATAGGAATAATTGAAATTAAAATTTAATTCGTATTAAAAGATATCATATAAGGAAATATTGATATTATTTTTAGACTTTATTCTCCAATAAGAAACTTGAAAAAATATAATGTAAAAATTTAAATATATTGAAAAAAAATTTCTATGAAAAAATATAATTTATGGTTTAAAAAATTTGAATCATTTTTCCTTGAAAAAACCATTAAATAATATAAAGTGATTATGAAATCATTTTAAAATATTTTTTTCTATAAAAACAAAAAAAATGAATCTTGGAAAAATTATGAAATCATTTTTATTTTAAAAGATAATTGTATACATATAATATAATATTTTAAAATAATTGATATAAAATTACTTTTAAAATAATAATATAATATAATTCAAAAAATATGATTATTTTTTTAGAAATCATTGTTTTGGAAGAAAACAGATTCGCGACCAAAGAGAGAAATGATGTCAGATTTTATTAATTTTTTTATTTAATATATTAAATACCGATTAGTGAAAAAATATACTAATTAATTATAGATTAATTAATAAACATAGTGGAAGAGAGTAAATTATATTTATTTAGACATGGATTATAATATTTCATTAATTTATGTATAACAATAAATAATCGTAAAAAAAATAATTGTTTCAATAAACCCTTAAAAATTTGGTAAAATTAATCTTAATCCCCATGAGAGAAAAAAAATAAATTAAGCTTAAAATATAATGAATTTAAGGATACTAATTATATAAAATGTCAAATTATTGTATATACACCTCATTAAATAATATAAGTTCATAACAAATCTTGTGTCTCAAAGAAGGAAAATTGAGACAAAGCTGCATTACCAATTTGGGATCATTAAACTGTAAAAATCCATGAAATAGATAACATAAAATTGATATTTAAATAAAAATAAATTTAAATATTAGGATCATATTATAAATTCATGGTAAATATATATGCAGAAAAATGGAACACATATTAATTATGGTATAAGTCATACCAAAATAAAAGTGAGACAAGAAAACTCTATACTACATTAGAAACCATTGAATCATGAAATAATTAAATGAATAAAATAAATTGAAACTATTTATATCATTGTATAAATTATTTTCATGATATAAAATTATATATGGATGTATATGAAACGTAATATAATAATTAGTTGGGAATATATAATAAATATCATAAAATAAAAGAGAGATTGAAAACCCCTTAACATATGTGCTGAATGTTTTCGTACACATTCAATCATCATGTTTAATAAATATATGTTTATTATATATATAACATAGAAACATATTATCATATATCATACCATATGAAATTTTATTGTAAATTTATATTAATTATTTTTTAATAATTTCTTAATAAACATAGGTTTTGCCTAATTATCTCATTGTTTTTATATGTGTTTTGACTTCTTATTTAAGATATTATTACATAGATTATTATTTACATATTTATAAAATTTAAATCATTATTTAATTATAATTTATATAAATTATATACATATTTTTAATAATATATGAAAGTATAAATATTAATTTGAATACACCATTTATGGAGACGATTGACCGTATATACTCATGAACGTTAATTCTATTTACCTATCGTATTGAAAGAAATAAATTAAATGAGAAATATGTATATATTTTTTCAATAAATTATTATTATTATTATATTATATATATCATATGAAGTAACTAAAACCATCATCAATACATTCTATGTAATGTTTGAACAAATCACATCGATTTTAGGAGGTGGTAGTCCCCACTTCGATAACTGAAGTTATTGTATTTCCACAAAATATAATTCATAAATTGATGTGTTATATATTAATTATAAAACATAAATATAAGATAATTACAATATATATCAAATAAAAACCGAATTTAAAACATTATTACCCATATTTTATTGTGGAAATGGAATAAGTAACAACATCTATTTGTGAGGTGATAGTTCACTGTATAGACAAAAGTTGATTGTGTTCACCATTTTATGGATGTGTTTATGAGTGTAAGACATACCCATTACATAAATAAATATAATTTAATAATTTTTAATTATGATATTGGATAATTATTGAATAATAATAATTTTATGGGTGGATAAATAAAAAAAGTTCATTCTATAAGGATGTTGCATATTTTTTGTATAACTAATTTTAATTATCACCAAATTTATTATTTGGATGGATTTATTCCCAAAGTTATTCATATATGATTATTTTAGGGAATTTTGGAGGATATTGTTTCAGGATTAGTTCAAGAAAAATATCTTAATGGGAGTAAAAAATGGTGGGTGTGGGTGAGTTATCTTTTATAATGAAGGAGGACTGGTGTTGTTATAAATATAAAAAGGATAACACTAGTGAGAGTTCTCTATTAAATCATCTACCTCAAATTGTAGATGATTTTTTAATAAATAATGTCATTAGTAAATGTATTTCTAAAATAAATTTAAAATTATTCTAGCTTATTTCTCCCATTATGTTAATTTTGAACAAGAAATTAATCATGTATTTACCATATACACTATAATATTACTTTTTGTAACTTCATTAATTTTTCATTGTGAAAAACTACGATGATAAAAATATAAATTATTAATTATTGTTCTTAAAATTATGGAATTAATTGTTCAAAATTAAAATTATATAAGTGGTAAAAATAAATGTAAAATTCATCATGCAAGAGGATAAGAAAATTGGGTATTAATGTGAAAATTCTCAAATTTCTGACATGTTTTTATATATAATATAAACGTGAAATTAATTAAAATAACCTAAATTTTCTTAATAAATATTTATATAGTAGATATAAATCAACTTTAAGATCAATTTTAAATATAATTTAACTATATAGATAAGTTTGACAAAAAAGTTGTTCGTGTTAAAATTTGATATATTAATTATTCCTAAAATAAAGAAAAAACACATAAAAATAAAACAATTCACCCTAAAATAATTTTGACAGTCCCATTTGAAAAATAAATTTTATTTTATAAAATAATATATATAAGACTTTGATATTTAAAATAGTTGATACACAAAAAGGTGATGAAATTACCATTTAGAAAAACATATATTTGTTTTTTTAATTTCTATTTGTTTTCTACACATCACATAAGGTGACATTAATTAATGACTAAATATACTATATATATTTTATTACAATAATTTATCACCAGTAGTTAATGAATTTATTATTGTAAAATTAGTTTGATTCATAAATATGTTTTTCTTTCAATGGATTTCATATATTCTCAAATGTGGTTTGTTTTCATTTCTAGTTAACTGATCACAAAATAATTATTTTTATAAAAATGTGTAAACCATATTTTCAGAACCTAATTAATCTTATTCTTAAGATCAATTTCGAAATAAATGTGAAAATTATAATAATATTTTAATAATAATATTAAAATTATTTTGTAGTTTTCAAGTATAGGGTCTTGTGTGTAACAAATACCAAACATAGTATATCATGTACATAAATATAATCTAATTTATTTCTTATAGAGGAATCCTAACATTGTGTCATCTATAATATAAACCAAACTTAGTTTTTTCATATAACATTATCTATATTAAATGTTGCATAAAATGATGAATATTTAAAAGATTAAATTAATTCCAATTCTTTTTTATAAAATATCAGGGTGTTACAGTGTTCATGCATGATATGTGTTTTTCATTTTTAGTGTGTGTGAGTTGTGAAAGATTTAAATGAATGTTAAATTTATCATGTGATTTATTTTTCATGTATCACACATAACCTATTTATTTTTATTACCACTCACCCAGGTTTTATATAAAATGTGAAATAAATTTTTTAGGTTTTATGTGTGTGATGTTTATATGATATTTTTTTTGGTTTATATACTGACCTCCAAGTATATGATACATGGTCTGTATGTAGTAGTAATTTGACCTGATTTAGGTAAGTTAAGAACTATTACATTTCTAATAATGAATATTGAAAATTTGTTCATCGGTGACTATGTAGGATGTTTAGAGGTTATATTCTTATGAATAATGGGAGAGTTCAATATTTACACATTGTTTTACCAGAAGGGTCTCCAGATTTGTTCTTTTATTTGGATATATTTTTTCCTATTTCGACACTGATTATTATTTTTTATTATTTTGTTTTTGTGAGTTTTTTATTTGTTTATTAATACATCAATTATATATATTTTTTTTGTATTTTTCTAGTGTAGGTTGTTTCATTTGAGTGAAATATTCCTCACCAATGATATGGTAAAGACCTAGGAATTCATATTTATAATTTACTATATAAGGGATTCACTATAGGTTACTAGAAATTTGATCATATCCTAGGAATTGAATTGTGTCAGTTTGATACATTATGGGTTGTGTATCATACATAATTTAGTGTATAATAAAACCATACATGATTAGATGATTTTAATATTATTTTTGATTTTTTAGAGATTAGATGCATTGTATGTTTGTTGTAGATGGGTTCCCTATAAGATAATAGGGATATCATTTTATTTATAACATCATAAAATATCTATTGAATATGTATATTGTGAATAATAAGACCTAGACACCCTAACACCCTGAAACAAATGTCCATGTGTAATTAATAAATATATAAGTGAATATAAATACAATGATGAATATCCAAACTATTTCTAAATATAGGGATAGTATAATTAAATACATATTTTAGTTTTGTTAAACATCATAAAAATATCTAATTGGAATGAGACTCCAGAAAAAACTATTTGGACTTTTTCTAGATCATAATAGAATTAGAAATAATAACCATCATTGTTAAACATTTAATGAATTTTTATTTTGTGAGGTCGAGTTATTAGAGGAATATTTATATTAAAGGGATTGAAAATATCTACAAGGGATCTGATTAAAAATCATGAAACTATAAGGAAAGAGTGAGAGCTGGTCCTGCTAAATATATTCAAATAAGGGTTATGAAACATAGTGATAAATTATTTCTCAACAACTATAGAAAAATATTTATTCAATTTAATCTGCATTGAATATGACAAGTTTCTTTTAGGGATACCAATGTGTAACTACAAGGTTCGTTGAATATAATGGTAGAATCAAGAAGTGTGTTCTTCTTTAAAAACATTTAGTGATTTAAGAAGTTCTATAGCAACATTTTCATGAAACCTTTAGAGGATATAACACACTTATAACCTAAAAAAAATTGAGATATGAAACAATTTAATTCCATCACCCATTATTTTATTGTTATACTAGATAAATATATTTATAAATGAAAATATTATGAATTACGAATCATTACGAAAATAGAATGAAAAATGTGATGGGTTTTATACATGGTTAGGATTTTTATGTTTCATTTTAATTTTATGTTATTTTTTAATTTTTTTTAATATTAGTGTATTTGTCATATTTCAGATGAAAATTTTAATACCCAACTATTATTTGAATATTAACATTACTTTTGTTGGATTAATTTTATTTTAATTCATAAAATTTTTATGCCACACATATCTTAAAAACATGAGATATATTATATACCTTTTTAGATTTTATCCCAATTTATTCATATCATGTGAATATATATTATTTCATTTTAAAACAACTCTATTTTTAATTTTAATTTATCAATATTATTTATTTATAATTTTTGTTAAAGTTATTAATGGGGTGTTTTTTAGATATTTTTATAAAAAATATTATAAAACCCATGGAACATGACCCTACTTTTTTGACCAATTGAATATTAGAAAAACCAAAAAGTGATCCAAGTTTTAAACCTATTTCCTCAACCACAACAGTCACCTGAAATTTTATTGGTTACAATAGGAGAAAAGTATGGGGATGCACTTATGTAATGGGTTTCATAAAATACATTTTTAAATATATATGGATGAAGAAAATTGAAAATTTAAATCTAAAGAAGAATTTAAATATATGATTAAATACATAAATAATTTAATAATAATAAAATTATATATATGGGTAGAAATGTTAAGGTAATAAAATTATGAATGAAAAGATGAGTGATCTGATAGGATGATGATGATATTATTGTATTGGGTTATTGATTTATAAGGGATATTATTGGAGAATTTTTCATTGATTATTGAAATTGTAAATCATGAATTTTAGGTAAAATCTAATAATACCTATTTTATCATTTTTATTTAAAATCATAACTGTAGACGCCGAAAAAGTCTGTAACTCCCTGAGGAAGTTTTGAAATGACGAAGCGAAGTCATATTCTGAATCAGAGGCCCTATCCGGAGGCCCAAGAAGTGGTGCACGAAATAAAAGAGGATTCACGTGAAATATTGTAGTGCACGCGATGTATCCCTAGGATTCACAGACTCGAGCCGATGAGGCGCGCAATAATTGCGCGCCCCGGTTCATCGCAGCGAGTTTCTGCACGCCGATGGATCTCGGCGTGGAAGATTTCGCGTGCCGCCTGTATTCCGTGTCGGCTGACGCATATAAATAGGCGGCGACCCCAAACGGGTTGGGGGTTGCGGAATTCGTATCGTCTCTCGTGCGCGCAATTCGACCCCCCCGGCACGCAATATGACTTTCAGGTAATTCCCATTTTTGCACAAACCATGCCCTGGGGATCGCCATTGCGCGCAACTCCACTGGCTTATGTGAATTTTCCCCCTCCTCTGGGTTCCTTCCATGTGCGCAATCCCTGTCCAGTGCGCGCAATTCCCTTCCGTGCACGCAATACCCTGCGTGCAATTCCCTCTCTGCATGCAATTCCCTGGCTTCAATTGCACACCATCGCAGTATTTTCCACACAAATCTTCTCTTTGCGCGCAAAACTCATGACCATTCACCTTGACGCCCCTTGTCTACCTCTCTGCGCTGACACCTGAAGTCTCCCCTGCCGGGCATGCGTGCCATGCATTATTTTCCCGTACGGCCTTCCAAGATCGTGCGAAGTAACCTCATGGTCCATTGGGCGGTGTTTCCCGTTGTGTTGCTTTTCCTTATGCTTCTCTGCATAGGCACGCTAACGGCTATTGCTTCTTCACATAGCCACACTAACGTGGACCCCTCAATGGTTCTCCCTATGACACCCTTTCACTACGGCCTTGCCGATTCCTTCCCTCCCCCAAGTGGTTGAGGGAGTTGGGCATGTAAGCCCTAGCGGTGTGGAAGAACCCACCTCATCCATGATTCAGGACATTAAACTATTTAGCACCTCGTCCTTAACGCATGACGTTAAACTGTGGTCTGACCTCATGCTTCGCACGCAGGGTCCCCCCAGCTCGGGCATTCTTTACGCCCACTCGTCTCAACGGGAATGGACTCTTCTTCGCATGGAATGAGATCCTCTTTGTCGGAGCGACGTTTGTCTGTGGGGGAAGGGCTGCCTCAGTGCGTAAGACCCTAGCCTCTCAACGGAAGGTTGCACCCATGCCACTCCATACTTCCCCTTGCCAAGGCCATCGGAGTCCCTTTCCCATTGCGCTTTACCGCACCATGGGCCTCCACCCTGGAGTAAGCCCCAGCACCAAGGGCCGCTAACCACAAGTAAGCCCTTGTTTCCTATTCGGGCTGCTAACCACGTGTAAGCCCCATTCCACTTCTCATGGATGCACCCTCTACGACGTGAGCGTCTCGTCCCTACTGCCTCTTGTTTCTCACAACGAGCATGACTCACGTGGGCTTGGAGTGTGCATCTACCATGACATCCTCTATGGGCCACCTCAGAGAATAAGCCCCATCCCAGCGAACTACATGGACTTTGATCTGTGCTAACACATGGTACGTTGGAAGCCTCCATGAGGTTCACACCCACCACTCGGTTGTCCCTACCTCTCCATGTCTGTTCCCTGACCACCATAGACCGCCTGAGAGTGTAAGGCCCACTCCATGACATCTGGGAAGCCGCCCACGTGATGGCCCCAAAATCGGTGTTCCCCCTAGGGGTCCTTCAACCCGATCCGTCTCTGCAAGACGTTAAACTCGTGACATACCACGTGTTAAACATGGGAAGCAGAGGAAAACCTCATATGGTAAACATTCCCTGTGTTTGATGTGGGATGCCTCAGGCTTATGTTCCCTCGAGAAGCCATGTGTTAAGGGACAGAAGACAGACGTGCCAACGACACACCAACGTGACCATTCTCCTCAATGAATGTTACTGCCCCGAAGAGACCCCTTGGAGAGTCCAGAAGGAAGCAGTGTAATTAACTAGCATCAATGTAGATATGGCACCGAAAAAGAGCTTCACGAACCCGTCTTAAATCTATGAGGGAGACACGGACTAGGTGACGAGTTCTGTGGAGGAATCCACATAAGGAAGAACCAACATCCCCTCATCCTGATTTCGATCAAGGAGTAGACGTCCATGAACTAGGAACGGATGCTGCCCACCTTTGGAAAGCAGGAATGCGGGGTAACAAGCAGCACGTCCTCCCCACAGACGGATGTGCGCGCCTCAGCGAAAGCATCCGAACAACAAAATAGTGAACCTGACGTGAAGCTCTTCTCCTCAATACGGGGAATAGTAGCGGTCGTGGTGTCAGAAGTTTAGCATGTCACCAGGTATGGGTAACCCTCACCAGGACGTGAAACCCGCCAAGGGTCGAGGACGTCAGGACGTTGACCACTCCGTTCAGTGACGCCATCACCATGTATCCCTCTCACTGGCCATGGAAGACGGAATGACGTTGGGCCTTGGTTATTGATCTCTTTTCCTGTTGATGCTAATGGGTTCATCTCTCTGCTTCTAGGAATCAGATCACTACATTCGGGACTCGATAGCCACCTGCCCACCAGCGCGGAGGTAGGGGCAGTACCGACGCTGCTACCCCGCATGGTCCCACCTTCTCCACAGTCTCTTCAACTTCGACCACCATAGCTGCCAGGTTCTCATGACCCCTCTCCCCATTAGAAATCATCCATTAGAGGGTGATCAACGACCTGGTTCATAGGTATGAAGTGGAAGGGATCATCCCCACCAGGGGCATGGCCCGTTTGGATCTACAGGAAGCTACGTCTCAGCACCATCGCCACCCTCGAGGGTCGCGCATGGTTCCGCCGCTACCCACTCCGACATTCAACCGCTTCGGGTGTCTATCCCCAGAGCGCCTTGAAACATCCCTACCGTATGTAAATGAGGTGGGGGATGTCCGGGTCTGCCCGATCGGAGACCCATCCCAGGGGTTGATGGCAAGAACCCCCTTCAGGCTGTGTCGATGCCGTCGCCCGACTCCTTGAGCCGAGGAGCAGACAATCTTCATGCCCACACCACTAGCTCCGACCCGTCTGACCCGATGTCAGCGTCGGGTACGAGGGGAAGAGAATGCCCGTCCTGGGGCACCGACGTCAACAACCACTGTGGCCCAATCCACTGCTGAATCCTCTTACCAGAACCCTGCACACGTTGATCATGGGCAGCCACATGCCTGACTTGGATCGAAACCCTGACCACCCTTTAGGCATGTTAGGTCGAATCTCCTGGTCGCGGGCACTGACAATGGCCACCTCGGACCAATCCGCGGTAGTGCCACCCACCATGAAGGCTCATTCTGTGCCACTGATCTGGAAAGCAGAAGGCTTCCTCGAGACAACTATGCTCCAGGTATGACACTTTCTAGCACCCACTGCATCGGGTATGAGGTCACCCCCCCTACTGCCGGCCGCGAGTATGGAGCCGTTGTGTATCTGATCGCTCACTCACATAGAGGTCCTCCCCGTGTCCCTTTAGACATCTGTCCCGGTGCGTCCCACACCCCAGACTTCAGTCCAATCTACCCCAACTCTATTACAGCCAGGGGACTCCTTGACGAAAATCATCCTTACCCATTGGAGCCACCCAGGGGCAGGAGGGCCGGGTGCCATCGCCGTAAGAGGAATGTCAAGAGAGTCCAGACGGAAATTAGACTAGTCCATTTCTCAGATTCTAAGGTGGAGAATGACTCGACGATGGATCCTTCCCCCCAACCCTTTGAGTTGAGGGCATGGATGGGAAAACAGCGTGTCAGTCTCATACTGCCCGAATGCGATATCCGTATGATTCCATCCTTCCTCCGAAGGTATATCTAGGAGGACGAGGACTTGGCGTACCCCCAGGGTTCAAACCCGCAGTTGCCACT
The DNA here is from genome assembly GCA_963277665.1 of Viscum album. Taxonomy (NCBI): domain Eukaryota; kingdom Viridiplantae; phylum Streptophyta; class Magnoliopsida; order Santalales; family Viscaceae; genus Viscum; species Viscum album. Next base: position 1,223,283,709 of record OY728136.1, on the reverse strand, counting down.
GGCCTCCCCGGAAGCACCTTCTACCCCTGTCAAGGAGGGTGTGGAACTCATCTAGGGACCGAAGGAAGAGTCGCGAGGCGACAAACCATCAACAAGAATCGACGATGTGACAGGAGGCCCATTCGTCAGCCCATCCAATTGTGACGTGGCAGCCAGGGCGCTGCAACCCTTGGAGGATGATTCAGGGATCAGCGGCCAATCATCCTGTTCGATGTATTCCCCACCGCCCATCCCATCGGCCCGGTGTCCTTCCTCAGCACCATTTCCAGTTCCCCGACTATCCTCAGTGGACGAGCAGGGGTAGCAAGGTCCGGACCCTAAACAAGAGTCATGGAGCTTCTAGACCGTCCTTGTAGTGGGCCACTTCCCTGACAAGTTTTGGCCGGTTGTAGGATCAAATTTTGATGTGCCAGATTCACTCACCCTAGGAGAGTTTGAATGCTTCCTCCAGACCCTTCGGGTTACTCACTCCCATCTTCGTCATCAGCTAGCGCCTTATCCCGGGAGCCAAGCACATCTTGAGGATATCAGTGAGCAGTGTCGTCGGGTCGACCTAGCAGCGCTCCCTGCTGTTTGGCACCCCGAGTCATTAGGACACCACAGATCCCTCCGGCAATAATGTGTCCAAATTTTTCAAGTACTCCACAACATTATTTAGGAAGCCACCCCCCACGTGCACATCTGCGGTTGGGGGCAGTACGCTGCCCTTCTTTTCTGTGCGATGAACCAACAACCCGATTCACTGGGCGACCCTTAGGGAACGTCAATAAGGGCAGTGGCAGTCAACACGACTGACCTTTCATATGAAGGAAATGGTGTGGATCCCCACAATGGGGACTCACCCCCTAAGGACAAGCCGCTACTTGACCCATCTGGGAGGATTACTCGCCAACATAGAATCCTCCTAAGTCTCCCTGTACCCACGGAGGCACTAACACTAAGCCGAAACATCGCCAAGGATAAAGAGCCCATCAGGTCTGTCAAACTAGCCGACCCATCTGCCTCGGTGCAGAAGGTAGAGGAAGATCCCGAGAAGGCCACGCTACGCCAACAACTTACTAAAACAAAGAGGCTCGTTGATGAGATCTTGGCCGAACGCATTGCAGAGCGGTGACCTGAACACGGTAACCCTAGACCAGGACACCTGGGGAAGGAGCATCTACCCCTTGCCGAGATTCCCCTGGGAAACCGCGACCATGTTGTGTTCACTAATAGGGGAGATGATGGAACCCATGGAAAGAGGGTGTGATATGTTTCGTCGAACCCTCCCGAGTGGCGGGACCACATTGGGGACCCTGCTCGGTTTCCTCCCGCCACACCGAGAGTCGCTCCACAAGCTGCCTCGTGAGCTGCTGAGCGTGACTACCGTATCGAAGATCCTGACAATGCTCTTGTGGATAGAGATCCCTCTCAGGACAGGAATCCGCATTCGGATGATCTGATGGAAGTACTCATCCCCTGCTTAGAGGCCCTGGAAACTCGGCAGGTAGAAATCCCACTGGACAGTAAGCCATACCCAGCATGGTTGGATTATGCCGGCCCCTCCAGGATTTGGGAACCCCACTTTCTCCCCCTTCAACAGGACCAGAGACCTGCCACAACACATGGCCCACATCAACTCAAGGTGCAGGCCTATGTTAGGGACTCCGGCGCAGCAGGAGGATGCCAAGCTCTATTGCTTCGTTCAGACACAAGAAGGGCCAGTATTCGTCTGGTACAACCAACTCCCTGTAAGATCTGTGACTAGCTGGGGGGACATTCTCTGGCAATTCCTCTACTAATTCAGTTCCACAACCTTGAAAACGAACATTGCAGACCTCTTCAGGTGCAAACAAAGGCCTGACGAGTGAGTCGCAGACTTCATCACCCGATGGAAGGGGCTCACGTACTCCCTTGAAATGCCACTGACTCAGGTGAAATTAATGACAATGTGTGTAGAGAATGTCAAGGTAGAGCTAGTTCCTTATCTGATCACACAGAATTACCCTGGAGGGTTCCAGGACTTCTCGGACAAGGCTAATCGCCTCGAAGAAGCCCTACAATAGGCCGGTCAGGCATGCCCGCTACCTCCTGTAATCTCTGCAAGGAGAGTCGACAGAGCTGATCCTACTGTTGTAGCCAAGATAGAGGCCCCTAGACAGCTAGAGTTGTTACCTGTAAGGCCAGCTCAACCACCTCATAGGGGTCCACCCCCACGGGCACAGCCTCTGGCCCAGCAGCGACTGCTTCAAAATCGACAGGCGCCTTCGCGTAACGCACCACCACCACCTAGGCGAGAGAATCTGGCTCCGCCTCCTCAGCCTGCACTTCCAGCCCATGGTCATGGTCAGCCCCCAAGATCCCCCTTTCTAGGCAGAATGAATCGGACTTACTCTTTTGGTGAGGCCTAGGTCCCCGGTTATTTCTGTAGCGCCATGGAACAGAGGATTGTTCTTATGCCTGAGTGTTGGAAGGCAGAAAAGGTGTGTCTAACTGATCACCCTAACCACTTCCATTATCACTAGATCCTGGGAGACACCATCCAGTGATTCTATGTGTTCGAGAACTGGCTCCAAGACCTAACTGACAACAACATAGTTAGGTTTGGCCCAGCCTCGGCACATGTGGCAGGTGTCTTCATCAGATCAGATGGCTATAGTGACAACGGGGATGAGTGGGAACAGGTTTCTGACTGTGGGTCCTAGACGTATAACGACTGGATGGCTTGTAGGATGGTTTCCCATTCCCATGGCATCATCCGTGCCTGCCTAAGTCAGCCAGAGCCCTTGGAGTCTGCATGTGCCGCTTTGGCATCTTCGTCCCAGCCTACCACTTCATAGAAGAACAAGCGGTTGTGCAAGAAGAATGAACGCGCCCTGCCATTGATATCATCTTCCCGCACGCTTGGTGATTTCATTCCCCCAGAAATGGGGATCCCTCCGAGACCCCGTCCGGTAGTAGATGACTCCTCAAGTGAAAGGCCGGGGTATGCTTCGGTTAACACCATAGATTTGGTAAATCCCTTTTTGACTCCTGACGATGACGAAGACCAGGTGGACCTCCCCAATGTCCCCAGCCGTCACCAATGTCCGCGAAGCCGTGGCTACGTGAATCGTTGGGGCATGGAAGTCGTCACCTCTAGCCAGGCCGTGCACGCTACTGAGACAGGGCAGCAAGCCCAATGCAAAGAGCAGCACTCACGGCTCCCTCACCCAGTGTCAACAGGTTCGATTCCACAACTATTTGTGTTGCTGGATCAGGCAGAACAACCTCGTCCGTGTCACAACCCGCCCTGCCCTGCCACCGTCCGACTACAGCCTTCCGATCCTAGCACGAAAGTCACCTCCCGGGCTTCGGCTAGTGTACAGCGGGACGTGCCTAGAACCAGTCAGTCACCGGTCCCGCTAGTAGGGCCCGTCCTGCACTCAATCGCAGAGCGACCTCCTGTCAGTAGAATCTCACGTTTGGCTTGAAAGTATGAAGTTATGAAGCACCTAGCCGTCATTCTGGCTAGGATTTCTATCCATGAGGCCCTTCGCCTATCGTCTAAAATGCGTGAGGCGCTCGCCGAGGCTCTAAGGATCCCCTCCAGTTTTTGAAACGGAGGTAGCGGCCGCAGAAGCCTTCCACACCGAGGTGATTGAGTACACTGAATGTCAGGAGGCCATCTCATTTCCCGGTGAAGATTAAGACCTTCCCATACATGGGCACATCCTCCCATTATACATCATCGGCAAGTTCAATGGCATGGAAGTCCATCGCTATCTTGTCGACACATGTTCCAGGATTAACCAGATTCCAACTCGGACACTACGGAAACTGGGGTTGTCTGAGGTTGATTTAACTCCCTCCGACTTCAGGATCTAGGGGTATGACAGGACCGAGCAAATTCCACTCGGAAAGATTTGTCTAAAGTAACAGTTCGGCGGCCTAATTTCCAATACCAAATTCATGGTTGTATCTCAGGACACTGCCTACAACGCATTGATGGGCAGGCCGTCGATCCACCTTCACACAGTGGTCCCCTCATCGTATCACCATTGCTTCAAATAATCCCTTAAGGGACGAGTGGGTGTGCTCCAAGTAGATGTGTCTCTATATTCCTCTTGTGAATCCCGTTACCTGGACGCTGACTATTACAAGAGCAAGGACAAGCAGATCGTGGCAGGTGAGGTCGATCCTGCCACTTTCACGAGTGATCCCTGATTAGGTTTGGCTGATGCATATGTCTTCTCAATCCATCGGTTGGAGGCCACGACCCCCGATATGGGAGAGTGCTTTGTTGTCTCGGGTACTAGAGGAAGGCATATTTCCGTTTCTAAGATATGACGAGAAATCACCTCGTACTCTTACACCAACTAGGCTCAGGTGATCCTCGAGCCTCCTAACCATGTACGATATCGGGATGTTGTGCTCATGGCAACGACAGTACGTCATACGTGTCTCTTTCGCCGGTCCAGAATCGACCGACTCAAGCCAACACATCACTACTGCTTTGATTTCAAAAAGCATTCCCCCATGGGCTGAAGGCCAGATGAGATTGGATCAACAGCCTTTGTCGCCATGGTCTCCGCGGTGCATGAGTCTCTCGTCATGACATCCTCTACCGACCAAGCCAGCACCATCTCCCCATCAGGGTCTAGTGGACCCGAAACAGCTCCCCTATGGATAATCCTTCTACAAGTAGAGAAGAGGACATGGAAGATGATCCTCCTTCCTTTGAGGAGGGCGTCTCCACCACGGTCAATGAGTTGGTGCAGGTGAACCTCAGTAGTGTGGCGGACCAGAGACCCACATTGGTCAGCGCTGTTATGCCCCCTGAGGAATGGAAACAGTACATAGACTTCCTTAGACAGCATAGTGATGTGTTTTCCTGGAGTTATGACGAGATTCTGGGACTAGATCCCCAGGTAGCTGTCCACCAGCTTGGTCTCCCAGCAAACCATCACGGGTTCAAGCAGCCTCCCAGAAAAATGAACCCCTCTCATGGTGCCATGGTTGAGGCTGAAGTTGATAATCTCATCAAGGCCAACTTCATCAAGGAATTCCAGTACCCGAGGTGGATAGAAAACATTGTGTCAGGTAGGAAAAATAACAGGTAGATCAGGGTCTGCATCGACTTCCACAATCTCAATCACCACTGTCCGAATGATGACTTTCCCCTTCCCGTGACAGAGCTGTTGATGGATGAAACGGACGGGTTCCAAGACCTCTCCTTTATGGATGGGTTATACGGGTACAACTAGATCTAGATGGCCCCCGAGGATGGAGAGTTCATTGCCTTCAGGGCCCCCCAGGGTACTTTTTGCTACCGGGTTAAGCCCTTCGGCCTGAAGAATGTGGGTGCCACCTATCAACAGGCTATGCACTACATATTCAAGCCGATCCTCGGGACACTGGTGGAGTTCTATGTAGATGACCTGGTTGTTAAATATCATCAGTGCCAGGACCATCTAAAAGACCTTGATAAAGTGTTCGGCTTCCTCCGTTCTCGCCATTTGAAGATGAACTCGTTGAAGTGTTCCTTCAGGGTCATCTCCATACTGTTTCTTGACTTCATTTTTAGGTATCGAGGCATCGATATTGACCCAAAGAAGATCAAGGCCATCAGTCGGATGCCTCCCCTGAATAATATTCGGGAGCTCCGAGGTCTCCAAGGCCACATAGCCTATATACGCCGATTCATTGCAAATCTGGCCGGCAAGTGTGAGCCCTTTTTTGGCTCATGAAGAAAGGCATTGCCTATGGGTGGGACGAAGAGTGTCAGATCTCTTTTGAGGAAATCATGCAGTATCTGCTTCGACCTCCGGTCGTGATGCCACCCATTCCCAGAAAGCCGCTGGTCCTTTACATGACCACCCTGGAGAGATCCCTCGGCACCCTTCTGACCCATAAGAACAACGAGGGAACAGAGAATAGCCTCTACTACCTCAGTTGCATGCTCCTCGATGCAGAAATTAGGTATTATCCCATCGAGATGAGCTGACTGGCGCTCGTATTTGCTGTATAGAAATTTCAGCACTACTTGTAGCACCACGAGGTACAGCTGGTCTCTCAAGTAGACCCGTTAAAATACATCCTGAACCAACCTCTGTTGACTGGCCGATTGGCGCGCTGGGCGTTGATCCTCCAGCAGTTCGACATCTGGTTCGTACAACAGAAGGTCATCAAAGGACAGGCATTCACATACTTCTTAGCGACCCACCCTACCTCTACGGACCAGCCACTGGATATAGGCTTTGATGATTAGGTAATCCTCTAAGTCGATAATGCCATCCCATACTGGAAGATGAACTTTGACGGAGCCTCCCGAAGCCCCACTAGTAGAAGGATCAACGATCCTAGGCTTAATAGAGTGGGACTGGGTATCATCTTCATCGCCCCAGAGCAAGTCGTTCTGCCATATTCATTCCTCCTATCAGAAGTCTACACCAACAAGGAGGCAGAATATCACACTCATATCACTGGCCTCGAGTAGGCTCTGCAGGTTAACGTACCCCATCTATATGTAAAAGGGGACTATGGGCTAGTCATCAAGCAGGTCAACGGTGACTATGCTGTCAGGAAGTCAGAACTCATGCCATTGCTGGAGTGCACCCTCTGTCTAATGGCTATGTTCCCCTCCCGGCCATATGTCATTCACATTACACGGTCGCAGAACAGTCGAGAAGATTCTTTGGCACGTCTGGCCACATCACTTGCGGAGCCCGAACAGGATGACCTAATCATCCACGTGGCGCATTGGAGAATCATTTCTCCTATTATTCCATAGGGTGATCGTGTCCCGTGAGTGAACTATCTCACCGCTGGTGCCCCTACGTCAGGACTCTCGGGGGTTTTGGGCGTGTTAATGGAGACAGTTCCTAACTGGAGGACGCCCTTGGTTGAATATCTCCGGCACGATAATCTTCCGCCGGACCGAGCCGAGTGAGAACGAATCTAACGCCGCACGCCGCAGTTCACCTTTCAATGTGGTCCCAGCTTTGAGCATCTCCTTTACATGTGCAGGTTTGATGGTGTTCTCCTCCGTTTTCTTCAAGGAGTTGAGATCCCACAGGTCATGCAAGAAGTGCACGCTGGTTCCGGTGGCGCCCACCAGGCCGGGTCGCAGTTGTCTCACCAGATTCGGAGGATGGGTTACTTCTGGCCCTCCATGATCCACGAATGCATCGAGTATGCCAAGATGTGTCACGCATTCCAAGTTCATGATAACTTTGTGCATCGTCCACCATAGCCCCTCTATACTACCAAGTATTCTTGGCCCTTTTCATTTTGGGGGTTGGATTTCGTAGGGAATTACCCGCCAGCGACGACCCACCACTGTCGGTTCATATTAACTGCAACAGATTTTTTCTCGAAGTGGGCAGAGGCAATACAACTCAGGGAAGTAAAGGAATGTTCTATCGCTGACTTCGTGAGCTCCAATATCATCTATTGGTTTGGAGTACATCACTCTATACTCACAGATAACGGAACCAACTTCTGAGCGGCTGAGCTGAAGAAATTGTATTCCAAGTACAACATTTTCTATAACCATACCTCCCGCTATCATGCGCATGAGAATGGACAGATTGAGGCGTTTAACAAAACCCTATCTAACATTCTGCAAAAAATGGTTGGCCAGAACAAGAGAAGTTGGCCAGACAAGCTCCCCAACGCCCTTTGGGCTTATAGGACGACGACTCGTAACTCCACCCTAGTGACTCCGTATTACCTGGTATTTGGAGCTGAGGCCGTCCTGCCCATTGAGATCCAGCTGCCCTCATTGCGCACGACAGTCTATGACCAGCAAGAACCGGATAATGTTGTATAAATTCTTCAAGCCGAATTGGATGTGTTGGACGGAAGTAGGCTTCGCGCTTTACATAACATGGAAAGGCATCAGAGTAGGATGGCTTGAGCTTTCAATAAGAAGGTTCGGCTCCGCTCCATCCTGCAAGGTGACCTGGTGCTGGCTCTTAGAGAGCCAATGATTCCTGGCAGGAAACCACCCAATTTGGAGCCCATGTGGGAGGGGCCTTTTATTGTCCATAAAACCTATCCAAATGGTGCGTATTCCCTGGTGACTATGGATAGTGAGCGTGTAACTCCACCCACCAATTCCAGGTTCCTCAAATGGTATTTTTCTTGAGCGTCAGGGTCCGAGTTCTAAGACCTAAAACTAAGATCATTCTATGGTTCGGCATGACCTTAAACTGTATGGTCATGCATGACCGTAAATTCCACCTGGTCCAGCATGACCTTAAACTGCATTTTGCCCTACATTTGGGCTCTATGGTCCTACATGACATTTAACTGTATGGTCCCGTACGACCTTAAATTGCACAGGGTCAAAGTTCTAAGACCTAAAACTAAGATCCTTCTATGGTCCTGCATGATATTAAACTGTATGGTCCTGCATGACCTTAAACTGCACCCAATCCATCATGACCTTAAACTGCATTTTTCCCTACATTTGGGGTTTATGGGCCTACATGACCTTAAACTTTATGGTCCCACATGACCTTAAATTGCACATGGTCCGAGTTCTAAGACCTAAAACTATGATCCTTCTGATGGTCTGGAATTACCTTAAACTGTATGGTTCTGCATGACCTTAAACTGCACCCGGTCCAGCAAGACCTTAAACTGCATTTTTCCCTACATTTGGGCTCTATGGTCCTGCATGACCTTAAACTGTATGGTCTCGAACGACCATAAATTGCACCTAGTCCGAGTTCTAAGACCTAAAACTAAGATCTGTATTACATCCTACAAGACATTAAATTGTGTTTCTAGAACTACGTCTTGCTTGATTCCCATCCTAATGGGATTCATAGGAATGCCCAGACCTTTCGTCTTTGGGTCCATCTTGAGGTCCGCTATCGTGTTTGTCTCACCTTCGGGACCTTGACAGCAGGATCAAATATCGTGGTATGGGATTATGTCCTCATTTACGTCGGGTTTTCAATAGCTACACCACGCACACCTTGTCCTCAGGATTATCCCTCCTATGTCAAGTTCCCCAAGACATTAAAAGGTGCCTTTCTAGAACTATGTATGGCTTGATTCCAATCCTTATGGGATACGTAGGACCTCCTGAACAACATGATGTCAGGTCCATCCCCATCTCTTAGGAAATCAAACGATCTTCCAGTTGCTAGGGTGTTTGGAATTACACCCCCCTAATTCCTGGGGATCTGCCATCTTTTGGCAACTCTCAGACTGAGCCCTTTGACCCTTTCCAGCGGTCTTCTAATGTGTTCAAAGTACTCTGGTCTAGGACCTGGAGTTTTAGATTTGACATAGGCAAGTTCCACCGACTTTCCAAGCTTCGTGTTCCCCTTCATTCGGGCCCCCATCATCCTTCACACCAAGAGGGACCCCCATGAACGACCTTGTTACAACGCCCAAGGGCTCTCCTACCGTCACGGGACAATTCCCCCGTGGGTTTCAGACCAAAAATTGATACAAATCTTATGTTGCGAATATGGTTAGCGGTTGATGCTCATTTTTTTGTCACCATGGCTAATGCGATAGGATGCTGTGATGCGAATGTGGTTAGCAGTAATCCTCAGTCATCACGCCAGCTTTCCCGGGCCCTGAATGTTGGTTGCATGATTCAAATTACGTTCCACCCCACCGTATCAAGGTGGAATCTTGAAACTCCTTGTACTAACCCTCAGTACACCTCGACACGTCAAACAGACCAAGCTGCATAACGGTGTCTCTCGGGGATCCCGTAATCTGAGCGCAAGAGTATGTGCTTGGGTTTCTTCTTTACAAGTTATGTGCAGCTTGACCCTCATCTCCATGGGAAACGAGGAGTCTCCTGGACATTGAATTTCGGGCCCAACACATCTGGGAGCTAGCATCTCCTGTCCCCCTTCTGATGGTTGGACCCTCACCAGCCCCTTGGCCCAAGGCTCCTCTCTCGGAATCGCGCACAGTGATGGTATCGCATCGTGCATGTTCACCTCAGTCCAAGCCATACGAACTTAAACTGTGATGTCAGTCCAATCCATACAACCTTAAACTGTGATGTCAGTCCATGCCATACGACCTTAAACTATGCTGACGGTCCAAGCCATACGACCTTAAACTGTGATGTCGGTCCAAGCCATACGACCTTAAACTGTGATGTCGGTCCAAGCCATAGGACCATAAGCTGTGATGTCGGTCCAAGACATACGACCTTAAACTGTGCTTTATGTCCAAGCCATACGACCTTAAACTATGCTTTCGGTCCAAGCCATACGACCTTAAACTGTGATGTCGGTCCAAGCCATACAACCTTAACCTGTGCTACTGGTCTAAGCCATATGACCTTAAACTGTGATGTCGGCCCAAGCCATACGACCTTAAACTGTGCTGGCGGTCCAAGCCATACGACCTTAAACTATGCTGCCATTCCAAGCCATATGACCTTAAACTGTGATGTTGGTCCAAGCCATACGAACTTAAACTATGCTGTCGGTCCATGACATATGACCTTAAACTGTGCTTTCGGTCCAAGCCATACGACCATAAACTGGGCTATCGGTACAACCCATACGACCTTAAACTGTGATGTCAGTCCAATCCATATGACCTTAAACTGTGCTGCCGGTCCAAGCCATATGACCTTAAACAGATCTGTCGGTCCAAGCCATATGACCTAAAACTATGTTGTTGGTCCAAGCCATACGACCTTAAACTGTGATGTCGTTCCAAGCCATACGAGCTTAAACTGTGCTTTCGTTCCAAGCCATACGACCTTAAACTGTGATGTCAGTACAAGCCATACGACGTTAAACTGTGATGTCGTTCCAAGCCATACAACCTTAAACATTGGTGTTGGTTCACACAATACAACCTTAAACTGTGGTGTCGGTCCAAGCCATAAGACCTTAAACTGTGTTGTCGGTCCAAGCCATACGACCTTAAACTGTGGTGTCGGTCTAAGCCATACAACCTTAAAATGTGCTGTCGGTCCAAGCCATACGACCTTAAACTGTGCTGTCAGTCCAAGCCATACGACCTTAAAATGTGCAGACGGTCCAATCCATATGACCTTAAATTGTGCTGTCGGTCCAAGCCATTCTACCTTAAACTATGTTGTCGCTCCAAGCCATACGACCTTAAACTGTGTTGTCGGTCCAAGCCATACAACCTTAAACAATGGTGTCGGTCCAAGCCATACGACCTTAAACTGTGCTGCTGGTCCAAGCCATACGACCTTAAACTGTGCTGTCGGTCCAAGCCATAAGACTTTAAACTGTGGTTTCGGTCTATGCCAAACGACATTAAACTGTGCTGCCGGTCCAAGCCATAAGTCCTTACACTGTGATGCCAGTCCAAGCCATAGGACCTTAAACTGTGCTGTCATTCCAAGCCATACGACCTTAAACATTTCTGTCGGTCCAAGACATACGCCCATAAACTGTGTTGTTGGTCCAAACCATGGGACCATAAACTGTGTTGTTGGTCCTACCATTCAAACTTAAATTGTGACGATATCGTCTTGGCCGCCCGACAAAAAATTTGCACTACATTGTGGTGACTTCCCCATGGGGGACACCACGCAAGGTATTGGTCAATCACCATGCCGCTTGTCAATGCCTTTTGTGGCTTGATTATTGTGGAGACGGTAAGAATTTCTACCCCAGGCCAGTCGCCCCACAAATGAAAAACCATTTACCTTGAAGAACAAACAAGATATATCAAATGCCAATTCTTTTGGTGCGAGGGCGAGACCCGCACGACTCCTTTGTGCAGGCACCCCATCACGCCATGCTTCCATTCAAGAAATACATATGGATTGATTCTCATCCTTGTGAGATATGTAAGAGTTCCTGGGATCTTCCCCACAGGCCCAACCTAACTTGTCGCGCTTAGTCCCTCAGCCTAAACGCGTCCCTAGGAGCACATAGTAAGCAGGGTTTTGCCCCATTCACATTGGGTTTTGCAATCACATTACCGTGTGTCTCCCATTCTCCTTCTCCTTTGGTCTGGGTCCTATGTCCTAAAACTAAGATCCATTCATTGGATTTCTACAACTCACTCTCTCTTGTGGGATTGTACAACATGGTATGGGATTATGTCCTCATTCACGTTAGGTTACTCGTCCTGTCGTGCCTATCCCCAGATGAGATGTGTCCCTCGTCCTACATGACATTGAACTGTATTTCATCCATCATGATGTTAGACTATGCTACAAGAACTACATGTGGCTTGATTATCATCTTAATGAGATACGTAGGAACACCCAGACACTTTATCTTGGGTCCAACCCCATGGATTACCAAACCACGTCCCTCCTTATTGTCAGCCCCTCGGCCTGGCTTCATGGGAAGTGGTTTAATCATGACATCTACCCAGAATAAGTTTGAGATTCTCCATAAGTAATAATGGGGAGAGGAAGTTCCCTCACTAGAGAGGTCCTGCCTAGAAATTGGGATGACCCATGATCAGGTTGGTACGTTCGCCTAGTGCGCCTCCGCCACGGTGGCGAAATTTCGCGAGTGTTGGACTCTGTTCGAAAAAACCACCACTCCACCTTTCACGCTTTGTGTGCCCCTTTATTCGGATCCTCATTTCCTTTCATGTTTGACGGGACCCCCCAACAGTATGGATGATAGACTATGGTCCGCCTATTGTAGAAATATGGATGATAGACCTTTGGTCCTCCTATTGTAGCAATATGGATGATAGACCTATGGTCTGCGTGCTGTCATGGGCCAACATTCCGAAGGACTAGTCATGTTTGATGGGACCCCCTAATAGTATGGATGATAGACCTTGGTCCGCCTACTGCCATAATATGGATGATAGACCTTTGGTCCACCTATTGTAGCAATATGGATGATAGACCTATTGTTCTCCTGGTGTCCTAGGCCAACATTCCAGAAAACTGACCGATGATATTTGATTTAGGCCCCGTGTTGTGAACATGGTCAACAGTCAGCCCTCATTTATTGTCCCCATTCAAGGCCAACATGATATGGATGTTGTTTTTCTGCCAAAGTTGACAGATATCCTCCATCATTGCGCCCCATTGTGTTCCAAATTTGGGCAGTGTGATTCACCCTTCCTCTCCATATCCCTATGTATGGATGGATTTCAATGCCCACGAAATTGGCTCGGTCATGTGTTAGGGCACATTGGCAAGTCGATGCATCAATCGGTTTGGGGTTGCCTCAGAAATCCTGGCCCAGTTTTGGGTGCCTAAAGCTTTGTCAGTTCCCCACAGTTGGAAAAAATGATGGCACGAGCGTCCTGTGTTTCTCGCGTTGGACGCGACCCACATTAACCTAGGGATGGGATGCTATTCATTTTGGAACTATGGTTGAGCATATTAAACTAAGGGTACAAATGAATGGATTTGGATATGTATTGGATTGAGATAATGACCAGTACAAACAAGAAGTTCATGAGATGGCCAAAACAAAGCACTTAGGGATCAGTGTGCTGAAGCGATCTTTCTAGCACTGCTACCCATTGGCTGTTATCCTCCAGGACCACTTCTCAATCCTTGAAGACTCTCTCCTCATCAGCCGCCACAGAGCATAGCTCGCCAACCCTAGCTTATGCCTACTCCCACTCGGTTCGAAGTACGGTTATCTGGTGACTCACCTCCCTCAGTTGTTCGTGTGCATCATCCAGCTGGCCCGTCAGCTGCTCCACAAGCTCGGAGCATGTTGAAATGAAGGCCTCTTTATCTTCCTCCTTCCCTTCGAGTAGTCGGACATCCCACCCCACCCTCAGTAACACTTGGGCGCTTGTCGATCCTTCTCGGCACTAGGCAACCACGGTGCGCCGGCTGCTCTCACGTATCTTCTCGGCCATGTAATCAAGGACCGTCAGATGAAGGCACTGAGAATCAGCCCCTTCGATGCACAGGAAGTGAAGCCAGGTCTGGAGTGATCCCATCTACCTCAGCCAATCCAACTGGGGCTGTATGAGAAAGCGCTGGATACACATCCACCCTTTGCACCATGTCATCTGGCTCTCATTGGCTACCTCGAAGTCTGATTCATCTATCTCCTCGAGGATAGTGGGTCAGTATATAGGGAAGGCATCAAGAAGATCGGAAGCAGGATCCGCTATAGGGATGCCTTCATGAGGAATAGGATCCTCGACGTCCAGGCGACCTTCTTCTCTCGCCCCATCAGTGATGATGCCTCCATCAGCTTCCGACCTCGCTTAAGGAACATCACCGCTGATGTCTGCCGCCCCCCTGCTCATCAACTGTTGGGGCCGACTCAGGGTAGGGAGCATGTTCAAGATGAGGTGGTATGTCTACCACTGGTCCACTCACGGACGGCCTGGGCTCCGCAGCCTGACGAGCCTCCAATGTTGAGATCACTGCGCAAGACATATGCTGGTCAGTTGGGATCTATTGACACCAAGTGCCAGTAGTGAAGCGTGAGACTTACAGGAATCTAGAGCGTTGGTCTCCAGTGTTCCGGCCGCTGCAGGAGACTTCGTAAGGGGAGAACCCTCTGCGCTTGTTAGTTCAATGATGGGTGTCAGATCCCCATAATGTCCGACTGGTTCCTCTCCTCCCTCCTCTAGTGGGGACGCCAATCCAAAACTCAGCTGCTCCTGAGTAAGGCCGGGAAATGGGTTAGAAGTTGAAAAGGAGAATAGATGAATAAAGGAAAATGAATGAAGATAGAGACAAAACTTGAGTATCTTTGTTATGTCGAGATCAGAGCCGTCAATCCCACCACTCTCTTGGAGACTCCCTTGGTAGGTCGTCCCTTGTGACCCCTCACCTTCTGGTTCTCCTTCTTCTCCTTCTCCTTCACCTTCGTCTTCTCTGGTTTCCTCCTCCCCCTCCAACTCCTTGTCACTGTCCCCTTCTCCCTGCAGCATCGCTTCCGGATCATGCTCCTTGCTGAGCATCACTATCACTAGGAAAGGTGGCACCGAATGCTGACCCCTTTGGTGTGCGTATGTGTCCATGTCTATTAGATAAGCATTCCTCTGATGGAATTTTACTCGGTCGGTAATTAGAACGTGCCCAACCTCTGGAAGCTGGATCCCATTTTGCATTATCTTCTACCAGATGGCTTCAATGCTCAGCGATTGCAGCAGGGTCATCCAGGCCGACCACAATGCCGGGAGAATTGCATCATGGGAAGGTTTGAGCAGGTATCTTATCTGCATCCAGGGAATTTCCCTAGCCACCTCATGTGACCCCCCACAGGTAATGAGGACGTGGCAGCACTATGTGATGTTCCCATTGCTGAAGTCCTGGCCTGAGCAGGCCTCGCTTCCTGACACACCCTTGGTTCCCCCCTTCTGGTGGCACCTTTCCTTCTTTCCCGTCACCCGGTTTCCACGCGAGTAACCTTGAGTTGCCGGACCCTCTTGCGTAAAAGCCCCTATGGGTACACGATGGTCCAGTGTTCGTCATACTCTGTTGCTAGGCGGGCATCGACCCCGGTGGGAGGAAGAGTGACGACATCGCCAGAGCCGATGTTGGTAAACATCAACCACATCTGGCGCAGGACGCAAGGATTCTTCACCTTCCAAACAGCCATGAATACCTTCTTCGGCATTCGTTGGAGGCACCCAAACTGCCTGGAGAATCGGAATGCCACATAAGGCTCGCATATCACCTTCCCGTCAATCCGAGCCATGAGAACCCCACCCCAAATGCTCTGGATATATCCCTGTTGTTCGAGAGAGCCTCGCTCATTGTCAACCATCTGGCCGACCGGGGTGGGGAACGGGATAAAGTTGAAGTTGGCATGGTTTCCAATGTGGATTCTCACACCCACCTCATTGAGTGTCAATGGCGCCGCCCCTGTGATGTTTAGAAATGACAGTCGCCGACCATTGCCTGGAGGATGAATGGCGTTTGGGAAGGTGTACCCGCCGAGATGAGCTGCTACCCAGCCATGGATGATCTGAAAGGGACCACATACTCTCCATGGGGACCCCCCTCATGAGACGCATCCCAGGATGGCGTACAGGATGGCCAGTACGGGGACACCCAAGTTGAACCATTTGTTGGCAGCCAGGGTACCCGCCATTACCAGTGTTGCTGGATGGACACCCATCATCGCGTCCCACACAGGCAAGATCCACCTGCTCAGGAAGGCGGCAAGGAACCCGGCATACTAGATGTTCGGGTCCCGTGCCTCGATGATGCGATATCCCCATGATTTGTTTTTCCCCGCCTCCAGGGTCCTCCAGTATGACCCGTCCCTACTCCTCTGAGTCGCGGTTCGACATCGTTTACCTCGTCCCAACATCTTGATGGCCGGATCCTTCTCATGGAAGAGGCTGAACCAGCCCTTGAATGCAATGTCCTTCAAGAAGTCCTTGACACACAACCTCTCTTTGGCCAGCTCCAACAGGTGCCACGTCAGCATAGGCATCCGCTATCTGTCTCCCCAGGTATTCTGTGGAGGAACGAACTCGTCATATTGGTAGCCCTCCAGTGGGATACCTCTGATGCAGTGAACATCCCAAAGACTGATGCCGACTTCCCCATGGTGAAGGTGGAATGTGTTGGTGTTAGTAGACCACTGGGTGAATATATCTAGTCTGAGTTCAGGTTGACGAGGGAAGTGGAACTGCGATGTCCATACCGCCTCGAACATGACGATATGAAACAGTTCATCCCCAAACTAGTCACAACTATGGCGAACCCAGAATGCCCAGGCCCATTCACTGGTGAAGGTTCCCTCAGACCGCAGGTCCCAATTCCTCAGCCATCCCTTCGTTTCATCCATAACCCTCTGACGGAACGTGCTCAAGTAGAGGGCAGGAGAATTCTCTGCGACAGCCTCGTCCCCTGTAATGGTCCTAGTCCTCGAGTTTAGGACATATACGTCCACATGTCTGGTTTCCCTGGAAGGATGGCCGTTTTTGGTGATGTTGTAGTGAGGAAGCTCATCCTCCTGGGTCACCCATGACCGCGGCGTGTCCACCTCAAAGCCCGGCAGGGGATCCTCCTCCAGGATGCCAAAGTTCTAGATTGGGTGGTTGTCAGACAGGGGATACGTCTTCTGGGATGGGGTCAGCAGATTGAACAAGGTCAGGTTGTTTGAGACAATCACCTTGGTTCAATAAGCCTCTTTGTTTGTCGTCATCTCTCCCCTACGAGCGGCGACTTCCCCCTCATCCACTCGATTTGCGGCCATCTCAAATTTTTTTAGAGTTGCGTGAAATCAGGATGCAATGTGTGGAATTAGAGAGTGATGCGCGAAATATGAAGTAGTTGCGCGAAATCCTAGAGATGGGCGCGCAATTGGCACGCTAAGCGGGGAATATCTTGAGTAGGTGCGAAAACACGACCAAAATTAGGAAGGAATTATGCACTGCCATTGTGTTTTTACGCGCAGCCGCGGAAGCGATTTCGCGCACAAGAGCAATAAGATTATCGGACAGAAAACGCTGAAGTACAGATTTGGGACCCAGTGCCCCTTTTTATTGGCGAGGCCGGGGTTACGCGCCGCGTGGAATGAGGATTTCATGTGACTTCGTCATTTTTCATGCCCCTTTGGAATTTTTCACGCAACTTTCCCAGGAGACTCAGCACTTCAGCATTGCAGCTTTTCCATCAGAATTCACTCGTTGCGACCTCTCGCTGATCCAATTCCAAGGGGGGGAATTTGTAGATTCCGAAAAAGTCCGTAACGCCCTGAGGATGTTTTGAAATGACGAAGCAAAGTCATATTCAGAATCAGAGGCCCGATCTGGAGGCCCAGGATGTGGTGAGAGAAATAAAGGAGGATCCACACGAAATATTGTTTTGCACACGAAGTATCCCTGGGATTCGCGGAATTGAGCCGATGAGGCGTGCAATAATTGCGTGCCCCGGTTCTTCACGGCGAGATTTTGTGCGCCGACGGATCCTGGTGCAGAAAACATCAGGTGCTCAATGTATTCCTCTTCGGTCGACGCCTATAAATAGGCGGCAACCCCGAACGGTTTTGGGGTTGTGGATTTCGGATCATCTCTCATGCGCACAATTCGACCCCCCAGCGCGCAATATGACTTTCAGGTTATTCCCTTTTTCTCACAAACCTTGCCTCAGGGTTCACCTTTGCGCGCAACTCCACTGGCGTAAGTGAATTTTATGCTTCCTCTGGGTTCCTTCCTTACACGCAATCCATGTCCAGTGCGTGCAATTACCTTCCGTGTGTGTAATACGTTGCGTGCAATTCCCTCTCAGCGCGCAATTCCCTGGCTTCAATTGCGCGCCATCCCGGTATTTTGTGCACAAATTTCTCTTTGCGCACAAAACCCATGACCCTTCACCAGGACGCCCCTTGGCTGCCTCTCTGCACCGGCACCTGATGTCTCCCCTATCAGGCAT
This sequence comes from Viscum album, assembly GCA_963277665.1. Classification (NCBI taxonomy): domain Eukaryota; kingdom Viridiplantae; phylum Streptophyta; class Magnoliopsida; order Santalales; family Viscaceae; genus Viscum; species Viscum album. The sequence goes on along the minus strand of OY728136.1, from coordinate 1,223,265,432 downwards.
GCGCGCCATGCATTGGATTCCCGTACGACCTTCCAGAATTTTGCGAAGTAACCTCAAGGTCCCTTGGGCGGTGTTTCCCATTGGGTTGCTTTGTCTTATGCTTCTCCGCAATGGCACACTTACGGCTATTGCTTCTTCGCATAGCCATGCTAACGTGGACCCCTCAATGGTTCTCCCTACGGACCCCCTTCACTATGGCCTTGCTTGTGCCTTCCCTCCCACAAGGTGTAGAGGACGTTCGACATGTAAGCCCTAGGGGTGTGGAGCAAACCCACCTCGTCCAACCTGTAGGACGTTAAACTGTTGAGTACCTCGTCCTTAACACATGATGATAAACTGTGGTCTGACCCCGTGCTTCTCAAGCATGGTCGCCCCAGCTCGAGCATTCTTTACGCCCACTCATCTCCACGGGAATGGACTCTTCCTTACATTGAATGAGATCCTCCTTCTCAGAGTGGCGTTTGTCCGTGGGGGAAGGGATGCTTTAGAGAATAAGCCCCTATCCTCTCAATGGAAGGTTGTACTCGTGCATCTCTGTACTTCCCCCTGCCAAGGCCATTGGATTCCCTTTCCAAATGCTCTTTTCCGCACCACAGGCCTCCACCCTGGAGTAAGCCCCGGCACCAAGGGCCACTAACCACGCGTAAACCCCTGTTTCCTATTCGGGCCGCTGACCACGCGTAAGCCCCATTCCACTTCTCACGGATGCACCCTCTGCGATGTGATCGTCTGGTCCTTGCTGCCTCTTGTTTGTCACCCCGAGCATGACTCACGTGGGATTAGAGTGCGCATCGACCATGACATCCTCTATGGACCGCCTCAGAGCGTAAGCCCCATCCCAGCGAACTATGTGGACTTTGATCTATGCTAACTCATGGTACGTAGGAAGACTCCACGAGTTTTAAGCCCACCACTCGGTCGTCACGACCTCTCCACGTCGGTTGGCTGACCACCATGGGCCGCCTCAGTGCGTAAGCCCCAAATTCGTCATCCCGTATGACAACTGTATCTCATCCCGCATGACGTTAATCTGTAATCCCTCATCACACATGACGTTAAACATTATTCCCTCGTCCCGCATGAAGTTAAACTGTATCTCGTCCTGCATGACTTTAAACTGTATCTTGTCCCGCATGACGTTAAACTGTATGCCCTCGTCCCGCATGACGTTAAACAATATTCCCCCTCTTGGGCCGCCTCAGAGCGTAAGCCCTATGACTCACTCCACCATCTATACTGATCCATACCTGGGCCACCATATTCCGGTTAGATCATGCCACCCCATCCCACTCCATGACATCTGGGAAGCCGCCTACATGCTGGCCCCAACATTGGTGTTCCCCCTAGGGGTCCTTCAATCTGATCCGTCTCCGCAAGACGTTAAACTCGCGACGTACTCCGTGTTAATCATGGGAAGCTGAGGAAATCCTCTGATGGTAATCATTCCCCGCATTTGATGTGGGATGCCTCAGGCTTCCACTCCCTTGATAAGCCCTGTGATAAGGGACAGAAGACAGATGTGCCAACGACACCCCAACGTGACCATTCTCGTCACTGAAGGTTGCTGCCCCGACGACACCCCTTGGAGCGTCTCGATGGAAGCAACATAATTAACTGGTGTCCATGTAGATATGGAACCGTGAATGAGCTTCACGAACCCATCTTAAATCTATGAGGGAGACCCGGACTAGGTGACGAGTTCTGAGGAGGAATCCACAGAAGGAAGAACCAACATCCCATCATCCCAGTTTTGATCAAGGAGCACACGTCCCTGAATAGGGAACAGATGCCGCCCGCCTTTGGAAAGCGGGAATTCGGGGTAACAAGCAGCGCGTCCTCCCCACGGACGGATGCACGCGCCCCGGCGAAAGCATCAGAACAACAATAACCCAAACCCTTTTCCAAACAACTGATAGGTTTTATCAGATCATCTCATTTACAAAATAGTAATAGACCCAATTTCAATACCTGATCTATCATCATTGAACCAAAATTCAATTATGAACATAATTATAATCGGAATAACACATGTCATGGAAGTTATATAATGATAAATTATATTTTAAGTGGAAATATAAAAATCATACAATTAACTCTCTCCTCTAGAGGTACTACACTGACAACTTTATTCATCATATGCTATAAGAGGCACTAAAAAACTCCAATGATTTGAAAGAACCTTCTCTTCAATGATAAAAAGTGAAACGGGAGAGAAATAATATATATATTTATTAAAATATTCTTATTCACACAAACAATAGGATATAATCAATATATATACCACATTCATTTTATTGCAGAGACCAAGCACTAGATAAAAATGATTAGAAGGTGACATAAGATAATGAAAAATGTTTTTATATCAGAAATTATAATTGTTGAATTGATAACCATCCTAATGATCTACAATAGAAGGTATTCCAAAATGGAATATCTATTAGTATCTGATTCACATGGTATCATGTACATTATTCAATTTTATTCAATACATTATATGAATCTCTTACATATATTAACCATTAGTAATGTTGATATTCCAATTCATATAACATGAAGAAATATCACAATATGAAACATCATATGGATTAATCCTTCTATAACATTAAACCTTTTAGTACATATAGAAAAATAACCATGTTGAAATAAAATATTATAATGACTATGGAAAAAAATCACTACTCTTTATGAATCCATCGATACCCCTTTAGATGTAGTATACCAAACTATCCTTATTTTGTAGAAAACAATTTATCCAAAATTTAACCTTTATTTTATGGCCTAACTGCATGACCTTGTTATACAATTCAGTATCGAAAAAAATATTACGTATCTATTTCATAAGTAGAGTGGAATTTGAAAAGATGTTAGTGACAGTTATTTTATAATTACATATGTTGTGATCTTCATTAAACACACTTATGTATATACAAGAAAATTTCCTCAATAAGATAAATATTTTACATCCTATGTATAGTTAAATAATCACTTTTCCATTATATTTAGGGTACAATGAATATTAATGACATCAATATATTATTAAGAATCACATATATTAATGATTTTCTGTATTAGATTGAAAATTTTGATGGAATGCTTCACATGTAATTCATATGGGTAGTTTAGAACATAAAATGTAAATCTACAAAAAATGGCCTTGAATTTACATAGTCTAAACCAATCAATGGAAAATGTGTATTTTTGTTTTATAAATTTTGAAAATCCAATTTGGGATATTGTCCAAACCATTATATGATCAACAACATACCCAACCCCAGTATTGAGATGTGTCTCAAGTATTTCCTAAGAATATTATTAATGTATCATTGATTTGATTCTTGGTATCCCATGAACATTAGATAACGGGGATTCAAAAAATAACATACACATTAAGTATATTATTGAACATGTAAAATTCAATTTTATATACTTTATAAGGCAATTAAAAATACTTTTCCTCAATTTTTTATCTCTTGTGTTTATTAATCATATTGTTTATCGATATTTTTATAATGTGTTGTATTCTACTCCTGCTAATATTAACATATAAACACAGCCCCTAATTCTCTTTGATGATAATTGGTTAGGGAATAATAAATTTCATACTTTTAGATGATATTTTATATCCAATTTCTCTAAAATATAATTGTAACAGACATGAACAAATGATAAATAACAATTTTTTTACTATAAAAATGATATATATTTATAAAAATTTCCTTTAAAATCAAATTTATATAATACCAAGAGATTAAATATAAAACTCATGTTCATTCTATGTTAATAGAATTGTTAAATGGTTTGAAAAAAATTTATTTTTAGCCACCCTAAAAGGAAGTACATCACATCTATAAATGATCACTTGAATGACATGGAATATTTAAATGTTTCATTTGGCTATTTTATCTATGCAACATTACCTTTATTCTGTAAAAACTGTATTTTTTCCTATTAAATATTAATTAATTCGTTAATTATAATAACCACCCGATATTCATTGATGAAATTATTAATCCAAAGATCATCCATATAACTTTTTTAGTTATGATTTTTTTCACAACTATTAGAGACTTATCTGTGATCAATTATTTGGAAATATTATATCAAATTAACCCCACTATTTATGAAAAAAACATATCCAGGTTGAGACCTCATAATATTTTTTTTATTATAAATTAGTATTAGTGTACCAAATTACATGATTATTATACTCACGTCTACATAATAACAATGAACCCTTATATATTCTAATGTACAAATTGATGTTTCTTTTATAAATCTATGGAAACTCATGAGTGTTTGATTAGTTTAAATTTGTTATACTCAATGTATAAGAAACATCTTGTTATGTACATAACATGGGAAACATGTTAGAATATAATGTTGACATATAAGAAGTATCATACATCTATTCTAATTAGTTAAAGTGATATTCAATTTTCCTCTATTTTTTTGTTATACTAGTAAATATTATTTCATGGAATTATACATGATAAACTATTTATCGAAATTTTTATTATATATGCTTTGATATAGTATAATAATATTTTTTTTCTCCTTGTCGTTAGATCATTATAACTAGTATTTAGGGTATATCACCAATATATTTCCTTCTGAATATGGTTTTTTACAATAATATTAGAAAATAAAATGTTGTGATATCATTTATGATAAGATTTTTTTCTACCACATAATATATCAAAATACCAACAAATGCCCCATTAAATTTCATTTCTATAAAACAATAATTTGAGTTTTTTATATGAAAAAATCAATCCTTGTTCAGTCAAACATGATATTCCATCTCAGAGAAGATTTTCTCATTTCTAAATGGAATATTACAATATGAAAAACATATAAAACATCATTAAGTACATAAAAACAATTGGGATAAAACATATAACCATAAATGACTAATTTATCACAAAGAAACCTCTTTTTGATATATATATATATATATATATATATATATGATATATCTCATAATCATAATGAGATGTTATGGTATGAAATATTTGAATGGAATTTATTATCAAAATGAGGGAAAATTTTAGTTCAAACTCAATGTAATGAATTTATCTAAAACCATTTTTCACATAAATTTTTTTCATTGTAGACAAGCTGCTATGAATGTTTATTTTCTCATTATAACCTTAAAAGTTTTTTTCCCTTGAAAATTAAATATTTAAATTTTGGGAAGTACCCACTTTCATTATATGGGATGCAAAACTTAATGTGAATCGACTATGATTAAATATATATTTGGGAACATGGAATCCATATTATATTTCATGGAATATAACAATTAATATATAACATTAATCTTAATGGACTTTTGGGTTATAATAAAATAATAATTGATGAAAAATAATTAGTCTAAAATTTCCACATTTAATCTATATCTTCCAAGTGTCTGATGAATCCTACTATACCATTGTATATTTTGTGTAACCTATGTCAGTACTTTGTCTTTAATATTATAATGAAAATCAGTTTTTTGCAATAGAAAATTACTTTTTATGTTAGTTGAACATATATATGTTTATATTTAGTCCTACTAATCTATTATTCATTTTTTTCCTTTCAAGGAAAAAACATTAATATGCCAAAAAATTATTTGGGATTATTATAATTATAGAAATAATATTTTATAGTGACATTTAGATTGAAAAAATATGAACCTCTCTAATTTAGAAAAATTTTATGAATCGAAATATCATACCTCTCTTTTACAAAACCAAATCCTGGAAAAATAAATATCGAGATATTTCCCATACTATATATCATATGGTGAGTTTATGACTACATTATATGGAATCTGGTTAAGTTAGAATGGAAAACATTGTAGATAATATCTATATAATGATATATGATTGTCTAATTGACTCATCATTGATCAATATATGTCTGAAAGTTATGATCACTACCCTCTAATACGTCATTCCATTTTTTTTTCAATTTTTATGATTTTTATAATAATATAATATTATATCATATGATCAGTGAATTATCATATCAAGTATTCACCACTCAAGTTGATCATAAAATATTAATAGTGTTTCAAATATGATTTTATACTTCATTAAAAATCACATTAAACTTTTCAAATGTATCCCACTAATTTCTACCCAAAATAAAATAACCATATAGACTAAATTAGTTGAAAATAGATATAAAGTAACTATAATGACCACTACATCCAGTACTCATTATTCTATATACATCACTATTCATAATATAAAATTGTACCCTATCCCATTCACCTTCTCCACTAATTTTTTTTTTCATTTTTCTTAATACAGAAGATTCACATGTTTCATATGAATCATAATGAAATGGTTAAAAAAATTGGTATGTAAGATGTCTTTGGATGCATCTCTAATTTATATATCCAATGTGATAGTTCTCAAGGTTATTGGGCTATGAATAAATAATTATGTTCATATTCTTAATTATATTAGCAATATTTTTACTGTTCAGAAATTATAAAACATTATTCATATTACCAAATACATAATATATTTCATTCTAGAATATAAACTCAATTTTATTCCTAATAATGAAATACAGTACCACCCATTCTAGATAATGTATATAAATCAATTTTTTTACCCAAGGATCATAATAAAAGTTTTATAATTCCAGAAACAATACATGTTGATTAACAATATAAAATGTCCCAAAATCTAATGAATCAATTATTTCCCCATTTAAAACACACACACACACACACACATATATATATATATACTCTACCATTCATAATTTATATCCTATTTTTTGAATATGTTTTGAGAATAATTTTTTAGGTCAAACCCAATATCTAATACCCATTTTCCTGATTATGATAAATTGATTTCTATAACATTAGAATCTATATTCAATGAACTCTTCTATTTATAATCACATATCAACATTAGATATTAGTAAATAATTATATCATATTGAAATATCAATATGATAATCAAAATTTCTAGCATAATTTAAAAAAAAGACGTATATATGTGTGACTTCATTGTTTTATATCTTATCATAAAAGAGATTGAATGTAAATACTACATGTAATATGGTAACCCCATATATCATTACCTTTAGCGTTCTGAAATCCATAATTCATTATATTTATTTATCATACTATTGTTAATATTAAAACACATCTCTTTATGTCTTCATGTATTATAATCATATTTGTTTATGACTTTCAGATAGTTGGGTAGACTATAACATCCTGACCCAGCTTACCCTCAAAAAAGTAGTGAGACTGATCGTCCCGTGAACTCAATAATGTCTCCCAGTAAGTCAGAGGCTTCGAACTAGTAGAGAGGGTCTATAGATAGATAGTGGGAAGAATATACACTCATATTTATTATTCATAGTGGCAATAAACAATAAACACACACAATATTGGAAGCATATATAAACCAACATTCAACTATATAACGAAAGGGGCCAATGCCAGTTTATACAATGCATTCATGTCATATTGATACATATTTGAATGAAATAAAAAACAACCTTCTTTAAATTTAAGTAGATAAATAATGAAAATAATCATTATTGCAAGGGTGAATCCCTGATCATCATATGCTTCTACTTTTTCCATCACTCCTAACTGCAAAGTACATGTAAACATCCACATGAATGAGTCCACAGTCCAACAAATGGAAAAGTCTACTCGGGTACCCCAAAGCCAAAGATGTCTAGAATATGGTGTGAGATATAAATTGTAGAAGGCCGGGACCACCTGTGTATAGATAATTATAGAAAATTGAATAAAATCAAACAATGTGCAAGAATATAGATACAAAAACTGAATTAAATAAATAACCAGAAACACATCTAGGTTCCAAAGGGTCACCTGATGGTGATACCTATTTCAACTTGTACCTGGAATAACTATCTGAAAAGGAACAATATATATATAAGTAATGTATAAGGAAATATTTATCAAATTATTTAATATTATAGCTTTTACATGAAAAAAGAATGATCATATAACTGTTCTTATATTTTATCCTTTTGAATGATGTGAAATTTTCATAACTAACACATCTAAAAATGTCGATGTTATCATTCCATGAACATGCACCCTCGAATATCCATGTTACCATTCTATACTCACGCACCCATGAATGTCCATTCTACCATTCTATACCCACACACACACATGAATGTCCATGTTACCATTCCATACTCATGCACTATGAATGTTCATGTTTCAATTCCGTACATGCCAACCCATGACTATCCATTTAACCATTCCATACACATGCACCCATGAATGTCCATGTTACCATTATATACTCACAAACCCATGATTGTATATGTCCCCATTCCATACTCACAGACCCATGAATGTCCATTTTACCATACCGTACATAATCACCACAAATGTCCATGTAACCATTTAATACTCACACACCGTTGAATGTACATTTTACCATCCCATACACACACACCCATGACTGTCCACAATTCCATTCCATTCTCTCACACCCATGAATTTTCTGGTTACCATTCACCACATCATAATATAATTAATTCATCAATTAATTATCATCCTCAATATCATTACAATTTCAATAATAAGTTAAGTAGGACAAGTCATTTAGTTAACTCAACATTTAACATAACTCTATATTTTTTATAGTTAATTTATCAATTAGCTAGTCATAAGAAAACCATGTCAATACAACATAATATATTGATAAATAAATTATTATCAGGAAACAATATCTATATCAAGAAATTAATTCAGAAATTAATTATCTCAAATCATACCCAAATCAAAATGTCATAATCAATCCCCTGATTTATTTTCTACACTTCAATATCATAACACATAATTAATTCATAATCAACCATCACAAATTAACCCATTAAAATAAATCATGAATAATATTTCGATTAATTATCATCTCAAAGAAATTAATTATCTCAACTTAACCAATTTAATATCTCTTAATTAATATTCTCATTAATTATTATCTCATATAACATAACTAATTCATCATTAATTATCTCAATATAAAAAATTTAATATCTCATTATTAATCCACAAATAATTATTATCTAAATGAAAATAATTAGTTCATAAATAATTCTCTCATCTTAACAAATTTAATATATAATAATTAATTTTCAATGAAATATTTTCTGAAAGAAAATAATTTATTCATAATTAATTACCTCAATAGAACCTGTATAATAACTCATAATTAAAATTTTTATTATTTTTATCTAATTTAGAATTTCAATGAAACTAATTAATTCAAAATTAATTATAATAACTTTTCCCACATAATACTCATAATTAAAATGTAACCCAACTATGTCAACTTGTAAGGGAAGTAATAAAAAACACATATCAGCAATCTAAATGAACATGTCAATCTAAACATTATGTTTTACTTTGAAGGTGGCACACCACTGATGGAGGGGCTTTAATACAAAAACATGATTTTGTAATCAAAAAAATCATTTCATACTATTATGAAATTTTCATCAGTTATGAATTCAACTTTATCAAAAGCTATAGATTAACAAAAACAAAATTTGTTAAAAAAATCAGTGTTGAGGACCCAAGAAAATGGAACTGGTTGGGCCAATACAATATAACTCAAACCGTAATGTGCTCGCACACACGCACTTCAATAATATTGTTTATGTGTATATGAAATTGGTTGTATCACCCTATAATGATACTTTCACCTAAAATAAATGCATCATAGACCAATGCATCTCCCATTAATTTACCAAAACTCAAAATTTCACAAAATCTTATAATTTAAATGGTGATTTCCCAATTATCTAGTTTATAGCCTTACCCGAAAATGATGGTGGGGTACCAATTCAAGAAGAACCACCACACCGTTTCCAATTGTTATTAAAATAAACCCATATACCTCCCACAATATCACCATAACATCCTTGGATCATAAGACAGAAGAAATATTGTTTAATCCTAAACCTAGTGTTTCAGACCAATGGAACCTGGTAGAAGAAGAACCGAGATGGCCGATGAGAAAATGAAAAATGAAAATAAGGGATAACCTTAATGAGATACACAAATTTTGTGAAGAATCTAGGAATAGATAAATTCATGGAGAGGGGGCCAGAGTGGATGGTGTTGGGCCACCCATTTGTGCTACCCCAAGGGTGTATCAGACCCCATCCAGGTGAATGTACAGGTGTGCATGCATCTTCTATTCTCACATTAATAAAATAAAATTCTAATTTAAAATATAAGAATTAATATAATAATAATAATAATAACCATTAGATTATTATTATTATCTTATAATATTATACCCCATTGATAAACACAAAATCTCATTTACATAATATTTAATTAAATTCTCCGCAACCGAATTTAATTAAATGAATTATCAAACTCATTATATTTAATTAAATTCTTACATAGTTGAATTGAATTAAATTAAATCACATGTTTCTCCTCAATTAATAAATTTTATCTTAACATTATATTAAATTAAATAAAACCACAATTTCTTATCATTTAATTAATTTACATGTAACTCAATTTAATTAAATAAAACTCTCCATCTCACCACCTTTAATGAAATTCCTCAACATAAACATTATTATATTAAACTATAATAATAATAACCATTAATAATATTATTATTTAATAAAATATTTCATTGATAACACCCAAAACACCACATTTAACCTATATTTAGTCAATTTATTACTATGAATATTAATTAAATAAAACCCCCACATGACATTATTTAATTAAATTATGTTTAAAAAGATTTAATTAAATAATATCTCTATCTCACATTATTTAATAAAATTCCCCAACATAAAAATAATTATATAAAATCATTATAATAATAACTATTTAATATAATTATAATTTATAAAACACTCATTTGATAATACACAAAACACCACAATTACACATCATGTAATTATATTCTTCTCCAATGAATTTAAATAAATAAATTCTCTAATACATTATTATATAATTAACACCTCTAAAAATAATTTAATTAATAGAAACCTCCCATTTTCATAAAATAATTAATTCATCTTAACACTTAACATAATTTGATAAAACCCCAATTCTATTTTTAACACATCATTTAATTAAATTCATTCAAAATCCAATTTAATTTAAAAAACATCCAACTCGTTATTATTTATTTATATTCTTTCCAAATAATTTTATAAAAGAAAATGACACCCCATTAATCACCATGTAATTAAATTAATTCCAACAATATAAAATTATTATATTAATCCAATTCATATTATATAATTACATTCTATGAACACAATTTTATTAAATTAGAAACTAGAAATTATTAAAATTATTTCATTAAATTCTATCTACCTCAATTTAATTAAATAATAATCCCCCATTTCAAAAAAATTAAATTCATCATAAACATGAGTTATGTTATATATAACTATCATTTCTCAATAATTAATTAAATTAAACTTTTCCATAAATTTAAATCAATTTATCCACAACATATAATTTAACCATCATTTAAATATTACAATTTAATATTTCTATTCATTGATGACCACTAAATCTTCATTTACCAGTCAATTATTTATATTCATCTCAACTCAATTTAATCAAATATAAACTCCTGCTCATTTGAATTTAAATCTAATTTAAATATTTTCATCACAAATTAAATAAATAAATTCAAAATTTTAACATCATTTAAATAAATTCTATACACGTTAATTTAATTTAAAGACACCACAAACAAATAATTTAATCAAATACCATTCAACCTTTAATTAAGTAAAATAATTTCACATGAAATTGAAAACTGAGTAGACTATATGGTTGGAAAAGAATGGATTGACAGACTATATGATGGTCATGTATCCACTACTGGACACCTTATTTATTATGCACGATGGTCCCGCATAGTTTTGAATAACCGTGAACAGCCCGTATGAATGTCACCACCTGGTCTGATTCTTGTGGCCCTCATCAGCCATATAGGAAACTCCTCAATCCTTTACCCCAGTGTGTTATCAAAACATTAAAATATCCCAAATCATGAAACTTCTTTCCAATTCTTGGATTGGAACCCGAACCATGTAGTAAATGAAAAAATTCAAAAAAATATTATTTTTTCCTGGTCCAAAAAACTCTGAACATTACAGTTTAACCATGTTAAAATATTTTCATCCCTAATAATCCTTCGTGAGATACTAAAAGAAATTAAAACCAACCATGTTAACTTTGTATCATTTAAAAGATCACATTGGGCTCCCAAATTACCAGCACACCATTGAAGAACCCGTACACCTTACCGCATTCTTTTTTATTCCATTTATTATAGAAAACTTCAATAAATAATTTTTAAATTTTACAACACTTTTTTAATTGATTGAAAAAACATGTAAAATTTTTCCTAGTTATGAGGAACTGAGACACCATACATCTGAAATTGTATCACGTTATAAACGCAACACATCAATATTCCACTTATGGCACCATTTACATATCAAAACATATCTAGCATGTTGTCATAAGCAGTAACACCACAACATGTTATAACACATAAGTCTAGAACAACATGAAAACATTATAATCAATATGAATCATGGAATATAAATACCCAAGCATGTTATATCTATAACTAAATCATACTATCTAATGGTTCATGCAAAAGCTAAACAAACCATTCAATTTCAACCAAGGAAAACAATCAACATTTGTGAAAATCCTACTAATGAAACTACATGTCATTTTATATTCATGTAATTTGAATCTATAAGTGCCTATGACGATTCATGTAATTCAATTTACAGTCCATATCAGGCCATGGAAAATTTTCAAAATTGAAAAATAAATAAGAACCCGAAAATATACCACTCACTTGAGGTGAAATCATCACAACTATAACCACAAACAATATTAACATCAATTAACCTCCCTAAAAACATGGTCATTTCCCCAATTTCTAACACATTCCTAGTATCCTATTTACATTCGCAAAAAAGAACATCCAAAGTGAAATAAAATAACCTGAGCCTGTGATACCACTTTGTAACATCCTAACCCAGCTTACCATCAAACTGGTAGCTGGGAAGGACTTCACATGACATGAAGGATTTCACCCCATATTTTAGAGGCTGCCGACTACAAGCGAGGTTCTATGGATAGTATGTTTGATTACTATTCCTTTATTTTCTGAGTGCAATGTGGTGAAAAATAATTAACTTAAGCAATAGAAGAAGAAAATATATAGAAATAGACATCTGAATAAATAAAGAGATCAATGCTAGTTTATACAATACATGCTTGTCATGAAGATACATATATTAAAGAGTTAAAAAAACAACATGATTTACATTTAAATACATAAATATGGAAAATAATAAAAGTCGTAAGGAAGATCTTCGTGAGCATCTCGAGCTCCATCTCATTCCTTTTCTTCTAACTCCCAAATACATGTAAACTGCTACAAGAATGTGTCCATAGTCCTATAAAAAATGTATACCCAGGTTCCCGAGTGAAATGGCAGTGAGAATAGTGAATTAGATAAAAATATCAATAGCTTGGGACGACTCGTGTCTTTCTCAAGATAGAAAATAATATAAAATTTAATATCATATATGTATATTGAAGTAATAATGGAATAGAATAAATAACGAACAAATTTTCCAGGTTCCAAAGGGACCCATGAATGTGATACCTACTTCAGATCATTGCCAAAATAAGTTTCTAAAAAGTAATAATGTATATATAAATAATGAGTAATAAAATATTCATCACATTATTTAATATTATTTTATTAACCAAAGAAATGAATGATCATGTTACCATTCCTATATTTTAAACATTTTAATGATGTTATCTTTACATATCTTAGACACACATCAATTTACATGTGAACATTACTTGCTCAGTCACCCATGGATATTCATGTTGCCATTCTATACTCACAAACCCATGAATGTACAAGATACCATTCCATTATCACGCACCCATAAATATTCACGTTACCATTCCACACTCACATACAATAAATGTTCATGTTACCATTCCATACACTAGTTCCCATGAATGACCATGTTACAGTTCCACACTCATGCACCCATGAATGATCATGTTACCCTTCTATACACATGTACCCCAAATTCCCATGTTATCTTTCTGTTGGGTAAAAATATACCAAGGTAGCATTGAAGAATTTTTAAGGTGACTTTTTTTGTTGAAAAGGAAGAGTATTTTATTGACAAAGATGGAATCAATTAAAAGTTTTCATGGTCCAATTATATTATTGAATGTTTTTGTTGAAAAAGAACGAAGAAAGAGGAATGGTTGATCTAGAGGTGCTATCAAAGATCATATATAAGGTGGCGTTGTTTTCTAGTGTTTTCCAATATTTTGGGCCTAAAAACATGAATATGGAGATATGTGTTTTTTCTAATAGATTTTTCATGAAGATTTGATGGTCGATTGAAAATATGTGTGCAAAGCATTTTTAAGGAATAAAATTATAATAATTGGATAAGGAAGGATCAGTGAAAATTATTTGAAAATGGGTGTGAAAGATGAGGTTTTGCGAAAGAAACTTTTAATCCCAATGCGATCTCAAATGGGGTTTTGCGCTCTCAAAGAGGATCTTGCGTGACATTGTTAATCTTCCGCATAGGCATTGATGCCGCCTATAAATAAGAGGTGTCCCCACTAATTAGATAGTTCCCTACACATAGAGATAATTTGAGCTCTATATCACATAAGAATTTTATGAAAATGAAGTTGCACGAATGATTTTGAGTTAAATGAATTCATAAAAAGATGAACATACGTTTTTAGTTACCTGTATGATTTATGTTTCATTCAAGGGGAATTTCATGACTAAATTGTAATATTTTGTGCTAAGCATTGATGTTGTGTGAAGGAATAGTAAGGTTTGCGTGAAGGATTTGAGGTTTTTTAGTAATACTATGGTAAAGTTATATTCATCTGTGTATTAATGTGGAATATCAATAGAGATTTTTCATATGGTGGAGGATGTTTTATTTTGAGATAATAAAGATATATAAAAATATATAAACTATAATTAGATATTCAAAAGAAGTGGTGAGCACACATCATTTTAGAGAGTAGTGATATTTTACATTATTGTTGGTTGTAAACCAGGAAGGACAATGAGTCCACTCAGTACTTGTAAACAACAGTGTGCAGGTAGTGGATTCTATAAATTGGCAGATTGTAATTGTATACCCTTTTGATGTATCCCATTGAGGGTGAACCATGTCGAATTTTTCTGTTATGTGCATGTTTTAGTAGTTATTCATTCTATGCAACAGGAATGAGGGTGGAGGGAATTTTCTCTAACAATGAAATAAGACAAAAAAGCGAATTTGTTTTAATCTTTCATGTATTAATCCCCCCATCTAGGTATCTATCCTAGAGTAGATAACAACTGGTTTTAGAGGGAAAGGTTTATATTAATGTTTCTCTCTAAAATAGAGGTCACCATTCATAGATTGATTCCAATCATCGATTGGAATCAATTTTCAGCTACAGAAGAATCTGATTCAACACTACTTATGATCATTGGTATTGTATGTGTTTATAGTAGAAATTCATGAAATAATTGTTGATATCAACGGTGTTGAATAATAAGAATATGATGAAGTGAATTGGATGAGGGTGCCAAGGAAATAAATGCTTTAGGGGACCTCTATAAAATATCTTCTATTTGAAGGTGATGTCATTAAAAGATCACATGCTATGTATGGAATTTTTTTGAACATATATGAAGTTGATTCAAAGGATAAAGAAGAAAAGATATTAGTGTTGTGGAATAAATAAGAATATCTAATAATTAATAGAAATGAGTCTATTCACGAATTCTATCATATGGTAAAAATTATTTTGGAATATATTCCACGTCTTTGAGAATCAATTAAAGACATAAAGTTCATGATGCACATTTTGAGGAAATTTCTACCACTGTTCAATCTGAATGTTTTAGTACTACAAGATAAAGATACAAATGGGATGACAATGGAAAATTTTAAATGTAACTAGATTGAATATGAAATGAGGAACTATAATAATGAGGATATGAAATAATGGAAATCCAAATATGTGGAATTAATGGCCATGAATAAGCTCACCATTGAATATACTTTGGAAGAAGAAGAGAAAAATAAGCTAATGTAATTCCTTTTGTCAAATATGAAAGGAGGAAAATGAAATTATAAAGGTAAAGTTCCACTATAATGCATTGGATATGAGAAGGATAGTTATCTTATGGTAAGGTGCCCCAAAAAGTTTCAAGATGATGATAATGATTATGATGAATTTCAAATTCCAAAAAAGATGTTGTCTACCTTTGTGAAAGGGGTGAAGAAATTCAAGAGAAATTTTACCATGTAGAAGAGTCTTCATTCTCAAGAATTAGACATTTTATATCATTCTGAGTTAGAAGATGTTAAGGTTATTGAAAATAATAAAGATCATTGAGAAAATGCTATGGTGGTTGTTTTTGGTAGTACTCAAAAAAGGATGAAACTGACATTCACGAAGAAAAAGAAGCTGATGGAAGAGTTTGTATACAAGCTGAGTTAGAGGATTCTCCTGAAGAGATAGAATTTTGGATAGAGAAAAAAAAATCAAATAATGTAGTTAATGATGAAAAACTATATATTTAGCAGCATTAAAAATAGAAGCATGTGTTGATGGAAGAAATTGAGAAACTAATGTCATCAACACCAGAGGACTCAGAATTAGAGAGTGAGTATAAATTCATTATTTAAGAATTGAAAATGTAGATTAATTTCTTGGATAAAACAATGAATCATAAAATTTATCATATCAATGAACATGAAGGAGAATTTATCGGGCTATATAAAAAATTTAAGGACCAAGAAAATATTATGATTCCCAGAAAATTATTGGGAAATTAGATCATTGAATAGACTAAAATATGAAATATGTCCCAAGTAGTTCAGTAGATAATAATTATAAATTAATATCTGATGTTAACACTGATTTGGTACTTGATTAGAAATAGAAAGCAGTTTAGATTGATGTTAGACCAAAATTGCTCATTCTGAGAATGAAAATTGTGGTGTGTACAAAGAATAATTTGAAAATTCAAAGATCCCAAGGGACTGCTGTTAGTACCGAAGTGACAGACAATAATTAATTTTTCATCAGGTGTTATTTCTATGGAATTATGGTACACTCAGAAAATGTGTGTTCAATAAAGATATGATACTGAAGGGTGCAATAATAGAGGTGTCAGATAAATTGAGATCAGTTACCTAAAATAGATTTTTAAAGAAAATTTTTTCGGTGAAGATAATTTGGGAACATGGATATATGTTGTACATAGGTCGTATATAAAAATGTCCCAAAGAAGAATCTAAATGATCACAAGAAGAAGATCAATAAACCCAAAAGTGATATGAAAATTGAAAATAGATTTAAAGATATGCAAGATGATGTCAGTCCATCATACTCTGATAAAGGTTAAAATTTTTAATCTATGCCAATTGTGAAGAAAGAATATAGACCAAGAATCAGAGAGAAGACATGGTAGTGGTTTCTAAAATTTCCTTTAAACATTAGACGGTTTTGGTGTGTGGATCCTTGATAGTGGTTGCATGTCTCACATCATAGGCAATAAGGATCTGGTTATAAGGATAAAATATGACAAAGAAGGAGTTTTCTAGTTAGGAATCAATGAAGGCCTAAATATAATTGAATCAGGAAAGGAAATGTTTTGGGAAAAAGAAATATGATGTGTTGATGTCTCAGTTATAGAAGGTCCCAACCATTATTTTCTCAGCATTACTAAACTATGTATCCCGAGAAATTCTATACAGTTTACCAAGAAGAAATGTGTATTCATGGTAAGAGATTATACAATGATCATAAAGGATAAAAGGAAAAATTAAAATCTCTACCTGGTATGTGGAGAAGAATATTTTTTTTTCTATCTAGAGAAGAGGAAAACATGTTGTGGAATAAATTACATGGTAATATCTACCAACCATCCGTAGAATATCAAATTAAATGTGATATAGAAAGAGACCTACCTAAATAATCACATTATTGTACACATACGTGAAATTATTTTCTAGGGGGTATTATAATCATAAATACTTATAAAGAAAAGGAAAAGTCATCAACAAGAGTTCATCAATTGGTGCATGCTGATATTTGATGAACCATATCACCAATAATCCTTGATGTGAAGAGGTATTATATTATATTCATTGATGATTTTAACTGAATGGAATTGGTATTCGTCCTTCCCCATACATGGGATGTGTTCAGTTTTCTAAAACATTGTTGGAGGTAATCTAAAAGGAATCACGTGCACAAAATTATTGTCGTTTCATACTGAAAATATTACAAAATTCAAAAATAGTCAGGTTGAAGACTATATCGAGAAACATTTGATAAAGATTCATGTTTCTCCTTAGTATGAAGTCCCCAATAGAGTTTTGTTTTTAAAATGAGAAATTAGATCATCAAAAATATATCCATATTGATCATAATTGAAAAGAACCAACCAGATAAATTTTGAATGGAAGTAGTTTTAACATCAGTTTACAGTTCTTATTGGGATCTAGTGTGTCTAAAGTATTGAAATACTCAAAATGATATGTGGTATGGAATGAATAGAGTAGTGAAATAATATTATATCTTTGTAAGTAATTTATTCATTATCAATAAATAAAAACATATAAAATTATATTCATTTAAATATGAGAGATTAATCTTTGGATACTCAGGAGAAAGAAAATCATACATTTTCTTTAACAAGAGGCTAGGAAATGTAACTGAGAGAAATGATGTCACTTTCATGGAAAATTAATACAATACTATACAGTGAAATTAATAGTTTCATGACGAATGTGATGAAGAGGAATGCATCTTAGGGGGAGCAGAAGTGGCAGATGCTGATTTATACGAAGATACTGATGATGAACAGGTGGATGTAAAGTCGGTATCTACATAGAATCCAATGAGACTGGGTGGAATTGATAGTAAAAATATCATTGCTGATTAGACAATTCATGTTCAGATTAGAATAATGATATTGCTGCAACATACAAACTTTTTATTATATGTAGATCTTTAATGCTTTGTTTATACAACTAAAGATGAAAAATTATGTCAGGATATTGATGAAGAGCTAGATTAGATTGAGAAGACGTAGATGTGGGAGATTTTGTTGAGGACAGAAGAGCATAATTTCATCAAGATTAAATGGTTATATCACAATAAGATTAATGATGTTGACATAGTGATTTGAAACGAAGAAAGACTAGTGTGAAAAGGATACTCTCAGATAGAGGGAATATATGTTGATGAGACATTTTCACTAGATGAATGTCTAGAAAGAATTATATTATTTCAATCTATTGTAGTGTTGTTGAAGTTAAAAGTATTCTATATGGATTTCAAATCTGTATTTTTAAATGGGGTTCTAGAAGAAGATGTTTACATTGATCATCCAGATGTTTTTCTTATTCATTTATATGAGAATAAGGATTTTTGGTTGAAGAATTTATTATATGGGCTGAAACAATTTCTAAGGGAATGTTACTTGAGGATTGATCAATATTTAAATAATCTTGGATTTCAGTGTGGTAGAGTTGATTACAATCTAAATTCCAAAAACGACATTAATCAAAGGAATATGGTGCTGGTTGATGTTGATGAAATACTCTTTGGAAGATCAGATGATGCTGAATGTAGAACATTTTTAGAATTCTTGAAAAAGGAGTTCAAAATGTCAATGATTATTGAAATGATGTTTTTCCTTGGTTAACAGGTGACATAATGAATGAATGGCACATTCATTTCTCAATCGAAATCTTCCATGTATGTTCTGATTCTATATGGTATGGAAAATTTCAAGGAGATGAAGTCTCCGGTTGCCACCCAGATTAAATTTAAAATGATGACGATGGAGAGGGGTTTAATATAATAGAATATAGGTAGATTATTGGATTTTTACTATACCTAAAAGTGACATGTCTTGATATTGTTTTCTCCACATGCCATGCAGAATGATATCAATGAAATCCTAAGGAAAGAAACATGATTACAGTGAAAAGGATACAACTGTTTATTAATAGCAATATGGATTTCAGTGTCATTTATATTGATAATCCTCAGCGAGAGATTTCGGGTTATAAATATGTATATTGGGATGGTTCCTTTGATGATATAAAATCATCATTATGAGGTTCTTTCTATCTTTGTAGACTGTGTATTTCATGGATATATATGAAACGAGATTTCATATCATTGTGAACTATGAATTTTGAGTATAATTAGGACTGTCAAGCATCCACAAAGTTATTGTGGATGAATTTGTAGCATGATGAAATCGGAGTAGATGTGAAGTCTATGATCAGAATCCAGTGCGATTACTCAAGTTCTATATATCTCAAAAAAAATCATGTCTATCATTAATGGAAAAATTAGATTGACATCAAATATAATTTTAACAAGGAGAAGGATGATCAAGGGCTAGTGATGTTAGAGAATGTTTCTACAGAGCTACATGATGCAGATATTCTACCAATGGTGTGTCCAATGAAGCTTTTGAGAGGCATAGACTGGCTTTGGGAGTCTAGTTGACTCCCCACACTTAAAATATTGTGTATTTTAAACCCCCCCCCTCCCCGAGGTATGCTTTTTTTTTCATTAATGTGTGGATATTTCTTATCTACTCTTTTACAGACCACAATAGAGTTGCCTTTGGGTTTATTGACCAAGAGAGATAATTAGTTCTTTAAGGAGAAGAAACAATGTCTAAAGATTGTACAAAATTTCTTATTCAAAGACATGACGAGAAGCATTCATGTGAAGCAACATGATTAGTGGAGAATGAGTTTTTAATATGATGATGCTAGAAGTGACCGATCAATAAATAGATATCACGATAACTGGGGATATTTATAAAAGCTGATGAGTGGTGTTGTAATGTTTTCTGAAGGTTTCCACCTATCAAAAATTGCTATCACTTTGTTATAAATAGTTGGTGTCAAAAAAGTGATTCATTGGTGAATATTTTAGTTACTCTTCTTTCTCAAGCTGAGAATATCTCATGTCAGATCAGAGTGTTTGCTGAGTGATTCCTTCATCGCAATCATAATCACAAAAGGCTAATGGTGGATAAAGTGTTAACAAGATATCATATTATGGAAGAGCATTCAACAACCCCAAATGGGGAATTTTTTGGAAAACATCCACCACGGAAGCATTGAATAATTTTTCAGGTGATTGTGTTTGTTGACATGGTGGGATAATAAGTTGAAATAGATGGTCTTCATTATGAGTTGTCGAGATCCAAAGATATTATTGAAAATATATTACAAAAAAGAACCATGATAATGAGATGGTCGATATTGGGGTGGTATAATAGAATAGATATATTGTGGTGCTATTTTTCAGTGTTATCCACATTATTGGGAATCAAAATCGAGAATACGGAGATATATATTTTTTAATAATAATATCTTGAGCAACATTGATGGTGGTATGGAAACATGCACAGAAGGTATGATTCAAGATTAGAATTCCAGAAAAAGGTAAAGGAATGGTGTGTGTGATAGAATTGAAAATGGGTGTGAAATATGAGGCTGCATGAAAGAAACTTACACGCCCAATGTGACATCAATTGGGGTTTTGTGCGCTCAAAGAGGATTTGGGACGACATGGTGAATCTTCTGCATAGGGGTCGAAATCCCCTATAAAAAAGATGTGAACCCTATAATTCGATAGAGCTCAAAACGTAGGGAGAATCCGAGATATAGATAAAATTTAATTTAATGAATAGAGAGTTTCAAAAAATATTTTTAGTAGTGGGCATGCTTTGAAATTTGGACATATGTTTTGAGTTGCGTGAAAGGTTGAAGTTGCGTGCAAGGGGTGTTTTGAGAAAAAAGTGTAATCTTGCACGTAAGGCATTAAAGATTCATGCAAGACACAAAAATTATTGTAAACAAGACTTGAGGTTTCCCAGTAATACTGTGGTAAATTTTTATTAATCTGTGGATCAATGTGGAAGATAAATAGAGAATCTACATACAGTGGATGATCCATTGATTAGATGTAACTAAGGGACCTATAAGCCTATAAACTGTGAGTGGATATTTGGAAGAAGTAGTGAGCACATTTCAGTTGAGAGAGTAGTGTGCTTTCACATAGTGGTTAGTTGTAAACCAGGAGAGACAATGAGTCCACTCCGAACTTGTAAATAGTAGTGTGCTTATAGTGGGATTGGTATACCACCACATTCCCGATGTTTGCTACTTGGATGTATACCAGTGAAGGTGAACCACATAAAAGTATTGCTTCTTCTATTTGTTTTGTGATTTCATTATTCTCTGCAATTTTTAGAATAGAGAATTGAGTTTTGTATAACAACAAATGACGATCAAAAGAGGGGTATTTTTTTAATCTGTGAAACCCTGATTCACCCCCCTTAATGGCCTCTAACATAGTTGAACTATCACATTCCATACTGAGACACCCATGAAAGTCTAGGATTCTATTCCATACTCACGTACCATTGATGGTCCACAATAACATTCCGTACTCACATTCCCTTAAATGTTTATGTTACCATTCCTTACTAACGCACCACAAATGTCCATGTTACCATTCCATACCCATGCACCCATAAATGTCAATGATACCATTCCATACTCATGCTCCCATGATATTCTATGTTACCAATCTATACTCACACACCCAGGAATTTACTTGTTACAATTCACCCCATCGTAATAATAATTAATTCATAAATCACATATCATCATCCATCTCATAACTAAATCAACAATTAGTTAAGCACAATAATTAATTTAATAAATCCACATTTATCATAGACTAAGAATTACTCTACTTAATTCAATAATTAACTAGTCACAATGAAACCATGTCAATACAACATAATTAATTCATAAAAAAATATCTATATAAATCCATCTATATATCATGTAATTAATTCACAAATTAATTATCTAAGATTAGCCCCAAATCAAATTCTGATAATTTATCCCCCAATTAATTTTCAATATTTCAATCTCATAACACATAATTTATTCATTCTTAATTATCCCATCTTAACCAATTAAGATTTATCATAATTAATCTTTTGAATAATTATCATCTCAAATCACATAATTCATTAAATATTCATTATCTAAACTTATCCAATTTAATATCTCATAAATAATCATCCGATTAATTGTCATCTCAAATCACATTATTAATTCATAATTAATTATATATATTTATTAATTTTAATATCTCATTATGAATCATCTGATAATTATTTTCTCAAAGTACATAATTAATTTAATGTCAATTATCTCATCTTAACTAATTAAATATATCAAAATTAATTATTCGATAATTATTATTTCAAAGAACATAATAAATCCATAATTAATTATCTCAACATTAATATATACTATCTCATAATTAATTTTCAATTAGTATTATCTAAATAAAAATATTAATGCACATAATAAATTCATAATTATTAATCACTTCCTATGTCACCTAATACTCATAATTAACACTTAACCCAAATTGCTCAATATGTATGGGTGGAAATGGAAAAACATATATCATAATGCTAATATATTATATCAATCTAAACATTTCGTTTTTATCTTCTAGGTAGTGCATCTCTGTAGGAGTGGTATTATTAAAAAAAATGATTCTCTAATATAACCAATATTTTTATACTTATAATAATAAATTTTCTCTAACAATGTATTCAACATTATCAAAAGAGGTATTTTAACAAAAAAAAATTTTTTATGAATAGAATCAATGATTAGGACCCTACCTCTTTGAATTGGCGAGTCCAATTATTTGTAACTCAAACCATAACGAACTCGCATACACACACTTCCACAATATTTCTTTCATGTACTTGTTA
Source organism: Viscum album (assembly GCA_963277665.1). NCBI lineage: Eukaryota > Viridiplantae > Streptophyta > Magnoliopsida > Santalales > Viscaceae > Viscum > Viscum album. The sequence continues at coordinate 1,223,241,487 of OY728136.1, read as the reverse complement.
TTGGTCGTATCACAATAAACAGATGACTCAAAACCAAAATTTGGGAGGAAAGGATGAAAACACATCCAATAAGTTTAAGAAAACTCAAAGTTAAACATATGCATCAAATTTAGACGTTGTGAAACCAATTATCATGATTATAGTCTTACCAGAAAATTATGGTGGTAAACCAAATCAAGTCGAATATCCTCTCCTTCAGCAGGAGTTATCAAAATACAATGTAATAGGTCGAAAGATAACATATTTAACACGTAGTATTGGAAGAAAAAATCAATTTTGTTTAATCCCAATACATGGGTTTCGGACCAATGGAACCCGGGTGAAGGAGATCTGAGGCGGCCGATGAGAAGAACAGAACATGCATAATTGGGATTACCTTGATGAGACAGTCAAATTACATGAAGGCTCTGGGAGGAGATAGCAATTTCAAGAGGGAGATGAAGAGGAGTGTGTTGTGACACCCATGAGTGTTACACCGAGGATGTGTTGTGCCCCCTATAATAGGAATGATAGGTGTTCCTCAGTCTTATTTTTCCCTTATATTAATTAATATTCTTATTTAAAATATACGAATTAATATAATAATAATCATCATCATCATAATCATATAATTTTTTTACCATATAATATTATACGCCTTTGAAAAACACTAAACACCCATTTACACATTATTTAATTGAACTCTACTCAAACAAATTTAATTAAATGAATTCTCTAAGCAATTCTATTATATTAAATTAAAATGCCGAATTTTGATTAAAATAATTAAATTTTTCATAAAATTGGATTTAATTAAATAAAAAATTAATTTCATATGAATAAATTAAATTAAATTTTAATCAATTTAATTTTATAAAACACTCTATGTCACATCATTTAATTAAATTTATTTAACACATATTTAATTAAATTAAACCGTTATAATAATAAAAATTAATATTATTATCATTTAATAAAACACTTCTTTGATAAAACACAAAACTCCTCATTTAAAAATCATTTTATTAAATTATTCTCAAACAATTTTATTAAATAAAACCCCCACTTCATATAATTTATTTAATAACATTTAATATAATTTAATTAAATAAAATTGTCCATCTCTTAAATTTAAATTAAATTTCTCAATGTCAAATTTATTAAATTAAAAATTTATAACAATAACCAATATTATAATTATCATTTAATAAAACAATATTTTGATAAAACCCAAACCTCCCCAATGAAACATCATTTAATTAAATTTTTATCCAATGAATTAAAATAAATAAATTCTCCAACACATCTTTATTTTATTAAATTCTATAAAATTAATCTAATTTAATAATAACCACATTTTACATTAAATAATAAAATTTATCTTACATTTGAATATAATTTGATAAAACCCCAACTCCACATTTAAGACAACATTTAATTAAAATATTTTCCAATATAATTTAATTAAATAAATTATCTAACTATTTTTTATTTAATTATATTCCCTCAATATAATTTAATAAAAAAACATCCAACACTTCATTAATCATTGTTAAATAAAATGTATTTCAACTGTATTTAATTAAATAATTTCGCTAATTTATGTAATTTAATAAATATCTCTGAACATAGTATAATTAAATTAAAAACTAAAAAATATTAAAAATATTTAATTAAATTATCTCAAACATAATTTAATTAAATAATAATCTCATATTTCACCAAAAATAATTAAATTATTTTTAAACATTAATTTAATTAGATGTATCCTACTATGCACATTATTTAATTAAATTTCTTCTAGTGTTGAATTTAATTATATAAAACCCTAAATCTTCATTTACACATCATATAAATTTTACAATTTAATATTTCCTTTATTGGATAATCAGTGACTCCTCATTTATCAGTCACATAATTAAATTACTCTCACCTAAATTTAATTAAATAAAGACTCATCCTCAATATATTTTAAAATAAATTTAATTCATTTAACCCCAATTTAATTAAATAACTTCTCAATTTCATTTAATTAAATTTTATCAACATTAATTTACCTAAAACCCCCTAACAACTCATTTAATTAAATTTCATTCAATGATGAATGTAATTAATTTAATTTTACCAAAAACTCAAAACTAAGTCGACCATAAGGGTTGACATACAAGGTTTGATAGACTATTCATAGATTATGAATCTACTATTGGACACCTTCTTTAATATGCACAACAGACCCACATGGATTTTTTTATCCATGCACAGAATGTGCAAACATCACTGCCTTGTCAATTTCTCCCAAAAACACATCCTACCATTTGAAATACTCATCAATCCTATTCACAATCCCATTATCAACATTTTAAAAGAACCAAACATGCCAAACATATTTCCGATGATTGGATTTAAATGTGAAATATGGAGTAAAAAAATTTCAAAAACATCAATATTTTTGCCCATTCAAAAAAACAATAATTTACAATCTACATATTTTAATTAAATTCTCTATTAATTCATTTAATAAAACGACACCAGCAATATATAATTAAATTAAATTCCTTTCAACCATGAATTTAATTAAATTTATTTAACCTGAAACTCAAAAGTATGTAGACTTTATGGTTTTAATTTCATTGTCTGACCTATTGTGCACAAACTGTGCATCCACAACTGAAAAAATGCTTTATTATGCCTGGATGACCTACAAAATTTTGACTAACCATGCACATCCCATGAAAATAATACTACCTAGTCTGGATCTCCTAAAACCCATCATGTCGTCTAAGAAACTCTTCAATCCTTTACCCAATCCTTTTATCAACACTTTAAAAGAACCCAAAAAAGAAAACATTGTTTCTAATATTGGTTTTATAATGGGGCTATTTAGTAAATAAAATTTTATAAAACATTTCATATTCTATTTCAGTTTAAAAACACGAGAAATTACATGGGTATCACTTTTCCAAAATATATCATATAAATAAACAAAAATATATTCCTCTGGTATCTTATTTCATATGGTTTTCCATCTTTGTTTCATCGAATGTTTATATTTTTATTTGTTTTCTTAAATCATATGTCTATCGAATTTTACGATACTATACCAATGATATTCAACATGAACCATATATTAGAAAAAATACATGGTTAGATGATTGATACTATAACACGTTCTTTCTTTTGAAGTAATCCCCAAAAATGTGTTTGATCATTTCACTTTTATGGTCTCCACATTATTTTATACATCATAATCTTATTAATCCATAACAATTGCATCTAATAAAGTCATTAATATCACATTTTTTCAATTATTTTTTTCATTAAAATAAGTATTCCCAATGGGAATCCCTATTCCATCCAACAAATTATTATGTTCATATAGTATTATTGTGTAACTCCTTAGACAAATAAAATAAGATTTTATAGATAAGGAATATGCCTTTAGCCAAATTGGACGTGTATTATAAATTCCTTATACCCAAGGATAAATTACTCAAGAAAGATTTATATTCCAAAATAAATCATGCAACTATTATATGTAAACTATATTTTACCACTAAATTCATCATATTAACATCAATAATAAACCATGGTCAATGTAGATGAAAAATAAATCTTATGTAGTCATACATAACATGTCTTGTGCATTTGATAAGAACCAATTTATTCCAAAAAATTTAAATTTTTTTTATCATTATATTAAGATTATATATATATATATGAAACCTTAAATGGAATAATAAATAAAAATCAATTTTATTATCTTATAGAAAAAAATTATTAATATAAATATATTATATTTAATTCTGGCATACATATATTCAAATAAAAATGTTTTATACTTATCTTTAAATACAATTAATAAAACACAATAAAATATATATATAAAAATGATTATTTCTCACTATAAAGTTAATATTATATTTTATGATAAGAAGATGGGTTTATATATCATAATACATGGTCATATAATTGAATATTATGAGTGATATTGTTGGCTTCATGTCAGTATTAGTGATATAACATATATTACTCTTGTAATATGACAATATATTTTAAAAAAATCTTTGATCCTAGATGCATATGACTGTATAATATATAATAAAATATGGTGTAGTGTGAATGCATGAGATTTAATTAATCATATATTATGATTACTTTATATGTACCCAATAGATAGTAAAAATAAATATTCTCATAATATAAGGAAATAAAAAGTGATCTTATTTTTATGAAATATACCACATGATATCATACATTATGATATGATCATAAGATGAAAATTATATATTTTTTTATTAAATCAGCAGAATAAATTTTTTTTGAATCATTAAATTGTCCATGATACCACTGTTGAACTTTTTAGGATAACCATGTGTCCATAATCATAGAAAAATCATATTTGGATGGCTAATCTGTCGTCACTGAATCTACATGAAATTACGAATATAATTATTTTTTGGACAATGAATCATACATCATATATATCATTTTATTTTGTTTAAAAACAATCACAAAGTGAAAATCAATTGAAACTCACTTCCACATGTTGTACAATGACCACTAAAATACTCATAGGTAATTTTAGGACCCTAGAAACTGAATTTAAGATCTAAAACATTTCATTAGAATATAATGTGATAACTTGGTGAGGATAGAGATTTAGATTTAGAATTATAATATAGAAATACCATTAAAAGGATCAAATCCTAATAAAATCCCCTTAATTCAATTAATTTTTCTGATCATCAGGTTCCAGTTCTTAAAAAAAGATGTACATTACTAAAAATATGCATGACCGTTAATGTTTATAATCATTTAGAATTTAAAAAATCATAGTAGGTTTTCAATTACATAATTAAACCATCCTAGTACTTCATAGATAGTGGTAAACTATTATGGAAAATATTGTAGTATCCCATGAACTAGATATCCCATAATAGATTCCAAATCATTGATTATGATATAGAAATATCATGCTAATATAAACCATTAACACTTTAGACATATAATTTCACATGATATCAAAAAATTTAAAATTATATATTATGATATAGATGAATAATTTTATCCAATTCATGCTTTTAGTGAATATTCAATACAAGAAACCTTGTTAGTTCCCTTATGATTGGGAAAAACCCATGACATTGTTATAGGGGAAACAAGAGGCATACAAATCCTATTGTAAAACATGGGAGAGTTTATAAATGAGATTTTATTAATACTATATTTGATGAAGAGTGATATATTTATATATATATATGTATAAATTTATATGAATTGAAATAATATAGTAAAATGAATTTATATTGAAAAAAGGGATTTTTGGAAATGATTATATTGATAAATAATAGTTAGTATTTAGATAAAAAAGACATAAAAGCTATAAAATAAAAAAAATTATTTTGGATTTAATTTTGGAATATAATTTTTTTTCATTAGTGATTTTTCCATTGATTGTTAATAGAAAAGTTCGGAGTAATTGATAAATATATTTTACAATTATATTTTTTTTGAAGTTTCTAAAATTAATTTATTCATTTATAATTTTTAATGCATTAAATGTATCACAATTTTAAAAAATATAGAATATTGTTTTATGGTAATACTTTTCCATAATATTTTCATTTATAGGATTTAAAATCAGATTCATTTCAGAGTATAAAATAAATAATTAATCTCAATTTTTTTGTTGAAACTTACTAAATAAGTTTTCTAAATATTAAAGGGAAATATAATTTTTGAAAATTATTTTTTATAGTGTTTGAGATATCCAAAATTAATACATGATTTAAAATAAAACATGATTATTAATGATTTCAAATATTCCAATGATTGAAATTGATGTTATAAACAGAGAAACAACCAAAATGTGACATCCCTAAAGTGTCATAGGATGTTTTAAAACATTATATTATCTTGAACCATGGTAGATGGATATTATATGTAATCAACTGAATTTAATGTATCACATTCTGGATTATACATTATAATTGTGGGATACCACTATATGTGATTGAATTACCCAATATTATATATTATAAATATAATGTTATAATAATGAAATTCTGATGGAAATTTGGATTTCATCACTGATGATATTATAAGGCATAACATATTATAAAATATCTCATTGTGATATAATTCTTTAGAAATATAGCCTTAGGAATGTGTTTTCCATAAAAATGGCTATGCATATGTCCCCATATATAATATAGAGTGATCAATGAAAATGAATGGGGGTTAAAAATATACTAGTCCTAGTCATATATAATGTAACCTATTTTTATTATAATTAAATGTTATGATTGAGTTTTTGGTGATATGTTATGATAAAAACTATTGGATCTGTAATTAGAAATTATCATACCATGACCTATAAAAGAAAAAATAATAGTAATTATCATTATTTGTAGAAGTGACTGGGTTATTTAAATTTCTAAAATAATGAGGAAGTTATTTTTTGTTCTTATGATTGTATATATCACTAAACATGAAAAAAATACATATATAATTTTTATTAATCTCATTTATCATTATTTATCAATGGGGAATTCTAGAAATCATTTCATATTAGGTTACATGTCTTATATCCATAATTAAATATAATATAATAAATTTTTAGTATGGAATAAATTACGATTTTATGAATAATATTTGTATAATAAAATGAGAATAGGTGTGTTTGGAATTTTTGGAAAAGTAAATGTCTAGGATGCTAAAAACTAGATACTTGATCCAATTTACAGCATTAATGAATATACATGTTCTTATGTAATCCAGAATGAATCCATGAATTTTATTTAATGATATTAATTTCAATCACAATATGAGTTTTTGTTATTTTTGTTAATTTTGTTTTTGGGATTTTAAGATGAGGTTATTTCATTTTTGGTGGATCAGCTTTTCCAAATGTTAACAGTAAGAATCCATAATTCACATAATGAATATAAAAGTTTAAATCATATTATAAAAATATATCTACCATTTATTTTCTAATTCACCTACTTTACAACTACTCAAAACCCTAATCTCTATCTAGAAATTTTTTCCCACCTCATTCATTCTTCTAAATTCGATGCATGGATGATGGTTCAATACTATAATCCAAATATAGTGAATTATTCTTTGTTCAAGATGAATCATGTCCTATTATACATGAATAAATGACATGATCACATAAATATTTATTATATCTAAATTTTTTTATGTTATATAAGATGTGAATTAAGGAATGTCTAATATTCAAAATAGAGATTCAAGTAATTTGGATTTATGCATCTTTTAGAACTAGATCATTTTCAGAAGCATATTTTCTCAATTTTGGGGGGGGGGGGTGAAATTGGAATAATAAATAAAAAAAATTCTTTATTTCATTACCATAAAAAATATAGGAATCCATTAATAATATATCATGTTATAATGGTTTATATAAATATTTTTTTATGTGCATGTGTAACCCTATAAAACCTATGTTTTATGTTTTCTAAAATATTATTTTTATGTCATTTACACTTATATTCTATAAATTGATTTCTATGAATTCATCCAATTTAGAATACTATATGTGATTCTTCAACTTTATTATATAGAAAAATATTTAGGTTGATCCATATAGAAAAACTCTTGAGAGAGGTGTGTTAGAAATGGATTCTTGTTATTCCTTAAAGTTTGGTGTCGTCGTAGGTAGAACAGATTTCTAAGGAAACGTAATATTTTTATTCCTATGTAATATCATTCTATCATATGGGTCTTCAATTTAATGTAATTTAATTCAATAGTATATATTTTACTCCTATTTTAATGTAAAATGGTGGTGTCTAATTGAGATTTGTACCCACATCGTACTCAAACAAATTGGCAGACCTCTAGATTTAATGATTAGATATTGAATCGTGGGAAAGGGTCCTATAATATATGGTATGGAATGCTTATTAATGATTCAGTTATCATTCAATGGGGTTAGTCTAAATGTATATTTCTTTTTTTTATTTCAACTTGTACAATGATTCATCAACTATGTGGGAATTTTTTGTTTCATTTGACTATTTAACCATGGTATTACAATTTTGTTTGGTGTTATATTTTTATTTTGAAAATTGTTTATTTATTTAAATATTTATTTATTATCTGTGGATTTATATTTCTTAAATTTTTTTATGTAATTTTATTTTTACCTAGTCCTTAATGAATTTCTTCCCATGATGTTTTAATTACGGCATGGTGCTAGTCGACAAAATCTTATTTATGGGTATTAATGTGTTATGTTATGTGGATTTTAGAGACCCAAAGCTTGACATACAAGGATATTACATTAATTTTTCTGAATATCTAATACATAACAAAAAATGACACCAAAGGACCATAAGTGTTTAGTGTCTTTGGAAACTCAGAATATAATCATCTAATCTTGGTGAAAGGTCTTCAACATCTCCCATAAAGATATTCCTTTTTTTCTTACCTGAAACAAATCTTTATATACTGGGGAAAATAAAATATATAAAGTGTGAGATCTTATTATATGTAATGGTAAGCATGGAGAAAATAAAACAAAACATATACATTTGAACTTCAAAACATGATCATAATATTTAAACATCAAAATCTTGAGCAATGACATAAAACATGGCAGTATTTTAGGCATTGATCATAATGGATCATAAATAATGATAAAATAGCATGGTAAAAAATCATGTAATTGTGGCTACCATTAAACACATGTTATGATTTCCATAGTAGACAAGGCATTGCTCCCACGACCATCATAGTGGACAAAGTCCCTTTCTCAATTGAGTTCACTCCTCGTTCCAGTCCCATATCACAGAACTGGATTAACTTACCATTCCTGCCATGTCTATCTCATGAGATATAGATATTTACCCAGTGCATTGGATGGAGATATAGGTCCCACCAATCTCATAATGAAATCATTTTTAATTGTGCCAAAAAAATAAACATAAATCATTCATCATAACCCAATGAATAAAATGGGTTTCATAAATATCATCCCATCATAACATAATCCATATAAAAAAATGGATATCATTTCATCATAATAAAAGTGAAACCATGTAAATCATAGAGACATTATACATGAAACATTCATATTTGAAATAATGCCATATTATATGGAAAATGGTTTTGATAAAACATAATAAATTAAATCTTGAGGAAAATATAATTTCTTCTTCAAAGTCATTTTATTTTCATAAAATTCCATGAAATTTTAAATAAATAGATTTTTTTGAAAATATTAATTAAATACTATAGAGTATGCTTCCTGAAAATAAGGCGTTATGAAACTGTTAAAATCTGTTCATGCTGTATAAGTTAAAAAAACATTATTCTTGTAATTTTGATGGAAAAGTAAAAAAGTACCTCGTATGGTAAACAAAAGAATGATTCCTTACATACCAAGTAGTAAAATTCAAAATTGGTTAAAAATGAATTTAAAAAAACATGAATGAATTTTTAGAAAATAGGGACATGGATGATAAATATAAACCCAGTAAACACTTACGAATAAACAATCTCGGATAAAAAAAAATTGGAAAAGTTATCCCTTACCATAGGTCTGATATGCTTCGTACGTATCTATACCTCCTATATAATGAATTAAATAATTTCATTTACTTATTATAGAATCATATTCATTGTTATGATATCATATGTAGTTCACTTATGACATTATATTACCCGTTCTTTTGTAAATTCCATGTTAAAGCTGCATTTTGGGTAAAATCGTTTTATTTATTGTACGTTTTGGACTTGTTGTTCTGGATATTGTTACTTATATACTGATTTACTTAATTCCAGAATGTAAAAAATGATTTATATATAATATATATTCAGCATGTAATTATATATTATAGATCAATAAATGGAAGGAAATACATCATTCAGGGAGACGGTAGGTCATACGTACGCATGAACGCTGTTCTCATTTCCATATTGAATTAAATGGAATTAAGTAAATGAATCATATATGTAACTAAATACAGTATAAATATTATGAAATATCATTCATTATTATTTTTTATATTTACACTTTATAATCATACTTGAATGGTTAATCATGGAAAATGAATCTTATCACGTTCGTGGAGACGGTAGTCCGTAAGTACGCAAAAGCGATGATATCATTCCCATAATTATTTAATTGAATTTGAGTGAATGATATAATATATCAGAATCATTATTATGTTATAATAAAAATATATAGTAATTCTTTAAACCATTATACCCATCCATGTAAGGTGGTGGTGGAAAAACTAATTACTCCACGGAGTGAAGACGGTATTCAGTACGTACGCACGAGCGGTGATTTCATTTTTCGTAGGATGGATAGAAGGTGAAACGGGATTGTTTCATATTTATAATATCAAATCAGTATATGAGTCATAATTATGTTATTACTTTATATTGAAACAACTAAATAAGAGGAAGTAGAAGAGGGAAGAAACTTGAAAGAATCGGTAGAAGAGATGACCTCTTCCTCGACGTGCCTCCTTTAAACTTCCACTTAAGGGACTAGAGTTTGTATTTACAGAAGACCAGAACCTCTAACATGTTCATAGGTATGTTGAGAAGGGAAATGGGCAGGGTTTGGCTTAGAATGAATGCTCAATGTTTTGTGAAGAGGAGAGGGAGGAGGTTCCCTTTTTTAAGAGAGGTGAGGGGCACCATTGGAAAGTGTGAAAATATTATTTTATTATAATCATATCATCGGTTTCAAAAGGTCAAAAAAACATTAAATATGAAGATAAAATGTTTAATTGTAGAAACAAAATCATCCAATCAAAATTGTACATGTTTTTGGAAAATATTTTAATCATTATAGTCTTATTTATTTAAATCATTTATTAATGAGGTAAATACTATATCATTATGGTATCATAAATAATTTAATTTATTTGATGTCTAAAAATAATAAACAAAATACAATCATGTAGTAAATTTTTTATCTTTCCAATTAATATTAATAGTTGAAATGATAATTTATATAATCCCTTATAAAAATTAATTACTAAAAGATTTTTGTTAATGTCAATTTTGTCTTTACATTAAGTTAATTAATCCAAATTGTCATTATCACTACCATATGGCTCAATGGGGTCCCAAAATGGACCCAAGGATTCCCATGGTCGGTCAATAATCATCCAATAAGGTTTTCACAAGTGTTAAGGTAATTTTGAATTATTACAATATGTTTTTAACCTTGAATTACCATATTTACCTTTAACCGCGGTAAATAAAAGTCAAAAGTTACTATTCACCAAAAATTATTTTGATCTTATTAAACCAAATTTTACTTATTGATAAAAACAATGTATGTCAGATTTTTGAAATTCAATTCACATATGTGGAAAATTTCATTTAAATGAAAGAGTGTTTTTTAACTACCACTAATTGGTTTCACTATTCATCAAAAATTGATGTTTTTTCAGAAAAATACAAAAAATTCAACCTGAGCTATATTTGATATTATGAATTCAAAAATGATGTCGATTATTTCCAATTCAAAACATATAAGTGGCATTAGTTAATTTTAAAATTAATTCCCGTTATCAAAATAAATAGCGCGTTTTTAAGAAACAATAACTATCAAATGATCGGCGCTTGTGTATGTCCAATTTCAATGTGAAATTAATTCCAATGACCAACATTGTATTAAATATTGAAAATATATTGTAATTACACATAAAAAATAATTAATATGATAATCAAACCATATAAATTATTGTAATGAAAAAAGTTGTTTTTAATTTAAATATAGTGTGTATTTACTATTCATTAAAATATGAAAGTTATCAGAATAATATGAAAATTTTGTCCAAAGTAAATTTCTATATCTTGATAATAAAGAAAAATTTTATTTTGTAAAATTTAACTTATAAACATGTCATAAACTAGATTTTAATTGGGTGCTCCATCAAAAGGTGGAAAAACTGTATTTTTCGGAAAATATTTATTTTACCAAAAATATCTATTTTGTTCTCATACCATGTTCTAGAAAATTTTTAAGATGAATAATAATGTTATAAAATTAAAACTTTATTTGATACTATTCATAACGGGTAGGTCATAATAATATTATAACTATATATCGTTGTTTAGTGAATCCTAGTATTGCGTACAACACACGCTATCGAGGAAGGTCGCGATTGCGTGTAATGAAAGACAAATCAGGAATGCATGTAGTGCACGATCCATTTTTCATAGCGTACCACACAAGACATCAATGAAATTAAAAATAATAATTATCATAAATAATCTTGTTGTTACATTCTACCCCCCATAAAATGAGTTTCTCCCTCAAAATTCATCGGGGTATAAATGGTTTACTACTTGAAAGTTTCATTCATAGAAACCCACATCGTAAAAAGGAATACTAAAACATAATTTTAAAAAAATGATGTATGAAACATAAAGGTTACCCAAATTAACTCATCACTAGGTTTCCACATAGGAGATCATAGGTGAAAATATGGATATGGATGTGAAATCTGACCATCATGTTCTAATGGAGAGTGGTAGAGAACCTGGTTATGAAAAATCCAAAATTCTCAAAGCCATAAATTTGTGATGATCTAATTTACCATCTGATTCATCATATATGAGAGTACTAGGACAACATTTTTGGTTTCCAAGATCATTTCCCTAACATTTTTGAACTTTTACATAATGATAAATACTAACTTGATTTCAGTGTAATATCATCATTGTTCATTCCATGAACAATTTCCACTTCATCTCTATTTAAAGAAATGAAGCTGAATTTTTTATTTTTTAAGTGTTAGTAGATCATGTAATAGAATGATAAGTCATCCCATCCGTTTCTATCACAAAAAGGTTAGAATGATTTATTAAATATACATAGGTCCATCTATAGTTATATTAATCATATATGAATCCCACAATGGGCTTATACTTCATCTATCATACATCTTAATAAAATAAAACTAGTTCCTACTAACCAGGGACTTCCTGTAGACAAGTGATAGGCAATAAAGGCAAGTTTCACTTCGGTTGTTGGTTCGATTCCCACATCCTTGTCTGACGTGATGGGTTGTCGCTCGTCCAGCAGGTTGTCCTTTTTCTAAAACTACATTATTATAACATCCCATCAATAATATCAAAAAAATTTCAATCCATAAACAACACTAACTTATGTCTAGCATAACCCATTCCAATCTTTAGTCTTACCCAAAATACATATGTCCAATTTCATAGTATAATGAAAATGATTACATGAAAGGTCACATAACAAGTAAGTTAATACCATCATTTGTCCCCCATATATGATATGATATATCTTGTTGGTCACATTCCAAAAATGTGAATACCTTAATCATCTATTCTTTTAAAACATGAATTACCATAGAAAATTAGTGAAAACATTAATTCTTTCAAAAGGCAACTCCTTCCACATACCAAAATCCAAAAATTTCAATATATTTAAACCATGATATCACATTGTCCTTATAGCAGTCATGAGCTCATTAATATTATTTTATACTTATCCCTTCATTATGCACATATCATCTTCTTTCCAAAAATAATTCAATCACTCTTCATGGTTACCAGTACCATATAATTTTTGAAAACCAATACATAGGTATTCCAAAATCCCATGATACCCTAAATGAGATTCGATGATACTATTTTGAAATCCCATTAAATAAAAACTTAATCATTACACAACATCATTCTCATAGAGAACATCACAAATTGTGATTACATGTGACTTCCCTTTACACTTTTCCTTAAGTGTTTTCTCATGTTGATCATCATTAACCCTTAGATTAGGGAATTGATTAGCATAATCCACCATTTCCTTGCACATGAATCATTGAAGTGTTAGTAGAGCATTCTTTGTAGACTATTCTCTATTCATATCATTAGCTACCTCTTTCCCATTACATCGACACTCAACTGCTCGATGACCATATTTTCCTCACATTAAACATTTTCTAGTTCCTTTTAGACAATCTCCACCATGCTTCTTTCCTAACATTTAGAATAAATAAACATTCATATTATTTTCACCGTTGTTCTGATATTTTTCCTTGAACTATATCTTTCATTTCTTGTCAAAAACATGAGATGGATATGTTACACCAACATCCAGTTCTACCTTGATAACATAATGCTGAATTTATTCATAGCTACTGAAGTCTTTTATAGCTAATGCCCACCGAAGACTTGGTTTTAAGCCATTGAAGAATCGATCAAATTTACCTTCAGGTAGGATGATAAAGCCATATCCATACCTTGAATGCTTTGTAAAATTCACGTTGTATATACTAATAGATTCATCATCATTTTTCCTAAGCTCAAGGAAATACTTTTCCATCTTTTTCAAAGAATATGAGGGAAGTACTTATTAAAAAATATGTTCTTGAACTCATCCCATTCCATGGTTTCAATTTCATCTCGAGGCCTCGTATTCTTAATTAGATTCCACCATTGATCTACATCACCATCTAAACAGTAAATACCCAGAATTTCTTTTTCATTTTCCGAATAGCTAAGTATAGAAAATATCATTTCAATTATACTAATCTATTGTTTAGAAACAAATGGATTAGAAGTCCCACTAAAAGAAGGTGGGGGTTTCCCCATGAAGGACTCAATAGAATATTGTTCATTTCTCTACTCATTTGAAGTCCAGAATGATTCATATCTTGTGTAAGAATTGAAATAAGATTTTTCACTCCATCTCCCATAACATTGGTTTGTTCAGAAGGAAAATCATTACATTTACCAATACATTGATCAACACAGTTCCTTCAGGTTCCGGCAATCATCTAAAACCCAAAAAGAACAGTGTGAGAGTAAAAAATCATGCTAGGGAAAACATCATAATAAATGGGGTGTACCTTAAATATATCAAATCATAGGTTTAATTTTATTATTATTGTCATAATTATAGGACTATAAACTATACTTATACATAACTTTAGGGACATCCCTAGAGATACCGTAGAAATATCTCTAGGGATCTCACTAAAGTTTTCGCATCCTAGTTTCAATGGATAACTAAACCTTTACTCTGATACCAATTCTAGAGACCCAAATCTTGATGTACATATACATTACATTACTTTTGTGGAATATCTAATACATAACAAAAACAGACACCAAAAGAATGTAATTGTTTAGTGTCTTTGGAATCATAG
The DNA here is from genome assembly GCA_963277665.1 of Viscum album. NCBI lineage: Eukaryota > Viridiplantae > Streptophyta > Magnoliopsida > Santalales > Viscaceae > Viscum > Viscum album. The sequence continues at coordinate 1,223,226,329 of OY728136.1, read as the reverse complement.
AATATAATCTTCTAATCTTTGTGAAAGATCTTCAAAATCTCCCATACAAATCTACCTTTTTGTTCTTACCTAAAACATTTATTTATATCATGGGGAAAAGAAAACATATAAAGGGTGAGGTCAAATGCTCAGAAAGTTTTGGCATGGACAAAATAAATAGACCATATACATTTGAACATCAAAACATGAACATAATATTTAATCAACAAAATCTTGAGCAATGACAAAAAACATGGCAGTACGTAAGGCATAGATCATAATGGGTCATCAATCATGATAAAATAGCATTGTAATAAAGCATGTAATTTTGGAAACCATTAATCACATGTCATTATTTCCATAGTAGCCAAGGCATTGTTGCCAATACAATCTTAGTGGACAATGTCCCTTTATAAATCGAGCTCACTCCTTGTTCCAGTCCAGTATCATTGAACCTGAATATCTTACCATTCCATCCATGTCTATCTCAATAGATATAAATATTTACCCAATGCATTGGAGGGTGATATAGGTCCGACCCTTCTCATAATTAAATCATTCATACGTGTGACACAAAATAATCATAAATCATTCATCATAACCAGAAGAATAAAATGAGTTTCATAAACATGTTTCCATCATAACGTAATCCATATAAAACAAATGGATATCATTTCATCATAAGAAAAGTGAAGCCATGTAAATCGCAGTGACAATATACTTGAAACATACACATATGAAATAATTCTATCTTATATGGAAAATGGTTTTGATAAAACACGTTAAATGAATTATTGAGGAAAATATCCTTTCTTCTTCAAAATCATTTTCTTTTCAAAAAATGCCATGAAATTTTAAAAGAAAAGGATTATTTTGAAAATATTTATTAAATCTTGCAGAGTAAGCATCATGAAAATAAGGTGTTATGAAACCATAAAAATCCGTTCATGCTGTATAATTTAGAAAAACATTATTCTCGTACTTTTGTCAGAAAAGACAAAAAGTACCTTATATAGTAAACAAAAGAAATATTCCTTACATACCATGTAGTAAATGTAAAATATGGGTAACAAGGACTTTAAACATACATGAAACTATTTTTAGAAAATAGGGACATGGATGATAAATATAACCCCTAGTAAATATTTAAGAATAAACAATCATGGATAAAAATGAGATTTGAAAAGTTATCCCTTACGTTAGGTCCGATATGATTTGTATGTATCTGACCCTCCAGTATAATGATTTTAATAATGTCATTTAATTATTATATAATCATATTCATTGTTATGATATCACATTTGGTTCACTTATGACTTTATATTACGCGTTCTTTTGAAAATTCCATGTTAAAGCAGCATTTTGGGTAAAATCCTTTTATTTATCGTACTTGTTTGGACTTGTTGTTCTTGATATTATTTCATATATAATGATTTACTTAATTACAGAATGTAAAACAAGAATTATATATAATATATATTCATCATATAAATATATGTGATAGATCGATAAATTGAATGAAATGCACTGTTCATGGAGACGGTAGGTCGTACGTACGCATGAATTCTGTTTTCGTTCCCTAATTGAATTGAATGGAATTATTTAAATGAAACATATATGTAAATAAATCCAGTATCATTATTATGTAATATCATTCATGATTATTTATTATATATACACTTTATAATCATACTTGAATGGTTAATCATGGAAATTGAATCTCATCGTGTTCGTGGAGACGGTAGTCCGTACGTACGCACGAGTGATGATATCATACCCATATTTATTTAATATAATTGGAGTGAATGATATAATATAACCAAATAAGTATGATGTTATAATAACCATATATAGTTATTGTTTAAACCATTATACCCATCCAAGTAAGGTGGTGGTGGAAAAACTAATTACAGCACAGAGTGGAGACGGTATTCCATACGTACGCACGCGTGGTGATTTCGTTGTCCATAGGATGGATAGAAGGTGAAATGGGGTTGTTTCAGATTTATAATATCAGATAAGTATTTGATTCATACTGATGTTATTACTTTATAACGAAACAACTCAATAATAGGAAGTAGAAGTAGGGAGAAACATGAATGAATCGGTAGAAGAGAGTACCTCTTGCTCGACGTGCCTCCTTTAAACATCCACTTAAAGGAATAGAGATGGTCTTTTGAAAATAGAAGAACCTCTACTATGTTTCTAGGTACGTTGATAAGTGAAATGGGTAGGGGTTGGCTGATCTTGAAGGCTCAATGTTGTGTAATGAGTAGAGGGATGAGGTTCCCTTTTATAAGGGAGGAGAGGGGCACCTTTGGAAAGTGTGAAAATATTATATTATTATAAACTTCTATTCAGTTTAAAAAGGTCCAGAAATCATTAATGATAAAGATAAGATGACTCATCATCTAAATATATTCACCCAATCAGAATTGGACATGTTTTGGATAAAAATTTAATCATTATAATCTTATTTATTCAAAACATTTATTAATTAGGTAAATACTGCATCATTATTATGTCATAAATATTTTATTTTATATGATCTCGAAAAATTATATACAAAATACCATAATGTATGAAAGCTTTTTATCATTCTGATGAATATTTATAGTCAAAATGATAATTTATATGACCTCTTATAAATATTAATTACTAATTTTTTTTGTTAATGTCAATTTTGTCTTTATATTAAATTAATTAATCCAAATTGTCATTATCACTACCAAGTGGATCAATGGGGTCCCAAAATCTACCCAAGGATACCCATGGTCGGAAAATACCCCTACAATTAAGTTAGAACAAGTGTTAATGTAATTTGTTATTATTATAATATTATTTTAACCTTGAATTACCCTATTAACCTTTAACCGCGGTAAATAAAAGTCAAAAGTTACTATTCACCAAAAATTATTTTTATCTTATTGAACCACAATTTACATCTTTATAACAACCATGTATGTTATATTTCTGAAATTCAATTCGTAGAAGTGATAAAATATCATCTAAATGAAAGAGTCCTTTTTTAACTACCACTAAGTGGTTTCTCTATTCATCAAATATTGATGTTTCTTCAGAAAAATAACAAAATATAAACCTAAGATATATTTGATATTCCAAATTCAAAAATGATGTCTATTTTTCCAAATTCAAAACATATAAGTGGCATTAAATAATTTTAACATTAATTACTGTTATCCAAACAAATAGTGTGTTTTTAAGAAACAATGACTATCAAAAGATCAACACTTGTTTATGTCCAATTTCAAAATGAAATTAATTCCAATGACCAAATTTGGATTAAATGGTAAAAATATAATCCAATTACACTTTAAAACAAATTAGAAAGATAATCAAACCATATAAATTATTGTGATGAAAAAACATGTTTTTAATTAAAATATAACGTGTTTTTAATATTCATTAAAATATGAAAGTTATCAGATTAATATTAAAAATTTACCCAATGTAAATTTTTATATCATAATACTAAAGAATAAATTTATTTTGTCAAATTGAACTTATAATCATGTCAAAAAAATACATTTAAAGTGGGTGCGCCCTCAAAAGGCGACAAAACTTCATTTTTCAAAAATTAATTATTTTACACGAAATATTTATTTTGTCCTCATACCATTTTCTATAAAATGTGTATGATGAATAGTAATGTTATAAAATTCAATATGTTGTTGATACTATTCATAACTTCTTGTTCATAATAATATTATAACCATATATCATTTTTTAAGTAAAACCCGATATTGCGTACAACACACACTATCGAGGAAGGTCGCGATTGCGTGTAATGAAAACCAAATCAAGGATTCATGTAGTGCAATCTCTTTTTGGTGTAGCGTACAACATAATACATAAATGAAATTAAAAAGAATAATTCTCAAAAAATCATGGGTTGTTACATTCTACTCTCTTAAATTGTGTTTCACCCTCGAAATTCATCGGTGTTATAAATGGTTTACTACTTGAAAGTTTCATTCATAGAATCCCACATTGTAAAAATGAATACTAAAACTAAATTTTAAAAAATGGAGTATAAAACACAAAGGTTACCCAAATTAACTCATCCCTTGGTTTCCACATAAGATATCATAGGTGAAAATATGTATATGGAAGAGAAATCTAACCATCATGTTTTGATGGAGAGTGGTAGAGAACCTAGTTATGAAAAAGCAAATAATCGAAAAAGCCATAAATTTGTGATGATCTAAGGAACCATGTGATTCATCAGATATAAGAGTACTAGGATAACATTTTTGAATCCCATGATCATTTCCCTAACATTGATGAACTTTTTCATAAGGATAAATACTTACTTGATTTTAGTGTATTATCATCATTGATCATTCCATGAACAATTTCCATGTCAATTCTATTTAAACAAATGGAGGTGAATTTCCCATTCATGAAGTGTCAGAAGATCATGCGATATTATGATAATTCATACCATCGGTTTCAATCACAAAAAGGTTAGCATGAGTTTTTAAATATACAGAAGTCCATCTTTGGTAATATTAATCATATATGATTCCAACAATGGACTTATACTTCATCTATCATACCGCTTAAAAAAAATAAAACTTGTTCCTACAAAGAAGGGACATCATGTAGGCCAGTGTTAGGTGATAAAGGCCAGTCACACTTCGTTTGTGGGTATGATTCCCACATCCTAGTCTGATGCGACGGGTTGTCACCGTCCAACATGTTTTCCTTTTTCTAAAACTACATTATAATAAAATCCCAAAAATAATATCAAAAAAATTTATATCCTTAAACAATAATAACGTATGTCCAACATAACCCATTCCAATCTTTAGTCTTATCCAAAATACATATGTCCAATCTCATAGTATAAAGAAAATGATTACTTGAAAGGTCACATAACAAGCACCAGAATACCATCATTTATCCCTCATATATCATAAAATATATCTTCTTGGTCAAATTCCAAACATGTGAATACCTTAATAATGTATTCTTTTGAAACTTGAATTACCATAGAACCTTAGTGAAATCATGAATGCTGTCAAAAGGTAACTCCTTCCACATACCAAAATCAATAAATTTCAATATACTCAAACCATGATATCACTTTGTCCTTATATCAGTCATTAGATTATTAATATTATTTTCTCCTTATCCCTTCATTTTGTCCATATCATCTGCATTGAAAAAATATTTCAATCACTTTTCATGGTTACCGGTACCATGTAATTATTGAAAACCAATACATAGATATTCCAAAATTCCACGATACCCTAATTGAGATTATATTATACTATTTTGAAATCCCATTACATAAACACTTAATCATTACACAACATCATTGTCATACTCAACATCACAAATAGTGATCACATGTGAATTCCCATTATCCTTTTCCTTAAGAGGTTGCTCATGTTGATCATCATTAACCCTTAGATTAGCGAATTGATTATCATAATGCCCCATTTACTTGCACTTGAAGGATTGAAGTGTTTGTGGAGCATTCTCTATAGACGTTTCTCTATTTACATCATTAGAAACCTTTTTACCACTACTTAGACACTCAACTCCTCGATGACCTTCTTTTCCAAACTTGAAACATTTTCTATTTCCTTTTAGACAATCTCCACCGTGCTTCTTTACACACTTTGAGCATAATGAAACATGCATCTTCTTTTCAGCATTGTTCTGAGATTTTTCCTTGAACTCCATCATTCATTTCTTTTCAAAACCATGAGATGGATGTGTTACAAAAACATCCATTTCTACCTTGATGGGACAATGAAAAATTTCTTCATAGCTACTGAAGTCTCTTATAGCTAATTCCCTTCTAAGACTTTGTTTTAAGCCACTGAAGAATCAGTCAACTTTACATTCAGGTTAGATGATAAATCCATATGCATACCTTTCATGACTTGTAAAAACCTCTTCTTATATACCAAGAGATTAATCATCCTTTTTCTTATGCTCAAGGAAATCCTTTTCCATCATTGTTCAAAGAATACGAGGGAAGTACATATTGAAAAATAAGTTCTTGAACTCATCCCATTCAATGGATTCAATTTCATCTCAGGTACTTGTATTCTTAATTAGAGTCCACCATTGATTTTCTTCACCTTCTAAAAAGTAAATATATAGAATAACTAACCAATGTCCATTTAAATATAGGATTGGTGGGAGGGATCAATCAATAATATATTCCCAACTCCAATAGGTTCATATAGGGGTGGGCCCTGATTTATCATTTATGATAAAAAATTTATATATTAGACATTATAGTAGTCATTCCTAAGTATTTTCTCATTTGTATGTTAGAAATGTTTGGTGAACCTAGTGTGTGACATAGAAATACAAAACTAAATATTAAATATCGTCAAAACCTCATTGAATCTTAATAGGTTTGTATTCATTCATCATATAGTTACATATTATCTAGAATGTCTAAATATAACGCTTGCGGGGGGGCTGAATGATGTGGACACGTTCATGGAAATTATGATGTGTTAGTGTGATTAAATAATCATTATATACTATTCATTATAATGAGGATGGTTTATGTAAATATATTTAGTTTGGTTGTGTTATTCCATAATAGGGGTCAATAAGGAGGTGTGAATCGAGCATCCAAGCATCAAATGGTCTTAATCAGAATGGACCTAAATATAAGGGAGAACGATACATGCATCAGAAAAAAAACTCATAGAAAATATGGGTAATCATGCATCAAAACACCACACATAGGGCTATGCCACAATGGGTCCCAAATGAGAAATACCTGAAACACAAATTATATGACAACAACATAATGGTTCATAGTGAAAAAACATGTAGAATCCACATGCATGGTCAAAAATGAGATCATATAATTTCAGGGAAAGGGAATGTGAGGAATTGGTCGTCACTACACTATAAGCTCTAATCCCTCACACTCTCCACAGTGAAATGATACCAAAATTTGAAGAACTGTGCAAACTCCACAATATATGATTTCACACCACAACTAAAAATCCATGAAAAAAATATTACAAAACAACATGAACAAAAAAATAATATTCCACACTGATTTTCCCCAACTATGCCACCAGAAAAATCATCATTATGTCAATACACCATAACCCCTAATCCCTCACACCCTCCAGAGTGAAATGATAACAAAATAGGAAGAACTGTGAGAAATACACATTTTAAGGCTTCACACCACATCCTAAACTCCATGAAAGAACTACTAAAATACAACTTGAACCATAATAAATATCTTCCACACCATAGTTCCCCAACCATTCCATAAGAACAACCCCACAATAATGAATTTTTACATTGTCATGGAATCTGGTTCCATTTAAAAAATCAGTTCATCTTCTCTATTTCACGTTCGAAACCAACCATAGGTTATTCTTTAAAATAAAAGGGTGTCAAATAGATATTCCCTTGATAGACGTAACATTATATTGGGAGGGTAAATCATTAATTTATATCATTCAACATACTGAGGTATAAATAGAAACCCATTTCCATTTAGACTCATATAGGCATAACCCAAACATATTCCTTTTTCCAATGATAATTCACAACCTATGATCTTCATTTTGGTTTTCATAGCATAACCAAGTCACATACCTTTTAAAGGGGGAATAACCGGTGTGTGAGTGTAAATGGACTTTGGAAAAAGTTATGTTTTCATGGGAAGGGAATAGGTATGTTCTAAGGTCATGATATATATATATAGTGTTAGTAGGAAATTCATATAACACCTATGACTATAGTTGATATATACTATTGAAAAAGATTCCACAATCCATGAACATTTTTCTTTTCTGAAAAAAATAAATATAATAGTTATTAAAAATTACACAGAGAGAAACATATATGTATAAATTTTGATATATAGATATGTATATATTTAAAAAGAAACATCATTGTAGCTTTTTGTTAAAGACATAGATAAATTATAGAAGTGGTCATGAGATAAAATATCATCATTTTGTTTAATATTTCAAATTATATGTCCCCATTAACAATCCATTTCTAGATATTCATTTTTCCATGGTCCACCCATGGATGTTGATATCCTATGGAAAAGGATAAAAACCACGGCTATATGATCCCCATAATAGGGAGTGCATCCAAAATAATAGTTTATGGCACTAGACCATCCAACTTTGGCTATTTCTGATGGCATATGGATACTGTGATAACACCCATGGGTGTCCTGATAGCGGATATAAACTATATCAATTTTCAATAGGTCTATAACCATAGTCATAACCCATGAATGTTGCCTAATTTTCAACTAGTGCGAGAATCGGGCATGGAAGATTGATGGGTACTAGTATAACATTAGTAAGGATTTCGGTTGGAATAGATCCCTTCTATTTTTTATTCATCTATTTATTTTTATATGTGATAAGCCCAATAGGTGGTTGTTGAGACAAAATTCATTTTCTGGGTATTTTTTGTCAATTAAAATGTTGTGTCAATAATCTAGATCCCAATATATAACTGAGAAGGACAATTTGGATGTAGTTTTCATTTCCCAATCATATTGACATAAATATATTAGTTACTAAGAAATTAATTATAATGTGTGATGAATTTTGAATAATAAAAGAGGAATAAAGGTATTCAATTTACAATGGAAGAAATGTTGGTTACTTCCAATTTAATGTAAATAGAAATGAAAAATAAATGCCTTGAGGAGTATATAATATATTTGGATATTAGTAAGGAAATTTTAAAAATTAGAGAGATGATTCATATATGGTATTTAATTAAGGGTTACATTTAAAATATTACTCAAGACTATAGAATTTTTTAAAATATGACAAAGATTAAATATTTTCCATCTATGAAATATAGACACTATTAGCGAAGAAATCTATCATATAGTCTGCTGACCCCACATAAGGGTATGATCTATCCAAAGGTAGAATGTGTGCGGTTATAAATAGTAAGAATAGGACAATGTAGGTAGAAAGATCATGTGGAAGAATAATTTATTGAACAACAATATAAATTTAGATGGGATATGAATTTATCTAATAAGCATATCTACTATAATAATGATTAATTTTCTATAAAATAATAGAGGAATAATTAATTATCCAAATAAAAATAATCAAATTGGAAGGGGATATGAGTTTATCCAAATATAGAAAGAGTTGTATAAAACCATTAAACCCATTTAATAATTACCAAACCAAATATACTCTCCCAGAATTTGAATATGTCTCCAACTTTTTATAGGATAAAAAACATAACAAAAATTAAGGTTAGTACATTGAAAAAAAATAAACCGAGGTAATAAAAAATAAATGGAATGTAATATATCTAACAAAATGGTCAAACTAATATAAATAATTAAGAACCGTAAATAATAATAATCAATGTGTTTACCACAATACTCGATAGATATTGAAAAATGTAGATGAAAAACTCTCCAAAAACAAAATGATATACCCAAAATATGATAATAAAATCACCAAAAACTCATTGATATAAAAAAAATTAAATGAAGAACTCCTCCAAACCCTACAAACCATATGTAAACTAGGGAAACCACAATAGAGAAACATCAGGGGGGAATCTGTGCGATGTAGAGGATGTTCTAGGACAATCGTAGAAGGAGGACTGCATGATGGAACATGTCAGTTGGACAAGTGGCTGCACAAGGAGGATGAGGAGAAGGAGGTGGAGGAGAAATAGTAGAAGCCAGTGGTAGTAGTAGAGGAGGATGAGTCGGTGGCCTAGGAGGAGGAGGATGAATAGGAGCCAACGACGGAGGTGGAGGAGGAAGTAGAAGTGGCAGGGGATGAGGAAGACATGTTTGACAAATGATGGTTCACGGTGGAGGATGGCTCGACGATATAGGGGTTATCTTCCACGAAGGTCTGAAAGGGTGAAATGGAGGAGGATCCTATTATGATTCTTTTATAATACTCATTGGAACATTTATCAGTACTAGTTAAAAACAGTGATAAAGGTATGTTTTATCCGTGCTAAAATAAAAATCCTTATGAATCATACCATTTCTGCAATTTTTTAGTGATATAAAGATGGACTTTATCAGTGCAAAAACAACACTAATAAAAGATCTATTCATCATCACTTAAATTATATCACTGATAAAGAAATATTTTATCAGCGCTAAAAGTATAGCGCTGATAAATATGACTTTTATCAGAACTTTTTTAGTGCTAATAAAGGGAAACATTATCAAAACAATTTCACAAATAATTAAATAATTACTTAAATAAATATAAATTTATTTGTATTTATTTATAAATACGTGAATATATTTTTAAATTTATATATTTTATTATATATTTATAACATTTTAATTAATATAATAAATATAGTTATGCTATTTTTATAATTATTTACATATATATATATATATATATATTATTATAATTAAAACTATAAATAGTATATATTTAACAATATTTGTATATAATTGTTAATATATATAAACATATTAAAAAAATTATAATAATATATATAATATAATAGTTATAATTATAATTTAAAATCTCTTCGAAATGAATTTATATATATAATTAAAAATATAATAAAATATAATTATTATTTTAATATATTTAATGTAATTTTATTAGTACATTTTTTAGAAAATAAATTGTTCTTATGGTTAAAATTAAGATTAAATCAATATAACACATCAATGGACAACATGATGTAATGTATAAAAGAACAATCATATGCATCATACATAAAATATATTTATATATATATATATATATGCATGATAAATATATTCATTGACCAAATTAATTGGAAAAAACATATAACTCTATCATTTTACATAAGAACACAGTTGAGTATTTTCATTCTTGAATCACTATAAATAAAAAACTAATTATTACCATATGGTATTGTCAAGATTGGACAACTGTGTAATATTTTCTTTTATTCTTCAATAAATTATCCACACACTTTGTTCCAAATGAATTTAAAGCCTTTACGCGTGGTCATGGATAACAGATTTCCCAAATTTGGAACATTTTAGACAAAAGAACAATAGTAATATACTAAACTATAAACAATTCATTCCTTAGTTATAATCAATGGTATTTCAAATTATTGTATTTCTTATTTATTTATAGGAACAATAGACATTCTATTCCTGGAGAAATTTGGCCATGAAAAATTACTTAAATCAATAAATCACACTTGAAAAACATCCCCAACTATTCATTTCATTTAAAATTATTTAAAAAAAATTCACATGTGGTTTTCTTGGACTTCCTATATTTTGGATTATACTAATATATAATCATTAAAAAATATGGCAAGGTTATCATAATATTCCTTGAACACTTTGTTCATTAGTTCCATGAAAATAAAGGATTCATTAGTCAGTCTGAATCAAATTACTATAAACTAGTAACGCCTATATATGGTTAATAATATTGTATTTAACATATATTTATTCTTTTCACTCAATTTATTATATCCAAAATGATGGAAAATCTTTCAAAAATAATTTTGACAATGAATTTGATCAAAAAAGTCATCAATATGAGGAAGTGGATAATTTTTATTTACTTCAATAGCCTTGACTTCTCTATAGTCAATGCACAGTCTCATTGATACATATTTCATATTAATAATAATAAATATGTCTCCCCATGGAGAAACACTAGGCAGAATAAATCCCTTATTACTGGAATCCTCTAGTTGATTATGTTTCAGATTTGAAAATTCCATACCGGCCATTCGATGGGGTGTTTTTTATATTGGCCTCACATCAGGGATTAAATAAATAGAATACTCAACCATACTACTCTGAATGATTTCATGGTAAATGTACTATAAATTAATTAATTTATTCATTTACAATAGATCTATCCTCATTTTTAAAATTAGTTGATTTTATCATATCTTCTTCCCCATGAATTTAATTTTGAAGAGCTATAGGAGGTGGATCTTGAAATGAATCGGATGATGCAATTTCTACTATCAATATAAATGATTCTACATGTTCATAAAAAATCACATATTTTTTATTCTTGAAAAAAAAATTCAAATAATATTTTGTTATCAAGTCCGTACGAAGGATTATATTAATTAGAACCATGGGTATGATGATAATGTCAGTAGATAATGGATCTTTATTATAAATAAGGTGAAGTGGCTGAGACATGTTTGATTAATTAATAAATCAATTAGGGGTTGTTATAAACTACTCCATTATTAATTTGAATTGGAAATATTGTATTTTTTTATGAGAACTAGGAAGATATATAGCGATGTAAGGATCCTGAATCAAATAAATATTTCTCTAAATTTGAAGAAATGATTAAATGATCTTCCACCATAGAATTAAAAGAATCAACCACTATATTTTTTATTACAAAAACATGGAATATCTCTCTTGGATTTTTCTTGGGAAAGATTACATGATTCTTTGGAATTTAATTTGCATATTTTCACAAATCATTACGATTATACCCTTGATCATTGATATCTTATTTATTTCCCATGAAATCATATTCCTGGTGGTGTTTTTCTCTACACATTTAACAAACTCCAATCCTCATTAGGCAATTACAGGGGTGCTTCTTTCTATAATTACAATAGGGTAGAACGTCAAAATTTACATTCTTCCCCTTATTTACATTTAGAAAATATTCAACATCCATCTTCTTCTCTTACATTAATTTAATGTTTTAAGACATAGTGAAATTATTTTCTATCTTGTTATCACTTGAGACTATATTCATATGATGGGAATGGTTGTGAGATCAATTCACATTTTAGGAATGGTTCTATGAAATCAAATAATCAATTATTTTAACATATTTGATTATGTTTGTAGTATATAGAATCCCTTTCTATCATTGTGAAGTTATCATCACACTTTGCAACATTCTCATCCTCCTTATACAACATACTTATAAATTTTACATATATATCTTCTCCATGATCACGAGGAATGTATTTTTATGAATTTCTCATCAAATTATATCCATTCTATATTTGATACCTATTCATACTCCTTCATGTTTTTAAAGAATGTTATCAAATTATCTAAATCTCATGATAGAATGTAGACTACAATAATAACTTTTTCCCTTTAGTTACTCTACAAAGAATGAAATATTTTCTCTAAAAAAATTATCCACTGACAAATACATATTTATTTTTTGACCCATTGAATATTGTTGGCAGTTTCCTCGTGAATCTGTCAAAAATTGATCCCCCTATGTTGTGGTTTAAGATGCTTCATATAGGTAAGGTTATTATTCAAAACCTAAGTTAGTTATCCCAATATGGTTACAATAATTTCCATTATATACTATCGTTATGTCACAGAGGATAGAAGTACCTACATGATTTATTTAAGATGATACAGTATCCATTCCTTCAACTAGGGACCATTACTAAACAAATACATACACTAGATTATGTGAAGAATAGTAATGTATAACTTCAAAATATTAACATACTTAACAAAAATATAAAAAATTATTTATATTTATTCTATAATAAAAAAATGGTATCTTTTTTGTCATATTTACTCATAAATCCATCATAATTATTTGAAAAAAAATGTGATTTATCTTATGCATATCCCCTGGGACTGTGAAAATTGGTTTCATGTAAGGCTTGTTGTCATGTACAAGGTTACCATGAGACATATTTAGAACTCCCTGTCATATATGATACTCCACGGTACATTTATTCCATAACTACATCCTCTTTTATAATCCATATAGAGATGAATTTTCTATGAATACCCACACAATCTCTATATTACCCAAATTATAGGATGTTCTTATATAGTTATCCTCAATGTCTCTATTAGGGTATGTTTCATAATAATGGTTTTTCTAAATCTAGATTTTTTTTGTACTATACATAATTGGATATCATCTATAACGCCCAGACCGTAGTTACCAAGAGTCGGTGCATTATTTTATTACATTGAAATTTTTAAAAGAAATAAAATCTCAATGCACAGAACAATTTATTAACATTGGGAAAACTAGGTACAATCATAATTTTTACATTACATCGTGAAATGAAAAACAACATAGTATATCATTTAAATAAACTCGGGTCCCTTAAAATATCCACGAATGTTATTCATGATATATTTCATCACATCAAGGGAAAAAATGAATCATATGAAATGGGTTATCTAAAATGCTATGTAAGGATACAAAATATAGTGAAATATTACATAAATAAGCATAAACTTTAAAAGAAATATATAAAACTAAATAAATATCCTTTTAAAAATAGTATACAATGAAATATAGAAATTACAAATCAAATAATTTCATTTAAACATTCACCTAGATATTACACTACTCGAATAATGTAATGAAATATCAACAACTAAAATCCTAATGAGGGTATTCATATTCTCAGACATCATAACCATACAGTCAAGGGCTCATGCCATGACAATAAATCAATGATAAAAACCCCAAACTAGTTTGTGTCATTTGACCTACTGATTAATAGAGGGGATAAATCAGGCTCCACCCATTTCTAACTATGTTTCATGCCTTCCACATATATAAAGGGTGAAACATTACATAAAAATTCATATGTAATCTAGCAAAAAATAGAAATTCTTTATCCATAATCTTTGAATGGATTCAAAATAGCACATCATCAGTAGAACATATCATAAAACAATCCATACAAAATAGATTATTTTACAATAAATCCCCATTGATAAAACATTAATTATTAAAATAAATTTTTTAATATTTAATGGGATGCTTCAAAATTTTAGGACATCATAATGGCTGAAAATATATACTTATTCTGTTTAATTTAAAAAAAATTCTTTATTAGTTTTTCAAAAAGTTCAATAAGTACATCATTTTGATAATAATTCAAAGATTCATTTTAAAACATTTTATAGAATTTTAACTTTGTTATGTCATAGGATGTCAAAGTACATATATATAATCGTGAATAAAAATGATTCATCATATTGAAGATATCCCCATGGTGTTTTACGGTGTTGTTGTTGAAGTAAGAATATCTTGTATTTGTCATTGTGTGGACTACTATATGTTGAATCAAATCACAATGAAATATTAGTAACTATTTACATGTATAAAATAATATCATTAACAATTAATGAGAGGAATGTGGGTTTCTTATATTGATCTACATTATTGATGCCTTCATCTTTAGTCCAAAGAAGAATACATACTAATGACAATGTATATGAGAATGTTTGTGTTGTATGAGTATCTTATTAGACTCTTTGTATAAGATAAATATCTTGTGGTTTTCATGGCCCTATTGAACAACATATTTATTCCATATATGGATTCCTTCATCCATGTGTTTTGTAATTTCATACTGATATATTAATAGTCATTGTAATCACATTATAAAAACTATAGATCATATTGATTAAATATCAAGCACATTATATTAATGACAACTAATCACATGGTGACTTTTGAATGATGTATGTAAAATTGTCAAGGAACATATTCTATCAAGAAATAATTTTACATTATCTGGATAAGTTAGATATAGTTATTTGCTGGACATGGAAAAATAATCGGTTTAAGATTTGGAGTTTCCATAGCTTGATTGGGTACTATAAGAGATAAATTCTTGACATTTCTTCCATGTATTCTCCCAACACCATGATTACAAATAATGGATTTATGTTTTAATGGAAAACATTTATATAGAGTAATTTATATAGATAATGATTAGTTTGGCATGGGATATGATCATAATTATCTCTTATCATAGAGTTGGGAAATCAATTGACTGTGATTCTTATAGAATTAGATTTTGATATATTATATTTTACGGTGATAATGTAATTTCTTATGGGTTTTTCAACAATGACCTGAAAACTAGAACTACTATAATCATGAATTATTATTTTTGGATTTGTTTTATGATTTGAAATTTTAAAAAAAACTACCCCTAGAGTGGGTGATTTTTTATATATACATACCATAATAGTCTATGGTATATTTTCATCATTTATTAAATAAATTTTTTTTATTGAAAAATGATAGAATACACAAAGGACGTTAACATTTATATTGTGTATTTTCATGGTATTTTAATGTAGTTATAGATTAACTATTGAATAACATAGGTGAAGTGGGATATTGGACAATGAAATAATGATGTAATCGCATTTCTTTGTCAGTAGTCCAGTAGGTGGGAATTGATGGTGTTTATAGGTTGTGTCATGAGTTTCTTTTTTTATCACATCACAATTGGTATAATGGAAGAGGTCTATTAAGGGTTATTCTCCATAGTAAATCAAGATGTGTGGGAGTTTACAACAAAATGGAACCTATCCATAATGGATATTAGATATATATGATGTACATATTGTTCATGGAAGAGTGGATGTTTCTTCTTCCATAAGATATGAGAAGATTAATGATGCTCATGATATCCGTTGGTCTATGCACATCAGACGGAAATGATGTTTCATAATGTTCGATGGCTGTTTTGTTTGATGAGAATGAAAATATTCCTTTTAATCATGGTCTCCCATAGTCTGACTTGGCTAGGGATCTGGGTTTGGAATCAGACACATAGAGTGTTACTCTATCCACTTTTAGTCTTAATGGGGAAATGTGGTGAGGTGACCATGGACATCGTGACAATGATTCCTAAGGCATTGAGTGTTTGTGAAAATTTTGGGTTATATTTAAATAGTTGATTGAGTATATAATTTCTTAAAGATCAATGAGAAAAAACAGGGGATGATCATAGATATATCAATATTCATGATATCATGTGGATTCATGGAGTTCTATCTTGTGTTGTATCTAATATAGATAACAAGTTCACATCATAATTTGAGTTCAGCTTATTGAATGAAATGGGGACATAGTGGAATATGACAATGGCCTATTATCCTTACACATTCATGTTATAAAATAGAATGGTATATAAATTATAGAAAATTAAGGTAATGGCCCGGACCTCTCTGGTCCATTACTTTGTGAAAATATGGGGCTAGTGCTGTTTCATGAAATCAAGGTGACTTGGAGGTGTATTTGGGTGATTTTTTTTAATGAAAATTGATAGTCATGTAGCTTTCGTACGGTTGGCACACCGTTTGTTAAACTGTGCGGCCAAGCCATGTTTAGAAAGCCTTTATGGCAGTAGAGACTGCATGGGAGGCACACGGTCTGTCTAAACCGTGTCGACAAACATTACGAGCTGAGTGGGTAAGGCAGTGGTGACCGCACGATTAGCACATTGTTTGTCTAACCGTGCGACTAGGCCGTGCGGGCAAATAAAGTTAGATCCTAAATTTTAGGATCTTGACCATTTAGCCTTTATCTTTCTCGTTTAAGACCCTAATCAGTTATAACATTGTATTACCGTTTCTTAGAGGTAGAAGAACCTCTCCCAAGCATTTTGGAGGTGATCTGGAGGCATCTCTTCTCAAATCAAAGATGGTTCCTCAAGGTATGTGATCGTTCTTGTTGGGTTATTAGATCTTCTCTGATATACTCTTTCTCATCCCTTGGTATCTTCGATATACGCCCATTATGGGTAGATCTAATTGTGTGGATGTCTTTTAGGATGATTCTTGGACTTGATCTTGCTAGGAGGAGAGATATAAGGCGAGGTTTGGAGAATCAACCCGGGTTTCTTGAACAATCTTTGACCATTGTTGTTTCTCTCAAAAACCTTTTAGGTAGGGATTTTACCTTCGTCTCTCTAATTTTGGCATCATGCGGGATGGGTGTCCTCATGCTTTCAGGAGATATAGTTGAACTAATTTAATGATGATAATAACTTTCTTAAAGGAAGGGGATGGGGAAAGTTGTCTTCTTTATCATTGTTTATCATTTGTTATGTTGTGAATTGCATATGCCTATGCCTACTAAAAATCACTGACTATTGGGGCCTTTGCTTGCACAATTAAATATTGTTATATCTTTCTAGACCATTTCATTGGATGGAAACTTATGGAATTTGGAAATTGGTTAATCACGTAATGTTGGCTGATTATATGAATATCTAGAACCCATGTGTGATCACCCCGGTTGAAACAAATGGAATAACGAAAATGTAGGTGTTGTCTTGGATACATGGGGTGTGAAAAAGGGGGTTAATCATCGGTTATTACGAATAGTATGGCCATTGGGGCTATAGTAAATTATATTAAAGGGTAAATGATTTGGAGGGAGCCTTGATTTGTGATACGGATGTGGAGATGAGGTTATAGTGGCAGCAGGGCTACAGTAGTGAGTTGTGATGTTAGAAGAAAGGGGAAAGTTGATAAATGTATTGTGGGGAACGATAATGAATTAAACACGTGAAAAATCAATGGGGATTGATGGATGATAAAATTTTTGGTTTTGTGTTTCTTGTGTTCTATCTAACTTGATTTATGGTTTCTTGGGTTTTTTCGACGAAACACTTGATTTGGTTTGTAATTGCTTAGTAGTTAAGGAAATAATAAACTAATACTGTTGAAACATGAAAAGCTAAATGGGGTTGGGTTTGTTTGTTGTATGCATGCTTCGTAGTAGTAGTGCCAAGGCACATACTAAGGTTCTCTGTTTAGAAGACATAGGTTGGGTTGTGTATTTGATATATATATATATGTATCTGTATCTTTGTGTTTTGTAGCACCACGCCCATGTTGAGCACCTAGTGCCGAACAATCCCATTTTATTGGAGAGGGTGTTTTTCCCTTAGTTACTAGCTCCTTACGGCTCCTTCTTTCATAGGCTATGATGGCATGAGGCGACCTTACACACAAGACTCTTTGGGTAGGATTCGATTTGGGTGGTTTTATCCCAAGAATCTTCGGCCAGGATAGGTTGTGATGGCTTGAGGCGACCTTACACCCAAGAATCTTCGGGTAGGGTTTGATTTGTGTGATTCATATCCCAAGACTCTTCGGATAGGTTTGTCTTCTAGAGAATCTTTGGGATGAGGCCCAGGTGATTTCAGGCAGGGATGTGATTGTGGTTTGTGAGGCCCAGGTGTGGGCAGGCAGGGTATGTGGTTTGTGAGGCCCAGGTGTGTGCCTGTAGGAAGAGTGTGGTAGCGTCAAGACGTTCTCCATTAGGAAGAGCTGTTAATAGTGGGAAATGGTGTGGGGTACCCAATAATCATATTCTTATATACTACTACATGTTGTTTTGTGTTTTTGGTAAGCGTGTCTTGTGAGGTTCGGTGGATAGAACTCCTTTCTAGGTTTTGATTTCTTCTGTTTTTCTCATGGGACATTAGGATGTCTTCCCACCTGTGCACGAGTGCTTTTGGGTTCCCTACTAAGTATACTTGAATGCTCACCCTACGTTTTCTTTTAGGTTTCCAAGAGGACTAACTGGGCCATGCGTGACCCTACTAGTCAGGATAGTTGGAGTTGTCTCATTTTTTTGTACTCTTGTTTCATTTGGCATTGTATTTTTGAGTTTTCTTGTATGTGTACTTGTTTCAGAATTGAGTAAACAAGCATGTGGGAATGGTTTGGGTTTATTTTTATTTACTTTTTCCTCTTTATTTTGGTTCTTAACTCATCCTATTTCCCGATCCTAAATATTAAAAAGCTTAATGCCTCCCATATTTGTGAAAACTCATACCCTTGGTGCTAGTCGCCACTCTTGGACCTACTGGAGGCATGACTCGGGGGGTCATTATCTCCTTTTCACCATTTCCAGCTCAGGAGATGCAACATTGGTGGGAAGGGGTCATGACCAAATGGAATTAGAGCTGATGGTTGAGAGACAGGATGGAGTTTGGAGTTAGGCACAATTAGGATTGAATGGGATGGTAGGGCAATAGTGTTAGGTGATCTTGGTGCGTGACATAGGCTAGGGATGACCGGCTAGGACACATGATTTTAGGGACCCCCATGATCCGATGCAAGGACTCTGAGACTACCAAATGACCAAGTGAGACAACAATGATTTCAAGGTAGAGACACTAGGGAAGGTACATGCATCATCATGTTTGTGTTTTACTTTATTTGGGTGTGCTGGGAATGAAATTGAAATAAAGATATAAAATGAAACCTTGAGGAATTTCCTTACTACTTGGGATTAGGTGATCTCTGATTACTGTACAACTATAAAACCTAGATGTTGTCCCAGGGTGACTCAGACTATCAAGGCCCAAAAAATTTAGGCGGTCAATTAGTTGAGGATTTACCGAGAGAAGGAAGATGATCAGTGGCAGAAGACTCTCTGTTCTCTCCAGCGACAAACCCTCAATAAGTACAAGGGTATTACTTCAGATATAGAGACATAGGTGTGTCTTGAGGATCTAGGGATCAATTTTATTTTGATTTGTGATCCGAGGGACTTATGGGTTCCCCAAGAAGTTAGTCAGCTGAGAGGTGTGGCATGTCAGTGGTGGACGCTCTACCTCGGGGAGAGGTAAGAGGCAGAGGTTTTGTGGGCTGACTTTGATAAGGAGTTCTGAGAGGAATTCCTTTCATCGATGATCAAGTTAGAGAAGTGGCAGGAGTTACTCTCCCTCCAGCAGGGGAGTATTTTATTAAGTGAGTTGGGCAACATGTTCAAAGGTCTTCTACACTTTTATCTAGATCTCTTTCTAGATGAGAAGTATCGGGCAAGATGTTTGGAGGTGGTTCTTCATCCTTCCCTCCCGTATGTTGTTAACCCCTTCACCCTTCCGACATACATGGTAGTAAAGAAGAAGGAATAGGTTGTAGAGAGGATTCACTCGTAGGGCGGTGCACCACTGGAGAGGATCCAGCCAGGTTCATCAAAGGGGAAGGCAGTCAGCGGAAGGTCTCCTGCGACAGGACCTTTCAAATTCATGCTAGTAGGAAGCAGGCCCTAACAGTTCCAGTTCAGATCGTTGGGTCCTCGTCCCTTTTTCATGAGCCTAGGACTGGAGTTTTTCTCTTGTGGATGTTTTATGAACATTCAAAGTCGGTGCCCAACCCAAAATCAGTACGGTGGAGGTGGTCAAGTTTAGTGTATGCCTCATCACCACCAGTTGCCGGCGAGGCCCTTCCAGCAGCCGCATGACCCTGCTCCTCCGAGGGTAGACATTGCAAGAGGAGGCTGACCTCAGGGCACTCCTCTGGGACCTCGACCAGGGCATGGTTGGGGAGGTGGTCGACATCAGAGAGGTAGAGGAGGTGGGCGTGGATAGTTACATGCAAAATAGTTGGTAGCTCTAGCAGGACCAGATGTGGTGTGATGTACGATTTGTTTGTTCAGCACACTCATTTCTTCTTTGTTCGATTCGAGAGCTTCACATTATTTTTTTCCACCCGTTCTAGACCATGCCTAGGGTCTAGACATAGGGAGAATTTCCATACCTCGGGTACTGAGTACACCAATTGGAGATCATACCAGTGTATCTTGTGTTTTCCGGGGATGTTGGATGATGTTGGGACCACATCAATCTAGTAGGGATCTCCTTTTGTTACAGATGCAGCTATACGATGTCATCATAGGCATCGACTGGTTGTTTTCTGTTAGTTCCATTATGGACTACTTCTAAAGAAGAGTCACGTTCTCTGACGTGGATATGTATCGTGTAGTTTTAGTTGGCGAGAGGAGTTATCTGGTGGGATTTTGGCATTTTAAGCCTCTACTTTCCATGTTATGCGAGTTATCAGTGGTTTCAGCTGATACAAAGATGATGGATGTCCCAGATGTTGTTGGGTAGTTCCTCGATGTTTTTCCATTGGAGGTTTTGACTCAACCCCCCCCCCCCCCCCCCCCGATGTGACGTTGAGTTCGGGATAGACTTACCGCCTCGTGCTCGTCCGATTTCGATGGCCCCTTATCGGATGGTACCTTTGGAGTTGCAGGAGTTATGGATTCAGATTGATGATCTGATGGACAAGGGTTTTGTTCGACCTAGCGTTTCACCATGGGGTGCTCTAGTTTTTTTGTGGAGAAGGAATATGGTCGTCTAAGGATATGTGTAGACTACCGAAGGCTGAATTAGGTAACGGTCAAGAACCCAAACCTCATTCCAAGGATAGATTATCTCTTCGAACAGATGAGGGGAGCGGGTTGGTTTTCTAAGATTGATCTATGATCTGTATATCATCAGTTGAGGGTAAAGGACATTGACATATTGAAGATGAATTTCAGGTGCAGGAATGGGCATTTCGAGTTTTGAGTGATTCTGTTTGGAGTTACGAATGCAGTAGCTGTGTTCATGGGACTTATGAACATTGTCTTCCAAGAGTTTCTACACTGGTTCGTCATTGTGTTCATCAACAACATCCTGATCTAGTCAATATTAGAGGAGGAGCACATTGAGCATCTCATGGAAGTCTTGGATGTCCTTCGACACCACCATCTTTATGAGAAATTGTCGAACTGTATGTTCTTGATGTAATAAGTACACTTCCTTGTGGACGTGGTGTCTCAGCATGGAGTGTCAGTGGTCCCGTCAAAGGTGGAGGCAGTTGTTTCTTGGGCGGCACCCAAGAGCGTGGATGAAGTTCGTAGTTTCCTTGGGTTGGAAGGTTATTATCGGAGGTTCATTTCAGACTTCTCTTAAGTTGCTGCTCCATTAATAGCTTTGACTAGGAAGAACCAGGTCTTTCTATGGAGTGATCAGTGCCAAAAATATTTCGACTACCTAAAGGAGATGTTGGTTAGTGCTCTAGTACTCAGGTTTCTAGATAAAGGGTTGTTGTATGAGGTGTTTTGTGATGCTTCTAGCCTTGGTTTGGGGTGCGTGCTGATGCAGAAGAAGGGTGTTATCTATTATGGGTCTAGGAAGTTGTTCCCTCACGGGCATAACTATGCCACCCAGGACCTAGATCACGAAGAAGTAGGGTTCACACTAAATTTGTGGGGTCATTACCCTTTTGGGGAGTTCTTTGTGTTCTACTCTGATCATAATATTTTGCGTCGTATCTTCTCCCAGCATTACCTGATCATACGACAGTGGATATGGGTCTAGATTCTCCAATACTATGAATTCAGGATCACTTACTCTAAATTAAGTGCAATGTGGTGGCTGATGCCCTGAGCAGAAAGTCACCTAAGGAAGTGCTTCATGAATCTGTTGATGCTTGTAAGGCAATGGGGGAGTTGGCTGATTTTCACTTGGATGCAAGAGTAGAGGGTATTGGAGGCTGTTTGTTTCAGAAGACGGGTCAATCTACCATGTTGTAGCAGGTGGAAGAGTCTCAGTGGGGAGACTCCAAGGAGGAAGTAATGCAGGATCGTGTCGGCCTGGGGAACGCTCCAGAAGGATGGTCATAGGACAACTACCATCAGATGCTTTTTCATGGAAGGATATTTATTCTGGAGGCGATGCATGAGGGAGTACTCTGTTAGTTCCATAGCTCAGCCTTGGCGGTACACCCAAGAGTTTCAAAAATGTATTGAGGCCTAAGGGAATAGTTTTGGTGGCCCGGGGAGACATGGGAAGTGGGGGAGTTTGTGGCTAAATTCCTAGTGTGTCCGTAAGTAAAGGCTGAACACTGTGTTCCCAGTGGATTGTAGCATCCTTTAGATGTCCCAGAGTTGAAGTGGGATGACATCTCAATGCACTTCTTCACAGAACAACACAGAGCTTAGGGTGGTTATGATGTTATCTGGGTAATGGTAGATCCATTGACGAAATCAGCTCACTTCTTAGCAATTAATGAGTCGGTCCCGATGGGTACCTTAGCACATAGGTACATAGACGAGGTGGTCATTTTTCATGGAGTTTTAAAGACTATCATCTTAGATCGGGATACTCGGTTTACCTCATGAGTCTGGAGGGGGTTATAACTTGATTTTGGGACCCATATATGCCTTATAACTACTTTCCACCCCCAGACCGATGGGAAGATATAGAGGACTATCCAGATGTTGGAGGATATGCTGCGAGCATGTGTTCTATATTTCAGAGGATCATGGGTGAGATACTTTCATTTAGTAGAGTTTTCCAACAACAACAGTTTCCAATCTACTATTGGCATGGCATCGTTTGAGGCGTTGTATGGAAGACCATGTCATTCACCCATTTACTAAGAAGAGGTTGGTGAGACAGGTTCTCTTGGGCCAGAGGTAGTACAGAGCACCACATAGAAAGTTCAGCTTGTGCGTGAGAGGATGAAAGCTGCTCAGGACCGACAATAGTTTTATGATGGTCGTTGGAGGTGGCCCTTGGAGTTCGAGGTGGGAGATCATGTGTTTATGGTGGTTTCCCCTCGACGGGGGCAGCAGAGGTTTGTTAAGGGGAGTAAGCTCTCCCCTAGGTTCGTCAGACCTTTCGAGGTGCTGAGGCGAGTCGGCGAGGTGGCATATCTGCTGGTCATGCCACCTCAGTTGGAGATGGTTCATGGCGTCTTCCACATCTTCCATATTTTTCGGTACTTACACGATGACTCTCACGTTATCGACTGGGGAGAGTTAGATATGGGGGATGAAGCGACATTCGAGGAACAACCAGTTAGAATTGAGGATCATGAAGAGAAGATGGTTCGTGGACGAACCATCGCTTTGGTTCGTGTGTTGTGGATGTATGGCGGCCTTGAGGAGAGAACATGGGAGTGGGAGGCTCAGATGCATGCTCAGTACCCATAGTTTTTTTTACTTGTGTTTTCCTTTTTTCTTCTGAGCACTTTTTTGATCATATACTTTGTACCTTCGATTTATGGAATACATTGATTGTTAGTTGGAAGAAATTTTGTTTCCATGTTCTCTGGAAGTGTGTAACATGTCCAGATGTGTGGGGAGGGGGGAAAACATGATCCTTAATAGAGACACATTAATGTGGATGCGATTGAACCTGTGCGGGTGACACCATTTTTCCTAAAGAGGAAAATATCTCGACCTGGGAGAGGGAATTTCCCAAGCCATGTGTTCAGGCAGTGTGTTGGTTGTATGGTGTTGGGGGGCAGTGTAAGTTGGAAAAATCCTAATTTATGGAATTTGGAAGACCCAATTCTTAATCAAGACGCATTATTGCAGATACGATTAAACCAATGCAGGCGATTCAGCACCACCTAAAGGGGATAATATCTCAACATAAGAGAATGAATTCCTAACATATTTGATTAGGTTTGTTAGTTGGGTTCTTATTATAATGAGATCCCTAAGAGGTATCTTGTTGGGTTTCTCTGGGTTGGGTTATGAATTCTCAGGGAGAAGAATGTTTTAAGAGGTATATGATGTAATGACCCAGATCTCTCTGGTCTATTAATTTGTGAAAATGTGGGGCGAGAGGGGTTTTGGGAAATCAAGGTGACATGGAGGTGCGTTTGGGTGGTTTTATTAAGAAAACTAGGAATCTTGTAGATTTCGATGGGTTGGAACATGTTTTGTTAAACTGTTCTTCCAAGCCCTAAGTAGCTAGCCTTGATTGCAGTAGAGTCCACATGGGAGGCGCTTAGTTTGTCTAAATTGTGCTGTCAAACCGTCCGAGCTGAGTGGCTAAGGCAGTGGTGACTTCACGGCTAGTGCACAGTTTGACTAACCATGCGACTAGGCTATGTGGGCACTTAATGTTAGATCCTAAATTTTAGGATCTTGATAGTTTAGCCATTATCTTTATCATTTAATCCCCTAATCGGCCACAACTCGAGATTACACTTCCTTATAGGATGAACAACCTCTCCCAAGAATTTTGGAGTTGATCTGGATACTTCTCTTCACAAATCAAAGTCGGTTGCTCAAGGTATGTGATCGTTCTTGTTGGGTTCTTAGATCTTCTCAAATGTACTCCTTCTCTTCCCTCAGTATCTTAGATCTATGCCTGTTATGGGTATATCTATGTGTGTGGATGTCGTTTATGATGACTCTTGGTCTTGATCTTGCTAGGAGGATAGATATAAGGAGGGGTTTAGATAATTGACCTGGGTTTCTTGAGCATTCTTTGACTGTTGTGGTTTCCATCAAAAACCTTTGAGGTAGGGATTTTACCTTTGTATCTCTATTTTGTGCATCATGCGGCATGGGTGTCCTCTTTCTTTCACAAGACATATTTGAACCAATTTAATGAAGATAATAACTGGATTTAAGAATGGGGATGGGGAAATTTGTTATGTTTATCATTGTTTATCCTTTTTTATGTTGTGAATTGAATAGGCTTATGCCTACTGAAAATCACGGCCGTTGGGGGTCTATGCTTGCGCAAATAATGGTTGCCCTATCATTATAGACTGTATCTTTTGATGGAAACTTGTGGAATATGGAAATTAGTTAATCACGTATTGTTGGATGATTAAATGAATATCTGGAACCCTTGTGTGATCACCCCGGTTGAACAAAATGGAATAATGAAAATGTGGGCGTTTTCTTGGATACATGGGGTGTGAAAAAGGGAGTGAATACTGGGTTATTACGAATAGGATGGGCAGCGGGGCTATGATAAATTATATTAAAGGGGTGATGATGTGGTGTGAGCCTTGTTTTGTGATACAGAAGTGGAGATGTGGTTATAGTGGTAGCATGGCTGTAGTAGTGAGTTCTGATGTTAAAAGAAAGTGGAAAGTTGATAAATGTACTATGGGGAATGATAATGAATTAATCACGGGAAAAATCAATGGGGATTAATTGATGATAAAAAGGTTGGTTTTGTTTTGGATTAGTTCTATCTAACTTGATTTTTGGTTTTCATGGTTTTTTCTATGAAAAGATTTATTCGGTTTGATAATTTCCCAGTAGTTAATGAAAAATAAATTAATAGTGTTGAAACATGATAACCTAAATGTGGTTGGGTTTCTTTGTTGTATGCATGCTTCGTAGTAGCAGTGTTGAGGCATGTGCTCAGTTTCCGTGTTTAGAAGCCATAGGTTGGGATGTGTGTTTGGTATATGTATATGTATATGTATCTTTGTGTTTTGTCTCACCCCACCCATGTTGAGCACCTAGTGCTGAACACTCCCATTTTATGGGAGAGGGTGTTTTTTCCCTTAGTTACTAGCTCCTTCCTACTTATTCTTCCATAAGTTTTGATGGCTTGAGGTGCCATACACCCAAGACTCTTTGGGCAGGTTTTCATTGGGGTGGTTTTAGCCCAAGACTCTTCGGGCAGGATAGGCTGTGATGGCTTGAGGCGACCTTACACCAAAAACTATTTGGGTAGGTTTCGATTGGTGTGATTCTTAGCCCAAGACACTTTGGGAAAGTTTGTTTTACCAAGAATCTACGGGATGAGGCCCAGGTGTGTTTGGGTAGGGATGTGATTGTTTTTTGTGAGGCCCAGGTGTGTGAGGGCGGGATATGTGGTTTAAGAGGCCCAGGTGTGTGCGGGGAGGAAGAGTGTGGTAGCGTTATGTCATTCACCATTAGGAAGAGCAGCTAACTAGTGGGAAATGGTGCGGGAACCCAATAATATTGTTATTATATACTGAAACCTATTGTTTTTGTTTTTGGTGAGCGTGGATGCTGAGGTTGGGTGGATAGAACACATTGCAAGATTTTGGTTTGTTCTGTTGTTCTCACGGGACATTAGGATGTCTCCCCACCAGTGCACGAGAGATTTAGGGATCCCTACTGAGTATACTTGTATTCTCACCCTACATTTTCATTCAAGATTCCAGGAGGACTACCTGGGCCATGAAGTACCGTACTAGTCAGGAATGTTGGAGTTGTTGCAGTTTGTTGTACTCTTGTTTCTTTTTGTATTTTACTTTTGAGTTTTCATGTACATGAACTTGTTTCAGAATTGTTTAAGAATGCATGTGGGATTGGTTTGGGTTTATTTTCATTTACATTTTCCTTTTTATATTTGTGTTTGACTCTTCCTATTTCCTGATCATAAATAATAAAAAGGGTAATGGATCCCATATTTTTGAAAACTCATATACATGTTGCCAGTCACCTCTCCAGGGCCTACTGGAGGTGGGACTCAGGGGTCATTATCTCCTTTTCACCATTTCGAGCTCAAGAAGGGGAATCATTGGTGGGAGGGGGTCGTGAAATTAATCAGAAAGCACTACCACACAATATTTTTTTTGCAGTGGCATCCTTTAACATAGTTAGAAAAAGGGCTAATAAAGGGGGTTCCATTATCAGTTCTAAAAAAGGCGTTAATAAAGTGCACTTTTAGTATTGTTAAAAAATCACTGTTAAAAGTGACCTATTATATGTGCTTCTTTTTGTGTGATAATAATGGAAACCTCATTATTAGTACTTCATTTTATACTATTAATGGGGAAACCAATATTAGTTCTTTTTTTAGTAGTGCTGATAAGTAGGGCTACATCCACGCTTTTCATTAAAGTTTATAATGTGCATATTTCAAAAAAAACTATTGTAAAATAAATAAATTAATATAAATGTATTTATATTGTTATAAATATAATATATATTTTTAAAATATGTTTTAGATAAGTATAAATAGACTATTACATTTAATATATTAGTTATTTAGAGAAAATTACTTTAAAATATTTTAAAAATAATATTTAATAAAAATTTTCTAGTTATCATCGATTAATAATCATTTCATAGATATTTAAAGACTAAAAATATCAAATATAGTAATAGAAATCTAAAATAAGGTGAAAATATATCTCAAAGTTCAATCAGCCATAACTATTTATTCAACTGTCTGTTTGTGCTCTATACAATATCAAATAGAATCCTTTGAGAAGCTCTACTCGCTAATGATCAAATGTAACCTTCTATCACATTTTTCAAGGAAAAAAATGGCCTAGAACGCCTCCATAAGTGAGTTTTTTGTTAGGATACCACGATTTTTTAATATTTAAATATCTATAACATCTAATTAGTGTTTCCTATAGGACTTTACATTATATTATATAGAATATTTTTTCTTTTATTTTTATATGACTGGTTTTGGAGTTGAAACAGACTTTTGGATTAGATGTTATTGTCGTTTTTACAATCTATGGCTTTCCAGATAGACATATATATGTGTTTATTCATATATATATATATATATATATATATTTGTATGTATATGTGTTTGTTCATGTTAATATATTGGTGTGTGTGTTTTATATATTTCCCAATGTATTTATTTATTTATTTATAGAAAAAAATAAAAAAAATATTTTATAAATGTATTTAAAACTAATCATATAAATATATATTATTATACAAATAAATATACGTATAAAAAATTATAACTATATATAAATGAATAAATATATATATATTAATATATCAATAAATTTATATGTATTCATATAACTAAATATATTTATATTAATATGAATATATATTAATATATGAATATATATATATATTATTAAATGAAGAAAAAAATAAAATTGATTAGTGGTAAAGGTGTATGCGTTCAATAGGGGAAGTTACCGGATCGAATTATGGTGGATGCAAGAGCATGCAGGCAATTGGGAGGGGGTGTGTGTGCATGGGCTGCGTTTGGTGAGAGGGAGGGGACTTCACCTAGCCATGATTATAGGGGGGTCAAGTGCTATTTAAATCCACCTCCCCCCTCATTGTATAATTTTTTTTATTTATTTACATCAATCAGTGATTTTTTTAGCACTGATAAAGGACAACATTTATCTACACATTTTTTACTACAGATAAAAAGGTCATTTATTAGCGATTTTACGAGCACTGATAAAAGGGACCCCCCTTTATCTACCCATCAATTAATAGTTCTTTTCTAGTTCTGTTAATGCCCTTTTGTAGTGCTGATAATGGACATATTTTTAGTAGTGTATATATATTGGGATATATATTATGTTATAATTATCACTTTTCTATAGTAACATTCATCCAAAATAACATCTTACAGTCGTCTATTAAGAAGGCTCTGTATCAGGCTCTGTATGGGAGGTCAAGTCATTCAACACTATGTTGGCATGAGGTGTATGAATCTTTATTTTAATAGATGAGTTATGTATAGGGGACCATACACTCAATATATTTTATATGAAGGTTGTTGTTAAAAGCATATAATATGAAATGTTTCTAGGATAACTGGTGGAGATGATCCTTGTATTTTAATGTGGGTGATAAAGTTGTATTTTTTGTGCACCCTTAATTAGGGAATAAACATTTGACGAAGCATGAAATGTTGGATTCATGCTATATTATACCATTGAATTTCAAAAAAACATTCATATGGTGTCTTAACAAATGGATATTCATCCATGGTTTCATGGAATTCATAATGTGTTTCACAAGGATAAAAATTATCTGTATGATATTGGTCATACACATGTCCTCGTATGGGAGGATATTGAACTACAAGTATGTGAAATATTTTTGTACCATCCCATTGTGATTTTAGGAAAAAAATAAATTTTGTTGAGGTTATAATATTCTTATGTTTCATGTTTATAGTAATAAATTGATGAATTAAAGAATATACATGATAGTGAGAAGAACACATTTTGGAATAGTAAACCAATTTGTTCATGTAAACTTATGTTGAATATTTTTTAGAACAAAAAGTAAGTAATGGGTGGAATTGTAACATAATCAATTATATCGTTTTCACAATTCAATGTTTTTTATTCTTAATGGAGAAATTAAACGAGTCAAGGCATGTTAGGGGTGATTGGAGAAGGAAACAACTCAAAGGATATAACTTTCTAAAGGATCGAGTTAACAATGTGAATGAATATTCACGATGTCAATTTTTTTTTCAGAGGAATCCATGTATCTAATTTATCAATGTAGAATTAAGTCACGATGTGAGATGAAGTTCATGAAGTAAATAGAGTATTATTTCAATATTATGGTAACATGTCATAATATAAAACTTCACTGCTTTTATAAAAAGTCATGATGTTAAACCATAATTCATAAAATTAATTTTTACGATTTTAGTAGATAAATAAAAATAAAATATTAAATTATTTTCTCCTATAATGTATTATTTTACAATTCACCACCTATATTGACTTATCATCCATGAGAAGTGCCCCCATAAATATACTTTAACAACATGGCCAAATGTGCTTGTTTTATGCATCCGGATTACATGTCGCTTCATTAATATGCATGTGATTCCACTAATCCTAAATCAAGATGAATGGTATTCACTCATATAAAATTCTATCATATTCCTACATTCATAATATGCCACGATACAAAATATGAATTAGATTCCATCTTATTATCATGACCATCGAGAACATAAAAAGGATCAGCCTCAAACCACTGATGTTAAGTAATGTGGAACATATTATGAATACCATAATATAATGGAGAAATAAACAAATAATTGTATACAATTAAAATGAATTTTATGATCTTTAATGAAACTATTTAGTGAGGTTCCCACATACCTTGATTCCTCAAAAATTTATTTCATATCATAGGTGCCACCATCAAGAATACTTTATTTTCCATGCTAAACATCAATGGCCATATCGTACTATAAGAATTAAATAATTTCCTATTTTGAGTTGTCAAGAATAATCTCAGGATCACTATATTCTCTATATGGTCTATTTCAACACACTTGTCCTGAATACTGATGATTCACCAACCTCAATATAGAATAGTGGTGAATGTTATGTCCTCTTATAAAAAGCCTCAAACAGAGTTGTCTGAATTGAGGACTGACATATATTACTGTATGGAAATTATACTATATCCATGTGATCATCCGCATATCATTTGATATATAGTCCATTTGGCCAATTTATGACCTCAAATTTCTGTATTGCTTTTTATTATGTCGCATTCATCATATGATGAAAGTGATTAACCAGCTTCAAAAAATATCAGATCACCATATGATAGACTTAATACAATAATGAGGTCAACAATGAGAATATATCAGACACCATGATGAAAGGGAACCCATTCAACAGTTAAATATCATGAACATAGATATTTATTAGTTCGTCCACTGTATTTAAATCTCATATCATTAATAAATGACCCAACACATTATACCGATAAACTATAACCAAAATGAAATCATTATCTCTCTTTACCTTGGGAAAACATGTCACATAGTCCATGGTCACATATTCTAAATTTTACACTAATTATAGAAGTGGGTAGAGTAACCTTATTAGTCTATGATGCTCCACCTTGATCCCATTATACCATTTCTACAACACACCTTCAAACACTACTTGGTTAAATACAGTCTATCATACAACCATTTTCATGCCTCACCATATAAAAGAGGTTGCAAAAAAATATTGGGGGTGAATAGAAACATCATATGGATACTATACCGAATGTACTAGGTAATTATTAGAGTGAATAATTTATGTGATTAAAAATAATTTGAAAATTAATGAATTATATATAAATCATCTATTAGAAGCATAAAAGTAAATTAAAAAATATGTCCATAATATTATGACATGCTAATCACAAGACCTAAAAATTAATGGATCCCTATATGTGGTTTTTTAATGCATGAGGTAAAGAATATATAAACTATATAATTGGAATATATATTAGTGACCACATTAAAATTCGGATTTTATCATATTCTTAAATATTAAATGATTTAGTTATCATTTTTTATTCACCTCCTATACTACTAGAACAAACACTAATATCTGCCAAGAAATTGTGGGCCCCCTCAACTCTTTCTATCTCCCTCGTTCAACCCCCAAAAGATGACTTTTTCATGTGATCCCAATATTGTGAGTACATAATGGTTCTAGATTAGTCATATCATATTTTATTTTAATATGACTAATTAGAAAATTGATGTATCAATTAGATATTATGTTTTAGAAGCCATTTGATTAAAAAAATGATTTTATAGATCAATGATTGAATTTGTACCCATATATAGGGAATTGGAATTTGTACATAATCCATACATTTTTCATTTCCAACATCATATTATCTCGGGTGACTATGGTGAAATTGGATTCATATATCAACAGTCATTGTTAATCCATTATTGTACCAAAGATATGAATTCTATGAAATTATGTAATCTAGTACTTGTTCTTAGTATATTTGTTTTATGTTTTCTGTGTAGCTAAATTATTTCTATGTTTTATGTTTTATAAATTATTATTTGTTATGGATTTGAATATATAATTATATTATGTGATGTTAGATATGTCTTCCGATATAAATATTATCATGTGGGTGTTCCTATTTATTTAAAATATAAGAATATAGGTTGATCTATAAAGACTATCTCCCTGAGAGAAATTTCTCAAATAATATGCCAACATATATATTAGATTTTCTAACTGGTATAATGTTGGATGCATTTTTTTAATATCTATTTAGAGGGGGATGTGTCAATCAATGTTGGTTAATGTTCCTTCCCGCATAGTTCCCAAATTGGTAGAGAATTTCTTTAATGACCTAATAAATATGTTATTGTTTTTTGATATATATCTAGATTAATTATGTAAAGTTTATTTTCATTGACTACATTGGTATATCTTTTGAACATTTGTTACAGGCTATTGGTGTAGTCATATTGAATTTTTTACATACAATATAGTCAATTATTTTATTACACATATTGAATTGACGACCATGTATTTTGTAAAGGGAAATGTACCTTAGTGGATACTTTATAATGTTTAGTGTTGTTACATGCTTCATAGCAATGTCATGGACTAGATATTTACTCATATTTTGGTTTAAGATCTTTACCTTTCAAATCACTCCAATGACAATGATGATCTATACTTTTATATGAGCATTGTGATTAGAATTCCATAAAAATATTGTATTGTTTTTTTTTTATTTTTGTTCCCCAACTTGATGATTTATTTTTTTATTCATTATAAATTTATTGGTTGATTTATCTCATCAACTATAAATTTTGATGAATAACTTATACTAGGGGAATAGTCTCCCCATAATTTCCCTATTATCCCTCCCCTAAATTGGAATCCTTTATTGAATAGTGATGCATTCCTAGGGTCTTGTTTATTTCAGACATTGACATAATGGATATCCATTATGGTTATCTATTAAATAAAAAAACAATCTCAACATTACATATAATTACAAAATGATTATTCTAGATCCTATATACATCAATGAAAACATGAAATTTTCAATATAATTAATCCTAAATACATGGTTTTCATCTAATATATACAAAAGTATTTTAGAAACATTTAATACACATAGAATAACTACATTATAAATAATATTTATTTAAAAAATATATAACCATTTTTATTATAATCCTAATTACTTGGAAATGTTACATTTATTCTAAAGAGATTGAAGGTAGAAAATAACCAATGTAGGTTAATAGAATAGTGGAATGAATGGTATGTTAAGTCAAAAAGTGAAACATTTTTACATGTGAAAAAAGTTGGGTAAATACAATCACATGAAATAGATTGTTTAAAAATGGAATATAAGGAATAGATAAAGTTGTATTTAATGATGGAATAAATGAAATATGGTTTTGCACAATTATTGGATCCTTTTATAGACATAATTTATAAACATTATGTTTATAAAATATGTGGTTTCAAACTCATATTTAGTAAACTCCATTTATACTTGGATGAACATTATTTGTTAGTTGATCTGGTATATGGGAATAAATTTAATTTTCTAAATCCCCATTCCCGAATGTATTTTTTTCAATTTTTAGTTTTTATGTATAGTAAAATTAATAAATTTTTAGTTCTCTTATTTACTTTTATAATAAATAATTTCATAATTTAATTTAATTATAATTACCATATAATAGATCAAACCATATTGATGGAAACATAATTAACATCATAAACCATAATAAACCATAATCCATATTACAAATTCTGTAAACCATTTTATTCATATATATGGAAGAATTGACACTGATAATTGTGAATAAAAATACATTATTCTTCCAAAATAATTAAAAAATTATATTTTACGGATAATAAAAAATTAAAATTTATACATTCTATAAAATTATTAAATGATGATAATATATATAGACCTAAAATATAAAAATTATTTATATATATCCAACACCTAGATATGATTACTCAATAATTAACAATGTCGTATTTTTGAGTTTCTCTATTTGAATAAATATTCAATATGAATAAAAAAATATAATACCCATGAATCAAAAATATAAAAATTTATTTATATTATATTTATTTATTTATTCACAAAATACATCTTTTTATAAATGATTACAATTATCTTGTTATAATAGAACTCAATAATATTTAAAAACCTACCTAGAATAGATCTAAATGTTTAATATGTGTTAAATTCCATAATAATATCTAAAATGATAATATTTTTTATGTCAACACCATTCTTTATAAAACAATATTCATGTAATTTCCTTTTCAATTTAATCCAACTTAAATAAGGACTTCATGTATTATATTAGGTAGTAGAATATATACTATATATTACAGAGAGTTGAGTCAAATATTGATTTTTTAAATTTACAAAATTTATTATATATTTTTAATAATAGATAATTATATAATATAAATTATAAATAATATTTTATTTTAAATTTTAAATTTATTTTGTTTATATATTTTGTTTTATTGTGTGTAGTTGTAGTAATGTTTTCAAATTTAAGACATTGAAACTCATTAAAAATATTATTTTATAACTCAAATATATTTTCTAAATTTTATAGAAACGTTCATAGAATATTGGGGTAAATATTATTATATATACCATTAGTGAATTTGAACAATAATAATAACATATAAGGTTTTCTATTAGTCTAAATTGTGGGATCAACTAAACATGGTCTTGAAGAAGAATATGGGCTAAAAAATAGGATAAACATGTGAAAATGATTTGATTGTAATTTTAATGGAAATATTATTCTAATAAAAATATTATATATAATATTAATATATAAATTATATCATTTATGTAATAAAATTATTGTTTGAAGATGATGTATCAATATTTCCATGAAAAATATCCAACCCAAATCAGAAGATTATTAATTTCTAATATAAAAATAATTGGAAATATAAATCCATGATCATTATTTTTTAAACGGGACTAAAATAGATTAATTTGGTTCATTTTTAAGAAATAATAACAAATAAAAATTATTAATAATAAAAATAAATATAAATTGAAAGGAGGGATTGAATAAAACAATGAATATATTATTTCTAATATATTATTAATACTCTAATATAAATTTCAATTAGTTTTTATGTTCATGGTGTTACCTTATTTTATTTTTAGTTTGTTAATTATTCTTTATATATATAAATAATCTAATAAGTTAAATAGATAAAAAATTAACCTCTTTATTTTTTATATTATACAGTTTATATTAATCTTTATTTTTTAGTCAAAAAATTTCTAATTTTTTAAAACAAAATAAATCAACTCAGGGAGTTGAATAGTATACCAACTGGCTATACAATCTCCCATATTCGTGATCTCTTCCTCTATGGTTTCACTAAAATCCTATTTTGGATACCTTAATTATCACATTGTCCCTCCCATTACAACAGTTATTTTGCATAGAATTTCAGTGGAATGTGATTATTTGGAAATTGGTAAATTTATTTCTGCCCATGGGCCTTCCAGATTCAATTATGCTCAAGTTCAGTGATCTCTCAACATTTTTCCCATCCATCTACTCATACCATTCTATCTAACATAACTCTTTAATTATTTATTATTTTAATGACAGTGGTGAGGAAGTCGTCTTTTGTTTTATGATGATGTTCAATGGTAAATGATGGTTGTATGTCTGGTTTTCCATTCTATAGAACAGATCAAGTTCTATTTCCAAGCTACATATTTTCCTTATATTAATTTTGATTTTTGTGGAAATGGGTTTGGGGTGGATGATGATGAAATAGGGTCGTATTGGAGTTGGTGAAGTGTTTTCCCCCGTTATTTGTTAGTTGAAATGGATAGTAGAGAAGGGTTCATAATAAATGATGTTTTCGTAGGAAATTTGTGGTATGAGGAAGGGTTTAAGAATAATATGATAAGATTTTACTTATATTTTTTTGTATTCTTTGTTTGATTGTTTCATGTGTCCTTTGATGAGCTAAATCATGCCTCTTCATATTTGACTCCTTGTGTAGCGTGGTTCCAAAGAAGTTTTAAACTTGGTGGTGATATTGAAAGCTGAATGAGTGAAAAACAATAATAATTTGATAATAATCCCCAATATTGGGGGATTTATTAGTACACAACTATAGATCTCTATGCATAGATAATTCAATCAAATTTGGTGGGGAATAATGTTAAAAGATAAATGATATACAAGAAATAATCATTAGGTTGGATGGACGAAAAATATATCGGTGTGATTGCACCCATAATCTAGTCCACATTCCACATGTCAATGTGGTATGTAGGGTTGTTCATGCATGTTATTATGAACATTCCTAATGAAAAATCTTAGTAGGAGGGTATATCAATCATGACTAGGATTTCTAGTGAAATATGAGACATAGAGAGAGATGAGATGATTGAATGTGTGTTTCCATGTCATGTTCATTCATTGATAATTTTTCTCTTCCAAGAGGTGTGATAGATGTGAAACTCATTCCCAACCATTTGTGTCATCTCAACCATGGTATGCCATTTGGGTCATGTTTCATTCATAAATTTGAGACATTATGGCCTTATAAAATTGTTATGGGTTCCCTAATTTCCCATTTTTTTAAATGGGTACTTGTTTTTTCTATTCAATAAATGGGGACTCCCGCTTGTGAGTATTTAAATACAAAAAACATAAAATAAAGAATTATTTATTAATGGAGTTATTTAATGTCTGTATGGGATAAAACCCATTTTTCCTTATGAATAGAAACTAATATATTTAATGGATTACAATATCATTTACATTTGTGATCATATTAAACTATAGGGACATAATCATT
Organism: Viscum album; assembly: GCA_963277665.1. NCBI lineage: Eukaryota > Viridiplantae > Streptophyta > Magnoliopsida > Santalales > Viscaceae > Viscum > Viscum album. The sequence continues at coordinate 1,223,188,657 of OY728136.1, read as the reverse complement.
AACATATCATACCCTATGATGGTAGGAATAAGGGATAGTTTTCAAGAAATGATTAATTTACTAATAAATATATATAATATATTATTATTGTTCTTGATTAACAATAATTCATTAATTTTAAATAGTAGGAGTGAAACATTAAAGTAAAATTATTTGAAATCAAATTTGTTTTTTTTCATATAATAGACAATAGATTTTAAATTTTATTCCAACATTTATAAATTAATTATATTGTTTAAAATCTAAATCCAACACTAAATTAAACTTTTTAATATTTTTATATGTGAATCAAATGTACACATACATACATCCTCATGGAAATGTTCCATCAACCCTATATATGTAGTCAATATAAAAGGTATTAAATTTTCTTCCAAGAAATAAGATCAACTAATATTTTTAATATTTACTATACATGTATAAAATATTTAAATTATAATAGTTTCTAGATTTTTGAAATAATTATTTATGAAAATAAAAATAAAAAAATTATTAATTGTTAATTTAATTAAATAGTGTTGGAAATTTTTTTAATATTATATTTTTTATCTAGTATTTTTGGTAGTTTATTATAAGTAAAACTTCATGATTATTTTAGATAGTCCCATTAAATATACAGATTGAACAATTTGGTATCCACATTAAATGAATCAGAAGAGTGAAACATTCAAACAGAAAAGAATTCAATAAAAATCAGTTTTTAAATCCCCCCTAAGAGGCTTCGATTCCTATATTTTATAATATAATGAATGTAATTCCATAAAATAAAACATATTTATTGATTTAATTATTTATTGATAGACTTATACCATATTTTGAAATAAAATTGTATATGTCAACAATAAGAAATTATTATTATTGTAATACTGATGATATTAATATTAAATAATCTATAATAATAAATTATGAAAAATAAATTGTGGGTTATATAATTAAGTACTCAAAATATGAAATTTCATTTTAATAAGACATATCTTACCGAGTTGAAAATCATCTAAATTAAAATATTATATTTGATGTGTAAGAAATAACCCAACCATGTAAAATTTGATTCATTTGAATGTATCAAAATGATGTATATAATTTTTTTATTCTAAATAAAAACTCATAAGATGCTTATTTTATGGGACATAGTGAAAGGAAACTAGTGAAACCCAAACCTTCTATCCAATACCCATATTTATTGTAGAAAACCCACCCAAAAATAAACTTTTATAGATCAATGAATTTACAAGATATATAAATCCCCTATATGTGATCCTTAATATTTTTGACACCTCTATTTCAAGTATGAAACATTTCCATATGTACTTATAAATTGGTAATATTTTAATGTGTTTTATGGTAGGTTATTGTTAATCTAGAGGATGGAACCGAAAAATGGCTTGGTTAGTGGACTCAATGTAGAATTTCAATTTGTTGTAGTCCAACTAGCTGTCTCACATGACTCTAGGGAAGATGGGTTTCTTCTTAGAATAATGGAACCACTTGTATATGATACATTCATACTTGTGTCATATTTCTGATCCTAGTGAGGAATCTAAGATTATATGTGTTGTTTTAAAAAAATATAATCTAATCATATTATCTCATTATCACACACACTCTTCGAATCCAAGTAACCTAAAATCTCAATCCAATGATTTTTTGACCTTATCGATCATTCCATCTCCTCTATTCGATGCAAAGAAAACATATCAATCCACCATTCCAATATAATTAGTTTTTAAAATTCTTGAAAAATATGATTGTCTTATCCGTGATAAAACCCAATTATGTGCTATATTTATGTATCATATCTATATATTTTCACATGATCATAACAATTTTTTTCTTAATATTTTGTTGAATTAGAACCCAGATATAGTTAATTGTTTTTTGTGCATCAATCCAACCTAGATTGTTATCATTACTTAATATTGATTCCTGACAAAACATTTGGATTTGGTTTTTCTCCAACCAGGATCATAATATTTAAAATCATGCCATATCAATAATAGATATAGTTTTTTTGGTGCAGTTAGAAATAGATAATCATTCAATTCATTAATCCTTATCACATATAGTATAGACGGACCATGACTTTTGTGTGTATTTTATACATTTTCATTCAATGATTTTTAGTATTAATGTATAACCATATGAGACCAATGTATAGGACTTGATCATATGAGGTGTGATTTTGAATCCCAATGAAATATTTTCTTGATGTTTCATGCAAGAATATAATGATAGTTACGGTTATATCTTTATATGATGTGATAATGATAGGTTATTTTTATCTTTTATAGTATGTTTTTTCTTCGGCCCTTACAGTTGAGCATGCAGGCTGAGCCATATGGAATATCTCTTTATGGATATGCATCAGACTAATAGTCACAATGAATTAATATATCGTTTCAATGGGGAACCTATTTACATTCATTTAGAATATCCCATTGAGGGGACCGTACTACAAAAACTTGTAAGGGACCCACCATCTTTTATTAGCGCTAAGCAAAAAATGCTGATAATGTGGCCTTGTATCATCGCTTTTCTAGCACTGATAATGATTCCCTTTATCAGTGAAAAAAAATAACTGTATCAACGCTTAAATTTTAGTGTTGATATAGATTAACCATTATCAATGCTAAAAACACACTGATATAGATTCCTTTTATCAGCGCTAAAAAGATGCTGATAAATGCTACATTTTTCAGCGCTAAAATTTTAGCACTCATAATGGTAGGCTTTATCAGCACCTTTTTAGGGCTGATAAAACCATAGTACAATATTTTATACAATCGTTCCCATAGTGTCCACTGTTTATCGAACCATAATGATCTTGCGTTATTTACCCCTGTGACAACTTCCATCCCCCCAAATATTCTCTTGGATAGACCTCGCCCCCTCAATATTTGTGTGTCGGGCCTCTATTTCCCCCTGATCGTTGCATTGCTAGACCTCTACCTCCCCACAATCTTTTGGTGCACCTCCCCCTCTAGTGGTCCACCAAAACTTACTTCTCCTCCTCTCCCCGCGAACTTCTTGAACCTCGATCTTCGCGTGCTGGATTTTCCTCCCCCTCAAACCCCTCACACCCCATCGGCAGATCCTCCTCCCCGCAAACCCCGCGTATCCTCCACTCCAGTTGACCCTACTCACCATGAACCCTACACAATTACTCAATGGTTGGTGTCTCCTCCCGCACACCTCATCCTCTGGCGTTCAAGCCTTCCCCTCCCGGCGTAGCGTAGAAGGCTCCCTACTTCTCCTCCTCTAAGGTGAATTTGTTTTCTCTTCTTCTAGATTCTCTTATTGAACATTATTATTTTGATGGATGTGACCACAATGGTGATTTGGTTTTTTTGTTTTTTTGTTAAGTTTTTAATGGTTAATGGTCATTCATCGGACTTTTAGATTTCCTTCATGTGTTAAGTAATGTTTTATTTGAAAATTCTTCTCATTCTTATAAAGTATTTGTTAAATCATTTGTTGAGGTTAGGGACAAGAAATCACTACTTTTTTATTATGTGTAAATTATAGAATTATCAAGATATTTGGTTTTCATTGGATTTATAGTACTGATTATCCTAAATAATATAATGAATTACACAAAATGAAATTAAAGTGAAGAGTGAGTTTCACATGTGATTTATGAAGTTCCATAATATTTCTTATATTTTTTTGGATTTATTGGTGTTGTTTCTAATCGATTTATTCTTGATTTTGTGAAAGAAATTTCTCACTACTAATAATATGTTATAATCACCTTTCATTATTTTCTAGTCACTTAAGGTAGGAAATGAATTGGTTATAATATGGTGGTACTAAAAAGGTAATGGTTGACGATGGTGTTTGCAGAGTTTGTTTGCTGTAAACCCTTAGGAAATATTTATGTGTGACTATATAATTATTATATTTTCTTATTATTTCATACACACTACCACTTGAGTCGAGTAACCTGATTGAAATCGAACCAATCCCTCTTCACTTATCCCCCTTCACACTTAGTTTGAGTTGTAATGGCTCACAATTGGTGTATATATACGACTTATAATGATTTTATGTTTTTGTGTATATATATTATTGTTGACATGTTTTTTTTATTTTTTGTTGATACATAGTTGGGTTTTTGCATTGTAGGAGTAGATTATGAGGTTTATTTCTTTCATTTTCACGATATCATACTGTGATGAGGATGTGATGTGTGGTTGTGATGTGGATTTGGTTTCTTATGTGTTTGTGACATGTGTATGTGTGGATATATGGTTATGAGAATATATAGAAGTCGTTGAAACATATGAAATATACCATTAGAGTATGAGAATGATCAGATTAGTAGGGAATTGGATGTGGGATAATTTATTAATATTTATTATTTTGACATTAATCTTTAGATGGAGTTTGGAATTAGACACACATGAGGATCGAATCATATGATAGGTCAATAATATTTGAAAAACATTTAATATGGAATAACATGGTAGACCATCTATGACACAAGTGATCACCCCCTATGATTTAATGTATGTAACTTGAGCATACCAAAAATATTAGGCATGATGATATTGAATGTAGGGCAGATACCAAGGAGTAGTATTTGTATCATTCTTGATTATTCTTGTGTTTGGACTGCGGTGATTTGAGGAAAATATAATGAATCTAATGTAATTATATTTAATTAAATACATATTGTAGAGATTTTGAGAATCCATTCATTAATTATAGAGCTGGCTACTGGTTTTCATCCATATGTATTTTAGGTTGGTGAGGTATAAAAGGATGGACCAGTTGACCATAGAAGGGTTGACTCGATAGAGGAGGATGATCCATAGGGGATGATGTCGTGTGAGTTTTAACATCAATGACCCAAGTGATTATCCCTGAAAAACCATTTTTATTTGTAAACTCTATTGATTTTGATGGGGGTTCTATCCTGGTTTTGGTTATTTAAAAATATTTATTGGAAATGATTAGGCTCTATTAATCTAATTTTTTATAAAGAATTGGTTCTATTCTATTGTACACGGAGGTCTTGTTATATGTATTTGAACCATAAATAATAATATTTAATATTCAAATAGGATGGAGATGAATAAATATTGGATGGATGCTAATCATTTGACAATAGAGTATGAGAACTAAGTGAAAGAGTTCATCAAGTTTGCAAAGGATAACCCAAAGGGTCCTTCTCAAATTTTTTTTCCATGTTTATGTTCATGTTATTATATAATACTCACTCCAGAGGAGTTGGAAGAACATTTTATATGTCACGGAATATATCGGAGATAGAAATAATGGAATAAACATGAAAAAAATTAATATTGCTACTCGATATGATAAAACTACTTTTTAACGATCATCAGAAATGAATACTATTATGGGTAATGAAAAAGACGATACAGAGGATGTGATTATAGATTTCAATGATGATGATGAATATAAAACCCTGAGATTTTATGATAATTATTTTTTTTGATGTCTTTTGTTGTATTCTACAACATTATTATCATTCTCTATACGCAAACAACACAGTATTAGCTTGCTGTATATGCAAAACTATTCTTGTCTCGTGTTACACAGAATTTCAAGGTCATTTTGTGGAAATTATTCTAAGAAAAATTAAGAATATATTTTGATTAATGTATAAATGAAATAAGTTGTTATTATATAATACGCAACACCAAACGTAGCATTCACTACACGCATCTATGACTTTCCTTGAATTACACGCAATCAAGACCTTCTTTGATAGCGTGTGTAGTACGTAATACCGAGTTTCACTAAACGGTAAATTATTATAATATTATTATGAACAAGAAGTTATGAATTGTAATACCCACTTTTCGAAATTTGAGAAATTTTTTCATTCAAAATGGACTTCATTTTTAGATTAGGAATATTGAAATTATCCTAGGGTAAATTTATGGTATTTTTCTGAAAACATTCAATTTTTTATGAATAGTGAAAACACTAGGTTACTATTTAAAAACCGACTTTTTATTTAAATAATTATTTATATTTTTTAAATTTATTTTAGGTCAATATTGACACATTATACCTACATAATTTCAATTTAATTCATTGGAGTCATTTTATAATAATTTTAGATATATAAAATTTTTATTGAACTTTTCACCGTCTTTTACCCACCTCTAAGGAGAATTTGAAAACTTACATAAAACATACTTTTAGAACTTATGTGAGTGGAATTTCAGAAATCTGAGAGACATGGTAAACATCAAGGAGTAAAATATGGTTCAATAAGATGAAAATAATTATTGTTGAATAGAAACTTTTTACTTTTATTTACCATGGTTAAAAGTAAAGAGGGTAATTAATGGTAAAAATGATATTATTATTAACCAAAAACATGTCCTAATTCTATTGGATATGTGTAAGTAGATGAAAAACAAACATAGGAATAAAATATTACCCTTTAGGTCCACTTGGATTAGATTAGGACATTTATTATTAAATAATTTAAAAAAGTGTTAAAATAGTTAAAATAAAAGTTTAATAAATAAAACATTTTTAATATAGGGATACACATAAGATAAATTTTACTATAATGATTAATTATAAAGATAATAATATTTTACCTAATGGTTTTTTGTTTATAATTCGTAGACATTATATAAATTAATTTATTTATGACACAATGGTGATGCAGTAATTACCTAAATAAGGAAAAATTAAAATAATTGATATTATAAATACCCAAATAAATGATATTTGAGACTTTTTATGAATTCCACTAATTTTATAGGTTAATATGACATGTTATTATTTATTTAATTAACTTTTTTCGTACTAATCATTCTGTTAAGAATTTCACAAAAATTCAATTACCAAATAGTGTCAAAATTGACATAAAATAGTAATTAAAAAATATTATATTATTAATTGTTATTATATTCCTAAAAATCATAGGATCAGAAAAATGAATTAGATAATGTTATATATTTTAATAATTAGCCACTTGGGGTTTTTTTGGCTTGTTATTGTATGTTTATTAACCATATAGTGTAAGAAAACAAGAAGACATAGTAAATGTTAAATTATTTAACTTTGAGTTAAATCTAAATGACAAGGTTAAAATAATAACCAAAACTTGTCTAAAACCTATTGGTTGAGAGGATTTCGACCCAGAAACAGTTTATATTTGAAATAAATCAATTTGGATATATTATAAACTGAATATGACTTTTTTATAAAATAATATTTTAAGTTTCTCATAAGGTGCCCCTCTCCTCCATTATAAAATGGCACCTCCTCCCTCTTCTCATTACATAGTTTTGAGATTTCATGCTTAGAAAACCCCTGCCCATTTCCCTTATCAAAATCCATAGAAAAATTATAGTGGTTCTGGTCTCCTCAAAATACCAACCCTTGTTCCCTAAGAAGAACTTTAAAGGAGGTGCAGTGATGAAGATGTAATCTCTTCTACCGACTCTTTCTAGTTTCTTTCTTCTTCTAATTATTCTTATTTAGCTCTTTAATTATAAAGTAATAACATCAGTATTAATTTTATACTGATATGTTATTATAAAAATGAAACAACCCTATTTCATCTTTTATCCATCCTAGGGAAAACAAAATCACCGCGCGTGTGTACGTACGGAATACCGTCTCCACACCGTGGTGTAATCTGTTTTCCACCAACACCTTACTTGGATGGGTATAATGGTGTAAATGAATAACTATATTTGATTATTGTAATGTTATATTAATTCTGAAATATTATACATACACTTAAATACAATTCCACAATCATGGGAATGATATCATCGCTCGTGCGTACGTATGGAGTACCGTCTCCACGAACGCGATTAGATTCATTTGTAATGATTAACCATTAAAGAATGATTATAAAGTATATATAATGAATAATAATGAAATATATGAAAACATTAAGCTACATGATTTATGTATACATACATATATATATATATATTTCATCTTCTTACTTCCATTCAAGTCAATAAGGAAAAGAAAACAATGGTCATGCTTACGTACGGCCTACCGTCTCCATGAACGGTGTATGTCATTTCATTTATCTATCTATTATATATATCTATACTGAATATATATGTTATATAAATCGTGATATACATTCTGGTAGTAATTAAATCATGATATAAGTAATAATAATATCAAGAACAAGAAGTCCAAACACATACGATAAATAAAACGTTTTACCCAAAATGATGCTTTAACATGGAATTTACAAAAAAAGGGTAATATAATGTCATAAGTGAACCATATATGATATCATAATAGTTAATATGATACTGTAATAAGTCTATGACATTATTTAAATCATTATACAAGAGGTTAGGATATGTACGAATCATATCAGACGTAAGTTTAGGATAACTTTTCCAATCACGTTTTTATCTGAGATTGTTTATTCCTATGTATTTACTGGGATTATATTTATCATTCATGTCCTTGTTCTCTAAAAATGGTTTCATGTATTTTTAATGTTTTTTTACCCATTTTTTACTGTTACGGCTTATTATGGAAGAAATATTTCTTTTGTTTACCATACAAGGATATTTTTGACTTTTTTGAAAAAAGTACAAGAATTGTGTTTTTTTAATTTATACAGCATTAATAGATTTTTACAGTTTCATAATGCCTTATTTCCAAGAATCTTACTCTATAGGATATCAATATTATTTTCAACAAAATATTTTTCTTTTAAAATTGCATGGAATTTTGTGAAAAGAAAACGATTTTGAAGAAGAAATGATATTTTCCTCATGATTTCATTTCAAGTGTTTTGTAAAAACCATTTTCCATCTAAGATGACTTTATTTAGAATGATTATGATTCAAGTATAATGTATCTATGATTTACATGGTTTAACTTTTCTTATGATGAAATGATATCCATTTGTTTTAAATGGATTATGTTATGATTGAATGATGTCTATGAAACCCATTTTATTATTTGGGTTATGATGAATGATTTATGTTTATGTTCTGGAACACGTAAGAATGATTTCATTATGAGATGGGTGTGACCTATATCTACCCACAATTAATTTGGTAACGATTTATATCTCATGAGATTGACATGGATGTAACGACAAGTTAATCTGGTTCATCGATACAAGACTGGAATTAGGAGTGAACTCGATTCAGAAAGGGATATTTTCCACTAAGATGGGCTTGGAAGCAATGCCTTCGCTACTATGGAAATCATAACATGTGCTTAATGGTTGCCACAATTACGTGTTTTATTCTCATGCTATTTTATCAGGATTAATGTTTCTTTATGATCTATTCCTTATGTACTTCGATGTTTTATTTCATTTCTCAAAATCATGATGTTTAAACATTATGATCATGTATTTAAGTTCAAATGTATATGATTTGTCTTATTTTCTCCATGCTTACCCTTACTGGGAATTTTAACTCACCGTTTTATATGTTTTCTTTTCCTAAGTATTTAAAGAATGATTTTTGGAAAGAAAACAAAATGGGATAGATCTTTATTTGAGATGTTGAAGATCTTTCACCATGATTAGAATATTATATTTCGAGTTTCCAAAGACACTAAATAATTAAGGTCCTTTTGTGTCTTTTTTTGTTATGTATTATGTATTCCATAAAAAGTAATGTAATGTCTATGTACATCATGCTTTGGGTCTCTACAATTGGTATCAAAGGAAAGGATTAGTCAAACATTGGAAACTAGGATGCAAAAACATTAGTGAGATACCTAGAGATATTTCTAAGGTATGTTTAGGGATGTCCCTAAGGTTTAGTATAACTATAGGTTACTGTCCTAGGATTATTTTGACGATCATAAATAACCTAGGGTAAACCTAGGGTGCCATGGATTAAAGAATGTGTGATAAGTTATACATCCCATAAGTGAATTTTTATGATTATATGGTTCCTTGTTATTTTAAAAGTTTCTTACACCATGGATTTTGGTTTTAGTAAATATATGGAACCATAAGGAATTGGGTCAACATTGAATCCAATGGAAAAATTAGAGACTATATGCAACGAAATTGAATATTTCCTAGAAAGAAATATTTTGTGATTATTTCGAATCAGTCATTGCGATATATGATTAACAAGGTGAACATTAGTGGTATTCAAAATTAATCAAATAAGATGATGATAGAATTTTATGGATATTCGCATGGTGAGGAGCATAGAGAAAGGATGATTTAGATTTCTAAAGAAGGGAAGACGAACCTTGAGGAATACCTAAAATGGAGGGGAAGATGTTATCTGTGTGGGGAAAAGGGTTATAGAGTGATAGAATGTTATGGAGTTCAATGTCTTTTTTTTGTAGAACATGGGCATTACCCAACTCAATGCCCTGACCTAAGTGGTTACTTCTAAATAAAGGAAGGACTTATTCCTTGACAATCTTGAAGAGGGTGGATTGAATTTTTTTATGTATTGGTATTCAAGAATAATGTTGTTGAGGTACTTTTATATTATGTTGCAATATATATGTACTGATCCATTGTGGTTTCATATAAGAATATGGTACCAGTAACCATGAGAAGTGATTGAAATGTTTTTGGAAAGCAGATGAAATTCACATAATGAAGGGATACAGAGAAAATAATATGTATGATAGTATTCATGAGCTCATGATTGATATAAGGACTAAGTGATATCATGGCTTGAGTATATAGAATTTTTGTGATTTTGGTATGTGGAAATGTTAACTTTTAACTACATTCATGTTTTCAATAAGGTTCAATGTGTATTATTTTTTCAAGATAATACATGATTAAGGCATTTGAATGATTGGAATTTGACAAACAAGACATATATTATGATTTATGGTGATAAATGATGGTATTCACATGCTTGTTATATGACCACTATGGTAGTCTTTTTCGATATAATATAATATTGGAGAACAGTATTTTGGATAATCCTAAAGATTGGAATGGATTATGTTGGACATAAGTTAGTATTGTTTAAGGCTAGAACTTTTTTTTTTATATTATTGATGGAATGTTATAATAATGTAGTGTTAGAAAAAGGAAAACCTCCAGGATGGGCGACAACCCATCGCATCAAACAAGGATGTGGGAATCGATCCCACAACCGAAGTGCGACTTGCCTTCATTACCTACAACTAGCCTACAGGAAGTCCCTGGTTAGTAGAAATTAGTTTTATTTTATTAATCTGTTTGATAGTTTAACTATAAGTACATTTTTGGAACCATATACGATTAATCTCACCATAGATGGACTTCTGTATATTTAATAACTTTTATTATCCTTTTGTTTGATACATATGGAATGACCTATCATTATATCGCATGATCTTATAACAAATCACGGAAGACAAATTAAACTTCATTTACTTAAGAGATGATGTGGAAATTGTTCAAGGCACAAAAATCAGTAACATTGTACCAAAATCAAGTAATTATTTCTTTTAATTCAACATTTCTTCAACTTTAGGGAAATGAACTTGAATACAAAAAAATGTTTTCCTAGTGTCATTACATCTAATGAATTAGACGGTACCTTAATTCACCACATATTTATAGCTTTGTGATTGTTGGATTTTTCATAGACATTTTCTCTTCCACTCTCCATCATAACATGATGGTTAGTTTTCTCTTCCATTTCCAATTTTTCACCTATGTTCTTTTATATGGAATCCCAGTGATTAGTTAATTGGGGTAACCGTTATGTTTCATACTTCAGTTTTTAAATATAAGTTTTGGAATTACTTTTTACGATGTGGGTTACTATTAATGAAACTTTTGAGTAGTAAAACATTTAATACCCTGACAAATTTTAGGGAAAAATTCATTTTAAGGGGGATAGAATGTAGCACCCCAAGATTTTATGAGAATTATTTTCTTTTATGTCTTTTTCTTTACGCTACAACAAGATTATCATACCCTATATACAACACCATATTACCTTGCAGTATATGCAACAATATTCTTGGATCGTGTTACAGAGAATTTCAAGTTCATTTTGTGGAAATTATTCTAAGAAAAATTAAAAATATATTTTGTTTAATATATAAATGAAATAAGTTTTTATTATGTTATATGAAACACCAAACAGATATTTCACTACACACATCCCTAACATGGCTTGAATTACACGCAATCAAGACTTTTTTCGATAGTGTGTGTAGTACGCAATACCAAGTTTCACTAAATGATATATTATTATAATATTATTATGAACTATCCGTTATGAATAGTAATACCCCCTTTTAGAAATGTTATAAATTTTTTCATTCAAAATGGACTTCATTTTTGGATTAGTAATATAGAAATTATCCTTGGGTGATTTTTTGGTATTTTTGTGAAATAATTCAAATTTTGATGAATAGTGAAAATACTGGGTTATTTTTTAAAAATAGACTTTTTATTTAAATAATTATTTATTTTATTTAAATTTATTTTTGGTCAAAATTGATACATAATACCTATATAAGTTAAATTTAATTCATTGGAGTTATTTTATAATTATTTTACATATATAAAAATTTTATTGAACTTTTCATTGTCTTTTACCCATCTCATAGGAGAATTTGAAAATTACATAAAACAAAATTTTACCACATATGTGAGTGGAATTTAGAAAATATTAGATGAACCATTAATATAATCGAGTAAAATGTGGTTCAATAAGATAAAAAATATTATTGGTGAATAGTAACTTTTTATTTTTATTTACCGATGTTAAAAGTAAATAGGGTCATTAAGGGTAAAAATGATTTTATTATTACCCTAACACATGTCCTAATTCTATTGGATAAGTGTAATTAGACCAAAAACATCATTAGGAATAAAATATTTCCATTTAGGTCCACATGGAATAGATTAGGACATTTATTATTATTTTATTTAAAAATATTTTATAATAGTTAAAATCAATGTTTAATAACTAAAAAATTTTAATATTGGGATATACATATGATAATTTCTTTGATTAATATTCATTAAAAATATAAATATATGTCCCACCTAATGGTATTTTATTTAAAATTTTTAGATATTAAATAATTTAATTTATTTGTGACACAATGGTGATGTCGTAATTTCCTAAATAATGAAATATTAAAATAATTGATATTATAAATACCCAAAAAAATTTAATTTGAGACTTTTTATGAATTAAAATAATTTTCTAGGTTAATATGACATGATATTATTGATTTAATAATCATTTTTTTAACTAATCATTCTTTTATTATTTTTACAAAAAATCAATTACCAAATAGTGTCAAAATTGACATAAAATAGTTTTTAAAACATATATTATATTATTAATTGTTATTAAACTCATAAAAATCTAAATATAGGCAAAATGACATAGATAATGTTATATATATTAATAATGAACCACTTGTGGTTCGTTTGGCTTGTTATACTAAGTTTATTAACCATATAGTGTAAGAAAACAAGAAGACGCGGTAAAGGTTAAATTATTTATCATTGACTTAAATCGAATTGATAAGGTTAACATAGTAACCTAAACTTGTCTAAAAAATGTTTTTTGAGAGGATTTATACCCATACCCACTTTATCTTCGAAATAAATTAATTTGGAGCTATTATAAACTGAATATGACTTTATTATAAAATAATATTTTAAGTTTTTCCTATGGTTCCCCTCTACTCCTTTATAAAAGAGAACCTCCTCCCTCTTTTCATTAAACAAATTTGGGCTTTCATTCTAGTCCAAACCCTGACTATTTCACTTATACGAATCCAAATAAACATTATAGAGGTTCTGGTATCCTCAAAAGACCAACCCTAGTGCCCTATGAATAAGTTTAAAGGAGGTGCGACAAGGAAGAGGTAATCACTTCTTCTGACTCTTCCATTCTTCCACTTCATCTTATTTAGTTGTTTCATTATAAATTAATAACATCAGTATTACTACATAAAGATATGTTATTATAAATATGAAACAACCCTATTTCATCTTCTATCCATCCTACGGAAAAAGAAATCACCGCGCGTGTGTACGTACGAAATACCGTCTCCATGTCGTGGTGTAATCTGTTTTTCACAACCACCATACTTGGATGGGTATAATGGGGTAAATAAATAACTATATATGATTATTGTAAATTGATATTAATTCTTCAATATTATACATAAACTTAAATACAATTCCATGATAATGGGAATGATATCATCTCTCTTGCGTACATACGGACTACCGTCTCCAAGAACGCGATGAGATTCATTTTCTATGATTAACCATTAAAAAATAATTATAATGTATATGTAATGAAAAATAACCAAATATATATTACATAATTAAGCTACTAGATATATATATATATATATTCCATCTACATACTTCCATTCAAGTTAATAAGGAAATGAAAACAGCATTCATGCGTACATACGACCTACCATCTCCATGAACGGTGTATTTCATTTCATTTATCTATATTATATATATATATATTCTAAATATATATGATATATAAATCATGATTTAAATTTTGGATGTAATTAAATCATGATATAATTAATAATAATATCAAGAACAAAAAGTCCAAACAAGTATGATAAATAAAATGTTTTACCCGAAATGATGCTTTAACATGGAATTTTATAAAAAAGAACGGGTAATATAATGTCATAAGTGAACCATAAATGATATCATAACAATGAATATGATTTTTAATATGTCAATGATGTTATTTAAATCATTATACAGGAGGTTTGGATATGTATGAAGCATATCTAACCTAAGATAAGGGATAAATTTTCCAATCTCTTTTTTATCTGAGATTGTTTATTCGTAAGTATTTACTGGGATTATATTTATCATTCATGTACCTTTTTCTAAAAATGGTTTCATGTATGTTTAAAGTTCTTTTTACCCATTTTGACTTTTATCACATGTTATGGAAGGGATCTATTTTTTGTTTACCATACAAGGAACTTTTTGACTTTTCGGACAAAAATACGAGGATTATGTTTTTTTAACTAATACCGCATGAATGGATTTTTACGTGTTCATAAAGCCTTATTTTCAAGAATTTTATTGTACAAGATATCATTATTATTTTAAACAAAATACTTTTCTTTTAAAATTTCATGGATTTTTTTGAAAAGAAATTGATTTTTAAGAATAAAGGATATTATCCTAATGATTTCATTTCACGTGTTTTGTTAAAACTATATTCAATCTATGATGACATTATTTAGAATGATTATGTTTCAAGTATAATGTATCTATGATTTACATGGTTTCACTTTTCTTATGATGAAATTATATCCATTAGTTTTATATGGATTATGTTATGATGGGATGATGTCTATGCAACACATTTTATTCATTGGGTTATGATGAATGATTTATGTTTATGTTGTGGAGCACATAAGAATGATTTCATTATAAGATAGATGGGATATATATATCCCTCCAATGCATTGGGTAAATATTTATATCTCATGAGATAGACATGGCTGGAACGACATGTTAATTCGGTTCAGTGATACAGGACAGGAACGAGGAGTGAACTCGATTCAGAAAGGGACTTTGTCCACTAAGATAGTCTTGGCAGCAATGTCGTGGCTACTATGGAAATCATAACATGTGCTTAATGGTTACCACAATTACATGTTTTATTCTCATTATATTTTATCATGATTAATGATTCTTTATGATCTATTCCTTACATACTGCCATGTTTTATGCCATTTCTCAAGATCTTGATGTTTAAACATTATGTTCATGTTTTTAAGTTCAAATGTATATGATTTGTTTTATTTCTCCAAGATTACCCTTACTGAGCATTTGAGCCCACCCTTTTATAAGTTTTCTTTTCTCTATGATTTAAATTAATATTTTAGGTATGAAAACAAAAGAGGGAAGATCTTTGTGGGAGATGTTGAAGATTTTTCACCATGATTACATGATTATATTCCGAGTTTTCAAAGATGCTAAACTATTTTGGTCCTTGTGTGTCTGTTATTGTAATGTATTATTTATTTTGAAAAAAGTAATGTAATTTCTATGTACATCAAGAATTGGGTCTCTACAAAGATAACATTGAGGAAATGACAAAGACAATGGCTGATAAACTCTGTCATATCCCAAAAGTGTTTGTAAAGTTAAATAGTTGTTCAAAAACACCATTGTATGCTGGGTGAATTAAATATACAACATTTTCAGTTGTATTGAATTTGTATAAATTGAAATAAGGAAAAAAATGGATTGATGTTAGTTTTACGGAACTACTTGCTCTATTGAATGACATGCTCCCAAAAGATAATGAGCTCCCAAGATGGACATATATAGCTAATAAAATGGTACGCTCGATTGGTATGATTTCTGAAAGAATACATGCCTACTCGAAAGACTGTATATTGTTTCTCAAGGAGAACAAATCACATAGAGAATGCCCAAAGTGTTGTGATTCTCGATATAAGAATGATGAATCTAATCCTAGGAAATTTTATTGTAAATTCCAATCATTATAATGTTTCAGCATCTATATGGAAGTGAATAACATGTAAGACAATTATCATGGAATGCAGATAAAATAAATAATGTTGGGAAAGTACATCATCTAACCGAATCTCTTCAATGGAACAAAATTGATCATGAGTATCCTGAATTTGGAAAAGAGCCGAGAAACCTTTATCTTTCATTATCTACAAATGGAGTGAGACCTTTTGATTTTCAAACCAGCACTCACAGTACATGGACTGTTATGTTGTTAAATTATAACATTCCACCCTAGTTATTAATGAAGCATAAATTCATCATGTTATCAATGCTTATATGAGGAAAAAAACAACCAGTTAATGATATGGAGGTTTATCTATCTCATTTAATCGAGTATTTGAAGTTATTGTGGGATTCAAGTGTTATGTTGTATAATTATTATAAAAGTGAATACATCAAATTGATAGTGATGTTGTATGGAACAATAAATTATTTCCCTGCTTATAGATATTTTTGAGGCTATATAATTAAAGGAACTCAAGGTTGTCTCATGTGTGAAGAAGATTTAGAATCAATTAGGTTGACACATTCATCAAAATCAATATCTCTATGACATCATAGATTTCTACCTCATCGGAATAAATACAGATCATGGAAATCATCATTCCATGTATGTTCATAAAAACACATTCCACTAACTCCACTAACAGGTGATCAGCTGTTTGAGAAAGTAAAAGATTTGAACACTGTTTATTGTAAACCATTTTCGAAAAAACATATGAATATTGGTTGAAAAAAGAGATCAATTTTTTTGAATTACCATACTGGAATTATCTAAACATCATACATTTTCTTGATGTGATGCATGTGAAAAAAAAAATTATGTGACTGTGTAATCATAACTTCGCTAAATGCCAATGAAAAAAAAGGATGGAATTAAGGAATAGTTGGACATGGTTGACATGGGAATTCAAGAAGAGTTGGATTCTGTGATGGGTGAAAATTGAATGTTTCTTTCCTCCATCTACTTACTCTTTTTATAAGGAGGAGAGATATCAGTTTTGCAACTCCTCCAATGATGTAAAGGTTCCAGAGTGTTATTCATCAAATATAAAGACCATTGTATCAGTTAATGATTTGAATTTAGAAGTTTTGAAATCACATGACTCCCATGTTTTGATACAAGATCTAATTAATATATCCTTACTTTGCATTTTTACCAGGAATGATCATCATACATTTACCAAAAATTATTTCTTTTTCAAAGTTATATGTAGTAATGTTTTAGACCCAGATAAATTTCCAGTTATGGAAAACGAAATTGTCATCATAATATGTGAATTAGAAATGTTCTTCCCACCAGCATTCTATGATATGATGGTTCATTTGATGAATCACATGGTGAGGGAGATTCAACTTTGTGTTCATGTGCAATATAGATGGTTATACCATATTGAATGGTATATGATGATATTGAAAGGGTATGTCAAAAATAGAATTTGGACAGAGGGTTGTATAGTGGAGTGATATATTGTTGAGGAAGATATTGAATTTTTGTACAGAATACCTTTGTAATGTGGAAAGCCTTGGTCTCTTGAAATTTCATCACACTATATGCATTTAGGGAGAGTGAATTTATGGAAGAGATGATGTGACAATCAATATTACAGATCGAGAGCTGGTCCACCTTTATATATTGCATACTAGTTGGGAAGTTTCTCTATATATTGAAACTCACAATGAAATTCTTAGGTGTATGAATCCATCAACGACTGAAAATGGATATCAAATACACATAATCACTAGTTTATAGGATGGTTTTAGGAACATATTTTTAAGGAGTTCGATGAAAATCCGAATTCAATTTCAGAGAGACTATGATGGCTAGCTGCCAGAGCAAGTGTGTATGTATTATCTTACAATGGTTATGTAATTAATGGTTATACATTTTATACAGATGAACATGTGAAGATAGTACCATGAAAAATAGTGTAGTTACACTTGTGGTTGATGCAGTTCATCTTTCTGGTAGTAAGGATTGAAATAATATTTATTTAAATATGTTATACTTTGGCATTGTAAAACAAAAATGGGAGTTGGATTATATGACATTTCAATTGCCAATTTTTTATTACAAATTGGTTGATTACAAGAGTGGTGTTAAAATATATCAATGGTGAATTGTGAAAGTTGATTTTAGTAAAGAAGGGTACAATGATGAATAGTTTATAATGGAATCACAAGTGGTATAATTTTTTTATGTTCCACATCATGCAAATTGAACGTGGTTTATTGTTCTGTTATAATCCAAATCAACTGAAGGGTCTGATGAAATTTTTTTTGAGGATGATCATTTTAGTGGTACATTTTAATCATTTCATAGTGGTGCCAATATAGATGATCTTTTGTATGTTTGAGGAGTCCACAATGAAGGGATTTGGATATTCAATAGAGGTGTCAAATCCCTTCAGCCTTTGAAAAAAAGTATGTGAGTTCAATAAACAAGTTATATTTATATTGTAATATAGATATTGTTATCCCATGTTATTATCTAATCATTACAGAATTTCTGTAATCTAGATTAATTGTTCAACCACAATTCAGTTAATGAATTCGGCACGTTCTAGTGCTCCTAACCTTAAGGCTGAACAAGTCTCTCAAGCTGCTGCTGCTGCTGCTACTGATCCTACTGCGGCTACTCATAGTGTAGAGCAACAACAGGTTTCTGAACCTGTTGCCGCTCCTAGTGTTGAGGTCCAAAAACAATCATTACATGTCATTGATTCCATTTTATATGAACATATAGATGATGTGGATATCGATAAAATAGTTAGGTATGATGGACTGACGTCGTAGAAAACCCATGTTCGTCGTAGTTTGATGGTGATAGCCAACGTTTTTAAGGTGAAAAGAAAAGGCATAAAATTTGATTTTTGGTGGAATGCACGTGGCCAACATGTGAATCCATACAAGGCTATGTTTAGTAGTTACATTGGAGTTTTCACTCGGTAATGCATGTCGATTGACATAAATTCATGGAACCATGTTGTGTCCTGGCTGATGGTTGTGATCTGGGTGGGAATTACGGTAAGATTGTGATATTATTTCACTAGTTTACTAGCAAATAAAATAATGAAACAATGTCATACTCTTCCCAATCACTTGTAGAGTACATTTATAGTATAATATTAACTCAAAAATTATGTACTAAGGCTTGCAGGAAGGATTCATCAAGGTTTTCAAACTATTTTATCAAAATGTCACCCGAAAGATTCAAATGGAAATGTAAACCCACACTAACCCATTTTCTACGATCACCTGATATCCAAAGAAGCATGGGATGCATTTATTGGCCGCCATGGAGATGTGAAGTTTTAGGTACATTGTGGGTGATAATAAATTGATTGAGGATACATTTATTCATTACTTTTATTGTCAATGTTTCATTTATGAAACAGGAACTCTGTACTGAATATAAGGAATATGCTTCCAAACCAACATACCCCTATCGTAAAGCAAGGATGGGGTACACATCACTAGAAATTTAAATGGTACATATTTTAAATTTACAGTAATATTGTTAGTTTCCAATTAACAACATCATAACTATCTTAATATTTATATATGTAGATTGATGTGTCTAAAACCAAAGACACTTCCATACCACATCTTGTGCAATGGAAGGAGGCACATGTGAATAAGGATGGGAAGCTATTAGACTAGAACACAAAAAAAGTGTGGGAAATATGTGTAAGTATGACATGACAATAATAATATTTTTTTTAAATTGAAATTATAAAAAATTAATTAGTTATTTTTCTATATGAGATAGTCACATGAATCACCTACTCATGTACCAGATGATGGCCAATTATTAACAACATTGAAGCAGCTAGAACAATATGGTTGTGTCAGAGGTGTGGGGTTTGGGGTGACACCATGAGTATATTTTGATAAAAAAAATGGCTTATAGATATGAAAAATTGAAACAAATTAGTGGAAGACTAGAATCTCATGAAGAATGATTACAATGGCTGGGAGAGATGCTAGAAACCGATATGGGAGGGAAGTAAGGAGAAGAAAGAACTCAGGATCAACCGGCGCATGAAGATCCCACCCCACCCCAACCAGCTTTGTGGTGAGATATTACCCTCAAATAGCAGTCTTAGCCATGGTAATCAATATTCTAATAATTGTTCCCATGAAATGTGAATCAGGCAATCACAGATAATTTTATTATACTAATATTTTAAATGGTGATAATGACTATGATTTATATCTGTTAACACCCACCTATCACATTGTAGTGAGGTCTATAGTGTTCAACATCCCAGATGACAAGCTGTATAATAGACCACTTCTGAAAGATCATTTGAAAGTGGTGATTATTATAGATCCTGAGCCAAATGCATAGCTACCTATTCCACTTGATGAGGATGATATTCATATGGTCGAAAATGATATTGGCACATTCATTTCAAGGAAATATTTACTTGCAAGAGTACATTCATACACTCTGGTATTTATTTCCTTTTTTTCAAGCTAAACCATTAACAATTAATGACAAAATATTCTGAACCAATGAGTTTTATTATAGATGGAGAAAGGTATGGGGGTGAAAAAGGTTGGCTCAAAACCATCTAATGGATTGACCAACCAATCCCAAAGAGCTACTGAAAGCACAATAACACCACTTTTTCTCTATCCACATTTACTATAATTAATGACTCGCGTGGGTATGAAGATAATTGGTGTTAGTAGTCATATAGTTTTTTTCGAATAGAATATATATCGAGAAGAATTTCATGATTTCATTGCTGCTAAAAATGTAAATGAGATCTTTGAAAATTGTTCACTAGGTGTCATAATTATATATATATATATATATATATATATATATGAGGTATGTTTTAATGAATTTATTTTCTAAAAGAAGGTCTAATGTGAAAATTATGACTAAATGAATTTTATATTTTTGATAGACATATATATGAAAATCATTTGATGGAATTTTCCCATGAGCCAAAATTTGGACTTGTTTGTCCTCATACCACATCAAAACATCTAATGAAATTAGAGCCATCAAAAAGGATGAAATAGTGAACAGCATGCTGAAAACATTTGAAAGCAAGAATACATATGACCGACTATTCCTAATACCAACCATGCTGGGATAAAACTCCATGATTAAAAAATATCAATTATATTTTTACATATTTAATTACTATTTATTTTTTTTGTTTTTATCCAACATTGGATACTAATTGTGGTGAACTTGGATACTCCAAATATTTATTTTTTGGATTCAATGCCCCAATATCCATCAAACAGACCACAAATGATCGAGTTTGTGAATATGTAAGACACTACATCCAACGTTTTAGGTATAAACATCAAGTAATATAATTTATATATCTTTTACTGTGGATTTTGTTATGATATGGTGGTGTATCATTATCGTCTAAAAAATAAATGAGTACATGGGTAAGAATAAGGAGGTGATAAAGTACTACGTCTTGACAAATATCAGGGTATATGTAATAAAATTTCACTATCCAAACACTTATTAACACAAGTTACTTATTCTCCTAATGATCATTTTATTTCAGTGTCCAAAACAAAAAAACAATAGTGATTGCAGTTATTATGCTTGTAAATTTTTGAAATAGATAGTTTTCCATCAACAAACTAGCATACCTAAAGAGGTGTTTTTAAAAACAACTACTATTTCATTTAATTTATTTATTAAAACTTTATTTTTATATTTGTCAGTACAACTCTGACTGTCGAAAATCTGCATACTCACAAGATGATATAGATTTGTTAAAAAATGTGTTTTCTATATACGTGATGGCATATTATACACAAATAACATGAATATTTGACTTGGGGACTTGTACAATTGGAGGTCATTTTTGAGAGGGGTTAAGGGGATAAAAAGATGAAAAAATGTTGTAATGAAATGTTCATAGGAAAATTGTAATTATTATTAAAAAAACAACCTTTTTCAATTGATTCATTTTCCAATTTTAAAAGATGAAATACACCAACAACATGCAGGAATTATGAACCACTCAAATGGTCTACCTTTTGTTTAAAATGGACAAAATTTTAAGTGAAAACACAGACTGACGTATGGAAATCTGACCAAATGAATTTATATTGTTTTTATAAGTTAAAAGAAAGATCCATTGGTGTGTCTGTGATGTGTAAGAGTCAACGAATCCTAAATCTGAGGCACAGTGTGACCGGTATCACTCAAATGGTCTCTATTTTTTTTAAATGGACATAATTTTAACTACAAACACCAACTATCAAATGAAAAATTAACCAAATGCATTCTTATTATGTTGATACCTTAGTATAACGATCCATGGGTCTGTTTTGATATGTACGAGTCAACCCCACCTCAATCCAAGGCATGGTGTGGCCGATATCACTCAAAGTGTCTCATTTTTGTTTAAAATGGATGAATTTTTTTGTGAAAACAGGAATTGACATACACAAGTCTGACCAAACGCATTTGGATTGTGTTCATCCTTTAGGATAACAATCCATCGGTGCATTGGTGATGTGTACGAGTCAACCCTGCCTCAATCTGGGGCACAGTGTGGCCGATATCACTAAAAGGGTCTCTCTTTTGTTTAAAATGGACCGAATTTTAAGTGAAAACACCAAATGACGTACATAAATATGACCAAAAGCATTAAAATTGTGTTTATTCTTTATTATAACAATCCATAGGTTCTCTGGTGAGGTGTATGATTCATCCCCGCCTCAATACGAGGCACGTTGTGGCCAATATCACTCAAAGGGTCTCTATTTTGTTTAAAATGGATAGAATTTTAAGTGAAAACACCAACTGACGTACAAAAATCTGACCAAACACATTCAGATCATGTTTATAATTTAGGATAATGATCCATGGGTGATTTGTTGACATGTATGAGTCAACCCCACCTCAATCTGAGGCACGGTGTGGCCGGTATAACTCAAATGGTCTCTCTTTTGTTTAAAATGGACAAAATTTTAAGTGAAAACAACCACTAACGTACGCAAATCCAACCAAATGCTTTAATATTGTGTTGATACATTAGAATAAAAATCCATGGGTTCATTGGTGATGTGTAAGAGTCATCCCCGCCTCAATATGAGGCATAGTGTGGCCGGTATCCCTCAATGTGTCTCTCTATTGTTTGAAATGGACATAATTTTAAGTGAAAACAACAACTGACATATGAAAATCTGTCCAAACACATTCTAATTGTGTTGATCATTTAGAATAACGATACATGGGTTATTTAGGTATGTGTACGAGTCAACCTCGCCTAAATCTGAGTCATGGTGTGGATAGTATCACTCAAATGGTCTCTCATTAGTTTAAAATTGAAAGAATTTTAAAAGAAAACAACAAATGAAGCACATAAATCCTACCAAACGTTTTAGTATTGGGTTAATCCTTTATGATAATGATCAATGGGTGCCTTGGTGATGTGTATGGGTCAACATCACTTCAATCTGAGGCACGGTGTGGCCGACATCACTGAAAGGGTCTCTCTTTTATTTAAAATGGTTATAATTTTATGTGAAAACACAAACTGACGTACAAAAATCAATACAAACCCATTAATATTGTTTTTATACTTTATTAGAATGATCCATGGGTCATTTTTGACATGTAAGAGTAATCCCTGCCTCAATATGAGGCACAATGTGGTCAGTATCACTCAAAGTGTCTCTCATTTGTTTAAAATGGATAGAATTTTAAGTAAAAACAACAACTGATATACAAAAATATTTCCAAACATAGTAGGATTGTGTTAATACATTAGGATATCAGTCCATGGGATTGTTGGTGATGTGTACGATTCAACACCACCTCAATCTAATGCATGGTGTTGTTGGTATCACTCAAAGGGTCTCTCCTTCATTTAAAATGGACACAATTTTAAGTGAAAACAACAATTGACGTATGGAAATCTGACCAAATTCATTCCAAATGTGTTGAACCTTTAGAAGAATTATCCATGACTATTTTTGTGAAATGTACCAGTAAACCCCACCTCAATCCAAGGCACGATGTGGCCGGTATCACTCAAATGGTCACTCTTTTGTTTAAAATGGACTGAATTTTAAGTGAGAACACGAAATGATGTACAGAAATCTGAAAAAATGTATTCAGATTGTGTTGATCCTTTAGGAGAACGATACATGTGACATTTTTGATTTTTAAGAGACAACCCTACCTCAATCCAAGGCATGGTGTGGCTAGAATCACTCAAAGTGTCTCTCCTTTATTTAAAATGGAAATAAATTTATGTGAAAAAAAAACTGACGAACAAAAATCTAACCAAACTATTTAGTATTGTGTTGATTATTTTGGAGAACAATCTATTAGTGCATTGTATATTTTTAAGAGTCTCCTAGCCTCAATTCGAGGCACAGTGTGGCCGGTATCATTCAAAGAGTCTCTATTTTTTTTTAATGGACAGAATTTTAGGTGAAAACACCAACTGACATAATAAAATCCAACCAAATGCATTATTATTGTGTTGATCCTTTATCAGAATGGTCCATGAGTTTGTTGGTGACACATACTAGTCAACCACGCAACAATCCGAGGCACGGTGTGGCCGATATCACTCAAAGGGTCTCTCTTTTGTTTAAAATGGACAAAATTTTAAGTGAAAACACCAATCAACGTTTGGAAATCTGAACAAATGCATTCTTATTTTTTTGATACATTAGTAGAACGATCCATGGGTGTGTTGGTGACATTTACGATTTAACCTCTCCTAAATATAAGGAACGGTGTGGCTGGTATCACTCAAATTGTCTCTCTTTTGTTTAAAATACACATTATTTTATGTGAAAACAACAACTAACGTATGAAAATCCGACCAAAAGAATTCATATTATGTAGATCCTTTATTAGAATGGTTCATGGGTGTGTTGGTGACTTGTACGAGTCAACCCCTCCTCAATCTGAGTGACGGTGTGGCCAATATCACTGAATTTGTCTCTCTGTTGTTTAAAACTGACATAATTTTATGTGAAAACAACAATGGATGTACGCAAATCTGACAAAAAGAATTAGGATTTTGGTGATAATTTAAGAGAAAGATCCATGGATGGACCACCAACCCCCTGTACCACCTATCCCCTAGATGCCCTCACCCCCCTCGACACCACCCCACCACCTGGACACCTCCCCCACCCCTGGACACCCTAGCACCATGGACAGCCACCCCCCCCCCCCTTGGACACCCCCTCACCCCCTTGGACAGCCACACCAACCCCCATGAGTACCCCCAACCCCCATGGACACCACTCCACCCCCTACACACTCCACCCCTCTAGACAAACCCACCCCCTTAAAAGCCTCCCAACCCCCTAGACATGCCCATGGACAGCCCTCCCCCCACCCCGAACAACCCCCTCGACCCCCCAAAACACCCCACCCATCTTGACACCCACCAAACCCATGGACATCACCCCCACCCCTACTAGACTCCACCACACCCCCTGGACACCCCCACACATGGACGACCACCCCCAACCTCTTGGACACCACGCCCCCCCCCCCCTTGGACAGCCCCACCAATCCCCTGGACTGCCCCTTCCCCCGGACACCCCCCAACCATGGAAATCCCCCCCAACACCCTGTATACCGCCCCACCTTGACACCACCATGGACTATCTCACCCCACCATTGACAACCCCCATAGAAAATCCAACACCTCCTGGACTCCCCCCACCTAGGCACCCCCCTCCTACACACCACACCACCACCTAGACACCCCCACCCCCTGGACACCCCCACCCTCATCGACAACCCCCACCGTCTCCTGGACACCAGCCCACCACCCTTGGACTACCCCCCCAACATCATGGACTATCCCCACCCCTGTACACCCCTATCCCCCTTGAACACCCACATCCCCCAGACACCCCCCCCTTGAACAGCCACCCAAAACCCCGGAACAGCCCCCAACCCCCTAAATTCTTAATTAAATTCCTTATGTATTTAATTAACTTATTAATTATGTTGGGTATACTTTTTCTATAGATAAACATATTTTATGGGTATACATTGTGTAATTACCTTATAAATTTTGTGTTAATTTTGTATAGGTATACTTTTTGAGATCGTGAATTTTTTGTAGGTGTTGTTAGGGTGTGCTGCTGTAGAATTTTTTGTTGCTGCAGACAGGGACTTTATGAGTGTTGATAAAGGAATCCTTTATCTGTGATGAAAAAGTGCTGATAAAAGACACATTTATCAGTGCAAAAAATGTGCTGATAAAGTATCAGTTTTTCAGCGCTAAATGATCGCTGATAAAAATCACATTTATGAGCACTTTTTTAGCGCTAAAAAAGGGTTCATTTATCAGTGCCTTTTTAGCACTGATAATGTATCCCTTTATCAGTGCTTATTTATCACTGATAAAGCGAACCCCCCCCTATTAGTACTGATCATTACAGTGTTTTTTTAGCACTGATAAAGACCGTTTTGAGCACTATTAAAGCCTCCTTTTATAGTAGTGGGACATGTTAGGTAAATTATTCACTTTCGTTTTATCATTGATATCAATGAGGAATATTTGACCGTAGAGGACCTCACATATATATTATTCTTTGGTGATAAATATTAATATTCTAATTATTCTATTTACCTTCAAATAATGAAATAAAATTTCCTACGCACTTGTGTTAAGTGTCATTTGTGGTGTCCTAGTTAATATAGTAATGACTCCCTATTTAGGTATTTTAGTTAACAAGTATATTTCATTATTACATATCTTGTAAAAGGGGTGATTCATGTCATGGGTGTATGATTAGGTTTTGTAAGAGGATGTTGGAACTTCTAGAAAAAATAATAATAAATATGTTCATTATGCTTTTATTTAGTTTTATTACATCCTTCTTGGGTCCACCATTTAGGTGATATTTTCCTAGTATCGGTTTATGGTTATGATAGGTCAAATTGAAGATACATGGGTTGGTAGTTTATTATGTAATGTCCTACTCAAATGATTTATTTATTTATTAATTATTTTATGCTATTTTTTTCTTCTATTATTTTACTCTGATTTTTTCTTGGTAATGAGAAAATAGTCTCTCAGTAAGGACCCTTTTTCCCTCATTCCTAGTCATCAACATCCTTGGTATATGGATGTGTGAAGGAGATTGTTTGTAATTCTATATTAAACTTGGTGTTTTTGGTCGATGTGATGCAGAATGGTATTTGATAATTAGGTTCAATGTAATTCTTCTTCTATTTTCAATTATTTTTGGTACGGTTGTTAATAGTATGAATATTATGTGTCGGGGTAAGGTAACTATGTCATTTTATGGCCACCAAAAAATAGTTCTCCTCTGATATTCCATGGAAATACATATAGATTTTCTTTTTATTTGAGGTTACCTAAATTTTTAATTATTTATTTTGATAAAAATAATATTGGAATACAAAATTAAAAGATTATGTTTGTATTCATGAATATTTTATTTGATTATAGGATCACATGTAATATTCTATATTTTTTCAATAAATATATCCCAAATAATTAAATTCATATTAGAATTTGGACATTTTATTTTGGTGAATTATTTCATACATACTTGTTTTGAACATATGTATTCAATGTATTAATGAATATATATGGATTTGAATACTGTTCCGGGACTGGATTCTCATATTAGGTTGTTAGAAGTTCTTATGGGGTTATGATTTTTTATTTTTGTTAGCCAAAAATATTGATACTTGATGAAAACCCTAGTTTTATTACTCTGAAATGATAACAATTGTATTTAATTTGATATTTAAATCCAATAAGTATTTCTTAGGAATATTCGGAATGAAATCATTTGTTTATGTCTTCTTATCCAGTGGCACCACCTATAGTGGAAAAGGATGAAACTGAGCATGCTCTTTTGGATTCCAAAATGAGTCAAGATTCTGGACCTATCAATTCAAGACTCTCATTACTTGTATAATTTTAAGAGAGAGGATTTCAATATGGAATGACTAAAATGGTTAACTATACTCAAACATACCACCCTAGAACCCCAATTATTCTAAGAAACTAGATTACCTAGGAATTAGTAAGACTAGATATGAGTTAGTGAGATGGTTTTTAAAATTATAGACACTATATAGGATCAGAAGGTTAAACACGTGAACCTCATGATTTTGGATTCTATTCGACCATGGTGGGATATCATTCTATATACTATCACATATCAATGGATGATGTGGGTGACCTTTAAGGACCTTCTATTTGAAGATTTTACCTATATCATTGAAGGTATGCTATGATCATTAGTTTATAGAGCTCCAAATTTAGATATTAATAGAGTTTAATAATTAATCTTTTTTCAACAAGATGATTTAATTCTCTCCACTTCTAGTGGGGTGAGAAAAGACGAGGATGATATAAATTGGTCTTCATATAGAGACGAAGTGATATGTATGTTACGTCTATCTATTGGACTATATTTTAGTTATTTATATGTTGATGATGATAGTGATTTGAATTTATGAAGAAGTTTTTGGGTCTTCATGTAGATGTTATTTGATTAAAAATTCAGTTCATGTGGATTAATCCATAAAAAATAAATGAAATTTATTTTGTAATGTCTCGGGACGAATTACCACTATATCATTATTCATACCGATTTGAAAATGACCTCAACAACACCTCCATGAACACAAGAGGATACCAACTAGAAGTGAGGTATTTGGATGTTTATAAGGGATCATTATTCCCTAATATATTAGAGAATGCATAATAATATAAGTAGTGTATATCAATAAGTAGTAGCAAAAGTAGTGATAATTAATGAATGTCATATATCAATAGAAGAATAAAATAAAAACTAAATAAAAGGTTCGAACACTAATTATATTAAATGATTCATGTAATTATAGGTGTAAATACATGTTAAAAGTATTATAATATAACACAATAATAGAAAACCCCAGTGGTCCACTCTGCAAGCGTCATGACCATCAGTCTGATCCAATAATCCTTTGCTCCTAGTTATATAACACAATTACAGAAATGAATCTATAGACCTTCTAGTAAGAATATAACCACAAAATCCTAATGGATCCCATTAATTAAATCTCATACCTCCTTGATAGTCCTATTTTGGGTGTTTAAAAAAGTATAGGTGCAAGTCATAATTGTCAACATGTATCATGGTAAACAATGAAACTCCAAAACATATACCCCCATATTTCTTCATAGAATTGGGGTCAAATTAAATTTCCATCCCAAAAGATGAATTTTTATATAAATTAGAACCATCACATATACCATAGTAATTTCAAAATAATAATAAATGACACATTTCATGTAATTCAATCAATTCAAAGAAGTCCATCAAATACAATGGTGGTGTCTAAGCTTTTCTTTGTCAATCTAAGAAGAATCTCATGTATCACTACAAAACATCTAATAAAAACCAATACCACCATTATAGTCTTGGAAAACTCATATAAAATCTCAAGTAATACACTAGAAATGATGATAAAATTTCCATCCCAGGTATGTCACGGAGGGGTCCAAGTATGACCAAAGGCATTGAATAGATATATTGCCAATAACCCCATGTCCGGAATGCCAACACACCACCTGGGTGTGATTGGTCATAAACCACTAATCACAGAATTTCCATCATCGAGTCCTTAATAACGAACCTACCTTCTCTCCCAGATCCATAATAGGTGAAAAAAAATCAAGGTACATACTATCGGAATCCATATATATATAATTCCATTCAACAAGAATCATCTCAATATCACATGCTTGCCATTTAATCTTACTATTCGATTTAGGGAAACCACTAATGGAAAAATTTATTTATCATGGAAATAAAAAACAAGGAATACCATTTAAATTACTAAATGTCACCACATACATTTCAATAGCCCAAGGTAAAAATATTACAAAAACATTTAATATAGTTCATTCCTTTAAAATGGATGTAGAAATGATATCTAAAAAAATAATAAACTTTACATAATATATAGTGAGATATTTAACATGGTTTAAATCATATGGGAACATTAATACAAAATGAAAAATCAATAATTAAATCACTTATAATTAATTTATATCATATAAGGTAGTGAACATCTATTAGTTGAATTTTAATTTTAAAAATGGAATATTTTTTTTATATAACATATTTATGTATTTTCGTTAATGATAAGAATTCTAATACTGAAATGAAAACACAAATCCACATATTTAAAGAATAATTTTTTGAATTCTTAATTTTATAGGAAAAAAAAATGGGATCACATTCTGAGTTTAATCCTATCATAAATCATGTTATCAAATTAATATATAATGTTAATGTAAATACTAATTAAATTAATAAGGAAAATAGGTTAAAATTAATAGAGAGCCCAAAGGGGTGGAAAAAATCCAAGTCGAATACTCTAATTTTTTTTTCATCATATGCTATATTCACTACAAACAGTGTACGACAACCCAAATAGTAAAATATAATATAATAAGATTATATAGAATCATCAAATAAGCTGCACAATTGCTTGATGTGTAAAATCAATGAACCAATGTAAAACTAACATAGGTACATGGAATTAACATGACTTTAATCACATGTGACAAATAAAATTTATATATTTTATGATAATGAGATTTACCATGATTAATTTTCAATTCAAACCATCCAACCAACATTTATAACAATTTAAATATAAATAATGATAAATTTATGATGATGAATCATGTGTAATCACAAAACAACATGTTTGTGTCCATATCATATTCTAAATGATGATAGTGCACCTCCATCGAGGGGTTTTATTATGAAAAATAAAATTATCCTTCAAATATTTAATTTTTGGTATTTAAAAATTTATTCTAAAATGAAGTAGATAGTAAATAATATCCAATGAATGCATGTAAATTGAGCAATTGGGGTATTCAAAAATTTAAGAGTGTTGGAATGGTATCCTACAACAGGATGTAGACCAAGATGAACACTTAGCACTATATGTTTTTTGAGGAGACCACATGAAGTGGTTTCCACATTCAACTGAGCATATGAATATTCACATATACATAAGGTCACCCACAACATATATACATATTATCTTGGCCATGAAATTATATACGGAGATACTTACTTATATACTTATGTGCATACATCCATTTTCTAATTCCCCTGAATGAATTCTTATATTATATGTTAGAGAACCTAGCCACACACAAACACACACACATATATATTCACATCCATGGGAGAATCTTAATGTATATATATAATATGGGAACATATATATAAATTTACCAACCAATGCATATGTAGGAAAGTGTTCATTTAATTTGGTGACTCGAAACCACATGGAAAGGTCCAAAGCACTACAAATTAATTATCAAAACCTCAATGAAAATTAAATCACCCACAAAAAAATTATCCAAAAAAAGGTAGTGGAAACAATAATGTACCCCCTAAGGAATGTACAACCTAAAACATCCAAAAACATCATTTTCATCAGTGGAGGACTCCAAAACAAACCAGAAAGAGACCCAAGAGATGCACTGCATTCCCTAACACTAGAAGAAAAATAAAAAAATAGATTAGTCCAATGTATTGGTTTAGTCAAACGACATTTGGAAATACAGAGTGGATAAATTATCACAATAATGATAGAGAAATGACTATGAAGCATTACCTCGGTGAATTAAAAAGAAATAACCAAAAACCCTACAATGATCAGTGAATAAAAGAGGATTTCTAGAGGGTGTGTTGGGTCGCACTCTAGAAATGAATTGGAGTTTTTTATTGCATCAAACTAATGGGAAGAAAGGATAAAGGACACATCAAGGGTTTCCTTGAACTTAATTTAATAATAAGAATCACAATAAGAATCATAATTATAATCATTAAAATAATTATATTATTATTAATAAAACATTCATTCAAAGGTTTTCCAAACTTATTTTAAGTTAATTTACATCGAATTAATTTTAATTTAATGAATTAATTTCTTTAAAAGAATCACACTTGAATATTATAATTGGGGGCCATGCAGCTTTAGCCAAACCATGTGACATGTGAAGACCCACCAAACTCTCTATTTACAGACTTCAACTGTTTTGAACATAACTAAGACCTCTAAAGAAAACCTATTGGGCCTTTAACCATGTCCAAAATCAACACTTTGAAGTTTCCCAACATTCAGAATCATGTTCTGATGCTCAATTAGTAAAAAAATTTATCCAGTCAATTAAATAATTGAAATAATTTTTTATTTTCATATGGTTCAAAAGAATCAATCGTTAGAACCTCCTTACCTTTGGTGTTCTCATCCCCATTATTTATTTTGGGATAAACTTCACTCGACCCATAATATTTGTGATGACTCATTCAGACAGTCACATTGAGTTTAAAAAGTCCCAACACACCATTAGGAATTTAATAATTATATGGTATTCAATCCATTTAAAACTAATCCAATGACCTCTTTCAAACCAAAACATTGAACAACTCTTATGTGAGCCCATTTAGTAGGAGAAAACAACCTATCATTGTATCATTAAAAATATATCCCTAGTTACTCTCCACCTTTGTATTTACATTATAAAACTAAAAAATATGATCCATGGTATCTCCACCCTTAGAATAGCCTCACAAGAATGCCTCTTGGAATTATAGAGACACTCCAGACATGATTTTGTAATAGTCAAAAAGGTTGATTCCCTATAATACACACATAAATAGGTTGATTCATCTTTTAATTAAGAAAAAAACAACAACACATACTACCCTGATCATCACCCACCGAAATTCATTATAAATAGTTCTTAAAGAACAATATTTATTGGAAAATGGAAAAAATGAATCCAGAAACCTCATGATGACCATATCCCAATTCTTGGGATAGATAGATGACATATTAAATATAAAATTAGAATAATGTATTACAGATAACCATATTTTTTTGAGTGATACCTTTAACAAAGATGAATTTTGACTTCAAGTGATGTTATTTGGTTACACCATCACCTTACTGTTTAATTTATAGTGCCTTGGAATGAACAAGGTGGCATCCGAGACCCAACCCCTAGAATTGTTACCTTTTTATGAATTACCTTCATGCCCGACAAAAGTCTAGGGTTACCTCAATATTCAATAAACTAGATCCCAAGGAACTAAAAAATGTTGTCCACATTGTATAACTAAATGCGTGGCACTTACACAAAGCTACATCATCTAAATTAGTACTTGGACTAGGACCAGATCGGTATCCATATGTTCGACATGTTAGGAGAATAAGGAAGGATTCAATGTGTCTATGTTAATGTTTTATTACATGGAAAACCAAGGATCACTCATGATAGTCCATTGACAATAATCACAACATATCCACTGTAAAACTAGGAGAAGTATCATCCAAAAAATCCCAACAACTTTTAATTCTTTATTGTGGCGTAAAATCAACAAACTATTAAAATATTAGGGAAGATATCAAGATAGGGTACAAGAGAGTTTTATTATTGTTCAAATTTTGTGAATTTTAATAATTACTAAAAGGGAAATGGCCATTCTACTATATATTGAGACTTTATAATAAAAAAAATATTGACCTACCAATACACCCTCCTTATCTAACCAAGAGGCATTTTTAATATGAGGAATCACATGGTCATTAAATATCTATCTATTGAATCCCATAAATGACCATAGGTGGTGGCCCATATAAATGGATGAACACAAAACTGAGGACCGAAATGGAACTCCCCTCAATAAGAGTGTCCCAATAATAGAAAACAAGGTCATACCAATGGCTCAAAAGCATAATAGATTCAGATTTACTATATTGAAAAATGTTTTGGTATAAATCATGAAAATGAAACCAAAATAATTGGCATGTAAAGACACATGAATAATAAGGAAATAATCATGAACATTTTTATGAACATGATTTTTTAACTCTATGGTCATCCTATTTCATATATGTCCCAATACTATTTTCAACAGCATGTGGATTGATGATTTCACAAAACTCAACTGGTTCATAACACGATTCAATACATGATGGTACAGTGTACATGAACGAATACTACCATGATGTTTTAGGAATAATATGGAATGTACATGATACTATACAAAGGGTATATTTCATATCCATTCAGGTATCATATGTCACATATAATAGATTTATCCTTTTTTGGATTTTCTCATATGATCATCAACCCTGGATGTTGACGCACCAAGTCATCCATCAGTGAAGAAATGAAAGGGTCTTGTGACCTACTAATCCACCAACAATGTTTGAGCTATGTGTAACTAGTTGATATTGATAAATAATCAATAATCATTAACATATAAAATAGTATTATATGAATGAACAACCACTGGAACAGGTAATTCATTAATAACGGAATGAGTTATAGAAGGGAAAAAACAATCAAATGACACAAAATGTTAGAAAATACATGGAATCGGCAAGGAATTTTTGTTCTAGGGGTGATATGTACCATTAGACAACTCCTTACAATGAAAAAGTGTCGACATTGTCAAAATGTAAAGTCTAAGATAATTCACCGAATCACAAGTGTCCCATCCAACCCATTTATTAAACAAAACAAATCATAGGGAAAAGGCATTTGATTCCATTATATTAATACTCAATGTAATATTTAATCAACCATTAAATTTTATTTTAAATGGACACTACCCAAGGGTCCATTTTAATGTCAACATATTATTTATTTACATAAAATTTTAAATATTTTATGAATGAAAACAAATAATCCAGTATCCATTAAAAAAATGAAATTTGTATCATCATTTTCAATCATTTAAATGAAGAAATGAGATTATTGTCATGTTTATTTTTGTATACATTTATCATTTACATACATCCCATCATTATATAGGTAATTTATCATATAAATTAATTTTCAAATGATAATGTGACCTACAAGGGTCCCACTAAGCCAACCTGGGTTCATCAAAATGAATCCCATTAAATGATTCATAAAAATTCATGTAATAAATTGCTTAACCTGATATCTCACAATATATATAACCCCAACTATCCTACATGGGTCTAGTTGATAATTTGATAGTTGTCATGTTTTTTTCAGATTAAATAAATCGACATCTATTATATTAATAACCATTTTCAATAATATAAAAAGTTCATAAAAATATGTTCAATTATATGGAGGGAAATCTACAAATCCATAATGATACAAAACACATTATAGTTTGAAATTTTACTGCCATTAAAAATAAAAAAATTTCATTAATAGTTACCCTCTATAATCTTTACACATTTTAACAATATCCTTTTCTCTTATTTAGAATAATATAGAGATGACTAGAGTTTATGGGGAACATATTCCAAAATATAAGACACAGGTAACACTTATAATTGAAAAATGGTAGTCATTTAATCACACAACATATATATTGACCATGAAACCATTTAAATATATTAGTATTGTATAAAAATTCTATCTCAAGCAGTAAACATATAGGAACATGCTATAGACATAAAATTAGGGAATATATATAAGTGAATCATGTGAAATAGATCGGGAAACATGACATATAAATTGGAATTCTAATCAAAATAAGATAATTTCATATAAAAGAAGGAACACAATCCAAATAAGAATGCATCCTATAAAGAAACTACATTGAATATAAAATTCATGGATTGGGAATTATTATGTGCTTATAATAATGCATGCAATGATTCATCCATTTCATATGATGACAAAAGAAAAAATTCCAAAAAATAACATAAATATTATTCAATGTATAATACACCATTCACTCAAGGTGAAATCATATCATCAAAAATAAAAAACATCATGATAATAAATTATAGCCCTGGACACTTAGTTATTTTCCCTATATGGGGTGATCAGTCGTAAACATGATTATATACAGTGTTCCAACACATTACAAGTCTAAAGTCTACCATCCCAAAATAGTAATCCAATAAAAAATTTCCATTTATTATACATATTAACATCCTAGTCCTTATGAACTCTATACCTAAGGCCATATCAGTCACCACATGACCTCTAGCATGCCTCCCAAATCACCAAAGGTAACCAGCCAGCAACAATTTTCTTGGGTGTTTCTCTGGGGAGACAATACTCTCAAACATTAGAGAATGCACATTGATAAAATAATAGTAAATGACTATAAAATATCATATGTAATAATAATAAATGAAATATAAATTATAGAGGAAGAATAATGTATGAAATGAATAAAATGGGCCAATCGTATTTTTATACAATGATGCATATAATATTAGGTGTTACAACAAGTGTACAACTAGTCAAATATAACAAAAGAGAATAAAAATAAAATGGAAAACTCCTTGATAATTCTAAGAATGATCCCCATCATGTGAATCCTAGATACCATTTAAACAACACATCACAATAAAATGAATACATAGAACTGTGAAAAGGTAGATCTATAAGGGTACCAGACAAAGTCCAGGACGGTTGCGAGATATAAATCACATTTGGCCACCACCCAGGGTGTCAAGGCCAATCTATCTCATGCAATATAAATATGGTAGTGTGACAATTTAACATATACAAAATGAAAAAAAATAATATTAACAACCGGGGTTTGGTTCAGAACCCAACACTCATCATATACGATCTATTTTGGGCTAAGGTGAGATTCTAAAAGAGTACTAATGAAATGAATAATATGCAAACAAGGACCAAGGTAATCATGTAATACTTAGAAGGAATTCCCCCATGATAGTGCATCATCTTGGGGTATAATCCAAATGCTATCACTGAAGTATACTTGTAAAACAATAGAGAACCATCACTTGTTCTTATGCCAGGTAATAATAACAATAATAGACACATCTCTTGTAATTCATGAAATTAATACTGGTCATTCAAATCTTGTGGTGGATTTGAACCCATCCCTGATGGTATAAAAAATTTTCAATGTGTTTCTATGGTTCATCTAATTTTAATCAATTCCACTAAGCCCATCCATTGAATTAAATATGGAATTCCCATGTATCACTTGAGTCTTCATGACTCAATGTCTATCCTATGTATCTCACATCCGGGTCCTAGAATCACCCATGATACAGTGTATCCATCATTACAAGAGTTACAACCTTTTTACCTCCCCTAGAAACCAATATAACTCAAATGTATAATAAAATTTAGGGAAGCCCACTCATGAAAATCTAATCCACCTCTCTCAGGATGTCTTTTCATAACCCAGTATACTTGTAGTGTCCATCCATGAGCCCTTAATAATGAACCTATTTTTTCTCACCATCCTATAAAAAGTGAACCAAAAATTCAAGGAATATACTTATCCAATGAATAAATATATAATTTCATTCCATCAATTGGACTATTGATATCACGTTATTCATATTTGATCTATTTGTTCTATTTAAGACAATAAACAATTGAATAATTTATATATCCATGAAATAAAAAACATGGAATATAATTATCAAATTTATATCATAATTTTAAAATTTAAAGTCTAATCTAACATACTGAACCAACATTTAATACCGCACAATCAATTTAAATGATGAGATAAAATGACCCTAAACTATTAAACACACATGATAAAATATAAAGAGAGAATTTTCTCATGGGATAAATCATATGAAAACACCAATTCCCAATGTACAATTAATCATTAAATTTATAATAATTACTTTTTAAATTATATGATAATCCAACTACATTAGAGGGGTTTTGTGATAAAAACATGTCATTATTCTTCAGCCTAAAATTTCAGCATATTTTATGTATTTCATTAAATAATCACCATAAAATTATTAAAAGGAAATAATATTTCATTTTATTTAAATATGGAATTTATGTTATTCTAAATTTATAGGGAAAATGGAAGGGACTCAATTTATTGTTCAAATCCTCTCATAAATCATGTTATACCTCAAAAATTAGCATTTTAATTGATAAAATATTTATGTACAGAGAAATATATAACCAGTTTTATAGTGGAACTAAAATAATAAAGCCAATGGGCATAACCCTAAATCAATTTCCCACCTAAAATTAATGGTTCACCCATATGAGTAGCCAATAACCATGGTGGACACCCTAAATCAGATTTATCAATTTGAAATAGTCACCACAGACACTATAAGACATCCAAAAAATTAAATATGGTATAAAAAGAAATACAATAAGGTTCAGATGAGAATAACTAAAGTGATATGTCTAAAAGAAACAAAATTATTGGAATGAAGCATATGCAAATGGCATCAACATGGCATAAATGAAATATCATGAATGGATTTTAAATAAATCTCGATAAAGAGCATAAGAGATTATAGGAATCAATTAAAACCATATAACTAATTAATATAACAATTTAAATTTAATCCATGATAACTCTATGTAGAAGTATAAAACATAAGATCAAATCTAAAATGCATTACACATATTCTTTTAAAATTGATGATAGCGAACCTCCATTGTGGGGTTTTATTATGAAATAATGAAATCAATCATTAATAAAATAATTTTTTATGTAAAAACATTTATTATAAAATAAAACAGTAAAAATTAACACTGAAGTATGTTGTTTAACATGAGTATTTAAGGAATTCCTAAATTTAATGGTGATGGAAAAGTATCCTATGTTAGAAATTAGACCAAGATAAACTCTAAACATTTAATTTTTTCAATAGTGACCACACTACTTTTCTACATCCTACCACTGAGCATATACATCATCACATATATATAAGGACACTTATCCCCTATGCTCATACTTTCAAGACCATAAATATATACAAGGGGATCCATACAAATATGCTTATGTGCATACACCCATTTCGATATACACCAATATAAATTTTCATATTATACATAAGAACACACAACCCCATATATATATATTAAAATCCATGGAAAAATCTATATATAATTTGGGAACATTCAAATAAATATTGTGACCTATGAATAGGTGGGTAAGTTTCCTTGGACTCTGATGACTTAAAAAAATGACGAAAAGTTCCAAAGCACTACATATAAATTAACAAAACCTAAAAAAATAGAATTCCCAATAAAATTTTAGTTCAAAAAATTGAAGAGGAAAAAACATAACATGGATAGATGTGTAATTAAGATAGAAGTAAATCGGCATCACCTTTGATGGAGGATGATGAAACACACCCGAAGGAGTCATGGGAGACGCACTACATGCTCTAAAACTGGAAGAAAAACAAAATAATTTAATTACCTCCAATGGTGGATTTATCTGAACCAAATATCACAATGGGGAGAGAATAAATTGTCTCGTGAATTGTGATGAAAGGACATAGAATCCTTACAATGATGATTCAGAGGGAAATCCCCAAGAAATTCATTGATATTGTTGAATCATGGAGGTGACGGACAGGGGGTTTATCAAGAATTAGAGAGGAAGGGTAGGGTCTAGTCACACAATACTTAAGGGGAGAGGGGGAATGAACACCTCATGGTTTTTTATAAACCTAAAATAATAATATTCATCATCATCATCATTATCATCAAAATAATATTAATATTATTATTATTATTAAAACATTATATTATTTTGATTAATATTTTATTTTCATTTAATTTATTTCAATTTAATTTTAATTTTATTTATTAATTAATATACAAATACCCACCACTTGGTTACTTCTAAGAGATGTGTTGTTTTATAAAAATCATCACACTTGTGTAGACCCACAAAACATGTGCTTTTTAGACCCCGTCAATTTCAAAACACAAAATTTCCACTGATTGTAACCAATTGGGACATTAACCCATTCCCAAAACAAGACATTAAAGTGTTCCAAATTTTATAATAATTATTTGTCTATTTAGTTGTAAAATGGACCATCCAATATATGGAA
Organism: Viscum album; assembly: GCA_963277665.1. Classification (NCBI taxonomy): domain Eukaryota; kingdom Viridiplantae; phylum Streptophyta; class Magnoliopsida; order Santalales; family Viscaceae; genus Viscum; species Viscum album. Next base: position 1,223,148,302 of record OY728136.1, on the reverse strand, counting down.
ACATGAAATCTCAATGGATTTTAATCCGGTTCAAAAACACGGGTCATATAACATCTAATGGATTCAATATTTTTGGTTTTGAATTAGAGATGATATTAGCTTATTTAAATCCATGTACACGAAATGACATTTCTAGGTTTGTTAATGTAGGAAAAAGGGTAACACTCTCATGTACTATCTTATTTGACACATGAAATATCACTATTGTGGTAAGAACAGTCATCAATAATGTTGTATTAAATGGATATATAAAAAAATAATAAAAATATAGGATATAGTATAGGGGAATGACCATTGTAGTAGGTTTATACTCTAATAGGTAAAATGGTCAAGGTGAACCATGATTCTTTGGGTCCTCATGGAGTTGTTTAATTTATTTTTCATGTGGTTTTTTATTTTTTGGATGATTTTGTATATATAGCATAAACTACTAATGGTATTAACTTCATATATACTACTTTATCAATACATTTTTTTCATAAATACATATACAATATTTTCATATACTCTCAAGTGGTTTTTTGGTTAGATTACTAGTAAAGTACACTTTTGATTTTCTTCCCATATGTAAGCCAATATTAATAAATGTATATTATCATCATATATATATCTGTAATTAAGATGGTGGATTCTAATATAGATCATATGAGGAGCTACATAATTATATATATTTAGTGCTTTTATGTAATATTTTTAATGGGTTGATTGAAAACATACACTGATAACATCAATTGTTGTTAGGTGTAATTGACATTTACATCAACTAAATGAGATAATTTCATGTTTTCTTATGATTTGGGCATAAGAAAATAATATTTGAACCAAATATAAGTGAGAATATTTTTTTAAGCATTAATAAATTTAATGATACCTTTAGTGGGTGAGATGGTGAAACCATCCACTTTTCTACAAATGATAGACATTCGCCAAGAAGTCATTCTAGAGGATTTCTCAATGTTTCCCCCACAAATGAGATATGAGTTTGATATCATGCTCTTATCTTGTGAATGATATATATTGATTACACCATATAACATATAACCCTCTATGCTAAAATATATCAATGTGTATGAGGAAGAAATTGGAAAAAATGGCTTCATCAGACCAAGAACATATCCTTATGGTACTATGGTGTTTTTATCCAGGATGGAATATGGTAGTCTTTTTCTCTATACGGACTAACATAAGAGGAATTAAGTCACTATTAAAAATTGGTACCCATTACCTATAATTTATGACTATTTTTATGGATTTATGGGGGTATATATGTTTCAATGATTGATCTACATTATGCATATTTTCATATTCAGGTTAAAGTTGAAAAAGCATCCCAAGGAAACATTTAGGATGATGAATAAATTGTATGAGTATATCATTTGATCTTCATACTAAAGAATGATCTAGTAATAGTCATGGATCTCAGTAACAAAGTATTAAAAACTAACGTGGAATCTTTCATTATTTTTTGGTTAATGAAATAATGATACTTTCTATGATGTTAAAATCCCATTCTAGAACCATTTATATAATATTGATTACAATTTGATCACATTAACATTATAAAAAGTATTCTAAGTGTAACTATTAGATTCATGAGGTTTTCGTCATTTGGAAGATATCATCTGAAAAAGAAATATCAGTTGATTAGGAGATAAGTGATATAGTTATTTCGTGTGCATGATCGAGGAATTAGTTCAATATTTAGGGATTCCCCAAATTGTTTGGGTACTATAGGAGGATCATATAATAATTTTGTCACTAGGAAACACCATTTAACACAGTGACCATGAATGGAGTATTTTTGAATGAAAGGAATAGTGTGTAGAGTCCTTCCCGTAGAAAAAAAGTGTTAGATTCCCACTCCAAATACAATTCATCCAAATCATGGGGCTAGGAATGATGTTTTATGTGATACATCTAGCACGATTTTGAGATATCCTCTGATTTATGGTAATAAGGTAGTTTCTTATATAAATTCTAAACAATGGATCCAATAGTGGAACTAACCTACTCATGAACCATACATTGATTATATCTGACATGTGTTGAAATATTGGTGACACTACCTCTTTGGCGTGATATTTTTAATATATATGTTCCATATGATTATTTGGAAAATTTTCTCCAAGGGTGAACTAAAACATCAAAAGAGGTACTGAGTGGAATACTTGTATAAGTTCAACATTATGATGGATAAAATAAATAAATGTTAAATATAGATGTAGATTCATTGATTTATAAGATTATTTGTGTATGTTAATAGATGTTAAAATATGGGGGAATGCTCATGGAAATTTTATTAGACAAGAATGTAGGCATAATTGAGGGTCAGTGAACAATGGTATGTAAACATTTAAATATCGATTACTTATTTCTAGAATGAATGGTTTATAGTCTATAAATTTATATAAAGTGTCATATAATTTTTTGGAAGATTGGAATATATGTTTTTGTTCATAGATGGTTTTCATATGGAAGTGAAAGCTTATGGTTTTTTTCCTTGTTGATGTTTCCTTCTTCTATGATAGAAGAACCTATGAGAAACTCTCATGATTTTTAATGGGATGTTTAGTGAAGATAAAAAAAATTAACATGATTTCATATGACAATTGTTATGGTATAATATGATGAGGGACATTATAGTCATTCTATCTCATTTTCATTTTATTGATATGTTATGGTGAGAATTAGGGACATATAGGATTTATATAATCACTTATAGTTCCTATATAAAAATAGGATGAGTTAATCCTCAAAATTGTTAAATGGTTTCCCTAGGACAAGAGTTGATGAGATGTTATTCTAGGTAATTTGTATTATTTGAACATGTTGGATCACATCGTATGGATCCAAGTGAATACCTCATTAGTTAAGATATAAAATATCATAGTTTTGGAAAATTTAAAACAACATGGCAAGCCATTAAACATGGTATCTATAATATAAACCTAGTTCATTTCAGTGTCATGGAAGGGAATACAAAAGGAAATGGGGACACACTTGAAATTTAGTACAAACATACTTCCATAAACTCAAAATTATGTCCTAGAGTGTGATCCTTACTATGTAAGATATCAATTAGGAATGAGTTATAGATTTTGGAGAATCGTAGTGTGGTCATACATCTCAGGTTATGTTGTTTTATAATAACCGCTCATATTCTTCAATTCAGATTCCTCCATTTGACATTATGTATGTATGGTCATGTAATTCCCCAATATATTATAATAGGGTATGTGTATCATTGTTTTATAAGAATTTTATGGCATTGGTGTATTTATTAGTGGAGAATCGTATTTAAAAATTCATTTGTACATCGTATCAATTATAGTGATATTTTGTTAATAGATAAAGAAGTCCCCGGGAGTTCATAGTGGGTGATAAGGTTTTTATAAATGTCTCCCCTATGTTAGGGAATATGTATATAATTTTTAATGGAAATTTATCACCAAGGAATTTTGGTTTGAAAGTCATCATAGAACCTATCAGTATAGTGTCCCATTTGTTGAATCTTTTTCCACTATGTAATAGTATTCATATAATTTTCTATGTGTCTAAAAATTTTATATATGAACTTCATCATGTTTAAATCCTTATACCCACACATTAATATTCAGTACTAAAACATGATGTGTATTTTTTAATTATTTTTAAATTTTATTGAAAATTATAATGTATATTATATAACTAAGGATCATTTTTGATCTATGATTATATGAATTATATATATACTTTAAGAATTATAATATTCTTATAAGAAATAAATAGATAAAAATTTTAGGTATGATTACTCCACAAATTAATCAAATTACTTGGGTTATTTCTATAAATCCAATTAAAAATTCTATTAAAACATTGGCTAAACATTATTTTTCTAATAATTTGTTTTAAAGTATTTTTGAAATACCACTATTTGAAAATTATAAATATAATTGAAAAAATAGAAGGAGAAAGTATCATGAATTAGTATGAAGTGTACGAACTTCATAAAAAAGTTGTTTTTTTAAATTCATGAAACATCACTTTAAATCTTTGACCTAGTTAAACCCATAAAAAATAAATTATCACATGGTACAACTTCTACATTGTAAGAGGAAGTGACTAGAGAAGATATATTGTTAACCGATACATTAAAGATATTAGTGGACAATTAATGAATTATAAAACGAACCCTACTATATCCTTATTTATATCACAAAACATGTGTAAAGACTACATTTCATTATATAGGTTGTAATTTTCTTGGTTAAATTGAAATTGAGAGGAATGATCACCCATTATCATCTCTTTACGAATTCAGGTAGTGACTTCCACATGAGTTTGTTTTTAAAGAAAATAACAAGCATCAAGGTAAAACTTATTTGGAATCACCCCATTATAACTATTCACCATCATCACAACGAAAATCTATGTCATAAAACTACCTATCATTTATCCTATCAAGTATTGAGGAGATAATATATATATATATTAGGGTTTATCTACCCTAATACTCTAGAACAATGTGATTCATCACAAAGAATTTGGTTATCTATTTACACTCCCTAGATGCCTCCTACAACACCTAATATGGATTAATTCAACATTTGGTATAAGTTAAAATATTTTCCTATATTGGGGTATATTCATTCTCAATGTCAAATGATTTCAAAGGCCCATCTACTATTCATTTAAGATTGGTTATGTCCCATTTAACAAATATATACATATGGTTATTGTTTTAACACCACTAATTTTACTTATTTTTTATAAAAAATGAAGTTTCAAAGAAATATTATGTTATACAAAAATTCATTTTATGATTTATCTATATACATCACTTGGTTATCTTCTCATACAGAAGACACATTTGTTTAAAAAAAATCATGATTTATAGGAATGACAATTATTATAAAACAATTATAACAAACGAAAAAAACATAGTGATATTAATAGTAAAAACTAATCTTTTAATGTTAAATAAAATAGTTTGATATAATTTGAAAATATAGACAAAAAACTACATAATTTTTTGGATGTCCATATGTATTTAAAATACTATTTTCTAAGAAAAGATTCATTCAATTATCTCTGAGATAATTAATAAAATTAAGGATTGAAATATTAATAAAATTATTTTTATAAAATGGTATTTATTTTTAGAAATAAATATATAAAAATTATATTACTGTAATATTTTGGAACCCTTTTGAAAACATTATTTTTTTTAAGTACTGAAATCTACACAATTTTAATTGAAATCGACATTTTCATTTAATTTATATTTAATGATAAAAATTATTATTAATTGGGTTTGAAGTAAAATTTGATCAATTATACATCTAATATACAGATTTTTTAATTTTAATCATTTTCATATTTAATTTTCATAATAAAAGATTTTATGATTTTGAGCATTTCATCTTACAAAACTAGCTTTATCATCTCAACTGCGATATTAATTTTTACAAAAAATTCATATATCAAAATATAATTTTGAAAAATTTAATACATATTATTAATTAATTAATTTATATTATATAATATTTTAAACATAAATTTCATAAAAAATACATGTCACACAGGTTAAAATTATGTACCATGGCTACGTTATGAATGGGTTTAACAGGGGTGGATAAACTAACTGTATATAGTTTGAAAATAACAAAAAGCATGTAAAAAAATTTATTAATCCCATATATATACCAGATATCATTCAATATCAAGAATTATCCTTTATTTGAACCATGTTTTTTTATAAAATATTAATGGATTTCATTCTTTGGAAAAATTAATAGTCTGCCACTCACCTCACATATACAAGGACACCCCTTCTACTATCCTCTTAAAAAACAAAACACTATTATTTGAACCATGTTACAAGATAAAATATTAATGGATTTAATTCATTAAAAAATAATAGTGTGGAACTCACATCACATATACAAGGACACACCTTCTAGTATCCTCTTAATAAAACAATACAGTCTTCGTTGAAACCTTTTACAAGATAAAATATTAATGGATTTCATTCATTAAAAAAAATTAATAGTGTGCCACTCACCTCACATATACAAGGACACCCCTTCTTCCTCCACCTACATAAATTATTATTAAACTAGTATGATAAAATAACATAATTTAAAAAAATATATTGATATACAATTTTTTAATTAACTTTAGATATCTCCACTTCAAACAAATGGCTTATAAAACAATTGTTCATGTGTACGGTGGACTACCGCCTCACATATTGATGTCTGTTGTTTTTCTATTTTCATATCTCAATATGAAAAATAATGATATATTTAATATTTATATATTAAATTTATGGTATTATTATACTTATAGAATAATGATATCATAATACCTTCATATTCTCCATTTTATGGAATACGATATCATTACATGTGTGTACGGTGGAGTATAGTCTCGCAAAGAACATTGATATATTCATGTTATACATGGATCAAAATAAATATGGGTTTGATGAAATATTTTTTATAAATGACCTAAAAATTACTTAAAAATATTAATATATAATTAATATTTATTTTTCGCAATCCAATAATAGATATAATTTTCAATAATTGGTATGTCCTAACATCTCCATGATCGGTGTTTTAAAATTTCTGGATATAAATATAATTTATAACTCAAAATAGAGATATAAAAAATATATATGATATCTATATCATGTTTAAAATTTTTTATATGACTAAATCATCATCAAATAATGTATAATATAATACAAATCAAAACTTATATGATAAAAAATGTAGTTGTTAACAAAAACCAAACGTTAACATGGAATTGTTACGAAATATGTAATAAAAGTCCATAAACATGAGATATATGATATCATATATATAAATATTATATTTCTAATAGGTATATAATAAAAATATATTTAACATATTGGATATTTTATGGTTTATGACATAATTCAATACATAAGGTTTTGGATTTTTGTCTCACATTAATTTTCATATGAGACACATTCTATATTCACTATTTTTTTATTTGATGTTGTATATATACATACCATATATTAATTTAATCATTATTTTTATTGAATTTACTTTTCAATTATATTATCTCTCTTTGATGGTTTTTATGGTTCTGATGTTTCCAATGAAGTAAGCGATTTGTGTCTTAATTATCGTTCTTTAAGGTGTATGTTATATTATGAACATATATTATATATTGTGGTATGTATACATCCCATTGAAATTTAATATCATGAATTAATTTTTCTAAATTATATTTTTTTCTAATTTATTTATTACCTAATGTGCAATATGATTAAATTTTAGAAAAGTGGTAATGATTTTTTGTTCCAATCTCAGTGTTTATTAGGTTTGTTTATAATAATTATTTTAGTGATAAAATTATATAATTAATCTCTCAATAAACATACTAATTTTATTCACATCAGTTGATTCATGAAATTTTAATTTATTAATAACTTTTTGAATCTCGTTGGAAAATAAAATACTTGTTAAATTCTAATTACGTAAATCCTACAATGTCTCTCTATTCTATCGGAAATTTGATTTCTCGAATATACCATTTTCCTATATTTTATAATCTTTTTTCCAATTTTTTTTAATAAAATTATTAAAATACTAATAATTAATATTTATTTTAATTCTTATTTCATTAAGAAACATATATTCTCAATTATAATTATTTTATTTGAAGAATCTTTACTGTTTTTTCACGATTATTTTCAATGAAAAATATTTTTATAGAATTTTATTATATAAAATGTGTTTTTAATGGGGAATTGTAATTTTACTCAAGAAATGTTCTTAACTATCCTTCAAATATTTTTCTTCTAGGATGGAATTTTCAAAGGTTAGATATGCCTTATAGGTGATACTATCTATGATACTATTCTCAATCATTCTACAAATCGATTATATATATGATGGAATGATTTTTTTGAAGAATTTCCCTTTACATGGGTTATACTGTAATGACCCGAAATTTTGAATAAATCATGTTTCCTAATATCATGTGGTATTTTTTATACTCAAAAAAATGTTTTATTTGATAAACATGATTATAAATAAAATGAGACCATTGGTTTTTGAGTGTTATATGACCATCGGTCAATATGACCACCGTGAACAAAATGTTTTGATTATTGTCTCTATATTTAAGTAATCTTGGTTAATTATTATAGAAAGAAGATTTGATGGCCTCACCTAGTAGCCTTGGGCCGATCGAAGCCCATCTAACAGAGATTGGGAAGGAGGTAGCACCATTGGGCTTTGCTCTGGACCAAATCCAAGCCGAACTTCATCATGTGAAGCTAGAACGGAATCGCCTTCGCGAGAAGTTCAAACTGATAGAAATTACTACTCGGGCAATGTTGACTGAGCCACCCCAAAATTCTATCACCCTAGCACACCTTACTCTTATGTCCTATGCTGGTATTATAAGGGGTTATGTAACGAGACCGTAATTTCCTTGTGTAATTTTTTTTTTAAATAAAAATTTGGATTTCTTCTTATGATGATGTTTATGAATTTTCAAATGACCGGATAAATATTGTATGAATATTTTTGATGAATATTAGGAAAAGGATATTTTAAAAATGGTTGTGTAAACCTTAAATAATTAAAAATGTGTAATGATTTTCGAAAAATGGTCTTGTACAATTATGTTCAGTACGAAATGTAGAGTCTAATAAGATCAACTTGATTTTTGATGAATAGTAAATTATGAATAGTGATTTTATGATTAGGATTAGTAATATGACCAAATGGATTAGTAATCTCATTTAAAGAAAGTTTTAAAATAATCTAGGCACCTTGATTAAGTAATTTTATTCCATAAAATAGTTAAATAACGGTTTCATTAATTATTATTCAAGTATTAGATTTTTCGAGTGAATAGTGTTTTTTAATTAAAAATTTAATCAAAAATAATTAGAAAATTATTTTTATAAAAATGACTTTATTTTTGAACTCAGAGCATCGATATTATGTTATGGTAATTTTTGGTGTTTTTTTCTGAAAAAAATGAATTTTCGAGGAATAGTGTTTTTATTTAAAAATTTAATTAAAAATATTTAGAAAATTATTTTTATAAAATGGAGTTCATATTTGTAATCAGAGCGTTGATATTTGGTTAAGGTGAAATTTTGGGATTATTCTGAGAAAGTTGAATTTTTGATGAATAGTGAAAATACAGTTTTTAAGTTACGGGTGTTTAATGACATCATTAAATGATGTGTAAAGTTTGTAATCAATATGTTCGAATTATGAATAGTGAGATAAGGTATGAGGTTTCCCAAGTGGCCAATACCATGGGCAAATACCATGGGCAAGCCCATGGTTTTTCCAAAACCACTAATGAGGTGTCCCTTTGCCATTAATGCCTTGTCCCCTCACTTTCCCTATAAATACCAAGACATCCTCTCCTCCATTCGACTCCCCACTCTTCCCCAACGAAGTTATGGTCTCATTACCTCCCAAGGAGTCCTCCCAAGGTTCCCCCAAGCCCTAAAGGTCCAAACCTTTGAGTTTTAAGAGTTACATTTTAAGGTAAGGGATCCGACCCCACTCTTTCTTTTCAAGTGATCTCTTTTATGTCATTCCTTTTATGCTCCATGTTCTTATTTTGGAGGATGTTCTTTTAAACTCCTCTTACTGCCCTTTTTATGTTCATATGATTAAAGACCCCCTCTTACTCTCATCATTTCGTTTTAAGAAAGTTTAAGTGGCGCCGTCAGGCTGCCGAATTTTTAAGGGATTCTTTCACCTTCCTCGTTTTCAAGTTCTATTTTCATTCAAGTCTTTCATGTTCTTTTTGTTATATTGGGGGATGATCTCTATATATATATCATACTGGACTCTTATGTTCATATGATGAGAGACCCCATTTGATCTCTTCAATTCAGTATTTTGATGTTTTAAGTGGCGCCGTTAGGCTGCCGAATTTTTAAGTGGTTCTTCACCCTTCTCGTTTTAAAGTTCTACTTTCATGTCAATTATTTCAAGTTCCTTTTTGTTATATTGGGGTATGATATCTATATATATCATACTGTACTCTTATGTTCATATTATTAGAGACCCCATTTGATCTCTTCAATTCAGTATTTTGATGTCTTAAGTGGCGCTGTTAGGCTGCCGAATTTTTAAGTGGTTCTTCACCCTTCTCGTTTTGAAGTTCTACTTTCATGTCAATTCTTTCAAGTTCCTTTATATTATGTTGGGGTATGATCTCTATATCTATCATACTGGACTCTTATGTTCATATGATGAGAGACCCTATTTGACCTTGTCAATTCAATTTTGTTGAAGTTTAAGTGATGCCGTTAGGCTGCCGAATTTTCACAAGAGAAATCTTGTTTTGTTTTCTTCCTTTCATGTTCTTCATTTCATATGGTATATTTTCAAATTTCATTACCATGTTCATAAATCCCTTATATTTTGTCCCTCTACTGTATGATGGGTCATTTATGAATGTCTGACCCATGTCCCCTCTTTTCTCAATGTTTTCTAAAACCTTGTAACATAGCCGTTATGCTGCAGAATTTTTCCCCTCAAAATGCCTCTCTTTTTTCTCAAAAATTATTTTATGTTATAAAGTTAATACTCAAAGCTCTTATTTCTACAAGGGTATTCACATATATATCAAAATGTTCCATTTTAAATTCTGGGATTTACATACATGAGACCCGCTTCCCTTTCCGTGGGTTTAAAGTGCCGTAAAGATCATGTCATTAAAGCAGTTTTTAAAATGTTATGATTATGAAATGAAACCCATTTATTTTAAGCTATATGGGTTATTTATGAAATGTTTGATGATGATATATGTGGCTCACATGATAATAAAGGCAAATTTAAGGGTGAGCCCTGATAGCGCTCCAATGCATTGGGTAAAGACTTAATCTCTAGAGATGACCATTTTAACGACGCCTTGGTGAATAACCTTGGTATTTTTTTTAACGACACCTTGGGGATGGACCTTGGTGAAACGAAACGATTTCCAATATTAAATGTTGCAGCCAAATCTTCAAGTTATGAAAAAGTTTTATTTTTATTATGATATGCCTCATGATTTCATTTTCATGCCTTAATGTTCTTTTCATGACCTTATTGATGTATCCCAAGTTCATATGTAAAATGTTTCACTTGTTTCCCTTGCTGGGCCTTCAGCTCACCCTTTATTTTGATGTATGTCCCCAGGTTATGAGATTCAGTAATGATCCTAGGGTGAACATGAGGAGAAGCCTTTCAAGTGTTTAAGAAGAATTCTTTATGTTGTTTTCATGTTTTAAGTTCCTGGTTTCCAAGACACTAAACCTTAAAGATCCTCGGTTTTGTAAAATGTAATTAAAGTTTATGTGAATAAAAGGTGGGATGCTATAGTTGGTATCAAAGGATGGTTTAGTTATTTGTGGAAATTAGGATATGAAAACTCTAGGAGGAACCCTATAGAAAAGTTTAAAATAGGAAATCTTCCTGGTATTTTGGTGAGTATTGAGTAAGGGGTTTCCAAGCAAATACATCCCTGTCTGGATACGAGCAGGTAGAGGTGGCTCTGGCACAGATGTACATAGGGGTAAAACCCGAAAACACCGCTTTGAGCTAGACTCGAACGGGAACTGGTACACGAAAACGGGCCTTGCTGCACTCTTGGTTACGACACTCCCGGGGGATATGCTTTGGTAAATTCATAAGCTTGGTATGAACCATTATTAAAGGAACAAAGATAAAATAAAATAAATATTCACATAAGAATATATGATCATGGATAACCTAGATGGGAACCTAGGGGATCACAAGTTAGGGTATACTTTTCTTCTACAAGTTATCCTTATATGCTTTAAGTTCCTTTTCATGATTATTGGTTAAGTATTTAAGCCTCTAATTATACTTTATCTTCTTAGTGAATGGTGTGAAATGGAATAACATGTCCCAACAACCAATGTGATAGGAAATGCGACAATTTCCGTATTAATATGTCAGAGTTTATTAGGGGATTAAAAGATGATTATTATTTTGGAAGGCGTTCACTATTTTGGGGACCCTATATGATCGAGGTAAATAGATTACTATAGTATTTTCATTGAGGAGTAAGGTTGACTTATATTTTGAAGAATTGATGAATTTAAGGTGGACTTATAGTAATTTAGGTTACTTTTGGGAATGATTAACCTGTCTTGGGTAAAATATGTTTAGGTTAGCTACTTTTGTTATAAGATGTTAGGAGTGGTTTATGTTGTCTGGAGATGAACAATGAAGTTGTTTTGGAAGATTATGTTATCAAATCCTTCTTGTATTTGGGTTTCAATCTTAGTTTGGTTTATTTTGAGAAATTTTAAGGACCGTTATTTATGGAGTGGTCTATGATGAACGTTGGGGAGTACCATGGAACTTTGAAGATTTAAAAGTAGGTTCTATTCCTATGGGATTCTTTCTTTTTGAAGAGTTGTTTTACCTTAACCTTTCTGTTTTTGGGATAATGTTTAAAGATAGAAGATATAGATAGTTAATCTTTTGTAGATTATGTGATTCTATAGAAGATGATTCTTGTGCTTTTATGAGACCAAGTGTTTTTGAATTCTCATCATTTGGAGAAAAGATTAGTGTTGGTAGGGACTTGTTAAAGGATGAAACTCTACTTGAAGGTAGGTATATTTTCTTATGTTTTTGTTCTATGTAGTAATTGATATCCTCAAAATTATGAAAAGAAACGTAAAACAAAAATGTTGTTGGTTTACGTTTCCTACTAGGTAATCAAAGACCGTTTACACACATCATAAGTTTGGGATTTTCTCATGGTTAACTTTCTCCTAATCATGTTCTCTATCACTCTCTCTCAGAACTGACCCTTTGTTTTTTCCTCCATGTCCATGTTTTCCTACATGGAACCCGAGTGTGGGTTAACTCGGGTGGCCTTTGTACTTCCTTTTCATTCTTTTAAAGTAATGGTGTTACTGACTCTTTTTCCGATGTGGGACTTTCAATGAAATTTCAAAACCCAATTTAAAAAAATTGCGAGGACGCAATTTCTTAAGGGGGGAAGATTGTAACGACCCGAAATTTTGAATAAATCTTGTTTCCTAATATCATGTGTTATTTTTTATACTCAAAAAAATGTTTTATTTGATAAACATGATTATAAATAAAATGAGACCATTGGTTTTTGAGTGTTATATGACCATCGGTCAATATGACCACCGTGAACAAAATGTTTTGATTATTGTCTCTATATTTAAGTAATCTTGGTTAATTATTATAGAAAGAAGATTTGATGGCCTCACCTAGTAGCCTTGGGCCGATTGAAGCCCATCTAACAGAGATTGAGAAAGAGGTAGCACCATTGGGCTTTGCTCTGGACCAAATCCAAGCCGAACTTCATCATGTGAAGCTAGAACGGAATCGCCTTCGCGAGAAGTTCAAACTGATAGAAATTACTACTCGGGCAATGTTGACTGAGCCACCCCAAAATTCTATCACCCTAGCACACCTTACTCTTAGGTCCTATGCTGGTATTATAAGGGGTTATGTAACGAGACCGTAATTGCCTTGTGTAATTTTTTTTTAAATAAAAATTTGGATTTCTTCTTATGATGATGTTTATGAATTTTCAAATGACCGGATAAATATTTTATGCATATTTTTGATGAATTTTAGGAAAAGGATATTTTAAAAATGGTTTTGTAAACCTTAAATAATTAAAAATGTGTAATGATTTTCGAAAAATGGTCTTCTACAATTATGTTCAGTACGAAATTTAGAGTCTAATAAGATCAACTTGATTTTTGATGAATGGTAAATTATGAATAGTGATTTTATGATTAGGATTAGTAATATGACCAAATGGATTAGTAATCTCACTTAAAGAAAGTTTTAAAATAATCTAGGCACCTAGATTAAGTAATGTTATTCAATAAAATAGTTAAATAACGGTTTCATTAATTATTATTCAAGTATTAGTTTTTTCGGGTGAATAGTGTTTTTTAATTAAAAATTTAATTAAAAATAATTAGAAAATTATTTTTATAAAAATGACTTTATTTTTGAACTCAGAGCATCGATATTATGTTATGGTAATTTTTGGGGTTTTTTCTGAAAAAAATGAATTTTCGATGAATAGTGTTTTTATTTAAAAATTAAATTAAAAATATTTAGAAAATTATTTTTATAAAATGGAGTTCATATTTGTAATCAGAGCGTTGATATTTGGTAAAGGTGAAATTTTGGGATTATTCTGAGAAAGTTGAATTTTTGATGAATAGTGAAAATACAGTTTTTAAGTTACGGGTGTTTAATGTCATCATTAAATGATGTGTAAAGTTTGTAATCAATATGTTCGAATTATGAATAGTGAGATAAGGTATGAGGTGTCCCAAGTGGCCAATACCATGGGCAAATACCATGGGCAAGCCCATGGTTTTGCCAAAACCACTAATGAGGTGTCCCTTTGCCATTAATGCCTTGTCCCCTCACTTTCCCTATAAATACCAAGCCATCCTCTCATCCATTCGACTCCCCACTCTTCCCCAACGAAGTTCTGGTCTCATTACCTCCCAAGGAGTCCTCCCAAGGTGCCCCCAAGCCCTCATGGTCCAAACCGTTGAGTTTTAAGAGTTACATTTTAATGTAAGGGATCCGACCCCACTCTTTCTTTTCAAGTGATCTCTTTTATGTCATTCCTTTTATGCTCCATGTTCTTATTTTGGAGGATGTTCTTTTAAACTCCTCTTACTGCCCTTTTTATGTTCATATGATGAAAGACCCCCTCTTACTCTCATCATTTCGTTTTAAGAAAGTTTAAGTGGCGCCGTTAGGCTGCCGAATTTTTAAGGGATTCTTTCACCTTCCTCGTTTTCAAGTTCTATTTTCATTCAAGTCTTTCATGTTCCTTTTTGTTATATTGGGGTATGATCTCTATATATATCATACTGGACTCTTATGTTCATATGATGAGAGACCCCATTTGATCTCTTCAATTCAGTATTTTGATGTTTTAAGTGGCGCTGTTAGGCTGCCGAATTTTTAAGTGGTTCTTCACCCTTCTCGTTTTGAAGTTCAACTTTCATGTCAATTATTTCAAGTTCCTTTTTGTTATATTGGGGTATGATATCTATATATATCATACTGTACTCTTATGTTCATATTATGAGAGACCCCATTTGATCTCTTCAATTCAGTATTTTGATGTCTTAAGTGGCGCCGTTAGGCTGCCGAATTTTTAAGTGGTTCTTCACCCTTCTCGTTTTGAAGTTCTACTTTCATGTCAATTCTTTCACGTTCCTTTATATTATGTTGGGGTATGATCTCTATATCTATCATACTGGAATCTTATGTTCATATGATGAGAGACCCTATTTGACCTTGTCAATTCAATTTTGTTGAAGTTTAAGTGATGCCGTTAGGCTGCCGAATTTTCACAAGAGAAATCTTGTTTTGTTTTCTTCCTTTAATGTTCTTCATTTCATATGGTATATTTTCAAATTTCATTACCATGTTCATAAATCCCTTATATTTTGTCCCTCTACTGTATGATGGGTCATTTATGAATGTCTGACCCATGTCCCCTCTTTTCTCAATGTTTTCTAAAACCTTGTAACATAGCCGTTATGCTGCAGAATTTTCCCCCTCAAAATGCCTCTCTTTTTTCTCAAAAATTATTTTATGTTATAAAGTGAATACTCAAAACTCTTATTTCTAAAAGGGTATTCACATATATATCAAAATGTTCCATTTTAAATTCTGGGATTTACATACATGAGACCCGCTTCCCTTTCCGTGGGTTTAAAGTGCCGTAAAGATCATGTCATTAAAGCAGTTTTTAAAATGTTATGATTATGAAATGAAACCCATTTATTTTAAGCTATATGGTTTATTTATGAAATGTTTGATGATGATATATGTGGCTCACATGATAATAAAGGCAAATTTAAGGGTGCGCCCTGATTGCGCTCCAATGCATTGGGTAAAGACTTAATCTCTAGAGATGACCATTTTAACGACGCCTTGGTGAATAACCTTGATAATTTTTTTAACGACACCTTGGGGATGGACCTTGGTGAAACGAAACGATTGCCAATATTAAATGTTGCAGCCAAATCTTCAAGTTATGAAAATGTTTTATTTTTATTATGATATGCCTCATGATTTCATTTTCATGTCTTAAAGTTCTTTTCATGACCTTATTGATGTATCCCAAGTTCATATGTAAAATGTTTCACTTGTTTCCCTTGCTGGGCCTTCTGCTCACCCTTTCTTTTGATGTATGTCCCCAGGTTATGAGATTCAGTAATGAGCCTAGGGTGAACATGAGGAGAAGCCTTTCAAGTGTTTAAGAAGAATTCTTTATGTTGTTTTCATGTTTTAAGTTCCTGGTTTCCAAGACACTAAACCTTAAAGATCCTCGGTTTTGTAAAATGTAATTAAAGTTTATGTGATAAAAAGGTGGGATGCTATATATACCATCATAAATTTCTTATTTAAACTAGTTCTTTCCCCATATGTTATTCAATGATGATGTAATTAAATGATTTTGTATCCTATTACTTGTATATACGTTATGATAGGATGAAATGATTAGGAAACCCAATTCATTTCATGGGTTAAGATATGATGAAATTTTTATGACCACATGTCCCTTTGAAATATGGTTTTCATTATTATATTGGTGTGTCCTCAATATATTTTTTATAATTCTATGGTAATGATTTATATCCCATGAGATAGAAAAAACTGGTATGGTGAGTGGAACTGGTTCATTATAGTACTTTTTATTCTCTAATTGTATTGGTAGTTATCCATTAATATTATAATGGTTCTGGGAGTAAACTGATTCAACTATGATATCATAGGAAGTGATCCATTACTTTTATAGGAATTATTTTATATTCTTTTATGTATTCTAATATAAAATGTATTACACAAATTATATTCTCTCATGGTTCATGTTCAATGAGTCTCATATGATTTTTGCCTCATGAACTACAAATAATTTTTCAATGAATCAATAATATTTTTTATTATGATTGTTCTATTTTACTAATGTTATGAATATATTATCATATAGTTATGTTCATATTATACTTGCGTATCTCGATTTTTTCCCTTAATGAGCATTTCAATTCACCATTTCTTTTGTTTCCATTACCTATGTTATGATGAACTGTATTAAATGGGATACGTATAATAAGGTATATAGTTATGAAAAACCTAGAGAGATATTTTGTAGCTTACATATGTACACATTGTTTTTGTTTTATAATTATCAATTACACAAAAAATTAGTGTCCTCAAGATTGTATTTTTATAATGTAATGAATATTTATATAAAATTGTGTAATATCTATGTATTGTAATAATGATTTTATATTTATGAAATTTGAGCAGATGTTATTTAACATTTGTAAACATGGATGATAAAATCTTAGAGATATCACTAATACAACATATAATGATAAGTATAAGTATGATTCCATATATATGAAATTATCTTGTAATTTTGGAAAATTATAGTGTGATTTCTTTTGGAGAAATTAAATCCTTGTATGTTTTGTTGAAGTGAATACAGATATGGAAAAGAGGAAACTAGGGGAAATAAATCCGAAAAGGGTGTATTGAGCTACACTCGATCGTCATTTAGCGGATGAAAGCTCGCCTTGCAGCACAATTGGTTTAAAACTATAGGGGGTATGAATTAGAAATACCCAAAATCATTATGAACAATAAAAAAGGTCTTAAATAGATGGTTACTATGAATGAACATGGATAATCATAAGGTGTCATAGATATATGATGCTGTCATGATTTATACATCATATAAAAGTATTTTTTGTGATTGTGGGGTTCCCCATAGTTAGTATTTTTTCCAACAATATGCTATTTGTTATAGTAAATTTCTATAATCATAAGGAACTATGTTAAGTATGTGTGTGAAGAAAAATTAAAATATTTTACAGCAATGAATCCAAATGTTAAGGGAGATAGAATTAAAACCATTATTTTTATTATCAAAAAAATCAATCAAAAAATAAATTTTTTGGACTTCAAAATGAACAAAGGAGGGAACATCATTAGGTTCATTCTTTAATGAGGCGGTGTACATATTCTTTAATGGGATCTTTTCATCCACTATTTTCTAAATAATGGATTATAACCACAAAAATATATATTTTCTATTATTCAATGTTGTGAACATGTCAGGGTCATTTTGGATATCAACTGTTTGGATGGTGTAGTGGATCAATGGTAGACTATTATCTATAATATAAAGGAACATTATTAAATTATCTTAATGGAATTAGATGAGTTTAAGAATTTATTTATCATAAATCACATTCTTCATATACTTTATAAGATAAAAATGATTGAGTTCCTTGAGATAAAAAATGAATGATGAATCTATTGGTTCATGTGAGGAAAATTTTAATAGACTTTTGTGGTATGCTTCTAGTATGATCATCCAGCATAAATGTAAGGTTCATCTATTTTGTAGTGGCATGAATGATAGTTTCCAAACAGTGTAAACCATTAGTGACATTAATATATAAGATGATATTGTTTTTTTTAATATATTGATTGAAATTGATGACGGTGTTATATATCAATCTCATGGGGATGATGATAATTGAAAAATGGAATTCAAAGGAATATATAAGAACCATGGAAAAAATAATAAGATAATTACTTTATGGTCAATGTGTGGGATAAAAAATGTGGGAAATATTTTTAAAGAGACTAGTAATTATTTTATTTGGGGAAGATAATTTTTTTAGGAAATTTCAAACTAATATTATTGGAAGAAGTCATATAATGATGGGAATATATGTAAATCATTACATAATACACTACCCACACTAAAATGTTTCAAATTCCAGGAGTACATTCACTATGATAACCAATGCACAAATTTAAATGTTAATGAAGATGATCAACATAAAAACATTTAATACAATTGAAAAATAGAAATATCATGTCATCACAATTTCAAATGATTTTTGTGATAAAAATCGAGTGAATGGTACACTTACAATAAAATCAAGAAATGATAATTCCTTATTTGAATATAGGTCTACAATCTTATTCCTACCAAAATAATTTATATGGGTATCTAGATTATAAAAAAAATTAGATGTAAAATCATATGTGGAAATCCTATATGAAATGCTGATCACATATCAAGTATATGAATTATCTTAAGTTTACATTGGTGGGAATGTGGAACCTATAAATGATTTCATTGTACCATTAGTTGAATTTGGTATTTTCATGGAAATATATTTCCTTTCTCTAATATTTTTTGTATCAATTATTGAGGAAGTTTAATTATAATTTATATTCAAAACAAATCTATGGTTTTCAAAAAATGTGATAAAAAATTTAAAATTCATATGGATATCACATAAAATTTATGGGTTTAAATTCCCATTCAAAAGGGGTGTTTTAAAAAAATGATTAGATAGAACATTGACATAAGCGATGTGACTATAGTGTGCTAATATGTTGATATATTTTTAAACGAGATCCCCAGACTTCACCAAAATGAGATGTTTTCTTCTCAATATAACTCATATGATATTATATAATAATTTATAGTATTCCATAAAAAATTTATCCAATTTAGTTTTAGGAAATGAATATGTAAATATAGGGAAAATATGATAAGGGATTCATTTATGAATTTATATAACCTTATGCTGCTCTATTTATTTTTTGTTAAAAATATACATGCAACAATTTTAATCATCATTGATTTTCAGAAGTCGAACCAAATCACAATTAATAACAATTACTCACTTACCCATACATATATCTTTTTTTGATCAATTTCATGGAGCTAATTACATTTCCATGATTGAAATTTGTTTTAGATATCATCAATTAAGGGTAAAGAAGGGGAATTTTCACATAATAAAATTCCTTAAAATGTATAGAATGTATTATTATATAGTGATTACACTCAGTCATACTAAATCTCCTGTTATATTCATGGATTTAATTAATAGAGTCTTTACATATTACCATTATCATTTTGTTGTTGACTTTCTAGAAGATATTTTTATTTATTAATATATATAAGAAGAAAATTAAAGCAATTGTATATTCAAATTAAAGACCATATAGAAAGATAAAATACAAAAATAAATTACAAATATATAATTTTGGATGAAAAATGATAAAAATTTGATACATATAATATAATGAGAGGGTATATCTATAAGTCCCTCGAAGGATAAGAATATTGAATGTTTGTTCAAAATAACAATAGTAACCATGAGATATAATTTTAATCGATTTTCAATATATTATCCACAAATTGTGGATTATTTTACACCCATAAATAAACATATTACTAAGCTAACGTATATGGGAGATTCACTTCTCTTGACGAATGTGAGAATAATTTCACGGAACTGGAGATAATATTAGTAATTAAATGTTTTCATACATTACACTATAATGGAATTGGGTTTTTAATATTTTTATATGAATTTGGTAAATGATTGGGATGTGTTATTATAAATAATTACATAAACATAACTTATTCCTTATGATAAATTTGGTTTCATGAGAAATATTACCTAACTAATAATTTTTAAATAACTATGTAAATCATTCATTAAAAATATAAATGCATTGTCTTTATGTATAAAAATGTTATATTTATACCAATTATAGTTTTTTTATATATTCTAAAATAAGGAGTTTAATATGCACCAAAGAATATTGTTAGAGATTAATAATGGTTATGAATATGAAATACATTTCCATCGTTATATGATCAATGTGGCCAATTCATTATGTAGAATGGAGCATACCAGCTAATCCATGATGAGGATTATAAAATAACCTCTAATTTTGGATATTGAAAGGATGGATCTAGAAATAGAAATAGGAGGGAAATTATTGTCTTTAGAAATTTTCTGTTTAACCATCTATACAAGTGACAATTAAAGAGGTGAATAAGGAAGATGTGGCGCTATAAAAGATTTGTGGAAATATTTCTAATTTTATCTTTGTTAATAATGGAAGGATGAGGTTTAATAACCAAATATTCATTCTATCCATTTTATATTTGTAGAATGATTTTACTTTGGATGCCCACAATTCATCATTTTCTATTTATCCTAAACATGTGAATAAGTATACCGACACGAAAAAGTATTTTTGGTTGGTTAGAATGAACAAATATATCAATAAGTTTTTATAATTTTGCTTGTTATGTTAGAAAGTTCAGTCAATTGTAAAAAATTATATGGGGTTGTTACATTCATTTCTCACACTAGAATGCAAATGGGAAAAACAACACATATTCGGTTACTAAAAAACACAAAATATCTAATGGAAATAATTATTTATGTGTTGTATTTTAGTAGCTTTCTAACCTACCACATATCTTCACTATACTGGAATAATTATATCCGGATTAGATTTATAAGATATAAATTAATTTTGTGGATTTGTTTCATGAAGTATTTAAATCCATTATGTATGATTTTTATTTAATGTATAAATCAATGTTTTGGGGAATTCTTTACGAATATATGGATACAAAGTTTTTGTTCAACAGTATATTTCTTCCTCTGATACATTTTTAGTCTTGGAGAACAGTTCAATCCCAAGAGGTTAATTTAAGACATTATTATTTGAATTTTAAAGGTTTTTGGTATCAACACCTTCATATAGATGAGTTTTTTAACTACAATATATTTCACCCATGAATCGAATGGTCCCTTATGAAGTCATCAATTGTATGAAATTTTCAACTATAATATGCTAAAATGATGTTAAAAAATATGTTGTAAGGACTTGAGATAGATGAAAATATATAAGGTAATACTAGATCTATTTTGAAACACATAAATGTGGATTAGGGATGGTAGGAAGTATATATTTATACTCTTCTATGTGATCTATAATTTAATGTTTTTTAAAAGGTGTTTCATATTTTTTTATTAAGGTTATGAGATTCTATATGAATGATAATCCAATTATTATATATATTAGTCTCTTTGAAATTCATGATAATATCCTTATAGTAGCTTCTCATTCGGAATATCCTACTATATTTTCTCATATCCTTGATGTGTTCCACTTAAATCTCTTATGGATGAATATAACTGAACCTTCACATGTAGTAAACCCATATGTCATACCATTAGATCTTAAAGTCTCTTAGGAGGAACAATCAGTGGAGATTACGAATCATTCTAAGAAATTTGTATGAAACAAAACCACTCACCTAATCAATGTTTTTTGAAACAATCCACCAGTTTGAGTAATCTATATGGGAACATAAGGATATGATGAGGCAGAATTGTTCTCATTTTATTGTAGTAAACCCATGTTTTATGAATTATTTTTTCAAAAATACAATATTTATTATATATATTATTATAGAAAAAACACCATGTTAATCCTATGGTACATAAAACACTAGGTTAGCTTCCATAACACAAAGATTATAGTGTTAACAAAACAATGATATATTATTAATATTTTTAATTAAATAAATACCATTATAACTAAGAAGATAAAATTAGAAATATAAATAGTACTAAATAATTATTAAATATTAAGTATATATTTATATATATATAAATTTTCTTGATAAAATATCATTTAATTTTCTATAATGTTGTTATATGTTTTGAAAATTATTATTTCTCAAAAAATGTTTATATTTTATTTTTTTGAACATTAATAATATTATTTTTACAAACATTTGGAAAATTAATTTTACAATATAAGCATCTATTTTTAAATCAACATGTCAAAATTATCATTGGGTTAATTTTTTAGAATTTTTTAAATTGAATCACTTTTTATATGAATAATGAAAATTATAATAATTTAATTGAGGATTTTTTTTTTAATTTTTAAAAAATGATATATAACTTTTATAGTCATTTTAATTTAATAATATTTCAATTTTAATTCTATAGATATTATTTATTCCATTTGAATAAATTTTATATTTAGTTTTGTTGTAATGCCATTGTTTTAATTTTAACATTTTAGATTGAAAAAAATACATTATCATCACACCTGGGGGCTGTTTTTAAATTATGTTTTTCAACATATATTAATGGAATTTAGAATAATATATTATAAATTTGTAATTATTATAATTATTATTATCAAATAAGGTAAATTTATTTTTTGACTACATTTTTTGGAATAAACATTAAACATTAATTATCGCAGTTACAGTGAAAATATATTTACTGAGGGTTAAATTAAACTTATAAAAAAAGAAAATAACAACCAAATATGACACACAACATTTCATAGAAATAATTAGACATTATAAATTATATTGTAAATAATTTCTCATTATTTAATCCTTGTGAAATGAAAAAACATTGGTGAAATTATTACTTTGATAAAACGACAATTGTGCCACTCATTCACCTATAAAAGGAAGCTAATTATCCTCTCCAATTAATAAATTTAAACCCCTTTGGATTGGAAAATCACCCCCAAAATCCATTCCTAACACCACTCCATGAATCCTCAGATTATTATTTTGGACAGAATGGCATCATAAGAAGGCTCTTGGTGTTATCCTATAAAGGGTTCCTAAAAAAGTGGTAACTTTCATCAATGTGATTTTTTTTAAAAGTAAATGAAATATTATTATAAAATGATGATATAAAAAACAAAATACCTTAACTAAAACTAGATATTTTTTTGTTGAGGAAATGACTTACAATAATTTATTCTTCGATCAAATGGGTTACAAAAGCATCGTTCATGTGTATGGGGAACTGTTATCTTGCGAACTAATATCAGTCATTTAGCATTTCCAACTATCAAAGATGGATGTAATAATATATTTATTATATATATTAG
This sequence comes from Viscum album, assembly GCA_963277665.1. Taxonomy (NCBI): domain Eukaryota; kingdom Viridiplantae; phylum Streptophyta; class Magnoliopsida; order Santalales; family Viscaceae; genus Viscum; species Viscum album. The sequence goes on along the minus strand of OY728136.1, from coordinate 1,223,124,474 downwards.
TGTGTCTGAGTGTGGTTTATATTTATTATAATATTATACTATATAACTAATAAACCATATATACATTCATACTTTCCATTTTCTGGGAATTTGGTAACATCAATCAATTGTACGGTGGACTACCACAATGTTAAGCAATGTGATTCATTCACACATTAAATGGAAGAATAAAATGAATATTTTAATCACAATATGTGATATATATAACATATAAATGATTTTATATTTATTATATAACTTTTTTCTTTATAAATTTTATGTAGATAGGTTAATAAAAAATGTTCATGCATATATACAACCTGCTGTCTACATGAATTAGGTACATCATTTTTTCACTAAATTTTAGGAATTACTAGAAATAAATTAATATTTTATTTAATAATGTTTCAGATTATTCATATGATTAAATAGTTATCAAATAGGTATGATCATAAAAATTCAAAACTATTTCAATAAAAAAACAATTATTTCTTGAAACACAACTTTAACATTGAATTATTAAAAAATGGTTAATAATAGGTCATATGAAAATAAAATATAGAATGATATAAATAATAATTGATGTATAAAATATTTAAAATAAAATTATATTTATTTCATAGCATATTTTAACATGTTTGACTACTTTCATTACTTTTGGTAATGGATTTTTTCACAATTATATGCTTCTATGAGATACATGCAAGCACACCATATTTATTTATTATTTTTTGAATATAATGACCATGAATTTATTTAATGATTATTCCAATTAAAATCTTTTTTATTCAAATATCCATTATTTGTCTCTCTATCACGCGTATAATAGCTTAAATGTTACAAATATACTAAGATATTTTTCTCTCAATATTATTTATTTAAGAAGCACAAAATTGAATGCACCTATATTTTTTATGAGGATTATATATAAAAACATTAATTGTAATATAATTAATTAATTTATTATAATAATTATTATAATTTTTAATTTATATTATAACTTCAATGATGATTCTATTCAATGATTCCCAACTTCTAAATATTTTATATTAAAATCTAATAGTTTATCGAGGTTGTTAATGATTATGCTTTTGTTGATAAAACATTATGATCTATCTACCATTAAACACTAAAATAATTATATCCCATGGTTGTTAATGATATTCCAATGTAATAATACCATTTTACTACTCTTTTTATTTCAAATAACTAAGTTTAATTTTCATGATATTAGGACATTATATCTCTCCTTTGTTGGAAATTAGTTTTTTACAAAAACGTTTTTCTGATGTAGTTAAAAAAATTATTATTATACTATTATATTTATATATATATTCTACTAGTGTTTAAAATTTTATAGACTCATTCTAAATGAAATATTCATGTCTTTTTAAATGAAATACACTTTTTTATTTGACAATGAATTAGAACAAAATATCTAATAATCATATATGGAATGAATGAATCATATCTTCATCTTGATCATTATTTTATTTCAAGATTAATGTAATTGTTTTAAATTTATTATCAGTGGAATTTTTTCCAAATGATTTATGTTATAAATTATTTTTTCATATATGAAAAGATGTATTCATAAAAAAAAATGATTTACATGATCATTCAAAATTATTTTCCATAAAATATGACACTCATTGATGTTAAAAGTGTCTTACATAGTATATAATCCAAGTATTCCTTTATTATTATTTATCTGAGTGGGTTATTATTATGATAAAATGATGTTTGTGAAACATTTTTATCTTGTATGAGTTTCAACATGATAGTATTCTTGGTAACCCGACTTCTTTTACCATGGGATATACTCTGGTGAAATAATGAAATGACTCTAAAAGAATTCTATTTTAGAAAGGATATGATATGTTGAAATGTTTATCAAACAATGGGATATGGTATGATAAATTATTTATTATATTTTGGAAAAAATTAACATGGTTTTATTTATGAGACTGGTGGTGACTATATATCCATCCAATTTTTTAGGGAAGGATTATATATCAATTGACAGAAAAGACTGGAAATGTGATTGAATCAAATTTATTAAGAGAGTTTTTCCTATATGATTATCTTTGGAGTGACCCTTTACTGCTATAATGGTTTTAGTTCTAAAACCATTCCACTCTGATATACATGGCTGTGTGACTTGATATTTATTAAAATTATTTTATATTATCATGTGTATGACACATGTCATGTTTTATTTAGAAGTTATAATCTCCATGCATTATATTCGTTGATTCCTTTATGATTAATATCATATGAAATTCCAATGTTTTTACTATCACTCCCGATTATGATAATTGATATGTATGGTGTGGATATAAAATATTATTCTCATGATCAAATAAAACTTATATTCATATTTTCATTTCATTTCCCCATTGTTTACCCATACCAAGCATTTGATATCACCATTTATAACGATTCCATTCCCAAGAATATGGAGAATTATATTATGCATGATATAAAAGAGAAGGGTTATAGTTAAAAACATAATATTGGGAGATTAATTTGATTACTTGTATATTTTTTTGTTTCCATGTTTCCACAAACAAAAAAAACTATGGTATTCTGGATAATGTTTTTGTAATGTAATTAATATTTAAAAAATTTAGTATTTCTCAGTATAAATATTCTATGTTTCGAAAATTGTTGTTATTATATTGAAAAATATTATAACATAAAATTTAGTTATAGAAGAATATAAATAAATGAACTATAGTTTCCAATACCAAATCATGATTTGGATAATTATTCACAATCTTCCTCAGATTCCATTATTTAATGGAAGAAACATTATCTTTCCGCATGTGGGAAGATCCTATAACATCCCATAATGATTCAATATATATAGAGTATTCATTATCCAAATCAGGTATGGTAAATAATGGTGAAGATGTTCCTGTTCCACATAACACCATACAATCCTCTAATACACGGATCAAAATACAAAAAATTCAATACATTTTTGAACATGTGCATCATTTGAACAACTAAATAAGAAAATTCTAAATTTAATTTCCTACAATAGTATACCAAACAATTAAAATTTTTTATCTTATATAAATTCATGGGGATATCCAATGAATACACAACATCAACCATCCCAATGAAATCTATTTTGAAAAACCAGAATGTCACTTGCCCAAATATGTGGACCTCATTCATCAATAACAATCACATTAAAATATTAGTATAAATACTATGATATATCTGTGTGTTTATAATGATCTCTATATATAGCCTACTATTTTTCGAATAAATAGATTATATCATGGTATCATATAACAAAAACCAATATAAATTAATCTATATATTGAAAATAATAATTATTCACTACGGAAATAAAAACTATTAGTGTTATTGATAATCTAATTGGGAAAAAGGTACAAATATTGGTTATAAACTATATTGAAAATATTTTTATGTAAATTAAAAGTCCTCACACATTCCTTGTGATAATATTATGATATGTCAATCTTATTAGATCACTAGTATCCTCTCATGTAATTATATAATCATCTCATGTGTTGATATTAAATATTTTTAGATTATCAATCATTATGTAACTAGACACATGCCTACGGATCATAATGGTATAGTTACTTTCATATTTGAAAACTAAAAATAGGTCCATATCTGTGCTACATCATCTCTTATTATTTTATTCATAATAAGGATCCTTTTATGACATATCATACATAATATATTTTCACATATATTGGGTAAATGACAGATAAGAAAAGGTTATCTAAGATGCCTAGTAAAGGTAAAAATGGTGATATCAATATATCATGAGAATAGTGGAATTAGAATAAGATTAAAACATTTGACACCAAAACAATGTGTATCATAGATCATAAAGATAAGTAATCAAATATATGTTGGTAGCCCATAAGACATGCATCATATTTTAATCAATGAACATGCACCATAAGATAATAACATAATCATAAGATGTTGATTTTTTTCATACATGTAAGAATATATTATAGATTTTCTAATATTAAATTCACATTTATTAAACTATAATAATCGAATGTTTTAAATCTCTAATCCATCGTATTACTCATGGTTTACTCTTTTGAAAATTGTAGTGGACAATGTAAATTATAGAACTAGGATCACTATGAATTCTACTCCTTCTAATTGAATGATAATCAATATTTTTCCAATGAATTAGAGTTATAAAAAGATCATACTCTTATTGGTTGTCACATAAACATCGTCTTTAATTATAAATTTACCCTCCTCATTGGTTAAAACGTAACCACCACAACAAAATGAAAATCATACATACTTATTTTATATGATCATAAAACTGATAATATATCAGAACCTATGAAATATAATTAGTTTCATAATCAAGTCATCATAACATAAAATTTATAAAAGAAACAAGTTTCTTAATAATTTCTCTATTTTATCAAATTATAACCCATAGAATTAAATCGAGATTAATATCCATTTTTTTATTTTATATCATGTGGAAGAGAGAAGGTATTCATAACGATCTCTTTATCAAAAACATATTCAATATAAAAAATTATTAATATTGATTTCCTTAGATCTTATCCCCATTAATGTATATGTATTATCATGGATTTAATCATAGAAAGATGATTATTTTTAAATATCACATAGAACATTTTTTAAGAAAATATTGTTTATTTAAAATAAATTTTTAAAATTATAAATTACAGAATATTATAAAAAACCTTTATTTGAAAATATCATTGAAAACATATAAATAAATATTTCAAAATAATGTAAATCATTTATTTTTAAAAATTTTATTTCTAATTTATTTTATAAATATAATCCATTTATAAAAATAATTTTATTTAGAGATAAATTTGAAACTAATAAAACATATTTTTAAAATAATTTAAAATATTTATTAAGGAAAATAAATTTTTAATGAATCATAGTTTAAAAAAAATTATTTTTGAAAAAATGTTTAATTTAATATAACCTTCAAAATATATAATTAATTTGATAAAAAAATTATTCATGATAGGGGAAATCTCATACATGTGAAAACAATGTTACATTTCACATCATTAGTGTAATCGAAATGGATTTTTTTGGAAAAGAAAAAAAAGTTAGCATATAAAACAGAATTTAGAATGATTGTATCATATTTAAAACTTCATCAATAACTCCATTTCAAAATTTAAAAACCTTATTGAAATATTTTAAGAAAACATGGATATTGATGGAAAATGTTTTTCGACTGAATAGAGAAATAGAGATACATTTTATTAATGAAATTACTATTCTATTTCAGTACAAAGAGATAAAGAATAATTAAAATGAAACCTTAATTTTAATGAATTAACCATGTGAGAATACATTTATTGAATATATTGATAAATAGTTTAGAATCTATCGTTATCAAATGCATAATACTAAAAAATCCCAATTAAAAATTATAATGTATCATTTAACTTTAACCCCATAGGTATATATTTAGTCATAGAACCCATTAATTAAATCCATAAAATGAAAGTTTAAATTCATTATAATAATTACCCTCAGAATATAACATGTAAATGGTAGTGTTTATAAACAACCTAGAAGATTATTGGTGAATAAAAATTCATATGACTCAAAAAAAAAAAATTGAAATAAAAATTCCCTCACCGAATTGCAAAAATTAAAATCCATACCTTCATGGAAAGAAGATAAACAAGTTAATATTTAAATAGACATAATTTTTATTTTATTAATCATAAAATACATTAATCGGAAGTATATACACAATATGTGTGAAATAAGTGTAGAATATAGAATGTATATCAAATATATAAAATTAAGATCAAGATTCCCATACAAAAAGTTATGACATCCCACACAGTTATTAGAAACTATTGTTTAATTAAGATAATCCTATTATGATTTTATTATAAAACATACTTAATTATATTAGAATATACTCTTTATATATGTCCTTTTATAACATTTTTGTTAGAAATTCATTTTTAAAATCGTGTTTTTAATAATAACTACTTTATATTTTTATGTTTTTATTTTTGATTTCTTATATTCTTAATTTTATCATTGTTAAACCATAACAAGATTTTTAAATATGGTATAAATTTCCTATAAATTTATCAAATCTTTAATTTTTTAAATCTTAAATTATGAATATTTTAAATGAAATTCACCATTCATGGATATGGAAGGCCATAGGTAGGCAAGAGCTCTACTTCCATTTTCTGAAAATGTAAAAAAAATTAAGGATAATAATATATAACCATAATAAAACCATTTTCATTCCATATATATCAACAACTCCAAAAAAATTTCATTTATTACCTTCCATTAAAATAATTTGTGAAAAATTAATAACATTTCTTAGGGAAGTGGTAGCCCATCGTACACTTGGATGACATTATTTTATCATCAAAAGAATAGAAATTAAGAAGGAATATATGATAAATTTATTAAACTGGTATAATTATGATACATAAATCATATAAATTTATTTAATTACTCCTTATTAATATCCTCATAAAAAGGAAATTGAAAAATATATCACATTTGTTCCTAATGCAGTAGTCCTCTGCTCATATGTGAAACATTATTGTTTTCCAAAAGGTTAGGTGGTAAGAATTTAGATGAATTATTATAATTTTATAGGAATTATAATATCATATTAATAACACATAAATATTAAATACATCATAATATTCATCCATGAGGGGCAGTGATTGAAAATGAATAACATTTCTTTATGAGGTGGTTGTCTACCATAGACACATTTGATTATTTCAGATTCCTTTGTCAGAAGAGGATAACAATTTTGTTAATTAAATTTACATACATACTTTATTTATACAAAATATAATTAGAATATTATATAAAAACTATTGAGTAATAACACAATGATTTTGAGGAAGAAATAGAATAAAATTATGGGTTTGGGAGGTTAACTCTTCTTCAGAAAAGTTCTTTTAGTTATCATCGATAAGAAACTTCTGGTAGTTTTATGAAAGAAATAATCCTTTTAATATGAGATTATGGAATGGTTTATGTGTTATGGATAGGTATTTTATAAATAAATTTGTTTTCAAGGAGTGAATATGAGGGGATTGTCGGGACAATTTATAAGTGAGGGAGTGGAAAAATAGTAAATTTTAGATTGAAAAATGTGTATACACGTTTTTCACATACCCCATGGATCCAAAATGGACCATTGTAAACCATTATCCACATAAAAATCAATATATGTAAATACAATTTTAATTATATATGTTTTGGGTAATTTTTATACATATCATGTTATTTTAAACTTTGATGAATTTATTTTTACATTAATCGCGTTAAATAATATTTACTCTAACAGCGGTAAATAATAATAATTATTTTTTCTATTCATGGTGGTAAAAATTTAATATAAATTTTTTAAATATATACATATATAATTCTTATAAACATAATGAAATCTATTTTCCAAAATTCAATTCAATGTAGTGGTAAAATTTAATTAAGATTTAAACAACATGAAGTGACAAGAAAGAGACTACCCAAAGAGAAAAGTGTAAAATGATAAAAAAATGTTTTCTACAAAAATAATTATGAAAATTAATATTATTACATATATTGGATTAATAGATATATAATTTTACTAATTTTTATTTACAAAAAATAATATGAGAAAATTTATTTTGTAATTTATTTGAATGAAATGACATATTTTAAATAAAAACTTTTATATTTACTATTCAATAATAAATATACCCTTTTAGAAAACTATAAAATATATATATATAATTTTCATGATCGTATTTAAAAAATAAATTTATTTTTTCCAAATACATAATATATGTTTTTGAATAATTAATATTAATATAATTCTGCAATATGGGACAAAACTATTTTTTATACACATAGAGTTTTTAACAACATAATTTATTTTTTATTATATTTTATATTGACATACCATAATATGAAACATAAAAAATATTATTTAATATATATTTTATAATTTTTTTTAAATCATTAATCCAAATTGAATACTTTTATTTATTGATGTAAAATGCATTTCCCTATATAGAAATTATTTTTCAAAAAAATTCATATTGTTTTAAAATTAGTTAAATTTTATTTTAATAATTTGTTCCAAAATAATTAATTATATAAATACATGTGTCTATGTTTCTTGAAAATATATTTTTATTTTTTTCATAATAATAATTATACCTTCCATTCTAATATCTTGGTGATAATTATAATAATAAATAATAATAATTTAACACTTTAAAACATTTCATTTAAACCCACTCGTGTATTAATTAAATGATATAATTAATCCTGAATATAATTCATGATAAAATCAATTTTCATTTAACAAATGATACACATAGTTATTCTTATAATTAAATATATGCAGAGTGTTTATTGAAATGAAAACTAAACTCTGTGGTGCGGGTAAGTTAAGCTACACTAAAGGTTTCATGTAATGAATGATATCCAAAAGTATATTTTTTTTGAAAAAAAAATATTTAATTAAGTCTATATGTGTTACATTTTATGGCCTAAAAAAAATTTCTTCCTCATTTTTTTAATTTACATCATGTATTCATGGTTTTAATAGTTGAAACTCTCTTCTCAGGAAACCCATTCTGAAAAAAGGATTAGTAAAATATCAAATTCAATATAGAAAAAGTGATGTGAAAATGATATCTATAATTAAAATTAATTGCTCTCCAAATATCAAAACATTAGTTAGGATTGAGGATTTGTACATCGATTATATAATTCATATGAAAATGATGATGGAGAGTTAAAATGATCATTGATCACATGAAATTGAATGATCATAACAAATCCAATTACCAGAAAACTATAAAATAAATTGTATTGAAAAAGGTAATTCATATCATTAGCAATGATGGTAATTAGATAACATTTTATTTCAATATCATTTTCCTAAAATTGGGGAATTTTCACATGAAGATATTATTTCATTATTTCTTTCTATTTCAAAATAACAATATCATAATTTTTTTCTCCCTGATTAATTTCTTCATCATATCTTACTCAAAGAGTTGATTTTTGTGTGTATGAGGAACATATAGACAATAATATTGAAAAAATAATGATAATTCATTGATTCTATCTCATTTAATTATAATAATGTGTTTAACAAAGGTTTTTCATATCTAATTATATGGTGAAAAAATACATTAATATTTAAACCCTATTTTTAAATTCAACATTAACCATTTAATAAATGGGTAAACATATTCACCTTACATAAATAAATAATTATAATTAAGGTCACTAAATTTCCAAAAATCAATATTGAAGTAATCCCCAAAATATCAATATATATCCCATAATTTTAATATACAAAATATATGAGTACCGTTGTCATATATTATCATGATGAATGATATTAACATGGATCACTATAAAACCTTACATAAAACGTAAATACAATAAAAAAATACACAATCCTTATAAAATAGTAGACTATTGAATATTTTTTATAAAAAAAATTTCTAAAAAATATCATTATTGATAACATATAAAACTTTGTAAACAAATCATTATTCATGTTTAAGGTCATCAATATTATCAATATCACATTATCCATATAAATCATCACATTATACATCCATACCATTTAGAATATTCATAAAGATATATATTTAAAAACATATATAAACCATTCATTAAATATTTCAAAAATCATATTACCATATTTTTGAATTACGGTAGATAAATCATTAATAATTATAAATTATTATTATTATTTATCATCATATGCAATTATATATTCTACCTACAATAAGAAATATTAATAATAAATGAAATTTTATCAACCTCAACATAATTTTGGTTCCTACATTTAACATAAATAATACTATCATATAAGCATATACATTTATATTTCATTCATAGTCTCTTATTCATAAGTATTATAAATATAATTCATACCTCCATGTTGATTCACCTTGGGATCTTTCCCCATAAGATATCTATTTTCATATTTCCCAAAAATCAATGATTTAAGACATTCAACTATTTATTATACCAATGGGAGTCCATTATTCTCATAAATTTAATTAAAAAACATTAAATTGTTTCTGAGTAATCACTTGCCTTTTGTCTATATTTGTCACACTCGTAACATCTTCTTATTCCTCCAAGCCATTAATTTGGGTCTTTTTTTACACATTCATTACATATATGAAACGGAATATTATTTACTATAAGGTATCGACCACCCAAACACTCAATTAATGTTATCATTATCTTCATTTATGAGTCTAAATGTTTGTTAATGTTCAGGTTGTAAATAATATACCCGAACAACTATTTAGGTATATTAACAATATACTACCCTATAGTGATAATCACATTTAGTTTCTCATCAACACATGTTATATAACATTAAATATTGACAATTTTTATTATGGTTATCACCATTGTCTATCATTAACATAATGCGTGTATATCCCCCTGAACCTATACCCATGGTTTGAAAGAACCATGAGTATAAATGTCCTAGATGTTGGATATAACAACAGTTCCATATAAACATTGATATAGATAAATATTTTCTAATGGTTTTTTGACATTTTTTATATAGGTAGTTCTATTTTAAAATATTATAAAAATTATATTTATAGACGTGCACTTATAGGGATTCTCCTAACCTCCCCTTGTCACCCATGACCCCTTTCATAATTATCCTCTTACTCGAGTGAGCAGCCACCCAGGTAAGCGGTGGCCTCCCATATCCTCATGTAATATACTCTATTTCAAAAAAAAAATTCCAATATTATTTGAAATCCCATAAGTTTATTCTGAATACATTTCTTATGTATTTTAGTATATTTATAATTTTATATGTTTCCTCATTTGTCCAATCTAAGATAACATGTTTTTATACTAGATAAATATAAATTTATTATTTTCTAGTTCATTTTTTTGCTTTCTATATTTATGATGTTTCATTCATTATATGAAGTAAACCGTTATGACACATCTAAATTTTTTTAGTCGTTGATTGAAGATATTTTTGGTTTTTATGATTTAGATTGTTTCATTGTTATCTTATATCATTGTTTATTTAAGTTTTAATGCTACCCCTATAAGTGGTTGAGGGTGTGGCTATTTTAGTATAAGTATGATTCATGTGTTGTTCTTTATTTTTTTTAGTTTAGTGGTTATTTTTCGAGTATTTATTAGTTTTAGGGTTCCAAATAAACCCCAAATAATGAATTTCAGTCACATAATATATTATATTTTTTTCAATATTTTTCAAACTTAAAAGTAAATAGATTTATTATGTACCATGTATGGATATCCCCAAATCAATACATGGTATATGTTTATGTCATGGAGCTCTCGTGAACATGAATGTGAACAACAGATCCAATATTAATTTATTTAATTTATTTCACATATATTGAAACCTTGATCCATGATTTAATTTAACATAAAATATGCATGAAAAAATAATAATGAAGGAGTTTTTTGTAATTGAGAAATGTTCAATTGGAATAATTCTAGATTTTAGTTACTATTTGTATCCTTTAGAACCTGTAAGAATATATCTATTGTGGAATATTGTGATAAATCAAATAATTAATTATAATATTGATAATTTCATTGGTTCTTAAATCATTTATTATAGGATGAATGTGCCTTTTTTTTGATAAATTTTGAATTTCATGGAAAATTGTCTATATTTTTCTGTGAAATTATTTATAAATAAATCATTAAATATTTATTTATTCTCGATCAATTAAAGCCTCTATATTTATGGTCAGTAAAATATTATATATGTTTAATTTAATTTCTTTATCACCATGTCATAGATATATTGATATAATGATAATTATTTCATCATAATATATGATTAATGAGGGTTTTTTCAAGTGTTATTATGGATTTTTGTTTAATTCATGTTCCATTTCAGGTTTAATTCCCTTCGCCCCCTCTCTACCTTATTTTTTAATACATTACCATTTTGTTTTAAAAATGGGATTTTTAGTAAGGAATATAATAGTATATCACGATCACTATAAGCAATATGAATGCTAGGATCCACATTAAAGAATGGTTTCTCATTACCATTAGCAATAACATACACATGTATATTTTCATTAATTATATGAATTTCTGAAAGATTGTGTGTAAATCACTCAAACTAGGTTGGGAGTGTGACTAGGACATAATTACAATGAAATTAAGATATCATTACAATGTTCTTGATCATTATTTTGAATTATTAGATATTATGTTACATTTTATCCACTCAAATATACTTTATATTGATTGTTTTGATCTATTTATTATAGTTTTGTTCTGTAGACCTTATTTTGGTATTTTTGATGTGTTGTGATCCTATGGAAGGTTAGATTTTTTTTCAAGAAACTATGGTATTTCTCTTTTTTATCATTTTGATTCAGTCATCATATTTAAATAATTTGGGTACATATTTTAGTGTCTAAAATATATTCTATTTATCCACCATGATAATGATATTTTAATAGTTAGGGACATCACTATGGTTAATTATTTATAGTCATCACTTATAGAATATGTTATTTATCTTTTTCTTATTGCAATCAGTATTTTTTGTGTAATGTCCAATTTAAATTAGTGGTTATAATTTATTATATTATAATATAAGCTATTTATTTGAACATAAATTTTTTTCCCATTAATATAATGGATATTAAATAGGTGTATCATACCAATTATATTTCAACCTAGTTTCAAAAGTATATAGAATTGTTTGATTTTCATAATTTAAAAATCCTTCAAATAAAGGGTTTATACATCCTTAATTCAATAATTGTGTTGTAAGTTAATTCATATTCTATGATGAAGTTCCAAGCAATACAACAATTGATGGATTTCAAAAAAACAATTATATTGGGTATCACTATGTAGAAATGGGAAAATATTATATTTTAATTGAATTAAAAGAAATAAGTGGAATAAAGTATTTGATATTTGATTAAATTATATTTGTGAATAATCATGTGAGAGATAGTATGATACTATAAGAATGAAACGATATTAATACACATTAGAAAACTATTGAAGATGATGTTGTTGGGAGAGTGAAAAATTTATGAGTTGATTATTGAAGTGTAGTATACCAGGAATTTATTAAAATAACAAATTTGGAATTTTTAATGTGGTTATATCCTTGAATTACCTTGTATGGGATTTTTAATACCAAAATTGATTATATTCATTCCTTTTCCAAATGCATTATTTATAATGTTTCAGATATTAACTCAAATAATTATAAGGAGTGTATGTTAATTAAAGACCATGAATTTTCAATTAATAATAATCATTTTTTGGAAATATTTCATTACATATTTAGTGGAAACGATCATCCTTAAATAATATAAATAATGCATTACATATTAATGGAAGGAAAGATGAAATGGAATACCGTCTCATGTACCACATAATGTCGTGTGGCATATTCAATTGATTCCCATGGTTCAAATATATTCATGCATGTAGAAATATCATCCAATATGTGATTTCATACTGCTAACATAACTAAATGTAATGATGACCCGGTTCATCCTATAAATGGGCCGACATGAATATCTTTTGATGAAAAAAATCCTCTTTTTGTAGTTGATGTGCATAATGTCGATTTGTGTCTATCCTATGTTGGTTTTAATACTTTTGGTCATATTCTTACTACTTACAACATGTGTCTATTTGGTATTCATGTTTATAATCTTATAATATTGTTGGGTTTGAAAAAACAATTTAAATTATTGATTATTATAAAATCTAGACCATCTGATCATGGAAAAGATTTAGATTTCTACATTAACCCTTAAAAATGTAGTTGAAGAAGCTTTGATATGTTGGTGTTAACTTATATGATTTCATTTTTCAAAATATATATTTCAGATTCATAGTTCCCTTCAAGGGATAAATCATGATTTCTAGGATTGTTTTATGATATATGGCTAGATAATAGAGGGAAAACTATCATGTCATGTTTTTAAGAATAATACACATTCAATGAGGATTAAATGTATTTTTAGTTTTAGTTTTATGTGAAATCAATGATTCCTTCCAATAAATCAACAATACATGAAGAATTTCATGTGGTTTTATCATACTTTAGACAATAAAAAATAGCCAAAACATGTGTTTGGAACTAATGTCCTTAATAAATAGAAGTATTTATGTTTTTCATCATATAAATATCAGATGAAATCTGATAAGAGGAGGAATTTTTGACACTAATTCCAGTAAAAATTAAAAAAGAAGATTTATCATTTATGTGAGTCCATATTGGTCTTCCAATTTGATACACTATTATTGAGACGTAATGAACATTTGGAAAAATATATCTGATATTTTTTAGACAATTCCTATTAATATCAAGTGATATGACAAGGGTGACATCTAATATCATCTAGTCATTTTGTATTATATTAATCAACCAGAACTAAATAATGTGTGTATTGGTAATAACAAATGGAATTTTCCTTCTACTTATTATGAGATGAATCTTTTAGAGAAAAATAAACTTATATATATATTTTAAAAAATCAAGGTTATCTATTGATATTCCAACAACATATTTAAATGATTCCAAAAAATGTATTTGTATCTAAAATCATTAAAAAACTTATTATTATCACATCATTATTCATTAATTAATTACTATAGCAGTCCTTCATTTTATATAAAAGAATATATGGATGGTAGTAATTCTGTTTTTCAATTTTTTAGAGATCATTGTGATAACTCGTTATTCGAGTAATTCAATATTAATATTCAGCATGATGCACCATTAATTTTCTATTATTAGGATTACAATTTTCTACATCATTTTTCTCATGCATGCTTCATTTAATAGTATATCATCCAAATGAAACACATACCTGGGGAAAAATTTGTTTTTAGAAGATGTTTACTAGAAAAAGAAATATTTTAAAATTATACCATATGTCTAAAATTAGAATTATCTTGAGTGATTCATTGTGAGAGGTTATATAGCTCACAAATGTATGGATTTTTGTTTAATGTATTTTTTCAAATATGACAACAAGAAATAACCGACTAAAGAAAAATAAATATGACCATTTTTGTGAAATTTGGCCTTCATTATCATCATATTCTTAAAATGGAAGAATTCATGCATCCTATAATTTTGAAACATTGGGCATTTATGAGAAGGATATGGGACATAAAATGGTCATATTTTCAGTGGTTTATTGAATTAATCACTACTATAAGTTGTTGTTTTCCCAAAGGATATATACCAACGGTTAGAAGAAACTATTAGTATACTATATAAAATGCCACCTTTTTGGAAAATGTGTTAAAATAGTTATGTTTTCCCAATGGTTTATAAAACTGTTGGCAAAGATTCACTTCCTATAACATATACCAACAGTTTTAACAAACTGTTGGTAAAGAGAGGATTTCCCAACCATGTTTGAAAATTATTGGGAAAGTTTTCCTCCAAATAACTAGTGCCCCATCTCCTGGTATGCCCAACTGGAGACCTAATCTAGACTTCCTCTTGATGTCTCATCATCCTCGATACACCATCCTACCGAACATCCATCTTCAATCATACAAATTATTAATTTTACAATTCATATTAGTAAGTTAGGTTTATAGTTTTTCCTATTTTTATAATATGTTTGATGATTTGTTTTCATTTCCAGTAAATTATAATTACTGTTGTTCGGGTAAATTAGAATTAGTACTATTAAAATTAGTGGGTTATTTTATGTTTTTTTGTTATACACATCATACATCCTAATTGGTCTATTTAGTGGGGTTTGTTTAGTTCATGTGTAGTGGGATTGTTTTATGTTTTTTTATTGAGGTAAATGGTATGTTTTAGGTTTGTTTAATGTTTTCTTACGTTAAACATATATTTTTTAATGTTTTTTTAGTGGGTTTTTATGTATTATGTTTAGTGGGGTTATATATTTTTTTATTGAAATGGAAAATGCATGATAGTTTGGATTTCCTAAAGAATAAAATGATTTTAAAGAAAAATACCCTAAGGTGGGTGCAAAAGGGGTAGTGGTTTATCCAGGTGTGGGGTTCTACCCAGGTGTGGGGTCTATGTATGTGTGGCGGACTGTCTAGGTGGGGGTGGGTTGACCAGGGTGGTAGGGGGCTCTAGGGGGCTATAGGGGTGTGGGGGAGGGGGGGGGGTATGTGCTTCCCCAAAGAGTGGTGTCCAGGGGGTCAGGGTGGGCTGTCCAGGTGGGGGAGCGGGTGTTGGGTGTCAAGGTAGGGGGTGGGCTGTCCAGGGGGTAGTGGGGTGGGATTGCAGTCTAGGTGGGGGATGTCTAGGTGGGGGGTGGGGGTGGGTTATCCATGTGTGGAGGGCTATAGGGTAGGGGGTGAGGGGTGTCCATGGAGTAGGTGGGATGTCATAGGGGGAGGGTATCCAGGTGGGTGAGGGGGCATGGGAGGTCCAAGGTGGGGGTGGGGCTGTCCAATATGGGTGTGTGCTATCAAAGAGGGTGGGGTGGGGTGTCCTAGACACCTCGTACTCACTAGACACCCCAACCCCTGAAATTCCCCACACCCCCGGACCCCCACCCCTGGGAATCCCACCACCCTTGTGGATAGCCATCCCACCCCCTGGACACCCCGTACCCACAGGACATCCCCCCACCTCCCCATGGATAGCCCTCCAACCCCCCTGGACAGCCCCGCCACCCCGTGGAAAGCCCACCCTCCCACCTTGTACCACCCCTAGATAGCCCTTCCCACCCCCTCGACCTCCCCTCCCCCTATGGACAACTCCAACCCCCCGTGGATAGTCCACCCACCCCCTGGACACCCGTACCCCTGGACAGCCCCGCCACCCCTGGACAGCCCGCCCATCCCCTGGACCCCGTGCACCCCCTCAACAACCGCCCAAGAAATCCCCCCACACCAGTGGACATCCCTGACATCCTGGACAGCCCCTACCCCCATGTACAACCCACCCTCCCCCTCGACACCCCATACACCCTAGCCAGTCTGCCACCCTGCCACCCCCTGATAGCCCACCCACCCCCTGGACACCTCGTACACCCTGGAAACCCACCCCCCACCCCCGTGGACTGCCATCCCACCCCCTGGACATTCTGTACCCCTTAGATAGCCTTGCCACCTCGTAGACATCCCACCCACCGTCCCAATAACCCAAAGAACAACCCTATCCTCCCCCTGGACACCCCTCCCTTGTGGATAGCCCACCACCACAGTGGGTAGCCCGCCCTCCCCTAGACACCTCGTACCCCCTAGGCAGTCCTTCCACCCCATGGACATCCTGCCCACACTGTGGACACCACATACCCCCTAGAAAACCCCACCCCAACCCCTAAAAATCCCATCCCCCACCCCCTAGACACCCAGACCCCCTGGATTGCCCCAACAACCCTGTGGACAAGATGCCCACACCCTGGACATCACGTTCCCCCTAGACAGCCCGCCACCCCCGCCACCCCCTGGATAGCTCGCCCACCCCCTAGAGACCTCGTACCCCCTGGACACCCCCACCGCACTAGAATTCCCCCACACCCCGGAAAACACTGTCCCCCTAGTACAGCCCCGCCACCCAATGGATTTCCCTCCCCCCTAGATAGCCCAAACTCCCTGGACAACCCCCGCTCACCCTTGTGGACAACCCGCCCACCCCCCGGACACCCACCCACCACCCCCCAGACACCCCCATCCCCTGGACACCCCTACCCTAGAAATACCCCCCACCCCCTTGAGACACCTGACCCCACTAGACACCCCTTCCACCCCCGTGGACTGCCCGACCACCCCCTGTGGACAACTCTCCCACCCCCCTGGACAGTCCTCTCACCCCCAGGACACTCTGTACCCCACATGACAGCCTTCCACCCCCATGGACAGCCTACCCAGCCCTTGGACACCTTGTACCCCCTGGATTGCCCTGCCCACCCCCCATACACCCCGCTCACCCACATGGATATCCCACCATCCCCCTGGACACCACTACCCCCGCACACCCCTATCCCCTTAGACAGCCTGACCACCCTCGTTGACAACCTGCCCAACTGGACACCCCAACCCCCTAGATACCCCCACCCCCTAGACACCTCGGACCCCCTTGAAAGCCCTACCACACCACTGGACACCCTGCACCCCTTAGACACTCCCTCCCCCTTGGTCAATGTATGTGATCACAAAAATTATCTACAAAAATATAAAATTTCATTGATCTAAAATTTAGTCGACTTTTGAATAATTATCCTCTATAAGTGTACATGATCTTGTACACTCATGTATAGTTCAGCAATAAATATTCATTATATATATAGTATTTTTTGTCTTTTATACTATGATTATCATATAGAGTAGTGTGTTAGTTATATTTTTATATAATGTGAACAATTCTCATTTACATAAATATATTTTCAATGAAACATCAATAATATTGAATTGATTTTGACGAAATGACATATAATTTTTTTTATTTTTATAGAATGGATAGAAGATGGATGTATAAAATAGATATGATCTGAAGTGATTTTCAAAACCATTTAGAGAGTTTTTTAGATATCTCATTTCAAAAAGCTTCAGATAATGGTCGCATACACTGCCTATGTTCTATTTGTGTTGGCAGACCTTGGTTCACCCATAAAAAAGTCAGCTACCCCAAAAAAATATGGTTTTCAAGAAAATCACTATGTGTGGTATAACAATGTGGAGAAAATGAAAAATCAAATTGATGATTATTCAAATGAGAAGACTGGAGTGGAGAATTTGTTATATGATCGGTTTCCTTTTATTCATCATCATAAAAATAAAGGATTCTGACCCAAGAAGTCTTCAATATGAGCACACATGATGCATATAATGAAAATGATTATGTTGTAAGCGTTAAATGATTGAATGATGCTACCACAAATCCAGTATATCGATTGTGCGAAAAAATGAAAAAGATGGATTTTTAATCCATTTGTTTCATTGGAAAACAATGTATGGGATTTCTAATAGAGAAGTCGATTACATTCTTACCTTCTGGAAGGATTTACTTCTATATGATGCAGATATTACCTCAAACTAATATATGGCACGGTAGATAGTTGAGGAACATGGATTTTGAAGAAAAAAAATTCATTGTTGTCCGAATGATTGTAGTTTATTATGGGAGTATACCGCTGAACAAAATGATTGTATAAAATGTGTCACATCATGAAGGAAGTTGTAATATGATGGAACACCATCCCATGTGCCATAGAATGTAAATTTACACATTTCATTGATCACCGGACTCTAAATTATTTTTATGTATGATGAAATATAAATATAAAATATATGGCATGATACTGAAAGAGAAGACTAATGATGTGTTGGTTCACCATGTATATGGATTTTCATGGTAGTGATTTGAAGTTTCATATCTATATTTTGTAGCTGATGTGTGTAATGTGAGACTGGGTCTTTCAAGAGATGGTTTTAATCCATTTGGGAATATGCTTACTTCATAAATCACCAAACTGGTTTTTGTACACATTTATAGTCTTCCCCCATGGTTGTGTATGAAAATACCATTCACTTTCATGAGTATACTCACATCTGGCACTTTTGATCTCGGTGTTGATATTTAAGTAAACATGAATCCTTTAATAATAGAGTTGATACTTCTTTGGGATGTGGGTGTGCGCACATACGATTCATATTCGAAAGACATATTTCAGATGTGTGTTGTGCTTATATGGATGATCAATTATTTTGTAGCTTATGCAATGATGTATAGATAGAGCATGAAGGGAAAATTGTCATTTCTTGTTTGTATGATCAATACACAATCCAGAAGACTGAAACATAGATGTATATTTTGTTTTATGATATATTGACAATTATTTCCAAAGGACCGTCCATATAGAAAAAATCATCGATGATTTGATAATACCATAGAAACTGAAGATCCACCACTGCGTATGTCTAGAACTGATGTGCTTAATTAATTGAAAGAGTTCAGTTTTTCGTTTGAGAATGGTAAAATGAAATATGGAAATAGAAAGAATGTTTCCATGGAAACATATTACAATTGGAGGAAGATGAGTATCTTTTTTCATTTTCCTTATTAGAAAACCAATTTTTTACAAAATTCTTTAGACATAATGAACAACGAAAATAATATATGCGAAATGTTGCATTCATATATTTTAAATGTTAATGGAAAGACAAAAGATGATTTACAGTCGCGACATGATTGGTGGATTGGGTCATCAGACCATATTTGCATCATGTGCATAACAGTGAAAATAAATGGCAAATTCTTTGTGGTTCTTATGTGATGACACCTAAAAAAAAAATTTCTTGAAGTATTAAATACTATTAGAGTTCCTGATGGCTATTCAAGCAACATATCTAAATGGGTCAAAAAAATAGATTTGAAGCTAAAATATTTGAAGACTCATGATTATCACGTTTTTTTGCATGAGTGGGTTCCAATAGCAATCCATCACTTTTTTTCCAATAATGTAATGGTGACTGTTATTTGGTTGTGCAATTTGATTAGAGATATTATTTATAAAAAATTTTCCATGTTGTTCTTGCAAAAATTGTTGACAGATTCCCTATTAATTTTTTTTGGTTTGGTGAAAATAATATGTCCATCATTTTTCACATGCATGCTGCATTTGACTATCCATATTCTAACTAAAATACTTCTTGGAGGACCTGTTTCATTTTGTTGGATGTAACCAAATGAAATAAATATGTACAAATTAAATTATTATGTATGAAACAAGAATTATCATGAAGGTTCTATCGTGAATGGTTAATTGGATCAAGAATGCATGGATTTCTACTCAATGTATTTGTCTAATATTACTAAAAGAATGAACAGACCAATGAGAAATGAAGAAGAATAGTATGAGATAATTGAACCCATTTTCCATCACTTCTTCAAATAGGAGGAATTCCTGGATCATATAAATTGAAGAAATTAATCCTTGAAGAGCGGGAGATGGCACATCACACAGTTTTGTTCAACTATGATTTGTTCAATAACTACATCTGGAATCTTAATTGAATATATATATCGTACATATATATCTTCTAAACGATTCATATTTTATTATACATAGGGAACATAAAACTATCATAAATAGAATGCATCATTCTTTATCATTGATAATGAGGGAGACATTTTATAGAAAAGGGTTTTCTGCTTTGTTAAAATTGTAGGTAAAAATACTACTGTTTAAAATAATTAAAACATTATTTAATTATGTTTAATATACATTTATATTGTAGGTATTGTGTTTTCTTAATGAATCTGTCTCTGAGGAAATAAGATATTTGGCATTTGGTCTAAATACCGTGGTTCGTGACAGTAAATCAATTGTAAACAATGGGTATAATTCTATTTTCACTAAATGACAAAAGGACATGAGAACAGAACATGATGGTGTTATGGTTACTGCCACAATGGATTTTTATGCTAGTCCATCAGATAGTAGACCGTAATTTAGAAATTTGTGTTATTATATAGTCATTAAAAAAATAAAAATGTTGGATTATTACTCTCTTGGACGAGTCATGATGATGAAATGTCATTAGTTTTATTCGATGACGAGATCTGGAACATCTGTTGATGATTTTGGATTTTGAGTAATTAATATGACTTGCACTCTTTCTACTAACGAACCATATGTATTGGTATCAATGGATAAACATATTTTTAATGTCAAAGACTGACTTCAACCTAAATTTGGTGTCATAGTTGAAGTAATTCCAAGACATATTTTTTACGATGGTGATAATGGAATTGACACCATCCCTACTGCCATTGGAACCAATCCATTTATTTCTTTTGATGACTCCAATATCTCAGTTTTCGTATTTGACTATGAACCTAAAGTTTTGGTGGGAAATATATAAAATCATCCATTCATGATATTAATTATTTTGGATTACCTCAAGTTGAGATTTTAACGTTGGTTCTATTCAAACTGATTTAATATTGAAACCATCATTATCTACCAGAGCTGAAGAAATTAATTTTTTTCTTTAACTTTTACAATTACTTTTCCACTTAAGATTATGGTAGAATTAATGTTCCATGATTTTAATAGACCGATGAAACATAGTAAATAATAATCTTACTAAAATTTATATTTCATTATTACATCTTGTACGATTTATTAACTTCATTATATGTTTGTTCAAGCTCAGCTAAAACAATGGTTAGTTAAATTGTCCATGAATCCCCCTATTCCCAATAATTTATTTTGTTTTTTGGGTTACACATTAGTTATCCTTTTCTATTTACATCCATATTTTTTTTCAAATGTAGGAAATGTAACCAACTGATGATAGGTGATGGAAAAATATTATGTACAACAATCATCGCATGACTAAGTTGGGCGTTCCATCACTAGTGCCTGCAGTGAGTATTTTATTTCAAATATATTTATTTAAATTATATATAATTTCTTGTGAATATTTTTTTTAAATTATTTTTCAGGATCTACTTATTAGGAGATTGTTATTTGAGGAGCAACTGATTTGTGGTCCCAGAACTGGGGGTGCTCGTATGAGGGGGGTTGGTGCGGGAGCTAGACGATCTAGTTGGTGTACCCGATTAGACCCTGCCCCTCCCCCTGATATACCATCCATCACACATTCTAATTTTGGTGTGCCTGTTAGGAACAAACATGGTATTTATGCCTCCAATTTTTTCACCACCATTTACATATAAACCTCCTTACTCGTCATTATTATATCCGATGATGATTCCCACTCCCTATCCAATATTTGGCCTGCCATTCTTGTCATCTTCTTTTACTACTACTTCGATCTCTCTGGGTTTTTATATTCCATATTCTTCAACTATTACTCTTCCAATGTCAATCCATTTATAGAAAACATTAGTTCCCACTCCATCTGTACATGGTGTTCCTTCAGTATCTGCGGATCCAGCGGTACCCATTGATCAGACTACCGTAGGTATACTTATACAACCCTTAGAAATTGTTACACCCGTATTTATTTTCATAATGAAAAGTATTGATAAAATATTTGGTTTTATTTTATAATGAATACATCTATTGATAGGAGTCGGTGGAGGTGGTGTACATGTAGGCATTTAGTGTCGAACCGCCGCACGTAGTTGATGGTGGAATACAATGATGATAGCCAGATTCTTGAAAAATCAGGGCAGCAATGTTAGTGTTTTTTGCCGGCACATTCCAAATACACTGACATCATTCCTGTCAGCCCGCTCTCATGGAAATAGCTACCAAATGCAGTCAAGGATAAAGCCTGGGTTGATATTTGGGTAGAAAAAATTAGTTGTATTTAATTCCATAAATTAATATTTGTATTATATGAATTAATATTTTGGTTTCAACTGCGGTTTAATTTTCCCATTGGTGAGGGTGCACGTCCAAGACATCTAAAGGATTTAGGTGAGCATTCGAGGGATTATATTCATGATTTATACATTGGCTGGCATTATAGAGTACGCACAGAGTTAGAGGTGGTCCCTATTGTGGATGATTTTCCATTAGAATAATACAAACAGATGATTACTCATTGGGAGACTAGACAATTTATGCTATTAATCCAATTAAAAGTATTTAAATGAAAATTTTCATTTTTATGTTAATACTAATTATTGAATTTTATTTAGGATTCATCTGGAAGAAATAAAAAAAACATTTATTCTGAGAAACATGTCCACACATTGTTATATACTACGATTCCAGATCAATGGAGACAGATGTTATTACAGTTTATAATCATTCTTTACGACTTGCACTTTATATTGCTTCCTCCGTAATTTATTTTATTTCTAATGTTTTTATATAATTTAGTAATGAAATTACTATTTTTTATATCCAAATTTTAATTATGATTTCCTACATTCAATTTCATTTTAGAGGCATTAATTGAATCTAGAAGGACGTGTGACTCGAGCACATCTATTTTGCTCAAGTATAAAGAAAAAAGATGGAAGTGTGGTTAATGGACCAACTTAGCAGTAAATTGTAAGTTATTTATTTTAGATTTAATATTTTAAACTCTATTTTGTAAATTAATAATATATTTATTTTTTTAACAGGCTGCTTTAGATTCCCTTGATTCTCATGAACCTGGGAATTTTGGTCTAAATGATCACTTACATAAGGTCTTTGGATATGAGCACCCCGAAAGAGTACGCTACCGGCTTCGTAAGAGTATATTTTTGATGAGTTATTGTCCCTAATCAGTTATGATTTGTAGTGACACCATGTTGCATTAGGTTAAGGCACATGAATAACAAGCTAAAAAGGGCCACAGAGACGACAACATAGTCTGTTATAGCAAACACTGCATTTATAAAACTGATGGAAGCATTATGTCCAACATTTCCACCAGAGGCCAGCACTAATTATGAGTAAAATATGTCAATTATGTGTTCTATATATGGTACACTAAGTGTCATTTCTAGTGTGTGTCAAAACACTAGAGAGGATGAGGCCGGGACGGAGGAGGAGGAGGCTGAGGAGGAGGCCGAGGCGGAGGAGGAGGCTGAGGAGGAGGCTGAGGTAGAGGAGGAGGGTGATGAGGAGGGCGAGGCTGAGTACAAGGGTGAGGAGGGTGGGGATGATGATGAGGACGATGATGAGGGTGAGGATGATGGTGATGACAGTGATGGTGATGAAGGATAAATTGATCTGTTACATTTTTTAATGATATTAATGACATTTGGTGTTTATTGATTTGTTGTGCCTCAATATATGTGTGATTAGGTAGGTCACATTATATTTATTTTTTTATCCATATATAATAAAACATGATTTAATGATATGTTGTGACATCCTATATTTTAGTAAAATTTTTATTTTTTAGTAGAATTTATAAAATTGCTGGTCCGATTATAAGTTTATATAATGAAATTATTTTTTTAACCATGAATTTATTTTCTTAGAAAATATGTAAATACCATACCATGAACCCAAGATAGCCCCCCAGACATCCCCCTTGTAATTCCCCCCACCCCACCCTACTCCCTAGACCCCGGACAGCCTCTTGGACAGCTCCCCGAGCAACCCCCTAGACAGCCCCCAGACAGCCACCCCACAACTCAATGTGTCTCATTTATATGAAATGGAGAACATTTTAAGTGACAAAAACTGACATACGGAAAACCAAAAAATATATTCATAGTATATTTATAATTTTGGACAAGGATACATGGGTCATTTGTGACATGTACGAGTCAACCCTGCTTCAATCTGAGGCATGGTGTGGCCGGTACCACTCATAGTGTCTCACTTTTATATGATATAGAAAAAAATTTAAGTGAAAACAACAAATAGCATATGAAAAACCGACCAAACACATTCAGATTAAATTTATACTTTAGAAAAATGATCCATGGGTCATTCGTGATGTGTATTAGTCAACCTCACCTCAATCTAAGGGATGGTGTGGCTGGTACCACTCAAAGTGTATCACTTTAATTTGAAATGTATACTCTTTTAAGTAAAAAATTTGGAATACAGAAAACTGACCAAGCATATTTGGATTGTGTTGAAACGTTAGCACAATGATTCATGGGTCATTTTTTATGTGTAAGAGTCAATACCGCCTCAATCTGAGGCACGATGCAGCCATAACCACTCAAAGTGTATCACTTTAAAATGGACAACATTTTAAGAGAAAACAAAAATAGGCATACAGAAAACTAACCAAACGCATTTGGATTGTGTTGATACTTTAGAACATTGATAGATGAGTGAATTCTGACTTATATGAGTCAACCCCACCTCAATATGAGGCATGGTGTGGCAGAAACCACTCAAAGTGTCTCACTTTTATTTGAAATGGACAAAATTTTAGGTGAAAACCAAAACTGGCATACGAAAAACTGACCATACGCATTTGGATACTATTGTTACTTTTAGAAAAGAATCCATGGGTCATTTTTGACCTTTAAGAATAAACCCCACCTCAATCCGAGGGATGGTGTGGCTGGTACCACTCAACGTGTATCACTTTTATTTGAAATGGATACTCTTTTAAGTAAAAACAACTGGCATACAGAAAACTGACCAAACATATTCGGATTGTGTTGATAACATATCACAAAGATCCATGGATCATTTTTGATATGTAAGAGAAAACCCTACCTCAATTTGAGGAACGATGTGGCCAGTACCACTCAAAGTATCTCACTTTTATTTTAAGTGGACAACATTTTAAGTGAAAACAACAACTGGCATCCAGAAAACCAACCAAACACATTCAGATCGTGTTGATACATTAGAACAGTGATACATGGGACATTTGTGACGTTTATGAGTAAACCCCACTACAATCCAAGGCACGGTGTGGCCGGTACAACTTAAAGTGCCTCACTTTTATTTGAAATGGAAATAATTTTATTTTAAAATAACAACTGGCATACGGAAAATTGACCATACGCATTCGGATTCTGTTGATACATTAGGAAAAAGAATCATGGGTCATTTGTGACTTGTAATAGTCAACCTCACATCAATTAGAGGCACATTGTGGCTGGTACCACTCAAAGTTTATCACTTTTATTTGAAATGGAGACTCTTTTAATTAAAAAAAATGCATATGTAAAATCAAAAAAATGTATTCGAATTGTGTTGATACATTAGTACAAAAATCCATGGGTACATTGTGACGTTTATGAGTCAACCCCACCTAAATTTGAGGCACGATGTGGTCAGTACCACTCAAAGTGTCTCACTTTTATTTGAAATGCACAACATTTTTTGGGAAAAGAACTACTAGAATACAGAACACTGACCAAATGGATTCTTATTGTGTTGATAATTTATCACAACAATCAATGGGTCATTTTTTATGTGTACGAGTCAACCATGCCTCTATCTGATTCATGGTGTGGCCGGTACCAATCATTATGTCGCACATTTATTTGAAAAGGTCAAAATTTTAAGTGAAAACAAAAACTAACATACCGAAAACTGACCAAACATATTTTGATTCTGTTGATACATTAGGATAGTGATCCATGGGTACTTATTGACATGTACGAGTCACCCCTGCCTCCATCCGAGGAATGGTGTGGCTGACACCACTCAAAATGTATAACACTTATTTGAATTGGCCAACGTTTTAAGTCAATGCAACAACTGACATACGAAAAATAGGCCAAACAGATTTCGATTGTGTTAATACATTAGCATAGTGATCGATGGGTCATTTGTGAAGTATAAAAGTAAACAACGCCTCAATAAAAGGAACAGTGTGGCCGACACCACAAAACATGTCTCACTTTTATTTGAAATGGACGACATTTCAAGTGAAAAAAACAACAGACATACAGAAAAATGACTAAACACATTTGGACTATGTTGATACTTTAGGAAAATGATCCATGGGTCATTTGTGATGTGTATGAGTCACTCCTTCCTCAATATGAGGAACGGTGTTACCGGTACCACCCAAAGTGACTTTATTTAGATTTAAATGGATACTATTTTATGTAAAAAAAAATTGGCATACAGAAAATCGACCAAACGTATTTGGATTGTGTAGATACTTGAGAACAATGATCCATGGGTCATTTTTGACGTGTATAAGTCAACCCCGCCTCAATATGAGTTACTATGTGGCCGATACCACACAAAGTGTCTAACTTTTTATTTGGAATGGAAAAAATTTTAGGTAAAAAGGAGAACTAACATACGAAAAACTGAACAAACACATTCAGATTGTCTAGATACATTATGACAATGATACATGGGTCATATGTGACATCTACATGTCAACCCATCCTTAATCTGATGCACGGTTTGGCTGGTATCACATGAAGTGTTTGTATTTTCTTTAAAATGGAAAACATTTTTAGTGAAAACAATTGGCATATGGAAAACTGACCAAACATATTAGAATTTTGTTGATACATTAAAAGAAGGATCCAAGGTCCATCCTCAGACAATCCAATTCTCATGTGAGGAACTCTTACTCTTATTCTAAAACACATGAAATTTAATATGCCAATACCATCATCAAATAGTGGGTTCTAGGACCAAACGAAAGTCCCTTTGGGAACCCAATAACAAAGAAATAATTGAATATTCATACTCAGTACCCATAATAGGGATTCATCTCACATCACACCTTGGAGACCAAATTACAATTACCCACATACCCCTTTGTTCCAATTGGAATGTTTATGAAAAACATTTAAGCTATTCTGGTACCAGATATCATATATCGAGATTGGTCAATGTTTCCCACTAACACATTAGGAACCATTTGTACCTGGATACATAGTCATTAGAGGAATATAAACTTCCCATGTTTTTCCTATAATTCATCCTAGGTCTCAGGACATAACCAATACCATTCTCTATCTTATGGGTATCATGATCCTTGTCAACTCTACCCAATCCACTCTACCCATGTATTGATTTTGGTTTTAAGATAGTCAACCTGAGACCTTGAGTAAACATACCACGTGCTTCCTATAACATGTAGGTTTTTTCTCTTGTGTGGATTAGTGTTGTGGTTTGAGTGAGGAGTGAATTATAAATTTTGAAAACTGTTATTGGTGTTATTTCTTTTCAATTCAAAATTTCTAAATTCTGGATGTATTGGATTCTGGCTGTATTGGTATTTAATTATAAATTTTGAAAACAATTATATGTATTTGATACTGTATGTATTGGATTTTAATATTGTATTGGTGTTATGTGTGTTATTGCATTTCAATTCAGGATGTATTAGATTGTGTATTATTCTCTTGTGTTGTGGTTTGAGTGATCAATGAATTTTAAAATTTTAAATTTCCGAATTATGGATGAATTCTAAACATCCCATGTAGGCTTTTGGTTTCTGGGTGTGTATGTGTTTTTGTAGATCATGGAAAGTTGCAGGTTGTAGGGGGCTGCTTGCTGCTATCGAGGTACATAACTGCTAGCTACTGTGGAGCTGAGCAAATGTATACCAATGGTTTTAAAAACCATTGGTATAGAATTTTAAGGTATATTATACCACCCATTTTGTTATTACCATTGGTATAAACTTGTACCAACATTTTTAAAAACCATAGGCTTTGGATGAATATAACATATACCAACAGTTTATGAAACCATTGGTATATCTCTTACACAAACACCAATACAACTGGTTTACACAGAACTATTTTTATATCTCTTACACTAACACATATACCAACGGTTTACATAGAATTGTTGGTATAAGCCTATACCTACAGCTTACTTGGCCCCAGTTTGGGAAACCGTTGGTATATAATATACCAATGGTTTCTATGCCTTTACCAAAAATTCTGAACCATTGGTAAAGGGCAGACTTCCAGTTTTGAATATTTCAAGTTACTAATTTTAATATTTATTTGTCAACTCATAATAAGATATTTCACATATTCCTTAATATATTATTTTCATTTAAGGAAGGGAACATTAAAGAATTTAAATTATCTTTCATTGATGTCTTCCTTTGAGAAGGAGAAAGGAATTTCATTGCCAAGAGTTGGTTGAAATCCAAGTATTAATCAATACATTGACTATCATAATATATATATATATATATAATTCACTATATTGTTCATATAATTTCAGGTATTGAGTTTACATTTTGACTTTTTTTTACATGATTTTATAGTGTTGACTTTTTTCCGAATTCACTGGTTCATGAATGAAAATATTTTTAAAAATCAGTGGGCCTAATTTTCTTAAAACGGATAGAGCGGTGAAAATGAGAACACCACATGTTGGAATTATGATAACTACTTAAAAATTCTATTGTTCAAGTGCATCCTATAGTCATCCTCAACATTAAAATTTGTTATATTTTGGACTTTTTGGGAAAATGTTTTTATTGAATAATTAACCTCAAGGATGATTTGATATGATGAAATTTAAAGGGTTTGATTCAATGATGTGACACGGTACATTTATAAATTATTATTTATTATGGGTTATTTACATGAGAAAATTATTGCCTACTAAAGAACCATACACTTATGCATTAATGAAAAAAATGTGTGTTTTAAATAAAAGATAATTTAATAATTGGATATGGTGTCATGATTGAATTTATTGGAAGACATATTTTTATTGATGATTGGGTTGAAATTGTCACAATTGAAGCCCTTATTTGTGTTGATAAAATTATTTCATTTTATGACTCAAATTTTCCCATTGTGAGAGTTGATATTGAACTTGATGTAGTGGTGGGTAATATAAAAAACCATATAGGTTCAAAGTTAATTAATTTTACTATGAAATGAGTATTTCTAGTTTGTATTACAATAATTACATTAACATTGTTTTATTTGGAAATAATATTTTTTTTAATTTTTTTCATTTTATTAGATTTTTTTATTCATAGAATTGGGCTAAAAATAGCTTCTTAAAAATGTTTAACTATATTGTAAATTATTATTACTAAAACATTGTATACCAATTTTGTCGAATTACATGATTTATATGTTGTATGAATTATATTTACAAAATATTTCAAAAAAATGTTCATTTTATTCTAATGTATATTATAAAAAATTGTACCCATGTTTTAAGGAAGAAATTTGTTGATATTGATTAACAGAAGCGCGATTGTGGGTTTCCTTTTTTTATCCCCATAGTTAGTATAAAAAATGTAATTTTATTATTCTACATTACATTTAATTTCTTGTTCATATTCATTATCAAAAATTTTAGGGGAATTTCCTTCCACCATAGTTTACTCCTCCACATCATGTTATCATGGGTCTGAATGGGGATTATCCAAGACCTTCATATAGTAACCTATGTAAACATTTACATCTAGACCAACCAGAAGAAACCCAATAAACCACACATTTCCATCCTCGACATGATCTACCAGGTATGTTCCCACCCATAACTACATAATCATATCATCTATCAACTTATTAGAATACCATGTCTATATATCCTCTATGAATGCTTCTAGAATGCCTCCATCATCATCTAATTTAGACACATCATTCCATTCTATATGTACACCGCATCTAGAGATGTTCCCAACTATGCTCCATCATCATATAATTTAGTCTCTTCCTCCCATAAAATGTATATGCCCACTCCATGGATGATCCCATCCATTCCACCGTCATCATCTCATTTAGACTATTCTTCCAACACCATGTTTATGCTTCATCAATGGTCATTCCCAGCATTACTGTATTCATATCCATTGATGTATCTTCAAATCTACTACAAATATCCTACAATGTTGACACTAATTATATTTCCCACTATCAATTAGTGATTTGAGGATTCTGTTCCTTCAATATCCACTATAGTGCATGAATATCACCCAGATCATGCATTGGAATAGACACATACTTCAAAGACTACTGATCTAGGATAGACAATGGATCCATCCAATATTATTGAGCTTCCTAAATTAGGTTTTTTATTATAACTGTATCAAATTATATTACATAATTTTTTTCCACAACATTGTGACATAATTATTATTTTCCCCCCATTTATATAATTTAGTGGGATCTTATAGTAGGTGGTAAGGGCAAACTAGTAAGTGAGAAGCTAAAAATTTATATACCTAAATAATGGTGGATTATAATAAAGAAAATCAAATGATAGGTACAAATTCTAGGCAGTGTTGATGTCTCAAGCATCCTTTATCGACGTACCACAATATCAAACCAGCAGAACTAGTTTCATTGAGTCATATTGTTGATGACATGAAGGTAAAATAATGAGTACCAATACGTGTTAAAAAATTATAATTTTATAACTATATAATTGAGGAATTTGTACTAATTAATATGTTTGTTTCAGAGTTAGTAAAAATTTAAGGATGGTGATGATACTAGAGTGTCAATGTTGAAGGACCACAGCGAGATATCAAGATCATGTATGCATAATTTACATATTTTTTGGAAGTGTATTTTTTTTTCTTATTTAGATAGTGTACACATCTTCCCCGAATGTCCAAAAAAAATTTCAAAAAAAAAACAACTCTTAATAGATGACCGATGAGTTTATGGAATTATCAATAATTAATAATTTACATATTTAATTAAATTAATATTAAATATATTTATTTTTTTCTATTCTCTCAGAAAAAACAATTATTGAATGTCGTATCTACACAAATGTTGTCAAACTACATTTCCTGAGAAAGAGAACCACCATGTACCTATTCATGATAAAAAACTGGAACCTGACCCAGCCCATATAATGCCTATAAATGGTTTTAATTATCCCACAGGTTAGTAAATGTTACCGGGTATCATAAATATTTATTTTGGTATGATTTACCCGAGTTTAGAATGATTTTCCAACCTAATAAAATCATTGAATTAAATCTGAAATTTACCATCCAAACAAGACTTAAAGAAAATTCATAACTAAACACAAGGTCATAAAATTGACACAAGAGGACCAATGCAACATAATATTAGCATCAAAACTACCCAAGGATCACCACACAACATGTGGTCATCACCCACAAGTTGTCCCCACAACACCACTCCATGGAAGGAAACTAACAACCTGGGTTGTCAACTCACAAGGCCTTTCATTTACCTATGTAAAAAGGTATCTAGTCTACATACACCTAAAGGTGTGAGTATGTTTTTATCCTAACCCCAATATGATAACACATAAATATTTTATATAGTAATCAATACAATATAAAAAATCATGAATGTTTTAATAAGAAAGAAATGGTTCCAATAATTTCTAAAGAATAAAAACATAAAATGTAAATTATTTGAAATGGATTATTTCAAAGCATGAAAAAATTTAAATAAAAATCATAATATTCATATTTCCCCATCCAAAAAAAAATTACTCAATGATAATTACAAATGATTCAATGAGCACTAATCATGGGAACATCACAAGGCACTAATTAGTTTCGGGCCCCATGTACCTCGTATCTTGGTGTAACGTAACCGTAATAATATATGTTCTCATTCACAAGCCACTAGTAGGGAACATAACCATATCCTAGTGGTCCCTAATAAAAATCATTATAATTTTTTTAGTGTTAACAATATTAAAATTTTGATGAGAAACAGGGACAAAACTACTACAAGTCACAAGCATAATAGTACATGTCTGCCCACCTAGATACCTGGGTTTCCCCCTTAGTGCTCAAACAATTTCCAAATGTTAACAAATTACATTTCCATATTAAAAAACCATTTTTATCATACACAATAAAAATAGTATCAACATATAATTTTAACAATTTATTCAACTCAAGAAACCATTTATAATTTCCATAAAACATTTTCATGTAATATAACCAAACAATGCACTTAAAATCCATCTAAATGACATTTTTTAATACCAAATGAAAACCAACATTAACTCAATCCATAATTTCCAGCTGAAAAACATTTGAATAAGTCTCTCCCTTGATTTATAAAGTATCCCCCAATTGTACAACATTGAATGCACATGTAAAACACACATTTTAACAAAAAACAAAACATACAGATCAATTTCATAACAAATTACAAGAAAAATATTTTTTGTAGCCATAAAAATGATGGAATACTTTTATAAAAATATAAATCAAGAAATACTAACTAATATAGTAGTGCTTACACATGGAATCACCTACCATGTGTGTCAAAAACAGCAAATCCTTGTGCGAAATTTCAACCACAACACTATCGAGTCAAAAAAGAGATAATGAAAACATAAAACCATAGTATTAGAACATAAAACCATAGTATTAAAACATGAATCCAAATATAAAACCAAGATTTATAATCCATAAATTCTATACATTAGTAACATAATGAAAAATTAGTGAAACCCAAATTAAATGGGAGGAGGAAGGAAGGAAACTCACTTACATGAGATATCTTGAATAAATTTCCCTAAATACACCAATAGGTGAATATAATATAATCCAAATATAATATGGTTGTTTGAATTAGTGATAAGAGTAATTTTAGGAATATAAATGGGGGAAAAGTGTGAAAAATGAAGGATTTATGAATGAAACAAATTACATATTCGAATTTGGATGGTTTGAGAAATTCTAAGAATATTTTCCCTATTCCTCAATGAATATGACCACTAAATAGGGAAAAACGAACATGGGGGTTCTTCTAGAGTCAGTGGACTCGGGTGAATTGTGTATTTATTAAAGAAAATTATAAATTAAATAATATATAAAAGAAATAATGTAAAACTAATAGTAACTGAGCTCATAGGTTAGCGCAATGTCTTAATAAATAACAATAATCAATCATGATTATGGATTCCTATGTGTTTCCAAGGTATATGTTATAATTAATAGGCCAGGGGAGGCCATGTTGGAGGTAGAAAGGGTAAAAATGCTTAATAATGGAGGGTTTATAAATTTAAAAAAATTAAAGTAGGTAATAGGCTAACGGTTTATAAAAAATTAAAAACTCGCCCTTTAATAAAAAAATGAGTTGGAAACCACTGCACCAAATAAATTATTGAAATTATACAAAAAAATACCTTTAAAACCAGTATTGTATGTTACAATTCTCCAATACATGAATTAATTTCTACACATCATAGTAAACCAATTCCTAGATTAGGAAAAAAGAATAGGTACTCTTTCTCAACCCACAAATTCCACTCACAGGTTTCGTAGACATCATTACCATGATAGTAAAGGACCCAAAATAATGTAATATAAATTCCATTAACCACCTTCTCTTAGTAATTAAATATTCACAATTACTTCTTAAATACAGAAAAATCAGGCTCTATATCCAACTCCTCTCAATTCATCCCATTGGAACGATCCGGGTTACACTACTTTAGTTGAGAGACATGGATGGATGTCAACAATGAAGTAAAATCCAAACGGAATGCCGCATTTTCTAAAAAATTTGTTATATAAAAATTTCTAACATAATGTGGCATCAGCTACCCTTTCTTTCCCAAATAATGATAGACCAGACAAGGGGACGCATTCAATAATACTTAGTCACCCCCAGAAAACACTAGGATTCCATGCCTTCAATATGTATAATATTAAAGGACACTATAAGTAATAAATAAGAACTACTTTATCAACCTGACCTTCATAGACGTGTCTTTAAACAATATCAGCAATAATAGTGATGTTTCAAATACCTCATCCCCACACAAGGGGGACCGACAAGGCTATCACCATAGTGTGTAAGAACCCAGATCTTCTTTTTATGTAGTTTTTCCTTTTCTTTTCTTTTTTTGAGAAAAGGGAAACTTCTAGATATTTTCTATGTACACACTGTGCACTTTATTAGTACGCATCATGTATTTCCTTTCCGCAGCTGGCCATGTGTTGGTCATGTAGTATCTACACACACAGTCGTTTGGGAGTGACTTGGAGGCCACCGAATACAGAGTACAGAAACAACCAGCATACGGTGTGTACTCAAAAAGTACATGACGTGTATTATGTTTTCTTATTAAATGCACCGGGGCCATGTCTGATGGATAGAACTATCATCTTCATGGTCTCGTTCATCCGAGAGTGTGTGTATGACCATATATCTTTTAAAAACCACAAATCCTCCATCCTTTCTCTGAATCGAACACCGTTGGATGCGTTAGAATTTCATCAGTGAGTTATCTCTTCTTCTTGAGCCTCATTTCATGATTCCTCTTCTTTACCATGTTATCGTGGGTTGAACTTTTTAGACGTTTTCTTAGATCTACGATGTTTAAGGGAGATTTAATATTCAAGGATCAAGTATATTGATCTTATAACCCTGAAGTAGGTGGTTTGTTTCTTTTCATTTGTAGGCTTTTTGTTTTTTGTGTATATTCCACCAAAACCCTTGAATAAGGTATTTCATGTTAAACGTTTTACCCATGTTTTTTGACTCACATTCTTGTACGATTGTGTACATGTATTTTGGATATGAATTGATATGATTTCTATGATTTGGATGTTTTTACCTTGCATGTTCTATTTATGACCATTTGGTCATGTTTATCATTTGGATTCTTTGCATGTCTTCCGTATCCGTTGTTTAATGATGGAGAGTTTGTATCATCCCATGCTGGATATGTTGTAGATTGTTTAGCCGAGTAATTATATAGGTTCAGATTGGCCTTATTACACTGCTATGCTCATTGAACTACACAGGGCTATGAGAACCTAGTGTAGTAGACTATAAGGGCAATTTAACGGGTGATATTCCCCAAAGATTATTTGATTATATTAGGCTACAAGTGGGTATTGACTGAGTAAGAATTATTAGACATCCTGGAACTACTTGGGTCTATAAGGGGAATTGAACCTGGGAGCTGCCTCATAGAGTCATTGATTTATTTAAACAATAAGGGAAATGACCACGTGATCTTCCTCAGAGAGTCATTGTTTGAATTGAATGACCTGAGATATAAGGGGAATTGACTGAGTGAGATTCATCAGAGAGTACTAGACATTGGGGATATTAGGGGATCTGATGTGTGAGCATTATTATAGAGTCCTTGACTACCCTAGACTATATGGGGAATGGACTGTGTGAGCTTCCTCAGAGAGTCTTACATTACCTAGAATATATAGTGAATGGACTGTGTTTTCTTCCACAAAGGGTCTTACTTTACCTTTGACTATAACTTGATAGACTATTTTTGCTTCCTTAGAGAGTCATATAAAATTCTTATGACATAACAAGATGGGTTTGGTTGTGTGTACTACCCTGATGGTTATCTATGCTTTTTATGTAGGACCAGAGGGGATGACTGTAAGTACTTCCCAGAGGATTACATGTTTGAGGTTTAGCTGTTTGATTCACTATTACATGATCATGAACTGTGGATTGATTACTGCTGAGTGCATTCCTGTTTACTATGTACTTTTTACTTTACTTTTACCTTTGATATATTCACATACTCATAGGAATAGATCTTCAGGTGGTTTCCTACTGAGATATAGTCTCACACCATGTTTGGGTCATCCTTGTGTGCCCAAAAAGATTATGTTGTTGCAGGTATAGATAAGGGAAAGATCCCTTCTACTTCTGGTACATGACATTCTATGGAGCTAGAGAGCATGGAACAAAACTATGGCTTGTGATTCTAAGGAGTTTATATATTTTCTTTTATAGATTGGTTTATTATTGTAGTATTCCTACACTGTGACATGTTTGGCTATTTTCATAAACATATGTATCATACATCATTTCATATAAGTTCCCTAGTTTATACTTTCAGTATTCTATTGTTACTAATGTATGTCATTATTTCTAATTCCTCTCTTGTATGTATTTCTTATCTTCTTCTATGTATTATGCCAATGAAGGCATATTTTCTTGACTATCACACCCAAGGCCCTCGCTGCTACTCGACAGCCTCTGGAATTCCAGGGGATGCGCTTAAGGCCCTGTGACCAACAAAACGCGGTGCGCCTCTAGGTGGATTCCGGAATTGGGATGATACAAAGTGGTATCAAAGGGTTTATTTTCCCTTTATTTACAATTAAAATCCTATATCCTAGGATAAGAAGGAATTGGTACCTGGTGTTATGTTGTACTTGGGAGTAGCTAACCTGTGTATTGGGAAAATCCAATCAACCTTGTTTATTTGCAATTTTTGTAATTTTTCAATTGTGATAGTTTATTTTATTTCACCTAGAGTGAATCACATGTGTTGTGTTGTTACTATTGATGTTATTGAGGTTCTATTTCTATTGCAACCCGATGAGATGAGGGTACTCCATCTCATGTATCATATAGGAACCTTCTAGAAATCACATCTCGTGAATTGTTTCAATGTCATCTATGATGCATTATTGATTGTATGTTGTTGTGATAGATTATGTGTAAAATATGCATTTTGTTGTGATATTTTACATGATAGAAATTCCTGCTGTTTGATTGAGTATTTTTTGGGTAGATGTTTTGTTTAATGAATGCCAAAAATTGGTTCCTGAGGTGTTATGGGCCCTCATGGACCATAATTTGGTGGATAATTACCTTATATTCAATGTTATAATGTGTTTAAGATTCAAAACATTGATTTGAGGGGAATATGGGCCCTTACGAATCATAATTTGGCACATTCTATACTTATTTCTGTTTTTTTTGGCTTCCGAAATAGTTTTTGAGGATTACCGTCTGGAAAATCCCAGAATACATGTGTGTAGTGTTATGTACATGTCGTGTGTTCTTTGGTTCGGGAATAAACAGTTTTTCATAAGCACACCCCATCTACTTTATATACACGCCATGTAATCTCTAAACTGTGTCATGTTTCTTATGTGTAGAGACACGGGATGGGGAAAAACCTGGAGTGAACACACCATGTCTAGTCCATACACTCCCTGTAGTGTCGACCCCATTCCCATCGGTGTCACTAACCACACAGGTTGGCTATGTCATGTCTAATACACACCGTGGTCCCATCTAAACAGGACGTGTAGTCTGACCTAGGTACCAGACTGTGTCCCGAACAACACGGGTTGGTGTTACCCTTTTGCGTACACGTCCTGTCTGCCTTGAACACGACGTATAGTCTGTCCCAGGTACCCGATAGTGTCATGAAAAACATCGGATGGTGTTATCCTTTATAATATACATATTGTTAGTCAGGAACTCACCATGTAGTGTGAGTCGGGTGTCAGATCGTGTCACTAACAACACGGGCTAGGTGAATCTTGTCTAGTACACGTTGTGTAAGAATTGTACACGCCGTGTTGTATTGCCTTAGGAGAGAGCCATGTGGAATAACCATATAGAAGGACTCGGGAAGGGAAATGGGACTCAAGTACATGCCATGTGAGGAGAAAACACCCTGTGTGGATGGGGTGTTACACGACCAGTCTGGGTAGGAGTACACGCCTATGTAAATGACTTCGGGGAACATGTTGTGTAGTAAATGTACAGACTGTGTAGT
The DNA here is from genome assembly GCA_963277665.1 of Viscum album. Taxonomy (NCBI): domain Eukaryota; kingdom Viridiplantae; phylum Streptophyta; class Magnoliopsida; order Santalales; family Viscaceae; genus Viscum; species Viscum album. Next base: position 1,223,085,622 of record OY728136.1, on the reverse strand, counting down.
CATGTTTTGTAAAAATTGAGTGATTTATTTCTTCTATTCCGTTCTTACATTCTTTTTTATGTCCTTGGTAATCATGCTCTAAGGTGTGTGTTTGACCTTGCAGAGTCATGCCACCGATATATCCTCCGATTGTGCACCCGTTTCCAGATGGTGATCAGACACCAGACATGGCTGATCAGGTACTACCTGTAGATCCTTCTGTTGTGCCAGCCTTGGCACCAACTTTTCTACATGACATAGTTTCTGATGTACATATCAAGGAGGACTTTCATAGGATTATGTAGACCATTCAGGGAGCGCCACATCCTGTCCCATCAATAGATGATTTGAATTGGGTCATCCTCACATAGCACACTCATACTTTCTCTAGGGATAGAGGACCTCGGGCTATAGAGTCCTGGATAGAATCCCCGATGATTATTTTTTAGCATCTGGAGATACCTGCATTGAAGAGGGTGAAACTCGCTACCTACATGCTCCGAGACACCACCAAGAGGTGGTGGGAAGTGATCTCATAGGTGGGCTGCCAGCAGAATATGGCATGGGATGAGTTTCAGTGCATCTTCTATGGTTACATATATCTGGAGACCTTGAGGGCTGATCGAGCCCAGGTGTTTAAGAGTCTAGAGCAGGATACTAATTCTATTATGGAGTATTTCTCTCACTTCATAGAGCTGTAGTGTTTAATGCCTATTCCCAAAGGTGATGAGTTGTTCAATGAATCGATGTTTGAGGATGGTCTGAGGCACAACATCCAGTTGTAGGTGAACATCCTCAGGTTGACATTTATATCTTCTATCGTTATCTAGGATTTGATCACAAAGCACAATCTGATGGATTCTGGAGCTGCGAGCTAGGGCGGTTCAACACCCAGTGTTAGTGCACTACCAACTAATAGCTGGAAGTGTTGTAGGGAGGCTGAACGAGGAGATCATAGGAGGTAGGATTCTTCTTCTGGTAGTCTGGTGGTGTGCTACCAGTGTGGGAGAACTAGGAATACAATGTCAGGTTTCCCGAGAGACCTATTATAATTCTGATCGTGCGACAAGATGGCTCACTTTCAGTGCTTTTTTTTGTTCATCTCACCAGCAGCTGGTGACATGGGTTCTTCCATGACTTCTCTTTCAAGAGTAGCACCACCAGTTACTAACCAGTATAGAAACTAGAGTTTTGCTTTCCATTCAGGCTGAGGTTGAGGTCATGGTCAGGATATCCATTCACCTATATTTTAGCGAACTCAAGGTGGATTATATTATAGTTGTCAATTAGGGTCATAGGGTTATGGTGCATGCCATACTTTTGTAGTGGAGCAGACCCAGGACCTTCTATTGTTCGAGGCACGATCTTAGTAGCTTCAATTTTATCTTCTACTCTTTTTGATACAAGGTCATCTTATAGCATTATATCTATCGCTATCATGGAGAGGCTTGGGCTTTGCATCTTTTCTTCTGATGGTATCTTGACGCTAGAAACACTTTTGGGGACTAGGATGGCTAGTGTACGTCAGTGCAAGGAGTTACCTCTATAGGTTGGTGGATGTAACGTTCTTTGGGACCTCTCTGTCCTAGATATGAAGTCTATGATGTAATTCTTAGGATGGAATGGTTATTTCCATTCCAGGAATTCGTCAAATGTTATCATCCCAGCGTGAGCATCACATCACCACAGGGTGGATCTTTTTTTCATAGGGGCGAATAGGATGTCCAGGGAAGCAGAGCGGGTCCAGAGCATCATGGGTTGGGAGGAGTTACATCCTATATTGCTAGTCTATATTTGGATGACTGAGGAACATCACCATTAGACTTTCCTGCAAAGGTGGATCATTTTAGAGATGTCTTTCCAAAGGACTTTTCAGATTTACCTCCAAAGCGTGAGGTAAACATTTTGATTGATCTTATGCCAGGAGCAGCACCGGTGTCCATTACTCCTTATAGGATGGATAAAACTGAGATGTAAGATCTCAAGAAGAAGTTGGAGGAGGCACTTGAATAGGGTTTCATTCGACATAGTACTTCTCCATGGGGATCTTATGTCTTATTTGTGATGAAGGAAGAATGTATACTCAGGCTTTGGGTGGTCTATCAGAAGTTGAACTAGATGATAGTTAAAAACATATATCCCTTGACAAGGATTGATGATCTCTTTGATCAGATTCGGGGAGTCTGAGTGTTCTCGAAGATTGAACTGAGAACCTTTTATCATTAGTTTCACGTTAGACCCTAAAATATACATCTTACAACCTTATAGAGTAGGTATTGTTTATATGAGTACTTTGTTATGCCATTCGTTCTCACAAACGCACCTGCAGTTTTCATCTCACTAACGTACCGAGTGTTTCATCCATAGGTGGATTCTTTAATGGTGGTCTTCGGGGACGATATCTTGGTGTACTCTCACACATAACACGACCATGCTCCCCATTTTGAGATTGTTTTGATTACACTGAGGGAGCATCAGATATATCTTATGCTCTCAGAGTGCCACTTTTTGACGGATCAGATTCACTTTATAGGTCATGTCATCGTAGAAAAAAGAGTATCAGTAGAACCATAGAAAGTGAGAGTTGTAGTATCTTGGCAGCAGCTGAAGAACTTCTTTCAGGAGTGGAGTTTTCTAGGGCTGGTTGGATTCTACAAACGTTTCATATGGGACTTTTCTTATTTAGATGCACCATTGACAGGTCTGACTAGGAAGGGTGCGAAGTTCATGTGGTCATATTCTTGTGAGTCAGCCTCTCAGGTGCTGAAAGGAAGGTTGACTACAACAATGATACGAGTATTTCCAGAGCTGGGAATGAGCTATACTATCTACTATGATGCATTAGGTATCGGGCTTGGAGTTGTTCTTACGCAAGGTGATGGAGTTTTTGTGTGTGGGTCCCGACAGTTGAGGCCACAGGAGAGGAATTACCTGATACATGATATGGAGTTGGTTGATTTTGTTCATGCCCTACTCTATTGGATATTTTATCTACTGGGAAAACACATTGTGGTTTTCACCGACCACAAGAGTCTCATGTTCATCTTCACTCAGCATGATCTAAATATGAGACATCACAGGTTGGTCGAGTACCTACTGTCCTTTTACATTGAGCTTGCCTATATGCAAGGGAAAGGCAATGCAGTGGCTGGTGTGTTGAGAATGATTCTACAGATATAGGCAGTTTAGAGGGCAATCATTTAGTGGCATCTTATGGCTATGTTCTCTAAGATACATTTGGAGGTTCACAATAGTCTGGGGGAAATTTTTATCTCTTCTGTAGTTGTTACCTCTACTATTATTGATCGATTTTGAATAAAAAAACTATCAGATTATGAAGGCTTAGTCCTATGGGTATGTGTGTCAGGAGAGGACGCTATTCCTGGATAGACCATAGGTAAGGATGAGATCCTGCATTACCAGGGACGCGTATGGGTTCTAGTACTCATACACGAGGTGCTGATATGGGATTTTCCTTCCACATATTTTCAGTTCATCTTGGCGTCACAAAGATGTATTGTGATATACACAGTCAGTATTGGTGGCTAGATATGAAGTGGGGTGTTTCTTGTTTCGTCATGAGGTTTTCGACATGTCAGCAGGTGAAGGCAGAGCATCAGTAACCAGCAAGGCTTTTACAGTAGTTACCCATTCCTGAGTAAAAGTGGGATGACATAACGATGGACTTCGTGATCGGTTTGCCGAGGTCTCCTTGAGTGAAGGACACAGTTTGGGTTGTCATTAACAGACTCACAAAGGTTTCTCACTTCTTTTAGATCATGGAGACCTTCACTGTTGATCAGTTGGGATGGTTCTACATCTAAGAGATTTTACACCTACATGGAGTTCAAAAATCCATTGTTTCTGATAGGGATACTCGTTTTACTTCTTAGTTCTGGCTGGGGATTCTGAAGGCTTTGGGTAAAAAAAACTTTTGAGTATAGCTTACCCTCCCCAAATAGATAGCCAATCTTAGCGTATGATTCAGGTGCATGAGGATATTCTTCGAGCATGCATTCTGGATTTTGGAGGTTCTTAGGAGAATCATATACCTCTTGTGGAGTTTTCCTTCAATAATACTTTTCAAGAAACTATTCAGATTGAACATTATGAGGCTTTGTATGGTAGGCCATGCTGATCACCCTTATTTTGGTTGGAGGCTGGAGAGGCAGCTTTGTTAGGAACTCATCTTGTTCATGAGACCACTGAGCAGATAGAGTTGATTTAGAAAAGGATGGATAATACATAGTCTCAACAGAAGTCTTATGTTGTTCAGCAGAGACGAAATCTGGAGTTCGAGTTCAGGGATCATGTTTTCTGGTATGTCATACCGAGGTTGGGACACAAGAGGATAATGAGATAAGATAAGCTTTCACTGAGGTACGACAGACTGTTTGAGGTGTAGGATAGATTTTGGCCGTTTTTTTATAAGATGCAATTACTTTAGAGGTATCGGGATATACACAACGTCTTCCACATTTCATATCTTTGATGTTAATTTTCAGACCCATCTCATGTCTTTCAACCCGAGGAGGATTAGCTCAAGGAGGATGTGTTGTTTGAGGATCGTCCTATCCGGATTGTGGATCGATTTAAACTGGTTCTCTATGGCCAATCTATTCTGCTGGTACAAGTTCTCTGGAAGCACATGAAAGTACATTATGAGACTTGGGAGAGAGAGGGTCATGTACAAGCAAAGAGGCTAGAACATTTCATGGATTCTTCTTCTGTGACGCACTAGGGATATTCAGGGGATGAATTTATTTAAGGGGGGATGTTTCTAAGAACCTAGATCTTCTTATTAGGTATGTTTTTACTTTTTTGATTTTCTTTGGAGAAAGGAGATAATTCGGGAAATTTTCTAAGTACACGTTGTGTAATTTATAAGTACACACTGTGTACTTCCTTTCCGCAGCAGTCCGTATGTTTGTCGTGTGGTAGACGCACACATAACCATGTGGGAGTGACTTGGAGGCCTCCTAATGCTGTGTACACTCCATGTATTTTTTTAATTAAATTCACTAGGGTCGCATCCGATAGACAGAACTCTCATCATTAGGTCTCATTCATCCGAGATATTCCATATGTCTATAGATCTTCGATGAACCCCCGATCCTCTATCTGTCTTCCAAATCCAACACTGTTTGTTGAATTGGAATTGCATCGTTGAGTTATCTCTTATGTTTGATCTTCATTCCATGAATAATCTTCTTTTCCATGTTATCCTGGGTTGAATATTTTAGACTTTTTCTTAGATCTACAGTATTATAAAGAGATTCAAGCTTCAAAGTTCAAGTATATTGATCATCTAATCATGAGGTAGTTTGTTTGGGCCTTTTTATTCATAGTATTTAAGTATTATGTGAAAATTACACCGATACCCTTGAACGAGCTATTATGTGTTTATCGTTTTACCCCTATTGTTTTCCTTCCATTATTGTATGCTTTTGTAGAGGTATATTGGATATGAATTGAGATGATTGCTATGGTTTGAATGTTTTTTCCTTGCATGTTTTTTACGAAAGTTTTGTACTATTTATCCTTTGGATGCTTTGCCTGTTTTCCATGCCTATTATTGTAAGATGGAGAGTTTGTATAGTGACATGCTTGATATATTGTAGACTATTTAGAAAAGTAATATTGTAGGTTTACATTGGCCTTATTACACTGCTAGTCTCGGTGACCAACATAGGGTCGTGAGAACATTGTTTAGTAGACTATAAGGGGAATTGACCGGGTGAGCTTCCTTAGAGAGACTTTGATTACTTTAGACTATATGGGGGGACTGACCGAGTGATCATCCTCAGAGAGCCTAGAACCACTTGGAGCTATAAAAGTAATTGACTGTGTGAGCATTCTCAGAGAGTAATTGATTTCTTTGGACTATAAGGGGATTGACCGCGTGATCTTCCTCAGTGAGTCTTTATTTGAATTGAACGACCTTGGATATAAGTGCAATTTACTGAGTGAGCTTCCTCAGAGAGTCCTAGACCTTGGTGATTTTTGGGGAATTGATGTGTGAGGTTTCTCGTAGAGTCCTTGACTTCCCTTTACTATGAGTGGAATGGATTGTGTGAGATTCTTCAGAGAGTCTTTCTTTACATAGACTATATATGGAATGGACTGTGTGAGCTTCCTAAGATAGTCTTTCTTTACCATTGACTATTATTGGATAGACTGCAAGCTCTTCCTCAGAGAGTCTCTTTATATTCCTATGATAGAACCAGGGGGGGTAAGGCTATGTGTACATCCCATAGGGTTGTCTGTGCTTCTTAGGTAGAACTAGAGGGGCTGGCTATGAGTACTTCCTAGAGGGTAACCTATTCAAGGTTTATCTATTTGATTCGCTATTTCTTGATGATTAAATATGGATGGTTTACTGCTGAATACTTATTTTTTTCTTTTTACTGTGTACTATACTTTTTCCTGCCATATATTTACTGAGTGTTAGGCACAGATCATCAGGTGGTTGCCTAATGGATTTTAGTCTCACACCCTATTTGGGTTATTCTATTGGACCAAAACTGATTATATTGTTACAAGTATAGATATGGGCATGCTCCATTATACTTCAGGTACATGAATTTCTATGGATTTGGAGAGCATGGGACAAAGCTATTGCTTGCAATGCTGGGGATTTTATCTGTTTTCATTTACACATTGGTTATGTACATTTGTATTCCAGAGTTTTGAATTGTTATTCTATTTTCCTAGGCATATATATCATGCTTCATTTTATATATGTTATCCAGTTTATACTTTCAGTCATATGTTGTTACTGTTGTATGTCATTATTATGTCATCTGTTGTTGTATATATTTATTTACATCTACTTTGTACTCTAAAAATGGTGGCATAGTTTCCCCACTACATCACCCAAGGCCATCGCTGCTAGTCAACTGACTCTAGCGTTCAAGTGAATGCGCTTGAGGCCATGTGACCAACCGGGTATGGGGTAACTCTAGGAGTCTCCTCGAACCGGGATGTTACATAGTGCCTCAAAAGGAGCCATTCAGATCAAGAAATTTTTGTTATTATTATAGTAAAATTAAACCAATACCAAATAGATATCCCATGTACCACCAATGTCCAATACACATTCACAAAGCATGTACTCTAAAATGTAGTTTTCCCACTCTGTCTGACCATCAATTTGAGGTTGATTTGGCATGTTAATCATTATTTGGGACCCCAAGGTCATAGGAAGGACTTCCCAAAACCAACAAGTGAACCAGGGGTCTCTATTTGGGAAAACTAATGATGGAAAACCATGAATCCTAAAAACCTCTTGAAGTTTCCAATGGCCTAACTCATCACCATTAGATGTATCTTTGATCAAAATGAAGTGTGATAATTTGGTCCGAAGTTAAATCACTACCCATATGACATTCTATCTAAGAGGAGTATGAGGATATCCAATAATGATGTCCATGGGGACCACTTCTCACTTCCAGGAAGGAATGGGTAATGGATAGAGAAAACTAGAGGGACTTTAGTGCTCCAATTTCACATACTGTCATATGTTGCATCTAAAAAAATTCGTCTATGTCTCATATCATACATGGACATCAGAACAACTGATACACAATATAATACATCTTGGTGGAACAAGGATGGATATCCCACTATAACTGGTGGCTACCATGCATCAGCAACATCCATCTAGATGATAGAACAACTGATCATCTCTAGAAGCACAATATATCCTCGGGAGAAGATGACCAATTAGAAGACATCTCCCCACCTTGAAGATACATCCTTGACCCCTGAAAAAACTCATCACTAGGATTTTCTCACTGAATCAACACTATGATAGATGGATTCAACTAAATGCTTTCCAGGAACACACCTCCATTATGATCCATGGTCTCTACATGAATTTGCACAAAGATCCCCATTAGATATCAGAGTCCACTCATCAATATATTTTACCGAAGAATGAAATAGTACTTTTCTTCTAAAATAATCTTCCACCACATTTCCATTTTCCGAGATACAGACATTGTCCAAGCTGAACCCCTGTAAGTACTTGATCCAGCGACATTCCTCAATTTAGATCCTTCAATGAGAAGATGTTGGGTAATATATTGTGATTAGAGTAGACAAAAAAATTCCTTTGATAGAGGTAGTGACTGTGTGTATTCTAATAGTGAATAACAGATTCATACACTAAGTCATCAGTCAGATAATCCATTTTATATTTTCATAGATGGAGAGAACCATACGACACTATGTGATCACTCAGAATAAGCACACACCAAAGACCCATACCTGAAGCATCACTATAAACCACATACCCCATTCTATCCCTTGAAAAAATCTGCATTGTAGTCATAGTCAATAACTGATTTAGTTCTTCAATGGATTAGTGAAACTACAGGCCCCTAGAGACTATCCCCTTTTTGATTGAGTGCGGTCATGGGTGAATAATGTATAGACAAAACCTGATCAAACCACATGTAGTATCCAGCCATGCTAAGTAAACTCCATATCTGGAACACTTTCATAATATTCTCCTATGAAATAACCAAACTGATCCTATCAGGTTCCACCAAAACCCCCATCTCCGATATCACATTCCCCAGAAAAATCACCCACCTGATCCAAAAAGTGCACTTGGAAAACTTTTCACAAAGGAGGTGATCTCTCATGTTGCCCAACTTGATATGAAAATTATGTTAGTGTTCATCCTAGGAACCAGAGTAATCCAATATGTCATACATGATTAACATAAAAAAATAATCAATCCAAAGGTCTTGACCAGGTACACAAAGTGTACATACCTACTTCAAAAGGCTCTCTTTGTGATATCAGACTCTGTTACCCAGAGGTTATCTTAACTTGAACCCAAATATATTTCTGATAATAACATTTTCCCTTCAATGTTTCAAGAAAATCATATATTTAGGAAAAATGATATTTTTTCAGGATATTTACCTTGTTCACCTTTTGGAAACCAATACACATACAAAGGGATAGATCAGCCTTCATCAAAAAAAAGAAGAGGAGCAGTCCAAGGAATGACGCTCAGGAGAATAAATATTTTTGATTCTAAATTGTACAAATGTATATTCAATTATATCATCTCAGTGGGGAAAATATAATATGAGGTTATAGTTATTTATTATGTTCCTCATGCTAATTTCATTTAGAACTCCACATATATCTTTGAAGGAATTCCAGAAACATCATCTGGGAAATCCTTTGGAAACTCATCTGCTACTTGAGGTACTCCAATTTCTGAAGCGCTACCATCATCCTCTTGCCTGACTAACAATAACCGGCGGAAAATATATCCGAAATCTCGACGTGTAGGTCTAGTGTGACCCCTGTGAGGATCCTAATCCCAAAGGAAAACATGATCACTCTCATCAAGTGTCGTAAAACATACATGTCCCCTATAGTAATTGTTGTGTGCTTGAATGTGTACCAACTAATCTATTCCCTATATCATGTAAAATAGATCCATATCTATAACAAAGATGTCCCAATCCATCTCAAACCTTAACATGGAATGCACACCTGACGAGAACATCAGACCTTGGTCAATATGTTTCCACAACGATGTCACCAAATCCAACAGAGAAAAGCTAATCTCGGTGGGAAAATTCATTGAGATAAAAAATGGAAATATTTGAATTCAACAAATGAACATATATTAAAAGGATTAGAAACTATTTAATATTAAATAAAAAGGTATTTCAATCTATCGAAGGTCTCGCATATGATCATACATGTGCTAGATCCACCACTTGATGATGCCTAGTTTTTGTCTAAGAATGACCGCTCTCCTCTGGGGTTGTCCTAAAATATATCTACATATATGTTGAGCTAAGCCTACCACCACTATCATCGAAATGACATCACATCATTCTAGATATCTATGACTAATTTGAAACACCTATGGATTCCACAAATCAAACTCCACTCTGGAGTGGACGTGCCATCGTAGAAAAGAACTATAACTGTACAATACCTCTAAAATTATCAAAAGGCTTTGGAGGAGTAGTTCATGATGGTAAGATTTTCCATAGTATCCCTCGTCGGTTTGACACAACTGAACATGCATCATAATTCACTGAAGAAAATTTCATGGATTGTTCGAATAAGATGCCACCTCCCTTCTTTCCCATTCTCCTATCAATTCTTTTTCTTTTAATAAGATCGGCCACTATCAATTATTGATACTTTCCCAATATATCAACACCCCCCCTTTCAGTTAATCACCAATATCCAAGCTCTATAAGACATTTAATAATAGGTTTTCAACCTGAACTACAACAACTGGTAATAGATCTCTAGCCGCAAACCCCTATCAAAATTCTGAGCCTTCATCTTCTCATTAGAGACCATTTATGAAGCATACAAGACCAACTCAGCAAAATGGTTTTCATACTCATTCACTTAAATATCCCCATTCACAATTTACATAAACTCTCTAGATTGAACATATTCAAAAACATCATGGTCGTACTATTCATAGAAGATAACCTTGAAGTTCGTGCAGTTCATCAACTCATGCATCCCAGCTTAAGGCACCGATATCCACCACCTACGGCTTGGAACCTATAATAGGAAAGAAGATATTTTACCATGAACTCCCCTTGTGAATTAAAGAACTCAAACATGTTCTTGATATATTCAATATACTCCTCCACTTTCAGGGGTTCTGTGATTACATAGAAAGTATGAGGCTAGTTTTTCATAAAAACTTTGTCATTTTCCCTCTTAGGACCAGACTCATCTAGTCAAACATGTGATATAATAGAACAAGATCTATATCATAGATCTTGGCCACGTCAATTTATATCCTATACAAGTCTCTAATCCAGTGGTTAGGGAGAACTCTCTTTGGCTTCCTCCCGTGGGTACATGACAGATTTATATGGATTAATAGTTATATAAAAGGAAATTGTCACACGAGAAAAATCAGTACAATAGTTTTCAAAAAACTTATCAATAACATGGAATATAAATAATCCAAAAACATTAAAATAATATAATAAACAACTACTTCATCCCCCTCCTGGTATCCACATATTTTATTTATCCCACACATCTCACCTGAAAGTGATGTCAAAAAAACAATTCCAACATCCCATGGTGAATCGAGGTATGTCATGAGATGTGCGGGCTAGACACCTTACTTGTAGCCAAAATTCTGAGCCTGGATAGTCTAAGTTTTATCTGGACTAGCTTATCCCAAAAAAAATATGATAACAAAAAAACATTTACCACCTCTTATAACATATTTTTCTAAGCATTCTAGCCCGATTCATCCCAAAATAATAATATAACCCAGACACATTAACCTCATTTAATACCATTTTGTCACTAACCATATATGATCTCCATAAAAACAAATACCTGATCCAGCCCATGGAAAATTATGAAGGTCCTTCCCTATCCCCACAGGTTGGAAAAAAATTCTGGGTATCTTAAAAAAAAATTGGAATGATTAACCTGAGTTTAGAATCATTTATCATCAAATGAATATCAATAAACTAAATCGGAAAATTACAAGGAAAACAAGCCTAAATAAAATTCTGAACTAAAAACATAGTCATACAAATGAAACAAGTGGTACAATGTTATATAAAATTATCATAAAACCCACCCAAGTAACACCACATGTCAAGTGGTCATCACCCATAAGTCGCCTCCTCAACATTTCACCGTGGATGTATACTAACAACCAGAACCACCATCACCCAAGGCCTTTCCTTTACCCGTGTCAAACATGATCATGTCAACATACAACCAGTGGTTTATGTAGTGTTTGAGAGTAATACCAAAAATATACCACCTAATGATTCTATATAGTATGGCAGAAAAGATAAAAACCATGTATGTTTTAATAAAAAATAAATTGTTAGAATAATTTCTAAAGAACAAAACCTTTAAATGTAAACAGTTTTCAAAATATGATTTCCAAGGATGAACAAATTTCAATAAAACATTTATTCTATGATATATTCTAGCCAAAATCCCTAAAAATTAAATATAAATACAAAATATTCAATGATAACTAATTTTGGGAACATCCCTTGGTAATTTTTTATATAGGGCCTCGTGTACCTCATATATAAGTGTAAACAGACCATAAAAATATTGGCTCTCATGAATGATAAACTAGTTGGGAACATAACCATAACCTATTGGTCTTAAATAATCCTCATTTTAGTTTTGTTAGGGGTGTCAACGTCCAATTTTCAATTTGATATAGGGACAAAACCACTCCGGATCATGAGCATACTATTACACATTCCCCCACCAAGATTATGTGGTTTCCACCATTCTGCTGAATAAATTTACTAATGTTACCAAATTCCATTTCCATATTAAAATAAAATTTCTTTTCATATAAACGTGAAACAGTATATACACATTTGTTGAACTATTTATATAACTAAATAAATCATTTATAATTTCTATTAATCATTTTTAAATGTTATAACAAAACATTTCACTTAAAATCCATTTAAAAGTGATCTCTGAAAACTAAATATTGATCAATATTATCCCAATTCAGAATTTGTAGTAGAAAAAAAATTTAGTAATACCGACCCATAAATTATAAAATAACCTCAAATGTTACAACATTGAATTCACATGTAAAAAAAACATTTTGATCCAAAAATTTCTCTTAAGGATCAATTTCTTAACAAATGCCACCAAAAATAATTTTCCCAACAAGAACAATGATCGAGGAGTAGTCTAAAAATATAAATCATAAAATTATAACTCATCTAGTAGTTCGTAATCATGAAATCACCTACCACGTTTGTAAAAAACACCAAATCCTTGTGTGAAAGTTCTAACACCCCCCCCCCTGCAACACATGGGAGTTAAAATGATCAAAAAACCACAATATTAGACCATGTAACCCAAGATCAGACCCCAGGATCGAATCCTGAATTTCTATACATTAGGAACATTAAGAAACATGTATGAAACTCTTTGAAAATGGGAGGAGGAAGGAAGGAAACCCACAAACTATACAGATCTTGATCAAATATCACCAAATACACTAATATATGAATATCTAAGAATTGAAATCTAACATATAGTTTCAAAAAAAGAATAGGAGGTCAAATTGTAACAGAAAGGGGGGAATAGTGTAAAAAATTAAAGATTCATGAAGGAAACAAATTACCATTTCAAATTTGTATGATTTGAGAAAGCCTATGAAAATTTCCCCCAATCTGAGAAGAAGATGAGCTCCGAAGAGGGAGAAATGATAGTAGGGATTCTCTTATGTTCATTTCTCTTTGGTGAGTGGTGGAATCACTAACAATATTAAATATTTATTATGATATTAATGAGATAATATTTTTAAAACAAAATATTGGCTCAAGGGATGGCTCAATTCCTTATTAAAAAATCCAAATCCATAGTGATTATGGATTTATAATGTGTAAAAATTGATAATTTAGTTTTAAAATTTCAAGGATGGAGAAGTTGGAAGTGGAAGGGGTGAAAAATGTTGAAAAAAATAGGAGTTCTAGAAAAAATTGTAAATATCAATATGATCTCACGGTTTTTCCCAAATCATGAAAACTCACACATTCCTAAAAAAAGTATATGAAACCCACACAACAAAGAAATATTATGAATTAAATGAGAAATACCTTTATTTTTTTAATGTATGTTTCATACTTTAATATGAATAGAAATAATATCTAGATTTATATTTTTTCAAATTTGGGGATGTATATCTTCATGTTTTATTTTTCTATTCCATGTTAATTTTTGATATTTGGAATATTTGAATTATGCCTCATTATATAGTTAAATAATTATGACATTTAGTACAAATTTTAGTTTAAAACATGATTTAATTTAAATTTTTATAGTTAAATGTCCATTAAGATAATTATTTCATTAATCATGAAATTTAATGATATTTTAACATGAAACAATCCCCTTGGAAATGTTATATAGTTTTCATATCTTATATGATTTAGGAGACACCTTCATTCATATAATTAAATTTTACACCATTATTATTATATCCTTCTTCAATATCACTGTTTCCTATATTCATATTAAAATTTATGATTTACGTATTGTATTAAGAATTAAAAATGTTATTTTTATTAATTATATTAAATTTTGAATATATTAAATGTTTTATATTTTTTATTTCTTCTTCATCAAATAATTGCAATTTTTCTCATAGGGGCCTTTCTTGCATCATGTTATTTAAAGAACATATTCCCTATTTTTCTCTATTTTACTCATTAACATCATTTAAAAATGTAGATAAGGAAAAATTGAATTTGAACTTATAATTGGATTTTATGCCTTCCCCCTAACTTGTTACACCATAAGAAGTGACATAATATATTAATACCAATCTTTATTAGATTTTGAAAATATAGTCCAATGTTTCCTTAAATGATTCTCCATATTTTTCATTAATTAATACAGGAAATCTTGATAGTATATTTTAGAAAATGATATTAATGGATAAAATATTATATTTATCGAAACAATATTAGTATAACTAATCCCCATATATCAAATCAAGAGTGAATAAACACCATATATGAATTATTATTTTATTTTATTATTTTGATATAAAATGAAAATTACATTATTCATAATTTCTTCATTTTATTATTTTATTTCTTACTATTGAGTTACTAGAGTGTAAGATTCCTTATCATTTTGTTTCATATTTTTCTCTCTAGAAATTTATTATTAATTTATTTTAGATACTTTTTATTGAATAGACATGTATCAAATTCACCCTTCATTTTCGACTTCAATCCCTCAACGTGGCTATCAACTTGGTTTTGGAAATTCAACACATTATTGAAATATTAATTTAGTAGTGTAGTGAAGAAGATACTATAATCCTCTTACAAATTTTCTCTAATTTGGTAATATTAATTTTCAGTGAATGTTTGGAGTGTTAAATTTTTGTTTATTTCCATTTTCAGCTTTAAATAGTTAATGATATTTATGAGATGTTAATTTTTAGTAGATGGAATTATATAGAGTTTATAATTTTCATGTTGTTTTTAAATTTTCATCAATTTTTATAACAAGAAAATATTTATAAATAGTCCATTTTTAAAAGTAATTGCATTTTAATATTATTATAAATTATAATATTTTTATTTTCTAAATATTTATATACTAATCAGAGTCACATACTTCATGCTGTATTGGGGGTCAATGGTTGTGTTCCTTGAGAAAAATAAATTTTATCGAGTATGATGAAAAAGGATGGATGTGTAGTAAAGGAAAAAAAAGAAAATATTCGTATGTTTTTTATTTATAATTAAAATATTTATTAAATATTCATAACTATGTATCTCATTTATAATTTCAATAGTTTTCCCTAGAGGCCCTCAATGATAATAAAGATGGATATATTTGGCCAATTGATCGTTTGATTCAGGTGTCAACTGAGGATCAATATGGAAGTTATTAGTGTTGTCCAAATAAAATAATTTTCCACGCTTGGTATTGGTCTTCATTGGGTTCCTATCAAATATCATAGACCCCATAACTGTAAATATTTCATATTTATGTAACTAAGGAAAATATAGCATTATATGAGTGTTAAATATGTAAAAAATCATCAACGAGTTCTTGAATGATATGTACATTGTAAGTCAATCACTTATTTAAGAGGATATTATAAATAAGTATTCATATAGATAATCAATGAACTTGATAAATGATTTCATGATTTAATCCAATCAAGACCATGGTTGTGGTGATGATGAGGTTTATGAACTTGTTGATGATGAATTTGTTGCATCTCTATATAGTGTTTTTGGGGATACAGATTTTTATGGTTTTTTATGAGGATTCAGATGATGGTGATAATGATGGGGATGTTGTAGATGTGTAAGATATTGATCCTAGACATTTTTTGACTTATGTGATGAAACATATGCTACATAAGGGGTCCCCCAATCCTAGTGGGCCACATAGCCTCAAGTGCATCATCTCGAATACTAGAGGATACTGATTAGGAGCGATGGTCTAGGTTGTGTTCGTGGGAAGACTATTCTCTCATTAGTATTGTGTAGTAAAATAAAAGGAATGTAACATAATAATAAATAAAAAAATCAATATAAATTATTTAAATAAATAGTAAAAAAGAATAACCTTATCTGTATCAACTGAATCAATGATGTTGTAATGTCATGTCACATGAAAATGGTAAAATATGGATACAAAATAATAAGCATTACATGTTACACATGTTAAATAATAAAAATTTTACTCTATGCATCCCGATATTTAAATCGGTCATCAATTATCAATCTATATCCAAATTAGTATGAAATCAAGTGTTTGAAGTCATATGCTACCCATTGTTAATAAATTTCACCATTTAATCTACTCCGGCAAACAATGTCTCCCATAGAGGGTGTGAGATTTTTCAAATTGGGCCATGACCAATGGAAACATTAACATCTGGCCCATGTAATGGATTATAATAGTGTGTAGGTCGTCAAATATATGTAATGAAAGAAATATAATATAACTTAATACCCAATTATAATCCTCATCCCATGGTTGGTGTCTTAACATGTAAACAATTAATTAATCATGAAATTACCATTTAATGTTAATAGGTCATGTGAAGCATAGTCGGCACTACTATCACATCGTGATAGTATAAGTAATGAAGGTCCGAAGACATAACTAGTAAACCTGAAATAGATATCTAAGGATAGAGTTACAGAGTAATAACCAATGTAACATAAATCTCATAGAATTATTACCCATTTGTATTTGATTCAAGATAAGTTGTAAGAGTGTAATATATGGAGCATAATCGAAGGAATTTCACCATAAGGCATCTACCGAGTCCATGGTGATCGATCAATGTAAAATTGGGATAAAAAAAGAAAGGGCCCTATGGGGAATCATCATATAACCTTCTAGTCAATTCTTGATATAAGGAGTGTATGTGAGGTATCTTATAATAATGAAAAGAGTCCTATGATAGAATAATGGGTATATGAGGAATAAAAAAGTGTTGGATTCTTGGTGGGAATCATCCCAATCAATCCATATCCCTGAACCAGAATGGGCTTCCCGAGACCCATTGCATTCTCCACTACGAATCCAAGGTGATATCGAGTCAGTCTATTCCTACATGATATTTTAATCATGTAGTAATACTTTTTGTTTAATTCTCTCCTTCCATTAGTTATTCTTGGTAATATAGTGTTAAAACCAATTAATTATTGACCCATTCCTTTTCATCGATTAGTGTGGATATTCCATGTATCATTGCAAACATATAATAAAGTATTAATTAACCATTTATTATTATCAATTAGAGAGGTTCTCTCCACAACCATCCTTTAGTCTGACAAGGGATTCTTTGAACATGAAACATTTATTCAGTTTCATTTTAAAAGTCCATTTTATATACATATTATAATGTCCATTTCATATTTCAAATTTCTCATTGAATAATAATTTTAACCACATACCATAGGATGGTCAAGTGGTGAGCATAAATAGAGCATGCCATTTTTAAATTATCCTTAATTAAAAGACATTTATTATAAATAGTCTCATCATTAGAATGTTCTACCAATGGAACACCTGAATGGAGGTTGAAACACACTGAAACCCTAAAACCCATTTATTATATCACCTTCGACATGAGGTAGATTGAGTTGTGGGTGTAACGACTAACAACTGATCACATATCTGGAAAGAGCATAACTATTTTATTCTAACAATTATAACCATGGCATTTAATATAAAGAAATAAATTCGAACGAAAATGGTGGGCCCCACAAAAACATTCCAAAATCAACTAACTTAAGGGATGAGTTATAAACAACTAAAAATAGGGTTGTACAATCCTTCTCCATTAGTATTGGACATTTGTTTTTCATGGGTAGAAGTAGAACTTTGAAAAGGTGAAAAACACTCACATTGAGTTATCTAAGTCGAGAGAGAAAAAGAAGAAGAATAACAGAAGTGGACTCAGGTACTCATTATTGTGCATCAAACATGACTAATGAAATTTAGATCAGAATTCATTTGTTGTAGATCCATTGATTCTATGTTTAAATCTTAAAAATCCCCAAATTGGGAGAATAATATTTCAATCCCACATAAACTCATATTAGGGAGGATGGGGTGGATAAAATAAATCATTAAGGGGAAAACATGAAAATGTCCCAGAAAAATTATCATACGCATGGTTTGATGCATGATTTATCAAACCGTGCACAAACTATGTGGCATAGCACTGTTTGAATGGATTGGTCCATTCGATTTGTTGAACCATGTTTTACCTCTACACTGATACCTGGGAAATTGGGTTCATGTGTGGTTAGGCTGCTTAACCCTATTCCCACTGTGTGAGGAGGCCGTGTCCAAAAAAACACAATACACGCATTTTGGAAAACCCTGTGGAAATACTGCATGATTTACATTAAACCATGCATAGAGACATGTTTTCCAAAAATATGGGATCAGCGCTCCAAAAAATCCCATGACACCCTTGGATCCATTAATAACTCCTCAGGAATCCATATTAGATCCAAATTATAGATTTAGACCAAAAATTAAAGGACACATACTTGAGTGAAAAATAGAGTTCATATAGTTTTCACCCCTTAAAACAATATTCCTCGAGCTTTCCTTCCAAGGGTTACGTAAAACTATATGAGAACAACTCTGGTTACTAAGAAAGTACATGAGCTTCCGTCTCCCAAGTATCGTCTTATACTCTTCCATACATTAATCTCACTCGTATGAGATTAAATGACTCTCCTTAAATAACCTTCGTTCTTCGTTCAACTATTCATACTGAATAATCCACAAAGGTATGATAGACATATTACTTAACTTCATCAGGGTAAAAGGTATTATGTGGGATGACATGTTATGGGAAAATATGTGAGACATGAAACAAATCATGCATGGAATGGTATCTCTGAGGTAGTAGCTACCAATATGCAACATTCCAGTCTATCTCTGGAATTTCAAATGGCCTGACATAATCAGGAAAAATATTTCCCTAATTCCCTAACCATCTATCATCTAGCCAAGGTGATAAACGAAGAGAAACATGATTCCCAACCACTAACTCATGTGGTTATCGATGCTGATTAGCATATGATTCCTGTCTAGAGTGAGCACTAGTCATACACTTCCTGACCACTTGGACCTCTTCTGATGACTCCTGAATGAGATAGGGACCTAGTAGGTCTTCCTCACATTCATATAGACAACACAATGGTTAATGACATGGATTATAATATATGGCCTCAAATGGATCCATCTGGATCGTTGTATGAAAACTGTTATTATAAGTTAACTCGACAAGAGGAACATGCTTCTCCCATGAACTGTCAATTTCAAGGACATATGCTCAGAGCATATCCTCTAAAACATGCATTTTCTATTCTGATTGTTCATCGATCTGATGGAGAAATGATGTGATTAGATGAACCAGATATCCCAATGATTTCTACAACTATTCCCAGATCTGTGAACTGAAACATGCATCCCTATTTGAAAAAATAGTACTTGGAACCTTGTGTACTCATATGACCTAACAAACATACATTATCTCCAACTCATCAACTAAGAAATTATTCTAAAAAAGAATAAAGTGGGATTGTCTTCTTAGTTGGTCAATGACTACCCAGATATAATCACTAACCCTTGAAGACCTAAGTAAGTTGACTAAGAATTTATAGAAACATTTTCCATTTCTATTATAGGACTAGAAATGGATATCACAATCCTACAAATCTCGGGTTCTCTTCCATCACCTACTAATAGCTAGAACATATAATGAATAATCCTGTAATCTAAAATTTCATTCCAATCCACAAATTCTATTGTATCATATCTTGATACATCTTTGAGTTTCCTAGATGAAATGGCCACTTAGAAGTGTGGGACTCTTTCATCAACTACTCTCTCAAATCTTCAGGAACCCATATATTTCAAAAAAGACACATGATATCATATCAATCCATAGAACAATCTGAAGGTGGGTTATCTTTTGATATAATCTCATTGAGAACCAAAAATTCATGATTTGAAAACATCATACTCTTCACCTTCTCAAATAGGGAAGAGGTAACTATTAAGGTTGGGAGGGAAGACTATTCGTGAATGTTATGAAACCATAGAAGATTTTTAGAAAAGAGGGAAGTTATTTTCCATTAAACATTTCCTTCTGGTTTAAATTGTGTATGTATTTTCAATCATATTGAATCTATGACCGGATTCCCCAATCTACGAGTATAGGCAAACTCAAAGTGAAAGGATTGTAATTATTTGACCCAACTCTACTCTTTGGGGTTCTAGCCATGCTGAGAGAAAATATGCATTCCGCTATTGGGATCTGTATACACCATAAAGTGGTCACCCAATATATATTATATCTAGAAACATAAGACATGGACAACTGATACTACCTTATAGTCCTGCTTTAGGTAATTTCTCTCATGAGAACTCAACTACCGAGATCTGTATGCAGTGGATGTGTATTCCTACATAAAAAATAATCCTAGTAAAATGTGTGATACATCGTAGAAGGAAATATTGTCTTAACCTATTTCTGGACGAATCATAATCAGTGCAGAGACAGTCCTCGAAATAATCTCTTAAAAGGATTCCTCGCATGCTTCTGACCACTTGAACATAGAACCCTTCATTGAATGTCTTTTAATTAATGAATAAAGATGTAATAACTCCTGTGTAAAATTTCTGTAATATACAGAAATCCCAAAATATACTATTGATATCAAACGTGTTATTGAGCTCTTCCCAGGAATCTATAGCACTAAAAACTTCATGGTCAACAAATACTCTCGATTCAAAAATTATATGACTAGGAAATTGAAATTGTCAATACAGAAGTCACCTTTAGTAATATTTTCATAAATATGATGCTCTCAAACTGTACTAAGAATGATCTCCTGATTTTTGGCATGGTTGTTACGAGTGCGAGAGTACACCAAGATTTCGTCCAAAAAAACCATGACAAATGTATCCAGAAAGGGGTAGAAAACAGTATTCATCAAATAGATGAAAACAGACGACACATTTATAAGGCTTAATGACATAATAAGATAATCATTAGGACCATACATACAACTGAATGTTGTATGAGGTATGTCTTATGGTCTAACTCGCTCCTGATGATAACCCGATCTAAGGTTGATCTTAGAGAATACCTTTTCTACTCAAATCTGGTCAAAGATATCATAAATTTAAGGTTGATTATACCAGTTCTTGGCTATATCCCGGTTCAAACATATGCAATACATTCATAAATGATGATTTCAATCAACCTTCTTAGCAAAAAACCATGGGTGGTCCCTATGAGGATATACTAGGTCATACAAGGCCTTTGGCCTCAAGGTTCACTATCTACAGCTCGAGCATTTGAAGATCAGTAGGATCCATCTTGTATGGAGGAATGGACACTATAAATTCTCCTGGAACAAGTTCAATAGTACACTCTACCTCTCTATTATGAGGTATTCCTGAAAACCCATCAAGATAGACATCCCTAAAATGTTTAACTACTTGAGAGAAATCAGTTTGAAGAAAACCTCGATCCTATATGAAAATATTTTCTATCTGGGTGGTCACTCCACCATTCCCATGATGCTTCGCTCCATCTCTCTCAACCTGGACCTCCCACTCACCTATGAAAAGGTAACTTGTTCCCTCTGGTGATGTAAAAGACACCCTATGACAATTGTAGCCTATAGTGGCATGATAGTGGATGAACCAGTCCATCCCAAAAATGACATCGAAGCCCTTAATATTGAGAAAAAAGAGATTTTATGACACCCCATGCTTCCACGGTACGATTCTCTTTGAATAATACAGTAGCGTGCGTTGTACACAACTTCGAGATTCTAACACACTACGACCAATCAAAGTAACCGTTCATAATATTAATACCCACTTTTTGAAATTTTATAAATTTTATATCTTGAAATAGACTTCATTTTTGGATTCAGAATATCTCAATTATCCTAGGGTGAAATATTGGTACTTTTTGGATAACTTTTATAAGTTGATGAATAGTGAAAATCACTAAATTTTAATTAAAAACAACTTTTTTAATTGAAATAATTAATAGTGATAAATAATGAATTTGAGTGGTTTTAAAGTATATTTAGAATATATTTTTACCATCTAATACAATTTTGTTCATTGGATATATTTCCACAATTAAACCGAACATAAACAAGTATCAATCTTTTGATTGATATTATCTCTTAAAAACACGCTTTTTGTTTTAACAACTGGAATTAATTTTAAATTAATTTCTGCCAATTCTGTGTTTTGAATTTGGAAAAATGGATTATATATATGGAATAAGTATTTCCAAATTATGTAAATAGGTAAATTTTATTTTTTGACATTTTGAATAATTACTTTGGTAAATATTTTATTTACCATGATTAAAGGGAAAATCTGGTAAATAAGGGTAAAAAATAATATTATAATAATAATATTTTACTCAAAAACATCTTCTAAACATATTTTTTGATACATTTCCGATTATGGGCATCTTTGGGTCTATTTTGGGACCCCATGGATCTACATTTTAAGTGATAATGACACTTTATATTAATTATGTTAAAATAAATAAAAAATTGACACAAGCATATATCTTTTCGCAAAATTTTTTTACCTAGTGTTATATATGATGTATTTTTGACTAAAAAAATTCACTAGAAAGATAAATATATTTCATACATAAAGTTATTTTATTTATAATTTTTATAAATTTAATAAATAATATTTTTTATGACACAATAATGATGCAATATTTTCCTTATTAATGAAAGGATCAAATAATAGGTATTATAAACGTTAAAATAAATATTATTTGAAAGTTTTGATGACATACAAGAATTTTATTGGTTTATATGACATTATATTATTACTTAAATGAGTTTTTTTGAATTGTTAATGTTGTTAAGACTTTAACAAAAATCAATTATTGAATAGTGTCAAAACTGACATAAATGAGTTTTTAAAACCAATATTATAATATTAATTGATATTCTATTTTTAAAAATCGATGGACTGTCCAAAGGACATATATCATGATATGTGTATCATTAATGGACCACTTGGGAATCTCTTGGATGTATATAGTAGGTTTATTAACTATATAATATAAAAATACAAAGTGACATGGTAAATATCAAACTAATTAACTATGAGTTAAATCTAAAAGATAATTTTAATATAAGGACCCAAACCTGACTAAATTCTATTGATTGAAATTATTTCTACCCATACCCACCTTATACTTTTAATAATCCACTTTTTATCAATTAGAAACCGAATACGAATTTATTATAAAATAATATTTCTAGCTTTTCCAAAGGTACCCCTCACCACTCTTATAAAAGGGAACTCGCCCTTCTCACTAATTCACACATTCATACCCTTTTGGATCAGCCGTACCCTACCCAAATACTCTCTAAACTTTCCTCAATTCAACCTAGAGGCCTTAGTTTGATCAGAATGACAACCTAATGGGAACTTTTGAGCAAATCAAAAGGAAGAACCCGAAGAAGAGGTAAATTTTTCACCACCCTCTTTCAAGTTCCGTTCTTATAACACATCTTCTTTATTTGTTATTCCAATTCTAAAATAATAACTCCAGTATCTTATATATATTGTGATGTTATTATAAACATTTTACAACCATATTCAGTATTCTATCCATCCTTTGAATGACATGTCACCATACGTGTGTACGTACATCTTGTCATCTTCACATTGTGGTGTAACTGTTATTGAATATATTATTATTTGGATGGGTATAATAATGATGTTTAATTCATGTAAATAATAAATATAACATTATAATTATTCTTTATATATGATATACCATCCCATTATATATAATTTCAATATTAAAAGAATGATATTGTTGCTTGTGCATATCTACGGACTACCGCCTCCACGAACGCGATGAGATTCATTCCCCGTCGTATCCACGCAATTATAATGCTCATTTGATGATTAAACATAATGTTTATGGACTTGATGTCATTCTGGAGATGAATAATATACAAACTATCCACAACAAACACATCTTATGTAACAAAATATACAAAAGAGAATGATTAAGTTAACACCCAAAATGACAATAATACTAAAATATTATTAACAATGAAATATTAAAAGATCATATATGATATCATACTTATGTATATGATTCTTGTATAATTTTATAAGAATGATTTAACTATTTAAAAGGAGGTTAAACTACACTCTATCAAGGAAACAGACAAGGTAAGGGTTTATTTCACAATTTCTTCATTATCCGAGGATGTTTATACGGAATTATCTACTAGGACCTCTTTGTCATCCACCTCCATGATTCTTAAAAATGTATTTCAAATAATTCTTAATATTTTAAATACTATGAGTTAATGTCATTTATACCCTTGCTGATTTTTTATAATAAGTTTATAAAGGAATCTTTTTGTCGTTTTCCAAACAAGGTCCTTTTTAAACATTTCCACAGAATTAAGTTAAGAATGTCCTTTTTTAACACATACAGAGGATGCATCTATTTTCCACCAATATAAAATAATTAATTCTTCCCTTAAAAGATTATAAGAATATTTTCAATGTAAATGTTATATTTTATAATTATTGTAATTTTATATGATTTTAGAAAAATAGATATTTCTCTCAAATAGTTTTGATTTCATCTATGTCAATATACTTTGATAGATTTTAAGCCTATTTTAAGATTATTTATTATGATACAAAACATCCATATTTTATTGAAGGTTTTGTGATATGTTTGATTGTGGATGTGTTATTTTTATACCATTCATGGTTTATGTATAACGTCTTGACATTTCGTATGCTAGTTTTAATACGAATGTTTATGTTATGTTTAAACATATTCATATAAGGAATGCATTGGACTTAATAAGTGACGGGTAGAGCCCGTTATAGGTCCTCGATGTATCGGTAGGTCTAATGAAAAAAATTAGTGTCCTGGCACGAGGCCTTGAAAAAATCTTATTTGTAGTCTTGGCACGAGACCTTGGCTATGTGGTTATGATAGTATAACATTATGCATTGCATCCTTATAAAAGTGGATATTGATATTGCATGTGATTATTCGACTAGTACAATATCCATGTGAATAAGTAAATGGAATTATTTCATTTTAGTTTTTCCATATTATGCAGAAGTTCATGTTTAAAAGGCTTTTGTTTTAGATACACATAGCCTTAAATGTTTATGCTTATTTATGAAAGATTCTGCTATATTGTTATCCTTACTGGGCATTTGAGCTCACCCCTTTCTATGTTTTATTTTCCCCATGATGTGATGAAGTACTTTCTGAATGACCTGTAGGGATTGTATAAGGGTATATGGGTGTGGATATAATACTTTGTTTTATTTTTCACTTTATGATGTAATGTAAACATTATGAATGTATCTAGTGTTTCCAAGACTAATAAATTAATCGGTCTTTCAAGACATGATCTTTTGTGATCATCCCAATGATACATAATAATGCACCGACTCTGGGTAACTAATGTCGAGGCGTTACAGTTGGTATCAATAATATTTTTGTAAAAACCTTGGAAGCAAGATTTAGATAATCTCTGATTAGAGCCCATAGACCATAGATGGACTTTGAGGATTAGTATAGATGAACATCCTAGGATTATGGTAATGTCGAATTTTTGTGAGTTTTCCAAGAAATACATCTATGTCGGGATACGATCTGGTAGAGGCGGCTCTGGCACAGATGTACCTAGGGGAAAACTAGAAAACACATCTTTGAACTAGAATTGAATGGGAACTGGTGCACGACAACGGGTCTTGCTGCACTCTTGGTTACGACACTCCTAAGGGATATGCTTACGATAATTCTCATTTTCTTACAAACCATTATGAAGTGTTTATGAGTATATTCTTCCTCAAAGAAAACAATTTTATGATAATGGATTGAATCCACAAATATTAAAAATTTTGTTAAGTGTTTTACAAGTATTGAATTATGTATTTTGATTCATAAACTAATCTAGTTTATGACGTTGTTTAGAAATGGTTCCTAGTGGAATAAATGGAAATTGTATCATTTCACACACTCCATGTAGGGATTTCCCTCCTGGTCAAGATAATAATAGTGGAGCTGGTGATGCAACTGGTGATGATCAACTCATCAACATACTGGGACAACTCACTCAGGTTATGAATAATAACCTTACCAGTATGGATCACCTTAATCCATAGCGTGGATGATCAATTTTAGATTTCTTCATGAGGCATCAACCACCAACAATCAATGGTAGTATAAATCCATTAGTAGGTGATAAATGGATAATTTTCCTAGAGAAAATATTTCAGGATTTTGGGAGTAGTGAAATGGAAAAATATTTCTTGGCAGTTTATCGCCTCACTAGATATGTTTATCAATGGTGGTGATTGATTCAAAACATGAAGGATAATGATGAAGTATAAAATATGGAATTGAAGGAGTTGAAAGAGATTTTCTTATAAAAATACTATCTTTGTGATCTTTGAGCTGATATGGAAAGGCAATTTCTGAGTCTAGGACAATAGGAGGATGAGAATGTCACAACGTATGAGGCTAACATTACATGGTTAACAAGGTCTGCTGAATATTATAAAAGTTACCCAAGAAGTTAGATTGATCGTTTCTTTGAATGTTAATAACCATTTCTTCGTCTAGAATTAGTGTCAAAATCTTTGTCGTCGTACGAAGATATTGTCTCATGAGCTATCAAGACAAAAAAATAATTATCTAAGTCTTATGACATTAAAGCAATGCAAGAGAAGAAGAGATCTGTTGATCTCTCTGGGAATGGAAATAAGGGGAATAAGAGAAATGTTGAATATCCATCCTACAGTAAATGTGAGAAGAAACACTCTGGTACATTCTTGAAGGAAATGGGAGTCTGTTACAAGTCTGGTGAAAAAGGCCACCAAGCACTTCATTGCAATTGGATGAATGAAACTACCGATGTTCAATGCTACTACTACAAAGATATGGGACATTATGAAAATGAATTTCCTAATAGTCAGAGGAACATATCTCAAAAAAGGACAGGGGATCAGGGCGAAGATTATTATATCACAACTGCTTTGGTAGAAGCTCCGAATTTCATGGTGGTAGGTAATTTAATGGTTTCCTAAAGTTTAAAAAATACATTTTTTAACTCTAGATCATCGCGTTGTTTCATATTTTCCTAGTTTTCTAAGAAAATTAGATATTTTCAATTTGATTTAACAAGGGAGATTTTAGTTAAAACTCCTAAGGAAAGTATCATTGCAACAATATTTTGTGAATCATCCCCCATTAGAGAAAATAAATGTTATTTATCTTATTATCCCATCATCATACCTATGATTGAGTTCGACATATTCATCTGTATAGATTGGCGTTCGGACCATGATGCAAAGATTTATTGTAAGAAGAAGGAGGTTATGATTTTTGATGATGATGATAAGGAACACCTTATCTTTAGAGAAGAATCATCACCACTTAATTCTTATCTTGACCCACCCCCAGTAGCCCAAATAAATTA
This sequence comes from Viscum album, assembly GCA_963277665.1. NCBI lineage: Eukaryota > Viridiplantae > Streptophyta > Magnoliopsida > Santalales > Viscaceae > Viscum > Viscum album. The sequence goes on along the minus strand of OY728136.1, from coordinate 1,223,058,056 downwards.
AATTATTGGGGAGGAAGAGAATGAAATGATTGTGGGTGAGGAAATTAATTTTCAAAGAGAGGATGTACCTATTTTGAACAAATATGTAGATGTGATTCCGGATGATTTATCTGGACATCCTCTAGAATGATAAGTTGATTTTTCCATTGATTTAATTCTTGGATCAAGGCCTATATTGAAGACCCCTTATAGAATGGCCAATGTGTAATTTTTTGAACTAAAGAAACAACTAGAGGAATTGAGTAATAAGGAATTTATTCTCACTAGGGTTTCTCCTTGGGGAGCCCCATTTCTTTTTGAAAAAAAGAAAGATGGATCTATGAGGTTATTTATCGACTGTAGGGAGATCAATGCTATAAAAATAAAAAAACAAGTATTCCCTACCTCTCCTAGATGATTTATTTGACCAAATTCATAGAGCTCAATAATTTTCAAAGATTGACCTTCGGTCTAGATACCATCAGTTGTGTGTGAAGAAGGAAGACATTCCAAAGACATCATTTTGAACCAGGTACATGCATTATGAGTATACAGTAATGACATTTGGGCTGACCAATGCTCTCTCTGTATTTATTGATCTAATGAATTGTGTTTTCAAGGAATATCTAGATGAATTTGTGGTGGTATTTATTGATGATATCTTCGTATTCTCCAAAACTATGAAGATCATGAAAATTAATAGGGCATTATCCTGAAGACTCTGAGAAGAAATGAATTATATGTGATATTTAGTATGTGTGAATTCTAGCTTCAGGATATTTCTTTTCTTTGGCCATATTATCTCTAATGATGGAATCTCTGTTGATCCTTCTATGACCAAGGCATATCCAAGAATGGCTTGCACCGATGATTATAACTGAGGTATGCAGTTTTATTGGTTTAGAAGGTTATTATTGACATTTCATCCAGAATTTTTCATGGTTTCTTAACTCATTAACAAAGCTCACATGTTAAAGGTTTAAATTTGTTTGGATAAAAGAGTGTGAAGAATGTTTTAAAAAACTGAAAAGAAGATTATTCAATGCTTCTATATTAACTCTACCATCAGGGAATGATGGGTTCGTTATTTATAGTGATGCATCGAAGAACGGACTTGGTTGTGTCCTTATAGAAAATGATAGGGTTATTTCCTATGCATCACGATAGTTGAAAATTCATGAGAAAAACTATCCTACTAATGATCTCGAGTTAGCAGTTGTGATCTTTTCTTCCATGATATGTAGACACTACCTTTATGGTGAAAATGTGAGATTTATACTGATCACAAGAGTTTGATTTATATTTTGTCACAAGAAGAACTCAACATGAGGCAAAGGAGATGGCTTGAATTACTCAAGGATTATGATTTCATGATACACTACAACCTGAGGAATGAAAACAAGGTGTCATATTCTTCTAGCAGAAAAGATCATGGAGTTTTGAAAAATATGAGAATCGAAAGGGATACAATTTTCCTGGATCTAGTGAAGATGGACATGGGAATAACCATGGTAGGTGAAACATCAATGATTTTTCAAATGGTTTCCAAACCATATTTAATAGAAAGGTTTAAGACTTCTCAGACTGATGATGAGGAATTTAAAAATACGATTAAAGCTGTGAATGATGGGAGATTGAGAGACTTTGTGTATGAAGATGGAATTTTAAAATTTTGGAAGATACATTGTGTTCCCAATATACCAGATCTAAAAAGTGAATTGTTGGAAGATGCTCATAGTTCAAATTTCTCTATACACCATGGGAGAACCCAAATGTATAGAAATTTGAAGAACATTTTTGGTGGGAAAAAATGAAGAGGGATATTGCTAATTTTGTGTCATGATGTATGGTTTGACAACAAGTTAAATCAAGAAGGAAACAACCTGGTGGAGTATTGCAACTTCATCGCATACCTGAGTGGAAATGGGATAATATTACGATGGACTTCGTTATGGGGATACCAAAGACTCCTACAAAGAACGATGCAATATGTTTTATTGATGATCATCATACCTAGTCAGCACATTTTCTTGATATAAGAGAATATTTACCACTCGAACGTCTAGAAAGTCTATAAATTAATGGCGTTGTGAGACTTCATGCAGTACCCCTACCGATTGGTTCTAATCATGATCCTCATTTTACTTCAAGATTCTAGAAATACCTTCAAAATGCCCTGGATATTGAACTTAATTTGAGCACTGCATACTACCCTCAAACAGTTGGACTATTCAAACCATAGAAGACATGTTGACATCCTTATCACTTGACATTCAGGGTATGTGAGATCAATATTTACCTCTGGTAGAATTTTCCTACAAAAATAGCTTCCATTCGAGTATTCAAATGGCACCATATGACGCGTTATACTGAAAGCGATGTCGCACACCAACCTGTTGGGATGACGTTGGTGAAAGAAAACTTGTAGGGCCAGAACTGATGGAGGAAATGATGGAGAAGGTGAAGTTAATCCAAAACCACATCAAAGCATCTCAATGTAGGCATAAGAGCTATGATAATAACCCATGGAAGCATTTGGAATTTCAGGTAGGAGATCATGTTTTCATGAAGGTATCTAAATGTAATAGAGTTATACGTTTCAATAGGAAAAGTAAATTGAGTCCCAGGTACATAGGACCTTTCCAAATTATAGAATGAATTGGGTATATAGATTACCATTTGGAAATTCACTAAACTCTCTCCAAAGTTAATGATGTGTTTCACGTATCATTGTTGAGAAAATACACGACTAAACAAATGCATGTACTCAATTATAAGGAATTAGAACTAGAACCTGATCTTTCTAATTACGGAGAGCCCATTAAAATTCTTGTTACAAGATAGATAGTGCGGAGAAACCGGACGACTCGTCTGGTAAAAGTTCTATAGAGGAACCATAATATGGAAGAGGCAACGTGGGAACCTGATGAACATATGATGAAGAACCACCCGAGTCTTTTCATGCGGTATTATTCTATAAATTTCGAGGATGAAATTAGTTGAAGGAGGGGAGAATGTAACACCCCAAGCTTCCACGGTATGATTCTCTTTGAAAAATACAGTAGCGTGTGTTGTAGGCAACTTCGAGATTCTATCACACTGCGACCAATCAATGTAGCCGTTATGAATAGTAGTACCCACTTTTTGAAATTTTATAAATTTTATCTCTAAATATGGACATCATTTTTGGATTTGGAATATCAAAATTATCATATTGGGAAATTTTGGTACTTTTTGGATAACTTTTATATTATAATGAATAGTTAAAATTAATAAATTTTAATAAAAAAAACTTTTTAATTGAAATAATTAATAGTGAATTTTTTTGAATTTGAGTGGTTTTAAAGTATATTTAGAATATATTTTTACCATTTAATACAGTTTTGGTCTTTGGACATAATTTCACAATTAATCCGGACATAAACAAGTGTCAATCTTTTGATAATTATTATATCATTAAACACGCTTTTTATTTTAACAATGGGAATTAAATTTCAATTAATTTCTTCCACTTCTCTGTTTTGGATTTTGAAAAATGGTGTTTGTATTTGGAATCAGGACGTACAAATTGTGAAAATAGGTAACATTTATTTTTTGACATTTTGAATAATTACTTCGGTAAATAATTTATTTACCATGGGTAAAGGGTAAATCCGGTAAATAAGGTTAAAAAATCTAATAATAATAATAATAAATTACGCTAAAATGTCTCCTAACCATATTAGTTGATACATTTCTGACCTTTTTCATCTATGGGCCGATTTTGGGACTCCATGGATCAACTTATATGTTATAGGAACAATTTATATTAATGAAGTTAAAATAAATAAAAAAATGACAAAATCATATATCTTTTAGAAGAAAACTGTTTACAATGTGTTATATATGTTGGATTTTGGACTATAAATATTAATTATAAATCTAAAACGATTTCCTACATAATGGTATTTCATTTATGATTTTTAGAAATTTAATAATTAATTTTATATATGACACAATAATTATGGTGTATTTTCCTTATTAATGAAAGAATCAAATAATTTTTATTATAAATGTTAAAATAAATATAATTTGAATTTTTTGATGACATAAATGAATTTTATTGGTTAATATAACATTATAGTATTTCTGAAAATAATTTTTTCTAATTAATAATGGTGTTAAGACTTTAACAAAAATCAATTATTGAATAGTGTCAAAATTGACATAAATGAGTTTTTAAAACAAATTTTATATTATTAATTGATATTCTATTCCTAAAAATATAAGGTTAGTCCAAAGGACTTATATCATGATAGGTGTATCATTAAAGTTCCAATTGGGGGGTCTCTTGGATGTATATATTACGTTTATTAACTATATAATATATAAATACAAAGTTACATGGTAAATGTCAAACTAATTAACAAAGAGTTAAAACTAAATGATAAGGTTAATATAACTACCCAAACCTATCTAAACACTATTTTTTGAAAGTATTTCGACCCAGTAAAACCTTATAATTTTAATAATATACTTTTATGCCATTTGAAAACGAATTTTAATTTATTATAAAATAATATTTCTAGCTTTTCCAAAGGTTCCCCTCACCCCTCTTATAAAAGGGAACTCCACCTTCTCACTAATTCACACATTCAATGCCTTTTTTCTCGGACAAAACCTCCCTAAATACTTTATCAAATTCCCTAAATTTAACCTAGAAGACTTAGTTTGATCTGAAAGCCATCCTAAGGAGTCATTTTGATCAAATAAAAAGTAAGAACCCGAAGAGGAGGTGATGTTTTCACCACCATCTTTCATGTTCCTTTCTTCATCAACTTCTTCTTTATTTGTTATTCCCATTCTAAAATAATAACTCCAGTATCTTATATACACTGTGATGTTATTATAAACATTTTACAACCATATTCAGTATTCTATCCATCCATTGAATGACATGTCATCATACGTGTGTACGTACGTCTTACCGTCTCCACGTCGTGGTGTAATTGTTATTCAATGCATTATTATTTGGATGGATATAATAATGATGTTTAATTTATGTAAATAATAAATATAACAATATAATAATTCTTTATATATCACATACCATCCAATTATATTATATTTTAATATGAAAATAATGATATTGTCTCTCGTGCGTACGTACGAACTACTGTCTCCACGAACGCGATGAGATTCATTCCCCATCGTATCCATGAAATTATATTTCTCATTTTATGATTTAAAATAATTTTTAAGTTCTTGATATCATTCTTGACATGAATAAGATACAACCTATCCATAACTAACACATCTTATGTAACAATATATATAAATGAAAAAGAGTAAGTTAACTGATGAAACGACGATAATACTAAAATATTATTAAAATAGAAATTTTAAAAGATCATATATGATATCATATTTATGTATATTATTCTTTTATAATTTAATAACAATGATTTAACTATTATATTGGAGGTTAACATACACTCTATCAAGGAAAAGTGAACGGTAAGGGTTGATTTCACAATCTCTTCATTATTCGAGTTTGTTTATACGTAATTATCTACAAGGACCTCTTTATCATCAACATACTTGTTTCTTAAAAATGTATTTCAATTCATTCATAATATTTTACAGACTGTGGGTAAATGTCATTTATACACCTGTTGACTTTTTATAAGATTTTTATAATGGAATTTTTCTACTGTTTTCCCAACAACGTCATTTTTAACCTTTTCGACAGAATTAAGGTAAGAATGACTTTTTTTAACTTATATGGTTGGTGCAGCTATTTTCTACCATTATAAAATCATTTAATCATCCCTTAAAATATTATAAGAAAATTTTCAAAGTAAATGTTTTTTTATTATTTTGTGACTTTTATATGATTTAAAATAAGATATATTTCTCTCAAACAGTTTTGATTTCATCTATGTCAACATCCTTTGATGGATTTCAAGAGTATTTGAAGATTATTTATTATGACACAAAATTTCCTTATGGTATTTAAGGTTTTGTGATGTGTTTTACTATGGATGTGTTATTTTTATTCAATTCATGGTTTATGGAGGAATTATTGACATTTCGTGTGCTATTTTTAATACGAATGTTTATGTTATGTTTAATCCTGTTCATATGAGGAATGCATTGGACTTAATATGTGATGGGTGGAGCCCGCTATATCTCTTCGATTCATCGGTAGGTCTCATGAGACAATGTAGTGTCTTGGAACAAGGCCTTGATAAAATCTTATTTGTAGTCATTGCATGAGGCCTTGTCTACGTGGTAATGATAGTCTGGCTTATGCATTCCATCCTTATGAATGTGGTTATTGATATTGCATGTGATTATTCGACTAGTATAATATCAATGTGTATAAGTAAATAGCATTATTTCATTTTATATTTTCCATATAATTCTGATGTTCAAGTTTAAAAGGCTTTTGTTTTAGTTATATATTACCTTAAATGTTTATTCTTATTTATGGAAGATTCCGCTATATTGTTAACCTTAATGGGAATTTGAGCTCAACCCTTTCTATGTTTTATTTTTCCAAGGATATGAAGAATTATTTTATTAATGACCTGTAGGGATAGTATAAGGGGATATGAGTGTGGAGACAATATGTTTTTTTTAGTTTTTACTTTTTGATGCCATGTAAACTTTATGAATGTATCTAGTGGTTCCAAGTAAACTAAACTAATCGGTCTTTCAAGACATGATCTTTTGAAATAATGTCAATGATATATAATAATGCACCAACATTGGGTAACTAGGGTTGGGGAATTACAGATTAAAAAAAGGTAACATTCAACCTAAAGGGGATATTGACTACATTATAATATTCCCTCTGTCTGTATTCCCATGGGGTATCGAGGTTCATTACACCATAGTTATATTGTATCTCTAGTACAAGACATTCAATGATTTATATAAAAATAAAAGAGTTTGAAGAACCTGTATAAAAAAATAAGATATTATAGTATATTCTACTAGAATAGAACCTCATACTATATATGGTCCCACAACATAATCCTAAAGTATGGTCTATAATCCTTGAAACTGACTTGATCTATCCCCCTATACAATAGATGGACTACCATGATCATGAATGATATTTTGGAACTACTGGTGATTAGGGATCAAACTACTATGGCCATAAACTCTTCCTTGGCCATACCATCTAGTGCTATTCCATCTACCCACTTGACATGACAAAAAATAACTCACTCCTAAAGGTGGAGATGAAGCTGATCCTTTTCCACTAATTTCTTGTGGAAATGTTCTAAAAATCACTTAAGATGAACCATATGGACTCACGATTGACACTCTATAGGGTCTCTATAAAATTAAGGCTAGTTATTCTTCGGTATTCCACACTGATGACACACCAATGATCTATAAAAATATATTATTTAGAAACCACTGCCATAAATATAAACCTCAAAGGAAAATTTCCAGCCTCTTGAAGAACTACTGGCCTGACACAAAACTAATCCTTTAATACTGGTACTCATGTTATCCCTCTGGATAGGCTATGTGATAAGGGTCTGATCATCATTGGTAGAGAAGGTAGGATGTTTATAGACATTCACCTGGGTTCAGATGGCATACTGGCGCCCATCATCAAAAGTCTAGCACACGAAAGGTTATCACCAGCTAGAAGTGGTGAAAAGAATTATAAATCATCCAAACATGCTGAATATTCCATAAATGAACTAGAACCCTGCTCGTGATGAATGAAATCTGTTCATCTGTCAGCTCTTTTCTCCTAAGGAAATAACATATCCAATAAGGCCGTCTTGAAGTAATCCAATAACATTCCCTGATGACGACCGATCTGGGTAACCAAATCCCACCAATGCTTGGATGAATCCTAATGCATGCAAGTAGAATGTGTGAATCTTCACATAGATGGTGTTTCTAGAGGAGCAAATATAGACAAAATTTCCATTATCCAAGACTCGTTATCATGAAAACTGCAATCCCCTAAAAAAGTAGTAGGATGGTGTTGTTGGAACATTCGGGTCAGATCCGCCTTCATTGGTTCAACCTATTGATCACCATTCATGGACTGCATCAAATTTAGGAAACTATCATAGGCTTGGGAATCAGTTCTTGGATAAGATTCAATAGGTAGTGCCTCTAGTGGAACTCCTAGAAGTAATACTGGAAACTCAGAGGTCACCATGTCTGGATCTTGGTCATCACTACCCTATGTGAGAACAACACAAGGAAATTGTGGCAGCATTGCTCTAAAATGTCATACTACCCAAAAGACCCACATATATGGTCTTGTATCATTATGTGATCAAGTATATGTTTCATTTAATTTTTTAGTAAATATCCAGGTTCACCACATTACGTTTCATAAACATTACATGGAAGGGTAAGGATGTACATCCAATTCATTTTATTTTTAATTATTCACGTTATAATATATAGTCATTTCTGATGAATATGTTCTCATAGACATATCACAAAAAATGATGACCATTGACATCCTATCTAATTTCATGACTCGATAATTTACTCATCCCAACCCATGTGGGCCCATAAACCTCATGAATTGAGTCAATAATTCACTCAACTAATGCCAATAATAATTCTTCAACAAGAAACAATCACTTTATCAATAATAAAATATAAAAATATTAGTAAATTAATAGAAATGAAATTCACCTATATTACATGACAATATTCATGAAATTTAAATTCATGTTTCCTATAATGATTCATGTAGCAATGCACCTTGTCCTCCCATAATTGGGCTAAGGATGAAACACAACATGTATATCACCAAATGATGAAATAATATCTACTATAATAGGAAAAGTAGAACAAACATTGCATTATGGGTAACATTGATTTTACCCTCGATCCTGGGTTTGCAATGCCCAAGCACTTCTTATAACCAAGTCCCAAAATTTCCATCTTCCTTTCTATAGTCTCCAAATAGTAAAGCATGAATATAAAGAACCTCTAATACCAATATGTTATGATCTGTACCCGAATGTCACTTAATGGGTTTCCCATGCCTAGTGATTCACATGGCCTCATGCGCATCTTCTTGAACGCTAGAGGCTTCCGAATACCAGTGAAGTCCAAGGGTGTGTCTAGGGGAAGCTTATGCCCTCATTAACAGATTTTAGCACAACCAATGAAAAATAAAACAATAGTAAAAAGTGAATGAAAAATAGATTATATAAATAAAAAAACACAATAACAATATCTTTATCAATTTAATGAATTATGATGTAATTTCATGTCACCAGAAAACTAAGAAACATGGATACAAAATAGTAGGCATGACGTGTTCTACAAGGTAATGAAAACAAATAGTACACCAAGCATCCTGAGATGAAACCTCAGTTGGCTACTATCACACTCTATCTTAATCATCACGAAATCAAATGTTTGAGGCTTTATGCTTCCATTTTTCGATACATGAAACCATGTAATCTAATCTGGGTACCAATAGTGCCCATAGAGGGTGTGAGATATTCCTCAGTGGGGCACCAACAATATTGTCTATAACCTATGGCATGTGTAATGGAATATTGAGGTGTGCATGCATTCATATATAAGTAATGTATGTAGTACAAATATAGCTAAATACCAAGGTACAAGCTTAAAGGCATGGCTAGTGTCTAAAAATATAACAATTTCATTGATTAAGTAATTAGAATTAAATTTTAATAGATCACATAAGGCATATCCAGCACTCACATCACCTTGTGACACTATAAGGAAAGAAGGTCCAAATACCTAATAAGAAATCCTAGACAAGATATCCAATGAGGGAGTTTCTTGCTAATAACCAAGGTAATATAAATCTCACAGAATGCTAAACCAGTTGTATCTATTTCTATATAATGGGTTATAGTGTAATCCAAGGAGCGTAATCCAAGGAATTCTAAAATTAGGCACCTACCGAGTCGAAGGTGATTGACAATGGTAAAATGGGGATATGCGAAGACAAGGCTATATGTTTTTCACAATGAAACCTAATTGTAAATGATGGATCCAATGAGTTTATTTGAGGTATCATGTAATATTGAAAAATATCATACCATAGTATACCAGGCATTAGAGGAAAAGAAAAGAACAAGAGTCTATGTGGGTATCATCTTAAGCAAAACACATCCTTGAATTAGAATGGGGTTTCTCAGACTCATGTTATTCTCCTATTTGAATACAATTTTATCTCTAGTTATTCCATTCCTATTTGATATTTTAATCATTTATTAATTCATTTGGTTCAAGTCTTATCTTCCATTAGTTTGGATTTGTCATGTACCCATGAAATTGTTTACATATTGTTCCAGGCATTGTATTCCATTAGTATTGATAGGCATGTATCATTGAAACCATTTAATGATGTCTTTATTGGACATTAAGGCATATCAATTAGATAGGTTCTCTCTAATACCTTCCATTAGCATGTTAGAGGGGTGTTACTAACATGTAACCTTTATTCAGTCTCATTTTATACTTCCAAGTTATATACATAGTATATATTCTATTCATCATTTTATTTTTCAAATTTAATAATCATTTTAATGCACTTATCTTAGGCGGGTAAATTGGTGAGAATACATGGTATGTGGCATTATGTTACTATCATTAATAACAATCCATTTAATATATGAATTCCCACCATAAGAAAGGTTAATCAATGTCACATCAGAATGGTGGATCAAACGTTCCGAATCACTAAAACCAAAATATGGAATCAGCTTCAACATGAGCTTGATTGACTTTTGGTTGTTACCAATAACAACTAATCTCTTATTTGAAAAGGTCATAAATATAAAATTTTAACAAGTATATACATGGAATGTAAATTTTTGAAATAGTTTCCAATGAAATCTGTTGGCCCCACAAAAACATTCCAAAATCAATGAACAGTAGGGATGAGTTATAGACCACCCACCATAGGGATGTGTGATCCTTATCCTCTGGTATCAGCCAGTTATTTTCTGCAGATCGGATTAGATCCATGAAAATTTGAAAAAATCCCACATGGTGATATATAGGTCGAGAGAGAAAGATAATAATGACAAACGAGGACTCATTACTTACCTTTCAGCATCCAACATGATTAAGGGAAGGTCGACCATATTTTGGCTGATGTATATCTCATGAATCAATGTTTAGATCTTCAAAAAGCCTTAACATGAGAGAGAAATAGGTCAATCCAATATATGATTTCAGTTGGGAGGAAGGGGTGGCTGAATTAGATAATTAAGGGAAAACTTGGAATATTACCCATAAAATAACAAGGCCACGATTTCTTCACATAGTTTGTCAAACCATTTACAAACCATCCTGGTCGAATCTACACGAACGGTTTAGTCCAAACCATTTTCCAAACAATGCACAACCCGTGCATGAATAAATAGAAAAAATGGGTGATCACATGGTTAGGCCACATGGTTGTGCACATCCTTGAAAGGCGAATATGTCCGAAAAACAATAATCATACGGTTTACTCAAAACTACATGCATAGTCAATATTGTCCAAAATGATGGGTTTCGTGCAATGAAAAAGCCCCATAAACACTCAAAACCGGTAATAACTCATAAAAAATCTATATTAGGTCCTATGTAATTATTTATAACCAATGTTAAAGGATGCATACATGATTGAAAACCCAGGATCAAAAGACATAGTATAAATGAGACAAGGGGATGTTTCTAATGACATTTATTGACTGTTTGTAAGGATATGTATGAATTTTTTAGTATTCTTAATGGTATGAAATTTAGTACAAGGAAGTGGGTGATTTCTAGATATATAATATAATTAGTACATTGAATAAGTATTATTTGTTTTGTTTTATTCATAGCTCTAGGAGGTAGAATATATGATTCTGCTTCCAAATGGGGACAACAATGTATACCAAGTGTTTTGAGAACAATGTGAATAGATTGTCAACAATGAAACGATATAACCTAAGTTCTACAAAACATGGGTATAAATATATAGGCATAGTTTTGGTTAATATATGGTTATGATAAAATATCTACAGCCTATCCCAATGGCTCTATCATCCACAGTTTTAAAAAATATTTGTAAAGCCTATACCCACAGTTTTATGGGATGCACATATTGTTTAAAACCATGGGTATGAAACATTATTTCAGTAGTTTAAAACATAAAATCATAGTGTGACAAACAATATTAAAAGTGTAAAAGAACAAAATAATGAAAATTTATTTATAGTATGGTAAAATAATGAAACATTATTTTTAATCTATGAGATATCAGTTTAATACTATGTAATTTATCATCATAATCCATTAGATCAAATTATGATGTTTCATATTGTGTTTGTCAATTTACAAACCATATCACCTTGGTGTGTCAAATAATTATTTTAGAAAAGCTTATTTTTGTGAAGTAGGCGATAATCATCTATAGATTAGTGGAATATTATCGTGTTATTATATAGTACACATAATGTCATTTATATAACACATAATTTGTTATTTTAATGTACATAACGATTAATTGTGAATATTAGGATATATAGGAGAATATTTTGAGAGTTTGGTGGCAATAGGGAAGGTGCATGGGATGTGCATAGTTTGGCTAATCTATGTGGAATACAATTAGAATCTATGAAGAGTTTCATATTTTATAGGGTTTATTCATAATGATGGGAACATGAATAAAGAGGACATGTGAGGAGGTTGTGAGATGGTCTATCTAGGAAATGTCTATGATTCAGTTAGTTCACAATTTTTCTTACTGTTCGACTAAACCATGTTTATGGTTTAAGTGACATCCCAATAAAGTGAATCTATTACATTTTTGCTCTAACACCTTGGTTTTTTTTCATTTGTACCAAAATTTTTATACATAGCTATTTAAGGTTTTAGATCCTCATCCATGAAAATTGGAATCAATATGAAGCCTTTATATGGAGTTTAGATGACCAAATCCCAAATAATGACAATGTTATTCATCATTCTTGTAACATTTTGTTTTACATACTTATCCTCTCCTATTTCTCTCATATATATACATATTATTTGTGGATATAATATTTTGTATTAAAAATATATTTTTATTTTCTCTTCTTGATGGTAGAAGAATATATCTAAGGTGGTTTTGGGGAATTCTTACCCCGGTTTCTTGAGAATTCTTCTTCCATTTTCTATTTTTTCCAAAATAGTAATGGTAGGTTGATTCCCTATCTACTAATCTTGTATAAATTATTGCAATAATATAAAACTTAATATCATGTGTTTACTTTATTGTGAATTGGATGTATCTGAATTTAAGGAAACCATCTTTTGTTATGGTTTGGTAAATTCTAGAAATATGGAAAATTGGTGTCCTTAAATAAATCGATTTGATTCATTATTCTAAAATAAATTTTTAATGTGTTTCTTTCTAGAATTGTGTCTATTAGATTTGATTTATGATTATTCAATAAAGGAATGAATTTATTTAAATGGAATGGTTGATTGGAATGTTTTTTGTGGTTTTCAATTAGAGAATGGTTTTAAGGGAATTGTATTAATTGGTTTATTTGAATGGTTTTATCATATATGGGGTGTGTCAGTTCATGTTCAAAATTACACTAAATAAGGTACATGTACCATTGGGGTACAAGGTGCATGACCCTAGATCATCGGTGATAGAAAGTGGGGATCATGGTAATTGGATGAGGGACTTCTCAAGTGTGTGTGACTATCAATATGAATATTGGATGGTTGGGTGTGTGAAAAAGTGAAAGGGAATGGTTATTAAAAAATTATATTTAGAAACATGATTAATGCCTTGTCTCTTTGTTTTTATGGAAGTGTAACTTAGTGGATATATTATTGAAAATAACACTTTTTTACACATGGTTATAATGGTTTTCTGTACTTTTTTATATTTCTTTTTAAAATATTTTATAGAATTTTTTAAATAATTGTTTTTATATAAATGTTGATATATAATCAATCCTAGAAGAGTGAGTTGGGAAGTCATTGGGGAAATCATATTGAGTTTTATAATCACCTTTCTGTGGAACATTTGTGATTTTGCAAATATTATCTTACATAAAATGGGAAAGGGTAAATTATCACACGTATTTAGCACCACCACATGATACATGGGCTTATTAGTGATGCAAGAGCATGGATCTTTTAGAGAATAGAGACTAGTTATTTTATTGGAGTTTCATATAATTATATTCCTTTATTTACTTTGGTAGTTACATGTCTTCTGATGTACTAAACAATGGTTTAGTTTTTATATAAATGAAGTGGTTGAGTTGTCATTAATTTATTCATGAATCATATTCTTCGATGTTTTTAATGGATATTTGGTTAATTTTTTTAGTTAATAAAGGTTAAATCATCTCCCTCTTCAAATTGAAACACTTTTCCATTTATTTCCATTGTTTTTTTGTCTCCGGGATGTTTTTTAAGTCATAGTAATGATTAATTATATTATCAAGATAATGAAAATAAGAGGATCATTACAAATGGTATTAGTTTATTTGTTCCAAAATCTTGCTTGAGAAGAGTGGTATCAGTTAGATACATTCCCTGTGAAAGATGTATTAATAAGTATTATTGGTCTTGGAGTTAAAATTCATTGTTGTCTATTACGTTGGTTGAGATCGTAGAAATAGGTAGGGTTGATGGGACATGAAATACAGGTCATAAAAATAAGTAACTAACAATTTTATTCTAATCATCATGTTACAAGATATTGTAATATATATGTGTTTGTGATACACTTATTCGATATAATAATATCATTGTCATGGGTTTATCCTATGAGACAATAATGAAATGGGTATTAGAGGAATGAATTCCCACTAGGATTTTATATTTCAATAGAGTAATGAGTTATTTTTTTTTCAAAGGGGGAATTTTATTTAATATGATGATTTTTTTATACGAATGATTCTAAAATTATTATGGTTAATTCATTTTGAAAATGCATTAATTTTCAAAAGTAGTACTGGATTTTAAAATAAAGTCTAAATATGGAAATGATTGTTTTTGGAATGAAATGTGTACTAGTTTATGTTATATAAATTCATATTCTAAGGATTCTGTTTCAAGAATGTGATACATACATATTTTTTTGCCTTTTTAAAAAATGGAACATAGTCAGTAATGTTGAAACCAAAGGGAGTAAATCTGGGGAGACTGTGGTTGCACCTGAACCACAGGTGAACGAAGAGATAGTTTATAGTATCGTCCATGAATTCCAATCTGTGTACATGGGGATGGATAGGGATGAGCCCATAGATGTTGATAATTCCATCTAGATCGTGATTTACGAATCACCCATATATTGAGGTTATTCTAAACACAAAAACGAAAAGGTGTTGCTGATTATGGAGCGTTGTTTCTTTGATTTCATCATCACACTAGTTGAATTGAATTTTAAAATGGAAAAATATATTCTCAATGATCATTCATGATAGTGGAGTGATCTAGAGGTTCATGATAAATAGGCCTATGGTGTTAGTTGGGAGGATTTTGGGGAATTGTAAAATATACAAATTATATCCTCAAATGTTAATGATCGTAATAATGAAAGAAATATTTTGCGTGAAGTAGGAAAATAACTCTTTCATTGTATATGCAACTAAATTACAAAATCATTTGTGCTTCTTACTCGAAGTTACAATGAGTGTGGACTATATGGTACACATCATCAAATTAGGGATACTACAGGAGATTTTCTCCAAGATTTTGGTGCTCTGTATTACAAATTATAAATAGAAGTTGAACAGAGTGATAGTGGATGAATGTGATATCACATTATCTATGGGAGGAGGAATTATTATGATAGCTACCAGAAATGGTGGGACCATGAAACATAGGAGAATATAGAATATGTAAATCAATTTGTTGGGTGCGATAAGGATTCAGAATCCAATGGTTAGAACAATGAATTATACACCATGACCCAAGAGTCATGTAGGTTGTTTAAAATGTTCTTCACATGACCATATAAAAAAAGATTTTTTAGAATTTCATAGAGCATGGAATAACTACATATAGATGGGTAATCTACATCATTATTTTTTTAGTTCTATGAGGTTAGGTAATCAAGACACATCACTTATATCGCAAGAATAATATGCTTCGATGGGTTGAGGATAGATGAATTAAACTCTTTAGAAGAACATGGATATACATGTTGATTATATGAACATAGTGACTCCTTGTCAAGGGAACTCTTAGCAAGGGAACCAAGGGAAGAGTGATGAAATTATGACATTTTATGGAACAATTTATGTGATTGTGGATGATCAGGATATACCATATATAGTGATAGGTATAATTCTATTGAATTATACCATAATTCAAGTGATGCATGAAATTGGTATACCATATTCCTACAATGAATCTCATGTAATTTATTTCTTATGTTTAAAACCTGAGATGATGCCCTTCATGTTAAAACATCAATCTCCTCTTGATAAATGATAATGTCAAGCCTTTGTTTGTAGAGAATGTACTATAACTATTGATGGAGATGAGATGATGTGGGATATTTCAGTGTTTTATATGAGTGTCATTGATGTAATCCTGAGTATGTATTGGTTGAAAATGATTTGGAATCACATAATCTATTATAGAAGAACAGTTAGTTTTACAACTAAGGGTGGAAAAAAGAATCTCTTTAGAAGAAAACGTGTTTTAAAATAAAGAACAATACGATGGTTGGAACCAGATGTGGGAAAAACATTTTTCCAGCTATGGTGATGACCTTTTCATCAATATTAGAGATCAATAAAAAAAAATTCAACCAGTTGCAGGTCAATTTAAGATGTATTTCCCAAGAACATATCAGGGCTACGACGATAATGAATGTGGATTTTATGATTGATATCCTCAACGAGACCAGTCTGTTTCACCTTCCATATTATGGTATGGATTAAATATAGCATGGAATTGAAAGCGTAGAAGGAAGATCTACAATGAAAAGGATCCATTTAACCGATTAAAACTCAATCAGAAGCACCCGTATTTTTTGTGAAGATAGAAATTGATATTCTAAGCTAGTGTGTGTACTATTGTATGTTAAAACATGTTACAATAAGAAATCAATATCCACATACATGATTTGAAGATAAATTTTATCAATTAATGAGATACCAATCGTTCTCATGAATTTACATGTTATCAAGATATCACCAATTGAGTGTTTGGAAGGACGATATTCTGAATACTACATTTAGAACTAGATATGGCCATTATGAATATGTAGTAATTCCTTTTGGTATTAAGAATAAATCAAAAGTATTTATGAAATTGATCAATTCAATATTTCATATAAATCTAAATGCATTTTATGTGGTTTTTGTGGATTAAATATTTTTTTATTCATATACATGTGATGATCATTTGAAACACATGGCGGTAGTGTTGCAAATAATGAGAGATTTTCATTTGTTGGAAAAATTGTCAAAGTGTATTTTTTTGATACAAGAAGTAGTTATATCAGCAATTTAATTTCTGAAAAAAGGAGTTTTTTTTGTATTCAATGAATATAGATGATATTATCTACTACCAACCTCTAAAAATTTACTTCAAGATAATAAAATTTATTTTCCTATATGGTTATTTACGATGCTTTTTATGTGACTTCTCATGACTAGCCTCACTAATTACAGCATTGAAAAAGATAACGATCCATTAAAATGGACTCATAAATGACATAAGTCTTTCTAAGTGTTGAATTTTCATCTTACATCATCACCTATCTTGATTTTTATAGAATCAGGATAGTGGTTTGGAATGAACTATGATTATTTGGGATCTGGGTTGGGATGTGTTCTCATGAAGGGATACCACTTGGTTTCCTATAGTTCAAGGTATTCAAGAGTTCCTGATATGAATTACCCAACACACTATTTGGAATTAGTTGTGCTCATCCATGATTTGATGAACTAATATCACTCTATCTTTGTTGAGAAATTTACTATGTCCATGAATCGTAAGAGAATGAAACATATTTTCCCAAAACGATATTTGAATCAAATACAAATATGATCGATGGAGTATCTCCAATTTTTAATTGTTGACTTGATCCATACAACATGAAAATTTAAATCAGTGGATGATGCATTATGTTGAAAGTCGTATGATAATTTTACAAAAATAAAGATTTAGTTGAATGGAACATGTTGTTGGTCCTAGTCGACATGCATGTCTAATGTGAACCCTGATGTGATTTTTTGGTTTTATTATTAGTTTTTTTTGGTTCATGATTTGATAATGATTCTTAAGGAGGCCCAAACATCTAATTAATAATTCACGGTTGTGTGTTTAGATCACAATGGAAGGGAGTACATTGAGAGTGGGAAACATAATGGGATTTTAGTTTTGGGGTTCATAAATCAAATGGTTGAACATATGGATTTTCAGGAAAAACATCTTATTGAATACCACCATTAATTATGATTTTTACATCTAGGTATACATATGATTTATAAGGCATTGAAAACATAGTTATGGTGGGTTGTTATGAAACAGATTGTGGGTGAGTTTTTTCAAGGTTCTAAATAGGTCATCATGTTAACACAGATTATCAAAAAATAATAGGTATGTTGATGTATTTCCCAATTCTAGTGTTGATGTTGTAGTATATATCCATGCATTTTAATAGGTATCCCATGAATAATTTATAATAACGATTTCATTTAAGTGATAGGGGGTCAACACATAAAGTTAGACCATTTCATCCTTATTCGTGAAACTCATACCTTGGAAGATCATTCCAAAATCGATATCGAAGACAAGGTAAAGAGACATAGAATACCGGTTTTGATATTAATATATAGAGATATATGGTTTATATATAATTTCAAGATATCGTTATAGATATCCCTTCCCACTCAATTGACTATGAGTATGGACTGTAATCCTCATATGGATTGGAAGTCAGAAAGGATGATAAAAAAACTATAAAGTATGTTGTAGGCTTGTGTAATGGATTTCATTGACTCATAGGAAAGAATATACCCATAGTGGAGTTCTCATAAAAAATATTATACCATTCCACGATACATATGGATCATTTTGAAGTAATGTATGTGCATCCATGTCATTATCCTTTTTATTAGGTAGAAATAGGTGATACGTAACATGATGAGAGATGCCTTGTACATGAAATAGAAAAATATATTACGTTCTTTATTAAAAGGATGTAAAAATCTCAAATTCATCTAAAATCATATGCAGATCTTAGTAGAAGACTGTTGTTATTTTTGATGCTTGATCATCTATTCTTCCAGATTTCTCAAATCCTTGGACCTCGTCATTTCTGGAAGAAAAAAATGTTATTTCATCTATAAATTGGCCCTTTTGATATACTTTAATGTATTATATAGGTATCATATTAGTTGGAATTACCACCATGGTTCAGTTCAGTGCACAATGTGCTCCATGTATATCAGTTAAAAAAAGTATCAGCCCGATCCTAACCAAGTGATAAAATAGGATAACATTTACCAAGAGTATGATGATTTATTGGTACATATCCTAGTGTAGGTTTTTCATAGGTAGGATAAAGTACTTAATGGGGAAATAATAGGTATATTAAGTATTTTATGGCAACATGGTCTGATTCTAGAAGAGACATGGAAAGAAAAAATCGACATTAAAGAGCAATGGCTGGAACACATTCAGGGAAAAGATGATTTTCTATTATTAGGGGATGGAAAAAAGAATGGTGGGGAGAATTTCTAATACTCTTATTTGGTATATAATACATTCTTTATGATTTTCAGTAATATAACGTTTAAGGGTGATTATAGAGGATGTTTTGAGAATTTTTGGAGTGTTTTATGGCTAAATGGATGGGGTACATGATGGGATCATATTTTCTAAACCAAGTAATATATGTCAAGAAAATTTGATGAGTAATAGAATTTGGATAGTAGATTCCTAATGATTGGAGAATTCATATGATGTATGTGAGAATAGGTAGTGTCTTGGTCTACCTAGGCAGTTTCTAATACATGGTTAACACATGATTTGTCCAACCATGCAACTAAATCATGAAAAATATTGACGAGGGATCCTAAAAAAGTGTATATCACATGATTTTAAATCTAACATCCATTTTTTGTCTTCATTATGGACCTAAATTGTAAATAATGTACATTTATTTTTATAGAACCACTTCAAGATAATTATAATAAATCATGATACATTCTTTGGCATTTAGGTAACAAATTATCAAGGCATGTCATCATTATTCATTGTTCTTGCAACGTTTTGTTAGATCGACTTAGATATACATCTATTTTAATATGGGTCTCACATGTTTAATCCTACCATGGGATGAATAAATATTATATAAGAATCATATTTGGAAATATTTGGGTCATAGTTGATTGGAGAAGAGATCTAAATAGATTTCATGGAATTCATACGTAATTTCTTCAACATTATTCATCCATTTTTAGTTTCCACCAAATATTCCCTTGTATGTGTCTACACTCTCTAATACTCTTATTAAAACTGTTTGGAATTTTTTAAAAATTAATATCATCTGTTAAATTTATTGTTATTTGGATATTTATCAATTTATGGAAGCCCACTTTATTAAAGGTTTGGTATTTTTTGGAAAATTGGAAAATTGTTTTCCATGTATAATGGTATTTGATTCCTTATTATAAAATTATTATTTTAAAAGGAAATATTAATAGAATTGATTTAATTTTATTTTATTATATATTTTTTAACAAAATAAATTGTTTTATTTAAAACAATTGGTAAGTTATAATATATTTATTAATGTTTTTATTGAAGTGGTTTGAATTTTATTTATTTATTTTTTTGGAATATATGGGTTAAGTGAGTTAATTTTTTATTTTTTACTTAATAATGGATGTGTACCATTGGATTACTAGGGTTTTGACCCTTGATCGGTGTTATGTGTTAATGGGACACATGTTAATTGGATGAGAGACCACTCATGAGTATGGAACTATTGAAACGATGCATGCATGATTGGGTGTGTAAAAAACTGAAAATTTAATGGTAATGAAAAAGTGATTTTAGGGAATGGTTAATATATATTTTTAGGATGATTTATCGAAATGTTATGATCAAAAAAATTGGTTGAAGATTGAACTTGTTTAATCTTGGACATAATGGTTTTTGAATCATTTATGTATTTTTTTATTTTTTTTTGATGAATTGTTTTATAGAAATGGTATTATATAAATGTTATAAACTTTCCTATAATATGGAATGTGTAGATAAGTCATTGGAGAAAACCTAATATATTTAATACTACCCCTTATTTCGAACATTAGTTATTTTTCAAATTCAATCATCTGGGACATGGTAAATGGTTTAATATCACAAATAATTAGTAGCACCTCGTGATACATGGGCTTAATTGTTATATTGGATAACGAATCTTCTGGAGTGTTTAGAGTTATAGCTGTCTTGGATTTTCTAATAGTTCTCTTCCTCTGTTTACATTGAAGTTACCTGTCTTCCATTGTTGTACACATTGTTGTGGTTTTTTATATAAATTAAGTGTTTGAGTTGACATTCATTTATTCATGAATCATATATTTAGTTGTTTTTATATGCCTGTAGGTTTAATGGTTTTAGTTAATAAATTTGAAATAGTCCCCCACTTTCATTTGAAACCATTCAACATTAATTTCCAGCCTTTGGCCTCTTTGGGATGTCTCATAAGGACAAGTGATGATTCATTATATTCTCAGGGAAATGAGAATAAATTGGTCGTTAAATATTAAAAATTTCTACCCATGTTCCAAATAAAAATCCATTGTTTGTATCCAAACATTGATGTAATTATTTTGAAACTATTATCTCTATCATTTACAAAGATACCAATACATTTTTACATACATTAACTCATCTGTAGACATATCCTTATACATATTACTAATTTTTTCTCACCTTATATTCCAAATGATAACCAATATTATCCTATAATACCAATCAATAATACCCATACATATCATACATTTATATTACATATTTTTAGATGAATATTAATTACATTACAAAAACACATGCCTGATTATAATAAAGGCATACTGGCACTGGAAAATTGGATATGTATAAAAATGGGTCATAATTGAATGGAAATATATACCACAATGTTATTCATAACTATTACACTTATTTTTAATGTCAAATATGATACCTTTAATCATAAACTCAGAAAATCATACATAAGAATGGGTGATATCAAATTATCAATACATTTAAACAATTAAGATATCAATATATCATGAGTAAAGGGTATGAGAACATCATGGTTACATTTGGAAACCACACACTTTATATCATTGATCATAAAATCGAGTCATGACATAAAACATAGATGTTCAAAAGACAAGAATAATAATAGAATCAATGAATATGATCTATGATATCTTATAATTGGCATGACAAATATAATAATGTTTTATATATATTAATAGAAGATCATTTACCCAATAATCATTGATATTTATCAAATCTATCATTGTGGAATGGATTCACGATGTAAAATATCATAATATTCTATGGTCACTCTAAAGGATATCATATTGGACACATTCCATGTCTAAACATTGTTCACTTCCAATTCGCATCCTGCATATCTCATAGGATATCAATATTTATCCAATGCATTAGATGGATATATAGGTTCCAAACACAATATTTATAAAGAAATTTCCACCCTTGAAAAAGAACCACCTTCATGGATATAATTCCACCTCCATCACTTAATTAATATAATATATATGGGTTTATTAAGTTCAAAAAAATTCATCATATCAGAAACCCTAAAGAAAAAGATGATTCATAAGAATTTCATTGTAAAATAACATGTGGAAATGAAATAGGTTTGATAATAATTTCATCAAATAAATAAAGTACAAACAATAAAAAATGAGCAAGATTCATAATAATTTTATCATGTTATAACCCATTAAATAGAAACAATGGTATAAACATCCTATCATCACAAACATAACCCATCCAGATAATGAATATGAATGGTACCCTAGGATCATATCTCTAGTGAACCATAAGTAAGGAAAAATTATGTCATCATAGAAGAAAATTATTTTTAAAGTTCACTTCGAAATACCATATGGAATATATCTTTTCTTTGAATATAAAATTTTAAAATAGTAAAGTCATAAATTATTTTGGAAATGATTTTGGGTTAAAATATACTTGAAAATTCTTAATGGAATATTTGAAAATAATTCAAAACAAGTATCATGAGTAAATTATACTATCCCATATGATTTTTTATATAATAAAACATATTAAATATCACTTTCTTTTAAAATATTCTTTGAAACGTATATCAAGAGGTTTAGAATTCATTTAAAAAATTAAATGAGGAAAATATCCTATCAAAATAAAAAAAAATATTTTAATATATAAAAAATTTCAAAATAGTTTTCATTGAAAATACCCAATGGAATTTATAAGGGATGAATTAAAACATTAACTGGACATAATGGTTTAATACACAATCATTTTAAAAAAGGAATCCTTTAACATTCTCAGTAAAAACTAAACTAATATTATAAACAAAATTAAATTAATATTACATTCAAATAAAATAGAAAATGAATTAAATGTTATGTTAAAATATATATAATAATTACTATGGTTAATGTTTATACATTATTGGAAATTATCATTTAAAAACATAATCTTGGAAGAAAATGGGCTTCTGACAGAATGGAGAAATAAATATTATTAATCTTAAAAATATGATTTTGATATATTGAGAACATAAATAGAAGAATATGAATTGAAAACATGAATTTTAGTAAAATAACCATAGGATACTAAAATTCAGGATGTTTATAAAAAATATATTATAAAATTTCATCATCAATTTCATATTCATAAAAAATCCAAAAAAACAATGATATTTTAACATCACGCATTTACAGGATTAGTATATTTTCAATAATACACACTATTAATGAATAACATCAAATGAAAAATTTAATATATTGTAAACAAGTATATTCATAACATTCAAATTTAAATGTTCATCATATTCACATCATAGTATAAAATTGGTTAATAAACTAACATATGTCCCAATGAAGTCCATTTTAGATTGACATCCTATACGGTATTAGTTGCCTTCCAATAATAAACCCGATGAAAGGGAGATCCATAAATTGATGCGTTAATTACATTAATGTTTAGAATAAAATTTCATATAAATTAATTATTAGGATTTATATACAACACATTTAAGAAAAAAGAGGTTAATATTTAATGGATCACATGAATATAAAAGGGAGACAGAAATCCCAATACAATAATTCTGAAATTTCTTCATACTTGTTCAAACCTCATGTATAGAAAATATATATTTTTTTATAATTTATTTTATTACTATAATTTTATATATAATACTATATATGATTTACTTATGACCGTTTATTACATTTTTTATAACAATTCATTTAAAATCATGTTCTTGTTAATAAATTCATTATTGTTCATCTTGGTCTTCATTTTATATTTTGAGACCTCTTTATTTGAACATGATTTAATCTTATCTAGAATTATAAACACGATATAAATACAACATATATTCACTGTATATATATAAAATGAAATCCTTAAATTTTATAGATTGAAAAATAAACATAATATTTATATAGATGGTTGGACACATATATGTATGAATATTATTTCCAATATCTCGATGGATGGAATGAAAAATGGTAAATAAAAAATTATATTTATGTTAAAAAATTCAAATATTTCACATATATTTATAATATCTACCGTTATTACCATCATATAATGTCGTTATTGAAAAATGAATCACATTTATTCACAATTTTGTAGTCCACCATACAAATGAACCATGTGATCTTATCTCCCAATGAATAAAAAGTAAAAGGTTATATGAGTTATATTTATTAAATAAGAATAAAAAAGATTATAATACCTTATATATTCAATAAATATATCTTTATTTTCATCCTTTTAAAATATAACTTGAAAACCTCATTACATTATTTCTTAATGTGGTAGTATGTCATACACACAAGACAAATTATTGATTTCCAATGTGTTTAAATGAATACAGGTTAATATAGTATTATAATTTTAGAGGTATAATAATTTCATTAATTTAATATATAAAAATTATATCCAACATTATATCTACCCATTAAATGTGGTGATGTAAAAAAATAACATTGATTCGTGAGGAAACAGTTCATCGTACACAGGAATGATGATATTATGTCAAATTTGATTGAGGATGGTAAGTAAATAAGTTATTAAATTTATATAATAAATTTTAAATTGTATATAATATACTAAGGATTATATATCATATTTTTTAATTAAAATTTGTCTTTGTGAAGGACGAAAAATTTAAAACACTCATTTTATAATGTCACCTCATCTCCAAACAACTTCTTTTAGATTCCACCAAAAGGATTATTATGATGATTTTTTAATGATAATAGAATAGTAGGATGTATGTATGGATTCATTTTAAATTTTTATTTTCAGAAAAATGGTGTTTTTAAGTGTAATGAGGTGAAGAGAGTTGGTGGACATTTATAACTGAGGTTAGGGGAAGACCATTATTTTTTGGATAGAAAAATGTGTGCCCACATTTTTAAAATGTGACAAGGCTTGAAAATGTACCACTATTAAGAATTAAAAATTATAATGTATTATTATTTCCATAAATACATGTATTATTTTTTTTGTTTCAATTTTAACCTATAATGCCTTATATTAAATTCCATCAAACCCATTTTCACTTTAACTGTTAGAAGAAATTTTTACTTTTTTACATTTCATTATTTTCACTAGTTAAGTTGAAATATTTAGATAATATAAATTATTATTATTAGTAATATGGAATCCATTTTTACAAAATCTATTCAATTTCATTTCAGAATTTTATTTCAAATAAAATCCCATAAATGTTTTAATAATGTAGTCTTCCAATGGGAAATTTTTCAAAAGAAATAAAATATTTTTTTATCAAATTACAGTATAAAGTTGTATGATGTTACTTAAATTAGAATAATAAATATATTATTTTACTATTTTATCTTTTAAATCAACATTAAAATAAAATTTATATTTCAAATATTTTTAATGAAAATGTAATTTTTTAATGAAAACCATTATTTTTCACTACTCACTAAAAAAAATTCATCTATATAATTTCTCAAACAATCACTACAATATAATTTAAAATTTATGAAATAATAAATTATTTTCAAATTTTCATGTAAATATTCATAAATTTACTAAAATTAATTTTCATTAAAATTCTTACAATGAAATAAATCTTATTTTAGGAAAAATAAAATTATAAAAAAATATTTTGTATTATCTATGGTATGAAAAACACATAAGATAAATTTTGAAAATTTTATTAGATATATTGCATATAAATTTAATTAATATTTCTCTCCAATAATGATTTGATTTATTTATATATTTAAAATTTGTTTCTGCGAATGATAATATTTTTTCAGAAAAAATATTTATATTTTTCTAAAAGGTTTTTTCTATTTATTCATAATTAATCTGTCATAAATAATTATATATGTATAACTTTGAAATCCATATATTTTTATATTTTAGTAATCAATATTAATATCGATCAACTGAATGGATATAAGATACCTATCATGTATATAATAACATTTTAATAGTTTGTATCATTTCATTTTAAATTCGATGCTTCCTATAAGAAAAACTAAAATCATTGTTGAATCTAATTCAAGAAGAACTCAATGTTTCATGTAACTCAAGATAAACACAGTGTTTTAAATGACAAATGTTAAACTTGGATTTTTATTTTGATGCAATATAATTTTATCGACCTTGTCTCAATAAACCTGTAGATGAATTCTTCTTTATTAAAGTGGAATAAGATACAAGGAATCATATC
The DNA here is from genome assembly GCA_963277665.1 of Viscum album. Lineage (NCBI taxonomy): Eukaryota > Viridiplantae > Streptophyta > Magnoliopsida > Santalales > Viscaceae > Viscum > Viscum album. The sequence continues at coordinate 1,223,031,151 of OY728136.1, read as the reverse complement.
ACTATGGGAAAAATAGTTTATCAGTCTCAATAAACTATATATTCACATCATTACTATATTCAATATGAATACAGAAATTATAATAGACTTATTTTTCCATAATGACATTATTACTTTGAGTATATCAATACATACCATTCTTAGTACAATACATGGCTTCTTATGTAAATTGAATCAAAATAAGGGTGACAAAAAATACTCATTAAGGGTAAGGTATAATGGAATCTATCGTGATTCTTTAATCATTATCAACATTGAAAAATAAGTAATTAAACACACGTTTTATTAGAAAAACTTGTCTGTATGAATAAATAAGAAATAATAAATATGGAAAAGTGAAAAACCAAAAATAGATTCCATGAAATCAACAAAATGAGAATTAATTAAATCTAGATATAATATCATTGTAAAATTAACATGGAAAATAAAAAATGAATTATTAATGAAGGAAATGAATTAATATTTGATGTCATGTTTTAGGAAGATGATATATATATCCTCAAAAACATTCACAAGATGTTTTAAAACTACTAGGTTCAAACAGATCATGATTGGAAAACTATATATCTACAATCATATCAATTTAGATGACTTTTTAAAACTAATGGGTATAAAATACAAGGGTCTGTGAAATAATTTTGTCTCATAAGACCTATCGATGCCGTAAGGGGCTATATAAATTCTAGGACCCACTTGTCAAAATAATCCCAAAGTATTCCTCGTATGTCAAAAAATCTATTGAATTCATGAACAACATGACGAATCATAAAATATTAATATTTTGTAAAAGATATAGATTTATCAATATTTCTATTGTCAATGAAATAATTCACAAATTAAAAAATAATATGTGGTAATAATATATTTTTTAGGAATTTAATTCCCAAAGGAAAGTGAATAATTCATTAGAATGATTGTGACTAAATTATTGAATAAAGGAAGCGAATTTCTATAATTTCCGTTGTTAGAATGATCATAAACTATATTGAAAAAAATAACAATGGAATGAATATAATATAAAAACATTTGGGTAATAATAACGTTTTCTTATCATTGATGAATAAAAATAATAAGAAAAGTTCATTAAAAAATATTTTGAGGAAATAAAATTTATATTTTGAAAATCAATTTTTGGAAGATAGAACATGTTTGAAAATTAAATTTTTGGAAAATCAATATTTAAAACTAATTTTTTTTTATTTTTTTAGGAAAAATTATTTTTTATAAATTTCATCTAGAAACTTCATTAGATGATTCAAATACATTATATTAATGATGATGTGTACTTCCATACAAGTCATTCACATTAAAAGGAACACTATTTTGTATAATTAGGGTGGGATATTGAAATGTTCATAAAATGATAATAACATTGTTTTTAAATTTTTTATAAATTCTAAATGGAAATTATTATTAAACCATCAAAAAAATATTTTGTTTTAAAAATAAGGTCAAAAATTACCAATTTTTTTTAATAAATCCATTTTAATTTATAAAAAAAATTAAAACATGGTTAAAACCATGTATTGGGAAGATGAAATATTTTCAATCGAACAGACAAATTATTTGAGATTTTGTTTAAAAAAATTTATCATATAATTTATATAACTATGAGTAGATAATTTAAACTATTATTTGTAAATATCATTAAAAATTAAGATGAAAAGTAAATGGATTAATTATAAAATTTCATAAAATTTCATTTAACTTAAATTCTAAAATTGATTATCATAATTTGAATGGGATTGAGAAATAAACTATTAAAATGATCATAATCATGATGTGAGAATTAATCAACGATTTAATTATGTGTTTCTTATATAAATCCACATAATTATTAATGAAAAACATAACTTAATAAAATTTAAATATAAAAATAATATATTAATGGAATAATAAATGAAGCACAAAATTTACCACAATGAACAAAAATTTAATTAAACAACCCCTTACCTTAGGCCTATTTTTATTTTAATATATATTATCCTCTTGTACAATTCATTAAAAAAAATTAAAATCTTATAACAGAACCATATAAATATAAATAATATCATATATGACTTTTTATAACATATTTCAAAAAAAATTATAATAGTGATTCATTATTTTTAGTGTAACATGTATTAATTTCATTTCTATGTCAATCATTTTTAATTAGTTTTCCATTTCATGAGAATATTATAATGATTTATAACCAACATAATAATAATCAATAAATATTTATCATATTTTTACATTTTTATCATCTAAAACAAATCATGAAATATGGTTTGGAGAAATGCAGTGTGTTACGATGACAGAGTTGGTTTTCCGTATATTCCGAAGAGTAATGTTCCCATTTTTGAATTAAATTTTGGAAAGAAGATAATTTATATAATATATTTATAATATTATTATAATATTATATATATTATAATATACATATATATAATCAAGGGGGTGAGGTGATAGTAATATATCTGCATCTATTCCTCACAGCAGATTTCCACACATACATGAATGATGTTATAATATTTTTGTGAAATAAAATATAAGTAATAAATTATATATAATATTTCAGAAATTATATATGAGTCATTAATTTCATATTTATTTCATTTATATATAATATAGTTCTTTAAACTATCTTTATTGTATTCCTTGTAATTTGTTGGATAAAGAAAAATCACATTGCTTCAGGAGGTGGTAATCAGCTATTCACATGATTGACATTATCCAATAAAAAATCAGATGAATTGTAAAAATATATATATTATATAATTACACCATTGGATGAATTTGTTTTTTATCATATATACAATTCATATTATTCATTATATACAATCATAGATGTTGTTAATGGACAGAACAATGAAATCTACTCCTGAGGTGGTAATCAACAGAATAAATGAACGATGACTTCATATGCCATTTTATGGAATTGAAAATTGTTGTAGGTAATTAAATTTTTATAATATAAATCCATAATATTTATTAAACTTTTTATATCATCCTACTTCAATATCTAATTATGGATGTGGAGAAATAAATAATATAAAGATGCTAGTTCAAGAGCATTTCATATTCTTCAGGTATACCACGTAGGCTTTCACTAAATCCTTAAGATGTTGGATTTACAACAAAAATATAATACTTATAAGATGATGGGAGTAAATTTGATATGTTATATGGGTATGTATTGGCATGACCAAAAATTATTTATATTGGAAAATAGATTAGATGGTGGTGGAGTTATAAGTAATGTGTTTGGAAAATAAATTAATCAATGTTTGTGTTCTAGTGTTTTTATAACGGATGTGTTTGTTTTGTGAATATGTTCAAAGTGTGTAGTTTGTGTTCTTGATCTGACATTGGGGGTGTTTGGTCATTGAAGAGGGTTGAGTTGTATTTTTATGTGAATGATGTGTTATGTTTCTTTTTAAATAATTTGTTACAAAGAATTTAATATGATTTAATAAAATTATTAATGAAATAACATATGTTCTTAATAAACAATAATTAGCAATGTATAAATTGTTTAAATTGAATGGGGTAAATTATTTTGGTGTGCGTACTTTTCCCAATGGGTTTTTGTGTGTCAAAGTGTGGTGTTTGTTTTATGTAACACCCAAATTATTTTAATTGAGTTGGGTATTGTCTTTTTTCATGCATGCTTTGCAAATTGGTTTTCTATGTGGGTTAAAGTGTGGTCTTCAGTTTATGTAACATCCTGGTTGTTTTATTTGTCTGAGTTTGACATGAAAAGTTAAATTGGAACATCTTGAGCCTGAAAGGGGAAGCCTAGGTAATTGCTGGGTGAACTAGATCTAGCATGCTAGTGATTCGGAAGCGGTTTTGGCCCGGTTTGACTTAGCTGGTTTGACTATCACAACAGTAACTAAACATTGGATGATTGCTGCATACCACTAGGTTATGGAAGTGTTTCTCTACTAGTGGTTCATGCACGTGAATGTATTTTTGTTTTGATTCCTATACTACTATTCACCTAGACGCGATTTGCTAGGTTCCAATTCCTTTTTCTAGTACCTATAGGGCCTCTACAACTTTTAGTGGTCTTCTATTACTATACACTCCATGTTGGCATATGGTGTAGCATTTTGGTTCTCTTGAAGGTTTGATATTTCTTAACTGCAAGGGTGTTTTAATTTTATTCATGTTATTTTTTGAAAAGTGTTTTCTTTATAGAAATTGTTTCTTAAAAGTTGTTCATGCTTTTGTGCCCTTCCATTTATTTAGCCTGCAAATGTATTTGTCATTTAATGTATATATGTGGAACATTTTTTTGGGTGACATCCTACTGGGATTTTGGCTCACACCCTATATACACCTTTGGGTGTATATAGACTATGTTTCTTGTGTATTCTAGGTTGTGACATCATGATCCACGATGGTGGATCTGGTTGTGGATGGTCTTCTCATGCAGGTCAGTGTTTGTAGCTTGTGGTCATCACACCTCTCTTTTTGATTGGAGGTTTGAGTTAGAGTTTTAGTCACTTTTGTTGTCGTTGCATTTTGTTTGTTGAATCATGTTGTAAACCATTAAATTTTATTTTTGTTAAGAGTCTGTTTGGTTGTCACTTTCAAATTTTAGTCTATCTATCTTGTTGGTTGTTTGTGTTTACTATTTTGGGTAAATTGTTCCAATGTATTGTTATGATACCCAGGCACTAGTGCCAGCCTGTGGGGATCGGGAACGCCCTTCAGGCCTTGGCGCGAACGGGTCGGGCGTCAGGTCGGGTGGTGACCCGGCTTGGTTCATGACAAAATGGTATCAGAGGGAGGGTTTTCTCTCTTGGGTCATGTTCTTTTAGGATAGATTCAGTGTAGACAAATGTTAAGGTTTTCTAGACTTGACGTCCAGGCTACGAGTAAGGTTCACGGCTAGCACACCTTGTGTCGGGACTTGAGTTACGAAGGTAATATGAGGTTTTCCTGAGTCTTTGGTCCTAGTTGTTAATATTGCAGTTAATCTTGTGGTTAATTTAGACTAGGGGAAATGAAAAAGGAGTAGGGTTAGTGGTCCTAGTGAGTTATCAGGGATTGGAATTCCATGTTGATCTGGGGATGCTCTCCTAGAATACTCTATTTGGTAGTGATGTGATTGGCGTATGGCCTCCAACCATATGTTCCAGTCACCCACTGACACTAGATTTCTCTTATACCATTTCTCATTTCATTGTTTGGGAATTGTGGAAATTTGTTTCATAAGTACAAATGAGTTGGTATTTGAAATTTTTTTGAAATTTAGAACATTAAAAAGGTAATTATGTATGAGGATTGAAAGGAAAGGTTTGAATGTTCTGGTTTTTAAAAATGGAATGGTTTGGTTTTGATACTTGGTGTTCTTGTGGTCAATGACATGCATGAGTGAATATTGAAGAAAAAGGGTTAATGGAATGAGTGGATGTGTTCTTGGATGGACATGAGGTGGGTGTTGGTGTGGCATGAGAACATACATGTGCGTGGCCCATGGGACACCATTTGTGTTTGTGCAACCCACTGGGGGTTTTTTTAAATCCTTTGTTAAAGGAATATTTTGTGTTTTTAAATAACTGGTGATTGTGTGGTGTGTCCTTGTATTTTTTACAGGTTGGATGTTATGTGTTTCGAACCAAGAATCCTTTTTGACTGATTTGTGTCTTGATTTTTAATTCTTGTTGGTTAGTTGGTGTGAAAGCGTGTGGTTAATGGTCTATTTTTAAAAGTGCATCTGGAATCCCTTGAAGTGGTTTCCACTGCACGTTTAGAGTTTTCTTGCGATATTCCTGGGCTATTGGACTACTTTGATTGGGTCTGTGGTTTCCTTTCATGACAAGTGCACACTCCCCATAACGCGTTAACATGGGATTAAAATGCTTCCATAGGCAATTCGCCATTGGTTGGTCCTCCAGTGGATCAGGGGACTCTTTTTTGAATTCTAGAATTGAATCATCTCTCTTTTTTTGAAACTAATCAGATCCTCTCATAGCGGTATGACAAATCCAAGGGGAGTTGAAGGGAGTTTTGATCTCTTTTAGTTGTCTCAGTCATCGGGTAAGAGGTTTGACACCATTGTGTCTGAAGATCCCCCTGGAAACGGTAAAAGGAATTATTGTAGGGAAGGTTAAAGGCGGTTCAGAATTATCTATGTCGACCGATTTCATGAAAGGTTTTTAGTGCTTTCATCAGTTGAAAGTGTCATGTTTGGTGACATCTTTTAGTGTGAGTTTTCTTTGATAGTCATGGGTGAAGTTTGACCTCATTAATTTTAATGTTCTATTTGGAAATGGTGAAAGATATTCCAGTGGGGAAAGGTGGATGCAGCCTATAGTGGTCGGTGCTGACCACTATTCTAAATGACCATTGGTCCTTCATTGGTTTCATTTAAGAAAGGGTCTACGATAGGCCACCAGTGTTGTAGACCCTTCCACATGGGGATGCTATAATCGATTTTAGGAATCATGAGTTGTATAAGATTCAGTTTTAAGTCCTTCTCTTTATAATGTTCCTCTCTATAGAAATTTTCATGTTCAGGTGGCGATTAGTGGTGTCATGTTCTCATTCAGTGTGACAAAGGGTGATGCGCATGCACCATTTTCGCTCTTGTGTTGGTGAATGTTCCATGTATGATAAGTTGGATGTCATATTGTTTTGGGTTTTCTTGTGTTTTCTTTGTATTAGTGTGGTTGCGTGTGAAACCAAAATAAGAAACTCCTTTCAGGAGTCTTCAACACGTGACTGCGAGGTAGGAGATGCTTCAAACATCAATTCTCCTACCATAGGCCTCGGAGTGAAGTCTACGTGTTGTCAGGAACACCGGGATTGTATGGGACCCCAACATTATATCTGTTATTTGTGTTGAATGTAGAGGCAGTTTAAATTGTTTCTATGGTTGTTCCTCTCCGATCAAACCGTATGGTTACATAAGGTTTTTGTGACCATGTGGAGGCATATTCGTCTCATCACCTTATAGTCTTGGGGGTAGCGTCCCACTGGATGAAATCACATTAGTGGTCCTGATGGGATATGTTGGGTATGTATATCTCAATGTTGGAATAGTGCTCGTTCAGGGATGTGAAGATTTTGGTTTGTCTTGGGTCATGGTTTGACACCCCAGTAGTTGGGCCCCACCCTGCCCGCCCATTGTGGTGGGGTGTTTGGTCACCATCGAAAAAATTTTATTATTCTGTTTTTTCTTGTTAGCTCAATTTGTCAGGAGACCCACGTTGGGTCTCAGATGAATGTCTCTAGAAAGAAACGGTTCTGTATGTTTCTTTAATGGAGGGGAGTCCGCTCAGACCTCCAATTTTCGATCTTCTAGTATCTCTTTGGGCGTTTGTAGGTTCTTAATGGTGGGGAGCCCCTCGGGCATCCCCACATTGACCTTTTGGTTCTGTTTGTAATGATGAGTTGGAGATAGGTGATAAGGGTTCTTCTGGCCCATGGTTTCTCTTGTTTGTTCTTTCCATACAAATGATGAGGTTTTCATTCAATGGTGCTTGGGATGTTTCAGCTTGTGAAGTTGGATTCCATGGGTGCGAGAGTTCCATTCCAGGATCAGTCAACTGGTGGCATTCTAGCTCTTTGGGGTGAGAGACACGTATGAGAAAGTCTTTTTACAAGCTTCTTGAATATTTCATTATGTCACCTTTTTCTGAGCATGATGTGTTTTCCTCTTTCCGCTTGTTTTCATTGGGATTCCCTTTGATCCTTAAGGGAGTGTGGTTTTCTGCTTTGGGGTTTGGTTCTACATGTGGCTTTCTGGGGATGGAAATATTTATGTTGGGGAGAATTGTCACACCTATCATTTTTATATTATTTATTTTACTATTTATTTTTATTGGGAATCAGATAGTTCGGGCCGAGCCCCGACATAAAATTTCAGCGCACTTAATTAGAAATGAATGTTTCTCTCTTGGTTGCATCCAGTGCACTGCGGTCGAAGCTGTGCGGCCTCACCTGGGTCAACGCACGACCGCATCCGGTTCACCACTTGGCATTCCCAATGTTCAAAAATATGGAAAATATGTGATGAATAATAAAATATAAATACAATGAATGTTGAGACCACGTGACTCTAGCGAGGCACGATTTTGAAACCGTGCAGCCTCACCTGGTTTACTGGGTGACCTTGCAATGTCCAATTAATTAAATAAAATGACTAGATGATAAATAATTAAAATTTAATGTGGTAAAAATTTTAATAAATTATCTTAACGATCATAATAATAATATTATTTGAGGATGTAATTGTTATATTTATTTTTATCACCATTGATATAATTGTTATAAATTTTATTTTACTACAATTTTTTTGTAATTAGTTTTAGATTATTATTATTATTATTATTATTATTATTATTATTATTTTCATTTTATTTTATTTTATATTATGTTGTTTTTATTCTATTATAATTTTATTTTATTATTATAAATTCTTCCTCCTCGTTAGGGTCCCCCCCCTCTTCATTTTTTCTTTCTCTGCTTGGGACGTCCACCCCTTTGCTCCCCATTTCCCAGGCCGCATGCGCCGCTCGCCAGCACCTCCCCTTCTGCCACCAGCTTCCGGCTCGCCGCCCCACAGCACCCCTAACCTCCCTCCCCTCATCCGCTGTGCAGAACCCGCGTAGCCCGACCGCCCGACCTCTGCGCCGCTGCCATCCACCTAACCTACTGACCACCTCGCTGACCCTTCAACGACCCTTGCAGTGCCGCCTCCTGGTGATTTCCCTCCCTTTCCGTCCTCCCGCACTCCGCAGCATCTCTGGACCCCTGCCAGTGTCGGCTCCCAATTTTTTCTGGAGACCCTGTCGGCCTGGCCGCCTCACACCGGCCACCCCGCACCCCTTCACGCTACCTGACATCCACCCCGCACCCCGTCGCACCACCAGACAGCCGCCCTGCACCTCCTCGAGCAACTCTAGCTACCTCCTTCTACCTCAGGCCGACCTCCCGCACCCCCACTATAAGTGAATTTTTCATTGATTGCTCGTTGTTTAATCCTGGTTGAGGGTGGTTAGTGTTTTGAATTTATTTTGGTTAAATTTTGATATAATTGTTCTGATGCGTTATTTATTTGGTTCTATTTGGGTTTTCATGGTGCATTTGACATGCGCTGATGGTTATGAATGGAAGTTTCGTGTTTCACTTCACCGAGGTAGGTGGTACCACGTTTTAAACATTAATTAATGAATTCATTTGAAAGCATTAATAGTTTATAATTTTCATTGGTTAATTATTTTGGGTGTGGACATTGTTTTCTTGATGTCTTCCATGTGTTATATTTATTTGTTATTGTGTAGTATGGGTGGGTGCGTTTATTTATTTAAAACATATCTTTAGTTAATGATTAGTGTTTAATAATGCTTATAGCTAGATTTTAATTTTCTCAAGTAGTGCTAATTGTGTTGGACATGGCATAGTGTGTTCTTGGTATTAGTGATGGTGTTGTAATGGTTGAGAAGTTTGTTGCTATGAAACCTATGTGAGATGTCTTCTAGTGCTTATAATGTTTGTGTTTTTTTTTAAAATTTTCAATTTTCAATGTTTGTGTTCTAGTGTTTTTGTAAAGTTCGTTTTTGTTTTGTGAAAATGTTCAATGTGCAATGTTTGTGTTCTAGTGTTTTTATAAATTTTATGTTCTTTTTGTGAAAAGGTGCAAAGTGTGTAGTTTGTGTTCTTGATGTGGAGTTGGGGGTGTTTGGTCATGAAAGATGGTTTAGTTGGACTTTCCTGTTAATGTTGTATTATGTTTCTTTCTAAATATTTTTTTACAAAGAATATAATATGTTTTATGAAAATTAATAATGAAAATAATATGTTTTTCAAAAAAAATTATTAGAAATGCTGAATGTGTTTTAATTGAGTTGGGTAACGTCTTCTGGCATGTGTACTTTTCCAAATGGTTTTCTCTGTGTGTGAAAGTGTGGCATTTGGTTTATGTGAAACCCAAATTGTATTAATTGAGTTGGGTAAAGTCTTTTGGCATGCACACTTTTCCAAAAGGGTTTCTGTGTGTGTGAAAGTGTGGCATTTGTTTTATGTAACATCTTGGTTGTTTAATTTTTCTATGTTAAACATGAAATGTGATATTGGAACACCTTGAGCACAAAAGGGGGAGCTAGGGTACTAGGTGGGCAAACTAGATCTAGCGTGTAAGTGATTCAGAAGCGACTCTGTCCGAGTTTCACTTATGTGGTTTGATGATTACAAAACTAACTAAACATTGGATGATTGTTGGAGACCACTAGGTTATGTATTTGTTTTCCTACTAGTGGCTCGTTCATGAGAGCGTATTTTATTGTGATTCCAATACTACTGTTCACCAAGACGTGATGTTCTGAGGTCTCATTCCTTTTTCTAGTACCAATAGGTCTTCTCCCACTTTTAGTGCTCGAAGATTACTATACACTCACTATCTTCATAAAGTGTAGCATTTGGGTTCTCTTGAAGGTTTGAGTTTTCTTAACTACAAGGGTGTTTTATTTTTATTTATGTTGTTTTCTTTAAAAGCATTTTCTTTTTTGAAACTGTTAATTTAATGTTGTTCAATGTTTGGTGTCCTTTCATTTATTTAGCAGGAAAAAGTATTTGTAATTTAATTTTTATACATGGAATCTTTTTTAGGGTGACTTCCTACTGGGCTTTTGGCACACACCCTATATAAACATTTGGGTGTATGTAGACATTGTTTCTTGTGTATTCAAGGTTTTGACAACATGATCCACGATGGTGGTTTAGGTTGTGGATGGTCTTCTCATGCAGGTCAATGTTTGTAGCTTGTGGTCGTCTCACCTCTCTTGTTGATTAGAGTTTTGAGTCAGAGTTTTAGTATCTTTTGTTGTTGTTAAATTTTTGTTGTTGGATAAAGTTGTAAACCTTTAAATTTTATTTTTGTTAAGGGTTTGTTCTGTTGTCACATTCTAATTTTAGTTTATCAATCTTTTTGGTTTTTTGTGTTTACTATTTCGGGTAAATCATTTCCTTATATTGTTTTGATACCCGGGCACTTGTGCCAGCCTGTGGGGATTAGGAATTCCCTTCGCGCCTTGGCACAGACCGGGTCGGGCACCGAGTCTGATGGTGACCCGATCTGGTTTTTGACAAAATACATTTACAAATGAATGAATAACATCATTTAAAATCTTGTAATTATTTTTGATAAAGTGGTGTTATAGGAGGAACTGGGGTATTATACCAAAAAATGAGTATGGGGCAAGCTCATATCCTCTATCGTGGTTCTCAATGGGTGGCCACATATGTGGAATTATAATGCAATTAATAACAAATAATCAAAATCACTACTAAATAAGTTTTCTATATTTAGCATATATAATATATACTAATTAGTTTTTCATTACACCGGGCTCTGACACTATTGTTATATAAATTCCAAGAGCTCTATTGATAGATCATTCTAAAAATATAATTAAATGGGAGATAAAAAAGTGGAAGTGGAAGAATCACAATATAGATATTTATGTGGTTCATGGATACTATCCATGTTATAATTGAGTGAAAAAAATCACTAAATATAATATCAAATTAATGGATGAAAATTTTAGTTATAGAAAAACTAACTTCAAATTGCTCATAAATCACCACTCCTCTCTAGTAACTTATGTTTCAATAGTGAAATATCCTCATAGTGGAACCACATTACAACATTAAGGATGAAAGTAATGTCAACATAGTTACATTAACCAATTCAAAAAAAAATCAATTATGATATTATTGTAATGACCTATAAAATTCAATGTGCATTTTTATTATTATTTTGGATTATAATGAGACTAAAAAATATGTTGTCATGTGATTCTGAGGCTTGGAATCCTGGAATGATCCGTCAAAAAAAGTATTATGATTAAAATAGTGTGCATGATTAGTTATACATAAAAAGAGAAATAACTCTTAAACAGTTTCCTAGATAAAAAATCGGAGGGAACCATTGTATTCAAGATGCTACGTTTACCCTAGGCGTGACTTAAGTTTAGTTGGTGCATGCATCAAGTGAGAAAACCAAAAAATGGCATAACTGTATATAAAATAATTAAATAAAATTAATTTATTCTTCAAATACTTACAACACTCGAGCAGTGACTCATATTAAAAATATGAGACCACAACTGGAGTCTTGATTTTATGATTTCCTTAGGCAGATAATACAATTGGCCGGCATGAGCCAACATTGGATGTTATATTTTGGCCGCAAATAAAAAAATTTAGTCACAAATATTTTGTTGATAAATTCAATAACTACTAAATGGTATCTCGGAATGGAAATATGAGAGTAATGTTGATCTCTTGAAGTTGTTTTTCCATTAGGAAGAGTCTAACCTCATTCGTTGCAGGTTGACAGTGACTGTTAATAATTTTTTAAAAAATTTTTATGATACGTTAAATAAAAGCATGGGTGTCGTTTTCTATCCTTTGAACCATTGTTCATAAATGAAATATCAGTTCTTCATTGAATCTATAGTTCTGTGATTTGGTTAAGGGAGGACTAACATCGAACACTGTCTGTCGGGTGAAATTTTCATCTACTGTGACTTTTAAATAATTAATAATATAACAAAACTTTAATTTTATTTTTATCCTACCACATTTTGAGTGGTGGTGGTAGGGACCATGAAGGTGGTCAAAATTTTAATATGTCTTATTAATTTCCTAGTTACTCCTTGGTTGCATAACACCCCTCATGTAATTAATGTGGAAAATTAATTACGTCAATTAATGATTATCATGAAATCCCCCGTGTGTCACTCACCAGTTTCTCCCTCAATTTAAATTGGGACCGGGGTAGAATTTTTGAAACGCATTCATCATGAAAGGAACATATGGCTATGTGATTTGACCTCTTCCACTGACGGAGATTGAATCTTGGTCGGAAATGAAACGAGAGTGACGAACTATAGTGGATTCATTAAAGTGTGGATACTTTTCCCACAACCGCGATGACTCCAACAATTCTTGAGGTAGGGGTTGTTTTTTAATAAATTCAATTCCCTCGATTCTATTCCATTTTCTTGAATTTTTGTGAGGTTGTGTCAAGGAATTTTAATGGTTTTAATCATTATTTCAATGTGATTTATAAATTACTCCTAGTTTCTATAAAGCTGACGTAGAGGGAATGGTCCAAATGAACTAGGTCTGGACCCTCCACTGCTAGATTTTAATTTCATTTTTCATAGGCCAGCTGTTCCAACATGATCGAAACTTGAAATAGAGAGGCACTCAATGGCAGAAACATCTTGAGAGGACCATAGGTGCATTCAGATGGATGAATGGTCTATCATTTCTCAACTGATAGCCTGGAAAAGATTCGATGGTGTGGCTCCGGCACAACGGCAAAAAAAACTGGTGGTGGTGATGAAGGCGGTTGCAGGTGATCACCGGCTGTGAATGAGGGTGGTAGGAACTCACCGATTGTGGAAGACAGAGGTGAAGCTTGGCACCACAGTGAACCCGAAGGGGCGACTGGAAACCGGCTGACAGCGTTGGCGAGGCAGCATGCTGTCGTGTGTCATGGTGATGGAGCTATGGAATCAAAACCGTTGCATGTGGGGGAACCATTTCCTACGATTCTAGTACACCATGTGGCAGTGCCATGTGGTGCTACTAATTATAGAGATAAGCATTTCTTCTTGAGTCGTTCAAGAGCTGGTGGCCACCCAACTGCCGAGTCGTGCCAGTGCATTTGGCCGTGTCCCCCAACGATCTGCACCGATCTGATCGGTCAGGACAGTCCACAGCCATGTGGGCTGAGCCCAGTAAGGCCCAGGCCGACTAGGCTGGCCTAGGACGATTTGGTCTAGCCCATGTCTAACCAGAACCGGGTTGGTTTGGCCTAGACCAGGTCGGTCCACCTAGGTCGAACTGGACTAAGACCCCTCTCTGGCTGAGAAATGTGTAAAAGGACGTTATATATGAACCCTACATCCGTTAGAAAAACCATTTGCGACATTGGGATCCTTAGAGTGAGATGTTTCTTTAAAGATACTCCATGAATGTTTTGGATAATGTTAGAGTATGAATGGGTTGGCTAGAATCAGAATCCAACCAGGCTCTCTGCACAAAAATGCCAATGACTAACAAACCATTCATCCAGTTGACGTGCCATATATTGCATTTTAAGCCTTTTAAGGTGACATATACTTAGGTTACATCTTCGTGGGACATTGTGATGGTTGAAATATGACTGATGGCTTGAAGAGAAGTTCTATAAAAATCAAGTGTACTATGAGTGAGAATCCAGTGGCTACTAGTGGGACAGAGGTTGGAGACAGATTATACTGAGGTTAGTACCAAGAGATACAGTGTTGATTAGTAGTACACAACCTAGTGAGGACCAACCATAGAGAAGAATGTCATGGATCATAAACATACCGATCATGTGTGGGTCAGATCCTATGTGGGTCATCTCTCAGTGATACTATGTGGGTAAGAACATACTTATCCTGTGTGGGTCAGTTCATACAGATCCTTTGAGGTTCAAATCCTATGTGGGTCTTGTGGGGGTTAGTACCTATTTACTCCAAGTGGGTCGAATCTTGTGTTGTTCTTCTGTGGGTTAGTAACTATTGATACTTTATGGGTTAGCCGCAGTACGTCTTGATTGTGTAAGATCATATAGCCTTATGACTAATAATTTCTACTTTTGTATTATATTATACCTTGTTTAGAGATGTGTCTTTTTCATTGTGTTTGGTGTTTGAGATCATGCTTGTGTTTTTCATTTATAGAATTATGAGAGAACTTCATGAGTATTAGAGTCCCTACTATGTATTCTTATACACCGCCTACATGGGATTCACCCACACAATGTTGTGTCTTGTGTAAATGACGGGTAGCCATGATATAGTCTCGGGGTGCAAGGAACAGATAGTGGACGTCAGTGACGTTTAACATGGAGATTTGTGGAGTGGAGATGTGCCTAATCATCATGTAGGATCCCTGTTAGACAATCATCGGAGCTATTTTCTAATTATTGTTGTAGTTGAATCTTTTCTATTGGGATATTATTACATCCCCTTACCTTGATTACATGATTTTACTACAAAATGATTTACATCGTGTTTGCATATCGTTCCATTATAGTCTATGAGTTTGTACAGGTTTAATGGAAATTTAATCTTGTTTTTGGGATATGCCTTTTCGGTGCAAGTCTCCAAACCCAGGTCTATTGAAGGTATGTTTGGTGAAGTCACAGAACTGGCCTCAGGGGACGGGTCCTGACAAATAAGCATCCATGGGGTCCGGTTCTACTAGAAGAACTAAGAGTCTATGTATTCAAAGTAGTAATATTGTTATGTTTCATGAGTTCAGATTTCAGTCCATGGAGTCCAGTGTTGGTGTGGAGGCAATTGAATCCACACAACTGTTCCCTAAATTTTCATTTCCAAATCGGTACATGAATACAATGATACTTTGTGTTTTTGAATATTTTTGTTGATATCATTTCACTATGCTCAAAAGGTATAACTTATTGACTGTGGTTCATCTTGATTATTTTTCAAGATGTCTCCACAAAGCCAGCCATCCAGGATTCCAATTAATTTCCATGAATATGGCAGTGTTATGAGGATTCAATACATGGATTATTTCCCTAGATCATACATTCGGGAGGTGTCCCATTGATAGATTACCTTTTGTTAAGAAGTTACTGCTTCCACAATTGATATAGGACACATATAGGTTCAGTCCCTCACACGAGTTTCATGGACATATACCCCTTTGGTTCTGAGGAAATTCTTGAATCCAAGGTGGATAAGGGCTGGCTTGAGGTGGTATCTGAGTTTCTATATTGCCAGGGCACCATTAGATAAGATGGTTGTCTTCGAAGTGAGCATTTTATGTGTCTCAGTAGGGAGATGGAATTTTTTATATTACACTGATCGTACTATGAGATGACTTTTTCTATGAACAGATATTGAGAACGTTCCATATAAAATGGGGTCTCCTACCAATAAAATATCTGGGGTTTGTGTTCCCATGATATTTTAAATTTTTATAGGACATCTTGTTTTTAACTGAGTTTACGTCGATGTGTAATGACCATTACAGGTACTCTATGAATATGATACAACCAGTTCTTATAGGCTCAGACCTCCGATGTTTAAGTTTTTATGAACCTCCGAGCCAACATTATTCCTCTGTGCATTGTATATTTTGTTACGATAATAGAGAGAACCTATGTGGTTGAATATTCATTGGTTGAGCAGATAAATCTAGATAATGTCAATAGATGTTGATGATGAGCTAGAAGGTCTGCAGAAGGTGGTATATATTTCGACAGGTTACCCCCACCCCCCAAATGTGGCCCTCGCCAGGCTCAGAGAGCTGAAGGATAGCGGAAGGGTTTAACTGCATGTGATCAATGATTATGACCCAAGGACATGAAAAATGATTTCATGTATGGTATCTGTCTATAATTATCTACCATATTAATAGAAATAGGTACTAATAATTCCTTCTTATCACGAATCCTGTTCAACAAAAAGAGTTTCCAGTAAAACTGTTGACATCATACTTATTTCTGGTGATAGATATGGGATGAATCTCTATAATCACACTTTTCTTGATGGTGTGATCTAACCATTGAGGTGAGAGTATTAGTTGGAACCATTGTCAAGGGATTATGATGGTAGTTTGGCTATGAACTGGTCATCCACATATCATGATCAGATAGACTATTTTAGTCAAAAAGGTAGTCGTATATCTGCAATGTTGGAATGTATTTTTCCTTGTTCGGAGAATAAAAGGGGAAACCCAAGTAGAACAGGTTAAACCCATGCATAAGAGGGTACTACCGATCAATCTTGAGTCACCAACCCTTACCCACGTAGCAGCAGGTATTTTTAGTTTTCAGTTTCCAACTATAATGGTAGAGAGAAAAAATCATTTAAAAAGATGTTTCCATGATTACCTCTCTAGAGGGAGTGGGGCATCTTCATTGGCTTGTAACCATGGATGGGACCAGTAAATCTAATTTCATATTTAAAGGCTTCAAGGGAGCTCTGGAATTTGAGAGTATAGTGCAGATAAAAATTTACTATTTATACTGATCGCTGGAGTCTTAGGTATATCTTCTCATAGATGGACCAGAACCTGAGGTATTAGTGATGGCTTGAGTTCCTCCCAAACTTTGACTTCGAGATAGTCTACACTCATGGGATGGGGAACACAGTAGTATACTCACTCATTATGAGGTTGGGTCTACAATTACTGAGTGAGGAAAAATAGCATCTAGCCATGTTGTGGATATCCATTGTGGATAGAGATGGAGCAACTTACCTCTAGTCTAAAACTATCAATCCCCCACATATTCAGAATGTTCAGGAGGAATTACTCGGGGACAGAGACTGTGAGGCCTAATGTGCTCAGATATCCTAAACACATGCTCCTAATGGATTTAATGAAAGTTAGTAGCATGTCATCCTATTTAGAGGACGCACCATGGTACTAGTGATTCTTCAAGAGGATGTTCTTATTGAGTTACATACATCATATTTGGAGTTACATCCTGGTGTGGAGAAGATGTATCAGGACATCAAAAATTAGTAATAATTTATAGGAATAAAGAATGAAATGGTGGAGTTTAAATATTGATGCCTCATTTTTCAGCAAGTGAAGGATGAGCATCAGGTACTTGCAGGATTAGCTCAGCCACATGAGGTAACGATGTGGAAGTTGGTTGACATATCCATAGAATTCGTGACAGGGATACCACATATGTTGAAAGGTCATGATTCCATATTTATGATCATTTACAACCACACCATGTCCTTCATGTTCTTACCCATCTGAGAGAAGGTATTAGTAGAGAGACTCAGAATTCCCTTTGTACAAAATATAGTATTACTTCATGTGTTGTCCCCACTGATCTTCTCAGCTCATGACACACATTGTGCATCCCTCTTATGGAATGGAATAAAAGATACATTCATAACTAATCTATTCATGAGGATGCCCTTTCATCAATAGATAGATGGTTAGACGGAGTGGACCATACAGACACTTGAGGACATGGTTCATGATTCTATCCTCAATTTTGGCCGCAATTGGGAGGATCTCCATCCCCTGGTGGATTTCGCATACAACAACATTTATCACTACACTGTCATCATGGATCATTTGAGGCATAGTACAGACGACCATGCAGAACCTCTCTTTGCTAGATAGACCTATGAGAGTCAGTACTTATGGGTCTAGAGTTGGTACATGCAACCATAGAGAAGGTGCAGATCATTCAGTAGTAGATGAAGACAATATAGAGCCAGTAGATGTCTTATACTGACAAGAGATCGAGACCCGCGGTGTTTGAGGAGGAAGACTATGTCTTCCTATGGTTCTCACCCCGATGAGGATTATAGAGGATTGTCCAAGGAGAAAATTTTTCTCTGATGTTTGTCGGACCCTTCCTGATGTTCAGCAGAGTAGGCTAGGTGGCATACCATCTAGCTTTTCTCCCATAGATACAGTAGTTGCATAATGTTTTCCACATGTCAGAGATGAGGAGATACATGCATGAACAATCACCCATTATCGATAGGGTGAGATTTACATCGACGATGGGGACCTATTTATAGACTTCTTGGTCAAGGTAGAGGATCGACATAAGCGAGTTCTTCATAGGTGGTCGATTCCTCCGGTGCGAGTTCGTTGGCAGTACAAGAATCTCCAAGAGAGAACATGGGCGCAGTAGGGCTAGATATATTCTCAGTACCCCAACATTTTTCCTAAGTTTTATTTTAGATTTTGGGTATTAAAGTCCCTAATTGGTGGAAATTTAATGTCCCAGAAAAATCCATGTAATTTTGTATTAATTATTTTGGATTAGTACGAGACATTGAAATATGACGACTAATGATTCTCAGGGTAGGAGACCCCAAAAATATTCATCGAAAATTTTTTATGCATAAAATAACAAGCATGAATTGTTTTACAGATAAAGATGAATAACTATTAAATAGGTTCCGAAATTAGAAATCTGAGGAAACTACTACATTTAGGATGGAGTGTTTACTCTATTCTGAAGTTATATTTAGTCAGCATAGGATTCTAGTCTGAATACCCAAAAATGGAATTTCTGCAAATAAAATAATTATATAAAATTATTTTATTCTTCAAATACTTATAATTTATGAATTGTGAGTCCGATTAAAAATCTAAGACCACCACCGAACTCATGAGGGTATGATTTTATTAGTTAGTTACTAACATTGGCTGGCACATGCCAACAGTTGAAGTTAGTTTTTGGGAACAAATAAAATAATATTGTAATTTTTGTTGTGTTGTTAAATTATATAACTCCAAAATAAAAACTTATATTGGAAATATTAGAGTACCGTTGAGCTCGTGAGGGCGTGTTTCCCTTAGGAAGAGCCTACCCTCGACTGGATCAATTTGGGGGTTACTGTTAATAATTTTTTGAACTTTTTTTAATGGTACATTCTTTAATCTCATTGGTGGTAATTTATATATTTTGAAATGGTGCTCAGAATTTAAATCTGAGGCACCATTGAATCCATAGTGTCGATATTCTCTGAATGAAGCATTAACATTAACCATAGTAGGACGAAAGAAACATTTATATTTTGAGACTTTTAATGAATTACTAAAATAAAAAAAGTGTTATTTTATTTTTATATTACCACATCTTTAGCGATGAAGATTGATGCACAGATGAAAAATATCTAGCAGCGAGAAATGTCGACAGCTTCATTAAAGCACTAATTCTCCTTCCACCACTGCGATAACTCAAATGATTATTGAGGAAGGAGTTATTTATTAATTCGTGAAATTTTATCGATTATATTTCTCCCTTTTGAATTATCGGGAGGTTGTAGAAAAGGATTTGAATGAGGTTTATCATTATTTTTTTGTGATGTGTAAATTACTTCAAATTTCTATAAACTTATTCAGAGGGTGGGGGATAAACCAACCTGGTTTGGACCCTTCGCCGCTTGATTTTAATTGCGTTTAATAGAGGTTGGTTGTTCCAACATGACATAACCTTGAATCCAAGAGGAACGCAATAGAGACAACATCTATAGTGGACCATATACATGTCTGTAAGAAAGAACAGACCACCGATGCTCACCTAGTATCCCATGGAAGATTCGATGGAGTGGCATCAGCATAGTGGCACCAGTTCCAGTTATATAGGCGAAAGCCTGTGCTCACTGGCCATGGAAAATGTCAGCAGACAACTGGCCAGCCACGTTGGAAAGGTGGCGTATCGACGCGGGCCACGGTGATGGAGCAACGACAAGATGGGGACCTATTATCTATGGGTCATGAAGACCACGTTGCGGATCTATGCCACACTACTAATTGAAGAGTAGAATGACTTTCCTGGAGTCGTTCGGGAGATGGTGGCCACACAGCTGGTGTGCCAGGCCAGCGGACTGAGCCGTGACTAGTCAATGGTTCAGGCCAGTCTGCATCCAAGAGGGCCAAGCCTACCACGGTCATGCCCAACCAGGCCGAGTCAGAGCCGAACCAGGGCAAGTCATCCCAGGCCGGGTTACCGAGTCTACACGACTAGGTTAGACCAGACCTTCAACACCCTTGGGCCTAGAAATGTATAAAAGGCATAAGTGGAAAATTTGACATTCGTTTGAAGAACAGTCTGTGGAACTAGGATCTGTGGAGTGATACATTTCTTTTAAGATACTCCGTGAGTGTTTTGGAGGATGTTGGAGTATGGAAAAGTTTGATCAACTCTTAATCCAATCGGATCCTTGATAAAAAAAATAACAATAACTTTCAGATCAGGTGTTTGGTTGACACACTGTCTAATTGCGTTTGAATCATTATGACATGATGGATTAGTGGGTTACATATTTGTGGGACATTGTGATGTTTGATATATGAATAATGCCTTAATGAAAAGTTCTCCCAGAATCAAGAATACTATGGGTGGAAATTTAGTAGCTGGGAGTGAGGCTTAGGTTGGGCACATATCATAAAAAAGTTAGTACCGAGTGACCCTTTGTGCATTAGTAGTACGCGGCCCGATGAGGACCAGCCTTTGAGCGGCCTGTCATGGACCAGACATACAAATCCTATGTGGGTCTGATCTTATGTGGGCCAGTGCTCAACGATCCTATGTGGTTCAGGACACACCGATCCTATGTGGTTCTTCGCTCAGTGATCTTTTGGGGTTAGGACATATTGATCCTGTGTGGGTAAGATCTTGTGTGCGTATTTTGGGGGTTAGTACCGATCGACTTTGGGCGGGTCCGATCTTGTGTGGGTAATTTGGGGGTTAGTGCCTTTTGATTCTTTGTGGGCCAGCCACCATGCCTCTTAATAGAGTAAGATGATCTAGCCTTACAACTAATCATTTGTATGACTGCACATATGTTATACCAATTTTTGAGCTGTGTATTCTTCTTTGTGATGTATGATTAAGATCATGCTTGGGGTTTTCCGTTGTGGAATTTTGAGAGACCTTCAGTTTTTTGAGGGTCTATAATGGGTATTGTTATACTCACCCTACATGAGCTTCACCCGCATGTAGTTTTGTCTTGTATAGATGAAAGGTATCCTTGACTAAGACATGGGGAGCTAGGACATGACAGTGGATGATGGTGATGGTTAACATGAACTGCTATGGAGATGATCTGTACCTACCCATCATGTAGGATACCTAGTGGATGATCTCAGGAGATATTTTATGTTTTTAGTTGTAGTTTTATCATTTCATTTTTCCTTGTATTCTGTCACCTTACATGTAGTACACACTTTTACTACAACAATTTAACATTGTGGTTTAATGTTATTTCATTCCATTTTATGTGTTTGTACATGTTTAAAGGAAATTTCTTCCCATTTTTTGGATATTCCATTCCTATTCTAGTTTGCAACCCCAGGCCTATAAAAGCAGGGATTGTGGTATTCATGAGACTAGCCCCACACGATGGGTGGTGAAAATTATATTACGTAATAGTTTACACTATTATAGTAACTCAAAAAATTTCTTCTAGGGCCAAGGGCCTCCAAACACATAACATCATGTCAGTTCCCCTAGAACCCACATGGACATCAATAATAATGTTATTACATTAGATTTTTAGGCCACTGTACATTATATGATTCTATAATTTTTGACACAATCATTATATGAATCCTGCACTTAAATTATAATAATACCCTTATTATATTTTTATACAAAAAACTATTATTAATATATGGTTCCAAAATCAGACATCATAATTAATATTATATCCTCCACTTATTAACTCAAAAATAATGTATTTCACATTGAATACTGAATGAAAATATTATAATTCATTAATGATAACATATTTTTCCGCCATTCCCAAAAATATTTATTCTATAATATTCCACTCACCATTCATTCATCAATGAATACACATCGAGACACAAAATTGACTCAACTTCTCAGTCATTATTACCACTATGAAAATGTCTATCATATAATTTGTTCATAGATACATATACAATATCATAAACCCATTGTATATTAATTCTCTGATAATGTAGTATTTTAACTGAATTTTAATTTTTTTCCAGATAAAACACTACGCTCATTGCTATATGTATATAACTAGGAACGTAAAAATATACTAAATTTTCCTCTATATTTTTAAATACATCCTTCATGATTTTTTAACCAAAACATATTAAACATTGATTTTTTATAGATTTGTACTCTACCTCTATGATTTGAAACAAAACCAGTTTCAATAATTGATATATCTAATATGCTAAGTTCATATATAATTAAACATATAACCATTGGTACACCACCTGTTATCGACATCACCTAAATGTTAATCATCCAAATTTCCTTACAATGATTATACCTTCACACCATATATATATACTTCATAACATTGTTCTAGTGCATTATTATCCACTTCATATATTTCTAATGTTTCTTTGATTATTTATCCATGTAATTTCTCACTACCCTCACTACTTAATAAATATAAGGTCGGGTATAAATTATGATGCACATCATTATTCTTATTATTTCTTCATATCTAAATTTATTCTGTTTACTCACCCACTTATATTATCATATTTTCTATGTATATTAATATTTACAAATGTAATTTTAAGGTAATAGTATCTATATTAGATACAATGATAATTAATCTTCCCTGTACATTTTCAAGGTGGGTAGCTTTAGATAATTTCAAGGATGCAAATCCATGGTCTTTCTTGATTTTCATTATTAGATTCTTATTGTATTCACTATAATATTTCATCTTGACCTACACACTTAACATCCATTTCTTCTCATAAATATTATATATATATGATCCTATAATCATAATTGTATCGATATAAAGAATAATATTAATTTATCCATCTTAAATATAATTTAAATATAATCTTTTAATAGTCCACATAATTTTAATTCAATTTTAATCATGAATTCATCAATCTTGTTATTCATCTTCCAAGGGTCATGATTTTACCCATGTTAACATTTTTAGAATTTTCAAAACATGTATACTTTTCATAGATTAGAAGATACCTAAGAGTCATATTTATAATTTTACTCATCGAAATATTTATGATAGAATGCCATCTTTATAAACAGCTAACATGTATATAAATCTTGTAATAAAATAACACTAATAACCTCCCTGATGTTTGTATGCCTCAATAAATTTTAAAAACCCCATTAAAATCTATACAAAAGATATATTAAAAATTATCTACTACCAGCCTTTCCATATATTTTCATTTCCATAATGTTATACCTAGAATAGGAATACACATTTTTTTATATATTTCAATATGTTTTTATTGAAAAAGAGTTACATCTAAAATATTTTTTGAATGAAATAAATAAATCTCCTAATTCATAGATCGAGACCACAACCCTATATATATTAACAAAATATTATATTAAATTTTTTCATGATACCAATAGTCTATCAATAAAAAATAATATTTTGATGATGACCGCATATATAGATATCTTCAAACTAATGATGATATCTTCATCTCCACATGAGGATAATACTCCACTGGTTATGATGTTACGTAGTCTAGTACACATTAGGACAAAATTTTCTCATAGAACAATATTTATTTAGACCATTAGTTTTAACATCATGATAATTCATATATATGAAACCCCTAAAAAATATAACATTCTTAATTTTTGTTATCTCATTAACAAGATAATTATATAAGAAATATCCATAATATTTACCACCATTTTTAATAATGATCTAATTTTGGATTGGATATGTTACATTCCCCTTAAATTGTACTATATGTAAACATATGATAAAATCAAATGATATATAATTGATATAGTATTACAAAAATTATTGATTTTATCTATGAGGTTATGATTCAACCCTTAGTATAGGTTGAATTTTATTAATGATACATGATGAAATATTCATTTCCTCTACCATAGAGGCAATGGTTGAATCACTACCCATATAGTTAAACTCAATAATAATGGTATGAATATATAAGTTATTTTTCATTGGGATTTTCATATGTTCATATATATTGTCATTTAAGGGACAAATATTATAAAAAATTTCAAATCTGACCATTAATAGATATGGTTGTATAAATTTTGGATATAGCTTATATAAGTATGTTGTTAATGAGATCATAATAATTAATAATGTTATATTTGAGGTAGGTTTCATATACATGGAATATCATGTAGTTAAAACTAACTATGTAAATATAAAAAATCAGGTTTTAGGAGAACATTGAGTTCGAATGTGTACCAAAGGACCAACAACATAACTAGTGGATAATTCTCCACATTTTGAGTTTAAAATATAATCATTAGTGAGAAGATATATGATTATAAATTCATCATCCATAGATTATTTTTATGAAAAACTTTTCATGTCATGAATACAATTAATGTAATATTTCGTTAAAATATGTTGGTTAGTGGGAGAGATTCATGAAGGAGGAGAATTATATTTTCCATTCAAATAATATTTGAGATTTAACACATTTTCCACTAGAAAATAGAGAAATATAGACTAAATAGTTATACTTATTCAGGGTATATCATTATGGAATGATGTATTATATGGAAAGGCTAGTGGTAGAACCTATTTAATATAATGAATTAATATATTTCACTAGAATTTTTAACATGTAGTGAATCATAAAACCATCAGGTAGGTTTATAATGTTATTTCATATTATAATGTATATCCTTCTTAAATTTATATAAATACTAATTTTAATTAAATATATAATGGTGAGTAATTATATAAAGTTGATTACTAGTAACTTTTCAATCTATTAAAGAAATACATGTTTATAAAACTCTAATGATGCTTACATAGGTTAAATCATGAACCTAGTAATATGAATAGAGAGGTTGATACATTCATGATTTAAATGAATAAAATTTATGGAACTATTACATGATTATATTTAAACACTATTGTTGATGGATACGTTAATTATATTATTTATGTGAATGAAATTGTCATTATAGGCTTGAATATATAGAGAGGATTGATGATAATGAATGGTATCTAGATATGAATTTAAATAAGAAATATCATATTGAATACAATAAGAATCTGTTGAAGAAAAGATAGAGAGACCATGAACCAACAACCTTAACATGATCTGAAGCTTCCAACCATGAAAATCCGATAAGAATATTTACTATCCCAGAATAAAAGATTGTTACTATTTCCATATAAATCCATTTTTAAATATTTATAGATATAGAAACAATAATAATATAAGAGGGTGATTAAACAGAAAATTTTTAGTTATGTATCAATAAATAGATTCATAATGTCAATCATAATTTATACCTGGCCATATATTTCTCAAGTAGTGAGAGTTGTGATACATTCCATTTATAAACATTGAAAAATTCATTACTAATCTATGTGGTGGATAACAATATACAAGAATAAAGTTAAGAAGTAGTTATGTATGTTTATAAGTGATAGTCATTGTATGGGAATGTGGATGATGATCATTGAAGAGTCGTGGATAATGGAGGTGTACCACTAGTTATGTGTTCAGTTATATATGAACTAGGAATGTGAGATATAAAAATTAACAAAAGAGGGTTTATTACCCATCATATTGGTAGAGTACATTACCAATAAAAATATTGGATACATACATTTTTTATAAACAAATTCATGAAGGATATATTTCATAATATAGAAGAAAATGCATTATTTTCATAGATTCCTAATTAAATCTATCATGAAAACAATGTATTATTTATCACAAAAAATTAATATTCAGTTATAATATCACAATATCATTGCCTTAATATATGATGGTTTTTTGATATTTTAGATGTTTCGAGGAACCAATAATATGATAGACATATTGAAAATGACAATAATGACTTAGAAGTTGAGGCCTTGTTGTATCTCTATCGGTATTCATTGATGAATGGATGGTGAGTGGAATAATATAGAATAAAAATATTTAGAAATATAGGAAAAACAATTTCTCATTAATTAATTGTCATTTTTATATTCAATCATTGATGTGAAATAAATTAATTTTTATTGAACAGGTGGAGGATACCAAATTATTTAATTTTTCTAATTTTTGAACCATATTTTGATGATAGTTTATGGTATATAAATGTATGAAGGTTATTGTAGTAAATTTGGAGCCTGGTCTATTAGGTTATTATTTCCCAAAATATAGAAGAATATTATATACACCAATATATAGCTCCCATGGAATAACATTTTCATTGATGTCCATCTTCGTTATAGGGGAAGTGGAATAATGTTGTGTGTCTCAAGGACCATGGCATGAGAAAAAAATATTAGGGGTACTATTATAGTCTGGACTACCACATTGTACAATATCATCATGGAATTTTATTATTTTGTTAATGTAACTAGGTTGAATCTACATTCACAATTAATTTTGTAATGTGGTTAAACTATAAGGATTTTTCATAGTGAAAACTGATGTTACAAGGGAACAATGGTAATTTATGAGCTTATTTGAGCAGGTTTTTCTATAATTAGTGTGTGCATACATGAATTATTTTATATATTTTATGATTTTTTTCACTCTATGTTGACATAGATTTTTTTAATGATCTAAATAAATAATTATATTATTATTCTTCCCCTTCCACTTTTATGTCTCCATTTTAATAGTTTTTGTATAATTATCTTTCAAAAGATGTCTGGGAATTTAAGTAACAATATGGTGTTTTTATTGTATAATTGGATACCTATTACTTCATTTCTTATATGGAATATGTAGAAAGGACATTTTACATTTGATATTGATTATTCATTTGTAATTACATTGGAATTCCACAGAGTTGGCCACCCATTCAGAACCATGATGGTGGGGATGAGCATGTCCCACCAAATTTATTTTATAAAATACTATAGTTCCTCTTGTACCTCCTCTTTAACAATATTTTTAAAAGATTCTATATGATTTATTGGGTTGTTCAGATATTTATATTTGAGGGTAAATCTAGTAATGAATTTTTTACTAGGGAGAATAGTTGGAGGATCCACCTCAATTTCCTATAGAGGGTGGTATTATGATTCTGAGATATGAATTGAGTCTATGATGAACATATTTGATCATCAAGAGACACACATTGAATTTCATGTTAATATGAAATTTTATATTCTTCTAGGAAAGTGTGGTGCTCGTTTAATTTCCTTTTAGATTTTGATTAAAATATATGGTTTACTTGAAATGAATATCAAGATGAATTTTTTGATAATTTAATAAATATATATTGAGAGAAGATATATGTTAAATTTTTATTCATCTAGTTTAGTGAATCAAGTTTTACATAAAAAATTATTAGTGTTTTCCTTAGCTTCCCTATTGTTTACCTTCATTGGTGATTAATTGTAACACCAGATTTTACTATTTTGAGGATGGGATGACATGTTTTATTAATTATCAAACCTTTTGTATTTCAATAGGGTTATTAATGAGAAAATTAATATATAGAGGAACCTATAGATAATTGATCCTCTATGTTGAATGATTAATATGTTGGGTCTATGAGTGAATCCTTAAAAATGACGAAGTAGTTTTTTAGTGATTCTCATTAGAGTAATGATTGAAAAATACAATTAGTGATATATTTTTACATTTTTATTTCACAAGTAGACTCTATTGGTTTGTGAATACTGTGTAAATTTTATTCAAACAAGATCATATTACAATCAAACACTTATTGATTTTATTTCAACAAGAATATGGGGAATTTTAACTATTTATAATAGCGTTATTCAAATCCATCTAGTGATTATGGTGATGAGAAGGCTATGAGATAAAGGACTGGATCATGATATTTATCAAATGTTTCTACCTATAAATTTTAATTCCAGATTCATAATAGAGGAGGTAAATTTTATCAATGTCAATATAGGAAACATAGTATTGTTCCTGTAGATTATTAAGTATTTGGAGCCTAGGGAAAAAGAAAAGTGGTTGGACAATTTAATATCATTGAACTAAAACATTTAAACCATTAAAATATTCCTTTCAATATTCAGAATATGATATTGGTAGATTCCAATGATGAATCTACATTATTTTACGTGATTTTATGACATTTTTTATCTATTATCAATAATATGGTGATCTTTGGTTGATAAATGAGTAAATTTAATCCCAAATGTACATCAAAACACCCCTATGGGTTTGATCTAATGGTATTCATCTATATTTTGAGTGTTCCCATATGAATAGTTCTAGTTCGAAATTTTGTAATTTATTTATCTTAGAGATTAAAAAATTTGTGTGATTCTATATATGTATAAGTTTACTAGGTAGGAAAAACAGATCAAATGATATCCCTAATGCGTATTTTACTCTAATGTTAAGGGCTATTTTTATACACTTTCCAATGATATGGATTTATAGATAGCCTATTTGAGATTCATCTATCGAAATTTTGGAATTTATTCATTCCTGTTATTTATCATTTTTATCGATTATGAGGATATGTCTCTCAGTATATTTCAACTAATTATTGAAAATATCATGGATGTTTTTCAAGAGAAATTATTAGTGTTTCCACTTGTGTGTGTGAAAATGTTTATGATAGATCATATTCTAGGTACAAAAACCATTTAAATTTCTACATGTTTTTTGAATCATGTAGATCCTAGACTGCTTAATTATAAATTATTATATATTGATGTTATTGGGTTTATTTACCCAAGAATATGATATAAATAAACCCCATTATAACATAATATAATAAAATTTTATGAATAACTAAATAATATACATGATTCATCCTACATGAAGAAATGTCAATGGTTTTTGTACCTAGAATATGATCTATCATAAAAATTAACTAATTATTGAGTTGAAACACTAATAATTTCTCACAAAAAGGATCCTAGATATTTTTAATAATAATTTGAAATATAACGTGGAACATATCTTCATCATCAATAAAAACGATACAAAACAAAGCTGAAAGTATAAAAAAATTTGATTCATGAAACCAAAATAGGCTATCTATAAATCCATATCATTGGAAAGAGTATAGAAATCATCCTTATTAGTAGGGAAAATACGCATTAAGGAAATAATTTTACATGTTCTTCATACATAGTCAACCAATAAATACATAGAGTCACACAATTTTTTTCACCCTTACGTAAAAAAAATAATTCTCCAACAAACACTACTCTTATGGGAACAATCAATACTCTGATGAATACCCTCAGATCACACCCCAAAGGATGTATTGATGTACAGTTATAAATAAATTCACTTAATGGTCAATCCAATATCAATATCTTTATGAGAAACGATAAAAATTGTGATGAAGCCAAGTAAAATAATGTTGATTCATCATAGGAATCTACCATGATCATATTTTGAATATTGAATGTTATATTTTCATGGTTTAAATTTTTCAGTTTGGTGACATGAAATTTCCCAACCCCTATTTGTTTCCCTTGACTCTAGATACTTACTAATCTAGAGGTAAAATACATGTTTCCCATATTATCCATGAGATCATTTACCTCCTTTGCTATGAATCCAAAATTAAAATTTATTGTTATGAACATATGAAAATATCCGGATTCAGTCCTTTATATTATTTCATTCCAATCACCATAATTAATAGATGTATTTGTAGAACTCTAACAAAAACAATTAAAATTATCCATCTTCATGCATGAAAGAAACTACATCATTTTTTGATTGTAATATAATCATGAATTAATAAAATTTACAAACTAATAAAAACCCCATAGAGTCTACATGTGAAATAAATTCGAAAAACTATTTCCCAAAATGTTTTTCCATCACTACTCTAATGAGAATGACTAAAAAGATGCTTCAACCTTTTTAGGGATTCACTTATAGTCCCCAATAATATCCCTACTACCTAATGGAAAAATACTTTTTATAGTTCCTTTATATTTTAATATCCTTGTTCATAACCATATTAATATAAAAAAGGTTATAAAATTAATTACACATGTCATCACATCCTCTAAATAGTAAACTCTTGTGGTGTGAGTACACACCAATGAAGGAAAAAAGCATAGAAACAAAGTAAAATATGGGTAATAGTTTATGTCAAACTTGATTCACTAAACAATATGAATAAAAATTCTACATATGTTATCTCTCTATATTTAAATAATGAAATTATCAATAAAATAATCATGATATTAATTGCAAGGAAACCATATATTCTAATCAACAGTTAAAAAAACATTAAATGAGCAGCTCACTTTTCCCAGAATAAAATTAATGTCAATATTAACATTACATACAAATGGTGTCTCTATATATTCAAATATATAATTCATAGCCTCAACCCAAACCTCAATATATTATTCCTACCATCATTAGGAAGTAGAGGGGGATGTTGCAACTATTCTCAATATTTAGAAAACTCATTGATGGATTTCAATTCAAATGTAAACATATTAATGAATAAATAATATCAGGCAGAATATTGTAAATATATTGATAAAGAGGCGTTATATGAGGAACTAGAGTATTTTAATCAAAAAATTATGTGGGGGCATTCTCATCTCCACCATCTTGGTTCTCATTTGATGGCCATCTCTGTGGAATTCCACTGTAATTCCAAAATAATAATGAAAATCAAAAGTAAATAGTTTTTTCCATATATAAAATACAGAAATGTAGTTATAGGTGTCCCATTATACTATATAGACACCCTATGGTTACTTAAATCCTATGAGATATATTAACAAATCGTTATAAAAATATAAATAAAATATAGATATAAATAGAAGGGGAATAAAAAAATATACATATTTTATGTGGATCAGAAATAATATATATGTCCACATAGATTGAAAAAATCAATAAATATAAGTAAAAATTAAATGACTCAAATAATAATTATAGAAAAACCAGCTCAAATATGCTCATAAATGACCACTACTATCTAGTATCTTCTATTTTAACTTTGAAAAATCCTCACAGTTGAAAATTATTACAATATTAATTATGAAAGTAAAGTCATCCAAGATATATTAACCTATTAAAAATTCCTTAATAATATTGTACCATGTAATAGTCGATATTATAATAGTACATGTAATATTTTTTTCTAGGGCCAAGGGTCTGTAGACCCACAACATCGTGTCACTACCCATTAAACTCAAAGGGACATAAATGAACATGTTATTCCACGATAGTTGTAGAATTATATACATTATATGATCTTGTATTATGAGAAAAAATCATTATATAGATCAGGATCCAAAATTAACACAATATCCTTCTAATATTTTTATATGACAAACTATAATCCATATATGGTTCCAAAATAAGATAACATAATTAACATGATATCCCCCAATTATTGACTAAAAATGTATGCATTTCACATACATCACCGATTTTAAATATCGTAACTCATTAATGAGAACATGTTTTTTCCCTACTCTCTCATATTTTATACTATAAAATTCCAGTCACCATCCATTCAAAAATGAATACTCATATAGATACAACAATGCCTCAACTTATCATCCATTACTATCATTATCAATAGGACTTTAATATTATTGGCTCCTAGAAACATCATGAATATCAGAAACCTTTCATATAGTAATCCACTGATATTTTGGGATTTTAACTAAATATTAATTGCTTTACGATAAAATAGTACGTTCATTGCAAGACGTATATAAAAATGAATCTGTAAATATAATTCACTTTCCTCTTGATTTTTATATATATCATCCATGATTTTCGTCAACTTAAACATATTCATCCCGTATTTTTTTTAAATTTACTTTACCTCTATGATGTGTAACAAAACCCATTTCTATAATTTTTATTTCTAACATAAATAGTTCCTATATAATAAAACAACTAACCAATGTTATACCTTTATTTGTAAACATCTCCTCTATGTTCATCATCCACATTCCCCTATAATGACTATACCTTAAAAACATACATAGATAATTATAACCATTATTCCAGTGAATTATTACCAACTTTATTTATTAGTAATGATTTTTTTCAATTCATATTAGTGTAATTTATCACAACTCTCACCACATGAGAAATATCTAGTAAGGTATAAATTAGGATATACATAATGAGTCAAATTATTGAAGCATAACTAAAATTTTTCCTTTTACTCACCCTCTTATATTATAAGTAATTATATACATATTAATATTTAAAAATGTATTTATTTGGTAATAGTAACTATATTCTATTCTTGGATAGTAAATCTTCCTTTCATATTTTCATGTTTGGTGGCATTAGAAAATGTCATGACTGCAGGTTTATGCTTTGTAATGATTTTCATCAAGAGAATATAATTGTATTGACTACGAAATTTCTTCTTGTTCTCTACATCATGATTCTATTATTTCTCATCTTTTAAATATATATATTATACAATAATTATAATTTCATCCACATACAGAATATAATTAATCTATCCTTAAACAATAGAGTTTAAATATAATCATTTAATTATTCACATCAATATTATCCATTTTTAAACATGAATGTATCATCCTTCTTATTCCTCTTCTTGTGTTAATTTTTTAACCTGTGTAATTTTTTTTTTGATTTTTCTAGACACGTAATAATTTGATAGAGTGAAAATTAGAAAGGAATCATATTTATAATTTTAATTATAACGATATATATAAAGGAAATTAGTATTTATATAAATATAAAATGGATATATATTCAATAGTAAAATAACACTTTTAACCTACCTGTTGGTTGTATAATTCCCTACATGCTAAAAATTACATTGAAATATATAGATTCATTCATTAATTAGTTTCCACCACTAGCCATTACATATATTTCCTATTTCTATAATGTTATACCCTGAATAGGTATACCAATTTAATATATATTTCACTATTTTCTTGTAAAAAATGTCTTATATCTCAAATAATTTTGGAATGGAAAATCTAAATCTCATCCTTCAGGGATATCTCCAACCACCATAATTTTTTTAACAAAATATCACATTCATTGTATTCGTGTTATTAATAATCTACAAATAAAAAATAATATATAGATGATGAATTCATATTCATATATATTATTACTAATGATGATATCTTGAACTCCTAATTAGGATAATACAACAATGATTATGTTGTTATGTGATCTGGTACACATTCAAATTAAATTTTCACCTAGAATACATTTTCTTTATTCACACCATTAGATTAAATTGTATGATATTCCCTATAAATTAAACCTCCCTCTAATATAACATTCATAATTTTTATGAACTCATTAAAAATATAAGTATATAATATATATTAAAAATTCATACCAACATATATAATAAGGGTCATATTTTGTATTTGTTACATTATTTGACCCATAAATCACAATATAGTTGAACATATGAAAAAAAATTCAAATAATATAATTGATATAGTCTAACCACTATTACTGAATTTATCAATTTTTTTAGCTATTCAAGCATTTTTATAAGAGGAATTATATTTACTTGATATAAGGATCACTTCAAAAAAATTAGAAGCAACTGAAGGGGATATTCTTGGTTAAATAAATCCAATAACATTAACATCAAATACATTATAATGAATCACTATTTTATCTACATAATTCAACATAAATGTATAATTGTAAATGTCTTGTATACCGAGTATATGATCTATCAGAAATATTACCTAACATTCAAGTTGAATCACTAATAATTGCATACAAAAAACATTCTATATATTTTTTTGTAATATGTGGAAAAATAATGTGGAACATATCATCATAATATTCAAAAAATAGAAAATAGGGATGAATAAAATACAATATTTTGATAGTAGGATCACAAATAAGTTATCTATAAATCCATCTATATGGAAAGAGTATTAAAATCTCCCTTATCAGATGAGAAAAATACCCATTAGTGATATCATTTTTGGTGTTCTTCATACCTAGTCAACCAATACATAATTATAATCATGTAAATTTTTTATCCATAACATAAATAATTTAAAAAATATCTAATAAGCACTAATCCTAAAGGAACACTCAAAACATAGATATGTTCATTCAGATCACACCCCTATGTGCGTATTTATATAAATTTACTATTAAAAGTACTCAATGATCATCCTAAGATCTATATATTATTAAGAAGAGATAAAATTTTATGAACCCATGTAAAATAATGTTGATTCATCAGAGGAATAAACCAAGATCATATTTGGAATATTAAAAGGCACACGAAATGTTTTAGTTCAATGATATGAAATTTTCTATCCCATTTTCCTTTTCGATATACTCTAGATACATAATAATATGAAGAAAAAATACTCTACTTCATATATTAACCATGATAACATTGAACTCCACTACTAAAAACAAAAATTTAAATTTAAAGATAGTAAAATTTGATAAATATCATGATCCAGTCCTAGACCTTGAAGAATGTTTATCAACATAATCACAAGATGGCTTTGAATAACTGTAAAAAATATTTAAAATTATCTAACATCATGAATGAAAGAGACTCAATCAGGGTTTGATTATAATATAATCATGTATTAATAAAATTTAAACACTACTAAAATTACATTAGAGTATACTTTTGAAATAAAAAAACAATATCACAAAATTAATTTTCCATCACTACACTAATTAGATTCACTAAAAAACTACTTCGTTCTTTTTAATGATTTACTTAGAGACCCAACATAAGAACACCTCTACCCATAGAATCAATTCTCTATAAGGACCCTTTATATATTATTGACCTATTTTATAACCACATAGAAATAAAAAAGGATTAAAATATTCCCTTCATAAAAAATCATTCATGTCAACCCATTCTAAAAATAGTAAACCCTGGTGGTACCAACACTCACCAAAAAAAAGTGGAGAAACATAGTAAACCATGAATAATAGCTGATGTAAAACATGATTAGATAAACTATATGAATAAACATTCATCCTATTTGTGCTCTCAATATATAAATTTAGAACTTATCAATTAAATGTTGATATTCATTCTGAGGAAACCATATATTTTAATCTACCTATAAAATCTCAGCAATTGATCACCTCAATTACACTTGAAGAAAATACAAGAAAATATTAAAATAAAATTTAAGGGGTGTCTCCAGATGATCAAATATATACTTTATAGACTCAACCAACAACTCAATATATTGAGCCCACACACTTCAGTAAATAATGGGGGATGCTCCAAATATTTTCTTTAGTTAGAAAAATCATGAAATAATTTTCAACACAAATATTATTGTCAAAATGAATGAATAAAATAATTTATAATATTTTAAATATAGTGATAAATATGAGTTATAGTAAGAACTAGGGTATTTCACTAAAAAATAACACTGGGGCATGCTTGTGCCCTTCATTTTGGTTCTCGATGGGTGGCCATATCTGTGGAATTCCACTATAATTAAAAAAGAAAATTAAAAATCACCTATAAATAGTTTTTCTATATATAACATATAAGAAAATTAGTAATAGGTTACCAATTATACAATACTCACACCCTATTGATACTTCTATTCCACGAGCTCTTGTGATAGATCATTCTAAAAATATAATTAAAATAGAGATAAAAATGATGAAGGTGAAGAATAAAAATATTGTTATTTATGAAAATCATTAATAATATGTAAGTCTATATAGACTGAATAAATAACTAAATCTATGAATAAATTAAAGTGTTAAAAATTTAATTATAGAAAATCCTGATCTAATATGCTAAAAAATCACCACCATTCACTAGAAACATATTTTTTGACTATGAAAAATCATCATTATTGAACCACTTTTCAAATATAATGACAGTAGTTAATTCAAACAAGTTGCATTAACCAATTAAAAAATTGAATGATGATATTGTACCATGTAATAGTCAACTCTATTATAGTACCTCTTATATATATGTATGAGGCTAAGGGACTCGTGACCCCCAAATTTGTGTCATTGTCCATAGAATTGAAAAGGACTTCAATGAAAATGGTTTTCCATGAGAGTTGTAGACTGGTGCACATTATGGGATTCAATAATTAAAGACAAAATAATCATATAGATAATGCTCCAAAATTTTCACAATATCCTTCTTATATTATTATACCACAAAATATCCTTGAAATAAGATTCCATAATTAGACAACATAATTAATATTATATCCTCCATATATTCACTCAAGATCGATGTATTTCGCATAAAATATTTAATTTAAAGATGATAATTCATTAATCAGAGCATATTTTTCATCATTTACCACAGGTTTTAATACTATACTATTTCACTCACCATCCATTAATCAAGGAAAACCCTTAGAGACACAAAAATTTCTCCACTTCTCAATCATTTTTATCATTATCAGTTTCTCAATCAGATTATTAGATCCTAGAAACATCATCAGTATCTGAATCCCATAGTATATTATGCATAATAAAATGTGGAATTTTATCTAAATATAAATTTTTATGATAAAACACTACCTACATTGAATGGTTTAAATAAGTAGCAATCTAAAATAATAATACATTTTCCTCTATATATTTCTATATATCCACCCCGAAACATTAAGAAAACATATTCATCACATATATTGTTATGGGAATGTAATATACCTATTGGATGTGTAATAGAAGAAATTTCAATAATTAATATATCAAACCTACATAGATCATATATAGTTATACCCATAACAAGTGATACCCCACCTTTTATCGACATCGTCTCAATGTTTACCACCCTCATTCCCCTAAAATGACAATCCAATACAATCAAACATAGTTACTTCTTAACTTTGTTCAAGTACATTATTATCCACTTCATATATTTGAAGGATTTTTTCTCAATGTTTATACTTGTACTTTCTTACATCTCTCACTACATGACAAATATCAGGTCTAGATAAACTATGATATACAACAAGATTATAATTATAGATGCATAACAGAGAAAATTCTGTTTACTCAACCTCATAGATTATCATTGTTTTATATCTATTAATATTTGAAAATGGATATCTAATGTAATAGTATCAGTCTCCCATTCTATAATACTAAATCAACCATTCTCATTTTCAAGGTTTTTAGCTTTAGATAATGTCATGGTTTCTTATTCATGGTGTTTCTTTATTTTTATCAAACTATTATTATTACATTCACTATGATATTTCATAATGAAATCCACATCTAGATTCCATTATATCTCATCAACCCTGTATATATATGAGACTATAATCATAATTTCATCAACATGCTAAATAATATTAATATATACAAAAAAAATTTGATTTAAATATAACAATTTATTAGTCCAGATCATTTACAATCATTTTAAAACATGAATGTATGAATCATCATATTTCTCTTCCAAGTTTAATGCTATAACCCATGTATGATTTTCATGAATTTTCTCAAATTGTTTTCATTTCATGTATTGAAAAGTAGATATAAATTGACTTTATAAATTTAATCCTCAAGATAACTATAATGAAAATTAGACTTTATATAAATATAACAAGGATGTAAATCCTATACAGAAATAACACTAAGAACCTCACTGATGTTTGTCTGATTCACTAAACATAAAAAATTATAGGTGAATCCACACATTCATTCTATAAAAAATGAACCACAACCATACTTTCTATATATTTACTCTATATATAATTATATACCATGAATGGTTATACTCATTTATTCAATATTTCACTATTTTATTATGGGAAGTGTGTTATATCTCAAATATTCCTAGAATGGAATAAATAAATCACCTTATTCAATGATCCCTCCCACCAACCTATATATTTGAACAAAACATTATATTCAATGTATCCATAATATCAATAATCTATCAATAAAAAATAATATATAGATGATGAATAAATCAACCAATATCTTATCACTAATGAATATATATTAAACTATACATAATGAGAATACTCCACTAGTTATGTTGTTGTGTTATTTGGTAAACATTCGATAATAGTTTTCTCCTTAAACCATATTTCTTTAATCACACCATTAGTATTAACCCCATGAAAGTCAATGTATATGTAGCATCCCAAAAATATAACATTATAAATTTTTATGGTCTCATTAACAAAATAGGTATATAATTTATATCCAATATTCTTACCATCATATATAGTAACGGTCATATTTTGGATTTATTATATTTTTTCCAATTAAATCATAATATACTTATGAAAATATTAAAAAAACAAGAAATATAATTATTTTAGTATTACTAAAATGATTGAACTTAACTTTGTGGGTAGAGATTCAAATATCTGTATAGGTGGAATAGTATTACAAGACATGTTGAAATCATCACTGCCTCTTCCCTGGAGGCCGTCAGAAAACCCTGTGTGTAGCTTAATACTCATAAAATATTTATTTAATTTTTTATTAATCCAATTAACCAAAAAAATATACTTTGGTGTATATATAGGAGTTTTATCATATTAAATTCAATTATCAACACAAAATTCAATGGGAAGATGATTGTATTACTACGTTATACTTTAATAACTCGTGTATTTTAGGTTTGATCATGACTCATTCTACAATAAAATTTTCAACATCTAAAATATGTTTAATACCTATATTTATTATGTAAAAATTAACTACATATGTTTCTTAAGGATTCATTGATAAATTTAACATTATATATTGGGCCTTCATAGTGTTTTATAGCTGTATGTTCCCAAACATAAGAGTGTACCATGTCTAGTTCTATCTATCAGTTTCCTACATTATTTACAAAACTATTCAATATATTTATTTTTGAAGATATGATATCCATATAGAATAAATTAAATTGAAATTATATATTGTAGAATTAAATTTTATTGTAATAACCTTACCCATTCACGCTCATGTTCCATAACCTGTAATTCCACTATTACAAATAATTTTTTATGAAAAATTTTCTCAATGAATATCAATATCATGATTTATACGGTTAAATTATTTAAAACAATTGGTAGGATCCTAGATCCACTAGTAATATTTCATTCACCACTTCTATATAGGGTGATAAAACATACATAATAATGCTTCATGATTAAAATAATATTCTTTCTTATTCCAGTAATATATAAATAATTTAAAAAAATGATAAAGCTTACACTATTAGTTTTGATCAATTAATCATCCTTTATAATAATTTATAATGATTTGTCATCCATAAGATGAATATTTTATGAATACCCTAAAACATAAAAATATAAGAAGCATATATTCTCTATAGGATGTTTGGATGACTTTGATTCTGAAATCTGTTACTCCATTTGACTATCTAGATTCATCTACAAAACATTTATAATTCCTTTATTTTTTTCCCTACATTGTGTTCTATAACACCACTAATTTTTATGAAATATTTCATTTTGAAAAATAATTTAATTTAATTGATTTCATTGATAAATGGAAACACCGACTTTTAATGAATCAAAATAATCTACTAATATTATTATTTAATCACGGTCATTATAACTTAGACAATATAAATTTTTGTATGAAAAATATTTTTTATAAAATTATATATGATGGTTTTATATAAAAAAAATATATTAAATAATATGTACACAATTTTTTGAAAAGACAACATATTCTCTGATAATATATTTTTTTCAAAAAATTATTATTAATTTTTTATTATAATAATAAAATCGATATTTTTACACTATTGAGAAATTATTGATAAAAATAATATTTCTAAAATTAAACATGTCAAAATTATCTTGGAGTGAATATTTGTGATTTTTATGAAAACATTAGTTTTCCGATGAATACTGAATCAGTAGTAATCTTTCTGAAAATAAAATTTGTTTAAAAAATTTAAAAGATAAATTTTATTTTTTGTTGGTTTTAAAAGTAAAATTAGTTCTATAATATTATAATAATTCTAATTCAGTTCATTAGATAAAATTTCATGATGATTTATTATTTAAAATC
This sequence comes from Viscum album, assembly GCA_963277665.1. Lineage (NCBI taxonomy): Eukaryota > Viridiplantae > Streptophyta > Magnoliopsida > Santalales > Viscaceae > Viscum > Viscum album. Next base: position 1,222,990,720 of record OY728136.1, on the reverse strand, counting down.
ACTTTATACTTATATAAAACATTATTTTTGCGATCCAATTTTTTTGTCACATTTGTTATTTTAATTTAGAACTAAATACCTAATTTTTATGGATTTAAATGTGTCAATATTTATTCTATAGTTGAAATTATAATAATTACAATTATTTAATAATTTGGTTGTAATTTTGGGTCATAATAAATATAAAAAAACATGTAACACCAAAAAATATTACAATTTATTTCTGTAAGATTAAATTTACTTTCATTGATAGCTTATGATGCATTCCATACCATGTTTAAAATAAAATTTTATCCGTGCTGTGATAAGATAATTTGAAATTAAATTTTTAACATTTATAAGAAAATTATATTGATTAAAATATATTTTTTATGAATTAAAAATACAAAAAATTTCATGGGGTGATTTTTTGGTATTTTTATATATTTAACATTTTTTGATAAATTGTGAAAATATTATATTTTAAATTCAAAATTATGTTTTCATCAAAATAAAATTTAAATTATTACTAGTTATTAAATTAAATTGATTTACCAAATACATATATGAATAAAAGTTTGTTCAATGATAGCATTTTGATATTGAGGTTTTTTATAAAAAAATTATAATATTGTGAACTTTTAAAATTTTAAAGTCCCCTTTCTTATCACCTATAATATTTAAATTTAAAATTAAATTTTAGTTATGTGTGAACTGAAATTGGAGAAATATATCTATACTATGAAATAAAATGATTTATATATTAAAAAAGTACAACTTAATTTTTTAACAATATTAACATTGTATGCCTTAGAAATTAACTAGAATAGTTAATGTTAAAATTTTTTTACGAACAGGGGGAGTGGTTTTTGTTAAAACTATAATGATAAGAGTAAAAAGGAACTAAAATATTATTCTAATTATTGGGGTGATGTATTTTCTTCTATTATTGTTTTTTAATGTCACATATTATGAAAAATATATTTTTGTTAATTTTTAATGTTTTGGTATATCAAAAAACTCAATGTTGAGTGTAACATATGACCGAATCATTGTTGTGTGTAACAAAAAATAGAAAATTGTTTACAATTATTTGAAAAAAATATTTCACACAATATTGTGTTTTTAAACATCAACTCGTAAAATATTTCATCATATGAGAGACAATGTAACTCTTCTTTTCTAACACGTTATTCATGATTTAGTAATCTACATATATGAATGAAAAATAATCCTTCTTCTTATCAAATAAAATTGGTGATACCCAATGAGACATGTTACGGTAAATAAACTCCATAACATCAAGATAAAATAATTTATGATGAATCACTCTATCATATATATGATTCATCATATATGTAAAATTGTAAATGGTTTTTGTACATATAATATGGTCTATCATAAACATTACCTAACTGTAGAGTAGAAAAATTAATAATTTCTAAGGAAAAACATCCAATATATTGTCAATTAAAATAGCATATATAATGCGGAACATATTCTCATATTCGAGAAAGAATCATGAAAATATGGCTAAAAGAATTTTAAAATTCAGTATGTTGGATCTCAAAAAGGATATATATAAATCCATCACTCAGAAAGGAATTTAAAAATCACCCATATCATATGTGAAAAATACACATTAGGTATATCATTTGATGTGTTCTATATAAAAATTCAACCAATACACACAACTAATCACACAAAATTTTCTATCTCTAAGATAAATAAATTAAATAAATTATAATTGGTAGCAATCCTTAAGGAACACTCAAAACGTAGATGAATTCCATCAAATCACAGACCTGATGGTGTATTGATATACATTTATGATTAAATGTAATCAATGGGCATCCCAAGGTCATTATTATATTGATAATAGTTAATAATGTGACAAACCCATGGTAAATAATGTATATTCATCATAGGAGCCTACCAGAAATTTATTCTGAATATTCAAAGTCCCATTCTCATGGTTAAAATGTTTCAGTTCAATGATATGAAATTGTTTACCCTTTGTTTCTTTTTAATATAGTCGAGGTACTTGATAATAATGTGGAAAAATAATTTGTTTTCTATATTAACCATTATTACATATACCTCATCTACTACAAAATCATAATAATAATTTTTAGATAGAGACATTGGATAAATATCATGATCCATTCCTTGATTTCATAGTATTTCAATCATTATAAGAACTAGATATATTCGAATCAATCACATAAAAATAATTAATATTACACATCTTCATGCATGGAAGAAACTCCATCCATGTTTGATTGAAATATGTTCATGTATTATGAAAATTTACACTCTACTCACATACCAATAGAGTCAACTAATGAAATAAATATGAAAAACGGTATCCTTAAATGTATTTCCCATCAATAATCCAATGAAAATCACTAAAAAACTACTTTATTATTCATAAGTATTCACACATAGTCCCAACATAATAATCACACTATAGAGAGGATAAATTCATTATAGGTTTCTTCAATATATTAATGTCCTGTTTTATAATCTTATAGAAACCCCAAAGGATTAAAATGATCCACTAATAATTAATCTAACATGTTAGACCATACCTATATAGTAAACCATTGTGGTACCAGTACTCACCAATGATGGATTAAGTGGAGAAACTAAGTAAAACATGAAGAATAGGTGTTTTCAAAATTGATTAACAAAACTACGTGAATAAACAATCAACATTTGTCAGCTCTTTATATATCAATAATGAAATTATCAGAAAAATAAATCAAGATATTCATTAAAAAAGCCATATATTCTAATATACCTCTAAAATGACATTAAACAAGCATCTTACATGTCTTATATGAAAATAAATTTCAATAATAACATGATATTCATGTGTTGTTTTTATATGATCAAATATGTCCATTATAGGCTCCATCCACAACTCAGTATCTTGATTCCACCCACTATACTATATATAGGAGATGTTATAATTATTCTCACATGGATGAAAACTCATGGAAGGATTTCACCTCAAATATACTTGTCTTCATGCCTAAATAAAATCATGTATAGTCGTGTTAATATTTTCATAAATTGGAGTTATAAGAGGAACTATTGTATTTTACTCAAAAATTTGGGTGGGGCTTGCTCTTCCCCTCCATCTTTATTCTCAATTGGTGGCCATCTGTTGTTGGAATTCCACTGTAATTCCAAAATAATAATCAAAATCACATGTAAATAGTTTTTCAACATATAAAATATAGGATAATTAGTAATATCTATCCCTTTATAATATACATGCACCCTATTGTTTGATAAATTCTAAGAGCTCTTGTGATAAATCATTCTAAAAATAAAATTAAAAGGGAGATAAAAAATGGGAAGGGGAATAATAAAAATATAGATATGTATGTGTTTCATGAATAATATCAATTTAGAAATAGTCTGAGAAAAATAACAAAATATAAGAGTTAATTAATGGACTCACACACTAATTATAGAGAAACCAACTTGAATATACTCATAAATCCAAACTGTTCTCTAGTAACTTATGTCTCAACAATGAAAAATACTCATGGATGAACTACTATGCAACATTAATGATGAAATACATTTTATCCTAGTCACATTAAACAATGAATAATATTACATTATGATAATGTACTATATAATAGTCCACACTATTATAGTACCTCAAATATTTTTCTATGAGGCCAAGGGCCTTGAGACCCATAACATTGTGTCACTACCACTAGAACTCACTGGGACATTAATTAAAATGTTATTACATGATAGATGAATATTGGTGTACATTATTGGATTTGACAATATGATTCGAAATTTACATATTAATTAGGATCCAAAATTATCACAATATCATACTTTTGTTTTATACCACAAACCAGAATCCATATATGGTTCCAAATTTAGAAAACATAATTAATAAGATATTCAACACATAATCACTCCAAATTAACGTATTTCACAACAAAGAATGAATGAAAATATGATAAACCACTAATGAGATCATTTCTTCCTCTATTCATACAATTATTTATACTATATTATTCCACTCACCATCCATTCATCAATAAATACCCATAAAGGCAGAAAAAATTCATAAACATGTCAGTGGTTATTAAAATTATCAATATATATATCAAATTATTTGTTTCAAACAATATATGAAACCAATCTTATATTATCATTTTGATAATGTGGTATTTTAACAGAAATTTTTAAGGATAAAACACTTTGTTCGTTGCAAGATGTTTATAAATAGGAATTGAAAAATATAAAAAAAATTCCTCTATATCTTGTTATATATCCTCCATGATTTTTTTTTAAAAAAAATATTCATCCTAGATTTTATATGGAAATGTATGATACGTATATGATAGTTAACACAAATACTCTATATAATTGATATATCTAACATACATAGTTTATATATGATTAATCACATAACCAATGGAACACCTCCTTTTATCGACATCTCCTAAATGATAATCATCCACATTCCCATACAATGAATATCCATTCCCAATGTACATAAACAATTTTTAACCTTTTTCTGGTATATTATTATCAACTTCAAATATTAGCAATGACTTTTTTTCAGTTTTTATCCATGTACTCTCTCACAAATCTCATTACATCAGTAATATTATGCCTGTTTTAAATTATGATATAAATCAAGATTCAAATTTTTAAGATGTAACTAAATTTTTTCTATTTACTCAACCTCATATATTAACATTTTTTAGTATCTATTAATATTTAATAATGGAATTCAATGGTAAAAGTAATTTCCTTGTATAATCTTATAGTAAATCTTCCCCACACATTTTCATGGTAGGTAATATTGGATAATGTCATGGTAGCTGGTTAATAGTCTATCTTGATTTTCATCAATAGATTATTATTATATTCAATATGATAATTCATCATGAAATTTACATCTAGATTCCATTAATTCTCATTAACTAACTATATATATATGAGCCAATAATCATAATTTCGTCCACATACATAATAATACTAACGTATCCAGCAACAATTGAATTTAAATATAATCTTTTAATATTCCATATCATTTACAATCACTTTTAAACATGAATGTATCTCTATTTTTATATCTCTTCCAATGTTCTTAATTTAATCCATGAAATCATTTCTAGATTTTTTTAAACATGTATTTCCTTCATATATTGAAATGTTTCGATGAATCATCTTTCTAAATAGACTTTTTGAGATATCTATAATAGAAATCAGTATTTATATAAAGCTAAAAAAGATGTAAATTCTATAATGAAATAATATTATGAACCTCCTTGTTGGTTGTATGATTCACTACATGTAAAAAATATGTGGGAAATATATGAATTTATTCTATTAAAAAGGATCCAACACAAACCTTTCCAAACATTTCCTCTTTCCATAATTATATACATTGAATAGGTAAACCCATTTATTCTATATTTAATTGTTTTATTGGGGAAAATGAGTTATATATCAAATATCTATAGAATGAAATAAATAAATATAATCCTTGTATAGCTCCCAAAAACCTTCATCATATAACAAAATATTATATTCAATGTATTCATGATATCAATAATCTATCCATTAAAACTAATATATCGATAATGAATGCTTCAAAATATTTTTTCTCACTAATGATTATAACTTCTAATTCACATGAACATAATACTCTAATATTTATGTTGTTATGCACTCTAGTATATAATCGAACTCAATTCTCTCCTAAAACCCTTTTTTTTATTCACACCATTAGTTTAACTCCATGACAGTACATGTATATTAAACATACCTCGAATATAAAATTTTAAATTTTGATGAACTAATTAACAAGATAATTAAATATGATATATACCAACCTCTTACCACTATATATAATAATGGTCATTTTTTCATTTGTTATATCATTTCCCCTAAATCAGAATATATACACACATATGAAAAAAATAAAAACAAATATAATTGAAATAGTCTTAAAAGTAATTTTTAATTTTACTATTTAGGTATATATTCTACCATTGGTATAGGTGGAATTATATGTTCGAGATATGAATAAATATTCACCGCCTCTACCTAGGAGGTATTGGGAAAACCTCAGTGTAACTTCATTATCATAATAAATTTATTTAATTTTATATTAATCAGGATTGCCCAAAAAATTATACTGGGTTATATTATAAGAGTATTATCACATTAAATTCCACTATCATCATAAAATTTATTTTGAACTTTATTTTCATATAATTATATACTATCAAAAATCATTTATTTTTGGATTGATCATGAATCATGCTACACTAAAATTTTCAAATTTTAAATCTCGATAAATAGGTATATTTTTATATTTAATAATTAAATACAAATATTTCATAATGATTCATTGTTAAATTTTACATACTTTTGTTTTGCTTAATTTTATTTTATAGGTATATGCCCCCAAACATAAGAGTGTACCATGTCTATTTCTATCTGTATGTATTCTGCGTTATCTGGTAATATATTAGATATATTTATTTTAAAATATAAAATATAAACACAGAATAAATTTCATTGTAATTATCTCTGGAATAATTAAATTTCATTACATCCATATTATTCCCTTCCTATTCGTGTGTCCTAACATGTAACTCAACTGTTTTAAATCCTACATATAATTTCCTATCATAACCTTGTCCATGATTTTTTCTATCAGGATTCTTAGGAATATTTTATTTAAACCAAGATGTAGGATCGTTGCTCCACAGGTAATATTCCTTGAAACACTAATGATTAAGGTGATATTACCAATATATTAATGTTTGTATATTAGAATAATATTCCTTCTAATTCCAGCAATATATCACACATTCAATAAAATGAGAAAGCATACACTATTATTTATGATCCATGATTCATCCTTTATAATAATTTTTAATTATTTATCATCCCTATGATGAATATTTATAGAATACGTAAAAAAATATATGAAGCTCGTATTATCTATAGAATATATGGATGAACATTATAATATTATTTATTACATATTTCATCTATCTATATTAAGCATTAAAATATCAAAAATTCATTCAGATATATATTCCTATATCGGTTTCTAAAACACACCTATTTTTAATGTAATATTTTATTTTATAAAAATTTTTAATTTAATTGATATCATTGAATACATGATATGCCAAATTTTAATTAATCACAATATACTTTTAATATTATTATTTAAACATGTATATTTTAACCTATCTATTAACCATGTAAGTTTGAATAAGATTATTTATTTAAAAATTATGTATGATGGTTTTATATAAATAAAATATATTCATAAATAAATACATTATTTTTCGAAAAATAATTTTTCTCAAAAATTAATTTTTATTTCTATTTGTAAACAAATACTTAAATTTATATCTTTTCCAATTTTTGAAAATTTCTTTGTTAAAAAACGTAATTTCAAAAATAATTTATGTAAATTATTAGCTCAGAGTGAATATTCTTGGTTTTTATGAATTTTTTTTAATGAATTGTAAATCAATACCAATTTTTATAACAAATTATTATTTTTAATTAAGTTACAAGACCCATTTTATTTTTTGAATGATTCAATAGTAAAATTAGTAAAATTATATTGGTATTAATTAAATTCAGTTCATTATAGAAAATTTTGTTTTGAATCTATATATTAAAACATTTTATATTTATATAAATAATATTTTTTGGATACCAATTTTTGGTCACATGTTTTCATTTTCATTTTAAACTAAATAACTTAATTTATTGGAATTATGTTTAAAAATATATATTATATATTTGTAATTCTAATAATAATTATTATTTAATATTTTGGACTTAAAATTCATGAATAATGAATATTAGATATATATTTGTCAACATATAACATTACAATTTATTTATGTAAGAATAAATTTACTTTCGTTGATAGCTTTTGAAACATTCTATATCATGTTTAAAAAAACATTATTTTGTCACTCTAATGAATGAAAATATAAAATTAAATTTAAAAACCTATAAATATATTATTTCTGAAAAATATTATTTTATTAATTAAAAATACAAAAAATGATCAATGGGTTATTTTAACAAATTTTTAATGATTTCCCATTTTTTGATGAATAGTGAAAAATAAGTTATTTTAAATCAAAACTATGTATTCATCAAAAAAAATTAAATGTAAATTAAATTTTGAATTGGTATTAAATTAAATGTAGTTTAATTAAACATATATTAATACAAAATTGGTTAATGAAATAATATTAATTTGGAAATTTTAAATAAAAACCTTGTAATATTTTGAATATTTCAACGTTAAAACCCTCCTTTGATGTCACCTCTACATGGTTAAATTTAAATTTATATTTTTAGATTCTATAAATAGAATGTAAAGAAATGGATATATATTATGAAATAATAGAATTTATATTTTCAAAAAAGTACGAATTAAATTTTTACCACTATAAATATTGAATGAAGTATACATTAAGTGGTACAGTTAATGTAAAAATTTATTTATGATGGGGGGGAGTGGGTTGTGTTAATAATATAATGACAATAGTGAAACTGAGTTAAAATATTATTTAAATTAATTTAGTGATGTATATTCTCTTATGATTGGTGTTATATGTCACATATTATATCGAATATAATTTTGTAAATAATGAATTTTACTGTGTAAGAGAAAATTCAATGTTGTGTGTAACACATGAAAAATTCAGTGTTGCGTGTATGAAATAATAAACAATAATTTAAATTTTTTTGAAACAAATATTACCGAAAATATGGTTCATTTAATCATCAATATGTAAAATATTTCACAATATGAGGGACAAGATAAGAGTTGTTTTCTATCACAATTTTTCATGATTTAATAATTCACATATAGGAATATTAAAAAATTCATATTCTTATAAAAAAAATTATTGTAACCCAATATAATATGCATGGGTAAATAAATCCCATAACATCAATATAAAATAATTTATAATGAATCACTCTGCGATATACATTATTCATCCTATATGTAGAAATATAAATGGCAACTATACTTATAATTTATCAATAAATAATAGAACCAAAATCTCATGTTGAAGCACTAATAATTGTTTAGGAACAAAATACTAGTGATTTCCAATAATAAGTTGAAATATAATGTTTAACTTATCCTCATCGTCATGAAAAAATATAGAAAATAAGTCTGAAGGAATTCCAAAATTTCAATAGTTGGATCTCAATTATACTATATATAAATCATTCTCAATTGAAATAGTATAAAAATCAACCATATCATATGTTAAAAATAACCATTAGGTATATCATTAGATCATTTCTTTATTCCTATTCAACTGATAAATTCGTAGAATCATAAATTTTTAATCTCTAATATATATAAATTTAAAAAATTATAATAGTAACTAATATTGAGGGAACACTGAAAACATTGACGAATACCATCATATCACACTCCTAAGGATGTATTGATATGTAGATATGATTAAAAGTAACCTATGGTCAACCAAAGATCACCATATTATTGAGAAGAGATGAAAAATGTGATGAACCCATGTAAAATAATGTCAATACATCATAAGAAACTACCATGATCATACTTCGAAAATTCAATGGAATATTTTCATGGTTGAAATGTTTTAGTTCGATGATATAAATTTTTTTCCCTATTTCGTTTCCCTGGGATTCAGATTCAATATAATTTGGTGTAACAAAACTATTTTTACTATATTAACCTTGCGAACATTGAACATATCTTCTATGAAACAAAAATTAAAATTTATAGATATAAAAATTTTCTAAATATAATGATTTAGTTGCTAATGTCATAGTATTTCCATCACTGGAATCACTAGATGTGTTTGAATGAATCTGACAATAAATATTTCAAAATATCAAATTTATGTCATAAAAGAAACTCCATCTGTGTTTTATTATAATATGATCATTTAAGAATAAAATTTACACACATCGTACATACCAATAGAGTTTAAATAAGAAATAAATAAGAAAAAATATATCCCGAAATTTCATTTCCATCACTAATACATTTAGAATCAATAAAAAACAACTTTGTTCTTCTTACATATTTACTCATAGGACAACATAAGAACCCCACTGAATAGATGATCAATTATCTTCAGGGTTAATCTATAAATTTATGTCCTATTTTATAACAATATATAAATTCCAAAAGATTAAAATATTCCATAAATAATTAATCAGATAAGTCATTCCATCCACAAAATTGTAAACCCTGGTGGTACCAGTACTCTCCAATCAAGGAAAAATTCAAAAAAATACATAAAATAAGAAGAATAATTGATGTTAAACACGAATCACTAAACTACATGAATAAAAAATATATATATTCCATCTCTCAATATATCAATATTTATATTATCAAAAACTAAATCATGATATTTATTTCAAGAAAACCATATATTCTAATCTACCTAAAAATTGATATCAAATGAGCACGTCACATGTCGTACAAGAAAATATAATTCAAAATTAACATGAAAATAATTGGGTGTCTTAAGTTGATCAAATTTATCCTTCATAGACTCAACACACACCTCAATATCTTGGGTCCACCCTTTACTATAAATAGAGGGGGATACTGTATGTATTCTCTGATGATAGAAAACTAAGGAATGGATTTCTCCTCAAATATACATGTTGAATTACTGAATAACATCATGTTGATTCTTGTGAATATATTGAAAAAGAATAAGTATAGTAGGACCTAGGTTATTTTACTCCAGAAGTAGTGTGGTAAATCCTCATCCTCTACATCACGGTTCCCAATTGGTGGCCATCTTTGTGGAATTCCAATTTAATTCTAAAACAATATTCAAAATCATTAGTAAATAGATTGTCTACTTATAAAATATATGATAAGTAGAAATAGGTATCCCATTATATTACACAAAGACCTTATTGTTACTTAAATTCAGGTTACTATAGTGATAGATTATTCAAAAAATATAATTAAATGGGGATTTAAAAAAGAGGCTGGTGGGATAACAATATAGATATTTATGTGGCTCATGAATAATATCTATATCCATATGTAGTAGAAAAAATCCCTAAATATAAATGAAAAATAAACGATTTACACAATAATTACAAAAAAAACCAACACATATATGCTCATAAATCATCAATGATTCATGGTAACATATTTTTCAACTGTAAAAAATCCCAATAGTTGAAGAAAATAAGAAAATTAATCATGAATGAAATTTTAACCTATTTATATTAACTTATTCAAAAAATCCATGATGATATTGTTCCATTTAATATTCCATACTATTATACTACCACTAATATTTTTTTATGGGTACAAAGTAATATAAATCCCCAACTATGTGTAACTACCCCTAAAACTCATAGAGACTTCAATGAAAATATTATTCAATTTGGTTTGTATACCATTGTACATTAAAGGATTCTATTATTTGGGACAAAATCATAATTTGGATCAATATGAAAAAAATTTGTAATATCTTTCTTATATTATTATACCACAATCTATCACCTTTATATAGTTCCAAAATTAAAAAATTAATTAATATGATATTCTCCACATATTCACTCAAAATTAATGTATTTCTCATGAAATCTTGAATTTAAATATGATAATTCATTAATGAGAGCATATTTTCCCTCCATTCCCACAAATTTTTATATTATACTATTCCCCTAACAATTTATTCAACAATTAATACCCCTACAATCACAAAAATCCTGCAAATAATTATTCATTATTATCGTTATCAATATATCTACTAGATTATTATTTCTTATAAACATCTACAATATCATAAAGCCATCATTTATTTTTCTTAGGATAATGTGGTATTTTAATGGGATATTAATTTTTTTAAATAAAAAACAACATGTTATTTAAGATATGTATATTACTAGACATATAAAAATATAATATATTTTTTTCTAAATTTTAATATATATCTACCCTGAATTTTTCAACCATAACATATTCGTTAGATATTTTGCTATCGAAATGTAATCTACCACTACGATGAGTAACACAACCACTTTCTATAATTAATATATTTGACATAAATAGTTCATATATATTTAAACACATAACCAGTGGTACACATCCTTTCATCAACATCTCATGAATGTTCGTCATCCACATTCCACCATAATGACTATCACTTCCCATGGTAAATAGATACTTCATAACATTGTTCTAGTACATTATTATCCACTTCACAGATTACGATTTTCATTCAAATTTTATCGTGGTACTTTCTCACAACTCTCACTACATGAAAAATATAAGGTCATGTATTAATTACGATATATATCATAATTATAATTATGGAAACATTACTACTTTTTTTTGAGACACCCTCTTATATTATCACTATTTAAATATATATTAAAATATAAAAATGAATTTTTATGTTAATAGATTCTATATTCTATTCTAGTATACTAAATCTTACCTGAACATTTTCAAGGTGGGTATCTTCAGAAAATTTTAGAGATATAGATTCATGGTGTATCATGATTTTCATAAACTGATTCTTTTTGTATTCACTCTAATATATAATCATGTACTCTATATCTAGCTTCCATTATTTCACATCAATTATATATATATATGAGCCTACATTCATGATTTTATCAATGTAAAGAATAATATTAATGTATCAATCAAAATTAGAATTTAAATATAGTAAATTAATATTCTACATCATTTTCATCCATTTTTAAAATTTAATGTAACAATATTGATATTTTGTTTCTTAGGGTAAGGCTCTAACACATGTAATATTTTCTATAATTTTCTAGAAATGCATTCCATTAGTATACTGAAAAGTACCTATGAATCTACCTTTCAAAATTAATCTTTGAGATATCTATAATTGGTAAGAGTATTTATAGAAAGATAACAAAGATGTAAATCAAATGATTAAATTACATGATGATCCTCCATGATGGATGTCTGATTCACTACATGAAAAAAATTACCAGGAAATATATATATTCATTCAATTAAAAATGATCCCCCACTAGAATTTCCATATATTTACTTGTTCTATAATGTTATACATTGAATAGTTATACCCATTTATTTTATATTTCTATATTTACTTGGGGAAAATGAGTTATATCTCAATTATTTTTAGAATGGAATAAATTAATCTTCTCCATCTAGGAAATCTCCCACCATCCTATATATTTTATCAAAATATTATATTCAATATATTTATGATATCAATAATATATCACTAAAAAATTATATGTGGATGATGAATCAATATATATATATATATATTCTAACTAATGATAATATCTGTAACTCCACATGAGGAGAATACTCCACATGTTATGTTGTTATGTGATCTGCTACACATTTGAACTCAATTTTAATTTCTATCCCAATTTCATTATTTACACCATTATATTTAACTTCTTGATCATCCATGTATTTCAATCATCCCTTGAATATAACATTATTAATTTTGATTATCTCATGAACAACATAATTATATAATCTATGTCCATAATTTTTACCACCATATCTACTAATGATTATATTTTTGATTTTTAATATTAATTGTCCCTTAAATCAGAATATATATACTAATAATAAAAAACCCAATTAAATATAATTGATATAGTATTACCACTATTATTTAATATAATTATCAGTTTAAACATTTAACCATTGGTATAGTTGGAATTATATTTTCATGATATTATGAAATCAGCAATTCCTCTACTTTGGAGGCATTGGGAAACCCCTGAGGCTAGATTCCCAATACAAAAATATTTATTTAATTTCATATAATTATAAATTCCCAAAAAATCTATGGTGTTCTAATTGTAAGTGTATTGACACACTAAAATCTATTATCACATAAAATTTATAGGGAAACAAATTGTCATATTATGTTTTATCTTTAGAACTCATGTATTTTATTTTTGATCATGAATCATTATAAAATATTTTTTTCTAAATATAAAATATGATAGTTATATATATATATTTTGAAAAATTAAATAAATATTTTTCTTAATGTTTCTCTGAAAATTTTAACATAATACTGTGAGATTTCATGGTATTTTATAGGTTTAGTCCCCCAAAAAATATCATGTACCAGGTCTAGATCTATCCATCTATGTGCTACATTATTTGTCATATATATTATATAATTATTTTAAGAGATAATATAACCACATAGACTAAATTACATTGAAATTATATCTGATAGAAATTAATTTCATTACAATAACTCTATCCTTATCTTACTCATGTGTCATAGCATGTAATTCCTCTATTTTAAATCACAGAAATAATTTTTCATCATGACCTTGTCCATGAAATTTTATATCTTTCTCTAGTAGGATATATTACTTAAATAAAGAGGTAGGATCATTTCTCCATTGGTAATATTCCTTGCACAACTAGAGAATACAGTGATAAAACATAAATATCCATGCAGCATTATTAGATTGAATATTCTATCTAATTATATAAATTTATCACATGTTCAGTAAAATGAGAAACCATAGACTATTAGTTTTGATCCATTAATCATTCATTATAATAATTTTTTATGATTATCATTCATAAGCTAAAAAATTTGAAAATACCCCATATTATAATAATATAGTAATCCATTATTCTAAATATAATATATGGATGACCCTGATTCTAAAATCTATTACTCTATTCAGCTATCTTTATTCAACTAAAAACATCAAAAATTCCCCTAGTTATTTTTTCCTAAACATTTTTCTATGAAAACACTATTTTAATGTAATATTTTATTTTAGGAAATAATTTTATTTAATTTTTATCATTGATTACATGAAACACTGAGTTTTAATGAATCACAATATACAATTAATATTATTATTTAAACATGGACATTATAACTAAGCTATTAACCATGTAGGTATGAATATTATTTTTTTATGAAAATAATTTATGATTGTTTCATATAAATAAAATATATACCTAAATATGTACAATACTTTTTGAAAAGTCATTGTACACTTTAAAAAATGATTTTTAAAAAATATATATATTTTTCTTTTTATAAATATATCAAAAAATTGATATTTTTTACACTTTTTTAAAATTTAATGTTAATAAAATTATTTTTTGAGATAGCACATGTCAAAATTAACTCAAATTGAATTTCTGTGATTTTTATTAAAAGATTGTTTGTTTGATGAATATTGAAATAATACTAATTTTTATTAAAAATTTAATTGGAATTATTGAATTTACATGATCCATTTTATTTTTTGATGTTTTTATAAAAACAATTAGTTCAATTTTACTATTACTAATACAATTTATATTACTATAGAAAATGTTATGTTGCATCTTTATATAAAAACATTTTATAATTATGTAATCATTATTCTTGAAAACCGATTTTTTGTTCACATTTTCCATTTTATTTTATTCTAAATTCTTCATTGTCATGAATTTAAATATATAAATATATTTTCTATATTTGGAATTCTAATAAATATTATTATTTAATAAGGTAGATGTCATTTCGGGTCACAATGAATATTAAAGATATTTTTAACACCATACAACACTTAAATATATTTATATAATAAAACTTTTATTTTCATTGATAGATTGTAATGCATTCCACACCATGTAATAAAACATAGTCTAGTAACTCTGTGAAATGATAATTCAAAAATAATTTTTTAAAACTTATAAAAAAAATTTATGAGAAATATATTTTTTATGAATTAAAAACACCAAATTTAGCATTGGGTGATTTCCTATAATTTTGAGAGATGTTATGTTTTTTTATTAATTGTGAAAAAATTATATATTAATTGAAAACTATGTTTTCATAAAAATAAACTTTAAAATTCAATTATATTTTGAATAAGTATAAAATTAAATTTAGTTGTAGAATAAATATATTACTATAATTCATGATAATTAAAAAAATTTAATAATTTGTTTTTATAAGAAAACATTATAATTTTTTGAACATTTAAACTTTAAAAAACCCCCTTTCTTGTCACTTATATTAATTAAAATTAAAATGAAATTATTCACCCTCCGTGAATTATATTTTGAGAAATGTATATATATTATGAATTAATATAATTTCTATTGTGAGAAAAGTACAACTTAAATTATTACCATTATTAATATTAAATATAGAAATAAATAACTACCATAGTTATTGTATGAATTGATTTACAACGGGGGGGTTGTTTTGGTAAAAATATAATGATAAGACTGAAATTGATATAAAAAACTATTTAAATTAATGGGGTGATGTGTTTTCTTCTATGATTGGTGTTGTATTTCATATATTATTTCAAATATAATTTTTTAAATTTTATATTTTTGTGTGTAACACAAAACTCAATGTTGGGCGTAATTGTTGAAACATTTCAGGTTTTGTGTATAAGAAAATATGAAATAGATTTAGTATATTTGAAAATAATATTTCACAAAATATAGTGCTCTTAAAAATCAACTAGTAAATTATATCATCATATGAGGGACAAAAAAGAGTTCTTTTCTTCCCCCATGTTCATGATTTTCCTATACAAATATTTGAATTCCAAATAATCCCCGTTATGTCAAAAAAATAGGTTCAACCCAAGGGGGAAAGCTTGGGGAAATAAACCCCAGAAAATTAAGATACAATATTTTATAATGACTCACTCTATGATCTACATGATTCAACATACATGAAAAAATGTAAATGGTTTTTTTCATGACCCGTCCTCAGGGCTCGTATCGTGACTACCCCAAACCCGCCTTCCATAGGCCAGGGGCTGGAAACTAGCACCAAAGGTGTAAATCATGATAACCGGGGAGACATTGCCTTTATAAATTTAAACAAAACACCACAGTGTACAAGCGGAAGTAATAAACTATGTTCAAAATAAGTGCTGAAAAGTAAATGGGCCAAAATACAAACCCAACCGAAAGTACAGCTACTACTGAACGAAAGTACAACAGAAAAGACAAGCAGCTGGAAGAATAGAAGCAGCTCCTAGGTCGTCCATCTCAGATCCATCCTGAAGTGTTGGTACGGATAGCGCAGCTCCTGGATCATCCACCACGGATCCTACCTGAACGGTAGGTATGGATAACCTCCACAACTCTCTCGCCCGTCAACCTCTTCTGAGAATCATCTCGTCGTGAATTCCACCTCCGGATACTGACTCGCCGTGAGGTCCACCTCCGGGTACCGTCCAGCCCTCGAACACTCGGCCTCTATCAGTGCTACATGTCGTCTACATCCAACACAATGCGGTGCATGCATAGCCTGTGCAGGGGTGAGTATACGATACTCAGTAGGGACCCCGAGACCCTCAAGGTCTCACTAAATCCAACAAGGATAACCACAAATAAGGATCTCAACAAATAACCCTTACTTAGGTATAATCCCTTACTTATACCTATGTTATCAAGTAACCCATCTCAATCATGAGGAAACACAAAGGTTATGAAATCAACGGATAACCACTACCTAGGTATATGCCCATACATATACCTAAGTTATCATGTGACCCATCTCAATCATGAGGTAAACACAAAGTTCATAGACTCAGCTCAAACCAGGATTTTAATTACCTAAACTGTAACTGCTGAAGAGCCCCGTCTCTGACGAGTACAGTGATCTTGTCACGACTCCGAGGTAATTCTCATTAACCTAAGACTGCTGAGGTACTACTCCTGTCGAGTACCACAAGTCATCCACCCAAACACATTAGTTCTTCCCACTGGGGTCTGCCACCCAAAAACAGTAGTGCACCCCCCCCCCCCTTAATAGCTTGTTGAGGTACTCCTTATGTTGAGTACCGTGGGTCTGATGCCTGCTACCAGGCCCTCCTTCCACCATGGGTCTGCACCCAAACATAGTAGTGCTCCATCCACTGGGCTAGTCGACTCACTCCTAGTCGATTCGGTCAAGCAGTTGTCATGTCTCAGCCAGCTACACGGTCTCCGTACTCCGTACGCTCGTCTCTGTAAGGGTCCGCTCCACCAACTACATGTCGATATTCCAAGTATCTCAAAGGATCACCACGCCATAGGGGTCTCAACACAACATACGATGCGTCAATCAGATCCCTTATAAGGCCCCAACCTTAAATCTTACTTAATATTGAATTAAATGAATAATTAACATTGAGGATCTTTTCAGGTTTAGAGTTTTAGAGAATTTGGACATAACTATAACATCTCAAAAGATTACAAAGTAGTCACTTCTACTAAATTTCCATAAAAAAACTCTTAAAAAGAAACATGTCTAGTTCCATGTTATAGGTAGAATTACTTTCCCTTGATCCCATCCTTGACCCTATTCCACATTATGTCCTGTGAAAAACATTTCAAAAACTTGGGATGAGCATAAAAAGCTAAGTAAGGGATACACAAAGAATAAAAAATGTTAGTTTTTTCAAAACAAAAAGTAACACATGTATACATTATCAATGTAATACTTTTCACCTTCTCGAAGTAGTAAAAACTCTTCACTGAAAAAAGACCATTACTTACCCTTTTGTAACCAAAAGATTACCATAAAACCCATATAAAGATCACATAACATATAAAGGTATCTTGGGACATAAACATACTTAAGTGGAATAACCATAAGGTCGAATTCCACACATATCACTTAATGGAATAGCCATTCGGCCAAATTCAATACATACTTAATGGAAAATCCATACGGCCGACTTCTATACCCAATGCATTGGAGGTTATAACATAACCTCCCGTCCTGGTATTCACGGAACCACCCGTCATATGATTTATCACGTAACCACCCGTAAAATGTTCAAGTACCATCATTACACATAAAATATTGAAAATATAATGATTTAAATAACAGCATTTCATTTTCAATCACAATAAGTATTATCCAGATATTGAATTAATAAATCCATTTTCAAAAACCATTTAAAAGAGATTTTTGAATCAAAGTGTCCCATACCAATTTGAAGCTTTTAATGGAATTATAATTTTAAAACACTAACTTCCATATAAATAAATACTGAAAACCATTTTGAAAACATGGAAATTAAAGTTAATGATTTTGAATAATAAATCATTAAAACATTTAAAACAATATTTTTGTTAAATAGTTTTTAACAAAATGAGAGACTCTTGAATACAAATAATAGCAGAATAAAATTTAATTTAAATTTTATAATATCATGAGAATAAATGGTTTCATGATATAATATGTCAAAGGATAGTATAAACACCATATAAGAGTGAATTGGTGCATAACAACAATGAAGTCTCAAAAGAAATGTAAAATGAGATGAAATCCATTATAAAGAAGGTATCCTTAAATTAAGGATAAATAAATCTGATGATTATGTGTGACAAATATAAATACACCCAATATAAGTGGATATTAAGTGTAAAACAATAAAAATTTATTCACACATATTCAAAAGATGACATATTCAATAACTACATGTTGAACCCAAATAAATCGAAATTGGGTTAAGAAGTTCCCATGGTAAAATTCGACAGCCTAACGGCGTCACATAAAATTTTACAAAAATGGTTGATGAGAGAGATAAAGGGTATATCATCACATGGAAATAAAATTTAAATCAATAGTGATATAGACGAACATATCCCAACATAATAGTATGTGAATTTAAAGACATAACAAAAGAAGTCTTTTAAAAAGAGGAGGGTGAAAGGTTCCCTTACCGACATTGGTATCTTTCGAAACATACACCCCGTGGAAGAAGGACAATACAAAATTGATGTAAATTCTCATAAATGAATGTATATTACACAATGAGTAAAATATTGGTCATTACATACACCACTCAACGGAAATTGTGGCAAATGTAGCATAAATTTCACGGGAATAAAAGTGAGATGAAAAATCCCTTACGAAAACTCGGCAGCCTAACAGCGCCACTTAAAACATCCAAAAATGGAATGATGAGATCAAATAGGGTCTATAATCATATTAAAAATAATATTTACAGCAACAGGAATATTAAATAACATCCCCCAACATAACAATGAGGAGCTTAAAAGAAGTGACATAAAGGAGAGTACTTAAAAAGTATGAGAGAGGTTGGATCCCTTACCTCGGGTCTGACTTGACTCGATCGTTCTTTAATCTCCTGAATAACAAACTTGAGTTAATTTCTACTTCCTTAAGAACCTTATTCCAGTTTATTTTTCCTTTTATATCACTTATTACCATGTCTTGAACATTATGTAATCATTTAAGTTAATAATGGTTGTTTTGTCGTTATTTGGTACTTAAGTCAAAAGTGAACTTCTAATATTTAAAATTTGTTCACGTAGTCAAATATACATTATCTCAATAATGATATTCATGATTTGGATATCATATATATCATATATATCCATCATATACATGTATATATAATATTAAATAATCATTTAGAGGTAATAAATGAAATGAACCGTTCATAGAGACGGTAAGCCTTACGTACGCATGAACGCTACATTCATTGCTATGTCATATTAATGGAATTAAAACTAAATGAGAGATAGGTATATTTTTAATTACAGAATTATATTAGTCCTTTATATGTATCATACATCATATATATCCATTATATATACTTATAATAGTACATTACATTTGAGGATAAGAAATGAAATTCACTGTTCATGGAGACGGTAAGCCGTACGTACGCATGAATGATGCTTTCATTTCTATCTCATACTTTAATGGAAAGAAAAAAATAATGATATAAAGTTATATTATAATTTGAGTGTAAAATCATATATAATAACTTTAAATCCATCCTTTATACGTCCCACGTATGGCATTAACGAATCAAATCACTTTGAGGGGGCGGTAGTCTGCACATTCTAAAATGATGATATCGCGTATACCCATAATGGAATCCATAAAGGAATGCCACAAATAAAAAATACAGAAGCTTAAGTAAAACATAAAAATATTATATATCATATATAAACATATTGACATCTTATTGGACAACTTGGAAGGTGTTATATGAGTGTGGAACAATCAATATTTCGTGAGGCAGAAATTCGCCATCCACAGAAACAATATGTTCTTTAACCATTAGATGAAGGTGTGTATAAGTGTATCTCGAATAATTATTATAACAAAATCCTAGTATATATAAGATACTTGAGTTTTTACAAAATAAATTAATAAAAATAGTTTAGGTGGTTGGAGAAGAAAAATAAAACAAAAGAGCCCAAGTGAAGACGTTACCTTAAAATAGTGTAACTCCATTTGGTTTGAACCAAAAGGGTTTCTTGAAGAGCTTCCTGACTATGTTACGGCTTCTAGGATGAGGATAGGGATGTGGAGAGACAAAATGATCAGAGCATGGACGATCCAAATGTTTGAGAGGTGTGGGAAAGGTGGTAGATGTGGGGGCCTTTTATAAGAGGAGAGGATGGGCACTCTTGGAAAATTATAAAATATTACTTTATTTTCAAATGGTTTGCAGATTTTAATGGTCCCACATTGATGTGTTTCTAGGATAAGGTGATAAGGGTTCGAAATCAACCCATCCAATAGGTTTTTGACATGTTTAGGTCCTAGATTTTTCATTATCATTCCATTTTATTTAAATCGTCAAATAATGAGTTTATCGCTGCATCATCATGATGTCATAACGAATTTAATTGATTTAATGTCTAGAAATTATAAAAAATACTATGATGTAGGAAATCTTTTTATCTTTCCAATGACTATTCATAGTCCAAATTCTGACTTGTATAACCACATGTAAAATTTTTTTTAGTGAAACAAATCATGTTTGTGACATTTTTATTTTAACTTTAAATAAAAGGCATAAATGTCATTATCAAACCGAAGTGGCTCCATGGGGTACCAAAAATCAACCCATGGTTTGTCTTGGTTATCCAAAACTCATCCAATAGGGTTAGGACAAGTGTCAATATAACGACCCATACTTTACATACATTTTTATTACTTCAAAATTGAAGAACACTTATTACAACATATAACAAAACCATGAAAGGACCGTATAGGTATAGTGTCTTTAGAAACTAGAAAGCATAAAAAACTGGTTCATAAAGCATCTACTTTGCCTCCCATTTATTTCATCATATCTAGAGTCCTTTTTTGGCATATTTTACTTAATAACCTTCTTCCTGACCTGGGGAAATAAAAACATACAAAAGGGTCAGCTCAAATGCTCAGTAAGGGTAAACAAAATAAATATCAATCACATCATATACATAAGAACATAACTTTTTGAAATCATAACCTGCAAAAGAGATCACAATTTCATAACATGTGATAAATCATAGTAGTAAAATATAATCCGAATAATCATATCTTAAAACATGAAACTTTGTGGCACACACAAATAATCATTGAGAATCATTTCTTGTTAGTCAAGACTCATTTCCAATACTATCTTAGTGGGAAAAGTCCTTTTCTGAACCGAGTTCACTCCTCGTTTCAGTCCTATTTCACTGAACCGGATTAACCTGCCGTTCCAGCAATTTCTATCTCATGAGATATAAAATCATTACCCAATGCATTGGAGGGAGATTTAGGTCCCACCCATCTCATAATGATGTCATTCTTATGTGTGCCCCAAAATCATAAACCGTGCATCATAGCATAAGCCATGTAATAAAAATGGGAATCTTAATCATTGGGACATCATAAAACAATTCATATAAGATAAATTAATTCATAAAAATAATTCCATCACAACATAATCAAATCAATTTAATAATAGGGATAGAAATAGAACCCTTTATTATCATAGATGGAAAATAATTTTGATAAAAGTCATGAACTCCATTCTTGAGGAAAATATCCTTTCTACTTCAAATTTTTTTTTCCTTTCTCAACATGTCATACAATTTTAAACTAAAATAAGTTGATTAAAAATAAACATGAAAACATGTAAAAGAATATTCTTGGATGTTTTGTTTTAAAAATCCATTCATGCCATATAAGTTAAAAAAACATTCTTCTCGTACTTTTGTCAGAAAAGTCAAAAAAGTACCTTGTACGAAAAACGACAAAATATTCCTTTCATATCTTTTACTAAAAACTCGCCGAAGTGTAAAATAGGATTTAAACAATTTTAGGTGAATGGAAATAATATTACATATTGAGGAAACATTGATGTGGATGATAAAATACACCCCAGTAAATGCCAATGTATAAACAATCTCGGATAAAAATGAGATTGTGATATTTCTCTTACCATAGGTCCGATATGATTTTTATGTATCTGAACCTCAATTATAATGATTTAAATAATGTTATTGACTTATTCCATAATCATACTCATTTTTATGATATCAAATATGGTCATATTCTTAGCATCTTTATTAGTAATATTTCATCACAACTTGTTATTCGGGTGTTTATTACTTTTTGTTCTTATGCGTGTTTCGTCAAACAAATTCTTATTCTTCTCTTTAGGTTATAGATACCTCATTTCCAGAATGTTATTAGTGTAATATATATCATATTCACTCCTTCAATTCATTTATATAATCATTATGCAATGATGATCATGTAGAACGAGTCGCATCACATCGTGGAGACGGCATTCCGTACGTACGCACAAGCGATGATATCATTTCCATGATCATGTAATTGTATTGGAGTGTATGTATACAATTTCAGAATCAATATCACTTTACAATAATAATATATAGTCATTATTTACACCATTATACCCATCTATGTAAGGTGGTGGTGGAAAATAGATTACACCACGTGATGAGACGGTATTCTGTACGTACGCACGTGCGGTGATTTCATTTTCCGTAGGATGGATAGATGGTGAAATATGGTTGTTTAATACATATAATAACATATCAGTATATGATGGATACTGATATTATTACTTAATAATGAATGAACTAAAGAAGACGAAGTGGAAGAAGAAATAAAGATGAAAGAATCGGTAACAGACATTACCTCTTCTCTGAAGTGCTTCTTTGAGACCTCCTTTTAGGGAAATAAAATTCGTCTTTGAAGAAGACCAGGACCTCTAAGATGTCTCTAGGGAAGTGGAGAGGAGAATGTGGTAGGGTTTGGCCGATCTTGAAGGCTCAATGTGGTGTGAGGAAGAGAGGGAGGAGGTGCCCTTTTATAAGGGAGGAGAGGGGCACCTTTGGAAAAAGTAAAAATATTATTTTATTATAAAGTCAATTTCGGTTTTAAATAGCTCAAAATTGATTTATTTAGATGCTAAGGTGGGTATGGGTCGAAATAATCTCATACAATATAATTTAGACAAGTTTAGGTTCTTATTTTAACCTTATCATTTAGATTTAAAATTAAGTTAAACAATTTTACTTTTACCTTGTCTTCTTGTGTTCTTATACTATAAGGTTAATAAACTTACTATAAGCAGCCTAAATAACCCCAAGTTGTTTATTATTAATATATATAACCATATCTAATTCATTTGCCCTATCCTTAGATTTTTATGAATAATATAACAATTAATAATATAATATTTGTTTTAAAAACATTTTTATCTCAATTTTGACACTATTTAGTAATTGATTTTTCTGAAAATCATAAAAGAATTATTAGCTCGAATAAAGTTAATTAAATAAATAATAAAATGTCATATTAACCTATAAAATTAGTTTAATTCATAAAAAGTCTCAAATTACATTTATTTGGGTATTTATAACATCAATTATGTCAATATTTTATTAATAAGATACATACTGCATCAACTTTGTGTCATAAATATATTAAATTATTTAATGTCTAAAAATTAAAAATAAAATACCATTATGTAGGAAATATTTTTATCATTCTAATTAATATTTATAGTCGAATTTATATTATATATAACCTTTTATTAAAAATTATTTACTTATTAAACTTTGATATTAACTATTTTAACCCTTCTTTAAATAAATTAATAATAAATGTCCTAATCTAAGACAAGTGGGCCAAAATGGTCATATTTTATTCCTATGTTTTTTTGGTCGAATTAGGACATGTGTTAGGGTAATAATAATATCATTTTTACCCTTAATTACCCTATTTAGTTTTAACAGTGGTAAATAAAAGTAAAAAGTTACTATTTGCCAAAAATTATTTTTATCTCATTGAACCAAATTTTACTTATTGACATCTACCGTGTCTCTCGGATTTTTGAAATTCCACTCACAGAAGTGGTAAAATTATGTTTTATGAAATATTCAGTTTTTAACTACCACCTAGTGGTTTCACTATTCATCAAAAAATGAATGTTTTCAGAAAAATACAAAAATTTTACCCTAGGATAATTTCGATTTTCAAAATTGAAAAATGAAGTCCATTTTGAAAATAAAATTTATAAAATTTCAAAAAGTGGTTATTACTATTCATAACGGCTAGTTTTAATAATATTTTATTAGTATATCATTGTTTAGTGAAACTCGGTATTGCGTACGACGCAAGCTATCGAGGAAGGTCATGATTTCGTGTAAAGCAAGCCAAGTAAGTGTTGTGTGTAGAAATAGATTCCTTTGATGATTTATATAACATAAATGTCTCGGGTGTAACATTCTACCCCCCCTTAAAATGAATTTCGCCCTCGAAATTCATCACTATGTAACAAACAGATGAGGATACCTCTCCCTCATTATATCCTCAAGCTCTCATGTAGCTTCTTCTAATTAGTGGTTCCTCCATAAAACATTCACCAATCGAGTGGCCTTGTTTCGTAGGAATTTTTCACTACGATCTAGAATCTCTATCGGTTGTTCTTCATAAAAAAGATCCTTCTCCAACGGTACAAATTCTAAGCTGAGTACATGTGAAGGATTAGATATATACTTTCTCAGGAGAGATACATGGACCACATCGTGAACTTGAGAGAGATTCGGTGGAAGTGCCAATCGGTAAGCTGCCTTCCCAGCATGATCTAGTATTTAGAAAGGACCGATATATCTAGGGATCAACTTCCCCTTCTTTCCAAATCTATGGACCCTCTTCCAGGGAGATATTCGTAAGAACATTTTATCACCCACTTCAAACTCTAGGTCTTTTCTTCGGTTGTTGGCATAACGTTGCTGTCGACTCTGAGCTGCTCTTATGTGTTGTTGAATAGATCTGACCTTTTCTTCCATTTCATCAACGAGATCGGGATCAAATAGCTTTCATTCCCTAACTTCATCCCAGCAAGTTGGAGTCCTGTATTTCTTTCCATAGAGAGCTTCATAAGGATCCATCTGAATACTGGAGTGAAAGCTATTATTATAAGAAAATTCCACCAATGGTAGTTGTTGATCCAACCACCTTTGTAATCCATAGAGATAGCTCTCAATATATCTTCTATAGTTTGAATTGTTCTCTCAGATTGACCATCTGTTTGAGGATGATAAGCAGTGATGAAACTCAACTCTGTATCCAGAGTATGCTGAAGACTTTGCCAGAACTTCGAGGTAAATCTCAGATCCCGATCAGATATAATAGAAAGTGATACTCCATGAAATCTTACCACTTCCTTTACATATATCCTGGAAGGCTGATCCAGAGAGAAATCCACTCTAATAGCAATGAAGTGTGTATACTTTGTATGACGATCAACTATGACCCAGATAGCATTATTGCCTTTGGATGTTTTAGGAAGTCCTATGACAAAGTCCATAGTGATGTTTTCCCATTTCCATTCGGGTATGGGTAATGGTTGTAACATCCCTTTCAACTTCTATCTCTCAGCTTTAACTTGTTGACAAACCAAGCATCGAGAGACATATTCAGAAACATCTCTTTTCATGCCATCCCACTAGAAGAACTCTTTCAGGTCCCTATACATCTTCGTGCTTCCAGGATAAATAGAGAATGATGAACTATGAGCCTCATCCAGCAGCTCCTTCTTTAATTCGAGAATGGGAGGAACACAAACCCGATTCCTGAACATTATTATCCCATCACAATCAAGGTTGAATTCAGGAACATTTCTCACCTTCTTTTTCAACTCGACATCTTCTTTCTATGCCGCTTTAATCTTCACATATATATATGGTTGAACATTTATTTGAGAAAGATACGATTATTCCCCTTTCATTATAATTCCAAGATCCATCCTTTGTAAATCCATAAATATTTGATCTTTTGTGATCCTCATCCTGGATAAACTAGCATGGTCTTATCGACTTAATGCATCTTCCGCCTTGTTTTCTTTCCCATGGTGGTAATGAATTGAGTAGTCGTAATCCTTAATCAGCTCCAACCATCTTATTTGGTGCATATTCCGCTCCTTTTGTGTGAAAATATACTTTAAACTTTTATGATCATTATAAATATCACACCTTTCACCATAATGGTAATGCCTCCAAATCATTAATGCAAAGATTACCGCAGCTTACTCCAAATCATGAGTTGGGTAATTTTTCTCATGTATTTTCAACTGTCATGAGGCATAAGCTATCACCACATCATTTTGCATAAGAACACACCCCAATACCTTTGTGGATGCATCACTATAGATCACAAACCTTTCTCCACTACAAGGCAGTGTGAGCACAGGTGCACTGGATAACCCTCTTTTCAACTCCTTAAAATTCTCTTCACATTCCTCCTTCCAAACAAACTTAACTCCTTTCTGGGTCAACTTGGTGAGTGGATTAGATAATCATGAAAAATATTTCACAAAACGTCGATAATATCCAGCCAAACCAAGAAAACATCAGATCTCAGTTACTGTTGTTGGTCTCGACCATCATTCGATAACCTCTGTTTTTGCTGGATCCACAGATATCCCCTCTTTTGAGATTATTTGAGGCACAAATGAAACTTTTTAAACCCAATATTCACACTTGGTAAATTTGGCATAAGTCTTCTCCTTTATCAGGGTCGTCAATATAATTTTCAAGTGATCTTCATGTTCTTCCTTGATCTTTGAATAGACAAGAATATCATCTATAAATACTACCACTAACTGATCAAGATAGTCTCTAAAGACTTTATTAATTAGATCCATGAAGATAGTATGGGCATTCGTAAGACCAAATGGAATCACTATAAATTCATAGTGTACATACCTTGTACGGAAAGCCGTCTTTGGTATATCCTCCCTTTTGACCCTTAATTGATGATACCCTGAATGAAGATCAATCTTGGAAAATTATTGAGCTACGCGTAGTTAGTCAAATAGGTCATCAAGGCGCGGGAGAGGATATTTTTTCTTGATAGTGATATTTTTAAGTTCTCGATAATCAATGCAGATTTTCATTGATCCATCTTTCTTCTAAACAAATAGAACAGGTTCTCCCCAAGGTGACGAACTAGGGCATATGAACCCCTTATCAAGATTCTCTTGGAGTTGTTTCTTTAATTCCTGCAACTCAATTGGGTCCATTCTATAATGTATCTTTGAAATAGGAAAAGCATCTGGTACGAGTTCTATTGAAAACTCAACTTCACGATTCGGTGGAACACCTGGTAATTCCTCTGGAAAGACATCATCAAACTCCCGTACAATGGGAATATTCTTAATCGTGAGTTTCTCACTAACTATTTGAGATAAATAACCTTCATTTAGTGGAATAAATACCCATAAAATGGAATAAATTTCCACTGGAAGGTTATGTTCATCCTTGCATCGATAGAAGATCATAGATTGATCTGGAATATGAAATGTGACTTCCCTTCTTTGGAAATTTATATGAGTTCCATGAAAAGAAATACAATCCATGCCAAGAATCACATCAAATTCCACTATAGGAAATATCACAAGATTTGCAGGAAGCACTTTCCCACAAACTTCAATCGGAGAAGATTTATAAACTTTTGATGCGACTGTTGTGCCATTAGGGGTTGTCATAGGTAACTCAACATCTAACTTTTGAGGTAATACGGTGATATCCTTAGAAAATTCGTCAGAAATAAAGGAGTGGGTGGATCCAAAATCAAATAAAACATTTGCTACATTATAGTGGATGGTAAGTCTACCTTTCACCACATCGTTATCGTACTCCACATCGCTAATAGAAATTGCATGTTACTTTCCTTTGTCATTAGCATTAAGAGTTTGTTGACGTCGACCATCATCATCAACCCTTAGATTAGGGCATTGATTGGCATAATGCCCCATCTCCTTGCACATGAAACATTGAAGTATAGTAGAGTCATTCTGTGTATCCCTTCCTTTGTTTTCATCATTATACATCTTCTTCCCATCATTTCGGCATTCAAATGCCCAATGACCATCCTTTCCACATTGGAAACATTTACTTGTCCCTTTAAGACAACTCCCTCCATGTTTCTTTCCACACTTTTAGCATAAATGAAATCTCATCTTCTTTTCAGTGTGCTCGTTAGATTTTCCTTTGAATTCCATTTTCATCTTCTTATCAAAACCATCTGACTAATGGGTTACTCCAATCTCCATCACGACTTTGAGAGCACATCGAACAATTTCCTCGTAGCTATTGAAGTCCCTTATGGATAACGCCCTTCGAAGACTTGGCTTCAATCCACTAAAGAATCGATCGTTCTTACTCTCAGGTTGGATAATAATACCAGATGCGTACCTTGATAGTCTTGTAAAAATTGCTTCATAAGTACCAATAGATTCATCATCCTTCTACTTTAGTTCAAGAAACTCTTTATCCATCTTTGTTCGGAGAAGACAAGGGATGTACTTATTCAAAAATATGTTGTCGAACTCGTCCCATTACTTGGACTCAATTTCATCCATTTTCCTCGTATTCTTAATAAGATTCCACCATTGGTCAGCATCTCCTTCTAGACGATACACTGCTAGGATGACTTTATCATGTTCAGAACATTGAAGAACTGAAAATATCTTTTCAGTAGTACTAATACATTGTTCAGAAACTCATGGATTAGTAGAACCACTGAATGAATGTGGACACTGCCTCATGAAGGATTCAACAGAATGTTGCTCCTTCTTTTTCTCATTTGGAAGCCCTGCATGATTCATAGCTTGAGAAAGATGTGTGAGCATGGATTCAAGATTTTTCATTCCATATCCCATAATGTTTGGTTGCTCTGGGGTACAATCATTGCATTGACCATCGCATTCCGCATTAACATGGTTGAATCGGGTTCCAAACATTGACTAAAACCAAGAAGAATAGTTTGAGCGACACTAATTATAAACCACATAATCAAGAATAAAATTTCACTCTTAAGGTCTTATCCTTGGTTATTCATGGTCATTTATAAAACACAAAGATTGTGTTTTATGCTTATAATTATCCTTAGGGTTATTACTAAGGTTTTCACATCCTAGTTTCCAAAGGTTGACTAGACCTTTCCTTTGATACCAACTATAGTGGTCTGGATTTACTTCTAGTGGACTATAATTGATACCTATCAGGGCAAACCATGGGAGGCTACACCCCCTGGGTAGGACACACCACCATCCCCAGTGGCATCCATTTCCTCATTAAGCCCTTGGGCGGAGATCCATGCTTCGTCCAACGCTCACATGTAAGAGTTCCCAAGGATCAGATTCATTCCTACCTCCTTTGCCTCTGATACCAACTATAATGACCCATACTTTACATACATTGTTATTAATTCAAAATTGAAGCACAGTTATTACAACAAATAAAAAAACCATGAAAGGACCGTATAGGTATAGTGTCTTTAGAAACTGGAAAGAATAAACAACTGGTTTATAAAGCATCTACTTTGCCTCCCATCTATTTGATCATATCTAGAGTCCCTTTTTGGAATATTATACTTAATAACCTTCTTCCTGACCTAGGGAAAAAACATACAAAAGGGAGAGCTCAAATTATCAGTAAGGGTACACAAAATAAATATCAATCACATCATATACATAAGCACATAACTTTTGGAAATCTTAACCTGCAAAAGAGATCATAATTTCATAACATGGGATAAATCATATTAGTGAAATGTAATCCCAATAATCATAACATAAAACATGAAACTTTGTGGAATACACACATAATCATTGAGAATCATTTGTTGTTAGTCAAGACACATTTCCAAGACTATCTTAGTGGACAAAGTCCATTTCTGAACCGAGTTCACTCCTCATTTCAGTCCTGTTTCTCTTAACTGGTTTAACCTGCCGTTCCAGCCATGTCTATCTCATGAGATATATAATCTTTACCCAATGCATTGGAAGGATATATAGGTCCACCCATCTCATAATGATATCATTCTTATGTGTTTCACAAAATCGTAAACCATACATCATAGCATAACCCATGTAATAAAAATGGGAATCATAAACATCGGGACATCATAAAACAATTCATATATGATAAAGGAATTCATAAAAATAATTCCATCACAACAAAATTAAATCAATGTAGTAATAGGGATAGAAACATAACCATTTATTATCTTAGATGGAAAGTAATTTTGATAAAACTCTTGAACTACATTCTTGAGGAAAATATCCTTTCTACTTAAAAAACATTTTTTCCTTTCTTAACATGTCATAAAATTTTACACTAAAAGAAGTTGATTAAAAATAAACATGTAAACATGTAAAGGATGAATCTTGGAAATTTTGTTTTAAAAATCCATTCATGCCATATAAGTTAAAAAAACATTCTTCTCGTACTTTTGTCAGAAAAGAAAAAAAGTACCTCGTACGAAAAATGACAAAAGATTCCTTTCATATCATTAACTAAAAACTCACAAAAGGGTAAAATAGGATTTAAACAATTGTAGGTGAATGGAAATAATATTACATATTGATGAAACATGTATGTGGATGATAAAATACACCCCAGTAAATGCCAATGTATAAACAATCTCGGATAAAAATGAGATTCTGATATTTCCCTTACCTTAGGTCCGATATGTTTTGTACGTATCTGAACCTCATGTATAATGATATAAATAATGTTATCGACTTATTCCATAATCATAATAATTGTTATGATATCACATATGGCCATATTATTAGCTTCTTATTAGTAATATTTCAATACAACTTCTTATTCGGGTGTTTATTACTTTTTGTTCTTATGCCTGTTTTGTCGAATAAATTATTATTCATCTCTTTAGAATATAGATACCGCATTTCAAGAATGTTATTAGTGTAATATATATCATATCCATTCATTCAATTAATTTATATAATCATTATGCAATGAATATCATGAAGAACGAGTCGCATCACATCGTGGAGACGGTATTCCGTACGTACGCACGAGCGATGATATCATTCCCATGATCATGGAATTGTATTGGAGTGTATGTATACTATTTCAGAATAAATATCACTTTACAATAATCATATACAGTCATTATTTACACCATTATACCCATCCATGTAAGGTGGTGGTGGAAAATAGATTACTCCACGGCCTGGAGACGGTATTCCGTACGTACGCACGCGCGGTGATTTCATTTTCTGTAGGATGGATATATGGGGAAATAGGGTTGTTTAATACTTATAATAACATATCCGTATATGATTGATACTGATGTTATTACTTCATAATGAAACAACTAATTAAGAATATGTGGAAGAAGAAATAAAGATGAAAGAATCGAAAACAGACATTACCTCTTCTTTGAAGTGCTTCTTTGAGACCTCCTTTTAGGGCACTAAAATTGGTCTTTGAAGAAGACCAGGAACTCTAGGATGTCTCTAGGTAAGTGGAGAGGATAAAGTGGCAGGGGTTGGATGATCATGAAGGATCAATGTGGTGTGAGGAAGAGAGGGAGGAGGTGCCCTTTTATAAGGGAGGAGAGGGGCGTCTTGGGAAAAACAAAATATATTATATTATTATAAAGTCAAGTTCTGTTTTAAATAGCTCCAAATTGATTTATTTCAAATCTATGGCAGGGATGGGTCGAAACCCTCTCATATAATAGAATTTATACAAGTTTAGGTTCCTATTTTAACCTTATCATTTAGATTTAACATTAAGTTAAACAATTTTACTTTTATCGTGTCTTCTTGTGTTCTTATACTATAAGGTAAATAAACATACTATACGACACCAAAATAACCCCAAGTATTTTATTATTAATATATATAACCTTATATAAGTCATTTGGCAAAACCATAGTTTTTTAGGAAAAAAATAACAATTAATAATATAATATTTGTTTTAAATAATATTTTATGTCAATTTTGACACTATTTAGTATTTGATTTTTCAGAAAATCATAACAGAATTATTAGTAAGAAAAACATTAATTAAATCAATAATAACATGTAATATTAACCTATAAAATTATTATAATTCATAAAAAGTCTCATATTGCATTTATTTGGGTATTTATAACATCAATTATGTCAATATTTCATTAATAAGATAATTACTGCATCATCTCTGTGTCATTAATAAATTAAATTATCTAATGTCTAAAAATTACAAATAAAATACAATTATGTAGGAAATGTTATTAGATTTCTAATTAATATTTATAGTCGAATTTATCTTATATATAACCTTTTATTAAATATTATTTACTTATTAAACTTTGATTTTAACTATTTTAACCCTTCTTTAAATAAATTAAAAATAAATGTCCTAATGTAATCCAAGTGGGCCTAAATGGTAATATTTTATTCTTAAGTTTGTTTTTGGTCAAATTAGGACATGTGTTACAGTAATAATAATATCATTTTTACCCTTAATTACCCTATTTACTTTTAACCTTGGTAAATAAAAGTAAAAAGTTACTATTCACAAAAAAATTATTTTCATCTCATTGAACCACATTTTACTTAATGACATCAACCGTGTCTCTAGGATTTTTGAAATTCCACTCAAAAAAGCGGTAAAATTATGTTTTATGAAAATTTCAGTTTTTTAACTACCACTTAGTAGTTTCACTAATCATCAAAAATTGAAATTTTTCAGAAAAATACCAAAATTTCAACATAGGTTAATTTCGATATTCCGAATCCAAAAATAAAGTCCACTTTGAAAAATAAAATTTATAAAATTTCAAATAAGTGGTTATTACTATACATAACAGCTAGTTTTAATAATATTTTATTAGCATATCATTATTTAGTGAAACTTGGTATTGCGTACGATGCAAGCTATCGAGGAAGGTTGTGATTTCGTGTAAAGCAATCCAAGAAAGTGTTGTGTGTAGAAAAAGATTCCTTTGATGATTTATATAACATAAAATTATCGGGTGTTATAGTCAAGATATTTTCATTTTATTATAATATCATTTTTACATTAACTCACACTAATTACCTTTAATCGCGATTGATAAAACATAAAAGTTACTTTTCATCAGAAATTATTTTCATCCCATTGAAACACATTTTACATAACAATTAAAATCATTTAAATTTGATTTTTGAAATTCAAATAACAGAAGTGGTAAAGTTCCATTTAAACGAAATATTAAATTTTGTAACCACCACTTTGTGGTTTCACTTTTCTTAAAAAATTGAAGTTTTTCAGAAAAATACCAAAAATTTACCCTAAGCTATATTTGATATTCCGAATTCAAAAATGATGTCTATTTTACAAAATTCATAACATATAAGTTACATTAAATAATTTAATAATTAATTCCTCCTGTCAGAACAAATACCGTGTTTTTATGAAACAATATATATCAAAATATTGACAGTAGTTTAAGTCAAATTTCAAAGGGAAATTAATTCCAATGACCACTATTTGATTCAATGGTAAAAATATATTCTAATTTAACTTTAAAACCAATTCAAATGATAATCTAATCATATAAATAAATTAGATTAAAAAGAGCTTTTTAATTAAAATACAACATTTTTCACTATTCATTAAAAATTGAACTTTTTCGGAAAAATACCAAAAATTTACACAATGTAAATATTGATGTCCCGATTCTAAAGAAGATTTTTATTTGGTCTAACAGAATTTATAAGAGTGACCAAATCATTATTTAAAGAGGGTTCTCCATCAAATGGTGATTAATCGACTGTCTAAAGAAGATTTATGCTTAAAATTGGATTCATTCGCATTTTTAATCCTCTAAAATTTATTGTAAAAAGTAAAAATATTTGAAAAATATATTTAATCATTTTGTAGTTATTTATATTCATTCTCGCTATCACAACAGCTAATCGTTAACTACCATTAAAAATAATATTATTTTATTATTAGAGTGCAACATAAGATTCCCATGAAACATGATGTTGCATGTTGGGTATGCCATCGAGCATAACGTCCCCTTTAAAGTTATATTAATATTTTATTCACAAATATGGATAAATGTGAAAATGTCATCCTCTTTATTTACCCGGGGTGTTACACGTCTGGTCTGTGAGTTATTAGCCTTTTCATCCCAGGGACCCGGTTGGTTTCGTGTGCGAACCAGCCCAGCCATATCTCAATTGTAGCCTGAAATCCCATTCGGTATACTCATTGGGACCATTTCTCAACGTGATCAACAACGCCGCTGACGGTTCGTCAAACGGATGTCCGGTCTAAAAGTTATCAGCTTTTATGTTCTAGGGGCCCGGTTGGATTCCAGGTTCAATCCAACCCATCCACTATCCAAAGACAACCAATCCTGAGGAAAAGTATTCCAAAATTTTCGTCTCATCAAGAATAATCCAACAAAGTTGATGGAACATCTATCGGATGTCCGGAGCTCAAGTTATAAGAGTGTCCGCTCAGAGGGCCCGGTTGGTTTCGGGTTCGAACCAACCCCGCCATACCCAAAGGTCCCCAAAACCATGAGTGTAATATATCGAAACAACCGTCTCGATCCAAGAATCCCAACGCAACTAATGGTGCATCGATCGGAGATCTGAATCCCATGTTAATGGAAAAGTACTATTAACAGTCTGAAATGGGGGTTTTGGGCCCGATACCGACCCAACCCGAGACCCCCTGGGTCGGCCCAATCCGGGATGACCCGACCCGGGTCTGGGTCCAGCCCATTTGGGTGCGGCCCGGCCCAGCTGGAGCTGCCCGACCCGGAGAGCGCGGCCTGGCACGGTTGGCGCAACCCGGCCCGGCCTGCGTGGCCCGGCCCGGACTGTGCGGCTCGGCCCGGCCTGGGCGGCCGGTTGGTCCATCAAGAGGGCGCCACGCACGGCCATCATGGTCATTTCATTGCGAAAAATCGGGGGCAGCTTCCCCCTTTAATTGATCCATGACCCCCAGGTGGGGCCCACTCCCTTTGATAGCTGGGGTTTACGACCCCCGGTCTACCCCTGGTCTCACGCGGTCGTGGGACCGGTCTCCGGCCGCCACGGAATCAACTGCGGAGGTCCTTCTTGGTGGTGCGCTGGGCACCACCACCTCCTGGCGGGCGGCCGGTTTCGGTCGCCGCCTCTGGTCGCCCGTGCCGACAGGGTCTTCCGTGGACCACCGGACGCACTCCGGTGGTCCGTTTTGCCTAATGTCTTCGCCAGCGGTTCTAACGGGGCCTGCTCTTCAATGCAAAGTCTTCAAATCGCCTCTGCGGCCCGTTCCGTCATCACCCGTCAATCCACATGTCATTAAAACAATCTGCGGAGTCTTTGAGTTGCCTCTACAGCCCCGACTCCAGCCATGGTTTCGTTCGGCCTCAACGGTGCGGCGTGTCGGCGCTGCGCTTCTTCACCGCATTCTTCTTGTTACTGCATGGTGTCGTTGCACCGCGTGACATTGTTCATGTCGCGAAAAACACAACATCGAAGGTGGAGGAGAGTCGGACGTGTTCGTGCGGTCCGACCTCCTCCCATTAATCCGATACCAAGCTGCTA
Organism: Viscum album; assembly: GCA_963277665.1. Lineage (NCBI taxonomy): Eukaryota > Viridiplantae > Streptophyta > Magnoliopsida > Santalales > Viscaceae > Viscum > Viscum album. The sequence continues at coordinate 1,222,954,024 of OY728136.1, read as the reverse complement.
AAGGAATCGACGTTGGACGAAAAGAATAATAACTATCACAAATCCAAACCCCTACCTCAAAATTGACGTCGCGCGTCGGCGAGTCGCGGAAGCCTAACGTCATGGAAGACGACATCACGGAAGACGGCGTCACAGATCGAGGCTCCGTAAGCGTCGTTGGCATTCACCCGATGAAGGAAGCAGTTCGTCGTCATTCTTTGACGAAGGCGTCTCCCACCGGCTGCGAAGAGGGATGAATAACGACACGTCATTCACTCCTTGCAGTGACGGCGTTCTTAGTCGGGTTCTTGACATTTTTCGCATTATCCAATGAAGAAGACGAGTTCTATCCCCTCCATTTCCCCACACAACCCATCAACCAAAATAAATTAAGACTTTTCCTTAAATTATTCACACATTCCAACACTTTTAAAATTCAAAACTAATTCAATTAATTAATGTGTTCAATTAATTTAGTAGAGAGTGTGTTGGCATTCATTAAAAGTGAAGTGGTAATGTCACAACATTAAGGAGGTGTTTCAAGTGGATATGAGGAAGGTGAAAAGGTGGGGGCTCATGTGGGCCCCACCTCTCATTTATTCTCCCAAGATAAGTTACCAACCCAACTTCCACACAATGGATGAAACTACATAGAAGGAAAATAAAATTGGTAGCAAAAATTTTATTTTTATTCATTACATAACGGATTATTTTTATAACCACACCTGAGTAATCACAAATCTGGAAGGGGTGATCCAAAGAAATTACCAATGCTATGGTTTCATTGGGGCCCTCAGATTTCTATTCTGAGCACCGGTTCAAAAGATAGAAAAACCAGCTTGTTCGTTCACTGAACATACCCGAGCTAATCTTCAGAAATTGATTCTAGGAACACTGGGCCTCGAAATTAGGTGCCGTCCGAGACTCTGTTCTTGTATGATCTCAAAGAAATTTAAAAAAAAATTTCTTGAAATTTACGGGTGTTTACATTACTCCCACCTCCGGGATTTACATCCATGTATAGCTATAACACAATCTAGGGAAACAAATGTTGTCCTGACCACGCATATGAGCCTTTCACTCCCATGTCCTCTCTTAGAGGTTCTCATGTTTCCAGTGAAAGAGCACCTGAGGAATCGACCATTCATGTAGGACCCAATACTGTCCATCCTAAATCTCTACTAGAACCTCAGTGCATGTCGCCCTGTCATCGATGTCCAACTCCCTAAGGTCGATGATGGGTGAAGGATCATGCATGTATCTCCTCTGCTGAGGTATGTGGATGATTTCATGCACCCGATGCAACTGTGGTGGAAAGGTAAAGCGGTAAACCACCCCTCCTACCTTACTGAGGACCTAGAAAGGTCCATTGAACCTTGAAGTTAACTTTCCGCCTTGGCCACATCTCCGTAAACCACATCGAGGTGAGAAACATATAAGGACGTGGTCGTCATCCTCGAACTCAAGAGGAATCCATTTCCTGATTAGAACAGAAACTCAAAACTCCCGCTACCATTAGGGTAAGGTTTACTGACTCAAGAGTGATCGACCGCACCCTCCTGTGCATGATTTTATCCTGTGCTGCCTAGGGTTTCCTTTTCACTGACAAAGGAAAACCCATCCCGATGTTGTAGTAAGACCACAACTTATTTGCCTAATACAACCAATCTGAGCATGAACTGTGAATCCAATCCATACCGAGAAGAATGTCCTAAGGTATCGACACTGCCACCATGAGATTCCATCCAAATCTCTCACCTCAAGGGTCAGATCACACTGTCGGCGTAAATGTGATTATCGAGTCTCCTGCCAAAGGTATCTCTAGACTTGAGGATCATATCCATGGCTTACCGAAAACTCTAGGCCTGGGACAAGATTCGTGGAAGGAAGGAATGATTCATATCAACGTCTGTTACTACGACAGCTAGTAGTGGAAACATACCATCCCTTGAATCATTTTTAAAGCCATTTGGTCACACTACATGACTGCAGTAAACTAATCTCATCCTATGACCTCCAGTTCCCTGAGCCTGGAGGGGATAACAAAGGCAGGCAGTTGTAACATGTTGAAATGTATACCACCTCATGCTACTCTCCTAGATCTGCCTCCACGTCTGCTGCTCTGTAGATTTGTATGTCGTTAACATTTCCTCTTCTTGAAACATTTGCATGCCCAAGTCTCTGAGACTGGCACCAGCTCGCTGCATTCGAACTTCTAACATTCTCTAGCTCTATTCATTCAGCCAAAGAAAATTCAACCTCAAGGTTCTCTCTGGCACCCAAATGTGAGTAGGAATGCATAGATGAAAAAGTGATGGCTGAAATATCCTTAAACACACCACACTGAGAGGTCTGAGCTCTATATCACTGATCGAATTGTGTTCATTGAGTACTCGGAATGTTCGGTACGCCTCGATGAATTCTCGGCTATCGACACGTTGTCCTACCGAAGATATATAAGCTCTAGAAAACACTCATCCAACTCTTAATTCCAGTCCTGAGCCACCTGTGTGTCATGTTTTCCTCAGAACCTAAGGGTATCTGATGTTGTTACACATGTAAGGCTGTAAGCCTAAATGTGTCACCTACCGGTACCGCCGGTTGGAACTGTTGACCAATAGGTCGTGATGTATAGCTGACACACTTCCCGAAGGCACTATCTCAGGCATCGGTCCATGTACCGAATCCTCATCAATATGCAGACCATCCTCAGGGACAGTCATTAGAAAACACTAGTATCCAAGTCCACCATCCACTCTACTGATGTCTCAGCTAGGAAGAAAACTCTAGAAATCGCCTCTAGCCAGTGCTCTGCTGTCTAGGTATCTGCCTCGCCTCGTAACCTCAGAGGCCTCTACTACTAAAACTCGTGAAACACACTTTTCCAGTGTGCACAGTTTGCTAGTATAGATGGTGGCATCTGCTGCCCAATAGGTGGTGGTGCTGCTGGTACACCACCCAAGGGTAAAAATATAGTAAAAAGGGCCCTGCACCGGAGCCTCATCGCTCGGTGGGCCGTCATCGTGTACTATCTCAGAACTCCAACTAACTGTCTGCATGGAGACATCCTGAAAAGATGCGACAGGGTCAAATGATTGATAGCTGGTGCGATGAACTGGTTTGAGCTAACATTAAAACTCTTGGAAACACACACACAATCATTGTTTTAGTTCACAAAGTCGGAAATCAGTAGTCAGGGTCCTGGTGTACGGATAGGTCGGTCGTCGCACCAACAATGGACTCCCTAAACTAAAAACCACACATAGTTACCTTAACACTATTGCTTCACCGAAAGAAAATATCAGAGTCCTAAGTTCTACGGTAGAACTGAATCCTCTGATACCAATTTGTCATGACCCGTCCTTAAGGCCCGTGCCCTGACCACCCCAAGCCCGCCTTCCATAAGCTAGGGGCTGGCGACAAGCACCAAAGGCATAAGTCCCGATAACTGGGAAGGCATTGCCTTTATTAAAGTAAACAAAACACCACAGAGTACATGCAGAAGTAATACACCAAGTACAAAAGATGTGCTAAAAAGTAAATGGGGCAGAATACAAACCCAACCGAAAGTACAACTACAAATGAACACAATTACAACAGAAAAGACAAGCAGCTTAAAGAATAAAAGAAGCTCCTAGGTCATCCACCTCAGATCCTACCTGAAGTGTAGGTACAGATAATGGAACTCCTGGATCGTCTACCACAGATACTACCTGAAGAGTAGGTACAAATAGCCTCCACAATGCTCTCGCCCGTCATCCTCCTCCGAGTATCATCTCGTCATGAAGTCCACCTCCAGATACTGACTCGTCATGAGGTCCACCTCCTGGTACCGTCCAGTCCTGGAACACTCGGCCACTGTCAGCGCTGCTCGTCGTCTGCAACCAACACAATGAAGTGATGGAATAGCCCATGCAGTGGTGAGTATATGATACTCAATAGGGACCTCGAGACCCTCAATTTCTCACTAAATCCATCAAGGATAGCCACAAAGAAGTATCTCAATAGATAATCCTTACGTAGGTATAAGCCCATACTTATAACTAAGTTATCAAGTAACCCGTCTCAATCATGAGGAAACACAATGGTTGTGAAATAAACGGATAACCACTACCTAGGTATATTCCCATACATATACCTATGTTATCAAGTGACTCATATCAATCATGAGGTAAACACAAAGGTCAAAGAATCATCTCAGTCCATGATTTTCATTATCGAAAATATAAATACTGAAGAGACTCGTCTCTGACGAGTATAGTGATCATGTCATGACTCTGAGATAATTCTCACTAACCTAAGACTACGGAGGTAATCCACCTATCGAGTACCGCGGGTCAGCCACCCAAACACAGTAGTGCATCCTGCCGGGGTCTGCCACCCAAACACAGTACTGTACCCCTTCTAATAGCCTACAGATGTAATCCTTCTATTGAGTACCGCGGGTCTGCTGCCTACTACTAGGCGCTCTGTCCGCTGTGGGTCTGCACCCAAACATAGTAGTGCTCCATCCACTGGGCTAGTCGACTCACTCCAAGTCGAGTCACTCAAGCAGTCGTGAGGTCTCATCCAGCTACACGGTCTCCATACTCCGTACGCTCATCTCTGGGAGGGTCCTCTCCATGAAAAATAGGCCGATACTCCACGTATCTCAATGGACAGCCTCACCATAGGGGTCTCAACGCAATAGATGGTGCGTCACTCGGACGCCCGGTCTGTGAGTTATTAGCCCTTTCATCCCTGGGGCCTAGTTGGTTTTGTGTGCGAACCAACCCGGTAATATCTCAATTATACCCCAAACACTCATAGGGTATACTCATAGGGATCGTTTCTCAATGTGATCACCAACTCCGTTGATGGTTCGTCAAACAGAAATCCAGTCTAAAAGTTATCATCTTTTCTGTTCGAGGGGCCCGGCTGGCGCGGTCCGGCCCAGGTGGTGCGGCCTGGCCCGACCTGCGCGACCGGTTGGCCCGGTGCAAGCGCACCCCGCACGACCAACTTGGCTGTGCTGTTGTGAAAAATGTGGGGCGTCTGCCCCCCTTAATTGATCTGTGGCCCCCATGTGGTGGATGTCCCCTTTGACAGCCAGGGGATACGACCCCCGTCTCCACCTTTTCACGCGCGGCCTGGGGACCAGTCACCTGTCGCCGCAGCTTCAGCCATGGAGGTCCCTCCTGGCGGCGTGCCGGGTTCCACCTCTCGCCGCCGGCGCCGACAGGGTCTTTCACGGACCACCGGGCGCGCTCCGGTGGTCCGTTTTACCTTCTGTATTTTCCAGCGGTCCTCCCAGGACATGCTCTTCACTCCTAAGTATTCAAATTGCCTCTACGGACCATTCTGTCATCGCCCGTCAATTCGCACGTCAATAAAAAAATCTGCGGAGACTTTGAGTCACCACTGCGGCCCCGACTCTAGCCACGGTTACGTTCGGCCTCAACGACGTGGTGCGTCGGCGTCATGCTTCATGGCCACATTATTCTTGTTTCGGCACAGTGTCGTTGCACTGCGCGACATTATTCATGCCACAACTATCACAACATCGAAGGGGGAAGAGAGTCGGCCGTGTTCGTGCAGTCCGACCTCCTCCCATTAATCAAATAACAAGCGGCTAAAGGAATTGACGTTGGATGAAGAAGAATAATCATGAACACAAATCCAATCCCCTACATCGAAATTGATGTCGCACGTCGTCGAGTCGTGGAAGTAAAACGTCACGGAAGACGGAGTCAAAGAATAAGGCATCGCAGATCGAGGCTCCGTAAGTGTTGTCGGCGTTCTCCCAATGAAGGATGCGGTGTGTTTTCGTTTTTCGACGAAGGGGTCTCTCACCAGGTGCAGAGAGGGAAGTATAACGACACTTCATTCACTCCTTGCAGTGATGGCATTCTTCTATGGGTTCTTTCCGTTCTTTGTGTTCTCCAATGAAGAAGACGAGTTCTCTCTCCTCCATTTCCCCCACACAACCCATCAACCAAAATAAGTTAAGTCTTTGTCTTAATTTATTCACACATGAAAATGCTTTTAAAATTCATAACTAATTCAATTAATTAATGTGTTCAATTAATTTAGTAGAGAGTTTTTTGGAATTCATTAAAAGAGAATAGGTATAATCACAACATTAAGGATGAGTTTCAAGGGGTTATGTGGAATTTGAAAAGGTGGGGGCTCGTGTGGGCCCCACCTTTCATTTATTCTCCCAATGGTAGTTACCAAACCAACTTCCACACAAAGGATGAAACTATAGAGAATGAAAATAAAATTGGTTGCACAAATTTTATTTTTATTCATTACTTAACCCATTATTTTAAAAACCACACCCGAGCAAACGCAACTCTGGAATAGGTGTTCCTATGAAATTATCGGTGTTGTGGTTTCATCGGTGCCCTCAGATTTCGATTCCGAGCACTGGTTCAAAATTTAGAGAAACCCGCTCGTTCGTTCACTGAACATACTCGAGTTAAAATTTGGAAATTGATTCTGGGCACACCATGCCTCGAAATAATGTGTTGTTAGAAACTGTGTTCTTGTAAAATCCCAAAGAAATTAAGAAAAAAATTTCCTTGAAATTTCCGAGTCTTTACAGTTTTTGAAACTAGAATATGATCTATCATAAACGTTACCAAACTCCAAGTTGAAACACAAATAATTTCTCTAGAAATCAATCCCAGAGATTTTCAATAATATGATGAAAAATAATGTGTAACATATCCTCACTATCAGAAAAAGTAAAGAAAAAAATGTATGAAATAATTACAAATTTTTGAGTGTATGATCTCAAATAGGCTATATATAAAAACATCTCAAAGGATAGAGAAAAAAATAACCCTTAGAAAATGATAAAAATACCCAGGAGGAATATAATTTGATGTATTATTCATACCTAGTCAACCAATACATACCTAGAATCCCAAAAAAAATATTAACGATAACATAAATAAATTAAAAAATATCTAATATGAAATAATCTAGAGGGAACAATCAAAACATAGATGAGTATCACCAATCACACCCCTAAGGGTGTATTGATTTACATTTATTATTAAATGTACTGAAGGATCCACCAGTGATCATTATAATATTGAGAAGAGCTAAAAATGTGATAAACCATTATAAAATAATATATGTTCAACCAGGGAATCTACCAAGAACATATTTTTAATATTCAAATGCATAATTTCATTGTTGAAATTATTCAGTTCAATGATATAATGTTGTCCAACACTTGTTCCCTTTCAATAGACATCAAATACTTGATAATCTGGAAGAACAATACTCAGTTTCTAATATAACCCTTAGAACATTGACCTCCTCTATTATAGAAACAAAATAAAAATTTATAGATAGAATCATTTGATAAATACCATGAGTCAGTCCGTGATCTCATATAATTTTTATGACTATACTAACTTGATTGATTTGAATAACTCTAAGAAAAATAGTTAAAGTTATCTATCTCCATGCATGAAAGAAACTACTTCAGTCATTGATTATAATATGATCATATGTGAATGAAATTTACACACTACTCATATACCAATGAAGTATACTTATCAATAAATAAGGAAAACTATATCTATAATTGTCTTTTCGATCACTACTCTAATGAGAATCATTAAAAATATACATTGTTATTCTCATGGATTCACTCATAGTAACAATATAAGAACACCACTACATGGATGATCAATTCCCTATAGGGTTATTCTATATATTAATTTCTGATTGTGTTCCCATAGAGAAATACCAAATCATCAACATATTCCCCTGATAATTATTCAGACATGTCATCCCATCCAAAAAATAGTAAACCCTGGTGGTACCTTTACACACCAATAATGAAAGAATGTTGAAAAAAAATGTAAAACATGATGAATATTTGATGTAAAACTTGATTCAAAAAAATATATGAAGAAAAATTCAACATATGTGATCTCTCAATATATCAATAATGAAATTATCAAAAAAAACCATGATATTCATTCCATGAAATACATATATTTCAATATACACCTAATTGAAAATTAAATGAGCACATCACTTCTCCTATAATAAAGTACAATTGATTATAAACATGAAATTGAAGGGGTTTCTCCAGATGATCAAAGATATCCATTATAGACTCAAACCATAACTCAATATCTTGATTCTACCCTCTACAGTAAATATAGGGGGATGCTGCAACTATTTTCCCGAGATAGAAAAATCATGGATGGATTTCACCTCAAGTATAAATGTCCAAATGACTGCATAAAATCACGTAAAATATTTTGAATATATTGATAAAGAGAATTTATAGGAGTAACTATCATATTTTACTCAAAAACTAGTCTGGGGAATGCTTATCCCCTCCTTCATGGTTCTCAATGGGTGGATATATTTGTTGAATTCCATTGTAAGTCCAAAAGAATAACAAAAACCACATATAAATAGTATTTAAATATATAAAATATATAATAATTAGTAATATGTATCACATTATGTTATACACATACCCTATTTTTACTGAAATTCCAATATCTCTTGTCATTATAACCAAATAAAAAAAATTATAGGATGATATTATACCATTTAAAAGGAAACACTATTATAGTGCCTCTAATATGTTCGTACGGGGACAATGGCCTCCAGGCCTAGAAAATCATGTCACTTCCCCTAGAACATATAGGGACATCAATGAAAATGTTATTCTATTAGTGTTGTAGACAAGGGTATATTATAGGCTTGTATAATTAGAGTTAAAATTATCATTTGGACCAGGCTCCAAAATTATCAAAATATCCTTCTTATATTTTTATACCACACAAAATAATACATATGAGGTTACTAAACAAGAAAATTTAATTTATGTGACATCATCTAGTTATTCACTCAAAATTTATGTATTTCCCATCAAAGATTCAATGTTATGATGATAATTCATTAATGAGAACGTGTTTTACCACATTGTAAAAACATTTTACAATATATTATTCTACTCGACGTCCATTAATTGATTAATACAGACAGATACACAACAATGAATTGTCATCATATTCATTATTATAATTATCAATATTTTTATCAGAGTATTGGATCCTAGAAACAACAACAACATCATAAACCAATTGTATATTGTGCCTATGATAATGTGGTATTTTAACTGAATAATAAATTTTTAGGATAAAAAACTATGTTATTTACATGTTGTATATAACTATGAATCTAAAAATATAATATGTTTCCTTCTATATATTATATATATATCATCCATGAATTTTTTTAAACAAAACATATTCATCCCTTATTTTGTTATGGAATGGCACTCTACCTCTATGATGTGTAACACCAAAAATTTGTATAATTGATATATATATCATAGATAGTTTATATACAATTAAACACGTAAACAGTAGTACATAGATTTTTATTGAAATCTTTTCAATGGTTTTAATCCACATTCCCCTACTATTATTATCCATTCCCATTTTACATAAATACTTATAAACAATATTCTGGTATATTATAAACCCTTTCATTGATTAAAAATTGGTTTTTCAAAAATTATCCATTTATATTTTCATAACTCTCACTACTTCTAGAATAACAAGTCTAGTATAAATTATGATATAAATCATTAGTCTTATTATTGACACATAACTACATATTTTCAGTTTACCGAAACTTTTATATTATCAATGAATATATATATATATATATTAATATTTAAAAATAGATATCAAAGGTAATAATGACTATATTATTTCATAGGATTGTAAAATTTCATATATATTTTCAATGTTGTTAGATTCGAATAATTTCAAGGTTGCAGTTTCATTGTATATATTGATTTACATCAATAGATTCCTACTGTTTTCACTATGATATTTCATCTTGAACTCCACATCTAGCTTCCATTATTTCTCATCAATCTTATATATTTATGATCCTAGAATCCAAATTGAATCCACATAAAGTATACTATTTATTTACACATAAAAAATTGAATTTAAATATAATCATTTAATGGATCAGGTCATTTTCAATAATTTTAAACATATATTTATCAATCTTTTTATTCCACTTCCTAGGTTCATGCATTATCCCAGGTAATGTTTTTTATAATTTTATAAAAATGTATTTCATTCATTGATTTAAAATTTTTTACGAATCATATTTATAAATTCACTCTATGAGATATATTTAACAGAAATCACTGATTATATTAATTTAATAAGGATTTAAATCCTATAAGAAAATAACACATAAAACCTCCCAATATGGTTTATGATTCACTACATGATAAAAATTCCAGTGAAATTGATAAATTCAATCTATTAAAAAGGTTCCTCCACATTCCTTTTTGTATATTTCACCTTTCTTTGTCATTATACCAATAATATGTAGACTTATTTATTTAGGTAGTTGTCTATTTTCTTGTTGAAAATGTGTTATATCTCAAATATTTTTAAAATGGAATAAACTAATATACTCATTCATGGATATCTCCCACCACCCTACATCTTTTAACATAATAATATATTCATTTTTTTCAAGAGATAAACAATCTATAAATAAGAAATAATATATGTGGGTTAAATATACCCATATATATCTTCTCCCTAATGATGATATATTCTACTCAACATGATGCGAATACTTCACTGGTTATATTGTTACGTACTCTGGAACACATTCAAACTCAATTTTCTCAAGAACCCTGTTTATTTATTCCCAATATTAGTTATCACTGCAAGAGATTCCTTGTATATGAATCCTCTCTCAAATATAACATTTGTAAATTTTATGATCTCATTAATAACATAATTATATAATCTATATACAAAATTCTTACCATTGTATCTAATAATGGTCATGATTTGGATTTGTTATATTATTTGTCCCTTAAATCATAGTTTATATGAATAAATGAAAAAAACCAATGAAATATAATTGATATATTCTTACCACTACTGATGAATTTAACTATGTGGGTAGATATTGCACCATATATACAGGTGGAATTATATTTAATAGATATGATGATATCATCATTGCCTCTACCTTGGAGGAAATGGAAAAACCATGAGTGTAGCTTCAAACTCAAAAAATATTTATTTAATTTCAAATAAATCCAATTAACCAAAAAATTATTTCGTGTTATACATTTAAGAGTATTATCACAATAAATTCCAATATCAAAATAAAATTCATTGAGATCGTTATTGTTAATCCATTCAATATTTTCAGAACTAATGTATTTTATGTTTGATCAGGACAGGTTGTATAATAAATTTTTTCAACATCTAAAACATGATAAATACATATTTTTTTAATTTGAAAAATTAAATCTCTATGTTTATTAATGATCCATCAATTAATTTAACACAATATTGTGATCCTCCATGGTGTTATACTGGTTTAGGTCCCCAAACATAAGTGTTTACTAGGTCCAATTCTATCCATACATGGTCTATATTATTTGGAAAGTTATTCCATATATTTATTTTATATAATACAATATCCAAATAGACAAAATTACATTGAAGTTATCTTTAGAAGAATTAAATTTAATTATAGCAACCTTATCCCCTTGTAGATCATGAGTCCCAACATGTAATTCCACTAATTTGAATTTCACATAGAATATATTATTTCTACCAAGTACATAAAATATACTATCTGTCTTTATTTGGGTCTATTATGTAAACCAAGAGGTGGGATAACATTTCTATTTGTAATATTCCAAGTACCACTACTTAATTGGGTGATAAACCATATATAACCAAGATGATTGATTAAAATAATATTTATTCTCATTCAAGAAATATACACATTTTGAATAAAATCATAAAGCATAAACTATTAGTTTTGATCCATGAATCAACCTTTATAAGACATGTTTATGATTTACAATCTGTTAGATGTGTATTTATATAATAAACTAAACATAAATATATAGGAACCTCTTTTATCTATATAATAAAAATTTGACCTTGAATCTATTATATAAGACCCCATTCAGCTATCTATATTCAACTACATAATATAAAAAAATACCTTCACCTATATTTCCCTATATTAATTTCTATAACTCCTATTTTTTAATAAAATTATTTATTTTAAAAAATTGTATATTTCAATTGATATCATTGATTTAATGAAACACCCAATTTTAATGAGTCACAATATGCTGTTAATATTATTAATTAAACATGGCCATTATAACCTAACCATTAACCATGGAGGTATGAATAATATTTTTTATTGAAAAATATTTATGATGGTTTTAAATATTTATAATATATTCATAATTACATATATAATTCGTTGAAATGTCATCAAATTCTTTAAAAATATATTTTTCTCAAAAAATGATTTCTATATATTTTTTTAAAAAAATAATAAAATTGAAATTTTTTCCACTTATTGAAATTTTTTTGTTGAAAAAATAATTTATGAAATATGAAATGTCATAATTAGTTCATATTGAATCTTTGTGATTTTTATGAGAGCATATTTTTTCACTGATTTTTTAAACAATACTAATTTTTATTAAATGGATAATAATGTTAAACGAATATTCACGTTCCATTTTTTCTGGTTTTAAAAGTACATTTATTTTAATTATATAACTATTAATAAATTTAAATTCATTATAGAAAATTTTAAGTTGACTCATCATATAAAAAAATTACAAATGTAATTTTTCTTCGGAAACCCAATTTTTTGGTAATTTGTTTTATTTTATTTTTAAAAAAAATTATTGAATGTCTTGGAATTATATTTATAAATATGGATTACATATTTTTATATGTAATAATTAGTATTATTTAATATGGTGGATGTAATTTTGGGTCATAATTAATATTAATAATATGTGTAGCACTATACAACGTTAGAATATATTTATTTTAGAATAATGTTAATTTCATTTATAGAATATGATGCATTCCACAAATTTTTTTAGAAAAAAATATAAGATTTAATAAAAAAATATTTTTAACACATATAATTTTTTTAGAAACAAATATGATTTTATGAAAAACAATTACCAAAATTATCTGTGGGTGGTTTTCTAGAATTTTCAATGGTGATCAATGTTTGGATAAATAGTCATAAATTATAGATTTTGATTGAAAACAATGTTTTTTTCTAAATAAAATTTATATTTATATTATTTTCATATTTTATTAAATTAAAAGTATTTCAAATATACATGTATTAATAAAATTCAGATCAATGAACTAATTTTATGATTTAATTTTTAATAAAAACATTGTAATATTATGAACATTTATCCTTTAGAAACCCCCTTTCTTTTTAACTCTACTAGGTTAAATAAAAATAAAAAAATCTAGATTCTATGAATGGAATATGGAGAAATGTATCTATATTATAAATAAAAATACTATATATTTTCAAAAAGTACAACTTAAAATTTTACCAATATTAATATTTAATCTTAAAAACATTAACTTGTAATGTTAACATTAAAAATGATTTATTATAGGGGGTGTGGGTTGTGGTAAAAGCGAGAAATATGTGATTGAAAATGAACTGAAATATTATATAAATTTAATTTAATGATCTTATTGGTACTTTTTTAATCTTATTCCTTGAGATATCAAAATTCGTAGCAACATTCCACTAAATATTTCCCACATAAGAACTTGAATAATGAAAAAGTCCAAAACCTACTTTTTTCCTTTTAATATCCTTGATGCACTAATATATAGTATAAATAATCTTATTTTTTGTTATATTTATTATTTCTAATAGTAAATTATTTTTATTATAATAATGTTTTCCCATTAATTTTCTATGATGACATAATTACATAAAATGTCTATGATACACCAATTAAAACAATTTTAGTTAATAAATACTTTAATAAATTGTAATAAAAATATTTAAATGGCATTAAAATGAATGAATTATTGTATTACATTATTTTTATAAAATATACCATATTAAATTTTTGTTTTAATAATATATTTGAATTAAATTATTCTGTATACGTTATTGAATTCTATTTGAATTAATAATATCAAAATAGATATTAATGTTTTTTTATGAAAAAATATATTTTATTATGATATTTTAAATTATTAAAAATCCAATATTCTTCTATGTAATGTGTATATATCATTATATATCAAATATTTTTAATTCATGTACAATTTTTTTTTAATGAATTTATTGACCACTAAATAGTAAAAATATTTATTTAGGCAGTTAATGTTAAAGTGTGTTTATTCACGTCACATGAAAATGTATTATAATTAATTTCCAACAACGATATGATTTTTAGTTTATATGTTAGATATCATATTTATAATAATCGGTTCAAAATATTTTAATATGTATCAATTTAATTTAGTCATAATGGATAAGTTACATAGGTACGAAAATTAGTTACCATGGCGAAAACCCAAAACTGTAAAAATTGGGAAATGTATATGATAGAGAAGAATTTTTTTATAAAATGTTACATTTTTAGTGGTGGAGGTCTTTATATATAATATTAACCCTGCATTCAATTAATAATGAAGAGATGATTCAAATTAATTTTTATTTACTTATAATTAGTAAATAATTTTTATTATATACATGTATCCCACTCATCATCAACTGTAAAAGGGTACTCACTCTCCCCACTTATCCACACCTAAAAAGAAATTGGGATATTCCAAAACTAGATAAATTAACCTAGAAACATCACCTAAATCATATTAAACTCATTAATTCATTCTGAAAACAATTTGTTGAATGGTATAGTGAATATATGAGATTAATAGCCAAATGAGATGTAATATTCTTCTATAAACATCATTATTATATATCCTTCTTTACATCCATAAATTATATTAATATCATGATGGAAATTGAAGATTAGTTTCTTATTTATTAAATGATGTATTTAAATTTATTTTTTCACCTAATATGTACAAACAACCATAAAACGGGTTATGAAATATCTCTTCGTGTATACAGCGGAATATCGCCACACCAACCACTGTCATTTTTTTCCATTTCCACCTATCAAGAATGGGTATTATGATGATTATATAATATATATATATAATATATATATAATAATTATTAATTATTATTTATTGTATTATAAATATTTTATCATTCAATTACATTGAATATATGATAATGTCGCTTGTGTGTATGTTGGACTACCACCTCACAATGTGATGTGAGCCTGCAACCACTAAATCTTCACATGGAATGTCATAATGAAACATTATGTGATTACCTTTGATATAAATTAAATAATAACTATATTCTCGATATATTTATTCATTTTTCTACTATAATATTTATATCATTTTTTATTCCTTTTCAATCATGTAATGATGAAAAAATAATTTGTGTACATATAGACAATTGCCTTCACGATGTGGTGGGGAACAGTTTTCATCACCATAAACATGGATGAAAAATATAATTATATAATGTTGTATTAATTATATTATGTTTATTATTAAAATGTTAAATATTTATTTTCGCATTTCCATAATGATTGATGAGAAATCAAAATGTTACACATGAGAATGTACAACCTATTACCTCTAAGATCGTAATATAATTATTCTTGCTATAATAATAATTCAGTATTGGTTTTGAATTATAAATAACTAGTTCTCACCCATGCATTCACACGAAAATAGTTTTAATGCTTATTTTAAAGAAGACAAAACTATATTTCAATGTTAATAAAGAACATGAATATTTAATATATTGAAAACAAAAAATATCGGTACATAAATTTTTAATACAATTGAATGAAATAAAAAGAATTGAAAACATATAAGGAAAATAAAGAAAATAATGTAACATAGATGAATTTGTAG
Organism: Viscum album; assembly: GCA_963277665.1. NCBI lineage: Eukaryota > Viridiplantae > Streptophyta > Magnoliopsida > Santalales > Viscaceae > Viscum > Viscum album. The sequence goes on along the minus strand of OY728136.1, from coordinate 1,222,938,200 downwards.
GAGAATATTTAATACATATTAGAGAATATAGGAGAATATATAAGGAAAAAAACATAAGTATACCAACAGTGTACAAAATAAAACATTCATATGCAATATGGTGAATTTGAGAAAAACATATAGGAAAATATATATATATAAAATAAAGAACATAAATATTGAATATATTGAAATAAAAAAATATTGATTCTTAATATTATAATACAATTGTACAAAATATAGATACATCATTTTTATAGTAAATACATTTGGGATAAATACATTTTTAAACATCTATGAGAATATATAGGTAATTAAAAAAAATTTAGGAGGGAAAATTTAAATACATGAATGAAAAAAACATTCAAATGGACATTGGAAATTCAAAATATATAACATAAGTATTTATTTTTTTATTTTTTGAACTTTATAAATCATTGAATGTAAGTATAATATTAAGTATATCACCTAGAAATTATGTCACACTATACTAAAAGTAAGATGAAGTTGTAGGATGTCACCCAAAAATTATGGTACACTGTAAAAATATACATCTTTAAAATCATGTAACAAACTGTTCTACATAGACAAAAATGTTTAAAATAAGAATACCAGAATTTTCATAATACAAAAAATGAATGTTAACAAAAAATAAATTAGTAGAAACCAAAAAATATATATATTGTAAACAGTACATACAACATGATATTCATGGAAATTTTATTTTTTAATCATTGAAAATAGAAGATGTGATTTTTTTCATCTAAATCCAGTATGGAATGGTTTATGATAGAATGATTAGGATGATCAGACATGTGTTTTACCACACAAACTATGAAGTGTAATCCTGATATACTATACTAAACGTGCAAATTAAAACATCTCCTTTAACTAAAATAGGTCTTCTGCATGTTATGAAGCAAGCAGGTGTCTGATATGATTTAAGTACATGTGAATACTAACCCAGAAAAGTTACAATTATAGAAAAATTATATTCTAGTTGTAAATGCACTTTTTGTTGCATATGTAATGAATTGTATATATTTTCTCAAATTAATTCATGGGAATTTAAATCAAAATATAAAATAAATCTTCATATTTGATGGAATATATTCAACATGATAAATTGGTATCTCAAGGAATGGTTAAATGCACTTTGAAAATGGAAATGGAGAAATTTTTTTAGAGAAGTATAAGGTGGTCTAAACCGAAAATGTATTTCAGTTTATGGAAAACCTTAAATAGATATAACTATCAAATGAATCCACAAAATGATGAAACAATTTAAAATTGAGTTATATAAAACTAATAAATAGGACTTATTTGTTGAATGTAGTGTATAACACCAAATGAAAAACTAATAATATGCGATCAAAAAACATATCACTAATCATTTCTTAAGTAGTAAGAGAATTTAAATCAACAGCACATGGAGATGAAGATTCATCAAGAAATTGCAGAAGATATTAACCTGTTCAAAAAATAAATATCATCAATAGATAAATTAAGGTTTGATTGTAAATTTCATGTTATAATATATAAAAATAGAACATAAGATTTTTATCCAATAATTCAAAAAATGTTTCCATTAGAAATGTATAATCATTAAATTTCAAGAAACAATTATAAATCAGCATTGGGTGCCACTGAAAGAAACCTGGAAGCTATGAGGATTTTGATGATGGGTTACCAGGGCATATGATAAAATAATTCTATGAAATATCCGAGGGATACACATCTCAGAACTAAATTTTTATATTATCATGCATTGCACAAATGAAACTCATTGAATAGAACGGGTATAGAAAAAGACAACAAAAACCAATAACAAACACCAGGAAAATTACACAACCACCAGTGTCAAGAACCAGATCACCAAAAACATAGCCTCCATAATCAGAGATATATAATCAATTCACACCCAATCACCACTATCACACAATGTCCACCTTCTAGTAATTAGTTACCATGTTATACAATACATGCACCAGAAGAAACCATCAATTAACCCTAACTCATAGTTTCCATACAAGAATACCTGAAACCAAAAAAAATAAAATTGGAAAGGGAACTAATATTTGGGTTTCATGGTAGGGAACCTGATTTCATGGGTTCACGGTAGTATTACTCAAGAACCAACATAGCCAAATATGTTATCATGGATTGAATAAAAATATTAAAATTCGATTTTTCCTATCCTTTTTTTGTATGTGATTAGTTCTGTAATAAATTTTTAGTAACTAAGCCTAATTCCATCAGAAGGCGATGAAATATGTATATACTCTGTGATAAAATATGTATATACTTTTTATTTCTACGAGTTGGTAATGAGTAATTATAGTAAAATGTCATAATTTGTTTGTAATGAAAATTTAATATTAAAACATTTAAATTAACGATGAATGAAGGGAATATTTTTTTAGAGTACATACCGATATAGAAAAAAATAATCAAGGTCTTGTATTAACAATAATAGTTTAATCATATTTTTTAGTAGTATTATAATAATATAAATAAGTTTTTCATAACAGAATGATAGTATTTTATACTATTATTAAAAAGATAAAAAAGATCATTCCTTAAATTTCGGAAAATACATTTTGATTTTTTGGGTCTATAATTTAGAAATTGACTAAATATATATAATGCACAAATCAAAATTTATTTTGTTCTTTTAATTTATGGAGATTATCACATTCACTAATACTTAAAGTAGTAATGTATTATTCTAAAATCAAATGAGATTTAAGAATTTTTACTAAACAATGTAGTTATATAAAAATCTGGACAATATAGTGGAATTATATAAATATACTGCTATGAATTAATGTATATATTTTTAGACAACTAATCAAACAATGTATCATGTCAAATAACTCAATAACATACCTCCTAATGTGAACCTTCAACCATTTCATTAAATTTTTCTTAATAATGAATCATGGGGTCCCATAAATTTATGTTAGAGCCTGGGAAAATGACATATATTGGAACATGTTAATATGTAATAGGTGTGATGAACACATTAATGAAAAATGAAAAGTAGGACTATATTTTTGAATAAATTTTAATTTCCAACTACAATGATTAAAATATCATTCCTCTGTGTTAACCTAGTAGCAACATTCCAAATTTACATTTTCTATTGAAAATAGTATTTAGTGTACAAAAATGAAAATGCAGTATCGAAATTAATGGGATTCTATTAAGAAGAATGGAGAATCAAATCGAGGAAACTGGAGTACATGTATTAACAAATTGAGGATTAATGACAATAATGGTTGGTGAAATGTAAAATTATTTTAATGAATCAATTTATGCATGGTTAAGATAAAAGTGTTAAAATTTTATGTATAACACATTAATATAATTCTATTTTTAGAAATCTGTAAAAAAAAATCCATATGGGTGGATGGTTTTCATGAATTAACATGTTTAATACATGATCTAAATTATGATTCATGTATCTGAACTAATATACGGCAGAATATTTTTATTTTTCATGTACATAATTAATACTAAAATAAAATCTGGTTAAACATTAATGTATTTAGTGGATATGAAATACATATTTGAAACAAAAAACTGTAAAAACCCATTGGAATAATAGCTGGGTAAACAAAAAATTTATTAAACTATGCGTAGCCAAAAATAATATCTATTTATTATAATACATGAAAATTATTTTGTAATTTTTAAAAATGTAATTCTCTTAGTTGATAAATACTGTAAAACGTACGAAACACATAATGTGATTATTTTTCAGTGATATAAATCAAGCAGTATAGAATAGTGCACTATAGTAGCTACCCTGTGCAGCCCTTCAGTCTCAGGTTTTTCTCTCTTAATATTATCTTCCATCACCTGAATTCTCAAAATTTAAGGAGTATTGTACATTGAAATGAAATTTGATCGGAAATAATAATGTAAAGAAACTGTTTTTGTTACCCAAACAACAAAATATTTTGATCTAGGGGATCAAATAAGATAGTAAATAAGAATGAAAAAAATTAAGGAAGAGAATGATTATTGTACATTGAAATGAAATGTTATCTGACATAATGGATAATGTGTTGGATTGTCAATTGTAATAAATTAATGTATTTCAGGAATACATATGCACAGTATTGAAAAATTTACTATACTCCTTTAGATAAATATTATTGTACTATATTTCATTGTATTATATTCATATGGATTATCCGCAAATGAATTATACTCACAATAGATTCAACTCTTATGGGATGTATATATTTTTGTCATACATATGAATTATGTTGAAATAGATCATACATTCATAAACATTGATAATGAATTGGACTTAATTTATTCTAATGAGAAAAATTAACATCTAAGTTTATAGAATGAAACATAATTTTTTTGAAATGATTTATCAGTAGTAATTGCTATAAAAAAATCATTAAAATGAAAAGTAAGACACTATTAATTATATTAGGATCTACTTGTTTTAGAGGCTTCTTATCAGGGTGTTTATCCAGTTTTCTATTATGTGCTACCAAATTCACTGTTCATGTTTTTCTTTCAAGATACAAGTGTTTGTTGGAATAGTCATAGGATAAAATTTTTGAATTCAAGACATATAATAGCACAAAAATTTTTTTTGGCCGACTCATCTATGAATCTTTGACAATCGTATCACTTGGTCATCAAGAGCAGAAAAATTATTATTAATTTCCCCAATGCACAAAATTTTTATAAAGCAAACCCCTCATGAGTGTTCATTTCTAAACCATATATGATTCTTGCATTAACTACCAACCCATATTTAGTAAATACTTATCTAATAAGAGAATCATTAACATCAAAAGTCATATATATTTTCTTGAGGAATGTAAAATACAGATAGATAGTGTTCTAGTTGTTGGGAGACTATTAGAGTAGAGTAGGGAAACCCCTAATGTTTAGAAAAATCATCTAAGCAGGTATACTAAATATTAATAGATAAGATAATAAATAACCAAAAATAGTTTGTTAAATGACCAACATAGCTCAATATACAAAAAGATTACTAAATTATGAAAAAAATATTTCACAATGAAAATAGAATATAGAATGTGTTATTGAATGTTCCATTATATGTTATGAAACTAACCTTAAAAGGACCATTATTGGTTCTAAAAATTTTCCTCGGACATATTTTAGCTAAACAGGGAAACCCCTGTACTTTGTAATGAAATTAATTAACAGTCATAGTTTTTGAATACAAAGACATTAATAATTTATACATATTAATAACATCCAAAAATACCAAAAATGACATTGGATACCGACATAAGGCATAATTCTTAGATGAATATCTAAGAAGAATAATTTATCAACCAAATATTGATTTCAAATAACCAAACAGATTGAAATAGATGTAGAAATTGGTGAATTGGAAATATAAAAGTATTATAATGAAAAAATTAAATTTATTAAACAAATAAAAATTCTAAAAACATAATAGAGAAAATAAATATAGATGTCTTGAAATATATCATTTCTAATGCTGAGGAATTAATGGGTTACCAAAGGGAAAATCAAGGACCACGACTAAATAATGCATCTTCAAAATAAGCTATATTGGTTATGAAGCCTTTGCACAAGGATCTAGGAAAGAAATGAAATATTTAAGAAAATTGTGTACAATAAATTGTGAAACAATTCAACAAACAATCCAGAAATATCTAGACATGAGGAATTGGGAGTGACTTATATGTAAAAAATCTGGAAAAAATTAAGTTTGAACAACCTATAAGCATGTATGTTTTATGGATTCAATAAAAATATGTATTGTCAAATAAAATAGTATATAAACACCTTATTCCAGACTGAATACTGATTATTGATGGAGGGTAGATTCAGTCAAGAAAAGTAAAGTGTTTTTCTAGTTCTATGCATCTTCCTCTTCTTGAACTGATCTATGCATATCACTAATAATTTTCATGATACTCATAGATAATTAAAATTAAACATGATATACCATACTACGAAAATGAATTTTCTATAATGTTTACCATGATTATGCATCACAATTAGTGGCTTCAGTAAACAAAATTGATCATAAAAAAAAGAAAAATTACAAATTCAGTCATCTTGATTCCTTTTCAGTAAAAACAAAACATGAAAAAGACCAAGTTAAGATCCTAAAAATTCTAAATAAATAAATAAATTCAATCATGGATACAGAAACACTGAATCAAAATCCCTATAGAAGAATATTCAGAAAGGCTAATGTGTTAGTTCAGAGAATACGAGGGATGGTAGGGAAGGAGGGAGAAGTCAAGGCATTATATATTACATAGGTAATGAAACAAACACACTATTGTGATATAGTTCAATAGATAAAATAACATGACTTTTTTAAGTATAATCCATCCTAGGTTTTTTTCAGAATCATAGAGGAGGTATATGAAGAGATAGTGGAAGCGTAGCTGGTGGATGTGTAGGAGTCAGAGGTGGAGTCGTGGGAGCTAAATTTGTGGAAGACAGACGCATAAAAGCTCGATTGGTCAGATCCGGATGAGAATGTTCTGTAGCAGTAGAATACAGAGCTATACGAGGTGGAGCGATCATAGGCAGAACATCCAGAGGGTTGTTGATCATGCGAGCAGAGGTGGTGTTGTGAAGAGCGAACTTGAAAGAAGTTTAGCCAATAGAGGAAGGAGGATTGACTTCTATTAGCGAGGTTGGATGTATTGTGTGATCTAGGGCAGAGGCATAGGTGGTTTAAGTGAGGAATGTTTGGGGAAGTCGGATACCAATTGAAATGAAACCCTATGATCAGCTGATTAATTTTTCTAGGGATGGAGGCAAAGAGAATGGAATCAGATGAAGAGAAAACATGCGGAGTGGTAAATATTTGAGACGTGGAAGAATGTGGTGATGACATGTCAGCATCAAAATGCCTTTCATTAGTATGTATATAGATATATATGTATATATATAACAATTGTGTAATTATTATTATTATTTAGAAAAAAATATCAACAATATGATCATGAATGAGAAAATTAATGATAATAAACTCATGAGAAAAAAAATTATTTCCAAAAACAATGAAAAAAATAAATTATTATTAATAAACGGGTGATGATATAAAATAAAAATATTATATATGATATTATAAATTCTAAATTTGGTTATGTTTTTTGTTAAATACAATTTTAAAACCAATATATTATTGGCTAAACATCATTCAACCAAACAGATGTGAGATGTAATAGATTACGTCTAAATTTACATTCTATTAGAAATTATATGATATTATGAACCAATTAACCATTATGTGGTTTATATACTATCTGTTTGACATTATATATCAATAATAATTTATTATGAAGGGTATTTTATGTTGGAATTTTAATTATCTCATTTAAGGGGATATCACTTGAAAATTACAAATTGGTAGAAGTAATTTATAAATCTCACTTTTTTGGGTGTTAAATATCTCATCAAATTATAAATTTATTAAAGTAATTATTTGGTAGATATTTTATTTTTCTAATATATATATATAATTGTGTAATGTGGATGATTATTTTTTATTTCACATTACACTTTTACATTCTATGTCTACATTGAAATATATTTGATTGACGAGGATACATTGAAAAATATGTATCCATTACTCTATAACGTTATTTGAAATGGATCATTGTTTATGAATTAAATAAATTATTCGATATTTGATGAATTATTTGGGTATCCAACACATGGGTTAGATAATAGTTGTAATAAGACCCTTAAATCATTAATAGTTAATTGATATATATTCTTTAGCCAAATCAGATGGGCTTTTATCCCGTATTTTTGACATGTTTAGAGGATATATCTTAATAGTAGAGGTTTTCAGTGGACAAAGACACAAAGTCCAGTAATTAATAATTTCATTCATTTAATATTAAATTTTTATTATTCAGGATGCGATCAAAATGACACTATCTATGGATACATATAATTAATTTTTATTGATTAATTTAATGTGGTTTCAGTTATTTATCTTTCCATATTGATTATTCTTATAGATGAATGATAGCTTCTAATATACTAAACCCTTACTATGAATTTTATATGACCCTTATTTTGTTTCACATCAAAATGATATAAATATTAAGTCTATGGGGCATGCAAAATATTCTCCCCTTTATTTACTCATGGGGTATAAATACAAACCATGAAAATATTTTATGATTATTCACATATATATTTTTTGAAATACATATCAATATAATGTTCATTATATCTTGGATAATGAAAATAGTAATCTAAAAAAGTGAAAGGGTTTTATGATATGATCTCATTATTTATGAGGATTGTTTATGATTATTCTTCTAATGATGAAATCTTATGATCTATATATCAAGAAACACTTGAATATTATATTCATAAAGGTATTTTTGTAAATAATAAGTTTTCTTTTAATGTCCTAATATTTATGTAATCACGATTCGAAAATATTGTTTTTGAAGGAGAAGATTTATTATTTCTCTCTTTGGGGGAAAAATTTGTACTCATATAAATCTATATTTTATTAAAATAACCTAAAGAGTGTTTTTACTATTTTCAAATGACTATATTTAGTAACATCTAACATTTATTCATTTAAAACGTTTAATGTAATATATTTTACCTTTTATAGACATGGTACTTAGGACTATTTTTTAAAATTTTGAATTGAATAATAATTTTATAATGTATGAAAAAATGGTATTTGAAACCATCAACACCACACAATGATTTAAATATTCTTTTAAAAGATTATAAATTTTTAAATGAAATTAATTCATTTATATTTGAGAGTATTATTTATTTAAAAAACTTATTTTAAAAGTTGATACAGTATTTTAAATATAACTATTTTATTGTTATTTTAATGTTATTTATATTCATCAATGAAATCATCATATGATTATTATTATGCCTAATTGGAAATATTTTCCAACTATAACAACCTAATTCAATCTAGGAAGGGTTTATTATTATAAAGAAATTCTATATATGACAGATATTCATTTTAAATAATCTATGTTTATAAAACCCAATTATTTTTCCACAGGTTATGTTAGGATGAATTTATATAATAGTTAGCAAACCTACTTATTCTTCCTGGGTTATGAAAAGATGAAATATTTTGGGAAACTATTTTCTTTTCATGTGTTATGATATGATGAATTATTTTTTATTATTTGAATCAAATATAAGAGGTAATAATTTTTTTATGGGTGGTACAAGAATTATGTATCTATATTTTTCATTAGGAAAATTGTGATATATAATGAGATTAAAAATACGTGAATTGGGATTGAACACATACCAGTAATAGAGTATTTCCACTATGATAGTCTTGAATGTAATCCTTGAATACACTAATGGTTTTGAGAGTGCTACAATTCTACTATGATAATCATGTAAATAGGTCTTCGATAACAAGAAAATGATCTTATATTATTATGTGTATGATAGAAAAATCTATATTATTCCATTATTATTCTCTCATATATTATGTTTTATGATTACATTATGGTTTATGTATTATGAACTTCCATGATTTATTCCATGATTCAGTTTTAGATTATTATATCTAGGGTATTATTTTAAACTGTTATTATCATGTTCTCATACACTTATGGACAGGTTATGCTTATGCGATCCTTGATATATCCCTTATTTACCATTATTAATGATCTAATATCACCCTTTTCTATGATTCAAATCCATAGGATATATATAAATGAATTATGTATGATGTGTCTACAAAGGTTTCTAGTTGTGAAAAATATAGTGGGATATGATGTAGCTCACTTATGAAATTGTTTTTTAATATATATATGTTTACAACGATTCATGTCATATATGATTGTAGTGGATACTATTATATTATGCAGTGAATATTAAAATAATAATATTTAATATAAATATAAGAAATATATAGATAACTATAGTTGTAATAGGAATTAAAAAATGCTTCTATTACTTGGGAACTCTAATATGTGAACATTGGGAGAAGTATAGCTCTATTTCCAAGGTATTCATAATGCAATGGATACCACTAGTGATGCTATAAGATACCATCATTTAAGGTGGATCCACCCTTTTAATAATCTATTTGTAATCAATTATATCCCTATAGTTTTAATTCCAAACAATAATAGTTTTAATTAGAGAATGGTTTAGTTATCCTTTTAAAACTCAGATGAGTAATATTTTTTACGAACCCTAATGATAATTCAATGTGGAGGAATATATCATGTAATTTTTCTGATTCATAGATAGAGTGTTTTCCATGAAATTACATCTATTCAGGTATACTAGAAGTTGATGTGTTTCAAGAATTCTTGTATATATGTGTAATAACTCTTAAAGAGTCTTGTTGGTGTTTTTTATGTTCATGTCATGGTTCTTAAATATAGTCCCTATTGTATAAAAAATATGAAACTCCCCATGGATATGTTTTGGACATTAAAAACACATTATAAACCAACATTATGTAATTTAATAGTTTATGAATTTTAAATACCTAGTTATAATTGTGGTTTCATAGATTAAAATTATTGTTTAATGATTTAGATATCTTATAAACAATTCATTCATGATTATGTGGATTCCCATTAGGATTATTATTTGTCACATGATGTTTATTGGGTTGTGAAGTTTGATATAAGCTAAATGAATTTTTCTAAAATTTTGTGTGATATTCAATGAAATAAATTTACTCCCTAGAAAATATTTGTTAGAGGATATATAAGATAAAATATAATTTCTATGTTCACAAAAATTTGTTAATTTATGAATCATTCTAAAAATCCTAATAATATATATGGGAAAAATGTATATTCTGTTCTTCATGAGATAACAACCACATTCTTTTATTTTATCTTTTGATCAATTAGTTTTTATGTAATTGAACAATACCATTTAAGTTATATTTTCTAACCATAATTGATTAGATAATAAAAATTTTATTTTCACTATATATCATTTTAGTGGTGAAGAAGATAAATATATTAATGTAATGATAAATATGATACAAAAAAATTACTTAACTCCATTTACTTGGATTTGTTTAAAATATTATATTTTAATATGTATTTCCTAGTCTTATCAGTGTGACATTTGAGAATGAATTCCTTGAGATAATGATTATGGATGATTAATATAAATATATCTACGAGAAATAATTTATAGGACTTGTGAGCTATGATTCATGCCTTATCATTCATACTAAATTAATGTTAGATCAATTATTCACTGTCTTAAGACATAATCTCTATAGGTTGTTAGCCATAAGGGACTCTAGTAATAATGATATAACTCTCCATTGCGATTAATAGGAGGAAATGAATTTTAAAGATACCAATTAATCTCATTAGTTTTAAAATAAAAATTTTATCAAATTCAATGGTCACTCTAAAAACAATAAAGAGTAGAAGAATATATACCCATAAATCTTGAACTATGGAATGAAAAATAGAGTAAAATTTTCACACGAGGAATAATAAATTATTATGTATGTAAAATATGTTCATTGGGAAATCAAATTAAGAAGTGATGGGACGAAGATATATATGGATGAAAATAGTGATAATGTTCCATATAATGAGAAACACACACTCCAATAATTCAAATGAAAGGTGTATAGGAATTATAATAAGATTTTCTAAAATATGATGGCTATTGATGATTATTAACATTAACAACCTATTATGTTGATAGGTAAATGGTTATCTAAACAGGAATATATTATTAATGGGTGGTTCGATTATAACTTGGTGAATAATACACATACCATCAACTCTAGAATTGATAATGTCAATATGACTATGGATCTACCCAGTAATTTGTATATGAAGAAGTTTATTAGGGTATCATAATACCACCTCAATGATTAGTTAAATAATTAGCATTGAAAACCTATAATTGGATGATGATCTCAACCAAAATATATTATCATTATCCAATTTAGGTCTTTGGTAATTATCTTCTAATGTATATATTTATTATTCATTTGGATGAATTTGGTGTCATCATATACATGAATTTTATTTCTCTACATAAGTCCCACATCGATATATAAGGAAGAGATGTTGCATTTAATATTATAAACCATCCATATAACACAAATCATTGAACTGATAAAAATGTATTATTGATGTGATTTAAATCCATTGTATGGGTTTTGAATCCTATTAAATAGTTTTTTTTCTCATCTTGTTGGGGTGAAACTTAGTATCAACAATATGACTACTATTTGGGAGTTTATTGATGACATTCTAACAATATTTTCATATTCAAGCACAATGACAACCCTTATCATTGTGAGAAATTAATTCATGATTTGGTATATGGGAATACATAAAATAAAATCCATAAGTTCATGAACTCTAGATTATTTTTGAATTATGTACATATAATAAGATATTGAAGATGGCATGTTATAAAAATATTTCATTCTATTATAAATAAAGTGACCTATATAATGCCATGGGATAAACTAGAGATGTATCGAAGAATTGGGTGACCAAAAAAACCATTAATGGAATAAACAATGGATATAAAGATTAATTTATAACATTTCAATCTACATCCATTTTCATGGGACATAAAATATATTTTAACCATAAAAATGAAAAATGATGCATCATATAACATGAAAACATATAATACAAATGGGAATGATAAAAAACATTAGACATGAAATCATAATCACATGTCAAGGATAAAAAGAAATAAATAAAATAAAATAATGGGATTTCTATAAACTTTGTTTCATATTAAATGGAATCTCAAGATACTATAATATCACACAATGAATTAGAGATATATCAGGGTGCACCCCTCATAATCATATCACTTATATTCATAAGTGTTCCTTATAGTTCTTATACCAAATATAATATTTTATCCAATTTAATCCCTACATATTTGAGTGTAGTTTAAAAACATTTAATTACCCAATAAAATAATTATATGTTCTAAAGGGATAACACACAAGATAGGAAATGGATAGGGGTATTCATTACAAACATTCTTGAAATAAAAAATCTCACTGAAATTTTAGAAGAAATACAAGATACCAAAAATGACAACATATTGGATTATAGAGAGTTAATGTGATATTAAATTATATATAATCATAAGGGTAGTTGTGATAATAATTAAAAACATATGACAACGTTATGTATTTGATATAAAATGGTAAATATAATAAATATTATTTATAAATGAGGTGAAGGAATGGATCCCATGCCTTCATAGGGTGATTCCAAAAGCATCATTGGAGATTCTTTAGTGACTAGATAGACCATTGGTGGACTCTAGTGTATAGATTATTTTTTAAGGACATGATACATGTGTTATATGTGATGTTTCAATGGATAATGGGTTGGTATATATAGGGAAAGAGATGTGGGTTCTTCATTATTTCCCAAACATTTTTCTAGACTCTATATAATAACGTAATCTAAACAGGAAATCATCTGACTATTTTTACCATAGTTTCTACAAAATATGAGTGTTTTTAGTTATTTTATTGGGATAATATATAAGAATATAAAATGATTACCCTTGGTAATGTGTAAGTGAGTCATGTTGCTAATGAAATTATTTTAAAACCATAAAATATCGCATTTGTTTTTTCAGATTCATAAAGGATTTATGAAATTACAAAATAATATATATATCACAATATATTAGTTAGTAGACATAAATTTGGTCATGGATACACTTTATAAAATTTATTACATCACTTTTGGGACATTATGTTGTCATAATACACACTATATATTAATATGAAATATAATTTTTACCCAGGAATTCAATGTTTTATGAAAAGTTTCAAAAAATTCACCACTAGATAATTTTTATTTGATAAATAAAAAAAATTATTTTATAAAATTTATTTAATAAATATGATAATTATAAATTTTTAAATACAATAAATACTTATTATGAAATTATGGGTTTTTGATAATAGAATTTTTCAAATGCTTATACAATTTATATTTTTAATCAAAAAAATAAATTATCAATAACATATAATAATAATTATTTCATAAAAATTTTATTTTATCGTATTATATATTTTTAAAATATAATAATAAATCAAAATAAATTTCTTCTATTAAATTATATATTACTAAATTATATAATTTGTGTTGTATCATGTCAAAATCAACACCATTTAGATAGTAACAATAATAAAGAAAAAGTATATTCATTACTCTATAAAATATAAATATTCATATTATAATTTTCATAAAACATAGTCCAATATTATACTAAGGAACACACTAATGGTAAGGTGTACAATGGTTATATTTTCATGGGGTGGTTTGTTATACGCAAGATGGGCCGTGAACATGACGAGCTTGAAATAAAAAAATAAATCATTTGGATCATGATTTTTTTGTTAGATAATATCTTTTATTAGATGGGGGAATATATTGTTGATGTTATATCCCATTTATGCTCTGATAAATGGGCTTCATATAGTAAGATCTTATTGTTTGATGGCATCACACCCTTTGATTATGTGAGTAGTTTTTATAAAAATAGTAATAATTATACTAATCATATGATCACTTTGAAATTATTATATCATCAATGGCTATGATTTATAAAATATATATTAATTTGATTGGATATAATAAAACCAAATATGTGAATGTGATTTGTATTACAATAATTATAAATTTACTTTAATTAGAATGGTAATAGTATTTATAAATGATGGAGTAATTAAAATTACACCTGGTTATAAATATATCTCTAAAAATATTCATTTCAAACACTAAAATAGATTACATAAATTAAATTTCAACACCTCCTAATGTTTCAACATCTCTTATTCAAAATTTTGGTTTCTATAATGTACTTTTACCATGAGACCATTTTTATTTTATATAATGTTGTCTCTATGATCTAAGATCATCACAAAAAATCCTCATATGAAACATAATTCTCTAATGGTAATACATATAAATTCATCATATGTAAGGGTTATGATATTTACTCCCCCATTATGGATATCCAAAACACATACTATACATTATAATGGTTAGGTGGGAGTGATAGTCTATTGGAAACTTCTCTGATGTTATCATGGATATCAATGGGACTGATGTATTTTTAATATGTCATTCCATTCTTCAAAAATAATATGAAGTTTCACCATTAAGATATGAAGAGTATTAACTTATATCTAACCCTAATCATTAGTTCTCAACAATTATTATTAGAATATCAATTTTGTAGTCTCTTATTATCCATGATCAGTTGCTGAATGCCTAGACCTTTTCAACAATTTCTAAGACCATTTCAGGACCCACAAGTTTTCATTCAATAACATCATCCCAATATGTAGGTTGTCTAAAATTCTACTCATAAACGGATTCATTGGATGCCATTTGGATTCAGGACTGTAAATTATTATTTATGAGATATTGAAAATAAGAATATGTTGATCCCATCTATTTTTTTTGTTCATAAAGAAATCCCTCAACATGACCTCGAGTGTCTAGATATTGAACTCAGATTATCTATAAATTTGATGGTGATAAGATCTGATAATATTTTTATCATTATTTTGATAATATTGGCGAAAATTCAAAAACATTGACTAAAATCATAGATCTCAATTATATATTGTCGATAGTGGTGTTCTTGTTTCTATAGCACATCTAAAATGTATATTAAATCAATATGATCAATTGACAAGTCCTCTCAAATTGAAATAATGTGAGAAGACTTTTTTAATACATTCCATGACAACCTATATAACATTATTTCTTCATGAATTATTTATAAGCCCAATAAAAGTTACATGGTTATGTTTTCCAATTTCAAGGTATGTATGGGTAATGATTGCATAACTACCATCAATTTTTCATTTTCATTATCCACTTAATGAAATGAAATACACCTTGAGGTATATTCAATGATCTACTTATTTGTATTGTACCATCAATAGTTGTCTTGGATATCTCGATACATATTTGTGATTATATTACGGATGGAGATGGTTTATCTACGTGTGTTATACCTCATCTCCAACATCAACACATGATTCACTGATACTCATAGTTGTGACCCAAATATTAAAAACAATTTTTCATTAAATTTGAACTATGGGGATGCCTTTTTTCTGATACCATCCACCATTTTCTGAACGTCCAAAGTATTACTTTGATCATCATTATCTTCTCACAATAGGTGGGGTGAAATTTTTTTACAAAGGATTCATAATGTTCTTTCCTTTACAATCCTCATTTCCATCCATTTCATTTCTATGATTCTTGAATACTTTTTAATTGTATTCAGTGATAAAATATATAGATACATTCTTCATAGATCCTGTTCCAATTTTCTATATTTCCTTAAATGGAAGATGATTGAGTTATCATTGTCCATAATCCACAATAACAATCTTTATGGCTCATATTCAATTATTTCTATGTAAATAGATACTTTAGTCACTTATGATCATCATATTATTCAATATTATATTAAAAAAGAAAATGATACTACATTTACATTGTGAATTTTACTATAGAAAACTCCATATCATTCATTGGGTAGTTTGGGTCATGAACATTCAATTTCATCGAGGAAGAGGTTACACATTGACATTATTTTTTAGTGAACTACTCAATACCTTCATCAAATAATCCATGTATACAATGAAGTGTTCCCCATATGTGGGAAGCATAAGAATATGTGCAGTGATAAGCCACATTTTCAACTCTTTAAATCTCTCATGACATTCATTATTACCAACAATCATGAATCCCATCTGAATGATCATAGAAATGGTGTTTTACTATAATAATAAATTTATCACAAATTAGCAATAGTAAACAGCTAATACATAAAAACTCTTGATTTCCATCACTATAGTTGGTCTGGGACATCCTTTTAATTGCATGTATCATTAAAGTGTATACATATATCCCATTTCTTAGGATAATATTCCCCATGAATGAAAATTCCCACAACTAGACCTTATATATCTTGTACAATTCTTTAATAATATTCTTTTATAATCTATTTAGAATAGCTCTAAAATACTTCCAATGATCCCCCATGATTGTTCATAATATATGAATATCATATACAAAAACTAAAATTTTCTTAGGAAATATGTAAAGACTCAATTATTAATTTCCATAAATATTGATGGATCATTCATGCAACTATATAAAAAATACTATGTTGTAATAGTGCTCGTAACATCTATATAATATTTTCTTGCAGATATCCTCTTTATTCACCCATATTAGATAGTACCTGAAACCAATGATTCTCCTTGGATAATAATTTAGATCCACATATATTATCAAATATTTCATATTCTGTTACAGTGAATACTTTTTAATTATCATGATCTTGTTTAGCTTATCATAATTAATAAAAAGGAATGCTAACCAATCCTTCTTCATGATGAAGAATATTTGTTCACACCTCATTAGAGAACATAAGAATATTGACATTTAATATAGTCTATCTTGTAGTTGTTTATTATGATCCTCATGTTTGAGAATATCTATTCTATATATAATCTTCTAGAATGTAATCTTCATAGTTAAAATATATATTGAAAATTGAACCACTCATCTTGGCGGAAGACTATGAAATTATTCAATAATATCATTATTATATAAACTCAATATAAGAATGTCATCAAAGATTATATTTCCCCAACACATAAACATCTTATAAAAATATGGTTACTCATAAAGAAATAATATTCATTTATTAGATTTTGGTGCCAAAGAAGATTCAACATACTCCTTGAACTTGTATATAATTGGTGGGAAATGCTTGATATTAAGGTTGATTTCCCTCTTGTACATGTTATATTGGATCTATATATTGAAATCCAATCCATGCTATTAATTTCATATAATTCCAATAAATGGAGTATCAAAAGTATTTTGTTATGTTTAGACAAAATATTTTTATAGAAGGGGATTTAAACACATGGAATACAAAAATTTATCATTTTTTGGTTGTATATAACAATTATACATCCCTGAATTATGGCGGTGTTTCCATATATCTACAAAAAATGTGTGATATGAAAGAGTTTAGAGAACTGGAATCAAAAGGTATGCTAATAATTCTTGAAATAATTAATAGTGTACCGATCACAAATACATTATCAGGATCCACCAATGTGGTTATAGTGGAATATGATTCAACATTATTCCTTGGAGTTTTTTTTCATTACATTTCTATGAAAACCATTGGAATAGAGAAATTGTTCACATACTGGCATTATTTTTTATTTGAAATGTTATAAAATATGATGATGATATGATATAATACTCATCACTTTTATTACATTGGTGGTTTTCACCTTTTATGAAATAGTATCTATGTTTCTATACCTTCTACAAATAAATAATATCCTCCACATCTTAGTAAATTTATTGGGTTCTTCACTCCACACTTTTAAAATTGGAACATTAAAATTTTTTACCTCTATTTGATGAATCCATCACACCTCCATAATTAAACTCCACCTTTTTCTTCTTACCCCCTGAGTCCCTTTAGATTTCTCAATATTTATTTCACCACTAAGTGAACACTATATAATAATCCCATAGATATCAAATTATCTAATCTACATAGATTTTCATAGAGTTAATTTTTTCCACCAAAAAAGTTTTTTAATTTTCATTATTGGGTAACACAAAATCATAATTCCAATCATGAATATCTCGTGATGTTTACCTCATACGCCCTTATAAAGTAATCATATTTTATTCCTAATGGTAAGGGAATAAATTTCCTTTTTATTTATCTGTTTATAAAGATAATATTTATTAAAATAAATTTTTAAAATACATTCCCCCCAATTATATTTAAATATTACATAGTTTTTTATTCTACATCAATTTCCACCACTAATCATCTTCTCCCCCTGTACGATAATGATAAAATATAATATTCTACATCTAAAAACATTCATGTATATAAAATATCATATAAATAGAGTTTATACAATATTATTTAATTAATATTAGAGGCCTTTTTCATTTTTATGTCATAATTATAGATTCTTTTTTTATATGGGTATTTGGGTGTTGTTCGTGATTCAGGTTTCTATTTAGAATGAGACTCAGCTGATAGAGTATCATCAATATTTTCATGATTACAACCCCCATAAGATTAAGTAACTTTTATTGGTAGTCTTTATAATTCCCTTCAGATTGGTTGTTTACATTTTTCCTCTTATTTCAATCTATTTTATTTTAAAAAATATATATTTTCGAGTATCCATAAACTATTTAACACAAAAATAGAAATCAAATAACATTAAATTAATAACTTATAAATCACCATTATTCATTAACATATGAATTTTATGGCTTGAACATTATTTATCCATGGTCTATTTCATAACAAAGAATGTTTTGTCATTTTCTGAATAATAACGTCAAATATTTGGATTTCAAATTTATGAAATCATTTCCGCAGAGGGTCAAACCATATGTGCATCTAGTTATGTTGTGATTCACTAGATTATGATTGAATGTATCTTATCATGATCATTTCATTTGTTAACTGTAAGTACATCATTAATAAATTGACATCCACTAATAGTACCTAGAAATGGATTTATTTTCATAGAATCTATATACTCAATACATAATGAAAACATGATAATGTTTTCATATGTACAGTCATATCCATAATGCATTTGATAGTGTTTATTAATCTTAATACCAAAAATAAATAATCTTCTCACTAATTCCATTTATCAAAAACATTGTTTTTATTACACATTAATTCATTATTTATTATAGAAGAATAATCGTAATAAATAAAAAAGGATGTGATGTGTTTTTTCAATTAGGTAAATATTATACAATCGTAAATTTTGGATTAAACAATATTATTGAAGACATGCATGATGAAAATTTGTAAGTAATTAGTCCTCTAAAACTGCATGGGATAACTAGGGGACATATCTATGAACTGGGTGATATATAAAGATCATTAATGGAATAAAAAAGGAATAACATGAAGAATGTATTACATGTATGAAAATAGTGATTTACATAGGATATAAAATGGTTGGGAATTATAAAAAATGATTAATTTTTTCTCATATAGCATGATAACATAATGGCAACACATATATCTAAAAGTATCCTTATGCAAGAAATCCTAAATAAAATTAAATGTTCATAACCTCGAAAAAATTACCTATTTTTATTTGGACAACCTCCTTGACTCCATATAATGTATCTCAAGATACATAACCATTACGTAATTCATTGGAGAAGAATCTTGTCACACCAATACAAATCATATCAGGTAATGAAAAAGTTTTCCACATAGATCATATACAGAAGAACATATTTCATCACACATAATATCAGGATAACGGAGTGTGGATTACATACATGGATGTAACCAATAATATAACTATATGTATATAAATGTAATCCCCCTTTCTATAATATGGTTATGGTAATTCACAAAACAATTTTTTCATTAAAAAGTATAGATAAAATTCAGTAGAATAACGGGAGAACAATTTTTTAATGCCCAGGATTATTGATTTTGAAAGATCTATCTCATAATTTATAAATAATAATCCATGTAATGGGATTAATTATGAGAATATCCCAAAAATATTAATTTGATATAAAATCATATGATAATTATGTTTCATTAATAATGAGGAGTATAATATTAATTACTTATCATGGATGATTAATAAATATTGGCTATGGATTTTTGTGTGATTGGGGTCCTTTAGAGGGATCTACTAAGTCAAGGGTTTTATAAAATGTGATACATTGTTTTTGGATAAAGTGGAACGGGTTATTTGGTGTGTTTATAAAGGTAAAGAGAGGTTATTACTTTATTATTTGAAGAACATAGGTTTGGAAAATTATATAAAATTGCAATCCAAACCACAAAACGCATCAGGTATTTATTCCATCGTCTATAAAAATAGGAATTTATTTTCATTATTTTATCATTTTTTTGTTATAAATTTTGAAAATAAAGACATTGGGGGTGTGGAAGTGAGAAATGATCTTAAATAATTGATTTTAATTCATTAAAATATAAAATAAATTTTAGGGGATTCAAAAATGGCTTTAAAAAATAACTAAAAAACCTAAAAATCAAATTATTTTTACGGGAAACAATGGATTTGTTATTTTATAACATTTTTATAATTTTATACATAAATTTTGGGTAATTATAATGTCATATATAACATAGTATATTTATACTATATTAAATGTTTTCCTGAAATTTCAAATATTTTAAGAAATTGTGAAAAATATATAATCAGATAATTTCAATGTGCATATTCCAAATATAAACATTAATTTTATCAAAATAATGTCTACATTTATTAAGAAATAATGTCAACATTATTAAGAAATGTTTATTTTGAAATAATGTCTATATTTATTATGAAATGTGCAGATTAATTTATCCTTTTAAAAGAATGTCTATATTTATTAAGAAATTTTAAATTTTTTAATGATATTAATATTTAAAGCATTAAAAAAATATTTTGAATGATAATAATTATATTATAATTTTCATAAATAATTTTTATTTAATATTAATAATTTTTATACAAATAATTTATTTAAAATAATTTATAATTCATCAAAAATAATTTCTTATTTGAAATTTTATGTTATACAAAAATAATATTTTTTATCATTTCAAAATCAAAATCATTTATAAAGTAAGAATTAAAGGATGAAAATATATTCATTACTCTATAAAAGAAACATATTCATATTTTCAGGTTCCTAATACATATACATCTATTACAGTAGAAAATTCACCAAGTATATGGGGCCTGACTGTGATATTTTCCATGGGTTGTTTTTTAGTATATGGTTTGGTCTATGTTCAAGATGAATTTTAACTTATACCATAAATTATTTTTTCTCATTATTTATTTTTTTGGTATCTACATGGGATTGGTCATGGAAAAATCATAGTAATTTCAATTCCCTTAGTAGCTCTGAAAAATGGGCCTCATAGTGTATTTTCCTACAAGTCTAGGCCATTAATACCACTTTATGTGTCAATTGGATTTATCAGAATATTATATTTATTCTGATAATATGATGATTTTTAAATAGATATACTATCAATAGGTATTATTATAAATTTACATTAAATTTTATAGGATATACTAAAACAAATTTACAATATGTGTCTTTTATAACCATTATCGTAATGTTAGTTCAATCACAAAATTAATATTACTTATAAATGTTCTGGTGGTTACATCTATGATACTGTGAAGTGGTGTTCTGAGAGGAACTCATAAATGGTTACACAAAAATGATAATGACTCCTTATATAATAACATCTTTCTCGTTAAAATAAAAAAATAATAAATTAAAGGATAATATTGAAAATACAATTATACATGAAAGTGTTCTTCCATGTGGTGCATGAATCACTTTTGTTAAGAAAAATGGTGTATTGATATGAATCTATAGTGATTATCAATAAATGAACAATATGAAAATTTAAAAATTATACGTCAAGCCATATTGATGACATGTATAATTGAAATTGTAGTGATCAATACATTTCCATTATTTACCATCTTTTTGGATATCATGATATGTGGTCCAAGAAAGGGGATATAACCAACACACCATTCTATTCAATGTACATATAATAGTAATATATATTGATACATTTTTGTATTTCAAATTCACTAATTATCATCATAAAATAAATGAATAAAATATTTTGATATTACCATGATCTAGTTGGGGTATTTTATATAGATGACTTTCTAAGGTAATGATAGAGTAATGAAGAGCATTACGATCACTGGAGAGTTGTGATGGAGATAATGAGAAAATAGATTTTTTATGAAAATTTTACATTGTGTGAGTTTTTTCTACCATTATTTTCATTATTGGGTCATATAATATAATTAGTTGATATATCAGATAACCTATCAATGGTCATTGTCATCAAACTTTACTCTAAACCAATAAATGTGACTAATATCTAATTTCCAATTTCCTTTGGTCCAACTAAGGTAAAGATAATTTCATATAATTAATGACAAGGTTTGTTAGTTCACCCTTTCCTAAACCACCATAGAGTGGATGTGGGTTTTAAATATACATTTATGTATTTAATTAGGGAATATGGTGTGTACTCATATAGAATGTTGTTGTAAAATCCTAAGCCTCTGGAAAATTTAAGGTTCATGAAAATAATTACCAAAATAATATTTTTGTTAGCTTTCGAAATTTTGACATTATCTATATAGAGGAATTATATTTATAGATAAATATGGGATTTATATGCTGATCATAAGAGTTTAAGGTATATATAATCATATATGGAGTTAAATATGTTCGATATAACATGATTATAAATGATAATATGTTATAACACCTCAATGGATTACCACCCCAAGAAATTTTACAGGGTGTATGATGCTTTGATCTAAAATGATAATTCTATCCTATCTATCATGAGGAAAAAACATGATCCAAATTTTTTTATTTTAAGATAAAGGATCATGAAATCATGAGGGAAGGGTATAAATATAAATTTTAAAAAAAGATTGTACAACCATCTACTGATGTGATGATTTCATATGTGAAAAATGATGATGTGGAGATGTATATGAAAGTTAGAAATATTCATGATTTCAACCTTGATTATGATGGAATGATAGGGTTTAGAAAATATCCTTGTATGTTTTCCATATAATACTTTTAAGACTGATTTGTATGATAAAACTCATTGATATTCGTTATCTGTTTAGTTTTTCACTACAAGGATGAATAAATATTAAATTATTATTATTTATGGGATTAAATGAAAAGATATATTTCAATGATATTAAATAGGTTTTTAGTATATAATAATGTAATTGAAGGAAGAAAAAAAGACTGTGAAGATGTTTCAACACAGAACTATTCATGATTGAAAATGATAAAAAAATTTATTAAATTTATCATCATACTCTACAAACAATTTAATTAGAATAACATATTTTGTTTTGTAGTCTATTTTTATACAATTTCACAACAAATCATTACAATCATACTTTATTAACCAATAAAAAATATATCTAGGATTTAAATAGTTTAATTTTTAAGGTTTTATAGAGTACCACATTCTACTGTGTATGATCCGGATATGAGGCTTACCTTGATGTTATAATAATTTATTTTGCACAATCTGAATATTTTGTTGTGTTTTAGCGAAGAATATCATCCTTATAAATATATTCAGTTTGATAGAACCATTGAAACCATAGAGTATATGAGAAGATATTTATCTCTATATTTCAAAGTAGATTTTAGATGATTTTCTTCCCCTATTTGAGTTTTCATACTACATTAACATTGAATAAATCATTTTTGTTAAACAATGTCAATATCTCAATGGAAAAATGTATAGAACTATTTTGTGACGGGATGAAGATAAAAAATTAATTTTTTTATTACATGATCTAGCTGAAGATGTGATAGTAAAATATTTATATATTCAGCCTCACATTATGGAAGGTTAGAGTTGATAGAATATTTATGCTACCATTTTCCACATTATGTAGTATTTGAAGTTTTTTTGAAGGGTTTTTAGGGAATTTCTGCATAGAAGAATTTTATGATATTTTATTAGAATGTAAATCTATGTTTTATGTATATTAGATTGTTTTATATTTTTCATATAGTTGGGATGGTTTCTTATTGAGGGGAATGTCCACCGTGTCACTATCAAGTCAATGATATGTTACTTGTATGCCTATAGTAGAAATACATACCTTACACAACACATTTACTAAAATCAAATGTCATACTAATACAATGGGATATTTATCAGGAGGCTCATGTTTTAAAGACTCTGGATTTTACTAAAAATGTTCTATGATACAATTACACTAACATAGATAGTGTTTTTTGGTGAAACAACTAACATGAAGAAGCTTTATGGGAACCTGAGGATATGATGTGGTATTAGTATACATTGTTGGTATAAAAGTGATCAATATTGGATGGATAAATTATTTTATGGGTGGTATAAAGTAATAAATATTGATTTTATGAAACAATTTATTTTTAAAAATAAATTTAATGTCTTCACAATAATGTTCTATACAAAACACAATGTTTTATTGATAATCGATATAGTATTAATGTTAATATTTATACATGATTATTATAACAAACTATTTAAAAAATTTATGAATATGAATAAAAACATTTTTAAAATTAAGTATAATTGATTTATAGAATGAAATTTTATTAATAAATATATAAAAAATTCTTGCAAAATTATTCATATTATTCTAAAATTTACATCATACTAAAAATTATTTTAATTATTTTTATGAAATAAAGAAAAATTAATTTCTTCACTTTTATATAATTTTTTAGAAAAGATAATTAATTTTTTATTGAAAAATTTCAAAATTAAATTAATTATAAATGTTGAATATTTTATGAAATGATTAATTTCATGATGAATGTTGAAAATATATTGATTTTTATTAAAAATAGTATCACTTTTTTTAAATAATTTACTTGTTTTATTATTTATTAATATAATTAAATATTTAAAATTATTTTAAATATATTACCAGTAATTAATTTTTTTATTATAATCAATTTCATGTTGAATTTTGATATAAAAACATTTAAAACATTTTAAAAGTATTTATTTAGAAAACAATTATTTATCACGTATATGTGTTTAATTTGAAATTAAAATATACCACTTTTGTGAATTGAATTTTAAAAAATGTTATAAATATTTTGAATCACGATAGTTAATAGAATATAATATGTTAATCAAAATTATTTTATAATGAATGGTATAATTAATAAAAATTAAAAACTACAATTATGGTTAAAATGAATATTACAAGTGGAGGTGTATAATAAATAAAAAAGGGTTAAAATAACCTAAATCATATCCAATATCTATTTAATTGAAATATATTGACATGATATAATATAATTATCTATAATTAACCATTTTAAACCCACTTTGTGTGAGTAAAATGTGGGAATAACTTTATATTAAAATATTTTAAGTGTTTTCTCCCACCACATATGAAATATGATCTATCAAAATGATTAATATTGACCTAATCTTCTTATATATCCATTTCCTAGTGTATATAATCCAACATCAATCATTTGAACAAAATATCTAATTCGTGTTTTTGTGGTAACATAATGAATTAAAATAAAAAAAATAAATACATATGAGTAAAAAGGAAAATATAGATAAATCATAAGAAGAATAAGAGCAAGAGAATATATATTTACATGTATTGGAAATAATTATTTCATACATGGAGAAGAAACACAAGAATCACTAAATAGAAGAGAAATTATCATACCCCACATATCGAAAATAGAAAACCTAGATTTAATGAGATTAAAAAAGTTTTATGCTACAATAACCTACATTATTATAGTGTTACCCTAATACAATAGGTCCACCATCCTATAATAATTATAGATGTGTATTCCAAAATGAAACATTACATATGTAAAGATATTCCATATATTAGTAGTTCTATGTCAATGTCTACCCGACTATAGTAACTTTAATTGGTGTTGTAGGTAAAATATCTTATTGTTGGATAACTATAATATAGTAAGTATCTCAACAAGGGTTTGACTTATACTTATAACTAGAAAAATATTATATGTTATTGTAATATAGAAATAAAACGTGAGATACAATTCATATCATTGAAATTTCACAATGATATATTCTAGAGGAATAAACATCCTCTCATGCCATTAGAGAAAACCATATTCTTTGACAATTCATAGAGATATTATGTGGATGTGTAACTATATGAAAAATATAACTTGGTAATTTTTTATGTAATAAGTTATTTATCACATTAAATTTATATGTTTTATCATTTACAATTATAAATAATAAAAGTTCATTTTAGGTAAAAATATATTCCTTTATATTTCATATTTCAATATCGTCCATAAATACTAAAATTAATATATGTTGAAATGAAAATTATTAAAAAAATATTTATTCGAAAATTATATTATTTTGGAGTTTTATAAATTTTTTAAAATATTCTTTTTAGATAAATAACAGAGATGGATTTTTTATGAACACAATTCTATTTATTACATTTCTTGAATATAGTAAAGACATATATTTTTACATTCATTTATGAAATAAGTATGTATAAAATGGTGTTTTCAATTTAAAATTTATTTTTCATAATTTTTACAAATAATGATTATATTTATAAAAATATATATATTAAATATATGATATGAATTTTTTTATCATTTCTGTTAATATTATTTTAATTGTAAAATTATATATATTATTTATTTGAAAGATTCATTATTTTTTAGGATTGTATTTAGTAAATTAAAGTCAATAGTTTATAATTTTCTTTAACATTCATTACATTATAAAAACCTAAAATATTAAAATATTAACATTCAATTTGATAGCATGCATAAAATGCAACACCGTGTGTAGAATAGAATATAACATTCTAACATATGGTGATATATTTATTTCTAATAAATTAAAAATATTTCATTACAATAAATATATTTTTTATCTTTCATTACATGCATCACCAATTTTATTTTAAATTATAGGAAATAATAATAATAGATTGTGTTATACACAATATCGTGTTGAAAAAAATGTCAATTATTATTAAAATAATATGATATAACATAGTATTAATATCCTAGTCATTGGAATGGATGATATGAAATTTATTATCTAAAATATGTAAAAATATATCTATTGATTATAAATTAAATAAGAAGCAATCCATAAAAAACGATATAATTTATGATTAAAAATATATTATATAAAATATTTTTTAGTCACTCTTTTCACACATAATAACATATTTGATTTTTATATAATTAAAAAAAATATATTAAAAAATAAATTTATTTTTTTGAAAGATAATCCCCTGGTTATGTTACGATGAACCTTTTGGATTTTGATGAAATTATTCATGTTATGATGAATATTATATATACAAAATTTTAATTTAAATATTAATTTTCCATTAAATTATTAATAATCTAAAATAAAATTACTATTTTCATCTAAAGTATAATTAGTTCAATTATATATAAATAAAAATAATTTATGTCACTTTAATAATTTTCATATTGAAATGTTATATAAAACCTTTGTAATCTTTTAAAAAATTTCTCGTAAAAAATTATTTCTCATTACTACAACATAATGAATTTTTAATTAAAATTTTTCCTTATATTAAATTTAATTTGGTAAAATTTATTCGTTATTTTAAATCATAATAATTTATATTATTAATTAATAACAAAATAATTTTTAACAAAATGAATAGTTAAAATATAAAAAATAATATTTATCACACTTAATTAAAGTACATTTTCACCATGTGGATAGACTAAGAAGATAAGAGTTAGAAATGACCCACCAACATGTAAATATAATATTGGATGTCTATAATTCCACATTAAAATTCCAAATTTAAAATAATGGGTAATTTAAAATCTTTTTGTGTGTGTATGCCTTTTTCATTTTATTTATATTTGAATTGTCAATGTAATTTTCAATGAGGACCCCTTTACCCACTAAAAAATAGATCTCCATCTCTTCACTTATTACAACCTCCCAAGCCCCTTTCATCCACTCAGCCCATAAAAGTACTCTACCTCATATCCTTATTCAAATTCTAGGTATTATATACAACAAAAAATTTCTTCCCTAGTGTCCATGAGAGAATATGAAAATGAGGTTTCTCTTATAGAAGGTAATTTTCTTAACAAATATATTTCATTTTCAAACTTTTCTTCCAATATAAAGTATTCCATAATAATTAAATTATAATAAAAAAATAAAGAAAATATCTTTATATGTTATTATTATTATGGAATATTAATTAATCACCCTCACTTCCATCAAATGGGTTATAAAATCATTATTCAAATGATCAACGAAATACAACCTCATAAACCGATGAAATTTCTTTTTCCATTTCCACCAATAATGGTTTGAAATAATTATGAATAAAAAAAATTAATATGATATTTATGATATCATTATATATTAATTTAGTATCATATTTATTCTTTTATTTTTTATTCAATTTCAAATATGACAACATCACATGTGTGTACGACGATGTAATTCCTTTGGAGGCGATGCTATTGGATTTTTACTTATGATATAAATTTTATATAATAAGGATAAAAATAATGAGTATATGTGATATATGTGAGATTTTATTTATTCAATAAAACTAAATTATTCCAAAATTCTTTTTCCAATCACTCATTAAGGGAATTATATTGTCGCTCATGCATACGTACAACCTAGCATTTTCACGAAACGACACATCTCATTTTCAATGGACAACATTTAAGAATAGTTCCAATAAAATATAAATTGTTTAAATATTATATTTATAAAATTTTTATAATTCTGTATATTATTAATTTATATACTGTATACATGATCTGAAAAATTCATATCAAATCATGGATGACAAAATAAGAAAATTAACACCCAAAAAATATGAATATAATGACTGATTATTAATGAATGGTTTATAAGATATTAGACAAGGATAATAAATGAAATTATAAATGTTAATTTGTTTTTATAATAATATATTAACAATTTAAAACCCATCATAATGGAGTTCAAAGAATTTTTTATCCAAACGAACATTAAATTTATGGAATTCATCTCAATTTCCAATCATTTGAGAATATTTTGTTTTTGGTAACATAATTTGTTATATATGGTTTACATACATCCAATTGGAATTTTAATATAATGATTACTTAATAATTCATGGTATTTTATGTTTCAATATGAATTATTTCATCCTTATGTATTATACCTAAAATTAAAAAAGTGTTAAATAATCTCATAACTCTGTTTATTTTCCATGGGTAATATTACTTCCTCATTATCTTTGTTATTCAATGATTTTTTGGGTAAAGAATTATGATAACCTATTTTGGATTTTTAATTTTTTATTTGTATTTTATTTTTTACACACAATCAATTCCTTGATTAAAAATAACATCAACATTATGTCCATTATAAGGTGTTATTCCATAATCTCAATCTAATCAAGATTGTATATTCGTTATTTTTAGTTGAATGAAATTATTTTATCATTATTTTAAAAAAAAAATTAATTCTTCTCACATATATTTATTAATATTATTATTTGAGTACTATTACTATTTTATAGTCCTTCATACTTAAAATAATTGAGGATTTTTTTAATATATTCTGACTTCAGTTTTCTCTTTGGTCAGAAATTTAACTTATTCAATTTTTTTTTCTAAAAACGATTTTATTTTTTTTAACCTTTCAAAATGATTGTAATGAAATTTTGAGATTTTTATGGTTAATTTTTTTTTTCAATTGAATCTTTATGTATATATCAAATCATTTCATGTTAATATTTTACGAAAAAATTGAAAGGATTATTTGTTATGAATATCATTATGGGATATTTTCAGTTTAAATATAGACAATTTGTTTTTTTATCGATTTAAAATGACACTAATATATTATGGTCCTCAATATTGTATTTTTTATGTAATTAACAGTTATAAAAAATTATATAATATCTATATCTGATATGTATAAGTTAATATTATTGAGTAAGAGGAGTATTTAATTATCACTTCAAAATTAGGATGAGAAAACCATCAATATATCCTTACGACCAAGAATAATGATATGTGGAAGGATTATTTAATGTATAAGAAATTTTCAGGGAATTTGGAGAAATTATAGAGTGACTGGATTCTAAGAAATAAAATTTATCCTTAAAGAGTAAAAGTGGAAATAGATATGGAAAAAAGTAGCTAGCGATAATTACTCTGAAAATGGTGGAATGAGCAAGACTGGAATGTCAACTAGTGAATGAATCTAGGACTTATAACACACATCATTTGACATTTTTGAGGGACACACTTTGGATATACACAACCTCATTATGAATAATAATTAAGCATTTAAATAGACCATCACCATGAATGTAATTGGATAAACATAAGGTGTTGTAGATTATTGAATGTTTTAATATTTAGAAATCATGTAAGGGATTATTCTTGATTTTGGGTATCGCCATCATGATTTTGTTTTCTAATTCATGATTTTTTTGTTATAGTTAATAGATATAACAGGAAAACACCGTGTTAATATTGTGTATGACGAACAATTAAATGATTTTACCCCAACTATCAAAATGTTATGTGAGATATGTTGAAAAAAAATATTGATATTATCAAAAATATCAAAATATGAATATTTATGTAGTTCATTGAAAATCAAGGAAAATAATTATATTAATCACTTCATTAGGCAATGTATAACTTCTTTCGTTTGGTCATCAGTTCGATTAGTAAAAACTAATTGATTAATATCATTAAAAATATATATATTTTTAAATGTTGTGAACATGTAAAATTCCTTTTGGTTGTCTATTGTTTGGAAGGTGTATTATATCAATGGTGGAATATTATTAGGAATATTAGGAAACATGGTGAAATTATCTAAATGAAATGGTATAAGTTGAAGATCTAATTTCTCAAAAGGTATATTCCATATAATCATAAAATAATGATGAGGTGGGAGTTCCTTGAGATAAACAAAAATAATGATGAATCTATTCGTATATGTGAGAAAACTTTTATATGTCATACAAGTTATGACTCTGGTATTATTATCCATCTGAAATGTAACATTTATTGATTCTATAATAGAATAAAACCATTTCTTGAAATAGAATTTTCCATTAGATAATTTATTAGATATGATGATATTGTTTGATTTTATATGATAGTATAAATGGAGGATTTTGTTATATATAAATCTCATGGTTTTGATGAGAATTTAAATATCGAATTAAATAGAGAATATAAGAACCATGGATGAAAGAATATGAGAATTACTTTTCTCCAAATGTGTGGGAAGAGGAATGATGGAAATTTTTGTTCAGGGAAATAGTTTATTTTTTAGTGTGGAAGGTAAATTAATTTAATAATTTATTATTTAGGGTATTGGATGAATTCATTTAATGATGTGAATATATGGAAATCTATACAAAATCAACTATAGACACTCTAATGTTACAAATTCTTTGTGTACATGCATTACGATAACCAATTCCAAAATCTAAGGGTTAATGAAGATGATCAACATCAGAATCATCTTCTAAAAGGAGAAAAATGTAAATTCTTTTTGATTATGATTTTAGATGACGTTATTGATAAAAAGGTAGTGAGTGATACACTTACAATATACTCTATATCTGATAATGTATTATTTGACGCTTAATCTATCAATTTATTCAGACCAAATGAATTTAAGATGGGTATTAATATTCTAAGAAAATGATTAGATGTATAATTATAAATGAAAACCCCTTATGTTATAATGATCACATATCAATTATATGATTCATATCACAATGGCATTGGTGCGAATGTTCTTCTTATAAATTTTTTCATTCTACCACTAGTTGGATTTTATTTTATCAAGGGAATCTACTCGATTTCTCTAATAAATTAAATATCAATTAATTATGAAAAATATTATACATGATATTTGAAACTAATATATGGGTTTATATAATTGTGATGAAAAATATTAACCTCAAATGGTTATCACATCAATTTTATGGGTCTTAATTATCATTCATAAGGTGTGTTTACCTCAAATGAGATGGGAGAACATTGAAATCAATGATATTCCTATTGTGTGGTAATATGTTGATGTATTTAAGGATGAGTTAGTAGACTAAAACCAAATGAATTTATTTTTCTCTATAGAAGTCATAAAAAGTTTCATAAAAACATCATGGTCTTCGTATAGAATATACATGATTGAGATGAATGAAATTAATAAGTAAATATATGAAAACATTGAAAAGGAAATCAATTAGTAACTTTTTTCACCTTCTGGTCTACTAGTTAATTTTTTTAATAATATATTATGATCAATTTTATGCTTCATTGATTTTAAAATTCTAAAATTGATAATTTTTATTAAAATTTATCCACTTCCCCATACTATTATCATATTTGATCAACTACAAAGAGGTTATTTCATTTCAATGATACAATAGTGAAAATAAATTAACCATTATTTGTTTATATTTTACATCAGTTTTTAGCCGACATTATTGAAGGAGATGTTTTAAATATTTATTTTACATTATTTATAAAGAAAAATGATTATATAAATCTATAATGGAAACAATTTTTTTCAATGGCTATTTAATAAATGATATAATAACATATATATCACGTCAATTATTAAATGACAATGTAAAAAATCATGATACTGAATCATTTTTACATCTTTTATTTAATAACTGACATAAAACACAATATTCAACATCAATTATTAAATAACTGATGTAATAGAGCATGATTCCAAAGCATTTTTTACATCGGTTATTTAATAACTAACATACAACAAAATATACCACGCCGATTATTAAATAACCGACCTAAAAAAATAATAGTTCGAAGACATTTTTCACGTCAGTTATTTAATAACCAACGCCAAAAACAATATACCACATCGGTTATTAAATAACCAATGTGAAAACCCATTATCTTAATCAATTTTACATCGGTTATAATATAACTAATGTTAAAACCAATTTTTATGGTGAATGAATTCCTCTGCATAGTCAAAGCAGAACTGAACCAAGAAGAACCAGACCTCAAGATGACTAGAAAAACTAGACGAAATAGACTAAAAAAAGGTGAAACAAAAGTAAAATTAAACCTTCACTTTTAAAACATCTAAAATATAATATATCAACTAAATAAAACCAAAATCCAACCAATCAACTACTAAAGACATATTCACAGTTACAAAATTAAAAATAACATTTTTCACTAAAATATATATAAAATGTATTCAAACCTGTAAAATAATTTGACCATTCCACTTGTAATTGTTTGACTACTTGAGCACTATAAGGTTTTGGTTCATAATATTGTTAAAATATAAAGAAATTTATATAAAATGTATAATGAATAAATACAATAAAATATTATGGAATAGTTTATTATGAAATATAACCTCATCAAAAAACAAAATTTTTCTAGTTGTAATTATTTATTATATAAATTTTAACATATAATATATGAATTTTATGATTCCTTTATGTTTATTAAATTTTAGTTTAAATGATTTTGTCAATTCCAAAAATACTTTTTATATAATACATCAAAAATATAGAAATTATAAATTGATATTTAGATTTACTTTTACATATTGGTTCTTGGAACCCTTTTTCATTTGGGGTTTTCAAATGTATCCCCATATTCTATTAGAAAATAATATGAATGACATAAATTTAAAATTAAGTACAATATAAGAAACATTTAGAAAATTGAATCATAATTTTCCAACATATTTTAAATAGTTTCTCACATATAGCCATGGAGAGATGATGTCGAATAATGTTTTTTCTCTATTGGAAAATAAACACATATCATAAAATGGTGTATAATATAAAAGATAATTTATGATTTGTGGTTCTTATGATAAATGATAAGGAAAATTTTGTTGGATATATGTTTCGTACCACTCAAAAAATAGAATAAACCAAAACATTGTAACTATATTATGTTCAAATCATTCATCAATATAAATTATTTTTCCCCTAACAAATGCATGTGATTTAAGGGAAATATATTGTGGGACCATTAATCCATAAATATAGGTCTTCTCATTCTTCTCACAAATTTTATAAATATACCTAATATAAAATAGACATAACTATAAATTTTTAATAAATTTAACTTAGAGAAATAATTTTGTTAAGACTTACAGGGAATAAATATTCACCATGTTGATTTCCAACATATCTCCAATAAAAATCTACATGATATCAATTATCATTATCCCTACATATATTGCACGTCCACAAACATGAGTTTCAATTGGGAACATATAATTATTTTCCAAGAAATTTTAATATCTTGAAAATCTTTCAGGACTGTTAGAATTTGTATATGATGTCATAGACATTTGTAATTATTGTTTCCTATAAAATATTTCTTTACCATTAAATAATTTTTGTAAATAAATACATTATTATAATTACTATGAAATTTTTAAAAAATTAAATATTAAAATAAAATAAAAGATATAGAATACATATAATTCTTTTGTAATTGGTCAATGATGTCTTGACGACCAAAATAAAACGTGGCTAATACATCGTCCGACATTCATAACATCATCTATAGGTAATGGTATATGAGATGATATATCATTGAATTCATGTACAATGATCATATGATGCTCTACCACTATCTTTTGATGATGAACTGTACTTCTAATATAATATATCATTCAATATTCCACTATTTGATGGTGAGGATTGTCAACATACAACTCACAATGACAATGATGTTTTGGAATATGGGGTGTATTATAAGGATAAAAAATGGGCACTACAGGTATAGGTGGAGGATAAATTATGGGGTATGGGGGTGGGGGAGTGGGAGTTACTAGTGGAGGTGGAGGATAAAAAATGGGTTCTATAGGCAGAGGTGGATTGGGAGCTGCAGTCTAAATGTTTCTTTGCATGTTTTCTAACATAGACTATACCAACTCTCTGATATTTTAGTCCATCATTTCATTAATATTATGAAATTAAGACACTAATGAATATATTTTTTATAAATACTTTTAATGGAAGACTCTTATGAATGTGCAAACACTTTTCTTACCGATCCACCTATCATGTATCCTCACACATGACTCGGGTGTTCTAGATTTCCATGTACTGCATATAAAATATAAAGCCTTCTAGTAGCTGTAAAATCCCTCTGTGTGCTCTTCCCATCAAAAGATTCCATTATGAATTAATTGAAATGTTCTGTAATGTTTTAGTGTATATACAAATGATAATTAACATAAATAAATAAAATTAATATCTTACAATCTTCTTAACTACGATCCTCAATTATTCTATAATATATTTCCACATATTTCCCATCTGATCCCTCTTAAATTTTTCATGTCTAGATGGAGGGAATGGAAGGGAAACCTCTCTAGATCATGAAGACTCGGCTCTATGTTTTTTTTAATTTTACACAATCTTATTTTCTTCCACTAATTTATACCCTCCCTGACATAATTATTAGGTTATAAATTTTTAGATTGGTGATCTTTAGGAAATATCCTTGTTTAATATATATTAATAATAAGATATTATAAGAATATCATTATAAGATCATTAATATAAGAATCATTTTAAATTTTTACATTGAAATTATAAAAAATAATTCATTTCATATACTTTCAACAAATTTTTACCATGTGTCTTCATCTATCAAATGATATATATGACATATATTGACATGTTTCCTATAACCAAAAATGAAATCAGATGTAATGGTTGATTTAATATCCCTCCATCTACCTGTAGCCATCAATAAAAATGTCATTATAAATCATCTAGTGTCATGAATGTCAAATTTCATCAGATAATGAAGATAAAAACATATAAGACTATAAAAATTATAATATTAGTCAAACTATAACAAAAGATAATAGCAAAATTTTATCCCACAACTGAGATAGTGTCGCTTGTTCTACACTTTTCCACTCATTATACAAATTGAAACACTATTTAAAAATTGATTTGATACAAAAATCTTCAATTCTTTTCCATTTGGACCTCTAGGAATAACTTTATAATACAAATATATGACTATCCTCTGGTCCGGGCTATTGTAAAGTGATATTTTTGGTAAACGTGTGCTACCACCTCTACCAACTCATGAACCCTTATTCTGGGTTTCATGATGATGATTGGGAAACATCAGGAAGAATAAGAAAATGTTCCTCCCTAGACGTAAGATCATGATGGTAAACATGGTAATCAGGGTAAACAGGGATTACATGGTAAACATGGTAAACATGATAAAGTAATTTCAATTAAAAAAATTAAATAAATATATTAGATACATAAGGGTAAATATGGAAAACTAAACAAAACTAAAATAAAATAAAAAAACCATTTCTAATTATTTGTTTTAAAATACATCTTAATAATGAAAATATTCGAATATCTAAAATTTTAAGAAATTAATAAATATTAAAGAGAAATAAAGATATGTTATATATAATATTAGTAATGTAAAAAATGGAATTATTTCCCAAATTCACTCAACATGATCATTCCTTATGGGGAAAACCATGTCAAAAACTTGGTCATCATTATTTTTTGCTAATATTTCCTTGGACGTAGGGATCTCAAATTAATCAAAATATTCATTAAGTCGATCCTTAATAACATATTATTTTATATTTTTAAAATAGAAGACTACTATATATAAGATTGATCAACAACATAGAACATTTTTTTTCAAGTGCTTCCATTATAAATTAATTAGATAAGTCTTCCAATCTATTCAGATTAACAACAGTCATTCTGAAATCATCATATCTGACACAATTTTTACAAATAAACCATTTGTAGCTAATATCATTAACATTAATTATAATGTAATAAATATCCCATACTTCTTAAATGACTCCATAATATCCACATGATGCGAAAATTAGATTTTTATCTTTATAAATGGAAAAATTAATTTCATCTACCAACACCAATTCCCCACTATTCTAAACAAAACATTTTTGTCCTAATCATTCATATGATATATATAGACATTAATGTCATACCCCAACCATGTCATCAAATTTAAAGTTGGACCACCCACTAAACATCTTAATGTCTCTGATACATTTGATCTACCAAGCAAGGAATTTGTAAACCATAGAAAAAATTATTTTTTATACTCATTCAAAATCAACATTTAATTCTTCTTTCGATGAAATGGTTTTAACTCATTAATATCTAATGTTATATATGGTTGAGAATCATAAAAATTCATTCAATATCTATAAATTGACCATCTCAATCCATTCGGCTTACTTTGATTTGACTTTCAATCCACGAATCTGCTTTCCTATATTATTAACTCGTTTATGGTAAGATGGAGTCAAACCAATGAGCTCCACTATAGACATGTATCTTGTAAAAAACTCCAAAACCTCCTTAGAAATATACTTTTCAACAATGGAGGTATCTCGTCGATATTGAATTTTTATATACCCCTTCAATATTTTCATATACATTTCTAAAGGATACATCTATCAACGATCTACAGGTCCACAAAGGTTAATTTCGAAAAAGAGATGAACAAATAAATTCCACATTATGTCCATAATATATGGATGAAGATACATATCCAATTGAAAATGTATAAATGTTGTATCCTTTTCCAAAACATTCAATGAATCCACATCAATCACCTTATTGAAAAATGAATGAATAAAGTAACACACCTTCCTGATAGTATTTCTGACACAGATGGGAAATATTCCACACAATACAATTGGTAGATATTTTTTCACCATGATGTGACAATCATGATATTTCATACCTGTTATTTTCAAAAATATCAATCTGACACAATTTTTTACATTTTATGAATAATCTTTTTTTACATTGATATCTTGAAGATAATGAAAAAATATAATTTTCTCCCCCTTATATAATGAATGACATGTCGGGGGAAGAATTTTTTTCTTCTATCAAGAGTGGGTGCTAACACTAGATGTATTCCCAATGATTGATTTTCTAATATTTCATTCAACGCATCATTTTTCATTCTTTTAATATCTAACAATGTTTCAATCAAAATTTCACATATATTCTTCACCACGTGGATTGCTTCAATATTATGTTTCACATCATGATATCTCTAATATGGTAGCTCAGAAAATATAAAAATTTTCTTACAAATATTTGTATCATTAATAGATTTATGTGCCTTTCTAAATGTCACAATAAGATTTGTACCCTCCCAAAATACTCATCAATGGAAAAAGTTTTAAGAGAAATATGATATTATTATGAGCCATTGAATACATTTTTTTGTCTTCTATAAAATTGATACATAGTAAAAAACATTCGATGACCTATGTATAATTTTTCCCCCAATGATTCAACTGACAATACGATATCTGTTGTTCACAAATTAGACACCCATTTTGACCCTTAACAGTGTAACCAAAATATTTTCCACATGCTAGGAAGTCATTTATAGTGATCATAAGTAATTAATTCTGTTGAAAATATAAAATTTTATATGAATCAGACACCATAATCCCATCCTCTAAAAAATGATTCAAATCATCAATTAATGGTGGCAAGATAAAATCAATAACAATTTTGAGTGTCTTTGGACTAGAGAGCATTATACACACCATGATATATTTTTTCTTCATACAAACATCAAGATATAGGTTTTAAATTACCATTAAAAATAAATAATATATACAATATTCCATGAACTATGTCTGCTACTAAGGATTCGATATGGATTCATTCCATCACTTCAAAACCCATGTTTGAGATTTCGAATTTCAATTCTGAATGTTGGATAATGCCCAACAATATTCATCTATTGTGGATAATTTTCTTGATGATGTAATTTTCAAACAAATATCTACTCATCAGCATGCGATCTTATCCTTTTTTGATCCTTTCAATTTTTATGTAAACATTTCAAATGAGGAACTAAAGGATGAGGCCAAAATACCGTAGTAGGGATCTTTGTATTCTCAACATCAACCTATGATTTTTATTTCAACTTATAAAATGATGTCGCACATTTGTGACACTCAAACAGAAATTCATATTCATTCTTTTATATTATATGGTCATTCAGACATGCATGTATATTCATGTATGTCAATCCCGTCAAGAATAATAATTTCTTGGATTTACAATGTGAATATAGAAGTTGATTATCTTTTGGAAGAATGTAATTCAACAATTATAGTAGCTATGTAAAACTAATGTCAAACTATCAATGTTTCACCTTTAGGTTAATCAATCATAACACCATAGGTAAAACCTTAAAATCTATAAAACCAAGATACAATGGTTTTTTAGCATAAACATATAGACGCTCAGTTTTCAATTCTAACTCAATATGTTCCACTACAATATCATGAATTGTTTTATCAATTTCATTGGAGTAACCATCTTTCAAATCATTATCATTAGAAGATCTGACATTCTATATAGTTTTACCATTCCATATCTAAGGGATGAAAGTCGGATTAAAAAAATGACAAAAAATATTATCTTTGATCACTTTACTTTTCAATTCTTCATTTTCAATCATTTTTGTCCTGGAAGAAAACATGTTTTGTCATGGAACATTTTTTTAAAAAAATTCATAAATGCATCAACACGTTCCTCATATTCATTTATCATTGTATGTTCCATAGTCCAATATTGAATCATTATTAAATATAATATATATCAAAATTATACATTTTATTAGGATATTCCAATTTTATATTTATATTAAATATATCTAAATTATAATGTATAATTTTTAAATATAAAACAATTATATGGATATATGATAAATATTTACATGAAAATAATTTTAAAAATAAAATATTGTTAGATATAATAACTTTATATTTATATGAAATATGATATAATTTGAAAGTAACAAAATCATAAAATATAATATAAATCAAAATTAAGCATATTTGAAAATTAGAAATATATTTTTTATCTATAAAATATTTTATTCCTTTCATGTCATTTTGATGGTCACATATATGAATATTATCATTCATATTATATTTTTTGGGTAAAATGGTATTATGTACGGTCGAAATTGATTGGAGTTGTATGTTTATATTGTTAGGTTCTGAGCCACTTTTTGAAGTAGATTTACATTAGACTAAAATTATAGGCCTTGAGAGGAACCATGATTGTATTCTTATGGTTGTCAAAATATCCTATTCAAGGTATGTTTTTAGGTTGGATTGGGGGATACTTAGCTAATAATAAATTGTTAATTAATGATGTGCTAAATAAATAAGAAACATTGCATCAATATACTATGTTATAATATATAATAGATTTCAACATAAAATGTGTAATAAATACAACAAAACCATATATGAAAATAAATAAATTAAAATGTTCATCTTCTATAGGAAGGGTGATTACATATTCCTCACAAAACACATGGGAAAATATAACTTCTTTTATTATAAACCGGAATAACAAAAAAAGTTATTCCTTATATTAAAAAGCATGTGTGTTAGGGTATATAACCATTGTCTTCATGATATCTATATGAAGATTTCATATTTAAATATATAAGAAGATAACCAAACATAGTGCTTAATTCCCAACGATTACAGATCAAGGATAAGAAAAAACAATTCAAACTATAATAAATTTAGGAAACAATCATATATATTGTGATATTTTAGAAAATGAAATCAGAAAACGTAAATTTATGTCATCTGTGAAAAATAATGAAAAAAATAACACTACTCATTGCTTAATTGTGTGTTTACAATGGATCTAATAGATTCACTAATAACAAAAATGATGAATGATGTTGGAAAAACGAGGTTGGATTGAATGATTTCGAAAAAAATGTATCTAGGTTTTAAAAATTAGAGAGACGAGTCATAAGTTTCTTGATTAAAAAATTCATACTGACATGAAACTACACTTCAGAAATTTTTTAACAGGTTTATCATA
This sequence comes from Viscum album, assembly GCA_963277665.1. Taxonomy (NCBI): domain Eukaryota; kingdom Viridiplantae; phylum Streptophyta; class Magnoliopsida; order Santalales; family Viscaceae; genus Viscum; species Viscum album. The sequence goes on along the minus strand of OY728136.1, from coordinate 1,222,896,568 downwards.
TTGGTTATTTAATAACCACTGTGATGAATTTTTTTTAAAAAAATTTATCATGTCAGTAATTATATAGCTATAGTGATAAGTATATTTTTACCACAATTATAACATAATTGGTGTTATAAATTAAATCTTTTATATAGGTTATTATATTACTAATGTGATAAATTGTGATAGTTTATTTTTCACATCGGTTATAATATAACTGACCTATAAAATATTTTATCAGGTATGTTATAATTTATCTTATGTGGTAAAGAAAATATCATCATTGTTATGTTGGTTATATTACAACCGATTTGTTAAATCCACTTTTTCAACTTTATGATTTTTTTATATATAACTAATGTAAAAAATACCAATGTGTCATGAGCCGCCTTCACCAAGATTAGGGAATGGAAAAAAGTTTTCAAAACCCTTCCCTCTTCAAATTGAAGGAGAGATAATGACCCCCGAGACCCACCTTTAATATGTCTCGGAGTGGAGACTAGCACCAAGGTTATAGAACCACACACAAGATGGAAGGCATTACCCATTATATTTAATAAGATCGGGATATAAGATAGTAAATCCCAACAACACCACAAGAGGAAATATAGTTGATGCCAAAAAAAACTATTCCAGTATGCATGTTTCAAAAGTAAATGCTACAAGGTACAAGAAAACCCAAAAAACAAATAAAATACCAATGAGAGGAGAATAGTAATAGAAAATACCCCAACCTCCAGAGTATCACAATCATGCACGATCCCTGAAGTCCTCCTAGAAACATGATAACAGTTTTATACGCATTGGGTGAGCATACCAGTATACTCTGTAGGGAAAAACAAAGACTCCCTTACATATGTGGGGAGTCATTATAATGCCCCACGAGAAAAGAGATAACCTAGTCATCTAACTATATAAACTCTCCACCCAAGCCTCACTATGGAACACACCCCAAATAACGCAAGTCAAGTAATTTATAGAAATAGAACATTGATATATGGGTACCCCACACTACTTTCCCATTGGTTATTGAAAACATCCTATGCATCGAACCTCTCCCGCCATTCTCTCGACACTCCCACTCCCACACCCCAACCACACAGACCTGGGCCACAACCGTAAATACCGCGTACAAAAAACTGGGTGACATCAACCATGCACAACCCTAACCTCAAACACCATGGGTAGAACAACTATAGAAACGCCCGAAGACACCTGGGCCTCATCCCAATGACAATTGGGAAAAAACCTTCCCGCACACACTAGGGCCAACCATGACAACTACCCTACCCAAAGAACCTAAGGCTATAATGGGTCTCCGGATATCACAACCTTCCCGATGAATCATGGGATTTTCTAGAAAGGGATCTAGAAAGGATCTAATAACCATCCACTAATGAGAGTGTTGGAAAAAACACCATCTGCCATGAAATGGGGGGGTTCGTCATGAAATTCTCAAAAAGGGTGTGGCGCAAATAAGAAACATTAAAACTACAAATATATATATATATAGGTAAAAGGAACTCACCCAAACCTAGGGGATCCAAAACTAACCTAGGAACAAACACCCTCATTACAATTCATTCATAAGAGAATGACACAACACTCACCACCAAGTAAGAACTCTTTTCCAAAACAAATTCCCCATTTTACCCATTCTTACTTCCATGTTCATGTGATCCCATTTAGGTGAATTCTAAAGTACTGGAAAACTAACTTGAAATCCACAACCAAGAGGAAGAGAAATAGCCAAACAAAAATTTAAGCATTCACACCCAGTTCTCTTGTGAAGTCACAACAACAAATGGATCAATGAGATCCCTCAAATTATTGGAACCAAACCAAGCCTTGAGATACAACCCCAAACGACTTCAGATTCACAACCAATAATCATACCACAATAGAGGATCCCATCCTTATCCGCATCACCTCATAATTATCTTGTAGGAAAACACACCTACTACCAAACAGAGTAGGGAAATATCCAGATTCAAACATATTATTCATTAGGTTCTTCCTTCTGTTGGATAACTAGGGTGATCACACAAGGATTGTTGTCACTGGACATTCATCTAATCGGATGAGTTTATGTGATTAAACAAATTCCCATGTTGGATCCATTCAATCATCATAGACGATGGAGGTTAATTAAGTCATAAATAGAGACCACCAACAGCCATGATTTTCAATTGGTATAGGCCCGCACAATTCATAACATAAATAATATATGTTATGGTAAAAAAACAAAATCATCAATCACAACCTCACTTCATTCTTTAAAATTATGTTTGTTATCTTTATTAATGTTTGGTTTCATCCATCCCATAGAAACAAAAAGCATACCATCCCACGTGATACACAGTAAAGAGAGATGAAGGGAAAACATACTTGGATGATCAATGATGAAGTCTTTCTCCATGATCCAATAACTGAGGATGGCCGGCTTGCAGGGTAGGACCTCCGGGGACTCCAAGGATGAGCAGAAAAGCTCCAGAAGAGGCATACCACAATCCTTGGGAAAGGAACTCCAAACTCCCTAAGGGAAGTGCGAAGCCAGTCAAGAAGAAGAAAAGGAGGAAAGTTCATGCGATAAAAATATTAGATCTTGTTTTAATGTACATCAAGATCTTAGGTGGTTTAAAGGAAAGATCACGGTTTCACCATGCAGTTGGGTGGTTATAGATGTCAGAATTAATTTTTATTTAATAACTCTCATCAGGAATGGTGGTAACACCTGTGACTTTACAATATTTTATATAAAAGAGGTGAACTTTACATGGACACACAACTGGGTCTGTTGAGGGTCTCCCCACTCTTATGAAATTTAACATTGATTATGGGGATAAAAACGGCATTGAACCATTTCAATAAGGTTTAAAAAGATAAATAGAAGCATTATGGGAAAAACTGTGAAGAAAAACTCAATAAGGCTGTGTAAAAACGATCGGTGACACGACGATCATGTCCCACTGATCATGTCACACCAATTAGAGACACACCGATCGTGTCACGCTGATCGATCACACCAATCGGTGACACACCGATCGGTCACACCGATCACTGACACGCCAATTGGTCACACCGATCGGTGACATGCCCATTGGTCGCACCGATTGGTGACACACAGATCGGTCACACCCATCAATGACACGTTGATCGTGTCCCACCAATCGCATCACATCGATCCGTGAGACATTAATCGGTGACACACCGATCATGTCACGCCGATCGGTCTCACACCGAAATGACATCCAACCACTGAGACGCAACCCATAGGTTCCAGAATTTATCAAAGGGATGTACCATGAGGGTCTCGGCCACTACAATAGATACCTCTTGAACTATTATCGTCTTTAAGAATAAAATATAGTCTTGAAGAAGAGACAGGGGTCTGAAAACCCCTCCTCGAAAGATACCCCTCGTAGACAAAGAATCCCAAACAGCCACACCGTACTCAAGGTCCATATTGTCCCGACACACAGTTCTAGGAGTTCCTTCCTCCATGTCAAGATACTATCCACATTGGGTGGTAATGACTCATCCGCATGGGATTAATTGCATCCACATTAATGTCTCTTAGTTAGGCATCATGTCCTCCCTTCCCCATATATCAGAAATTTTCATAACATTCACACGGTAAGGGAACAAAACAACTCATAAACCAACAAGGTCGGGATTACAACACAAATGAGTAAAAAATGAAATAGAAAAAAACTCAAAACAGCTTTGGGTATTGGGAGATCATATGTGCCTCACGTTCCCATGTACACCCTTCGAGCCCACCATGCCTCCATAACACACGAACCAAGGGAATGGTCCATCCACAGAGCACCATCTTTTCACGATCCTCAATTCACAAAGTTATTTCTAAAAATGTCATGTCGGCCTCGATGTCCAGCTTTCCCCAGTCGAGGATGTTTGAGTCGTCGTGTTGATACAGTCGGAGTTGTGACACATTGAATTTGTCGTGTATTCTCAGTAGTGGCAGTGGTAAAGCTAGCTGATAATCCACTTCACTGACCCGCCACATTACATCGAATTGTCCGATGAACCTAGGAGAAAGCACACTCCGCTTACCGAACCTCCATTTCCCACAATGAGGGGATACCTTTAGGAATATGTGGTCCCTGACATCGAACTATAAGGTTCTCCTCCTATATTTTGGTGTATGACTTCTGTTGGTCTCGGGCTTCCTTCATCCTCACCCATATAAGATGAACCTTCTCCTTCATTCTCCTCACCACCTCCGGGCCAAGAAAACATGCTTCCGCATCCTCTATCCAACATACGGGTGAGCGACATGGCCTTCTCTATAGAGCATTGAACGGATCCATTCCAATGGTAGATTGATAGCAATTATTGTAGGTAAACTCTACCAGAGGAAATTGTCACACCCACGATCCCCCAGAGCCCAAAATACATTTCGGTAGTATATTTTCCATTGTATGGATGGTGCACTATGACTTTCTATATGTCTGGGGGTGGAAAGTAGTGCTAAGACATTGCTGGGTGTCAAAATCATACTAAAATCCTCTCCAGATGTGTGAGGTAAACCAGGAATCCCTATTATAGAATTTTGACTATGTAACTTATTGAAATCAAACCACCTAATCCACTTACCTCCAGGCTAAGAAATTCCCTGCACCCGACTACTAGATCTCCATAATGTGAGATGACTTCGTCAACTGGTCCACCACTACCCAGATAGCATCATAATCAATTTTATCCTTGGTTAGTCCTATGAAAAAATCCCATCGAGATTTCATCCCACCACCACTCATGGAAATCTAAAGGTTTTAACAGACCGCCTGGAACACGGTGCTCAGCCTTCACCTACTAACACACAAAGAACCTAGCCACAAACTCTGCCACCTCCCACTTCACCCCAATCCCCCAAAATGGATTCCTCATACCCTGGTATATCTTTTAAACTCCTGGATGCATTGCTAGGGATGAGTTATGGAACTCACCAAGAACTCTCTCGTGCATCATCTCTGGAACAAACAACTTCCCATTGAAAATCATCTTATTCGGACCATCCTCCTTCCACCATTCTAAAGCATTTACATTGTTAACCTGGTCATGCATTACTTAAATCTCTTTGTCTACCCACTAAGACACCTTCAAATTCACTAGGAGATAGGATTGCACTTTTATCTGAAACAGAAAAAATCTACCACCATCCTCCCTTACATTCAAGTGCAGGGCAGCCAACTCCTCCATCACTTTCCAAGAATCTACCAACTCTCGAACCACATTTTTATGTTACTTACTACTCAAGGAATTAGCCACCACATTCCTTTTTTCTGAGCTGTTGGAAATATCGATGTCGTAGTCTTGAAGGAACTCCATCCACCATCACTGTCGTAAGTTCAGGTCTGGATAGGAGAAGAAATACTTCATGCCTTTGTGATCCATGCAGACCATGAAGCATTCCCCAATGAGGTAATTCTTCCAAAACATTAGTGCGAACACGACCACCACAAGATCTAGATATTGGGTTGCATAGTTACACTCATGGGGATGTAACTATCTAAACCAATAAGAGATTTTCCCTTACCGTTGAATCAGCACACACCCAAGGCCTTATCCTAAATCATAACAGAATACCTTATACACTACCCCTTCTTCTGGAAACCTCAACACTGTGCCACTAACCAACTCTCCCTTTAGATAGCTGAAGGCTGCCTCGCACAGCCCACTCCACACGAAAGCTTGTCCCTACATGGTAAAGCCTATCAAAGGTAATGAAACTAAAGAGAAGTTGGGCACGAACCTCCAGTTGTAACCTTCCAGACCTAGGGAACTATGAATATCTAACAAACACTTGTGTATTTCCCAATAAATGACTTCCTCGACCTTCAATGGGTCTACCACTATTCATTCCTAGGACACTACGTGCCAAAGAAAGTTCATTTATTGTGTCGAGAACTTGCACATGGAGAATTTCCCATATTGTTAGTGCTGTTAGAGGACCTCTAAAACCGTTCTCAGGGGTTCTGTGTGATCCTCCTCTGACTTTGAGTAAATTAATCTATCTTAAATAATAACAACTACAAACTGATCCTGGTATTCCCGGAAGAAGGATTTCATGAGTCCCATGAACACATCAGATGTGTTCGTATCACTGAATGGCATAACTACAAACTAAAAGTGTGTATACCTACACCTAAAGGCTGTCTTTAAGATATCCCTCTCTTTCACCCTCAACTGGTGATATCTAGACCGCAGATCGATCTAAGAGAACAAACAATCTCCGCCCCAACTGGTCAAAGAGATCGCCTATCCTCAGGAGAGTGTAACAGCGCTTTAATGTTACCTCATTCAGTCTCCAGTAGTCTATGCACAACCTAAGACCACCATCTGACTTCTTTGAGAACAGGATAGGAGCACCCCAAGGTGATGCACTTGGTCGAACAAAACCCTTCTTCATCATGTCATATGTCTGAATCCGCAACTCCTGGAACTCAGAAGGAACCATCCGGTATGGAGCCATCTTAATCGGATGAGCATGAGGTTGCAAGTCTATCCCAAACTCACTCAACATCACATCGAGGGGGTAGATTCTCCACTTCTTCGGGGAAGACGTAAATGAACTCACCAAAGATCCCTGGGACTTTTACCATTTCTGCATCCACTGACACCACAAATAGTTCAACTATCTAGGAAAAGAGGGGATCCTCTCACCTTCTGCTATTCTGGTAACCCCGTTCGCCGATGAAAGTTACCCGTCGACCATCCAAATCCAAAAACATGATCCTTCCTTAGAAGCAGTTGATGACGTCACATACAGAAAACAACCATTCAATGACTAGGATGACATTGTATGGTTGTATCTGCAACAATAGAGGATCCCTGATAGATTGATGTGGCTCTATCACCAGTCTACACCCTTGGAAAACATAATGAAATTCAGTCTGACATTCGATAGGTGTGCTCAGCACCAGGGGCATTGGAAGTCTCATAGTGTCTAAACCCGGAGCACGGGTCAGGCTGGGTGCAACAAAGGAGTGAAAATCTCTCGTATCAAACAAGCCAATGGAAAGAGTACTAAAAAACCTGATCATACGTCGAACGACTTCTGGCCTTGTTTGAACTACTACATCTGTAGTGTGCAACTTCCCATGCCTAGATCCTCTACCTTTCGGATGTCAGCCACCTCACCGACCATGCCCTGGTCATGGTTCTTGAGGGGAACCCTGTGGTCAGCCTCCTCCCACAACGTCTAGTCCTAGCGGGGCATGTGCAATTTGACCCTACTACTTCTGCTGAAGGCCCTAGCTGGAAATGGCTGCTGCTGAGGTGGGAATTGAACCTTCCCACCCCCACTATACTACACTCTGTCTGTACACTGATTCTGAAGGTTCCCATGGATTCCACAGAAAATGCATCTTGGTCCTGGGCCCGAATGGAAAGGGTGAGGACTGGAAGATCAGATCTGGATCTGCTGAGGCATGCTCCCTACGGGTAGGAACCTAGAGGTCCCGGATGCTAGAGTCCTGGTACTGACAGCCTTCCCTTTCAAAGATCCCAACATGATTACCTCTCATGATACACCTCCAAACGTGGTCATCATCTCCACCACTTCAGCCTTCTTCTGGAACTCCAAGTATGTCGGTAAGATGAAGGGAGTGACAACATAAATGAGAGGAGGTCGATGTGCCACTTCCAAACGTCTTGCCCATGACTACTCATTTGGAAAGTGGTCTGGAGCAAAGTAGAGTAGATCATTTAACTTGATCACTAAATCTCTCACTGACATGCTCCCTTGCTGAAGATAGATTTGCTCCTGACACTTCTCAGCCTTCATCGTGGAAGAGAGGAATTCTACATGAAACTCTTTCTCAATGTCATCCCATGTAACCTCAGCCTCTCTCATCTCCCAAGGATAAAGCATCCAACACTGAATCACTTCTCCCCACATTTGGTTTACATCCAAAGTAACCCAGTATTCCATAAAATCCCAAATCAATATGAAATCTATCACCATACCCTCTAGCCATCTCTCTATCTCCATGTCTGAGATGCTACACTTGTACTTCCTGAGGGTCTTCTGCTGAAAGGCATGAAGTGTCCTCTGCCTCTGATCATCCTCCTCTTCTATGACATCCCTCTGTCAATCATCCAAATAAACCTCTGAGGCCTCAATCACCCATACTAAAATTGGTGTCTGGCTGGGTTCCATGGCTGCAAGGTAATCAAAGGAATGCCTATGCCCGAGTAGTGTAGAAGATTGATTTTAATTTTTTATAGACTTCTTATTCATTTTAAATCCCCAAAATACCCATGAAACACAAGAAAATAATTCCTTATGATGAATGTACCTTTCCAAGGGTCTCTACCTTATAGTTAGAGTAGCCTCACATGGTTGTTCGTTAGGCCCAAAGTCCTTGCATCTGATCATGGGGGGCCTTAAAATCCCATGTCCTCGCCAGTCTTCACTTGACTAATTCACGCACCAAGACAAACCAACACAATTACCTACAATCCCATCCAACCCTCATTATACTTAACACCAGACTCCATCCTATCAATCAATCCCTCAAACCACTTCCTTTGATTCCATTCTGTCATGACCCACCGTCACCAAGATGAGGGAAGGGACAATAGGTTTCCAGTCCCTTCCCTTTTCAAATTTAATGGAGAGATAATGACCCCCGAGACCTACCTTCAATTGGTCTCGAAGTGGTAACTAGAACCAAGGGTATAGAACAACACACAAGAAGGAAGGCATTACCCTTTTTATTTAATAGGATCAGGAGATAAGATGGTAAATTGCAACAAAACCAAAAGATAAAAAATAGGTGAAACCAAAACAAACCATTCACATATGCATGTTACAAATGTAAATGCTACAATGTACAAGAAAACCCCAAAATGATAAAAAATACCAAACAGAGGAAAATAGATTCATAAACTACCCCAACCTCTGGAATAGCACGATCCTACATGATCTCTGAAGTCCTCGTGCAATCCTGAAAGTAGTTTTATACATGTAGGGTGAGCATACAAGTATACTTAGTAGGGAAAACCAAATAATCTCATGCACAAGTGTGGAGGCATTCTAATGCCCCATGAGAAATGAGATAACCCAAGAATACAACAAGGTAAACTATCCACCCATGCCTCACTATGGATGAATCCCCAAATAACGCAACACATGTAATATATATCAATAACAGATCAATATTTTATACCCGGTGTTACATTATTACTGGTTATTGGAAATATCCTATGCATCAGAACTTTCCCGCCATCCTCTCAGCAATGCCACTTCCAGACCCCGCCCTCACACACCTAGGCCAAAACCATACATCCCACCCGCAAACACTTAGGCGAAAAAACCATGTGCAACCCCACCCACAAACACCAGGGACAAAACAACTACTACCACTCCCGGAGGCACCTAAGCCTCATCCTAAAGACATTTGGGAAACAACCTGCCCATATACACTTGGGAAAACCACCACAACTACCCTGCCTAAAGAACCTTGGTCTATAACAGACCTCAGGCCATCACAGGTGCACCACAAGACTTGGGAAGGGAAGTCCAAATGCCTTAAGGGAAGAGTGAACTCGGCCATGAAGAAGAAAAGGAGGAATGATAGTGTGATAAAATGATAAGCTCAAGTATTACTGGATATCAAGTTCTTCATCTGTTTTAAGGGTATATCATGGTTTCGCCATGCAGTTGGGTGTTTACAAATGAAATAATTAATTGTTATTTAATAACTCTCATCGAGAAAATCTGGTAAAAATTGTGAATTTATAGGATTTTATACAAACAGAGGGGAATGTTACAAGGACTAACAACTGGGTATGTTGAGAGTCACCCCATTGGTAGGAATTTAAACACTGATTATTGGGCTAAAAAACAGCCTTGAACCATTTCAAAAACGTTAAAATGGTTTAAATATAGTGTTATGGAAAAAAAAGATGAAGAAAAACTCGAAAATATTGTGTGACACTGATCGGTCGCACCGATCGTTGTCATGCCGATCGTGTCACAACGATCGTCGACACCCCGATCCATTGGACCGATCGGTGACACAGTTATCAGTCGCATAGATCAGTGACACACCGGTCAAGTCACACCGATCATGTCCCACTAATCGGTGACACGCCTATTGAGTCACGCCGATCAGTCGCGCCAATTGGTGACACGCAAATCACGTCACGCCGATCGGTCGCAACCCGAAATGACATTCTACCACCGAGATGCCACCCTTAGGATCCAGAACGTGGAAAAGGGATGGACCATGAGGGTCTCAACCATTACACAACGTGGTAAATATTTTATGCACCACTGATTGAACATCATTTTGGATATCAAAAATTGATGTCATGGAAAGAGGATACTACTATAAAAACATTCAATTCAGGCTATTTAGAATATTATTATATAGTTATTCATTTCAGTGTTTCTAATTCCCTAGTATTCATTATTGATTTAATCAATAAAATATTTATAGATTACATTTATCAGTCCATGGTAGTATTTATTTAAGATATTATTTATTTGTTTGTTTGAATATCCAGGATGATAATTTAGGCAACATAAGTGTTTTAATATTGACCATATGAATTTATAAAAAAGGTAAAAAATCATAAATATATATAATATAGGTTAATATGTTATCATTTTTGGGTGATATAATATCATGAGATCGTATATCTATAGATCCATAGAAGTCTAATTTTATTAAATGTTAACCCAGAATTATCATTATGACTAAGATCCATAGTTTTCGTGGTTTATATTGATATTATCATTAGTTTTTTTAGTATTCTCCATCACTATAGAATCATATATGCATGTTTACTTAAAAGGGAGCTACATTATTCTAAATATACGAATGAGAGAAAAATTTCAAGGAATTGATGTAAAGATTACATAACAGTATAATATCCTAGGAAATTATAGAATATGACATTTTCCTATATATTATGGTTGTTGAATTATATTTTTTTTAATATTTACATTATCTCTGATAGTGTACCAGACACACAATAATGAGTTTCTCTGAAATATTAGGTTGCACACGGGATTGAGTTATGTAGAAAATTTATTTTTAATATTATTAATTTAAATTGTAGTTATCTCCTATGTATTATATCATGGGGAATTAAAATAACTATATATTCCATGTTTTCACATATTTATTGATTTTTTACATTATTATAATAAATATTATGGGTTTAAAATAAGAAAAAATTAAATTTAAGACCTATAAGCACTAATATTTTTATACAATAATTTTATTGTAATTTTATGAAGAACCCTTTTCCAATATATTTTATAACTCATTAACAAGTGTTATTTGTTAAAATAAAATTATTCACATGATGTGTGAAAAAAATACTTTGGATCGAGTTTTCTGTAATATTCTTGAATAAATTCATGTTTTAATAATTAGTTTAAAATACTACATTTTAATTCCCAAAAAAAATTCATCTAATTTAATAATATAAATAGATTATATTTTTAACTAATTTAGATAATAATTTGATTATTTTTTTATCATTTCATCCATTTTTTCAGTGTAAGTAATTCCACATCGAAATTCATTATTACTAGATTTCAGTCTTTTAATGGTTTTTTAAATTTAAAAACTCGTTTTATTATTTTAAAAATAACAATAAATTTTATATTAATGATTGAAAATTCTATTATTTAAATTTTTAAAAACAGATTCCATATTAGGAATCATAGGGTCCAAATTTTTTAAAGATGGTCCTTTTATTTTTTTGAATTTTATGAATAGTATCTATGTTATTTTATTACCATAGTTAAAGGAAAATCATGTAAATTTTTGTAATAAATAACATGATAAGGATATTAAAATTACCCTATCACATATAAATGTACTATTGGATAAATAAAATTATACCCTTAATAATTAAGGGTATGAATTGACCCATTTAATGGACTTTTATGCATGAATGTAATATATATATAATTAAATCAAAATTCATTGACATCATTTCCCCCTCTTTTATATTTTAAGAAATGTGATTATAATATAGTTATAAATATGTTACAACTCTGATATGAAATGGTATCTATAGCTCTATATAAATTGTCTATATCATGGTAATTTATTTGAATTTATATAGATCAATTAATTAACATAAATACTAACACAAATAGTGATACATCAATTATTTTATTGAAAAAAAAATCAATTAAATGTTATAAAAAATATTAAATTAAATATAAATATAATTAATTTGGATAGTCAATTTATTTTAAATGTGACAATGGAATATTACAACCCCAATACATAATTTTTTCATTGTTATCTCACTATTTATATTTTATTTAAATTCAATTAAATTAATAGTGTAACAATTGATACTGTGGATATTTTATAAAAATAGTATTTCATTAAATAAAATAAAAATCATAAACATATCTAAAAATTTAAAGTGACTATGATAATTTTTGAATATTAATAAATTGTACATTTCTAGGAAATGTAACCCATATAATTAAAATTAAAATAAACACAATATTTAAGATCTTCTTACAAACAATTAAAATTACAATAGATTAATTAAGGGGAAACAGAATTGACATGGTTTAAAATAAAACAAATACATATCCCATAATTATTGGATGAGAGGGTTTTAAACTATAATAATATTATCATATACATAACTATATTTGTAATAATTTGAATTAAAAAATTAATTTATTTTATTTTAATATTTTATGAGTTTCTAATGGTTCCCCTCTCATCTACTATAAAATTTTTTTCCACTATATTCTATTACAAACACATCTAAAACCCTTGGGTTTGGCTAATATCCACCCAAACCCCTTCCAAAAATTCATGAAGACACTCTTGAGTCCTTATTTTGGAAAAAAACCCTCTATAGTGGTGTTAAGGTGTTTTTCAATGAAGATCAATCGAAGAAGATGAATAATTTTATTTACGTATTTATATATCATTTATTCTTACACATCCATAAAATCTATTCCAAACAAGATAAAGTAATAAATCTGTTATACTAAATGTTATTATATTTTATTATGAAAATTTAATCACCTAAATCCATCACTAAATTATTCAAACAGGAAATTAAAACATCATTTGTGTGTATAGTGGACTACCACCTTACAAACCGATATAGATCGTTTCCATTACAGTACCACATGACTGTTAATAATAATGGAATAATTTATTTATAAGATTTCCAGAAAATATTTTTCATTATTAGATAATATTATATAAATTATTTTCTTACTTTACATGCACATAAAATAGATATCATCATACATGCAAAGGTGTGAACTATTGCCTCCACGAACCGATGTGAATCATTTTTATACCCACCATATTGTTTTTGGTATATATAATTATAATTATATTATGATTAGGATTTTAATAATAATATTATAGTTTTGGAATTATAAATTAAAAATTACATTATTTCAAAAATGATAAATGAAAAATGGAAGTCTTACTCATGCATACTTATGAACTACCATCTCTATGACTAAAATAGTGTTCATTTTTAATAAAAATGACTAATGGATTGATTTAAAAGTATAAATGATGTTAAAAATTGATAATAATATCATCGATATTATTATGTATATAATTTAATTACGATGACTTGGACTATTGACATCATACCATGTTAATTTTCAACTCAAGTACCGAATATCAAAAAAACATCTGACATGAACATAAATAATTATAAATTTTTATAACACTATAAAAAGTGATTTAAAGGGAATAATAAAAATTAAAAAGGATATATATAAATTGTAAATTAACATATGTTTAGTATTTAGGATTAAAGATATTGTATGATACATGTTAGACTAAATGAAAGGGACTTATTCTCAATACCACTACACTAAGGATTATTTTAATAATATACATCACCTTATTTTAAAATGTGTATAATAATCCAAATTGAATTTTATTTTCATTCAATAGTTTTCAAAAGGAATATTTTTATATGAAACGGTTTACTAAAGGAAAAAATGTATATTTTCTAGTGTATATCACCACAATGAAATATTCATGGCTTTGACCATTATTTGGTATTTGGATTCCTAAAAAATAAGTAATGTTTTTAAATGAAAAATAATTACCATTTACCCTTTCTAGGTATTTTGGTATTGAAAATTGCAATTAAAATTGATGGATTATATTTATTTATTTAAATTATATCTTGTTATTGTATTCTGGAAATGATATTTTTTTATTATATGCATGTTTTATGTGTTATGATAATTTTATGGTTTAGGGGAATTTTTTATATAAAAGGGGAGTTCCATTATAATACGAATGTTGATGAGCATGTGATCAATCTCTAATGCATTGGGTAATGGTACAATGTAAAAGTATATTTTTTTATGAATATATTTATGGATTATACTATGATTGGTATGCCATACGTAACCATGAGGGTTACTCCCTTTGTAATTATGAATAATACAATATATTTACGATACAGAAACCACATGTTACCTTTATGATTGATTATTTCTCATATTATTTATAGTAATATTATGATTTTGTGATTTATGTTAAGAGATTATGAATTATGGGTGTAATTATGATTTCTGTGAAAATTATTTTAAGAAATTAAAATATTCATGGACTAGAAGTTTTATTCCTTATTTAATATCCCCTACTGAGAATTGTGAGCTCCAACCATGTTTTATTGAAATTCTTCTATAGATGATAAGGTTGGGTATTATAAAGTAATTATTCAGAACGTTATTTTGTCTTATTTTTTTAGTTTTTTATTTTATGAAAAAATGATACAATGAGTAGATCTGTCTACGTTGTATAATTTTAGTTTTTATGTTATAATTATGATGTAATTCTCTAAAACACTAAACCTGAAAATACCATCATATTGAATTCTTTAAATAACTAAATATTATGTAATGGATAAGGTTAGGGAATTATTGTGGCTATCATAGGTATGTTTATATAACTAAAAGGGATTATATATTGTTAGTAGAATATCCATAAATGAATTTTACATTTTCGTAAATTTAAATTTATATATAATAAAAATATTAAAATGTTTTTTCATAAAAGAAATGTCTATTTAGAATGATTTTATTTCTAGGATACATGGGAGCTATGATGGGACAGAATCTATAGGAAATCAAAACTCCAAATCAATAAACCGAAATGGGTGGAATCATAATTGAAGAGTTCTTATAGTGATGGTGCAATTGACCTAGTCTATCAATGTAAATTTTATCCATCCATGAGATCAGGTAGATCAACCATATAAAAAAATATGGGAGTGAATAATATCATGTGGTAACATCCCCCATAATTCAGATTATGATATGACCATGTGTTAGGTAAAGGGTTGATTAAAGCAGTAAAAAATATTTTTGATGTAATTGGGGGTTTCAGAAATCAAAATGGTTGTCTTTTCATTTATCAATTTGAATGTGAAGTCAGAAAAATGGTAGTCTGTGGTTATGATTATCCGGGAAAATGAATAGATTAATTCTCTTTAGTGGTATGAATTTAAAATATAATTATTTAAAAATATTATCTTAATTTAGTAAATAATATGACTGGAAAACAATTCATTGAATTGAGGAAATATGAGGATTCAATGGTTGCATACGAATAAAAATTCACTCAACTAGAAAGGTATAATCCAAATTTCATCTGAGATCTAGATAGTAAAATAAATCATATTTTACACTAGATTAAAGCCAATGCAACATGGGGAATTGGAATATTGTGAGTTCAAAAGATACTAAAAACATGTTCAATGTGTGGAGAAAGTGGAATTGGAGATTTCTAATGATCATGTGTTATTTTAAAAATATAAGAATAAGTGGTTTTGGTGGAATGAAAAAGTAATAAATCTTTAAAAAATATAAGTGGTAAGAAAACTAAGTTTATATTTTGTGAAAATTGCGGTATAAATAACACCGAGGAATGCCTTTTGAATTTTGGTAAGTTCATCTGATGTGGTAAAATGGGACATAAGGATATTAAGTGTGCTGAAAAACATCAAGGTATTGGTGCAACGTAATATGATATAATGTAAATAAAAAAACATAATGTGAAGAGAAATGTCATTTTGAAAATGAGCGACTAAGCATGAATATGAATAATGAGAAGCATATCAACTAAAAGCAGAAAGGTGTGCTGAAATCATTTGATAAAACATCAATAGATGATGAGACTTAAAATGAAGTGGTATCGAGTATATTGTTTTATCATTTATATAATTCTATTTTTTTGTTTGAATCATTGTATATACATTATTTTATTTTTTGGAAATTATTTTTGTAAATTGAAAATTCCACCTCAAGAATTAAATCCAAAACATTTTGTAAAACACATGTAGGAAATTATAAGTCAAATAAAAATTATAAGAATCATCATTTCCTTACATGTGGAATGAATTTCTATAAAAACCATGTTTTTTCCTTTGATAGAGTTTTATATCATTTTGGGAATGGATTGGATTTATTTTTAACATTCCATGATTAATTTTTGAACTAAAGAGTTTTCTTTTCCTAAATAATTCTATTTTGTGTGCATGAATGAACCATTACCATTGATAACATATAATGAATATGAGAAAATTTTAAAATATTAAATTAATTTTATCATGTAAATATTATTAAATACAAAGGAACTATTTAGATTAATGATATTCTAATGGAAAATGAGTATTGTGATGTTTTTTAGATGAGTTCACTAATATTATACCCAGTCAAGAAGTTTTATTTACTATTGAATTATTTCATGATTCTAAGACTATTTTTAAAAGACCTTATATAATCGATCAGAATGAAATTTTAGAGGTGAAGATGAAATTAAATAAGTTACTGGATAATGATTTGATTCATCCTAGATCATTACATTGGGGTTCTCATTTATTATTTGTAATAAGGGTGTGTTGTTTAATGATACTTTTATATATCCTTGAATAACGTCACTATTTATAAAATTCATCATTTTCCTCATATATTTTCTTAGTTTTATTAGTTATAGTGTGACCATATTTATTGAATGTTTAATTGGGGATTCGGTATCATCAGTATAAACTAATGAATGAAATCATTATATAGACTTCATTTCATATTAGATATGGCCATTATGAATATGTAGTTATGTAATTTGGGTAAACTAATTCAACTTCTGTATTCTTTTAACATATGAATATAATATATTTTGAGTTCTTTGATATGTCTATGGTCATATTTATGGATGAAATTTTGTTATATTCTAAAATAAAAAAAGTGAATGAATATTATTTAAGTGTTTCCATAAATACATTTAATGAAAAGAAACTATATTATAAATTCTGAAATTGGGAGTTTAGGAAACAAAAATATCATTTTTAGGTCACATTATTTTTAATGAGGGAATAAATATTGATCATAAGAAAATAAATGTTTTAGAAGAATGTCTAAGTCCAATAAGAATATTTTATATTTGTATACCTTTAATTTTAGTAGGCTATTATTAGATGAATTTTTAAAAAAATTCATTGTTATCCTTACCACCGACTAAGAAAGCTTGGAATGGTGTTATGTCAATCTTTAAAAAATAATGTGATGATTGTTTAAAAGTATAGAAAAGAAGATTGGTGAAACATATAGTTTTGGGATAACATTCCAAAAATGGTTATTTGTTATCTAGAATGATTCTTTATTGAAAACACTTGGTTGGTCCTAATATATAATTATTAGGTAATAACTTATTCGTCACATTATTTAATATCCTTCGAGTTATATTACCCTAAACCTGACTTTTAATTATAAGTTGTTTTTTATTTTTTAAAAATATGGGGGAATAATTTTTATCGACTAAATTGAGAAATATATACTAACAACAATTATTCAAAGTAAAAATTAACTAAAAAAGAATAGAAAAGGATACTGAAAATATTGTTAGAACTAATAAATGATTATCATTGCATGATTCATCACCTTAAAGAAAAAGAAAATAAATTTTATTATTCATTGTGTAGAAATAGTAATGATACATTAACCTTTATATTATTGGAACATGATCCATTGGTATATGATTTGATGAAATATTTCTTGGATGTTGATGGAATGGGAAATGAATCGATTTTGATTCAAGTTTCAAGGAAATCATCACTATCATATAGAATTAATCAAGTATATAAGTGATAAATTGATTTTATGAAAAATGTAGAATTGGTTAAACAAGGCATGTTTCCTAAATTTTATATTGATAAATATTTTGTTTTGAGATATTGGAAGTGATTATTTATGCCTTTTAATTCACATTTAAGATGTTTTTTATATGAAGCTAATAGTTCTCCACTTTCAGTTCTTCCTGGATATTCTATGATGTACAGAGACCATTGGGAGTATTATAATTGGGATTGAATGAAAATAGATATTTTTTTCATTGCGATAAAGCGTGTGACTAGTTAGTTGGTAAAAGAAGAGATGTCATTTCTATAGGAAATACTTCATCCCTTTTTAGCACTGGAGTGGAAATGGGAAAATATGGCCATATAATTTTCAGTGGGATTAACAAATACATCAATATGTGACAATTTTATTTAAGTTAATAATGATATATTTTCATAATCTACTCATTTTATTCCTATTTGGGATACATTATCTCTAGGTAGTATATAAAGATTAAATCCTAAAAATGTAGAGTGGTTAAATGGAGTTTTTCTACCATTTGTATCTGATTAGGAATGTAGGTTCACATCAATAATTTTGAATGCCCTTCATAAGACATTTAGAACATCATTAAATTTCATTATAGTTATTTATCTTTATTCACATGGGATGTAAAAATGTAAAATTCATACCATGAAAATAATTCTATATTGTCTTTAAAATAATTACCAGGGTAGTATGGATCAAAATATTTCTTTATTTGACATTTTTTCTTAAATAAAAAAATATTTAATATAATATATATATGAAACCATTTGAGGCACTATAAACAAAGAAGGAAATAAGCCAAGAATTTTGGGATGATGTTGGTAAACTGAAGTTTACTATACCAGAATTGGTTTAATAGATGTTAGAAAAAGTTCAATTTCATTAAAAAGACATTAGGGCAACTTAGATAATGAATAAAATTTATCTGGATAAGTGGAGGAAGGATCATTCTATTTAGGTAGTTGATCATGCCTTTCTAAAAATTTCTCCATGGAAACGTGTGATTTGTTTTGGTATGAATGTGAAGCTGAGTCCATAGTTCATTAACCTTATGAAATTCTAGATAATGTAAGATCATTTTCCAACCAAGGGTATTTACCTCCTATTCTATCCCAAATACACAATGTCTTTCATGATTAAATTATATGAATGTGTATTTCATATACATCCAATGTTCTAAGTGAATAATAAGTTAATTTAGAAGGGAGTATTTCTTGTAAAGATCAAATTTTGTAGATTCTTGACCATTGAGAGTATTTTTTATAGAATTTGTTGATTTATTAGGGTAATGTTTTGTTGAAAATTCTATATGGTGGATGAGGCAACGTGGGATTCTGAAAATTCTATGAGGGAGTAATAACCCCACCTAGAAGATAAATGAAAAAATTAGGAGGAATCAATGTCTAAAGGGGGGAAAGGTTGTAAGACCTCATGTAATTATAGAATAATTTTTTTTCTTTTTTATTTCAATATAAAAATTATTTAATAGTTTTAGTTTAAAAGGGACATTAAATTGGATATCATACCCGAAATAAAAAAGGTGTTTTCCAGAATCTTATGTTGCACACA
Organism: Viscum album; assembly: GCA_963277665.1. Lineage (NCBI taxonomy): Eukaryota > Viridiplantae > Streptophyta > Magnoliopsida > Santalales > Viscaceae > Viscum > Viscum album. The sequence goes on along the minus strand of OY728136.1, from coordinate 1,222,876,842 downwards.
ATACTGAATTATACAAATTAAATACATTATAAATATAAAAATTTTAAATGGTAGTTATTTCCTAGCTCTTATACTGGGGGGGGGGAACAAAACAATCAATATTATGTTTACACATATTTATTGATTTTTTTACTATTTTAAATTAACTTTATGGGCTTCAAAAAATTTATAAATACAATTTTATATAAATAATATTTAAATATTTTTCAAATGTATTTTTACATACTTTTGATAGAGAACCCGTTTTATATTTACTTTCTTTCACATTAATACATTTTATTTGGTAAAATAAAATTTTTATTTGGAAGCGGGGCATTATATTTTAGTTTTGATAATGTTTTGTCACATTTTGATAAAATTTCTATTTTTATGAATAATGAAAAATATTTCATTTTAGTTCAATTTTTTTCTAATTTATTTATACTGATAAATTATATTTTTAGTTTATTATGATGTATAATTTGATAAATAATTTATCATTTAATCCAATTTGAGTATTTCTATGTAATTTTACATTGCTGTTGGATATAATTACTTGTAAATCATTTGATTGCTTTCACTTCTAAAATCTTTTTATCTTTTTTTTTATAACGAAGATTAATTTGAAGACCATTACTACAACTGATATGTTTTAAATTTTGAAAATTAGATTCCTTATTCTGAATAAGTGTATCCAAATAATTTAAATAGTATCCTTTTATTTGTTTTTTTGGATTTTATGAATAGTAACTTTTGTAATTTATATTTACCACAGTTAAAGGTAAATCATGTAAATATGGGTAATGAATAATATCCAAAGTAATATAAAATTACACTAACACTTAAAGAAATTTTAATAGATGAATAAAATTAAACCATTAACTCCTATATATCATAATTTAATCATTTAATAGTTTTTTCGCTGAAATTAATATATATATTATTAAAACTAAAGAAGGTAATAACATGTCACCCTCTAAATTATTATAGGTATAACAATTTTATTATAGTTATAGATGTTATCTACATTTGATAATAAATAGTCACTAGAAATATAATAAAACTATATTCATCATAGGAACTTATTATGAATTTTTAGCGGAAATATAATTACCAAAAAGACCTACACAATAGTGATACACTATTTATTTTATTAAAATAAATATCAAATAAATAAATTAAAATTATTAAAATAAAAAAATTATAATTAATTATGGTACTCCTAAATTATATTGGTGACCATGAAATATTAAAAGTATATTAAATGGGTTTGTTTTATGTTTTCACTATAATTGGATTTTATTTAAATTTAATTAAATATATAGTGTCAAAATTAACATTATGTATATTTTATAAAAATTATATTTCATTAAACTGTTTTAAAATAAAAACCAATATTTGAATATTAAAATGTGACTATGATAAGGTCTGGAATTTCACTAATTTTACATTTATATAAAATTGACCTTATATGTGTAAAATTAATGGACACATAATATTTAAAATGTTGCAAAAACAATAAAAATAAAAATAGATTAAATATGGGTAAATGAAAAAAGGATTACAAATTAAAAAATTATTAAATATTATTAGATTAGTGGATTTAGAACTATCCCCATATTTTTTTATATAACTCAATTTGGAGTAGTTATTATTTGAAATTAAATTTATATTAATTAAATGTTTTTATAGTTCCCAGGGGTGCTCCTCCCAACTCCTATAATATGGTACTTACTCTTCTCTATTAATCACACTTATATAACCATTTGGTTTTTCCAATATCTTCCCAAAACCATACTAAAATCCCTACACACATTAATGAATCATTTTTTAGGAATAAAAACCTTTATAGATGTGTTTAGGGTTCTTCAAAAGTTATCAAACAAATAATATTTATCATTTTCTTTAACCACTTCTATTTTATTTCTTCTTTCATTTCCATAAAATGTCCTCCAACCATGATAAAAATTTCATTTGTGTGTATAGAAGAAAACCATATCACGAACAAATATAGGTTTTTTTCATTACCAAGTCTCAATACTGGCCATAATGATATAGTTAATGTTTTTATGATTTTAATGAAATATTTATAATAATAAGATAATAGTATAATAATTGTTTTCTTAATTTCCATGAACATAAAGATTATATCAATATTCATGCTTACGCATTAACTATCAACTCCACGATGCGATGCATATCATTTTTATTCACCACAAAATTTATAAGAGATATAATATTATATTTTTATTTTTATTATGATGATAATAGTACTATTATAATTCAAAAAAAATTAATAATAAAAACGGTATTTTAAAAATGATAAATGAATAATGGAAACATTACTTATCTTTTCGTATGACCTACCATCCCCATGATTATAACATTGTTAATTTTGAATAAATATTCATAATGGTCTCATTTAAATTTATAATTTAGGTATAAAAATGATAATAATTTCATTAATATTATTCGTGAGATGATGAACTTATGACCACATGGACTATTGACATCATACATGGTTTATTTTCAACTCATGTACCAAATATCAATAAAACGTCTAGACTTAACTAAAATTATTATATAATTTTTATTACATGATAATTAGTGATATTAAAGGAATAATAAAATATAAGATTATTTCAAATAAATTTTAAATTAACATAGGTTTCATATTTAATAATTTGATGATGGTATGAGACAATCCAAACTCAATGTAAGGGACATTTTCCCAATCTCCATTAATTGATGAATGTTATGATAATATACATCTTTTTAAATTTTATATTGTATAATTAACCACTTTTAATTTTACATTCATATCAATGTTTTTGAATGGAATTATTTTATAAAAACCTTTTTTAAATGACAGAAAAATGTATTCTTCATATATACATTGACACCGACATTTCTACAACTCTGACCATTATTTTGTTTTTGATATCCACTATAAGTGTAATGTTATTAAAATAAAAATAAGTTCAGGTTTAACAGTTATAATTATTTGGTTATTGAACATTTTTTTAATGAATGGATAATATCCATATCATGAAATTATATAATTTTATTTCAATTTGGAATTTTTTTATATTATTTTTTATGTGTTATGATTATGTTAATGTTCTTGAGAAATTTTTATGTATACTTCTGGTTCATTGATAATCCAAAAGAGGGAGAACACGTGATATCTATTCAATTCATTATGAAATTATATAAAGTTAAATGATAAGGTTTCTCCTAAGAGATTTATGATAAATAATTTAACTGGTATTCCAAATGTAGCCATGAAGGTTACTCCCTATGTAGTTATGAAATCTACTATTTATTTATGATATGTATGAAAAACTTCACCTTTATGAATTATGAGTTCTATGATGTTTTTTAGGAATACTTTGATTTTATGAGGTATGTTAAGGACTTCTGTTTTTTGGGTGAAAATTATGATTTTCTAAAAATAATTCCATAAGTTTAAAAAATTCATGGAATAATGGTTTCATTTTTTATTTTTTATCCAATACAGACCATTTAGTATTGATCCGATGTTTTTGAGAATTTTTTCAAATTGTATAAATATGTGAAAGAGAAAGTAAGAAGACAATCTAATATTTTTGTTTTTATTATAAAGAGTTTTAATTTTTGAAAAAATGGATAGTTATTAGATGTTTCTACGTGGTCATATTTGAGTAGTTATATAATAGTTATGTCCAAATTATCTAAAAATATTATGTTGAAAACATCCTCAGTTTGAATTACTTAATTAAAATAAGATTAAATAATGTTTATGGTTGGGTCCTTATAAAAACATGAGTTCATACAATACCATACATTGTAGGGGTGTTTAAAATAGTTTGATAAGTATCTTTGGAAATAAATGGGATTTATTCATATTCATAATGGAAGGGTTTGAACGTATTCCTTATGAAGTAATTTTATTCATTAGAAAAAATACTGAACTCAATATTTTTACATAACTATGGAAATATTCTCAATAAAAATAAAAAAGGATTATCTTTTTTTAATAAATGTAATATATATACGAATCATAAAAATTTGATGTATATATACACATAGAAGGAGTTGAGTATGCTATGGTAGATTTCATATAAATTCTTTGAGTGGAGGCGACATTTCATGAAACATGTTGTATGAATATCAATAATTTTATTCATTTTCATTTTTTCTCATGTTGTATTTGTAATATTCTGATTTGGTAAGCTAATTACACATCGAAGATGATTTTGTAACAATTTGGATTAATCATATTTCTTGGTGCATGAATTGGCAGACCAATACATGTAACAATATTTTTAATAATTGGAGTAAAATATGCTCCATAAAAGATGGTTAAAGATGTCTAATGTTTAAGACTACTCAATACAATAACACCATTGGAATATGAAGGAGAAAAATTCTTTGACTTGAATGTATCATCCAATATTATACCGGATTACAATTATAATATATCATATAGTTATATATTTTTAATGTATGGATTTAGAAATACAGAAGGGAGGTGGAAAATCATATCTTTCAGAATTTAATATTGAACCATCAATCAATGTGATGATTAAAGAGGTTCATAAGAATGATGTAGAGATACAAAAGAATAGTAAAAATAATCTTGTGTTTAACCATGATGATAATGGAATGATAAGGTTTAATAACCATCTATTAGTTTTATTTATATTAGATTTGAATAAGTAATTATTATTAGAAGCTCATAGTTCCCAATTTTATATTCCTCAAGAAAGTATTAAAAATTATAGAGACTAGAAAAAGTATATCATGTGAGATGAAGTGAATAAAGATATTGTAGAGTTTGTATTCTAGTTCTTGGTTTTTTAGTAATATAAATATAAAATAAAAGGTATTACGGTATGTTACATCCATTACTGATAATTGAATGGAATGTGGGAACACCACCATGTATATTGTCATTGGAATCTGTAAAACAAATAAAATGAATAATGTTATTTGGTTTGAATTTTATCACCATTAAAAGGGATAACACATTATCACTATCAGGGGACAATTTTATCTCGATTAGATTTCTCGGATATATATTAATTACATTGAAAGGTTGTATGATTTATTATAATCCATTAGAACTGATTGGTATTTGAGGTGTACCCCAATGTTTGGGTGAATTATTTAGAAATATCTAGATAAAACGTTGAGGTTTTGTTCTGTTTATCATCTTTTGATATATGTGCATTCTGAGAGAACAATGCAAACATAAAAGATATTTTAAGGCATTGTTTATTGAATTTCAATGGGGTTTGGGATAAACACCAACCACTAGATGATTTTTCTTAATACAATATATTTAACCCATTCATTCAGATATCTCCTTTTGAAGACATCGATGCAAATAGATTATATCCTAAAATCTTATAGAATAAGGATCAAAAAATTAAGTTATTAGGACTGGAGACAAATTAAAAATTCTAAGTGAATTTTAGATCCGATTATACAATCATAATTGTGAATCAGTGCCTATAGAAAGGATATGTTAAAACTCTCATGTGTGATCTTTAATACTAAGAATATTGAATGATTTTTCTAATAATATTTCCTTTGAAAATGGTAAGAATATTTATTATAAAAGGGAAAGTAACTCCATTATATATTTGGTAACATTGAAATTCTTGATCATAAAGATATGGTAGCTTATTAGTTAACACTTACTACAATCTTCCCTAATATCCATGATGTGTTCCATGAATCTTTCATAATTAAAAATATATATAACCCATTACAAGTACTAAACTCAATGGCAATAAAATTACATCTCGAACCCACATAGTAGGATCAATCAATTGATATTATGAATCATCCAGTGAAATATTTATGAAACAAAACTAACACTTCCTCCATGATTTTTAAAAAACCCACTAGTTTTAGGAATTTATAGGGGAATATTAAGAAATTATGTGGAATAATTACCTCCATTTTCCTATCTCATACTGAATTTGATTAGGGAAAGTTCATTTTTGGGGGGTTATAATGCACGACATTGAGTTTTTGTGAATAATTTTTTAAAAATAAATAATATTTAATTTTTATATTGAATTAGATAAAACACCATATAAATCATATGGTATAAACAACACTGTTTTAGATTCAATTATACATAGAATAGAATGTTATCCAAACAATGATATATTACTAATTTATGTATTTAAATGCAACTGTTATAAAAAATAAATATCATTAATGATATAAATATTAATAAATAATTTATAAATATTAAATATATTTTTAATATAATGGAATAAAATTGATAAAAAAATTATTTAATTTTATATAATGTCTTTATATGTTTGGAAAATATTATTTTCTAAAAAACTCTTTTATTTGTTTTTGTGAGCATTAATAAAAAAAATTCTAACTTTTATACATTTCATCTAATAAAATAATATTATTTTTTATAAATATTTCAAAAATATCATTGATTTTATTTTTGAGAATTTTTAAATTGTTGCACTTTTTTTCTAAATAATGAAAACTAATTATTTTAAATTGAAATTTGAGTTTTTATAAAAATTTTCTAAATATATAAAATGTTTTTATTTTGGTTTTAAAGTAAATTTAGTTCAATTAAAATTCTATAAATTTAATTTTTGTCATTATAATAAATTGCATATTTAATTTAGTTACAAAACCACTATATGATATGGAAAATTTTCTCTTGAAAACCTAGATTTATTATTATATAAGGTCAACATAATTTTTTAGTAAAATGAATAGTAACAAAATTAACAATTATTTACCATAGTTAAGGTAAAAATAATTTACTGGGGGTTAAAATAACAATATAAAAGTTAAAAATAACCATGAAATTTTACAAACCCAATCTAGGATCATATTTAGTCCTTTTATAATATATTAACACTAGTAGAAAATTATTATATCATTTTGAAGCTATAAAACATGGGTGTAATCCCAATATTAAAAGAACTATAATTATTCCACACACCTCACTTGTTAAAGAAAAATCCTTATCCTATCCAGTTCCAATATTTACGGGGTTTTAAATTGAAAAATTCGATCCAAAATACATTAACAGCCTCCCAAACCACATCTTAGGATCCTTATTTTGGAAAAAATTACCTCATAAGACGTCTTTTGGTGATCAGTTAAGATGGTTTCCCAATATAGAGGAAATGTTCATCAAAAAGAGTTTTCTTCTTTATTCAACCACTTTAATAAAATATTTTTAAATCATAATTATATATATAATGTAATATTAAAAATATTTCTATATATTTTTAATTTAATTACCTTCAAAAATCTAATCTTTAATCAACTGGATTACTAAATCATCGTAACTATTTCTGGTGGACTACCAACTTGCAAATCGATGTCATTCATTTTTAAATTTCCTATTCTCTGGGAAGTAAATAATTTTAGATTGAATATATATATATATAATATTTAGGATATTATTATACATTTTAACAACTATATCACACATACATTCATACTCTTCACATTGTGGGAATATAAAAACATTACTTGTTTGTATGGTGGACTATCATCTCATAAAGTAATATGATTTCTTCAAACATTACATTGAATGTAAAACTCTTTTTTAATGAAATAACAAGATATATATTTAAAATAAATGATTATATAACTATAATATAACATTTAAATTTCTATGATTTATTCTGAATGGAAAATAAAAACAACGTTCATGCATATGTATGACCTATTGTGTCAATTAATAGTGTATTACATATTCCATCAATAAAATTTATAAATTTTTAAAATAAATATACACATAATATATATTAATTTTATAGAATTTTTATCATTCTAGATATGGTTAAATCACGATTCAATAATGAGGACCATAAATAATAAATCAAATGATATTAAAAGACTAAGTGGTCATCACCCAAAACATATCATTAACGTGGAATTATTAATAAATTTGTAATAAAAGGACTTATGAAAATAATACGTGGTATGATATAAATAATTATTTCTTTGAAAAGTATTTACAATATAATTATATTAATTACAATGGATTTTTGAACATGAATTATGGAAGTTAATTCTTATCGTAGGGGATTTTTGTCCCATATTTTATATAAGACACATGCAATATTCACCGAATATTTCATTATTTTGATGTTTAAAATTACCATCAATTTAGTATATGACTACTATAAATAAATTTTTCTATTATTTACATATTCATTTTCTGATCTCACTAATATTGGTCTAGCAGTTTAAAATATACTAATGTAAAAAGATATTATTTTATCAATTTCCATTCATTGATACATATATAATATGATGCACCTATATTAATTTAGGAGGATTTTATATGACCCTTTTAAATTTAATATAATTAAATATATTTTCTTCATGAAACATTTAAATTCAAATTTATTTTTTACCTTCATTGTTTTGATGATTTAATTTCACCAAACAGATAATGAATTTATAATTACCACTAATCTTTTATTAGGGTTACTTATGATTATTTTTCCGATGAATAAATAGTATGACATAACTCCCAATCAACTCTTTTATTTTTGTATCCAATTGTTATTAATGGCATTCCTATATAATACAACCATTTCAGTACTCTTTGTTACTTCAAATAATTGAAATTATTTTTTAAAAATTATGTCTTTATATCTCTCTTTGGTATAAATTGTTTTTTTCCAGAAATATTTGTTTGAAATTTATTTCAAGAAATTTTTTAATATTATATTATTATTTTTGAACCGAACCTTTACTAGTGTTTTACATTTTACATAATAATTTTGAATTGAATATTCTTTTATTTTTCAAAGAAGTATTTTTTTAGATTTAATAAATAATGTAAATGTAATATATTTTATCTATTTTATAGAACAAAGGAAAAAACTCATCATAATTATAATTATTTTATTTAATGAATCTTTATTTTTTTATAGTTTATTATGAATGAAAATTTTTTTCAATTTTTTTATTTTATAGACTATGTTTTCAATTTTGAAAACATATATTCCTAAAAAAAATTATTGATAACCCAAAATAAAATTCAATCAAATATAAAATCAATTGATGCTAACAAGGTATTATAAGGAATATTATCCATCTATTTGATTATTATTATTTATTTGAATGGATTATGATTATGATCATGTTATGTTTGTGAAACCGATTTATATTATATGAATTTACTGTGTTAAAATTCTTTTGATAACAACTTATTTTACCATTGGTTATTATATGGTGAAATAATACAATTAAATTGAATCCAATATCTATTCAATAGGGTATGATAGGATGATAGTTTTATAAATCCATGAGTAATGGTTTTATTAAATTTTAATGATCTTATAGAACAAATAAAAATTGATTTTATTATGATGCCAAAAGTTCCTATATATACCTTCAATTTATTAGGGAATGATTTATATCTGATCATATAGAAAAGACTGTAAGGGAGATGGAATCATATTTAGTAAGGGACATTGTCCACTATGATGTTATTGGGAGTGAACATTGAACAATATAATTATTTAGTGTGTGATCCCTTTAAACTATAATATCTTTCGTAGTGTTCCTTGACTAATATTGAAATGATTTTATATTCATATGTCTTTGAAAAAGTTGAGGAATTCATCCTTTGTTTTGATCTCATGTATTATGGTCATTGAATCCATTTTGATTATTGTCATATAAACTACCAAGGTTTTGTCCATGAATTATGATTATGATCATTAATAATTATTGTGAGGATTTAAAATTTTATTCTCATGTTCTGAATTAATTATGTTCATATTATTATTAAAAATATTCATTTATTACATATAATGATAATATAATCTAATTATTTTAATGATATATTTCCCCAGGTTATGAAGAGCTGTATTATGTATGATATTTAAAAGAAATGTTTAACTTATGAAGATCATATTATGAGATTATATTAACTACTTGTAGAACTGGTTTTTGTGTTTCCATGTTTCTATAGTCACTAAATTATTATGGCCCTTATGAAAGTGTTTGTATAGTTTAACGAATACTAAAAAAAATTATTTCTATGTATGAAAATTATTGGTCACTATAATTGTGGTTAGTATATACAAAAAAACTAAAACAAAAAATGTAGTAATATAAGAATATCAATATATGTACTACAGTTTTCAGATCAAAATCAGGAGTTAGATAATTTTGTTCATTCTCCTTTAACTACCTTGGTCTAAAGCAAACAATAGAAAAATACTAGATCATTATAGCTCATATAATAACCCATATTTATCAAATAATAATATTACTTTTAATATTATTATATTAGTTGGTACATCTTTATACCCATTAATACATTGAATACATTCATACAAGAATGAAAATTCAAAAACATCAAGAATAATATTGGTGGGTATGTCTTTACTCATGTAAAGACCCAAAAATATAAAAAAATGATATTACATCTTATAGAATAATATTCATTAAGATACACAACCAATGCATAAAGAATGTCATGTTATAGTTCATTTCATTCTTGGAAATATAAAAAATAGTTCCATATAAGAGTTAAATAATCTCCTAATCGGTTTTCTATCTAACAAACTTTCGTGACATATCATACATAATATCATTAATAATATATTTGTGGATGGAAACATATGAAAATGTGATACTAGATGTCCAATAATGGTAAGAAATAGACATATGTATATATCATGATTATAAGGGAATGTGGACATGATAAATTGAATTGGAAAAACATACATTGTATATCATAGATTATAAACAAGTTTCATCAACCAAATTTGGTTTTTCCATAAGATATGAATCAAAATGTAATCTAGAAACATGATCCATGAGAGAACCATATTAAAATAAAACATTGATTTGTTTCATACACATAATAATAGATTACTAGTTTTTTGTCAGTCAAGACTCATTTCAAAAACTATCATACTTGAATGTGTCCAATCACAAAACCATTATAGTTGTCATGGTTTACACATATGAAAATCATAGTGAAAAATCCCTTTAATCAACTAGGTCTACTCCGCATTCTAGTCCTCATTATCTCATGATATATCAATATTTTACTAACACATTAGAGATATATAAATTTATAACTAATCTTGGTTATACCATAATTATATTCTTGGTTTATCAATTTACCCCCATCCTTGGTTTAAACATAACCATTATCACATAGAAATATTGTAAATATTTTATTAATATAATTATTAAGAACTCATCATATCAGATCCTATTAAAAAAATGGGTTCAAAAACATATAATCATAACATATCTTGGATAAAAGAAATATGTTTCATAATCATTTCACAATTTCATAAATTTACAACCCATGGGAATGAAGTAATTTTAATAACAATTTTATTATTTCTTAACCCTTGAATGAGAAATGGTTTTCATAAATATATCATCATCATAACATAAACAATATGAAAAATGAATAACAATGGTTTTAATAAATCATATATCTATTAATGAATAATTATTTCAAAAGTAGGTAATAATAAAAGGAATATTGTTTTTAAAGTTAAAATAGAATTTTTTTGAAGAAAATAATTTTTCTAAATCATTATATAAAATAATAAATTCATAAAATATTATTGAAATGCATTTATTTGAAAATTAAATTGATAACATATATATAAATATTTATAATTAATCTAAATCATTTATTTCTGAAAATATCAAATCGAATTTGATTTTTTAAAAAAATTAATCATTTCAAAAAATTATGTTCTTTTATAATAACCTTTGAAACTGGTAAAATATGATTTAAAAACCATTTAATGTTTTTCTTAAGGAAAATTTATTTTCCACTTAAAAAACCCCTATTTTAATGAGTAAAATTTCTACAATGTAATTTTCATTTAAAATAACCATTGAAACGTATATATGGTTCATTAAATTATTTATTGTTCCAAATATTGGGAAATGTATTTGATGTTAAAATAAGTATTCATTTCAAAACATCAGCGAAATTGAAATGAAACATTTTTTTGAAAAAGTAAATTTTTATTATCTATAAAATAGATTGAAAACAAATTGGAGAACATGTAAAAATTTAATTAATAAATCCATTACAAGTTTATAATAAATTATTGAAATATATACAGAAAAATTTGAAATGGGAGGAATATTTTTTAATAAATACAGATATAAATATAATTATTTTTATAGAAATTAATTTTAATTATTTAATTCTTAGAAAGAGTAATATAGAAATAAAACATTTAATTTAGAAAAATAAAAATAGGAGAATAAAATTAATTAATATATTGAGAAAAAGATCAGAATAACTAATTATCGAATACATAATCCTAAAAAATACTAATAAACAATGATTCTATAACATAAAAAAACTTCTACACTATTATATTTTTAATCATTTTCCACATTAGTGAAGAACAGAAAATGAACCATTTAATATATTGAAAATAATTATATTCTTGAAATAACAATTCAATGAGTGATTTTAAAGTACCATAGTATAAGATTTCTATATATTAATACATGTCACAAATAATGAAATTTGAGAAAAAAAATTCCTACCACATTGGTAAAATTGTAATGATAATTACATTTAATTATAGATAATTAAATTGATTTTTAAATCCCCATAGTTTTAAATATATTCATCAATAAAGACATTCATGGGAAATTTATATAAAATATTTATGAAAGAAGTCATGAATATTGAATTTATGGTAGAGATATAAAATCGAATAGAAAATTCCAAAACTATTAGTCATTATATCCTTCAATCCTATTATAGACTGTAGTATAATAAATATTATTTTATTTCTAATTTATTACAGAACCATACATATATATATATTATAATATAATATTGATATATTCCATTTTAATAACATTTTGTTAAAAAGTTATTTTTAAACTCAAGATTCAGGAAATATCTACATTTTTTGTTTGTTTGGATTTTTTATTTCTAGTAATCTTAATTTTATCATGGATCCCTCATCTCTAAAATTATAAAATATATATAAATATCATCTACAATAAAAAAATATGTATTTATAATAATACTTTAATGTTTTATATATAATGTGAAATAAAATATTCAAAGAGACGATATGTCATTCATACACAAGATCACAACATTCATTTTCTCATAAGAAAAACCAAAATAAACCTTATTAATATATAACCATTCTATTACTATTTTCATTTCATATTTTCCACTTATATTCTTCAAATTTTCCCTTATTATCTTCATGAACAATCCATATTTATAAACAAATAAAATTACTTCTAAAATCAATATCCCTTTGTAAACACAAACAACATTATTTTATCCCCCACTAATGTAACATATTATATTTGGATTATTATATTTTTCTAAAACTAATGAGTAAATTATGAGACATGAAACTAAGATGAAGGATGATTTTGAGGCCCTGAGATCCCAAAATAACGTGTTAAAAAATTTAAAATTTTTAAATAGTGTATATGTGCGGTTTTTATGACATTATGGAATAACTCTTAAACGGTTTCATGGAATAAAAATTCAAGGTCAATGATATATTTGTATGAGTTGATTACCCTAGGAATATCTTTTTTTAGTTAGTGTGATTCTCCATTGAAAAACCTAAAAATGGAACAACTGAACATAAATATTTAAATAAGATTATTTTATTTTATTCAAGTCTTTATATCTTGTGAACGGTAAGTCCGAATAAAAATATGAGACCACCATTGGTCTAATGAGGTAGTTATATTTTTCGGTAGAGCATAAAATTGACCAATATAGGTTTTCTTTGAAAGCTGGTTTTTGCAATGTAATCGTAAATAAAATAATTTAAATTTAAATTATTTTATATTGAAATCCTCATAACTCAAAAATAGTTAATCGAATTAATATTATGAGACATTAATTGAGTTTATAATGAGATTTTATATTAATGAATGACATAACCATTACTGGAACATATTGAGGGAAAATGTTATTTTTCTGGTTTATCAAAATAATGTTAGTTAAAAAAAATGCGATATATTTGTGGAGTTTATTTAATAAAAAACAAGAGTTTCACTGTAACATGATGCCATTACATCCTTTGTGAAATAGAAACATTTTCTGGTAAATCAAATTTCTGAATTAATCTTCAACACATCATAAATGAAACATTGAAATGCATTTCCCCCATTTAATGGATAAACTTATAACAGGATCGTTGGATGAGATCCTGGATTTCACTAATCCTTTTGAGGATTTTTTTCTGGCAAGCAGGGAACAATGATAAACAATGACTCACCAATGAAAATGGGATAAGCATCCAAGAATGATGAATGATGGTGGTGAAACTTTTATTTGTTCCATAAAATAGTCTAACCACGAGGTAGGGAGTCTGCTTGATTAAATTTCAATTTCCTTGTTTCATTAAATCTCTAGGAAGAATATGAATCGTCGTACGAATGGTGTGCAGTTGAGAGATGGGTATGATTATGGGATAATCATAGGTAAATTAGTTCAATGTTTACCCAATGATTATAATTGTTTCAGTTTATCCATTATTAAAATCTAATTTGGTTGGATCTAGGCCAACATGAAAAAGGCCCAATCTACCCACCTTAGGGGTTCATGTGAATTCTTTCTCCACGGTTTCTTCCAGCCTCCCAAATCTTCATCGCCCTAATAACATGAGAATAAATAATGAACCCCAACAGTGGTTGTGATCTGCAATCCTGTTAGGTAACATAATGAAATTAATATTCTATGGTGGCTTAAGTTTAATCACGCGCATGTGGTGCCCTGCAGGGTTAGAGGAGGCCCACAATAGGAGGCTAATGGTGGTGTATGGTAGGATGTAGTGGTGCACCATGATGACAGAGGGTGCCTAAGGAAACCACTTTGGTAGGTCATAAAAGGCCGCCTATAAATGTTTGGAGGTAGTGGAACATAGTAATGTCATCATGATTGAGAGGCATAATATGTCGATGACACACCACAATGGAGGAGGCTGAAGCCATAAGGCCATGGCACTGTGCAACTGTGGCACAAGCATGATGTCGTGTCAGGTCGGTATACCAGCAGCCATGCTGCAAGTTGGTGATGGAACACAGTCCATGACACCACATGTTGGGGAGGGGGCAACCCAAATAAATCGCATGATGTAGGGCGGAAACATCTCTTATTGAGTGATGGAAGGACTAAACAAACTCAAATGCATGGGCCAAGCCAATGCAGGAACGGACTACCCACCAGCTTGATGGTGCAACGATCCATGGACAGCAGTTGCAATGAGCCTAGAACATTGGACATGTGGGACTGGGTCAACATAGTATTAACATGGGTTAGGTTTGGAAAAAAGAATAGGGTCAGGTCGGGTTAGTTCGATCTGACCAGGTCTATACCCAGCCAACCCCATTTTAGTAAAATGTGGATAACATAATAATTGTGCTACTGATTGATGGGATTTTTGATGTGTTTGAACCCATATGGAGAGACGGTTATTTTGGAGAACTAAAATTGAGTTTTAGAGATATTTGATATTAGAACATTGGATTGAGGATTAAATTTTATCAGAATCATGATTTCCATGGTCCGAAATCCTAGGTGTGGCTGTCACATGATGAAAGTGGAACATAGATCTTAGTGTCACTATAGACAAAAAAAACTTAGTGGTATAGGAGATGATCAGACATTAGTGTCCTAGTAAATGAGTATAACTCAGTGTCATGACAGACGATGGGAACCTAGTGGCCCGACAAATGAGAAAACATCAATGGCCCCATAACCGAGTGTCTCTCAGTGACATGGAATACGTGTTGATCTCAGTGGTTCAGTAGTCATGCAGAATTGAGTGGATTGGTAGACAAGCAGACCTCAGTGGCCCAGTATCCAAGAAAACCTTAGTGGATAGACATAAGATCATACCTGAGTGGCCCAATAGACTATAGTGACACATCGAGGGTGAGTTCGTTAACGATACAAGATGTTTAGTATTACGACTGAAGTAGTGTACTTCGGGTAGTTATCAATGTTTTATCATGGGGCGGTTCCCAAAAAAGGTGGAACTCTTTGCATAGGGCTCTGATGACATGATGACTCAAGGAGAGAGTCCTCTTGAGAAGATCATTCCTTGAGCATAATATTATGACAAAGTATTGACTGCGATATCAAGGCATCATTCCTTAGTGAGACTGGAATCCATATGGAAACATCATGACATATAAAGATAATATTTACTCTATGGGTAAATTAGAAGTCATTCTCTACATGGTTAATATCATATTGGTCGAAGAGTGGGATATCTAGGAACCTATTGTTCTTAGAAAGGAATCGTATTTCTTATAGCAGATGAGATGTTAAATCCAGGAATCCATTGTTATAATAACTATATTTTATTATTATATATCTTCATTACAAATAACTATCTTGATATGATTGTACCTTCTTGGTTGTGTTTCCCTTAGGTTTTATTTGTTGGATGATTTTAGTGTGCCATACTGAGTATTAGTTTACTCATCTCTACAAGGTATATTCCCACACATTTCTTGCTTAGGGAGGTCAACCGACACTTTAGTGGAGTCCTAGGTGGAGAAGGGCTAGGATCAGTAATAGTTTGTGCCTTTTGAGATCAGACAAGATCGGTTGTTTACGAAAACATCTACAACATAATCAATACCATTTTTAGGTCAGGATTTGCAGTTTTCTTTAATTTAGTGGGCTTGTATTCAATCTCGGTTTTTATTTACTTCATTACATTTTTTCGTACTCTGTTGATGGGTTGTATTGGCATGCATGAATTTTCATTACCTTGGATTTTCACTCACTAGTACTGTGGATATTAGTTGGGTATGTGTGTAAATGTTCATTGGAAAATGATTCACATTTCTAGGATATGTCTACTCATCACTAGTCCCCAGCCCCTTCTTTGTCATTGGTGGGATTGGGTTCATCACATCACTAGCCATAGGGGACAGATAATGACATCTATTTAAAAATTAACAGATAATATATGATATATTTATTAAATAGAAATAATTATGTTACTATTAACATGTAAATTTAATTAATATTTCATTATAATTATCTATACATAATCGAGATTGAAAAACAAATCACTTGGCTTCCTGATGTGGTAATCCTCCATACATATGAGCTATATTATTATATTCCAAAAGGTTACATGGTAAAAAATTACATAAGGAATTATAATATTTGAGGTATAATAATCTCATTAATATAATATATAAAAATCCAAAACATCATTATATTCATCCATGATGGGTGGTGATTGAAATTGGATATCATTCTTTTTTGTGGTGGTAGTCAACCGTACAAAAAGATGATTATTTCGAAACACATTTGATGGAAGAGGATAAAGATTTTTGTCATTATCATAGCATGGTTACTTATCAAAATATATATAATAATAAAATTATTATAGAAACAATATTTAGAAAAAATATTATTATTTGGAGGAATAAATAGAATAAAACTCTTTTTGTGGGACATGAACTCTTCTTCAGATAACATCTTTTGGTTATCACCAAAAAGAAACTCATATTTGTTTTATGATAGAAATAATTCATTTAATATTAGATAAAGGAAGTGATTAAGTGATTTGGATATATATTTTTTGTTACAATGTGATTTTTATGTGTAATGTGTATTGTATTGGGTGGTATTTTATAAGTGGGGAGAGTTGAATACTTGTAATTTTTTTATCGAAAACATTGTAGCCACATTTTTCCCATACCACAAGGATAAAAAATAAACTATTATAAACCCGTAAACATTATAAAATATCTATATGGAAATAAAATGTGTGTTTGACATGTTTTGGGTTATTTTTATCCTTATAATTTTAGTTTAACCCCCTGATAAACCATGTTTTTCCATAAGACTATTAAATAATTATTACCATAACATTGTTAAATAATTTTCATTACCTTGTCTATTCATTGTAATAAAAATAAAGTTATACTTGTTATAAAATATATATAATAATTATCACAAATATGAAATCAATTTAACAAATTCCATTCAAAAAAGTTGTTATAATTAATTTAATATTATATACATAGAAGTGGCCATAAAGACACATTCCAAAGAGAAATGTGTAAAAACAATAAAAATAATTTATATATAAATTCAATAAAAATCATTATGGTTGCCTATATTGGGTAAATAGATATACAAAAGAAATAATTTTAACTTTTGAACTACATTAAAATAAAATTTATCCTCTAATATATTGGAATGAAAATATATTTTTTAAATAAAAACATGTATTTTTACTATTCTATAAAAAAATATTTTTAAAAAATAATAATAAATAAAATAAAATATAATTTCTTATTATTTAAAAAAAATGATGTTATTTGTTTCAAATACTATTTTTATATTTTTCAGAAAAAATTTTAAAATATTTGAGCTATTTGTGACAAAAGTACATTTTGAAAAAATTTGTTTCTTATCCATAAAATTTTATTTATTCTCATTTATTTAATATAAAAACCATAAGATCAATTTGTAAAATATTATTGAATATACAATATATAAATTTAAATAAAATCATTCATTCAAAGTGAATAATATTATTTATTGTTGTAAAATAAATTTGGGTGTATATAATTTATTTTTAAAACAATTAATTACATTATGTTAATTTTTTTTCAATTTTATTTATAATTTATTGGTTCCAAAATAAATCAGTTTATATATAAATATATATGAATAATTTAATTAACAATATTCATAACCTCTATTCCAAAGTATAGGTGATTACTATCATAATACCTAAAAATAATTTAATAGTATCTCATGTTTCATATATACCAAGGGATGTATGTATTGTATGATAAAAGTAGTGATGAATATAAATCATGATAAACTAAATATTTCATGATAAAAAAGAAACATCAATTTTTTCTTGAAAGTCAATATACACTCAATGTTGCATGTAACAAATGTTAAACTCAGTGTTGTGTGTATGTTATGCAAAACTCAGGGTTGCTTGTAATGAAAAATATCAAATAGTATAATTTATTTGAAAAATATATTTAAAAAATTCTAGATGTGGTGCACTATACATAAATTAATAAATTTCTTCATCATAATTTTAATTTATGTTTTATATTAAAGTTGTTAATAGTTGAAAATCTCATTTTTGGAATACCATGTGTAGAAAGGGTTAGTAAAACAACCAATTGAATAAAGAAAAAGGGATATGAAAATGTCATCTATAATAATGCATAGTAGGTTTCCAAATATGAGCACATAGGTGGAGTGTGAGTATTTTTACATTGAATATAAGATTCATGTGAAAATAATTATGGAGAGTTACAATGATAATTTATCAAAAGAAATTTAATGATCATAATAAAACTAATAAAAATAAAGCTATAATCAAAATTTGTGTGGAAAAAGGTAATTGATAATATTAGATATGACGGTAATTAGAAAAAAAATTATTTCATGGTCAATTTCCAAAAATTTGGAACTTAGAATCAGAACATATAATTATATGATTTTATTCAATTTCATATGAAAATTATCATTATTTTTTTGTTCCATGATTAATTTCTACATCATATCTTACTCGAAGAGTTGTTTTTCTCATGTTTAAATAACTAATATATAATATGTTCCAAAAAATAATTGACAATACAATTTTTACCTCTGGTTATTATATCAAAATGGCCAACAAGAGTTATAAATAAATCATAATACGTTCAAATAATACATTAATCTCTAAAAACTCATTCCAAATTGAGAATTAGGAATTTAATAAATGATTAAGCTTATATACCTTCCATAATTAAATATTTATAAATAATATCAATAAATTTACCAAAATCAACTTATTAGTAATCCCCAAAATATCAATATTTCTCTCTTAATGGTACATACAAAATATATGATTACATTAGTCATATATTTTCTTCCAACAGTGTAATAACCAAGATCACAATAAAACCTTTTTGGAAACTTACATGTAATAAAAAATAAACACATTCCTCATAAAATCATAAATTAAATAATATTTTTAATAAATATAGAAAAGTAATAAACTCCATCAATGATAATATATAATACATAGTAAATAAATCATCATCTAGTTCCATGGTCATCAATATTATCCATGTTACATTATGTATATCAATAATCAATTGATCTATACAGACACCATTTTCTATAAAGTAGAAAATTATTTAGTTTCATTTTCAATTACGTAGGTTTTTTTTCTCAAAATATAACCTTTATATAAAATTAATTTTCTAGGAAATCAGTACCATTGAGCATATTCTTGAAAATCCATAATTAATAACATATATTGAATAATATGTTTTTATTTATCAATACATATTACATAATTATGAAATTCCAATACATAGAAACATTAACAATAATACATAATTATTAGTATAAATCATCACAATCCATAATATCTTTTTCCTACACTATGAAATTTTTATAATATTTCAACATTCATTAAACATGATTTAATATTTCATTCAACATATTACATAAGAAATGCAATTATATGAGCTTATAACTTTTATATTCTATTTGTGGTGTCTTCATAATTAGTTGTATCAACCTTACACAAACCCCCTTGTTTATTTTCAGGAGGATCATTACGCCTTGTTTATCTCCCATTAATAGCATATTTAAAACATTCAAACCTTAATGATACTAGTTGGAAACCATTATTATTATAAATTTCATTTAGAAAACTAAAAATTTACCACATTAATAACATTATTATTGTAATTATATTCTACACTCATATAATCTTCTTGTTCATCAATGAAAATAATTTGAGTTTTTATTTTAATAATCATAACAAATAAGAGAATAAATATACTTTCCTTTAAGTGCCCCACAACTCAAAATCATAATGAATGATAACCTTCTCTTCATTTGTGATGCCAATAGTTTTTTATAGTTAATATTGTAAATAATATATCACAAATAACCAAATTATAAGAGAATAAAATATATTATTCAAAAATATTCATATATTTTCATCCAACTAAAATGTAAAAATAAATAATATCCATAAGAATGTGATATTGATATAAACCATTACAATTATCATAACTTTAAAGATATATTTAATCAATGGTTAAATTATATTCTTAAACTATAAATTCAAATATTTTTTAAATTTAATACATAAATAAATAAAAATAATTATTTATATAATCAAGTAATCATATAATGAATGTAGTAGAATTTAACACCAATAAAAACTTTTGAAATCATTCCCCTACATCATGTTTGTATTTAATTGAGAATCCTTTGACCTATGGTATAGTGGTTCAAAACATGATAAAAACATACAATAGAACAATATTAATATTTATTATGTCATATATGATCCTTTAAAAACAAATTACCACACGTTTATTAATAATGATTCCTTATTTTTATTGTTTTAGGTATTAATTTCCTTAGATTGAAAATCATTTTCATAATGAAAATTCAAATTCAGGTGAATTTTTAATGTCTCATAACCATAATAGTAATAAAAATGAATTATTTATCATATTAAGGCATTTATTTTTCATTTAAAACCAATCCTGATAAGTGGATGTGAATAATGAAGTATGTAATGATAATCCAAACAGTTGGTCATATATACACTTGAATAACATTTCCATTTTCCATTGAAAAATATGTAAATGAGATAATTAAATTTATGCCATTATATAATAATAAAAATAATTATATATATATTATAATATGCATAAATATGTATTATCCTTAATTTTTGGTGATGATAACATATATATATCTATTCATGATGGTGGTATTCCAGAAATTCCTGAACGATGTTATCATATTTAAGTGAGTTAAAATGTAAGAAATAAATGATATATTATATTTAAAAAACTATAAATGTGTCATTAATATCATATTAATTTTAATTTATATAAAAAATATTTATTAACATAAAAAATATTATATTCAATGTAAAGAGTTAGTGAGTGGTGATTCACATTGCTCCACGAGACACTAATCAGGTATACAGATGAGTGATGTTATCATACCAGCAATTTAATGGAATGATAAAATTGTATAATATAAAATAAATATATAGGTATGTAATTATTTTATTTACAACATATATTCATTAAAAAATTCATCATATGAATCCAAAAAATGTGGTAATGGAAGAACGATTGACATCTTCTCATGACGTGGTAGTCAGTCATATACATGAACGATGCTTTCATGTCCCATTTGATGGAATTGGAATCGCTTTTAGGTCATGTAATTTTTATAACAAAATAACAAAAAAATTATGGAACTATTTATTTATATCATCATGTTTTAATTTGATATTATGGAGGTGGATAAAGAAATAATATAAAGATTCTTACTGAAGAAAATTCTATATTCTCTAGGTATTCTCTGCAGTTTTCAGTAATCGTTAATATAATAGATTTCCACCAAAACAAAAGATTCAAGGATGAGGGTAGAAAACTATAGAAGTGAATTAGGAATTTAATGGATTGAAAAAATATTAATTATGTTCAAAAAATTAGTGGAGGGGGAGAGGACTTTATAAGTGATGAGAGTGATGCACAAGTAATTCTTTTAAAATAATCAATAATAAGAACAATTATATCATCCCAATATAAAAACAAAATTTGTACATTGTCAGACCTATTAGATATAACAATATTATATGGCCATAAAATGGGTGTTGGATATTTTTGGAGGTCATTTTTATCAATAAAATATTTCGTTTATCCCCCTGAAAATCCATTTTTACATAACAATTGTAGATAAGTATTACTACTTTTACAAGTAATTTTGGAAAAAAATTAAGATCAAATTATATGAACTCACATTTTAGGTATACTGAAAATATGGAATTGATTTTTCCTATAATAAAATTAAATAAGATAAAAACTAATTTAAAATTATTCCCACAGGTGTGATGAAAAATCTATTTTATAAATGGAAAATATTCAAAAGATTACAAGTTTATATATCAAAAATCAATATTTAAATGATTAATAGTATGGAAATTACATTTATTGACATATTATTAATGCAATTTTACTTTAAAATAAATTATAAATATATTTTAACATTATAAATAATTTATACTTAAGTAACTTCTTATTTAAAATTAAGTATTTTTTCAATTTATAAAATAATTTAAAATTACCAAAAAAATAAAAAATTTGACCATTAATTAATTTTGATATTCTAATATAATAAATTTGGTTTATATTAAATAACTAACTTTATAAATGTTGTAAAAATATATATATATTTTATCTATGTTATGAACTATTAAACCGTCATTTAAAAAAATAATTATTTAAGAATTATTTTATATTTGTTTTATTTGACTATAATATAATATTTATTAACTAAATAACAAATAGATGTGTCTAAAAATTGTATTTTAATAAAAAAAATTATATTATTCAAACATGTTATTATATAATCTATTTAATAACAGTTACATTTAAGAATAATATTTTAATAATAGGTCACATTACATATAATCTTTGTGTGGCATGTAATTCAAAATATTGAAGAGTTTGAATTTATTTTATTAGAAGTATATCATAGAGTCTTAGGGAGTGATATTATCTTATAATAATATTGATTCATGTTTCAAATTATATCTGATGAATGGTTCATATTTTATAATTTTAGTGTGTTTTTTCATCTTATATGAAATAAATTTTTTCGTAATCATTTAATCATGATCTTGGTAATAAAGGGTTTCATATTTTCTAATGCTTTATCAAAAACCACAAATTAAAAAGGGTTTCACGAATATATACTTATTAATATATTTAGTGAAGTAAAAATATTATAAATTATATCCTAGAAATAGTATTCTACATAGGAGAACATTGGTGTAAAGTAATGACATTGACATTGAAGGAATGTGTAATTAATTATAAATAGTGGTAGAGGTCATGGATCATAACAATGTGAGTATCCAATTGAAAATTAATGGCCGCAAAACTATAAATTTTTTATCATTGAACATTCTATTTGATATATTGGATATGAATTTAATAAGATAACATTTTTGTTTCATAATCCTTATCCATAAGCTGAGTAATTATATTATTGTCTTTGAATATATGGGAATATACAAACCTGATATTTCTTCACATCATCGGCACAATATAATCAGTTTGTTGAGGTTATATAAATTTTCAATTCATCCCTTCATCAATGAAATGAGTTAAAAAAATTAATTTTTTATTCCCGAATCATTAATTTAACTTTTAATAGATTGTAATATACAAAATATAATGATTTTTCATTCCTTTGATATCTTGTTTTTATTATTAAAAAATATTTATCATATTTCAAAAAAAATTCATAAAGATACATAGTGTGTAGTAATACATTAATATATAAAACTCAATTCAATTTTATAAAATATAATTTTTATAAATTGTTGACCTTATGGACCTTAAAAATTATAATGATCTATAACATGATAAATAAAGTCACTGAAATTATCAAATGATTGTATTATTAATCACCAAATCAACATTAATTAGATCATCATCTTCACATAAAAAACATATGAATTCATTTTTCATTTATTCCCTTGAAACATTAATATAACCTAAATATATACAATACATTTTTAAAATCCTGAATTATTCCTTATTAATTTCATAAAACACATTGTATTGTATATATTCCAATAATATAAATAAAATTGTAAACACTGTCAACAGTAAACCACTATGAAAAATTAAAAAATAGGTCCATGGTAGTCACTAATACTGAATTTAATTTATCTATTTTAATTATCTTATTATCCCACCATTATTATCCTTACATCAGAAACATATTATGATATATATTTACCTAAATCATATGTTTTCCAAAATTATCAACCTTTCAACTAATCAATTTTCTCATTCAGCTATACTATTAATTATTATCATGATAATACTTGATGAAAACCCATTAGAGTACAATCCTTATAAATTTATTAATTTTCATAA
This sequence comes from Viscum album, assembly GCA_963277665.1. Taxonomy (NCBI): domain Eukaryota; kingdom Viridiplantae; phylum Streptophyta; class Magnoliopsida; order Santalales; family Viscaceae; genus Viscum; species Viscum album. Next base: position 1,222,851,879 of record OY728136.1, on the reverse strand, counting down.
ATAGGATATCATTGATAAAATTCTAAAATAACATAACTATGAGGTGGAAGATATTATCATTATTAATTACCCAACATCTGTGTGAATAATATAACCATGTCCACAATCCATTACCATGTTTTGAGGTATATTTCTTTAATTTTTTAGATAATGATTTTTTATTTTCTCATATCCATAAAAATGAATTATTGTATTTTGTAAACAATTATCATTACATTGTAAAAACAGACATGTCATCTTTCTCTTCAAACATGTAACAAACCCCCATTCCATTGAAGAAATAAAAAGGATTTTTAATTAGACAATTATTACATGTTAGAAAATAATTTCATCCCTTAATACCATTATATATCTTATCCACCTCTATTATTTTCTTTACTTTCATCCATTAAAATCCCCAATTAATTCATATTTCTTTCTGTATGTTATTATAACATCATAATATTTCTTCATTTTATGGGAATGTTTTGGTAACTATATCTCATTGATAGAATTTCATAATCTTATCATTTAGATGTTCTTGATTACTATTTAGTTTACATGAGTATAAGTTTTTCCCATTCCTTATATAATGTTCTATTTATAGAAGAAGGAATATAAAAGATAATATCATGTTACTGTGAACATAATATAAAATAAAAACAGAAGTTAAATATTTATCATGAATTTATAAATTCATTTATATCTAAGGTCATTATCATAAACATGTATGTTTTAAGAATATCACTAATTCAAATAATTAGTTTTTGATTGTAAATAAAATTCCATATATCATAAGTATCTCTACTGAAAGCATCAAACAAGGTGTATAGTAAGGCTGGTTTCCATGCACCGAGTGTTGATCTTGTCCATCCCAATATACCCTTATCATTGTTATTACCCCTAGGAACATCTTTTCTAGAACCACATCAACTTTTAGTATCCAAAAAGGAATGTATATCATGTTAACTCCAAATAATAACTAATTCTCCAAAACATTATTATGTTAATCTATATTTATCCACAATGTAGATATGAGGGATATATTCTATAATTTATGTTCTCTTAAATTTGGTTTCTATGGTTTCGATAAAAAATTATCTGATAAAAACTACAGAGACACTAATCCTATAAACCCAGTTCAAGTGTCTACTTTCTTAAATTTTCATAATAGATTAGGAAACCAACAAAAAATTACCAAATTTATTTTTAGTGTTGTTAAAAAATATAAAAATGCAGTTCCCATATTACATATGAAATCAAAAATTATAATATATTTTAATTTAGATAATAATGTAATTCATTCAAGAAAATATCTATATATCATTAATAGTACAAATCATGGATTACTATAGAAAATTAATCAAAATCATGGAAATATATAATGCTCAGTATGTGTTATGTTGAGTGAAGTCTATTAGGAATCAGTAAGAACAATTAATATGGGAATCTAAATATCTGAATAAAAATTTCCTTAATGAAACATGAATATGTGAATTGAGAGAGAATAATAAATTTGGGAAGTTAAATAATTAATAAAACTTTTTTTATTAAATAAACAATGAATTAAATGCATATAGGTATAATATCATTGTTAAAATATCATGAAAAATAATAAAATAATTTTTAATTCTTAAATTATTATTATTTTCCTTGTATTTATAACATTACTACACTTCCAAAAATACCATTAAATGACATTTTAAAACTACTTGGTCCAAATAAATTTTATTTTTCCCATTATATCCTCATTTTTAAGACCATTCACCAGACAACATTATTCTAATTGATAAAATATAAAAAATGGGTTTTCCAATATTTTTTTTTCAGGAGACTGATTGTTCTATCGAGAGGTTATATGAATTCCTATACTTACATGTTTTTCCCAATATAATTCATTCCAAATATTTTGAATCATGAATTCAAATAATTACAAGTATGACTTATCAAAAAAATTATTATTGAGTAAAAGATTTAAAGATTTAAATATTTCCATATTCAATCAAATAAAAAAAAGAAACCATATATATTAATGATATTTTACAGAAGAAAATAAATTTCCATAGGAAAATTAATAATTATAAGAAACCATTAAGACTAAAAAAATGACTCTAACAAGTTAAATTATATACATTCATGGATCAAAATGATTATAAACAATTGTGAGGAAAAATAAGAATATTATAAATAAAAAATATATTGATTTGATTATAAATAATGGGTTTTTATCATTAATTATTATAAATAATATAAAAATATCATTATAAATATTCTTGGAGAAAATAGAATTTTTATTTGTTTACTAAATTTTAAAAAATTAATCATTTTAAAGATAAATTCATTAAAACAATTATTTGCTTATAATTATCATAAAATTAGGGGAAATATAATCATTAAATAGATCATTGAAAAATTGAATTTATTTTTTAATATAAGTGTTTTTATTGAAGGTTTCTAATTATATACATTATGTTCGTGTAATAAATACCATTCCATTTTATTTGGAAGTATATTATTAAAGTGCCTTATTAAAAAAATGTAAATAAGATTCCATTCAAATTTTTAGTAAAAGCCAAAAAAAAGTTGTTTTGAAAATGAAATAATATTCAATTTATTTTTTTAATATAAAAATGGAAAAATCAATAAATTAATTATCTTTAATGGTTAAAATTTATTCTAAATCAATTTCAGAACCCAGGTTTTCATTGAAACCCAATTTTATACTTAAGAGAGTAATGTAGTCAAAATTCATTCAAAAAATAAATACATTTATATTAATTAATAAATTGTATAAAAAAGAAATACTATTTTAAAATATAATTAACAACCATAAGGGAATTAATTAATTGTTTTTTTAGTAAATGGTTAATTAATATCCTTTAACATATATTAAAAAAATAAAAAATCTCGATTTGAATGATATTGTGAAATAATACTTTACAATGATCATAACATTGATGTACAAATTAATAAATGAATATATTATGATCTAAAAATATAAATACATGTTAAAAAGTAAAAAAAATAATTATGGTAATGAAATTTAATTACAAAAATAATCATATAATGATATAATAAATCATGTATAAGTTTATCCCCATTAACAAAAATTGAATGACCAAAATTATTATCTCGCACTTCCTCTTTGATTAATGTTCTTTAACCACCAATTAATGTTATTAAACATTATAATAATTTATAATATAACCATATTTACAATTATAATATAATATATCATCCTTCAATAAAATCTTATCACCGATTAATTTATAATTATATCATTAATTTTATTTTCATGGGTGTTTATTGAAATATTTTCTCATTCATTTCTTTTCATGGAAGTGGTGGTTCTTTTTAATATATTATAGGTCAATTACATAAATAATAATAATCATGAGATAATTATTATATATTTATATTTTTTTTCCTCTTAAAAACAATCATGATTGTTGTTTTTGAAATATGATATATGTTACGATCATGGAGATGGTATGTTGTACATATACATTAGTTAATTTCATTTTGAAATGGCCAATATGGAAAAAAGGATGTAATTTATTATATTTATATATTTATAATAATATCATATATACCATATTATATAGTCATATATATCATCTATGTGGTATGGTTATGATAATATAGTCACATCACTTCATAAAGGAATTAATCCACAAGTACACAAACTATGTTATCTTCTTTAAATTGACTGAAAAGATATAAAAAAAATAATATATTACATTTTCTATACTTAAAAATATTTAATTAATATAATAATTACTCTATTTAGATATCATATATTTATTAAAATTGAACTTATTACATTTCATGGGAGTTAGAGAAAGATGAATCACATCGCCTCGCCAGGTAGTAGTTCCTTGTACACATTAATGATGTTATAATATCTCCAAAAGAATGGAATGTGTATAAATATATATGATATAATTAATAAAGAAGGATAAATATAATAAAATAATATATATAAATTATATCTATTATCATACCATGTTTTAATTGTTTGTAATGGATGAATGAATATCATACGTTCGCACAAATATAGTACCCCAAAAACACGAACAATGATTTCATAACCCATATGATGGAAGTGAATATTTTTTATATAAAAATAAAATAATTATTCTCCTTGAAAAATAGTACCTCTTCTTTAGGTATCCTCTATAGGATATCACTTACCCCTTTATAGGTTTCCTTTTTTCCAGAAATTGGCTTTCTAGGATAAGGTTAGACTTGTTTTGAAGTTACCTCATTAGGTATTTTATGATAAAAATTGGATTTATGGTCAGAAGAAGAGAGTATATGGGTGGCCTTTTAAATGTGATTATATTGACACACTATTAATTTTTTAAAAATAATCAGTCATACCCACATTTGTATCATAAAAAAGTCTTAAAAATTTGATTTCTCTTGAACCTAGATGAAATAATGTGGAAATATGGGCATCCAATGTTTTATAAAAGGTAGTAGAACATATTTATACATTATAGTTTTTTAACTCCCATTAAATAAGTTTTTACCTTCATCATGCTAATTTTTTTTACAGTTCTCAACATTTATTTAATGGAAAAATTAATTTTACCATATTATAAATTAAAATTATATTTGATTCAAAATATTTTTCCAACTATTCAAACATTAATTCACATTAGTGTAAAATTTTAATTTAAAATTTATATCAAAGACATGATGAGAGTGTGGGATTTTAAATTGAAAATGTTCTAAACTATATAATGTTTTTAAATGAACATTAATTATAAAACTTATTAAAATTATCTATATTAGATAAATTTTTATATAATTGAGCAAATATTAATTTATAATCAGTTTTAAATATATTTAAAATTTATAAAAAATTTAAACTAAAAATCAGTTTGAAATTAATATTGAATATTTTTCACTATTAATCAAAAATCAAAATATATATGGAAAACTAAAAAAAAGAACCCTTTGTTAATTTTTTATGATGGTTTCAAAAATATTGTTAACATTTTATAATTATTTTATGTAAGTTGTTAAAATTATTTATTATCTATGTTTAAAAAGGACAATTAAACTATGTTTTATAAAAATGATGTTTTCAAATGAAATTTTTTTTAATCGATTATTCAATAATTTATGATCAAAAAATAAAAAATGAGTATTTTTTTAAAATATATTTTTTGAAATTTATATTATCAAATTTTCATATTTAATTTTTAAATATTGGTGATATATATTATATTGAATTATAATATTCATAAAATTTGTAATTTTTCTTTTATACTCAGTTTAATAGGTAACATAAGATATTGAATATATTGGAGTTATTTCAAAATTAATTTATCATAAATTATTGTGATGTTATATTTTCTTATATTATATGTTTTTCATGTCACATAATCTATCAAATACAATGTTACTAATTTGATATTTTGAGGTGTTACATTAAACCCAGTGTTCTGTGTATCTTAAACCAAATTCGATGTATTGTGTAACAGAAAATAGAAAAATGAATATATTTATTTCAAAAAAATATTTCCAAAAATCTAGTCTAGTTGAACATCAACTAGAAATTTTTTTCATCATATAATGGATAGAATAGTGGGTTTTCCATCATCGTGTACATGATTTAGTAATACCTATATAGCCATGTCAAATAATTCTCCGTCATATCAAAACAAATAGGGGTACACTATGGGGGAATGTTTAGGTAAATAAAACCCATAACATCATGATACTATAAATTATACCACATCACTATATAATCTACAAGATTCATCCTTTATGTAATAATATAAATGTTTTCTTTTCATAAATAAGTATATATTATAAAAATATCTCATATCTTGTGTGGAAACACATTGAATTTAAAAAAAACAACCTATATATAGTAAATATTAAGTAGAAATAAAATATGGAACATATTCTCATCATCGTGAAAAAATATAGAATATAAGTATAAATAAACTCCCAAAATTTTATAGTTGGATCTCTAATAGGATATCTATAAGTCCATATCACCTGAAAGAAAAAAAAACTCCTAGAAGATGTGAAAGATACACATTGGGGATATCATTTGATGTGTTCTTGATACCTAGTCAACCAATACATACCTACAATCAGAAATTATTTTATCACTATAATAAATAACATCAAAATTTATAATATTAAATAATCTTATGTGAACACTCAAAAGAGTTATGAATACAAATATTAACCATGTAGATTCATTAGAGGATACTACAAAGCTCATATATAGAGTAGTCAAAGTACTATTTTATTTGTTGAAATGTTTCACTTCAACAGTATGAAATTGTCCATACCATATTTATTTTCCCTAGACTATTGATAACAGATAATCTATAAGGCTACTACTATATTTGTAATATTAATCATGAAAAAATTGACCTTTAATACTATGAAACCCACAATTAAATTTATATATTAAACTATTTTATAAATAACATGATCCATCCATTGATCTCTTATCATATCTATCTCCATAACCACTATCCTTCATTAAAAAAATCTAACGAAAAACATTTAAAAGTATCCATATTATTTTGTGAATGAATCTCAATTAGTGATTAATATTAATTTGATCATGTATGATTAAAAATCTTAAATTAATCATATAAAAAATAGTATATGTATGAAAAAATAAAAAAAACTATATCCCTAAATACACATTCCATCGCCACTATAATGATAAGGACAAAATAACTGCTTCATTTATCTTAAGGAGTCACTTATATACCCAATAAAATAACCCCAATACCTAGAGTAATAATCTTATACAATTATTGTCTATAGATTTAGTTCCATAATTATAACAATATAGAAATACCAATAGTAAAAACTATTCCCCTGATAATTAATCAAATATTTCAACCACTCAACAAAATAGTAACCCTTGTGTTTTTAGTACTCAACAATGATTGAAAAAAATGAATAAACTCAGTAAAACATGAAGAATATTTTCTCTCAATCATGATAAACTAAACTAGATGTATAAACATCCTATATATGCCAGATCTAATCATATTAAATATGAAATTACCAAAAAAGAAATCCAGAAATTCATTCCATGATAACCATATATACTAATCGTCCTAGAAAATAAAATCACACAATAACCTCACTATCACTAGAAGAAAATGAAATTAAATATCCACATTAAATTCAAGGGGTGTCACTAGATGATCTAATATATCATATATTGAATCAAACTATATCTCAATATATAGAGTCCACCCAGTATAAAAAATAATGGAAGATGCTACAACTGATACTCCCTAATTATATAACACAATAAAGAATTTCCCTTCAAATAACCATGGCATAGTGATTTATTAAAATAAATTATAATGTAATAAATATATTGATAAAGATGAGGTATTGGTAGAACTAGGTGATTTGACTCAAAAACATGGGGGGCATCCTCATCCTCTCACTCGTCATTTTCAATGATAGACTATCTCTATTGAACTCCACTATAATTCTAAGAGAATTGCTCAAAATCTCATGTTGATAATTGATCTAAAAATAATATATATGATATTTTTTAATATGCATCCTAAAATACTTAACCCGCACACACACACACTATTTTTTCTAAATGTTCATGTTCTATGGTGATAGATCATTACTTAAAAAGTAAAAGAGAGAGAGAAAAAGAAGATGATGGAGAAAAATAACAATAAATATTTTTTTGTGGTTCATGATGAAGATCTATGTCCACATAGGGTGTACAAAATCCATAAATATGAGATAAATGTATAGTATTAAACCAAAAATTATAGAAAAACTTGTTCAAATATGCTCATAAATCACAGTTTGACTATTATAACTTATGATTCAACTATGATCAACTCTCATAGATGATTGATTTTATGATATCAATGATTAATATAAATCCAAATGGGTTATATTAACCATTTCATAAAATTCCATGATGATAATATAACATGTCAATGTCCAGACTTTGTGAGTAACTCTATTTTTTTGGGGCAATGGGCCTCATATCCCTGAGGTTGGTGTCACTTCCTGTAGAACTCCCATTATACTTAATTAATATATCATGCCATGAGAGTTTTAGGCTGGTTTACATTATAGGTTTCTATAATTTTCGTAACATAATAATATAAATTAGGCCCAAAAAATAGAAAAAAAAATTTTGTATTCTTATTCCACAAAATATCTTCCTTCTATGCTTCCAATATTTGAAATATTAATTATTATGATATCCTCCACTTATTAAATCAATAATAATATATTCCACATCAAATATCAAATGTAATTATGATTATTATTTAATTCGAATATATTTTCCCCTCATTCCAATATCTGTTTCCTCTACAATATTCCACTCATCCTTCATTCATAAATGATAACCAATAGAGATAGAATAGTTCCTCATCTTCTCAGCGAATACTGTCATTATCATATTATCAATCAAATAATTGGTTCCTTCAAACATACACAATATCAGAAACCAATCATATTGTAAGCCTATGATAATGTTTCATTTTAACAACAAAACATTTCTCAGGATAAAAAATTATATTATTTTTAAAATGTATAGCACTCAAAATATAAAAATATAATACATTTTACACTATTTTATATAAATATTCTATGAATTTTTTTTACCATAAAATATTCATCCCATATTTATTTTATGTAAATATATTATACCATTATTTTTGGTAACACAAACACTTTATATAATTTATAAATCTAACATACCATATTTTCTATATAATTTAACACATAATCAATTGTACACTTCCTTTTATCAATATCTCGTCCATGGAAATCATCCACGTTCCCCTTCAATTTTTATCCCCTCTGAATGTTTATGGATACTTACCAAATTATGTACTAATACATTATTATCTACATCACTTATGACCAATGTTTTTTTCAATTTTTTTCCATGTACGTTCTCACAACTCCAACTAATTGAGAAATATCAGGCATGGAATAAATTATGATATACATCGTGATCCTAATCATTGATGTATAAATAATTTTTTTCAATTTACTCAGCCTCTTATATTTTAATTTATTGTTATATTAATATTTAAAAATTTATTTCTTGAGAAAGAGAAAGAATATTTTATTCTAGGATAGTAAATCATCCAATAAAATTTTTAATGTGGGCATCTTGGGATAATGTCAAGGTTGCATGTTTATGGTGTGTCTTGATTTTAGTCTCTAAATTATTACTGTATTGTCTATGATATTTCATATTGAAATCCACATCATTATTTTAATCTTTATAATTAATCTTCTATATATGTGATCTTGTAATGAGAATTGCATACACCTACATAATAATTATAAGGTATTAATCAATAAAAAATGAATAAAATCATTTAACATTCAAAATAATATGCATTCATTATTATAAATTATTTTTTTGAACTTCGTATTCCCCTTTAAAGGTTCATAATATAACCCATGTAATCTTTTTTATAATTTTTAAAAAAATTATTCCTTTTATTTCTTGAGAAATACCTACGAATTATCTATATAAATTTCATCATCAATATATATATAGTAGAAATCAGTCATTATATTAAGATAAAAAGGATTCAAATCTATAATTAAAAACAATTAAGATCAACCTCGATGGTTGTAAGATTCACTACATGTTAAAAATTCAACTCAAATTTAAGAATTCATTTTATTAAAATGATTTCACTACAATTCATTCCATATATGTTTTCTTTCAACTATATTCTTAATTGAAAAATAATAACTATTTATTCACTATTTATTTATTTTATTGTGGAAAATGATTTTTCTTTTAGGAATTTTAATAATGGAATAAATAAATATCGTTCTTCATGGATTCTCCCACAATCATACCTCATTTTATACAAATTATATTCATTTTATTAATAATCTCAATAATCAATCAATAAAAAAAATATATGGAAGATGAATATATATACATATATCTTCTCACTAATGATGATATATTAATCTTCTCGTCAGGATTATACTCCACTTGTTATGTTCTGACATGCTCTAGTACACATTCAAACTCAATTTTCTCTAAGAGGCCAATTTCTTTATTCGTAGCAACAGTTTCAACTGCATAATAATCAATGTATATAAAAAATCCCAAAAATATCACATTCATGATTTTAAGGACCTTCATAATGACATAATTATAGAATTAATATCCAATATTATTAACACTATATCTAATAATGCTTATATTATTGATTTCATATAATTTTTATCCCTAAAATCAAGATATACACAGACATATGGAAATAACAAAAGAAATATAATTGATATAGTCTTAACGATTTTATTTGATTTATCAACATTTGAAGATATTCATATATTGGTTGAGATAGAATTATATATATATATAAGATATGATTAAATATTCACTACCTCTACCTTAGAGGCAATGTGTAACCTTGAGTGTAGCCTCATACCTCTAGAATATTTATTAAATTTTATATTATTCCAATTAGGGAAAATTCATAATGTGATATACATGCATATGAAATGTCACACTAAATTCTATTATAAACATAAAATTAATAGGGCATATTATTGTCACGTTATGACCTATTTTTGGAACACATGTATTTTGGGATTGACAATGAATCATTCTAAACTAATTTTTTAACTTATAAAAAATGATAAAGAGATATAATTTTATATAGAAAAATTTAATAAATATATTTCATAATAATTCATAGTTAAATATCACATAATACACCGAGACACTTTGGTATTATTGAATTGTACATCCACAAACATAAGTGTGTACCGGGTCCTTTTCTATCCGTCAATGTTCTATATTATATGGCATTATATTCTATATATTTAATTTCAATGTTACATTATAAAAATATTCAAAATAATAATTATATTTAATTCAAAATAATTACATTACATTAAAAAAGCCATATCACCTTCCCAATCATGTTTCATAACCTACAATTACACAATTTTAAATCACACATAGAGTTGTTTTTCTAACCGTGTCCATGACATTTTTTATCTGGTTGTATAAGGTTATATTATTTAAACCAAGATCTATGATCATAAATCAGCTTGTAATATTCTAACCACTACTATTTAACTAGGTGATAAAAATATATTTTAGTCTTCTTTATTGAAATAATATTCCTTCTTATTCTAGAAATATATTAAACATTTAATAAAATTATGATCTTATTCTATTTATTTTTATCCATGCATCAAAGGTTATAATAAATTGATTGGGATTTTAATCTATAAGATGAATTTTTCAAAAATTACTTAAAACATAATCATATAGGATGTTCATATTATATATACAATAAAAGAATGGAAATGATTCTAAAATCCATCTCTTAATAGGGATATATATATTCAACTACAAAACATTAAAAATTTCATTATCTATTTTTTAATACATTGGTTTCTATAAGACCCCTATTAAATAATATATATATTTTTTAATATATACTAAATTTAATTGTTATCATAGAGTACATGATACATTGACTTTTAATGAATCACAATATAATGTTAACATTAATATTTAAACATGGCCATTATTACATAGCCATTAATCATAGTGGTATAAATATTATGTTTTTATAAAAATTATTTATTATTATTTCTTATAAATAATAAATCTTCATAAATACATGCGTAATTTTTGAATGAGTTTTCATATTATAAAAAAATATTTTTTTTCTGAAAAATGTTTTTTATTTTATTTTGTGGACAAATAATACCATTTATAATCTTCACATTTTTCAAAAATGTATTTTGGAAAAAAAATTATTTTTTGTAAAAAAAAACATTTCTATATTTATTTAATGTGATCTTTATAATTTTTACGTACTAATTATTTTTTAATGAATTTTTAAACACTGAATATTTTTATTAATGAAATTCACTTTATTTAAAGAATTTACAAGTTACATTTTTTTAGAATTATTTAAATGAAAAATTAGTTCAATTTTATTATTATTAATGAAATATAGTTCATTATAAATAATTACATGTTTTTTTTGTATAAAAACATTTTATAGTCATATAATCGTTTATTTTTGGAAATCCATTTTAGTCACATTTTTTATTATAAATTTAAATTAAATTCTTACATGAAATGGAATTGATTTTTAAAAAAATGGATTATATATTTTTATTTCTAATTATTCATAATATATAATTTGGTAGATGTAAGTTTTGGTCATAATGAATATAAAAAATAATTTCAACATTGTAAACTATTATGATATATTTCCACTAGTGTAAACTGAATTTTTTTGATAGCCTAGGAATCACTCCACAGAATGTTTTAAAAACCATATTAGTCACGCTACGATAAAATAATATAAATATAAATTTTAACACTTTAAGAATATTTATTTGAAAAAATATTCTTTTATGAACTCAACGAACCAAAAATAGTGGGTCAAATTTTTTAGATTTTGTGAGATGTTTTATTTTTTTGATGAATAGTGAAAAAGATTAGATTTCAACTGATAATGTCTTGTCATAAAAATAACATCTAAATTTAAATTATAATTTTAATATATATTAAGTTATAATTAATTAAATAATTTATATATAAATCAAATTATGTTAATGCAACCCTTTTCATGATGAATTTTTATAAAACAATTGAAAACATTTGAACATATCCACTTAAAAAAACCCACTGTTATCTTATCTATGATGTTTAATTTAAATTAAAATATTATAGTAATGTGATTTAAATATGGAAATTAGAACCATGTTATTAATTAATATAATTTTTTATTCAAATAATGAAAAAATATATTTATTACCAAAATGAATATTATATATTAAAAAAATTAATTATCATAGTTAATGTTAAAATTGACTTACTATTGGGGGAGGCAGTAGTTAAACTACAATGATAATAATGAAAATGAACTAAAATGCTATGTAAAATTAATTTAATGAGTTTTTATATACATTTTCCATAAAATTTCTTGTGATATGAAAATTCATATACATATTCTATTGATTATGATCCATATATTAACATGAGTATAGAAAAAGTGGAAAAAAATATTATTCCTTTTAATATACATAATTCATTGCAATAGAAAATATAAAAATATTTTGGATATATATATTATATTTTATGATAAATTTTTTTTCTTGAAATATTAATTTTCATTTAAATTTCTAAGATGATATAATTACATAAAATTTTGAATAAACACAAAATTAATAATTATAATGTTACTAATCAACAAAAATAAATGGTAATAAAAATATTTAAAGTGGTGTAAATTTAGTGAATTATTGTATTAAATTATATTTCTAGATGAATGTATCATGTTTTATATGATTTGAAATAATAAATTAAATTACATTATTGCATTGGAATTGTTGAATTATAATTGAATGAATATTTTTTAAATATACGTTAATGTTTTTTTGTGAAAAAAAAATATTTTTTAAAATTGTTTCGTGTTACTAAAACTAAAATATTATTCCATTTTATGTTTAAATGTCAAAAAATATAAAATATTTTTAATTCATAGACCAGTTTATTTATTATGAATATTTGAACACCTAAATTGCAAACAAAAATGTTCTCACAATTATAGTTAGGGAAGTGCTTTTTCACATTACAAACGCATGAAAAAAAATTAATTTTTACCATATATAAAATTTTAATTTTATAAATGAGATAGAATATGTATAATAATTTTGTATAAATTTTCATAGATTTCCCACTTAAAATTAAAATTATTTGATATCTATTATATGTTATAAAATTAATTATCATAGAGAAAAAAATGGTCAAAATTGGGAATCATTGATGTTAAGGTATAAAATTTTCAGAAAATCTATCATAATATGTTGTGGAAGTTCATATAGACCATGTAATCCATAAAAAATTAATTATCATTATTGGATCAGATTTATATAATATTGACCTCCAAATAGAGAATACTTTTTATTATTTACCAGTATCCCACTACTCAACAACCGTAAGAGGGAACATGCTCTCCACACTTATTCACATCTATAAATCCATTTGGATCATCTAAAATTAATTAAATTAACACTCCAATATCCCATTCCTAATCAAAGAAACCTTATTTATTTCTGAAATCCATCCTTTTAAAATTTAGAAGAAACGTGATGAGGATAACTAATTGAGAGGTAATATTTATAAAAAAAATATTAATTTTATATCCTAATTCACATCCTAATATTCTAATAAAATCATGATTATGTATTAAAATTTGTTTATTATATATTCAATGAGAAATTTATTTGAATAGTTAAACCTAAAAATCTAGAAACACTACAAAAATAGTTTATGATATCGACATTAATGTAGACGGAAGACTGCAGCCACACCATCAACATTATTTGGAGTGATATTTACAATTACCAAGGATGTGTATGATGATGAATATAAGTTATATATATGATATATATAAAATAATTATTTATTTTTAGTTATTTTATTAAAAATATCATTTAATAATCCATTTCGTAAAATACACGATAATGTCACTCGTGTTTATGGTGGACTACGTCCTCATAAAGCGATGTGACTCTACATCAATTAACACTTCACATAGAATGTGATAAAGAAATATTTAGTTATTATATATGATATAAAATAAATAATTATTATATTCATATAATATTTATCATTATGTTAATTTAATATATAAATATATATATCAATTTATTTATATATTTTTCACTCATGTAAAAAGAATAAAATCATTTATGTACATGAGGATTACTACCTTTACAAAGCGATGTGCCACACTTTTCATCACCAAACACGTGGATGTAATATATTGGTATATAATAATGTAATAATGATATTATGAAAATTATGGAAATGTAAAATATTATATAACTCAATTCACTGTTGATCAGTGAGAAATCGAAACATTACACATGCATACACAAAACATATCATCTCCGTGATCATATCATTATAATTTTCTAATAATAATAATTAATTATTAATTTTAAGAGTATAAATAATGTATAAATATGACAATTATGTCATTATTATTATTAATTAAATGAATAAACACTATAATATAAAAATTAATGGGATATTGATTGACAAAAAATGCATTAGAATATAATTAAATTAACAACAAAAATAGGGACAATAATAAATTATTATTAATAAACAACTGATAATATATTATAAAAGGATCATATATTATATTTTAAATAATAATATGGTTTTGGTAAAGTTAATGAAATTCATAAAGCTACTATATATGTGGTTAAGTAACATCAAACCAAAAATAAGTGAGAGGTAATTGATTTCACCCCAATTTATATTCCATTGAGAATTATTCATTACTATGAACACATTAACCATTATGTGGTTTATATACTAACCCTTTGACATGTAATACCATTAATAATTCATAATAAAGGTTATATTATTTATAAATTCGAATAATCTCATCAAATGGGATTTCACTAAAAAAAATTTACCTGGAAACATAATTTTGATTTCTCATATTATATTGTGGGTGTTAACATTATCTTCAAATAGAAAATTTGTAGCAATAATTTTTAGTAAACATTAACATTCTCTAAAATATCTATATTATTGTGTCATGGATATGATTATTTCTTATGATAAATACCATTTTTAAATATTGTTTCAACACTAAAATTTATTTTATTAACGATGGAAATATTGTAAAATGTGTATCCATTTTTCAATATAGATAATATATAAAACACTATGTTTTTAAATTAAATAATTATATTATATTTGATGAATTATTTTTTCATCCAAAACAAGGGATATAGTTCAGTTAATGTACGACCAATGATGTATCAATACTCACATGAGGAATATTTGTCGGCCAAATCAGATAGGATTTTTTCTTGTATTTTTTAATATTCTTTGTATGATAGATTTTGACCGTTGTTTTTCCAATTTCCTAAGACACAACATCCAATAATTAATATATTCCTTCATCAAATATATAATACTTATTATAAAATATATGTTCATTATGGCAATATAATTGAATACATATTGTTATCATATATTGATGAAATGGAATGAGTTTTCAGTTATTTATCTATCAATATTGATTATTATAATATATGCAACATCAATTACCCTATACATAACCCTTACTGGGACTTTGATATCACCCTTATATATTTTATTTTCCCAAGGGTACTAAAATAAATTCTACGATACACATGAAATATTTACCCTTATTTCATTCATAGGGAAGACATATTACCCATGAATTTAATTTATTATTATTCCCAATGATGTTATGGAATTTACTTATTGATATAATTTTTATTCATTCATCGGGAAAAAATTTCAAAATTTACAAAATTTGTATAGCTTTTATGATTTGATATCATTATTTGTCATCAATTTATAAGAAAATATTTGTTTAGGGTAAAATATTATGATATATATACCAATAAACACGTGAATATTATTTTCCTATAGGTTTTTTTTAAATAACATGTTTTCAATAAATTTTAAAATATTTATATACCGATGAGTCCAAATTAATGTTTTTTATTGAAAACATTTTTTATTTCACACTCTAGTAGAAAAAGAAATTATTATATATATCTATCTTTTCAAAAAAATATAAATTGTGTTTTTTTAATTTTGCCTACGAATTTTTGTGACCATTTTGGAACAATTTATCATTAAATAATTAAAAAAATGAATATTTTTTCCTTTCATGGATGTGGCACATATGGGTTTTTTTCAAAAAAACATTTACTGGAATAATTATTTTATTTTCTACAAAAAATAATATTTACCACCATAAATACCAATAAATGATAAAATTATTAAATCTCAAGTTTCTAATGTCTTTTTATATAAATCAATCATTTATATTTGAAATAATTATTTTTTTTAAAAAAGTGAATTTAATTGTCAAAATATAATTTTCTATAGGAATGTTTTAATGTTATTTTTTTAGTTATTTAGATTCATTAATGAAAAAATATCATGATTCTTGTTATGAATAATTTTTTACTATGATCTAGTGATAATTTATATATTGTATAATGGTATAGGTTATGAATATAATGAAAATATTTCGATGAAACCTGTTAATTTTATATTTGATATGTTTATGAAACACTATTTATTTTATTTGGGTTATGTTATGATGTATTTATATAATGATAATGAAACCTTCGACTTTTCCATGGGATATTAAATGATAAAATATTTATGAATTATTTTTTCAGGTGTTTTAATATGATGAATGATTTATGATCATTAAAAACAAATATAAAATATTATCCTTATGTGATGGATTGGTCCAAAATGATAAGTCCATCTAATTAGTTTGGTAAATGTTGATATATCATGAGATAAACATGACTAGAATTGGGGATAAACCCAGGCCAATAATGGAGTTTGTCCATTGTGATGGTCTTCATTGTAAACCTTGAATTCTATAATGGTTTGGGGAGTGATCCAATTCCACTCTGGCAGTCTATAAAATGTGTCTTGACTAGTATGCTTTTTTCTATTCTTATGTGTATGATAGAGAATTTTGGCATATGACAATATTATGATGTCATGGATTATGTTCTTTTATAACATCAAGGTGTATATCTTATGAACTACCATGATTTAATCCATGACTCACATTTTTAATCTATTTTATGTGGGGTATTATTTTCATAATACACACTATATATTAAACAAATATTATTAAATGACTCACATTTATGATTCCATAATACACATATTATATTAATACTATATATGATTTTTAACATAAAATTCAATAGTCCAAGAAAATTTTTCAAAATTTATTACTGCATAATTTTTTACCGAGGAATAAAAAATATTATTTTATAAAATTATTTTAAAAGTTAATTGAATTTTAACTTTTTCAATAGAATATACATGTTTTTAAAACTGTTGGGTTCTTTGATAATAAAATTTTTAAACCCCTATAATTATTACATTTCTAATCATAAAATATTTATTATCGTTATATTTTATTAATAATTAGGAAAAATTAATATTTTATTAAACTATTATTTATTTTAAATATAAATTGATTCATCAAAATAAATTTCTTAAATTGAATTTAATATTGATAAAATATAAAATTTGCGATCTATCATGTTTAAATCATTGCAATTTAGATTTTAACTATACTGAGATGAAAATATATTCATTAATAGATAATATATTCATACTTTTATTACCAATTTCAGGAAACACAGTCTTTATTACCCTAGAATGCAGACAATTGAAAATGTGTTCGATGGTGGGATTTCTATGGGGTGGTTTTATAGGAATTGTTTGGTCTATAATATCCTTGAGATTGAAATTATCCAATAAATATGTTTTATCATGATTTAGATTCATTATCTCATTTTGGGATTTCATATGTTAAACTCCCATTTATTTTATCCCTCATGGATGTTATAATAAACAGGAATAATAGGGTATGCAGTGAAAGGTCTTGGTTGTCACTTACATTGGTAGTGTCAATCGGGTTTTTCAAAAAAATATAATTAAACTAATAATATGTTCTTTATTCAAAGATTACATTATCAATGTTTTTGATTCATAATAATCTATTTATTGTGATCGAAAATAATAAAACCTAATATTTTAATGTTGCTTCTAAAAAAATAATTGGGAATTTGATTTATTAGTATAGTAATGATATTTGTAAAAGATTGAGTCACTATAATGTTCCCCCTTTGGAAATATATATTTCAAAATTTCCATTTTAAATGATAAAAAAGATTAGGGTAATTCTATTTCATCACCTCCTTTAATTCCCACATCTAATATTTAATCATTTTGTTTCTCAATTGTATTTTATCTAGGCGAACATTCATATTTTTTATATTATTGTCTCTATGATCTAAGATAATAACAAGATGCTCTTAAAATGAATAATCATTCTCCATGGGTGCTTCCTTTTTATTAATTACATGTATAGTGTATAGTTTTAATCCCTCAATGGAGATTCATGGAAAAAATAATTTACTTTGTAATGGTTAGGTGGGAGTGACAGTTGATATGAATTTTCTCTGATGGGATCATGGATATCAAAGGGGCTGGTGTATCTTGGACAATGCTTTCCATTATTACCAAATATTTTGACTTTATTCCATATATATATTCATATTAATGACTTATCTATGAACAAAAATAGTAGGTCTCAATGATTATTTACTTCATTGTTTTTATGTATAATATTAGTATCCCAGATGTGCTGTTGAATGGTTTCGACCTTTTCAACCATTTCTTCAAAAAATTTAGGACCCACCATTTTGAATTAAATATCATCATCCCAACATTCATGTGGTATTCATCTCTTATCATAATAGGATTCATATGGATCCTTTTGCATTCATGACTGTAAACTATTTTTTTATGAATGGTTTAATAAAAGAATATGTTAATCAAATCCTCTATTCATATCCATTGTGAAATCTCTCAACATATCCTAGAGTTTCTAGAAATTCAACATTGATATGAAATCAATTTTGATGTTAATAAAATATTTTAATACTTAAATAAAAAGTTACAGTGTGTTGGTGAATATTACAAATCATTGAGGAAAATCATGGATCTAGACCAGATACAATCGATAGGGGCTTTCCTACATTCTCACCTGTTTTATAATGTAAATCTTATCAATGTGTTTATTTTAGACGTCCTTTCAATTTTAAATGAATTGATAAGGAAATGTATTGCATTCCACTACAACGCATATATAGTTAATTCCTCTATATTTCATTAGAATAACAATAATGTTCTACATGGTTATGTTTTCCCATTTCAATGTATGTATGGGTAATGGTTTTATAACACCGTTGTATTATTTTTAATTTAATACTTCTATAGTAGACATAAAATACACTGTGAAGTATATTCTATGATCTAATTATTCTTATTGTCCCACCAATAGTTCTCTTAGAGATATAGATCCATATTTATTTTTATTTTGTAAATGTAAGTGGTCAAGATTTTTGCATCATACATCAAATAGTTCACCAACACATGATTTGAGGTACCAAAATCACGACCCAAATATTAAAAATCATTAATCATTAATCATAAACTCTGTGGATTTATATTTTCTTATAAGATCTACCTTATTTGGAATTTCCACATCATGTCATTATTAATCCCTTATATTATCCAGAAGGGATAGATGACCCACAATTTTTGAAATGATTGAGTATGTTTCACTGTTTATAAATCCCATGTCTAGCCTTTTCATGTCTACGATTCTATAATATTTCTCAATTGTAATCATTGATAAAATTTCTTGATCTCTTCTTCGTATAGAATATAAATATTTTAATTATTTACTATGATGGTTTTGGAAAGAGTAGTAAAATAACGTAATCTATCTAACCAAAATTTATGAAAATATGCATCTATTTTTTTTTTGTAAATATATAATTTAGGATATTATGATCGATATATAATTTAATATTCTCTCCAGATAATAAATTATGAAAAAATTTCAATGTGAATATTACTATATAAAAATCCAGATCATGAATTGAGTAGTTCTGTAGAGGAATATTCAATAACCCTGAGGGGGTATTTTTTTTATAATTCAGTAGTAAAATTGCTAATACCTTTATTGATGAATCCTTTTATACAATAAAATTTACCCCACATGTGGGTAGAATAAGTAAATGTATAATAATAAGACTCTTTTTATACTCTATAAATCTCTATTCAAATTCATTTTTCTAGAAAACATCACACCATTTTGAATTATCTTAATTTTAGGGTTTTATAATGTGGAGAAATTTATCCCAAGTCAACCATGGAAAAAACGGAATAAATGGAAACTATTGATTTCTATATTTATTGATGGTACTGGACATCATTGTAATTTCATGAATCATTCAAGGGTCTATAGAATTCCCTTTTCATATGATAATATTTCACATTACTAAGATATTCCTCTACCAGACCTCACATTTTTTATATATTTAATAATGATTATACTTTCATAATTACTTTAGAACATTTATCAAATACTTATCACACTCCTCTATTATTTTAGTGTATATTTGAATATAATATTTAAATACTATGAAAAAATTATTGAGGCAATATCTAAATAGTATATTAGTTATTTCTATGATGATGGATGGATCAATATTGATTATTATTGGAATTACTATGATTTAATAGTGATCATACCTTCTAATAATGTTTTCTTAGAGATATTATCTTTATTCACACATACATGATAGTACCCTAACCGAAGGTCCTCCTTGGAGAATTGTTCGACTCCACATAGTTAATAAAAGAAATCCAAATTATGTGGTAGTGAATTATTTTTTTCATGATATTGAATAGATCATTATAATTTTTGAAAATGCACATTGAACCATAATTACTCATGATTATGAAGACAGGTTTACCCAACAATGAGGCACATACTAATATAAACACTTAATTATGATTATAATTTAATGGTTTTTCAATCTCCACATGTTCCATGATAGTAATTATATATATTATTTTTAACAATATAAAAATCCAACATAAACCCATTATTTTAAAATGAGGACTAAAAAATATCTTAAGAAACAAATCCATTTAAAACCCCACAATGGGTCTATTTTTATGGATGATGTTTTCCAGAATCTATAAAAAATGTAAGATATGATTTCTAATAGGTAATTAATTTCCAAACTTGAGGGGTTGGGGCTAAGGGAGATTTCTTCTACTCCAATAACTTGTATAGAATTTGGGGATAATTTAATATAAAGAGGGTGATTTCCCACTAAATGATGTTTACATTATATCTAATTGAATAAACCCCATCCATGATGAAATTTTAAAAAAAATACACTAAATTGAGTATTATATTGTTTTTTTCTATGTTTCAATAACTTAATTTGTTAGGAAAAGAGTTATATAGATGGGTAAAATAATTTCCTAATTTTATGTTTTCTCTATTTACTCTTAATCCATGATTTGTGGTGGTTTTTTCATAGTTCTACTAAACCTATGTCCTATGAAATAATTTATTGATCTTTAATCAACATGTAAGATAATTTTTCATGAAAATATATCAACATTAACCATCGAGAATACATTATTAATACCCATATCCATAGTTAAGATGGAATATGCTTGACCATTATTACAGGTATGTTTTGGGCATTGATTTTCTATGAAAACCAATGGAATATGGTAGTTGAAAACATTGTGTTATTATTACATGAAATTGAAACATTGGAATATATATTCATAGTAGGCTGGAAAAATTCCCACTTCTATTACATTGGTGGGCCTATCCAATCTACAATTACTAGTAATATACCCATCCTATCCACACATAAATCATTTCCTTCTCACCCCTAGTAAATATTTGGAGTCCTCCACTCAACACATTTGACATATGGGATGCGATTATTTCTTACCTTTATTATATGTATCCATTACACCACCATAATTGATCAACACCATTTTCTTTATAACCTCATGTGTTCCATTAAATATCTCGATCTTCAATTCACGAATGAGTAAACAAAAACAATTTTTGTCATAGATATAAAAGTATTTGGACGATCAGGATTTTTATTGTCTTAGTTTTTTTCCCATTAAATTAGTTATGAAATTTTCATTAGGGATAATGGAAAATCAAAAGGCCAATCAAGAATTATAGAGATGTTTACCTCATAAACCATGATGTATTCCTCATAGTTTTTCCTTAGGGTAAGTAAAATACCTTTCAATTTTATTTGAAAAATTATGAGGGAAATATTTATTGAAAAACATTATCGAAAATACCATCAACCTATTTCATTGAAATATTCATCATGCATTGTATTCCTGATTACATTCCACTAATGATCATCTTCTCCCTCTATACTATAATGATCCAATATATTCTTTTATTTCACATAAAATTGAACAAAAAAAGGATCATATCATTCGAGTTGATCTACTATTATGTATTTAATTGATCATAGGATCAATTCATTATTATAGTCCCTTTTCATTCATATTTCTCAACTGAAAAGTTTTATATCATATAAGGATTTTGGTGTTATTCTTGATTCAGGTTTCTATTCAAAACATGAATAAAATGTGAGCGTATCTTCATAAGGTTCATGATTCCTACTACCATTAGAATGAGTATCTAATATGATAATTCATCAATTTTCCATACACTTTGTCTATTTATTCTATTCCTCCTTTTTAGACCATTTTATAGAATAAATGGAAAATTGGTTTTGAGCATCCTTAAAATATTAAACTTATAAATGGGAATAAAATAACATTAAATGATGAATTATAAAAAAACTTTATACCATAAATTATTAATTTCATGTCTTCAACTAATGTTTTCTATTATTTATTTACTAATGAATTTTATGGTCATTTTACCCATAATAATAGTTAATAATGGGTTTTTTTAATTTACTAAAGAATATACCTTGGAGTGTAAAACCATTTGTGTTGCATGTCGCATTGTCTTTAACCAGTTCTTGGTTGAGTAATCATTGAATGGGTGTTTCTAGTGTTACCACTAGGTAAATCATTTCAAGAGAGACATCCACTTATACTACCCAAGAATGGATGTATATTATTTTATTACATGTAATATATACATTATGAACAAACATGAATGTTTTCTTAGGTATAGTCATATCTCTATGGATTTTGATAGAGTTGTTTCATCATAATCTCAAAATTGACTAAACATTCCTCTGATACCAATTATGATAAAAAAATATATTACATAATAATTTGTGATTTCTTACATGAGAATAAAAATAATAAACCCAAAAGGTTGTGATGTATAATGTTTTTTGGAATTGGGAACTTATTATGATATATTCAAAATGGAATAGAACAACATTATTGGGGCCATCGTTTACATTCACATTGAAATCATTAGTACTATAAAACTACATTGAATAACATAGGAAAATATATATGAAAGGGGTGATATATAATGAACTATAAGGGGATAACAAAAGAATAACATGATGAATGTATTACATGTATGAAAAGATAAATTTTCATGGGATATAAAATGTGTGAGAATCATAAACATGAACAACGAGGCATGATATAGAATGATAACATAATAGAAAGATGAGAATATGGAAAAAAACGTTACGCATGGAATCATAAGAATTAGTAAAGGCTAAAAACCCATACAAAATAAGAAAATTTTATTAGGAAAACCTCAATGAAACCATAAATGGAATCTCAAGAGACTAAAACATTACACATGTAATTGGAGAAAAATCTATCCACACCAATTAAAATCATATCATAGAATGAAAAAAATACCAAATCGATTATATACATAAGGAAATAGTAGACAACATTTAACATAAAAATAATGGAGTGTGAATTACATATATGTAAGTCCCAAATAATATTACTATAAGTGAATAAATGTAAACATCCTTGATTGTAAATCGGTATGGGTATTCACAACTCAATTGTTTGTTAGAAAAAACTATAGTTAAAATTTTGAACAATATTTGGGGAACATAGTGGTAACAAAACTGATTAATGATAGTGAAAGGGGTATCTCATAATTTATAATTAATAGAGAAATTAAGGGGTTGATGTAAGAACATATTCAAACAAAATTAATTAGAGATATTAAACATAAAATAATGATGTTTATTAAAAAAAGAGGAATATAGTATCCATTTCCTCGAGATGGTGATTCCAAAATATTTAGAGGGTCTTATTGGGGGATTCGGGGACCGTGGGTGGACTCTGTTGAGGGTAGGGTTTATTGAAGACATGACACATGTTTTTTTAGTAAATAGAAATGGGTTATTCGGTTGGTTAATATAAGAAAAGAGAAGGGAGTTCTATATTATATCAAAAACAATGGTTTTGGACACCTTATAATAATTTAATTAAAAACATATTTCTTATCCTATATTTTTTCCATGATATTTAAAAAGTGATTGGTTTTTATTATTTTATAAGTACATGGGTAGAAATTAAAAAATATTACCTTTTCTTATTTTGAAGTGAGACAGGATATAAAAAATTATTTTAAAACCATAAATATAAAATATATTTAATAAGATTCATAAAGTAATTATAAAATTAAAAATATTACATATAAATAAAATTTATTTTAATGGTAATAATTGATTTGGTATCTTATAATATTTATATAAGTTATTATATAACTTCTCGGTCATTATAATGTCAAAATACCACACTGTATATTTATACCTTATTAAATATTTTCCTGAAATTTCAACCCTCATGAAGTTCTAAAAAAAATTAAAATTGATAATTAAAAATTCAATATTCCCAAAATAATATTTGTTTTATAAATGTATATTTTTAAATAATTTAATTATTACATTCAAAATAATGGTGCATCAATGTGACTCTAAAATGATTTTCATGAAATTAAAAATATGAAAAAATAGTCCACCCAATATTGATAAATTTTAAGATCAAATTTTTGGAGAAAAAATACCTTTACAAAATTTCCCATCACTCGTGATATAATAAAATTTCATCCAAGAAAGAATATATAACAAATAAACTATGCAATATAAATTATAAAAAGTAGAAATATATATTGATATTTGTTTTCCAACTCCCCCACTATAATATAGGATTTAATGAATAGAATATTTATGTATTAGAAAGATCTATTTGAAGTAGTCTATAAATATATGTAACAAACCAGGGAAATAAACAATATGACATTTTCATATTTATCCATATTTTTTATTAAAATATTAAAATTACTTTAAATATAATGCTATGCTCGAGGGCGTACCCAATACGCAACAACAAGTTTCTTTGAAATCTTATGTTGCACTCTAATAATAAAATAATATTATTTTAAAATGTAGTTAAAGCCTAGAAATTTTAATGGCGGGAATGAATGGAATGAACTAAAAAATGATTATATATGTTTTTCAAATATGTTTTACTTTTATCCAATAAATGTTAGAGGCTTAAAATGAAAATGAATCCAATTTTAAGAAAATATCATATAATATTCTTTAAAAGGTCGATTAACTTCCTTTTGATGGAGAACCCTTTTTAAATATACATTAGACAATTTTATATATTTTATTTTAAAAAATAAAATCCTTCTATATAATCGGGACATCAACATTTACTTTGTGTAAAATTTTGTTATTTTTCCGATAAAGATCATTTCAATTGAAAATGTTGCATTTTAATTCAAAACCTCCTTTTAATCTGATTTATTTATATAGATATATTATTTTTTTAATTTAAATTAGATTGTATTTAGAATATATTTTTACTATTTAATCTAATTGTGGTCATTGCATTTAATTTCACTTTGAAATTGTACTTAAACTAGTCTCAATCTTTTAATAGATAATGTTTCATAAAAACACGCTATTTGTTTTAACAGAAAAAATTAATTATTAAATTAATTAATGCAACATATATGTTTTGGATTTTTTAAAATAGAAATCATTTTGAATTCAGAATATCAATAATATCTTCGGGTGAATTTTTGGTATTTTTCTGAAAAACTTCAATTTATGATGAATAGTGAAACCACTAAGTGGTAGTTTAAAAACTGATTTTTCATTTAAATGAAACGTTACCAATTCTGTGATTTGAATTTCAAAAATCTGACATACATGGTTTTCATTAGGATTTAAAATATGGTTCAATGGGATTTAAATAATTTTTTGGTGAATAGTAACTTTTATGTTTTTAATCGCGATTATAGGTAATTAGTGAAATTTAAGGTAAAAATAATATTTTAATAATATGAAAGGACATATACACATGTCCTAAACTAATTTTATGTGTCATGGCCGGCCAAAAAAATCCATGGGTAAACTTGGGGACCCCATGGAGCCATTTTGGTTGGATGATGACACTAATAAATTTTTATTTAAAGTTAAAATAAAAATGTCACAAGAATGAGTTGTTTTACAAAAAAAAATTAAATTGGGTTATACAAAGTCATGTTTTTTACTATAAATATTCATTTGAAAGATAAATGTATTTCCTACTTCATGATATTTGTTTTATAATTTTTAGACATTAAATAAATTAAATTATTTATGACATCCTGATGATGCAGCGATTACCTCATTAATAAATGATTTAAATAAAATGAAAATATTATGCTAAAACTATAACATAAACATGTAAAAGACCTATTGAATGAGTATATTTCAAACCATTACCACCTTATCCGAGAAATACATCATTGTGGGACCTTTAAAATCCGAAACTCATTTGAAAATAAAGTAACATTTTGTAACTTTTCAAGAATGCCCCTCCTCTCCTCTTATAAATGGCCACAACCTCTGCCACCTTACCCACACCTCTCAAGCCTTTGGATCGTCTAACCCCTTCTCATTTTGTCTCTAAACATCCATATATTACACATATAAGCCTCACGTTGGGCAGAGCTCTTCCCAAAGAAGCCATTGAGCTCAAATCAACGACAAATACACGATTTTAAGGTAATGTCTTCACTTGTGTTCTTTTGTTTTATTTTGCTTCTCCAACCCCTAAACTCTTTTTATTAATTTCTATTGTAACAAATACAGTATCTTCAATATACTATGATGTTTTTATAAGAATTATTCAAGCTACACTTACACACACCTACATCTATTGGTTAAATAACATACTGTTTCTGTGGATGGTGAATTTCTGCCTCACGAAACGATGATTGTTCAATATTCTTTTAACACCCTCAATGGTGACCATTATGATGTCACTATATTTATATATGATATAAAATATGTTTATGTTTTCCTTAAGCTTCTGTATTTTTCATTAATGGCATACTTTTACGGTTTCCTTTATGGTTAAATACAATATCTTAATTTTAGGAAGTGCGGAATACCGCCCCCTCAAAGTGATATGATTCGTTAATACCATATGTGGGACGTATATAGGATATATTTAATGATATTATATATGATTCCATACTATTATTATAATACTATTATGTATCATTGTGTTTTAATTCCATTAAATATGAAATAGAAATGGAAGTATTGTTCATGCGTACGTACGGCTTACCGTCTCCATGAACGGTGCATTTCATTTCTTACCTCTAAATGTTATGTAATATTATAAATACATGTATAATATATATATATATATATGATATATATTATATCTACATAATGAAAATAATTCTTGATATAATATATTTTTTACCACATGAACAACTTGTAATTATAAAGAGTTTATTTTTGACTCAAGTAGCAATGATCTACAAAACGACGATTATTAACTTAAATAATTACATAGTGTTCATAGCATGGTAGTAAGTGATATAAAAGGAATAATGAACATTAAAAATGTTCTAAATAACGTAGAAATTAACTCGAGTTTATTATTCAGGAGGTTCAATAACGATCGAGTCAAGTCGGACCCGAGGTAAGGGATTCTACCTCTCGCTTTCTTTTTAAGTACTCTTTTTTATGTAACTTATGTTAAGCTCCTCTTTATTATGTTGGGGGAAGTTATTTTATATACCAATTTATTTTAATTTTATGTTAATATGACGATAGACCCAATTTTTTCTCATCAATCTATTTTTGCACGTTTTATGTGGTGCCGTTAGGCTGCCGAATTTTCATAAGGGGATTTTCATCTCAATTTTTATTCCCGTGAGATTCATGCTATATTGGACACTATTTCCTTTTTTGTGTTGTATGTACTACCCATTATTTTAATACTTATATAATACAATCTCATTTATGGGTAGTTATATCTTCATTTTATGACCCTTCTTTCATGGGGTGTACATTTTGAATGTTGCCCAAATCGGTAAGGGGACCTTTAACACTCCTCTTTTAAAAAGACTTATTTTGTATTGTATTTTTATTTAGATATTTTTTTGTTGGGATATGTTCTTATATATCCTTATTTATGTAAATCTTATATCCATGTGATGAGATATAATTTTTTCTCTCATCAACTAATGTTATAAATATTAAACTGACGCCGTTAGGCTATCGAATTTTACGAAGGGAACTTCTTATCCCAGTTTCGATTTCTTTGTGTTCAACATGTAGTTACTGAATATGTCATTCTATGAATATGTTTGAATGAACTCTGGTTGTTTTACACTTAATATCCACTTATATTTTGTGTATTTATATTTTTCACACATAATTATGAGATTAATTTATCCTTAATTTAAGAATACCTTCTTTATCAGGGATTTCATCTCATTTTACAATTCTATTGAGACTTCATTGTTGTTATGCACCAATTCACTATTATATGGTGTATATAGTATCATTTGGAATAATATATCCATGTTTTAAAAATGGTTTTAAGGATTAATTTATATGGATATTAATGGTTTAAAATTTTAAATGCTTCAATGTGGTATGGGACACTTTGATTTAAAAATCTATTTATTAAATGTTTTAAATTGTTTTGAAAATGGTTTTTAGAATGGATTCATTATTTCAATATCTTAAAATGATATATTGTTATTACAATGTGGGAATGTTATCTTTCTAGTATGCTTATGTTATGTGCTATTAGTATGTTATGGTTCTTGGGAATTGTTTTGAATATGGGTGGTTTCGTGATAAAATAAGGGCGGGTGAGCCCGATATAGCTCTCCAATGCATTGGGTAACGTTAAGGAGTTAATAGTTAAGGTTTCTCTGATGATATTTAGGGAATATACTGTAATGGGTATTCCAAATATATCCAAGATGGTTACTCCCTACATAAGAATGTAGTGAATGCCTCAAGTTACCTTTATGTCTTATGATTTCTATGATTTATTCATGATTTTATGAGGCAGGTTAAAGTGCTTATGTTTTATGGGTAAAGTATGATTTCATTCTTCTATATATATGTACTCATGTTTCCTTTCGATACTTTTTATAACCCTTAATGATCTTTTTATGCTCATCCTATGTTTTTTAAATGTTTTTCACGGGTCAAGGAAATGGTACATGATATGATTATAGTGTAAAGGAAGTGTTAAGATAGAATCCATGTTTTATATTAAATATGTTTCCATTTATGTGAACAATGAATACTATCTTTTATGTAACCACTTTGTTTAAATGTGGAATGTAATGAATTTTTTTTGATCAAATTGTCTAAAAATCTAAACCTAAAAAGATCCCCAATGTGTAATCTTGTAATAACTCAAGATTAAGTAAGGTTTAAGGATGGGGCCTTATAGTTGGTATCAAAGGTCAATTTAGATAACATTAGAGGTTAGAGTTTTGTTTAAGAGAAAGTTAAAAGTTGTGTATAACCATAATGGTTAGTATATTAGATTGAGTCATCGTTTTTTTGAAATCTAGAATGATTTTGAGATAACATGGATAAGTATATCTTGGTGTTTATATTCCTCTTTTTTATTTGATGGTTTTACTGATATACTCAAAATGACCTTTTTGGTTTTAGTAAATGGATAGATCTAGAAGGCACCAAAGTAAAATAGGATTTGAAGAAAACTGTGACGGTTTTATGAAAGAACAACTTAGTTTTATGGGATCTGAAATGAGAACTCTTGTGGTTATCCTCGACAAACTATATGGATTCATGATTGACCATCTGAACATTAGTGATTTTTATAAGGCATCGTGTATGTGAGAAACAAATCCCTACAGAAGTTTAGGTAATAATCATAATGGTATGTATGTTCAAAATCCTATGTGTCAAATATGTGGAAAGAAACACATAGGAAAATGTTTCAAAAGGACAGAAAGATGATATAGATGTTGAAATAAAGGTCATAAAGAAAGAACCTGCCATGGGAAAAAGAAGCATCTAGTTGACTCTATGAAAGGGAAAGATGTTCTTTCTGAAGGATCAATTGAATGTTTTAATTGTGGTGTCCGTGGTCATTATTCAAACACATGTCCTACGATGACGTTTCGGGAATGGGGTCACCAATATCCTACAAATATTCATTTACCAATACATAATGCCATTCTGATTTAGGATAAAGAAACTGACAATGAATAATGAAAGGTATGGATTATTTCTTAACATATGTTTTCTTATTATTGGAATCCGGGGATATGATTCATGATTTTTTTTGTAGGAAAGAATTATTTCAGAATAATTTTAAAAGTAATGGCTAATGGATAATGAAGAATGTTGAATGAGAAAGAAGTCATCATATAAGGGATTCATGGGTTATGGTATATTTTAAGATGGTGAAATTCTTAGATGTATTAACTCTCTTTTAATGATGGGGTTATATTAGAAGACTTTTTATACTAACCCTGATGTTTGATATATGAAAATTTTATTCACGGAATAATTATCCTTTATTTTGTGGATATACTTATAAAGATCCATTCAGTTTTATATGATCCTTGAATTTGAGGAAATTTCTAGTTAATACATTTTGGGTTGCAAAATGGAAGTTATCAGATAACCTTTGTGGTTAAAATATGGTATGGTTATTTTTGTTGAATTTATCTCTTTTTTAGGAATGTTATAAAATTATATAGTTTTTGAAAAGGGACAACACGCAGACCGTGTGTCGACCCATCGCGTCAGAAGAAGCTTCGGGAATTGAACCCACAACCAAAGTGCAACTAGTATTTATCGCCTACCACTGGACTACATGATGTCCCTGGTAAGTTTGAATGATTCATTTTAGTTAGATGATTTTATGAATTAAGAGTAAGTTGATTTTTTTGGTTGTCAATGGAAATTATTAGACTACCATGGAAGATCTGTGATTAGGTTAATTAATTTTTCAGTATGAGACTATAAGAGTAACTTATGTTATTTTGGAGAAAAAAGTTAAAATTTATCTTAGGAGACTATGTGATTAAATCTTTCAGAGAATTGGGTTTCAATATTAGTTTGGTTTACATTGTACAATTTTATGGATAGATGTTTATTGAATGGTCTTTGTTGAAATTTGGGTTTTAGATTTGGTTATGGTTTAAAGACATGGGAAGTATATAGTTCTCTTTTGTGGAATAGGTAATTATCTAGAAGTTCATTATAGCTCTTTTAATGTGTACAAGTCATCCTAAATACTAATATTTTGGAGAAAATATGAGTTCGTGTAAGAAATATTGTAAAAGTTGAAAGTCAACATGATAATTATGTATGCTTCCTTATGTTTTAGTTAAGCTCAGTAATAAATTCCTCAATGAAAAGTAACTTAAAACAAAAATGTTTCCTTTTAATTTTTCCTACCGGGGAATCAAATACGGTTTAACCCATCACAAGTTTGTGATTTTCTTGTTGTTAACTTCCTCCTAGAAATGTATACTATCACTCTCCATCAGAACAGAACCATTTTTTTCATCCATATCCATATTTTCATAATTGGAATCCTAGTATGGGTTAACTCAGGTGACATTTGTACTTCTCTCCCATTCTTTTAAAGTGATATTTTTACTGACTCTTGTTCTAATGTGGTATTTTCAATGAAGCTTCCATGCCAAATTTTAAAATTGCGAGGACGTAATTACCAAAAGTGGGGAAGGATGTAACACCCCTGGTAAACAAAGAATATGACATTTTCATATTTATCCATATTTTTGAAAAAATATATTAACATTAGGTTAAAGGGAATGATATGCTCGAGGGTGTACCTAATATGAAACAACGGGTTTCTTCGAAATATTACATTGCACATTAATAATAAAATAATATTATTTTAAAAGGTATTTAATGCCTAGCCATTTGTGTCACGAACCAGGCAGGGTCGTCATCCAACCCAGTGCCCGACCCGGTCCGCGACATGGCCCGAAGGGCGTTCCCGATCCCCACGGGCTGGCAACTAGTGCCGGGCATGAAAACAAACCAGCTGGGAACGGTTTGGCCCATGACAAAGATAAGTAAACATAAACTGAACAAGAAGATAAATAAGGAAAATAAATTGAACAACGTGGCAGCGGATAAAGGAATAAACAAAGAAACATGACATACCTCTGGTGACCCCGTGGATCACCACGGTACGACAACCACACTCGCTCCCAAAAGCAATCCAAGACTGAAAC
Organism: Viscum album; assembly: GCA_963277665.1. Taxonomy (NCBI): domain Eukaryota; kingdom Viridiplantae; phylum Streptophyta; class Magnoliopsida; order Santalales; family Viscaceae; genus Viscum; species Viscum album. Next base: position 1,222,818,898 of record OY728136.1, on the reverse strand, counting down.
CTACACCTGAAAAGTAATGTAGGCGTGAGCACCGAGATGCTCAGTAGGAAATCCAAAAATATAACCACGTCCTATGCCTCTGCCTTTAATAAGAAATCCAAAAAAAGCCAGTTTGAAAATAAGATATAATAAAATAATGTTTTCCCTTCTTTTCAAATTCAAGTAATGTGATTGCATTTTCAAATAAATCATTTCACTCTTACTACATTTTCAAAAAAGGTTCCAAGCATGCATTAACATTAAAAAATGAAAAGAAACCAGTTTGGAATAAAATGTGATTTTTACAAACAAGACATCAGGTATGAAACCACTGAAAAGGAAGTTACATCACAAGCAGCATGTCACAAAAGGGTACTATGGGTAATCCCTATAGGTAGCTAGAGTATGTGGGAACCTAGAGACCTCATACCTCGGTGAAACGTGGCTTAGAAGGCCACGACCCTCAGAAAACGTGGCTTAGAAGGCCACGACCCTCAGAAATTCATATGTTTAGTTAGTGTTGTTGCGTCAATCCTGCTAGACAAACCAGGACGAACCCCTGCCGTGTCATCTAGCGTATTCGTCCTGGTCACCCGCCTAGATACCTGGGTTTCCCATTGTTCTCTATTTCAAATGGTGGTGAGTTTTCTTTATCAAACAATCGAACAAGTACAATATACTTTCTTTATCTAAAATTTATTCAACCTTTCACCACCGCACTCCCTACTTATGTGCATTCGCCCTCTTTACATCACACAATCACGCACAAGCCTTTACACTAGGCACATATATCACAAACTGCTCATAAACACTTGCATCACATTTTATTTTCAAATTAAGGGTAATGACTCAAAAGGGGTTTTCTATTTTCGCAATTCAAATATCAAAGTGCCAAATAGGCCACAATAGAGGGGTTTTTTTTATAAAACATTATTAAAATGCCAAACATGCTTAACTACACAAAAGGAACACCCTTTTTCAATCAGCCGGCCAAAAGGCCAAAAACCTTTGGAAATACCTATTACCAATTCAAAACCACTTAAGAAATCCATTTATCAAGAAAAGTCACTTAAGACCAATGGCTTTGAAAAACATTTCAATTTACCAATACAAGGCATAATAGTTTCTAGCAAATGCAACCAGATTCCATAGCATGTATATATATATATATATAGCATAGTGTGAAACATATTCTTAAAATAGTCAAGAAAATATGAATTTCAAATTAAAATCTTAGGCATAGGGGACCTACCTCAAACATGTCGCTATTTGCCGATGGCCACTCGAACCGACACTTGGCGCACACACACACATGCATTTATACATATATATATACACACCCCTAGCTGCATTTCACATATTCCCCACGCCATGAGGGAATATGTACAAAGAGGGTATATATATATATGTCTTACCCTATGCATGTACGTGTAGGGTACTTCGACACCTACGGCCCAAAACCATCGCAGCAAAGTCCTACACACTACACATGTAATTTAATAAAACAAATCAAACAATAAAATAATCTATAAACATTTCAAAATAACACATAAAAGGGCCACACCAATTACACACTCAACTTCATGTTGGGAAGCCACTTTGAAACCAGATTTACAACAAATAGGCATTAAAACATACCTCACATAATTTAAAAGAATTTACAATACATATTGATGAATTCACAACAAAACACACGCAAACCCCAATTCCATTTTGAAAAATGATGCACAATAAAAACATTTGAAAACTTCATCTGCATCACCCACACAATTAAAGAAACCACCAGAAAAACTTGCCAACCCATTTGAAAATACGCCGCATGACTAAAACAATGAAAACCCACTCAAATGCTCATTTATGACAGAACGCATACCTACACAACCCCAAAACACCAATTGCGCCCCTTGCACACCGTAATAAAGTAACTGCACAACTTACAAAATTTTAAATAACAAACTTCACGATTTATAAAAAAACATCACATAACACAACATGAGTTTTCTTCAAAAACACACCCAATTTTATACAAACATCCTATAAAATATCAAAGGCATAATTAACTTCATTAAAACGAGTTTCGCACCAAACAGATCAACCACAGAACACAAAATTAATTAAAGAAAGTAAAATAATTCGCCAAATAAACACAATTCGCACTCAAATAATTAATTAAAAAAAACATCCTAAATTAATTAAACAAGCAAATTAATTCAAACAGTGTTTATAAGAGGAAACACTTACCATCGATGTCGAAAGTCCCGAATTTCGAAGCGAAACTCCAATCATGCACCAAACGCATTAATTAAATAACACTCTAAACAAATTATCCTTGCAAATTTATTAATCAAATAATAAATGGATGTGGTACCACTTACCAACGTGTCGCAAACTTCGCACAATTGGTGCGCAAAACCATCACACCCAATGCACCTCAAATAAAATCAAATGAACCCTAAAACAAGCACGGCATAAACGCATCAAAATGAATCAAACACAACTATTCGAAACAACACCAAATCTGGAGAAAAAAACCGAAGTGTTCCGCACCTACGACAATGGGTTCGAAAGGCTGGGCAGATGAAATTGGGGTTGTCGGAAGGCTGTCCGATGGAGGAAGGAGGTGTGCGACGTCGGCTGGGAAATCCGGAGTGAAATAGGGGGTGGCCAGGCGAGCAGGAGGAGCAGATTCGGCTGGTCCGGCGAATAGGTTGGGTGGTGGGACTTCGACTGGACAAGAAGGAGGATAACAGGGGGAAGCGGAGGTGGTCGGGAGGTGCGGCCGACAGCGGTCGGGTGCCGGCCGGGAGGAGGGGGAGTCAGAGGGAGGCCGACGGTGCGGAGGGGTGCCGGCGGTCTCGTCTTCGCTGGAGCCGGGAGGAAGCGGGTAGGGGCCGCGGCCGGAGAGGGAGGAGGTGCGGAGAGCAGGCCGAATGGGAGGGAGACGACGCGAGCAGTCCAGACGGGAGGGAGGCTGCACGAGCAGGCCGGACGAGAGGGAGGCGGCACGAGGGAGGCCGGCAATCCGACGGGGAGAAGGGGCTGCCGCGTAGGGTTTCTGTGTAGAACAGAAGGAAAAAAAAAGGAGGGTCCGCACGGGGAGAGGGGGAAAGAAAGAGAGGAGGGAAAAAAAGAAGAAAAGAAAGAAGAAAAAACAAGAGGAAAGAAAGGAAGAATAAAAAAATTAAAGAAAAATAAAAATAAAATAATATAAGGACTAAAGGGAGGAAAAAATAAAATAAAATAAAAGATCAACCAAAAGAGGATAAAAGAAAAAGAAAATAAAATAAAATAATAATGAATAAATGAAAACAATAATCTAATTAATAATAAAAAAAATTATCACTAATGATAAAACTAATAATAACAAAACCAAATAATAGAAACGACCAACTTAAAACATTTGCAGAAATAATAATAATAATAATAATATAATAAAACAAACCAAAATAATGTCACTATTAACTGCGCCTGGACACCGCGTATGGCCACTTGAGCGGTCGTGTGCGTGTTCGTGCGCTTAGTCGCGATTACGGTCGATCAGCCGTAAAAGATCTCAAAATCCTTTTAAAATTGAACCGGTTCAAACTGCAACACAAAAGAAAGACTTAAAATAATTAAATTAAAATAATGCATTGGTCGGGGTGTGACAACTCTCCCCACCATAAAAACGTTCTGCCCCCAGAAAGTAACCCAGCCAAACGAGGAAACAAACTTGAGTTCGAAACTGAACAAGGCCAACAAAATCACAACTCGGCGTGACTTTTCATTCCATCAGTCACACCCGACCAACTCTGAGGGAAACTGAAAAGAGAAGAACTAGCAGGAAACGAGGAGGGTTCTCCCCACCACAAGAACCTGACTAGCATAACCGACATCGAGACTCATAGCATGGGCTAACTCTGGAATTGTTAACTTGATCCAAGGGGAAACCTCCGCACAGACCAAACCTTGAAGAAGGCATGACAAGATTCGTGGTGAGTCTCCTGCCATTTAAGAACCGACTAGCTTCAACCAGTGATCACAGACCAGTACGAGAAACCCAGCACAAACTGATCCATGAACTCTCCGCATAAACTAGACCCCCCACCACATGGGGTAAGCGTCGAAAGACCCCAAACTGAGTAGTGGACCAACCCCTATTCATTATTTCCCAAGACGCATGTGTCTCCAAAACGAGAACATCCTAAAACAAGAACGGGTCGCCAAAGGAGCTAGCCACATGAGAGAGATAATCATTTTGAGACTCACAACCATAAAGAGACAACTCCATAGCTCATATTTGAGGAGGCTCAACTACTAAAATTACAAGAAAATGATACCACCACACCTCCTTACTGCCAAAGTGGGGTATTCAAGGAACAAAGACCACAACGAGGCGACGAGGCCTCTACGCCACTTACAGCAGGACAGAACCTTCAAAGAAGGGAGAGTTACAACAAGGAAATTCATACCGTCCCCATTTCAGCATTGGAGAAAAAAATTAAACCAAGGTTCCCCACACCCAATGATTCCTGACTGCGTGAAGGGCTTCGCTCCGAGACCTGTGGTTGGAGCTCTGATGTCTTGAAGCATCTTCTGCCCCGCAGTCAGGAGCTGACATTCTCCTATCGAGACCCCTCCTGACGAAGCCGCTAGAAGAACCTCTCTATGTTTCCCAAACAGACACACCGACAGTAAGTCCTCAATGGATGATGATGACAAGGCGGCTTAAAGTACCCAAACTGAGCACACTAGAATCAAACAAGGGGGTGGTCCAACTAATAGGAGATGGAATTGACAAGAAGACTTGTCTAGGATAGGTTCCTCCGATTCGGTCTCATAGAATGGGGAACCATCTCAAACACCAAAGGGAATCGGTCCTTGAACAATAGACGAAGACCCCACACAAGAGAAACTTTAACTGATTCTGCGAAATTATCTTTAGAGAAAAGGGAACCAACTTCTTGAGATGCCCAACGTAGGCCTTCACTATTCATTGGCATTGCTGGACACTCACTAGTTCTGCCACTTCCCTTGACTTCACTTCCTTGGGTATAAACCATTTGACGAGATTCGTCTTAAACACCTTACAAGACATACCATCATGAAACGACGCTGGGATTATTTCCTCCACCAATCCAAAGTTGCACCTTCAAAGGAACCCAAACCAACACAGACTCTCATATCATTGGGAGTTCCCAATAACCTGAAAACACCCACGACTTCACCAATCTAGTTCTCTACCTTCAATAGATCATGGTCATTACAAAAGACGGACAACAACCGAAAAGAATTCAATTCCACCACTCTGTTAAGAGTCTGGGTAGAACCAACAACTCGAAAAGGCTCACTAGGAACTTTTGGGACTTTCTGGGCAGTATACTCAAAAACAAGGGGCACAAATCCGAGAAAATTCTCATCATAAATCAGAATTCCACACCATAATCACAAACAAAATCTCAAACTCAAATCAATATTCCATTCAAAATTCAATATGTCAAAACCAAGAACTCACGGAAAAGAATACCCAACACGAAAAGAGGATGCTAAACAATTTCTCACTCACTTTTCTAAACATTTGAAAAAACCTTTTTGAAAACCATTTTTCAGCAACCAAAACCACTTAAATTTCCAGCATTGGTATCCCATGAAGTCTCGCACATACATATCCAGTGCGAGCTCAAGCACCCATCCACTCACATCACCAATCTCCCCACTTTCCAAATGCGCACCTCAATGTATGTGATCACTCATAGGAATACCAAGGGTCAATTCAAGACACTTCTCATTTCCAAAACAGATCATTCAGTATAAAGCACAGATTCCCAACCAATTTGAAAAAGTAACTTATCACCAAAGAAATACATTTCCAATTTCCAAAACATTTTCCATTTCACATTCCAAAAGTGTTACTGAGATTCCAAAACAACTTCCAAAACACCTCCCGTTTTCCCTTTTGAAACCACACATTTGTTAAAAGAATAACAATTTCCATTTCAAAACCACTTTTCCACTCTAACACCACATTCCCATTTGAAACCACCTTCACAAAAATCCATTTTCATTTTTAAGATCTACTCACACCAACCAAAATATAGTTCAAACATAACTCACATCAAAATTTCCAAAAATAAGGGACTAGTGGCTATGTCAACCCGGAAACATGGCTTAGCAGACCATGTTCCGAGCGGGCATCCGCCACAATAAGTATCTCAAACCGTGCACTCGGGCTGTACATGGGTCGCTACTCCATGCAAGTCTGCCGCGTAACACTGGCTCACTTCCTTGTTCATCCCTCATCCACACATATCAATCCAAAGAAGAAAAATTTGAATCCCGGACTACCCCTGGAAACTCGAGTCTCGGGACGGGCGAGGGTTCATGACGTCCTTCCCGCACCTACCTCTCGAGTCCCGACACACTTAATCACCAAGATACTTGACACCCCAAATAACAAAGGCACCTCTGATACCATTTTTTCACAAACCAGGTCGGGTCGTCATCCGACCCAGCGCCCGACCCGGTCCGCGACATGGCCCGAAGGGCGTTCCCGATCCCCACGGGTTGGCAACTAGTGCCGGGCATCAAAACAAACCAGCTGGGAACAGTTTGTCCCCTGGCAAAGATAAGTAAACATAAACTGAAAAAGTAGATAAATAAGGAAAATAAATTGAACAACGTGGCAGCGGATAAAGGAATAAACAAAGAAACATGACATACCTCTGGTGACCCCGTGGATCACCACGGTACGCCAACCACACTCGCTCCCAAAAGCGATCCAAGACTGAAACCTATACCTAAAATGTAATGTAGGCATGAGCACTGAGATGCTCAGTAGGAAAGCCAAAAATATAACCACGTCCTATGCCTCCGCCTTTAATAAGAAATCCAAAAAAAGCCTGTTTGAAAATAAGATATAATAAAATAATGTTTTCCCTTATTTTAAAATTCATGTAATGAGTTTGTATTTTCAATTAAATCATTTCACTCATACTACATTTTCAAAAAAAGGTTCCAAGCATGCATTAACATTTCAAAATGAAAAGAAACCAGTTTGGAATAAAATGTGATTTTTACAAACAAGACATCAGGTATGAAACCACTGAAAAGGAAGTTACATCACAAGCAGCTTGTCACAAAAGGGCACTATGGGTAATCCCTATAGGTAGCTAGAGTATGTGGGAACCTAGAGACCTCATACCTCGGTGAAACGTGGCTTAGAAGGCCACGACCCTCAGAAAACGTCGCTTAGAAGGCCACGACCCTCAGAAATTCATATGTTTAGTTAGTGTTGTTGCGTCAATCCTGCTAGACAAACCAGGACGAACCCATGCCGTGTCATCTAGCGTACTAGTCCTGGTCACCCACCTAGATACCCGGGTTTTCCCATTGTGCTCTATTTCAAATGGTGGTGAGTTTTCATTATCAAACAATCGAACAAGTACATTATACTATCTTTATCTAAAATTCATTCAACCTTTCACCACCGCACTCCCTACTTAAGTGCATTCCCCCTCTTTACATCACACAATCACGCACAAGCCTTTACACTAGGCACATATATCACAAACTGCTCATAAACACTTGCATCACATTTAATTTTCAAATTAAGGGGAATGACTCAAAAGGGGTTTTCTATTTTCGCAATTCAAATCTCAAAGTGCCAAACGGGCCTCAATAGAGGGGTTTTTTATAAAACATTATTAAAATGCCAAACATGATTAACTACGCAAAAGGAACACCCTTTTTCAATCAGCCGGCCAAAAGGCCAAAAACCATTGGAAATACCTCTTACCAATTCAAAACCACTTAAGAAATCCATTTATCAAGAAAAGTCACATAAGACCAATGGCTTTGAAAAAAATTTCAATTTACCAATACAAGGCATAATAGTTTCTAGCAACCGCAACCAGATTCCATAGCATGAATATATATATATATAGCATAGTGTGAAACATATTCTTAAAACAGTCAAGAAAATATGAATTTCAAATTAAAAGCTTTGGCACAGGGGACCTACCTCAAACATGTCGCTATTTTCTGATGGCCACTCGAACCGACACTTGGCGCACACACACACATGCATTTATACATATATATATACACACCCCTAGATGCATTGCTCATATTCCCCGCGCCATGAGGGAATATATACAAAGAGGGTGTATATATATTTGTCTTACCCTATGCATGTACGGGTAGGGTACTTCAACACCCGCGGCCCAAAACCATCACAGCAAGGCCAACACACAACACATGTAATTTAATAAAACAAATCAAACAATAAAATAATCTATAAAACATTTCAAAATAACACATCAAAGGCCCACACCAATTACACACTCAACTTCATGTTGGGAAGCCACTTTGAAACCAGATTTACAACAAATAGGCATTAAAACATACCTCACATAATTTAAAAGAATTTACAATACATATTGATGAATTCACAACAAAACACACGCAAACCCCAATTCCATTTTGAAAAATGATGCACAATAAAAACATTTGAAAACATCATCTGCATCACCCACACAATTAAAGAATCCACCAGATAAACTTGCCAACCCATTTGAAAATACGCCGCATGACTAAAACAATGAAAACCCACTCAAATGCTCATTTATGACAGAACGCATACCGACACTACCCCAAAACACCAATTGCACCCCTTGCACACCGTAATAAAGTAACTGCACAACTTACAAAATTTTAAAAAACAAACTTCATGATTTATAAAATAACATCACATAACACAACATGAGTTTTCTTCAAAAACACACCCAATTTTATACAAACATCCTATAAAATATCAAAGGCATAATTAACTTCTTTAAAACGAGTTTCGCACCAAACGGATCAACCACAGAACACAAAATTCATTAAAGCAAGTAAAATAATTCGCCAAATAAACACAATTCGCACTCAAAGAATTAATTAAAAAAAACATCCTAAATTAATTAAACAAGAAAATTAATTCAAACAGTGCTTATAAGAGGAAATGCTTACCATCGATGTCGAAAGTCCCGAATTTCGAAGCGAAACTCCAATAATGCACCAAACGCATTAATTAAATAACACTCTAAACAAATTAACCTTGCAAATTAATTAATCAAATAATAAATGGATGTGGAACCACTTACCAACGTGTCACAAACTTCGCACAATTGGTGCACAAAACCATCACACCCAATGCACCTCAAATAAAATCAAATGAACCCTAAAACAAGCACGACATAAACGCATCAAAGTGAATCAAACACAACTATTCGAAACAACACCAAATCATGGGAAAAAAAACTGATGTTTTCCGTACCCACGACAATGGGTTCGAAAGGCTGGGAAGATGAAATTGGGGGTGCCAGAAGGCTGTCTGATGGAGGATGGAGGTGTGCGACGTCGGCTGGGAAATACGGAGGGAAACAGGGGGTGGCCAGGTGAGTAGGAGGAGCTGATTCAGCTGGTCCGGCGAGGAGGTTGGGTGGTGGCACTTCAGCTGGAAAAGAAGGAGGATAGCAGGCGGAAGCGGAGGTGGTCGGGATGTGCGACCGACGGCGGTCGGGTGCCGGCCGGGAGGAGGGGGAGTCAGAGGGAGGCCGACGGTGCGGAGGGGTGCTGGCGGTCTCGTCTTCGCTGGAGCCAGGAGGAAGCGGGTAGGGGCGGCGGCCGGAGAGGGAGGAGGCGCGGCGAGCAGGCCAGACGGGAGGGAGGCGACGCGAGCAGTCCAGACGGGAGGGAGGCTGCACGAGCAGGCTGGACGGGAGGGAGGCGGCACGAGGGAGGCCGACAATCCGACGGGGAGAAAGGGGTGCCGCGTAGGGTTTCTGTGCAGAACAGAAGGAAAAAAAAGGAGGGTCTGCGTGGGGAGAGGGGGAAAGAAAGAGAGGAGGGAAAAAAAGAAGAAAAGAAAGAAGAAAAAACAAGAGGAAAGAAAGAAAGAAAAAAAAGAAAAAAAAGAAAAATAAAAATAAAATAAAATAAGGACTAAAGGAAGGAAAAAATAAAATAAAATAAAAGATCAACCAAAAGAGGATAAATGAAAATGAAAATAAAAGAAAATAATAATGAAAAAATGAAAACAATAATCTAATTAATAATAAAAAAAATTATCACTAATGATAAAACTAATAATAACAAAACCAAATAATAGAAATGAACAACCTAAAACATTAGCCGAAATAATAATAATAATAATAATATAATAAAACAAACCAAAATAATGTCACTATTAACTGCGCCTGGACACCGCGTATAGCCACTTGAGTGGTCGTGTGCGCGTTCGCGCGCTTAGTCGCGATTACGGTCGAGCACCCGTAAAAGATCTCAATATCCTTTTAAAATTGAACCGGTTCAAACTGCAACACAAAAGAAAGACTTAGAATAATTAAATTAAAATAATGCGTTGGTCGGGGTGTGACAATTTGTAATGGCAGGAATGAATGGAAATAACTACAAATTGATTATATATGTTTGTAAAATATCTTTTACTTTTATCCAATAAATGTTGGAGGATTAAAATGAAAATGAATCCAATTTTAATCATAAATCTTCTAATATTCTTTAAAAAGTCGATTAACCACCCTTTGAAGGAGAACCATTTTTATATATACTTTTGACAATTTTATATGTTGTATTTGAAAAAATAAAATCCTTCTTTAGATTTTGGAGATCAAAATTTACTTTCTATAAAATTTTGTTATTTTTATGATAAAGATCATTTGTATTTAAAAAGATGCATTTTAATTCAAAACCACATTTTAATATTATTAATTTATATGGATTGATTATATTTTTAAATTATATTAGAGTGTATTTAGAATATAATTTTACCATTTAATCTAATGGTGGTCATTATAATTATTTTCACTATGAAATTGGACTTAAACTAGTGTCAATCTTTTAATAGATATTATTTCTTAAAAACACATTATTTGTTTTGACAGCGAGAATTAATTATTAAATTAATTAATGCAACATATATGTTTTGAATTTTGTAAAATAGTCCTCATTTATGAATTCGGAATATCAAATATATCTTAGGGTGGTTTTTTTTATTTTTCTAATAAACATCAATTTTTGATGAATATTGAATCCACTATGTGGTAGTTTAAAAAATAATTTTATGTTTAAATGAAACATTACAACTTCTGTGATTTGAATTTCAAAAATCTGACATACATGGTTGTCATTTTAATGTAAAATTTTGTTCAATGGGATTAAAATAATTTTTTTGGTGAATAGTAACTTTTAAGTTTTTAATCACGATTAGAGGTAATTAGTGTAATTTAAGGTATAAATAATGTTTTAATAATATTAAATGACCTATAAACATGTCATACCCTCATTGTATGTGTCATGGCTGACCAATAAAATCCATGGGTCAACTAGGGGACCCCATAGAGCAATTTTGGTTGCAAAATGACATAAATAACATTTTATTTAAAGTTTAAATAAAAATGTCACAAGCATGAGTTATTTTATTAAAAAAAATTAAATGGGGTTATACAAGTCAAATTTTTGACTATAAATATTAATTAGAAATATAAAAGGATTTCATACATCGTGATATTTTTTATAATATTTATACTTTAAATAAATTAAATTATTTATGACATCATGATGATGCAGCGATTGCCTCATTAATAAAGGTTTTAAATAAAATTAAAAGATAATGTTAAAACTATAACATAAACTTGTCAAAGACCTATTGAATGAGTATATTTAGAACCCTTACCACCTTATCCTAGAAATACATCAATGTGGGACCTTTAAAATCTGAAACTCATTTGAAAATAATGTAACATTTTGTAACATTCCAAGAGTTCCTCTCCTCTCCACTTATAAAAGGCCCCCACCTATACCACATTACCCACACCTCTCAAGCCTTTCACTTGGCCAAACCCTGATAATTTTGTCTCTAAACATCCCTCTATTACTCCTAGAAGCCTCACTTTTGGAAAAAGTCTTTCCAAGGATGCCTTTGAGATCAAATCAAAGAGAGATACACGATTTTATGGTAATGTCTTCACTTGTGTTATTTTGTTTTATTTTGCTTCTCCAACCACCTAAACTATTTTTATACATTTATTTTATAACAAACACAGTATCCTAAATATACTAGGATGTATTTTTTAAGAAGTATTCGATATACACTTACACACACCTACATCTAATGGTTAAAGAACATACTGTTTCTGTGGATGGTGAATTTTTGCCTCATGAAACGATGATTGTTCAATAGTTTTTAACACCCTCAATGGTGTCCATAAATAAGTCACTATATTTATATATGATATATAATATGCTTATGTTTTACTTATGATTTTTTATTTCTCATTTATTTCATACCTTTTTGGTTTCCAATTTGGTTAAACGCGATATCTTCATTTTAGGATTGCGGACTACCGCCCCCTCAAAGTGATTTGATTCGTTAATACCATATGTGGTACGTATAAAAGATAGATTTAACGATATTATATATGATAACATACTGGAATTATAATACTATTATTTATCATTATGTTTTAATTCCATTAAATAAGAAATAAAAAACGAAGTAGCGTTCATGCGTACGTACGGCTTACCATCTCCATGAACGGTGCATTTCATTTCTTACCTCTAAATATAATGTAATATTATAAATTCATGTATATAATGGATACGTATGACATATATGATATCTACATAATTAATATTATTCTGGATATAATATATATTTTACCACATAAACAACTTGTAATTATAAAGAGATTATTTTTGACTCAAGTAGCAATGATCTGCAAAACGACCAATATTAACTTAAATAATTACATAGTGTTCATAGCATAGTAGTAAGTGATATAAATGGAATAATGAACATTAAAAAAGATCTTATGAAATTATAAATTTACTCAATTTTATTATTCAGGAGGTTAAAGAATTATTGAGTCATGTCAGACCCGAGGTAAGGGATCCAACCTCTCTCTTTCTTTTTAAGTACTCTTTATATGTAATATACATTAAGCTCCACTTTAGTATGTTAGGGGATGTTATTTTATATTCCTTTTTCTTTAAATTGTATTTTAATATGATGAGAGACCCAATTTTATCTCATCAATCTAGTTTTGGATGTTTTATGTGGCGCCGTTAGGCTGTGGAATTTGTATAAGGGGATTTTCATCTAACTTTTTATTCCCATGAGATTCATGCTACATTGGCCACTATTTCCTTTTGTGTGTTGTATGTAATTATCATTATTTTACTATTTATATAATACAATCTCATTTATGGGTAGTTAAATCTTCATTGTATGACCCATCTTTCATGGGGTGTACATTTTGAATGTTGCCCAAATCGGTAAGGGAACCTTTCACACTCCCCTTTTAAAAAGACTTATTTTGGTATGTCTTTTTATTTACATCCTTTTATGTTGGGATATGTTCATATATATACTTACAGATGTAAATTTTATGTCCAAGTTATGAGATACCATATTATTTCATATCAACTATTGTTATGGATCTTAAAGTGACGCTGTTAGGCTGTCAAATTTTACATAGGGAACTTCTTAACCCAATTTCGATTTCATTGGGTTCAACATGTAGTTATTGAATATGTCATTATATGAATTTTTGTGAATTAACTCTAGCTGTATTACACTTAATATCCACTTATATTGGGTGTATTTATATTAGTCAAAAATAATTATGAGATTTAATTATCCTTAATTTAAGGATACCTTCTTTATAAGGGATTTCATCTCATTTTACAATTCTATTGAGACCTCACTGTTTTTATGGACCGATTCACTCGTATATGGTGTATATACTGTCCTTTGAATAATATATCATGAATCCCTTTATTCTCATGATATTATAATGTTTTGATTAAATGTTATTCCTCAATTATTTTATTCAAGTGTCTCTCATTTTGTTAAAACCCCTTTAATTAAAATATCATTTTAAATGTTTTAATGATTTAATCTTATAAATATATCTCATTAATATCCATTTTTTGAAAATCATTTTAAGGATTTATTTATATCGATATTAATGGTTTAAAATATTAACATCTTCAATGTGGTATGGGACACTTTGATTTAAAAATCTCTTTATTAAATTTTTTAAATGGTTTTGAAAATGTTTTTTATAATGGATTCATTATTTCAATATCATAAAATTTTATATTGTTATTGCAATGTGGGAATGTTATCTTTCCATTATGCTTATGTTATGTGCTATGATTATGTTATGGTTTTTGGGCATTATTATGAAGACGGGTGGTTCCGTGAAAAACTAAGGGCGGGTGAGCCCGATATAGCTCTCCAATGCATTGGGTAACGCGAAGGAGTTAATAGTTAAGGTTTCTCCGAAGAGATTTAGGGAATATACTGTGATGGGTATTCCAAACGTAACCATGATGGTTACTCCCAATGTAAGAATGTTGTGAATGCCACAAGTTACCTTTATGTCTTTTGATTTCTATGATTTATTCATTATTTTATGAGGCAGGGTAAAGTGCTTATGTTTTATGGGTAATGTATGATTTCATTCTTTTGTATATATGTACTCATGTTTCCTTTCCATAATTTTTTTAACCCTTAATGAGCTTTTTATGCTCATCCCATGTTTTTGAAATGTTTTTCACAGGTCAAGGGAATGGCACATGACATGATGATAGTGTCAAGGAAGTGTCAAGAAAGAATCCATGTTTTATTTTAAATATGTTTCCATTGATGTGAAAAATGAATACTATATTTTATGTAACCACTTTGTTTAAATGTAGAATTTATTGCATGTTTTATGATAAAATTGTCTAAAAATCTAAACCTGAAAAGATCCTCAATGTGTAATCTTGTAATAACTCAAGATTAAGTAAGGTTTAAGGATGGAGCCTTATAGTTTCTATCAAAGGTATATTTAGATAACTTTAGAGGTTAGAGTTTTTTTTAAGAAAAAGTGACAAGTTGTGTATAAATATTATGGTTAGTATATTAGATGGAGTCATAATTTTTTTTGAAAGTTATAATGTGTTTGAGATAACTTGGATATGTATATCTTGGCGTTTGTCTTCCTCTTTTTTATTTGATGATTTTACTGATATACTCACAATGTCCTTTTTGGTTTTAGTAAATGGATGGATCTAGCAGGAACCAAAGTAACAGTGGATTTGAAGAAAATTGTGACGGTTTTATGAAAGAACATCTGAATATTATGGGAGCTACAATGAGAACTCTTGTGGTTATCCTCAACAAACTATATAGAGTCATGATTGACCATCTGAACATTAGTGATTTTTATAAGGCATCGTGTATGCGAGAATCAAATCCCTATAGAATTTCATGTAATAATCATAAAGGTAAGTATGTTCAAAAACCTATGTGTCAAATATGTTGACAGAAACACATAGGAAAATGTTTCAAAGTGACAGAAATATGCTCTAGATGTTGAAATGTAGGTCATAAAGCAAGAACCTGCCATGGGAAAAAGAAGCATCTAGTTGACTCTAGGAAAGGGAATGAAGTTCTTTCTGAAGGATCAATTGAATGTTTTAATAGTGGTGTGCATGGTCATTATGCAAACACATGTCCTACGATGATGTTTCTAGAATGGGTTCACCAATATCGTAAAAATATTCATTTACCAATACGTAATGCCATTCTGATTGAGGATGAAGAAACTGACAATGAATAATGAAAGGTATGGATTATTTCTTAACATATGTTTTCCTATTATTGGAATCCTAGTATATGATTCATTATTTTGTTTGTAGGAAAGAAGTATTTCATAATAAGTTGAAAAGGAATGGCTAATGGATCATGAAGAATGTTGAATGAGTAAGAAGTCATCATATAAGGGTTTCAAGGGTTATGGTATATTTTAGGATGGTGAAATTATTAGATGTATTAACTCTCATTTGATGATGGGGTTACATTAAAAGGCTTTTTATACTAACCCAAATTTTTGATATACGAAAATTGTATTCAAGGAATAATTATCCTTTCTTTTGTGGATATAGTTTTAATGAACCATTTGGGTTTATATGATCCTTGAATTTGAGGCAATTACTGGTTAATACATTTTGGGTTGCAAAATGGAAGTTATCAAATAACCGTTTTGGTTAAAATATGTTATGGTTATTTTTGATGAATTTATCTCTTTTTGAGGAAGGTTATAAAATTATATAGTTTTTGAAAAGTGACAACACACAGACCATGTGACACCCGTCGCATCAGACGAAGCAGCGGGAATCGAACCCACAACCAAAGTGCAACTGGTATTTATCACATACCACTAGACTACATGATGTCCCTAGTAAGTTTGAATGATTCTTTTTAGTTAGATGATTTTATGAATTAAGAGTAAGTTGATTTTTTTTGGTTATCAATGGAAATGATTAGCCTATCATGGAGGATATGTGATTAGGTTAATTACTTTTCAGTATGAGACTGTAAGAGTAACTGATGTAATTTTGGAGAAAAATGTTAAAATTTATCTTAGGAGTCTATGTGATTAAATCCTTCAGAGAATTGGGTTTAAATCTTAGTTTGGTTTACTTTGTAGAATTTTATGGATAGATGTTTATTGAATGGTCTTTGTTGAACTTTGGGTTTTAGTTTTGGATAAGGTCTAAAGACATGGGAAGTATATAGTTCTCTTTTGTGTATTAGTTGATTCTCTAGAAGTTGATTATAACTCTTTTAATGTGAACAAGTCATCCTAAATACTAATCGTTTGGAGAAAATATGTTTTCGTGTAAGAAATATTGTAAAAGAAGAAAGTAAACATGACAATTAAGTATGCTTCCTTATGTTTTAGTTAAGCTCATAAATAAATTCCTCAATGAAAAGTAACTTAAAACAAAAATGTTGTCTGTTAATTTTTCCTACCGGGGAATCAAATACTGTTTAACCCATCACAAGTTTGTGATTTTCTTGTTGTTAACTTTTTTCCTAGAAATTTTTAATATCACTCTCCATTAGAACATGACCATTTGTTTTTTCCTCCATATCCATATTTTCATACTTGGAATCCTAGTATGGGTTAACTTGGGTGACATTTGTACTTCTCTCCCACTCTTTTATAGTGATAGTTTTACTGACTCTTGTTCTGATATGGTATTTTCAATGAAGCTTCCAAGCCAAATTTTAAAATAGTGAGGACGCAATTTCCAAAAGAGAGGAAGGATGTAACACCCCTGGTAAATAAATAATATTACATTTTCATATTTATCCATATTTTTGAAAAAAATTATTAACATTACTTTAAAGTAAATGCTATGCTCGAGGGCGTTCCAAATACGCAACAATGAGTTTCTTTGAAATCTTACGTTGAACTATAATAATAAAATAATATAATTTAAAATTGTAGTTAATTCCAAGCCATTGTAATGGCGTCAATGACCGGAATGAACTACAAAATTATTATATATGTTTGTCAAATATTTATTACTTTTATCCAATAAATGTTGGAGGCTTAAAATGCAAATGAATCCAAATTTAAGCATAAATCTTCTAATATTATTTAAAAGGTTGATTAACCTCTTTTTTATGGAGAAACCTTTTTAAATATACTTTTGAAAATTTTATATGTTGTATTTGACAAAATAAAATCCTTCTTTAGAATCTGGAGATCAAAATTTACTTTGTGTAAAATTTTGTTATTTTTCTGATAAAGATCATTTGTATTGAAAAAGTTGCATTTTAATTCAAAACCAACTTTTAATATGATTTATTTATATGGATTGATTATATTTTTAAATTATATTTGAGTGTATTTAGAATATATTTTTACCGTTTAATCTAATGGTGGTCATTATAATTAATTTCACATTGAAATTGGACTTAAACTAGTTTCAATCTTTTAATAGATATTGTCTCTTAAAAACACACTATTTGTTTTGAAAGCGATAATTAATTATTAAATTGATTAATGAAACATATATGTTTTGAATTTTTTAAAATAGAAATCATTTTTGAATTAGGAATATCAAATATAGCTTATGGTGGATTGTTGTTATTTTTCTGAAAAACATCAATTTTTTATGAATAGTGAAACCACTAAGTGGTAGTTTAAAAACTGATTTTACATTTAAAGGAAACATTACCACTTCTGTGATTTGAATTTAAAAAATCCGACATACATGGCTGTCATTAATATGTAAAATGTGGTTCAATGAGATTAAAATAATATTTTTGGTGAATAGTAACTTTTAAGTTTGTAATCGCGATTATAGGTAATTAGTGTAATTTAAGGTATAAATAATTATTTAATAATATTAAATGACCTATAAACATGTACTAACATCATTTTATGTGTCATGGCTGACCATTAAAATCCATGGGTCATCTTGGGGACCCCATGGAGCCATTTTGGTTGGAAAATGACATAAATAACTTTTTATTTAAAGATAAAATAAAAATGTCACAAGCATTAGTTATTTTATTAAAACAATTTTTAAATGGGGTTATACATGTCATATTTTTTACTATAAATATTAATTATATATCTAAAAATATTTCATACATCATGATATTTTTTTATAATATTTAGACATTAAATAAATTAAATTATTTATGAAATCATGATGATGTAGCGATTACCTCCTTAATAAAGGATTTAAATAAAATGAAAAGATAATGTTAAAACTATAACTTACACTTGTCAGAGACCTATTGAATGAGTATATTTAGAACCCTTACCACTTTATCCTCGAAAAAAATCAATTTTGGACCTTTAAAATCAGAAACTCATTTGAAAATAATGTAACATTTTGTAACTTTCCAAGAGTTCCCCTCTCTCCACTTATAAAAGGCCCCCACATCTACAACCTTACCCACACCTCTCTAGCCTTTGTCTCGGACAAAACCTATTCATTATGTTTCTAGACATCCCTCTATTACTCCTAGAAGCCTCACATTGGGCATAAGTCTTTCCAAGGATGTCTTTGAGCTCAAATCAATGAGAGATACATGATTTTATGGTAATGTCTTCACTTGTGTTCTTTTGTTTTATTTTGCTTCTCCAACCCCCTAAACTATTTTTATTAATTTATTTTGTAACAAATACAGTATCCTAAATATACTAGGATGTTTTTTTAAGAATTATTCGAGATACACTTACACACACCTACATCTAATGGTTAAAGAACATTCTGTTTCTGTGGATGGTAAATTCCTGCCTCATGAAACGATGATTGTTCAATATTTTTTTATCACCCTCAAATGTGGAAATTAAGAAGTCACTATATTTATATATGATATATAATATGTTTATGTTTTACTTAAGCTTCTGTATTTCTTATTTACGGCATACCTTTATGGTTTACAATTTGGTTAAACTCGATATCTTCATTTTAGGAAGTGCGGACTACCACCCCCTCAAAGTGATTTGATTCATTAATACCATATGTGTAAGTATAAAAGATAGATTTAATGATATTAAAAATGATACCATACTATAATTAAAATACTATTATGTATCATTATGTTTTAATTCCATTAAATAAGAAATAGAAATGGAAGTAGCGTTCATGCGTACGTACGGCTTACCGTCTCCATGAACGGTGCATTTCATTTATTACCTCTAAATGTAATGTAATATTATAAATGCATGTATATAATGGATATGTATCACATATATGATATCTAAATAATTAATATAATTCTGGATATAATATTTATTTTACCACATAAACAACTTGTAATTATAAAGAGTTTATTTTTTACTCAAGTAGCAATGATCTACAAAACGACCACTATTAACTTAAATAATTACATAGTGTTCATAGCATGGTAGTAAGTGATATAAATGGAATAATGAAATTTAAAATGGTTCTTAAGCAATTAGAAATAATCTCAAGTTTATTATTTAGGAGGTTAAAGAACGATCAAGTCTAGTCGGATTCGAGGTTAGGGATCCTACCTCTCTCCTTCTTTTTATGTTCTCTTTTTTATGTGACATACTTTAAGATCCTATTTATTATTTTGGGGGAAGTTATTTTATATTCCTTTTTTTGAATTGTATTTTAATATGTTGAGAGACCGTATTTTATCTCATCAATCTATTTTTGGATGTTTTATGTGGCGCCGTTAGGCAGTCGAATTTTTATAAGGGGATTTTCATCTCCCTTTTTATTCCCGTGAGATTCATGCTACATTGGCCACTATTTCATTTTGTGTGTTGTATGTAATTTACATTATTTTACTATTTTTATAATGAAATATCATTTATGGGTAGTTACGTAATCATTGTATGACCCTTCTTTCATGGGGTGTACATTTTGAATGTTGCCCAAATCGGTAAGGGAACCTTTCACACTCCTCTTTTAAAAAGACTTATTTTGTTATGTATTTATATTTACATCTTTTTATGTTGGGATATGTTCTTATATATAATTATTGATGTAAATTTTATGTCCAAGTGATGAGATACCATATTCTCTCTCATCAACTAATGTTATGGATCTTAAAGTGACACTGTTAGGCTGTCGAATTTTACCCAGGGAACTTCTAAAACAAATTTTGATTTCTTTGGGTTCAACATGTAGTTATTGAATATGACATTCTATGAATTTGTGTGAATGTCCTATAGTATGATTACACTTAATATCCACTTATATTGGGTCTATATATATTTTTCACACATAATTATGAGATTGATTTATCCTTAATTTAAGGATACCTTCTTTATAAGGTATTTTATCTCATTTTACAATTCTATTGAGACTTCATTGTTGTTATGCACCAATTCACTCTTATATGGTGTATATACTGTACTTTGGAATAATATATATGGAATCCATTTATTCTCATGATATTTTAAAGTTTTGATTAAATGTTATTCCGTAATTATTGTATTCATGTGTCTCTCATTTTGCTAAAAACCCATTAACTAAAATATCATTTTAAATGTTTTAATGATTTAATCTTATAAATATTTCTCATTAATATCCATGTTTTCAAAATGGTTTTATTTATTTATTTATATGGATATTAATTGTTTAAAATGTTAACAGCTTTAATGTGGTATGGGACACTTTGATTTAAAAATCTCTTTATTAAATGTTTTAAATGGTTTTGAAAATGGTTTTTAGAATGGATTCATTATTTGAATATCATAAAATGTTATATTGTTATTGCAATGTGGGAATGTTATCTTTCCATTATGATTATGTTATGTGCTATGATTATGTTATGGTTCTTGGGAATTGTTATGAAGATGGGTGGTTCCATGATAAACTAAGGGTTGGTGAGCCCGATATAGCTCTCCAATGCATTGGGTAACGCGAAGGAGTTAAACGTTAAGGGTTATCCGAAGATATTTTGGGAATATACTGTGATGGGTATTCCAAACGTAACCAAGAGGGTCACTACCTACGTAAGAATGTTATGAATTCCCCATGTTACCTTTATGTCTTATGATTTCTATGATTTATTCATGATTTTATAAGGTAGGTTAAAGTGCTTATGTTTTATGGGTAACGTATGATTTCATTATAATGTATATATGTACTCATGTTTCCTTTCCTTACTTTTTATAACCCTAACTGCACAATTTATGATCATCCCATGTTACTGAAATGTTTTTCACAGGTCAAGGGAATGGTACATGATATGATGAGAGTGTCAAGGAAGTGTGAAGAATGAATCCATGTTTTATTTTAAATATGTTTCCATTGATGGGAAAAATTTATTCTATCTTTTAGGTAACCACTTTATTTAAATATGAAATGTAATGCATGTTTTATGATCTATTTCTCTAAAACACTAAACCGGAAAAGATCCTTAATGTGTGATATTGTAATAACTCAAGATTAAGTAAGGTTTAAGGCTGAGGCCTTATAATATGACTTCCTTATATAATTAAAGTGAAATTAAGTGCATGAAGACCACATGAGAGCTGAGTTGAGGACCATATGATATGAAATTTTTTCTGAAAAAATAACCATTTGTTATTTTTGGAAATCATAATTTTCATTTTCAGGTCAAATAATTTCAATATTTGATATATTAGTGGATCCATTAATAACTATTTTTTTTAAATCATTGATTCATACAAATCAATGTGACTAAAATCTAATTATTTCATCAATTTATTTGATAATATGAACACTTTTTGTATAATTTTTTATGATTATATAACATACATAAAAGATAACTCTAAAGAGATCAAATTTCCATTAGTCAAATTAATGTGAATAAAGTTTCTTGCAACTAATCACAAGGTTAGTCATTTAAACTTTTCATACACTAACAATCAACAGATAATGGTCTTTAATTTATAGTGATGAATTTAAATAAGGAATAATATGTATCCTTATATAAACTATACCAGTTATATCTTATGCGTCATGAAAATTAATGGTTCAAGTGAAAAATTAACCAAAAAATTATTTGGTGTTTTCTATAGATATTATTTCATCAATAATATAGGGTCATTTTATATATACTGATATGTGTCATTTATATACTGATCACAACATTAAAATGTATATATTAACATATAAATAGTCAAACATGGGCTATTAAATAGGTTAGACCTAATTATATATTATAACTACTCAAAAAATTACCACTAAACAAAACATAGAATGGTTTTAAATGATTTCAGTGGAACACATCATTATAACTTATGCATGTTGAGAATAGAAATGGTAGCAAATTTATGTATTTTCAGTGGATGGATCATAAAATTCTAAAGGAAGGGGATAAATATTATCTTCCTAAAATGAGTGTACAAAAATCCACCCATGAGTTGATTCAATATGAGGATAAGGATAATTCATATCTGTATAAAAAGTATAGAAATATTCTGGATTTCAACATTGATAAATATAGTATAATATAGCCCATGAGTAGTGCATGTATTTCTTCCATAGAATATTTTATGAAGGATATATTTGATAAATATCATAGACATTCATTATCAACTCATCATGTAATTACAAAGATGTATAAATATTTGAATGGTAATTTGTTTCTGATGAAATGAAGGGAAGTATTTCAGCATTTTTAAATTGATCCTTAAGTCCAAAAGAATATTATGGATAGAGGGGAAAATTAATAAGGTGAAGTTACAACCATGTCCCATAACAGATTGAAAATGGTGAAATATTTCCATTTAATTAATTATCTTCATCGAAAAAAAATTTATAACAAATTATAGGTTTTAGTCGATTTTCATAAAAAACTACGCAACTAAAAACAACTAAATACGAGTTACCTATAGATCCTATTTCTAGGATACAAATTATGTAATTTTTAATGGTTCATGGAGTACTGAATTCTATATTATTAGTCCTGAAATAAGGTTTTCTTTGATGTTATAGTAAATTATTTTGTAGGCTCTAGATAAAGTGTTGAGTTTTAGTAATGCATGCCATCCTCATACAGATGATATGTTTGAAAGAACCATTCAAACCATAGTGTATATGATGCGATATTTTCCTTGTAATTCAATTTTTTTTGGTATGAACACATTCCTATTATTTATTTTTCATATACCAGTAAAAATCATAAAATCATTATTATTACTCGATATGAATCTCTAAATGAAAAAAGTAGAGAACTATATTTTTTTGTATAAATAGAGGGAAATAAATATTTTATGACTTCACCTAGTAGTATAAATGATATAAAATGTTAGATATATTCAAACTCACATAAAAAAATATTAGAGTTGAAAGAATATTTATAATCACAATTGTTAACATTGTCTAGTATTTGATGTTATTTTTGAAGGGTTTTATGATTATGTATCCATGGAAGAATGTTATGATCATTTATAAGAAATTAAATATAATACCTATATATACATGAATGTTTGATATTCTTGATCTAGTGGGGATGGGTTTTAATCAAATATAAGTTACACCATACCTATCTCAAGTCAATGATGTGTTCCATTTATCCCTCCTGATGAATTACATAAATATAACTTAAAATCTTCTAAAATATGTAATCATACAAATATAGTGGGATTAAAATTATGAGGAACATGTTAGGGTGATTTTAGATATTAAGGAAAAAATTTAACAATATAATACCACTCACTTGGTCAATGTTTTGTGGTGGAACCCCCAACACCAAGAAGATACATGGGAACTCGAGTATATAATGAGGTATATATATACTAATTTTGAATTAATGTGATCAAATATCTAGGGTTGTTTTTCCCATGGTGATAGAAAGTAATACCTCTAGAATTTATGATATATTTTATTTAGTACAAATAAATTTAATTTCATCAAAAGTTATGTGACACAAAAACACAGAGTTTTAAAAAACTACAATATAATATAAATATTATTATTTATAAATGAACATTATAAAGATAAATTTAATAATTTTTTTTAATATTACTAAAAAATTTAAAATTATTTATGAATGTTTGAAAAGGAAATTATTCTCATAAAAAAGTTATTAATTATTGGAAAATTATTTATATTATTTACAAATACATTTTTTTTCCAAAAATGATATTTTTTAGTACATTTAATATTATTTTTTCACATTATAAAAATAATCTGTAAAATAGAACTAATTTTGGAAATAATAATTTAAATTTTTTTAATGTCAATTTTTCAGTATTTTAAAAAATGAATTATTTATCGATGAATGGTGAAAAAAAAATTGATTTTTATTAAAAATGATAATTTGATAAAATAGAATACATGTTACATTCTATATTAATCTAGTATAAAATGTAAATTGTGTTTTTTTATTAAAAAAATTTATGTCATTTTAATCTATTTCATGTCTAATGTTTTATAAAATCATTTATTCCGCTTAGAAACACTTTATTTTGAAAACCATTTTTTATCACGTATATTAGTTTATTATGAAAATAACTTCAACTAGTTTTTTGATGTTAATATGGAAAATTTTATTCAATATTTTGAATAAGAATAATTAAAATTATATATAATGTTTTACTGAAATATTTTATAATGATTGGTACACCATTTTAAAATTGATTAATGTGGTTATAGTTAAAATGTATTTAGTTGGGGGGGGGGGGGGGTTAACTAAATGAAAAAGGGTTAAATTGAAAAAAAAATTCGATTTATAGTTTATTGAAATATGTTTACCTTATATAATCTAATTTTATATAAATAACAATTTTAACCCTTGTTGTCAGGGTAACATTTTGGAATATATTTTTTATTTTAAAAACATTACATTGTTTCCTCCCCCTCTAGAGAAATGGTAACCCATCCTGTCCCCCTACACACAACAAAATAATTTTGGTTCATCCATTACATGAATAAATACCTTCCTCAAATTACTCTTTATTTTATATTACTCTTACTTGTATTAGGAAACACACCTATAATGGATTTTGGATCTAACTGAAATAAGTTGTTCTAAGTTGTTGTATAATTCTGAATTTTAGAATTTTTATATTATTTCAATTTTCACCAACAAAAAATATTCATAAAATTTGATGAAATTTAAAAAAAATATAAATTACAATTTTATTCCATTATGTTAATTTTTGAACCTATATCAATATCTACATCATGAAAATAGTAAATAGACCCATTAATTGTGTGTTTGGAGAACTAATGTATGGAAAACTAATGTAAATAATTTTCTATAGTACATATCCCAAATGTATAAATTAATGTAATTAGTATATATATCTATATATATATATATATATTATTCATGAAATAATTATGATTCTTTAAATACAATATCATATCAACCCTCTTTCCTTCCAATCTGTAGGAAAATGTTAATGTCACACATGAACACATACGGACTACAACCCCTACAATGCATTGTGATTAGTATTCATTTCATTTTGACATGTATTGTATTAATTATAGTCTTAATGAAACCATATTAAATATATTTTACAAATATTTATTCTTTATATTTAAATAAATATTTACCATTATTTCATTATGTCCATCAAGAAAGTAATAACAATTGGAGTGCATATAAAGACCTAGCATTTCCACGAACAATATTATTTATTTATTTTTCTTTAACATTATATGATTACTATATATATATTTATAATGAATATATATTATATTTATATCATTATTAAACAATTTTCTATGAAAAAATCTAATTAGTGTACAGGGACATAAGAAACTTTAAAAAAATACATGAAAAACACAGCATTTATTACTTTAAATAGTGATTTTAACAATGAATTGTTGACACACATGTAAAAATGATAGTAAGTAAATAATATTTGATATGATATACATGATTGTGGTTTAATAATATATTTATAATAATCCTATAATAATTTAATAATAGGTTATAACATATAATGAATGACTAGACATGAGGTAAGATCATATAATAGAACATTTAATTCTATGAGGTACAAGCCATATGCAGAACATGTTTCGTTTTCTGTGTTGTATATACTACCCTGGAATTTATTTTTGCGTCTTATCTAATGTAGTTAATAAGAAATAAATAACTATAATCTTCAATAATTCATGGCGATTATGACTAATGATTTTAATATTTCTAATTTTTTTATTATAAAATAATATTAATAAATGGATTTTTTACGATTATAAATATATTAATGAATTAAAATTATCTATATATAAATAAACTCTTTATTTTTCTTATCCTATGGTTATTTTATAAAATTACATGTCCTCCATTTATTTTCGTCAATTTATTTACTGAAGAGTCTAAAATAAGGTTTTTAATGAAATAATAAATAATATTCTCCTTCTTTGAAAATTATTTTATATTAAACATCCTTGTATTAAAATAATTTTTCAAAAATTTTTTTAGTATTCTTAAATTTATTTATTATTAATTAAGACCCTTGCTAAAATATTTTAAAAATGGGTTTAAAGGTTATTCCATCCATTTTGTAAGTGAGGTACTTTTTACTAATAATTGAATATTTTGAAATGATCATTATTTAATGTGTATAAATAAAATGTGATTTATCACTATAATGAACACTCAGTTAATAAATATTTAGACTACAAGGATTCTAGTTTATTTCAGAAAAAAAAATTTACATTAATGTTCTTTATATTTTGAAATTTTGAAATTTGATTTTCGACGTGGAATGTCAAACTTCGTTAGTAATGATGTTAATGTTATTTAAATGTTAATTTTTATCAATAAAAAATATTCAATGATTTTAATGATTATATATATGGTTTATTATACAATTATACTCTCAATAATCATTATAAAAAAGGTTCAATATTTTTATGAAAATATTTTTACAAAACATGTTTAATTTCTACGACTTATGTTTACGAAACCCTTTTTACTTCTCATGGGTCATGTTTTGATGAATTTTTCTAATGATTATGAAAACTATTATACTTTCTAGGAATTATTTCATTATAAAATTATTATGAATTTTTTTTCCTTTTCACATGTTAAAAAATGGTGAATGTTTTATGATTTTTTAGCATACATTTGTATGATTTTTGATATTTGAAAAGTGGGACCGAAATAATATTTCCCTCTAATGAATTGAGTAAATAATAATGTCTCATTAGATAAATATGAAAAGAATGGGGAGTTAACCATGATTCATAAGAGAAATTGGATATTATGAATGTTTTGGTAATGATCCTTGATTACTAAGAGGGGTTGGGAAGAAAACCCAATAAATTATGATAATCTTGTATATGAGCCATGACTAATAAATAAATAATTTTCTATGTTTATTTGAATGACACATGACTATTTCTTATTCCATTGTTATTCATTCATGGATATTGATATTTAATTCGCTTTTAATATTTTTTTCTGATCTTCAAATATATATACAATGACTTTGGTTTATTATATATGGTGCATACATTATATGTTTTAAATGTTTTTCTCATGTTCTCCAAAATTATACTCCTGATATTCTTGTTTGGACAATTGATATCAATTTTATTAACTATTAATAAGGATCAATTATAACCCTTTACTATAATTCATTTACACATTATAAGAAGAAATTTATTATGGATGATAACTCTACGAAGGGTTCTTGTTATGATAAACTCAGTGTGAGATGATGTAGCTCCTTTAGAAACCTATTTTTTATATATGAATGTTTCCAAACATAAAATACCTATATGAATATAGCAGGTTTCATTATATTTTGTAATTATTATTTATATAATATGATATAATATCTCTATATAAATGTCATGGGTTTATAGTGTTGGAATTAGAGAAAATAATATGATCAATTGAGACTCTTGCGTGTGGTCATTGGGTAAAACATGTCTCTCAACCCAAAGACACAACGAGGAATTTGCTACCACTAGGAATGTTCAAATGAATCTCACAAATGAGATGTATATTTCCATGGATATATCTGATAAGAGTTAATTATGGATCAAAAGTTATGATTCCTAACCATTCTCATTCATATCATAGGAATAGTTTATAATCCATTTTTAAATGGGATTTGGAAATTTTGGTTATAACACACAGGATAAGTCTATGTGTAATAATGTATAATTTAATTTTGTTGAACTATATAGTGGGTGACTTAAACGAAATTTATTCTCTATATATATACAATAATAATATACCTTTATATTATAATTCTATCTATTAGTAATAATGTTTAAAAGGTAACATTTGGAAATGATTTGAACGTCAATTGGTTCATGATAACTTGCCATGATACATACCTAGTTTGAAAAACTTTTGGGATATGATTTGGAAATTAAAATACAAATTAATAATCACTATGAAGTAATTTTAATTTTTGTTTCCCATTAATGAATAATAATACACCTAAAGTGTTATTTATATAAAATAATGTATCTAGATTTTAAAATCATACAAATTAATTTTCAGGATTATATTGTTCCCCACTATGATTATTGGATCACAGAGTATGTTTTTTGGTATTATTCAATGGATTGAAGGTAGAGGAATCAGGTTAACATAGAATATTGTGGACAATGAAATTATTTTTCTACATAGTACCATATATTATGGGTGTTGTATCAAAAAAATATTTTTTATACTAATAGAGCTATCTTAAGCTTTGAATACTACTAATCATCCAATGAGAATATGGGGGAACAATATTCTATTGAGTCTTTAATGAGGAAACACCCAGTTCGTTTTAGTGATACCATTGACTTAATAGTTTCTATGTAATGTATTAGTACAATTTAAATAATATGATTTATCTGTTAAGGTTTAGATAATGCACAATTCTTATTGGATTTCCGAAATTTGGATGATAAATTAGATACATGATGGAATAATATCAAGAATATTAAAAAGAAAAAAGATAAATCAATGGATCAGTTGAGTCTAGAATCCTATTTTTAAAAAATTAATTGCCTTAACTTCTTCATATTAAAATGGAGATGTAATTCAATGATCTAATTCAGTATTATGATTAATCAATTTCATCATATTAGTATATTTTGTCAGGACTTGTTGTTTATGGTTTTGGAATTATCTTGAAACATGAAATTACAGTTGACCAGCTCATCAGTGTCTTAAATCTAGTACCTATATGGTTTCGACCATTTTTTATATCTGTATCATTATAGATATTGTTTTATTTTATGTCATGGTGGATATGGTTATTGAATTTACAAAATAATCACATTGATTTCATATAAATTGAGTGAAAGAATTAGAAAAAAATGTAAAAAACTAAAGAGAGATGAAGATGATATATCATCCACAATTAATGTGTAGATGGAAATATGGATAAATTATTATAAATGGGGATCGTTACTTTTTTATTTAGTTAAAGGCTAGTTATTTGGAAGTTGATCCATGAAGTGATGGGAATATGTTATATAATAATCAAAATAGAGATAATGTTACATAGAATACACTACCAATACTATATTTTTTCAATTTCATGGAGTATAAGAGTTATGATAACCAATTATTAACAATAAAATTCAATGATAATGATCTATTTCAACACTTAATTCATCGTAGACATAGAAAAAAATATCATGAGATCCCCATTTCAGATGAATGGGATAATAAAAACATGTTGATAGTTGTACGCACAATTTAATATATGATTGATAATGCCATATTTTAGTATGTTTATACCTACACATTTATATTTAGAGAAATGTTTTGGTTTATGAAAATATCACCTCAATAATTAGATGTTGAATTAGATGTGAAAACCCATAATGGTGTGATAATTTTATGTCATGTATATGGTTAATATTTAATTGATGTTAATTATAATTTGATTCCTAAAAATCTCATTGCAAGCCCTAAAGATGAATTATGTATTATTTTGAAAATTAATCGTATATATATACATAAATATTATATTAGTCTACATGTATGAGAGTCGCAATTTGAAATTCCAAACCTGCCTAATACATTCTATCATTACAATGATAAATTTAATCATCCTATGGAAATAAAACCCATTGTATGTGACTTGATTTCTATTCAACAGTTATATTTATCTCATATTGTTGGAAAGTAACATAAAATTTATGATATTCTCAT
This sequence comes from Viscum album, assembly GCA_963277665.1. Classification (NCBI taxonomy): domain Eukaryota; kingdom Viridiplantae; phylum Streptophyta; class Magnoliopsida; order Santalales; family Viscaceae; genus Viscum; species Viscum album. Next base: position 1,222,788,492 of record OY728136.1, on the reverse strand, counting down.
TTTTCATCAGTTTTTATGCCATTAATAAGAGTTTTATTTTCATCCAAAAAATCATGAAGTGAAGTCCTCAAAATTACACATAACTTGTTCTACACCTATTTCATATAATCCCTATGGAATGGCTATTATTGATATACAGAAACTAAAAAAGTATCTCAATGATAATCCTATAATGGGATATATTTAACCATGTTTGTCTCCATGGGTTGAACGGATCCATTATTTTAAGAATAATGGTAGATTAGGGACACTATGAATTGATTACTACAAATTTCACAGGATCAAAACAAAAAAAAATTATCTTATACCCCATATTGATGACTTATTTTATAAACATCAAGTTGATCAATACTTTTACAAGTCATAAATTAATTCTGGATATGAAAAATTACATTCAATTAATCGTTATTTACCAAATATGGAATTCCTTAATAGTTTATTACATGATTAAAATATAGTGATTCTATTTTTTCTCACTAACCTCACAACAATATTCATTAATTTAATAAATAGATACTTTATAAATTTACTTGTTCATTTAGTGGCCAATATTATATTATATATTATTATATATTCAACATGTATGTAATTTTTTATAGATAAATTTATATTTGTCCTAAATAACATATATAAAGTATATTTCATTGGAAAATTTATCCAATTTGAATTTGGTATACCAGAAGGTTCCTTTTTGTGTCGTATAATATCAAGGGAATGTAAATATATTGATCCATCTAAGACCAAAAAAATAATCATTTTCCAAAAGTATCCACCATGAATGAGAATATATTTTTTCTTAGTTAGGATAGATATTATCGATTTGTTTTGAATAATTTCACATGACTATGCAATCCAATCACTATGTTAACTCATAATAATTAACAACCCATGTATTTAATGAATAATAATTTTCGATATTATTTAAAATTTATAAGTTAGATTGTAATTTTTCTTATTGGGTAAAAATTCACGATATAGTACCTGATGCAGAACAATGGATTTCTACAAAATCGTACATTATACACATGTATTAGTAATACCGAAAAAACAATATATTATAATATTATTATTTTAAATTCAACTTATCATGTAGAAATTATATATGTGGTAATGAAAATAAATGACTATGTTATTTTTAAACCTATCAATAAAATTTGATTACTTTATTCTATCAAATATCGATGTTTAAAATGAGAATAAATCCAATTTTATGCATAAATACTAAAATATTTTTTAATGATAGTTTTACCACATTATGATGGAAAAAAAAATTAAATATATTTTTTCATGCTTTTATATGTTCTATTTGAAAAACTATTCTTTTTTGTAGTAGAAGGACATCAAATTTTTATTTGGTTGATTTTTTTTGTTTGATATTCATTCTTAATGAATAGTGAAAATACAACATTTTAATTCAAAACTGCCTTTTAATCTAATTTATTTATATTTTCATATTGTAAATGAAAATACATTTTAGTTATTATTAGATTATGTTTTAAATTTTTTTATATTTTTAAACATATGTAATTTCTCATTTAAATTGGATATAAACACTTGTCAGTATTTTGATGGTTTTTACTTTTTAAAAACATGTTTCCTCAATATGTCAACATGATGAACATTAAATTAATTTCAGTCCCTTTTTAATTTGAATTTTAAAAAATTCATATACATGGTTTTAATAAGTTAGATAAATTTTATATAAAAGTATCAAAATATTTATTTGTGAATAGTAATTTTTTATTTTATTTACAATATTTATGGGTAAATTAGGTAAATTAGATATAAATTAGTAATATAGTAATATAAAACTACCCTACCACTAGTCCAACACTAATTTTAAACGATATATATGACTAATAAAATCAATGGGCAGAATATTTGGCCTTCGTCCACCACATCAGTGTGATTAAGACATTTGTAACAGTAATTTTAATGTGAAGACTAAAATACCATAGGCAGGTATCTTCTTAAAAGGTCAATTTTAATATGGGGTAATATAACTGATATCATAGTAAAAAAATTCATTAGAAATAAAAATATATTGTTGGGTCGGAGAGTGATGGCAAGAGGGGGTGAATTTCCTTTTAAAAAAGTTTAACAATTTAAGAAAAAGTTAAACCGCAGCGGAAATAAAAGAGGAAAGACACAAAATTGATAATGGAGTTCGGCCTAAATCCCAAGCCTACATCTCCGCTCCCAACTCAACCATTGAGAGATTTATACGACAGCTTGCTTCTTAATGGTTGTAGCAAGAAAACCACTAGACTTTAAGGCAGCCTAGAAACCTATTACATCTTTCTTTTTATTGGTAATAGTAAGAAACCCACTAGCCTTCTTACAGGTGAAGGCTAGCTCACCTATGACACAAGCCTTTTACAGGGAAGGCTTGACTACCCTCTTCACACCTCGAAGGTGGTGTGAGAACCCAAACAAAGGGAGGATGAGAGAAAGAAGGATTTGTATGCACAAACTCAAAATAATGCTCAAAATGAAAAATAATAAAAACCGTAAAGAGGAGAAGTCTTGGGCGCCCATGGATTGATTGGTGATGATGAAGAGCGCTCCCAAGCTTCTATGGTGGTGCTCCTTGGTTGTGGAATTGAGTTGGAGCAGGTGGGGATCCTTGAAGGAATGCGCCGGAGGTTCGCCAATTGACCGAAAAATGTTCCTGTGGGCTTCTATATTTTTCCGGGGCTTCCTAGTCCTCTATTTATAGGAGAGGAACACCCAAATGGTCGTTGGGGGTCTTCGGACCCGTTGGAGAGGCCTTCAGAGCCGTTGGGAGTCAAAAGTACATGTCTGGTCAAAGTCCAACGACTAGTTTGACTGGGATCACCGGCTGGCCGGTGGTTTCTCACCAGCTGGCTGGTCCTGATCCACCGGCTGGCCGGTGATCCAGACAGAGAGCAAGCTCTCTGCCCAGGTTCCACCGGCTGGCCGGTGGTCAGCCACCGGCTGGCTGGTGACAATACCGGCTGGCTGGGGAGCTCACACTGGCTGACTGGTGGCTCTGGACAGAAACCATTGCTACTGCCAGAGACCACCGGCTGGCCGGTAGGAATCCACCGGTTGCCCGGTAGACTCAGAGAGTCTACTTTCAGTCCTTCATGGCCCATCTCCTTGGAAACCTTTTTCCTATCAACAAACACACTTGAAAACAAGTTAGAACAAAATAAGAGTGATTGTGATCATTAAAATTCAAGAGAGAGGGGTACAACAATCTCCCCCTATTTTGATTATCATAATCACCAAAACAAGTAATGAAAAAGACTGAAATGAAAGGCATTCCTTAAAGGATAAATTGAAAAGTAAATCAAAGCATGAGAGAAATATTTATCCCCCAATCAACCAAGGAAATATCCCCCTTTGGGATTATCAAAATAGCACGGGGCATAATATTTGATTGAAGGAAAGGATTCAAAAAAAAGATAGAGTTTTTAAACCAATTGAAATTTTTGAAATTTGAATTGAAAGTTTTAAATTGAACGTTTTGAATTGAATGACGCAAAAAGGCTTAAACGATCCTAACTCCCCCTAAATAAAAACAACAAATCACCGGGGAGAGGATTTTAGAACCGAGAAAAATTTTGGTCCTAGAGACTCGCTAAAAGGGATTTTTCAATCCAAACTTGTCTTGTGGTGGGTCTTCTCCTATGAAATTCATCGTTAAAGGAAATGGTGTTGGGCCTTCCATACCGGGCATTTTTGCAGTCGCACTCGTAAATTAAGTGCCCGATCTTTTTGCAATAGTTGCAAAATTTATATTCGGAGCTCCCCCTTACAAAAATAGTAGAAGCATGGGAAGAGGAAGCTTGCATGGAATAGCCAAGCCCTTGGGTGGTTCTAGATATGCATTGGGAACCAAGGAGCTTCGAAAGGTTATGTTCACCTTCAGTGAACTTAGCTAGGGATTTCCTTAAATCCTTGATTGTTGATTCCATAGAATCAACATCGGGAAGGTTTTGGATCTTGAGGGACAAGTCTTCCTTCTCTTTGAGAAGTTGATCCTTTTCGGAAGAAAGAAATTTGAATTTCTTTTTTAAAGCAATAAATTTGGAAGAAAGTTCGTGAAAACCTTCCTCCAATTGATCTCTCGCATGTTGGAGATCCTCGTAAGATAAATGATTGAATGAATTGGAAGAACAAGAGGAAGAGGAGTCGGAAGAGGTTACCTCATGAAATGCCATTAGACATTTTTTACCATTGTCTTTTGAGGAGGATGAGGATGAGGAGCTATCACTCCAAGTGGCCTTGAATGCCTTTTTCTTTTCCTTTTTCTTGGATCTTGTCTTGTGGAGTAGGCAATCAGGCTTATAATGGCCTTTCTTGCCGCACCCATAGCATATTACCTCAGGCTCGGATTTTTCGTCGAGTTCTTCCTTTTGAGCCTTCCGAGATTTCTTCTTTTTATTGTTATTCATGAATTTGTGCATCTTGCGGGCAAGGTTCTCGATTTCTGAATCGCCGCTTGAAGAGGAAGAAGATGAGGAGGAGGAGCTTTCTTCTTTTTTGATCTTTGATGGCGATGTTCTTTGGAGTTTCGATGAGATTTCCTTCTTTTTCAGATTGCCTCCTCATGGTGATATCGTAGGTCATGAGAGATCCGATGAGCTCTTCGACCGACATTTATTTTAAATTCTTCGCTTCTTGAATTGCCGTGACTTTAGGTGCCCATGAACTTGGTAAGATCCAAAGGATCTTCTTGACCATCATCTCTGCAGAAACATCATCTCCAAGAGAATTTCTCCCATTTCAAACATCAGTAAAGCGAGTAAACATATCAGTAATATTTTTAGATGTATGCATGGTAAAAGACACAAAATCTTGACGGTACATATCCAATCGAGTATCCTTAACTTTGTTGGTCCCCTCATGGGTAACCTCCAAAAGTTTCCAAATTTCATGAGATGAAGTGCATGTGGAAACTCGATTGAAATCATTACGATCAAGGCCGCAATGAAGAGCATTCATGGCTTTGCCATCAAGCTCGAAATTTTTAATATCGGCTTGAGTCCATTTGGATTCATCGGGAGAAGAGAGAGAGTAACCATTCATGACAATTCTATAAATAGGATAACCTATACTTCTAAGAAAAGTAGATATGTGGGTTTTTCTAATAGGTATAGTTGGTTCAATCAAAAAAAGAAGCACGACCCAATGAATAACCTTCGGGGGAGAAAGAAGATGAAGCCATCACAATGGATCTTGAATTTGAAACCGGTTAAGGGATTACACAAACACTACCTCTGATACCAATTGTTGGGTCGGAGAGTGATGGAATGAGGGGGGGGGGGGGTGAATTGCCTTTTTAAAAAGTTTAACAATTTAAGAAAAAGTTAAAGCGCAGTGGAAATAAAAGAGGCAAGACACAAAATTGATAACGGTGTTCGGCCTAAATCCCAAGCCTACGTCTCCTCTCCCAACTCAAACGTTGAGTGATTTATACGATAGCTTTCTTTTTAATGGTTGTAGCAAGAAACCCACTAGACTTTAAGGCATCCTAGAAACCTATTACATCTTGCTTTTTATTGGTTGTAGCAAGAAACCCACTAGCCTTCTTACAGGTGAAGGCTAGCTCACCTATGACTCATGCCTTTTACAGGGAACGCTGGACTAACCTCTTCACACCTTGAAGGTGGTGTGAGAACCCAAACAAAGGGAGGATGAGAGAAAGAAGGGTTTGTATGCACAAACTCAAAATAATTCTCAAAATAATAAAATAATAAAAACCGTAAAGAGGAGAAGTCTTGGGAGCCAATGGATTGATTGGTGATGATGAAGAGCGCTCCCAAGCTTCTATGGTGGTGCTCCTTGGTTGTGGAATTGAGTTGGAGCAGGTGGGGATCCTTGAAGGAATGCGACGGAGGTTCTCCAAATGATCGAAAAATGTTCCTGTGGGCTTCTATATTTTTTCAGGGCTTCCTAGTCCTCTATTTATAGGATAGGAACACCCAAATGGCCGTTGGGGGTCTTCGGAGCCGTTGGAGAGGCCTTCGGAGCCGTTGGGAGTCAAAAGTACAAGTCTGGTCAAAGCCCAATGGCTAGTTTGACTAGGCTAACCGGCTGGCCGGTGGTGTCTCACCAGCTGGCCGGTGGTCCACCGGCTGGCCGCTCCTGATCCACCGGCCGGCTGGTGACAATACCGGCTGGCCAGGGAGCTCACACCGGCTGACCGGTGGCTCTGGACAGAAACCATTGCTACTACCAGAGACCACCGGCTGGCCGGTAGGAATCCAACGGTTGGCCGGTAGACTCAGAGAGTCTACTTTCAGTCCTTCTTGGCCCAACTCCTTGGAAACCTTTTGCCTATCAACAAAAACACTTGAAAACAGGTTAGAACAAAATAAGAGTGATTGTGATCATTAAAATCCAAGAGAGAGGGGTACAACATATATTACCTAAAAATAGTATTTTATTTATTATTTTATGAGATTAACTAATAAAATTTTATTATGACTGAATGATTTTACAATAATAGATTTATTTATGTAAGAATCAAACAAATCATAATAAAAAACAAAAATAAATATAATTTTAACTAATAGATTCCATAAAATAATTATATTATTGAGTAAGACATATTATAATTCCGTTAATTTTTTTTTAAGTTATCACTATTTTTGGTATTTTATATAAATTCAATTAAATTAATAGTGTCAAAATTTAACTAATGATTTTTTATAAAAATAAAATTATATTAAATTATTGAAAACCAATAAAATTCCTTGAAGATTAAAAAGTTAATATGCTAAGGTATAAAAGTATTAATGTATCCATTTATGGGAAATTGACCACATTTTATTAAATTTTATTTGCCTGTTAATATTGAGAATGTATTTACCCCAATTAAAATTAAAAGAGAATAATTAAGGGTAAAATAAAAATATAATGTTGAAAGTAAAATCTATAAATGTATAAAATGAATTGGATGATATAATTTTGAACTATGATAACCTTATCTTTGATATTAATTCATTTGGGACCATTTATAATCGAAATTAAATTTATATTAATTTAATAATTTTTTAAATTCCAAAGTTACCCCTCCCCTGTCCTATAAAAAGTAAAACATTCCACCCTTATACTCAAAAATAAAAAGGCATTTGTTTCATCCAATCTATAAGCTAAACCCCATCTAGAATCCATCTGTATATTTATGAAGCCATATTTTTGGTAGAACAACCACATTAGAGGTGTTAAGGTGTTCTTCAATAGTGATAAACTGAAGAAGATGTATCATTTTCCTTAAGTATTTTTATTTTTATATTCTTTTACATCCTGAAAATATCCTACAGCCATAATGGGATAATAACACTAGTATCCTAAATATATTGAGATATTATTATATTAATTACATCACCTAATTCAATATCCACTTCTAGTAAAAATGGTAAATTTGTGTCTCCATTTGAATGAATAATCACCTCTATGAAGTGGTGCGACTAATTTTCATTCATTTTATCACATGAATGATATATATTATAAAATTTCAATTATTAATAGAATTTTAATTATGATATGATAATTGTAGAAATATAAAATAAAAATTACATTACTTCTAAAATGATCGATGAAATATAATTTCATTACTTATCCTTATGTATGACCAATCATCTGTATAAAAACAACATTGTTCAATTTTTCACAAGGGAATTTAATGGTATGGTTTTAATTTATAATTTGCATATAAATGATATAATATTGGTAGTAATATCATTTATGGATATGATTTAATTTTGAACACATCGACTAGTAACATCAATAATTGTTTATTTCAAATAAAGTACTAAATATAAAAAAAACAACTGATTATGTAATTTTTATTACATGGAAATATGTGATATAAAAAACAAAATAAAAATAAAAAATGATATCAATAATGTAAAAATTAAATAAATTTAATTATTCTAGAAGAAAAATGAACATGTGTGATGAATCTATCTTAAGGTAAGATACTTCATCTCAATTTCCATTAATTGAGGACTATTTTGATATTATAAACCACCTTATTTTATATGATGTATAACCAAACCCTTTCAATTATAATTTAATTCAATGGTTTGCAAAATAACTTTTTTATGTAAAGGGTTTTAGTAAATAACATTATTTCTTTAACATATTTTGTGACAAAATCTTCTCCACCACTATAACCATTATTTGATATTTGGCTACATGTATAACCCTTAATATCATCAATTGATAAAATGAAATCCATTATTCCCTTTTTGGTATTTGGGTATTGAAATGTTTCTAAGATTTGATTGACTATTTCAATATCATGAAATGGTTTCATGTGATTTATAATGAATTTTTATGAGTAAACATTGATGATTGAAATCTTTTATGTGGTATGACTATATAAAACTACTTTAACATTTTGATGGGTGGTAAAAAGAAAAACTTATGACAGAAAATTATTTTATACTCCAATAATGGGTGGTTTTGTAAAAAACCAAGGATCAGCGGTTACATTATAGACGCTATTGTATTGGGCATGGAATTTGGCCATATGGATAATCCATTTTTAATAGTTATATGTGTATAAGTTAATGGTATAGTTATTCAATTTATGTATGATTATTTCATATGTTAACTTTATATGTTATTTATAATTTTTATGATTTTTATGGTAATGTTTTGATAATAAAAAGGGTGATAACCTAAAATATATTTAGTGAAGATTATTTACAAATTTATAAAGGTTAATGGTATTAAATTATTATTATGTATTCATGGAATATATATTTTCGCAATAGTTAATATTTTCCATCATTATGTATCCCTTACTAATAGTTTTATGCTCATCCTATGATTTAAAATAAAATTATTATGATTAAAATAATAACAGAGTCATGTAAGGGATTATGGAAATGTTATGATGTTTAAATATGAAATAAAAACAAGATTCATTTTAATATTTATTGTTGTATGAAAAAATTGATAGTGATTAGAGGAGTCTGAATTTTAATATATATGTTGTTATGCATTAGTTATGTCTTAATTATCAAATTCTCTAATCCTGAATAGATCCTCGATGTGAATTAAAGTAAAATTATATACTTATCTCTTGATTATGTAATTTATAAGGATGGGGATTATAGTTGGTATTAGTGGTTAGTTTACATAACCTTATGGATAATGATATTGTTAAAATAATTTCAATAACTGATTTGTTGTTATTTATGTTCAAATTTAAATGATTTATTGTTTAGAGATTATCATGTTTTTTCAGCAAACAAATGTCTGTTCTGAGTAGTTCTCTATATATGAAATAGGAAAGCTATGATGTGATGACATATAGTGGAAAACAATCTTCATATTAGCATATTGATATAGTCAGAATCAGAACAAGAATAGTTTGTAACAATTATAAATCAGTTGAATCAGGTTATAAAAAGTTCTGGTGACCATGCAAGAGATCAAACAGATCAGCCAAAAAATAATATTACAGTAGCAGATCAATTCATGGGGCAACATACCCCATAAATCATAAGACTATCTGAACCTATACAAGATAAAGGGTTGATTAATGAAATAGAAAAAAAAAATTAATAAGATTTTTTAAAAATCAAAATCTATTTCAATTTTTTCATTTCGATGGTGAATTGGATCAATTGTTTTTAATGATTAAAAATATCAGAGGAATTGAAGAAACTAATTCTATGAAATGAGATAAATACAATAACATATTCCTAGATAAGTATTTTCTTATGGTTATTTGAATTAGTTTGGAAGATAAATTATTAGAATTGAGACTAACAAAATAATGATTCATTGATTTTATATGATTGAAATTTCACATGTTCTTCATGGTACATCCCAAATTTTATTAGGGATATTGATTGTAAAATTAATTTTCCCCTCATTTTTTGATGCGAAAATATCAAAGGGAATTAGAATCTCGTGAGTAAAAAATCTATGTGAAACGGGTCCCATGTGATGGGAAGGTTAAAATGGAGTTTTTTCATGACAATCTGTTCTATGAGTGAAAGATAAAAAAGTTATACATTTTTAATGAAATGGGAAATAATTTATGATAGATTCTTAGAGGTAAGAAAACTATATTTCTATCTCGTGAGTAGTCTGGAAAAAATAATCCCAATGAATGTCTCCCAATGTATACACAGTTCTTCTGATGTGGTAAGTCAGCTCATATTACTTGTGATTACATTTGAGATGATCAGGAATATATTTAAATGTTTGTGGTAAGATATTTTAGTTCCAATGAGTAAGGTGATTATGACTATGTGTGTCTAATTTAGATTACATAGGTTGGTAACCCAAATGATTGAATACAGAAGGGAATGGAAAAATCATTTATTACTACTACAGATTATGGGGGAATAGAAAATGTGACGGTGACATGTATGTTAATGGGGTTTTCAAAATATTCCAATACTTTATTTGTCTATGTATCTTCACATTTATTCATTTCTGAGATATTTAAGTTAAATTTGAAATAGAATATTGTGACTATGGTATAGAACATTTGGAAAAAACACTAAGTGGATGTATTAATGAAACAATTATTAATATGTATACTCATATTATCATTAGTGGAATGGTGTTTCCTAAAAATATTATTAAACATCACATAGTATAATTTGATATCATTTTGTGTTTGGATTTTTTTCTTTTTATCATGTTAAATGTGATTACAAATCAACTAAAATTTTATTCAATGATTTCATACCATTGATAAAAAACAAGAAAATGAGAGGTAGATTATGTATGTTAGTGATGTTAATCTATCTCATGTTATTGAAAGAGAATATACCGTTTTGATTTGTGAAATTCCAGTCGTGAATGAATACATATATGTTTTTTTGTGATAAATTTCCTGGAAGTTTCCATAATCAGTAGGATGAATTTACAAATGATTTAGTGATTGATGAAATTCCTATATCTAAACCCATTAATCAAATAGATCATTTAGAATTGGGGTAATTTATGAAAAACACTTGAAAAAATTCATGATTAAGGTTTCTTTCAACCTAAAAAATCACCACTGGGTTCTATTATTTTATTTATGAAAAATAAATATGGTTATATATGACTATGTATTGATTACAGATCCTTGAATAATATCACTATTAAGAACAGGAATCTTTTCCCTCATATAAAATATTTTTTTGATCCTCTCTAGGGAGCAAAATATTTATCAAATATTGATTTGAGCTCTATGTACTCTTAACTGGAGGTGAAGGAGGATGAAATTAGAAAGACAACGTCTCTGACAAGATATGGGAATTATGAATTTTTTATTTATATCCATTGGTTTACTTAATAGCTGTTATGTATTTTTTAATCTATTGAATATATCCTTTCACTGATTTTTTTATTATATTGTGTGTATTCTTATTGATTATATTTTGGTATATTCTAAATGTCAAGAGGGTCATAAAAAGTCACTTAAAGATTTTTTTCAAACTATAAAATAAATGAAACATTGTGGAATGTTTAGTAAGGGTCAATTTTGGTGGGAAAAATTTATTTCTATGTTCATATTACTTCTAATGATTACATAATTGTGTACCCTTATATACCAAGAGTAGTTGAATATTATTCAAGACCTACCAATATAACAATGGCTTATAGTTTTCATTGATTAGTGGGGTTTTAATGAATGTTTCTTGAAAAAATATCTCAGTTATCTATCTTGAAAAAAATGTTAAAATGTAATAGAGTTATGTTAGTCTAGAAAAAATAATGTGATCATTTTTTCAAAAACACTATTGATCATTGGTAAATGCTCTAGTTTTTCCCCTAACTTCCTAGAATGGTGAATTTTTTATCTATAGTTATGCTTCATTGAATTCACTTGGTTATTTCCTAATTTAGAATGACCATTTAATTGCTTATTCTTCACATCAGTTGAATCCTCCAAAGTTAAATTACCCAAAATGTGATTTGGAATTAGATGATGTTGTTTTTTGAATTTAAATTTATATGTAACATTTTTATGGAATAATGTGTGAAATATACAATTATAACAAAATTTTGAAGTATATATTCTCCTAGGATGAATTGTACATGAGGAAGATGAGATGGATGAATTAATGCAGATATAGGATTTCACAATTAATTAAAATATAGTGAATGAAAATAATGATTCTAAATCATCGAGGTGAATAAGTAATGCAACATTAACCATGAAACATTTTGAATAAGATTCTTTTTATTGATTTAAGGATTTTCATATTTGTAGTTGATGGTTCTGAAAATTAATCTATTTTGTTTCAGGTGGCAGCGGAATTATATTTATCAAAACTAATTAGGTGTGTTCACAATAAGGATAATGAGTTCTAGCAAAAGGTCAAATTGGTTCAAAAGTATATGTTACCAAAATTTATGATTGGTAACAATTGTTTTTTGAGTTTTGGAATGAGACTACATGTATCTTGTGATTAATTGTATATAAAATATATGTTATGTGAAGATCATAGTTCTTTGTTTATCATTATTTCTAGCTGCACTATGATATAAGGTGATCTTTAGGAGTATTACTGGTGGGATGAAATGAAAATATATATTGCTGTCTTTTCCCATTGATTTTAGATTTTTCAATAGGATTTTGTAGAGAGGTAGTTACTGAAAGGGATACATATTCGATTTATAGATTTAGAGAGTAAATGGTAAAATATATCCATGGATTTTGTAATTGGATTACCAAAAGATATCATAATATAATAATAAAATTTTGGTTTTTGCTGATCAAGAGACTAAATATTCTCATTTTCATCCTATTCGATATACTTTAACTCTAGATAGAATTTTTGGTTACATATTAATGGTATTATCAAGTTACATGGGGTTCCTATATTCATTGTATCTGATCTAGAATATAAGTTCACATCAATATTTTGGAAAGGTGATTAGAAGTCATTAGGGACTAAATTAAATTTCAGTAATGATTTTCCTCCTCAATCAGATGGGATGTCAGAATAAGATATTTAGATGCCAGAGGATATGATATGTGTATAGTGAATGGATTACCATAGATATTAGGGTCAAATCTTTTCATTAGTTGAGTTTTCATAAAATAATAGTTTTTATTCTAGTATATATATGGAACCATTTGGGACATTATGTGGAAGGCGATGAAATACTACATCTTCTTGGTATAAAGTTGGTGAAAGGAAGCGAACATGAGATGAGTTGGATGAAGAAATGGTAGAAAAATATCATCTGATTCATAAACACATGAGTACAACATAGATAAGGTTGAATAGATATATAGATAACTAGAGGAAGGATAATTCTTTTTAAATTGGTGATTATATCATTCTCAATGTTTCTCTATAGAAATGTCTTATGCATTTTGAAAAGAAGGCCAAGCTGAGTCCAAGGGTCATTGTACCCTATGAAATCCTTTATATATATGTATTAATTTCTTATATAGTGGATTTTAAACCATGTATATCCCATGTACACAATCTTTTTAAATTTTCAATGTTAGGAAAGTATATTCCGGAATCATATCATGTTTTGAGTTCATAATTATTTCAGTTGGAAGACAATCATTTTTATGTGGAACTACTAGTCCATATTTTTTGACCAAAGTGATATAGTATTGTGGAATTGGGTGACACATCTGGTTAGTTATTTAGAAAATCCCTTATGGTTTTAAGGGAAACATGGGAATCTAAAAAATATAGGATTGAAAAATACCCCCAAATATTTACATGTAAATAAAATTATAGAGACCCAATTTCCCAAATAGAGGTAGGATATAACATCCGTGGTATTTATAGAATATGTATTTATCATTTTTATTAATATTTGTGAATTATAATGTAACATTTCATTAATGGTAACTATGTTCAATATCATACCCCACAAACAACAATTGGTTTATTCGAAATCATACATTATACAAATGACTTAGTTATAACGAAAAAATCATAATACATTGTAATACAATTATTTTAATTTGTTGTTATTTTCTAACCATTGTATTAAAGGGAATTAAAAATATTAACTATATTATATTAATAGTTTTTATAATTTATTTTAACTTTCATCTAAATAATTAGAGTTTTTTAAATGAGAATAAATCAAATTTTAAGCATAAATATTCAAGTAATTTTAAATGGTGGTTTTACCACCATTTGATGGAGAACAAATTTATAAATATTATTTCATGACATTTATATATTTCATATGAAAAAAATAAACATTTTATTTGGTTGTGGGCTACAAAAAATTTTATGGTCGATTTTGTGGTATTTTTCTAAATATATTAATTTTTAATAAATAGTGAAAAATACGACATTTTTATTCAAAACCATCTTTTTATCTAATTTAGTAATATTTTTTGAATATTTATTAAATTTTTTTGAAGTTATAATTAAATTATGTTTTTATCATTTAATCCAATGTTTTATAGTGGAATAAATAAAACATTTAAATTTGATATAAACACATGTAAATCTTTTGATGGTTTTTTTGGCAAACATATTTCATCAATCATTACACATAAGTAACATTAAGTTAATTTTAGTAAATTTTTTGAACATAATTTAAAAAATGAACATAAATTGATGTAATAGTTATGTAAAATTTTATTTTATAGGATCAAATCATTTTCTAATTAATAACTACATTATTATATTATTTACCACTGTTAAAGGGTAAATTAGCACAATAATGGATGAAAAATGTTATAAAAATATTTACCTATTCTAAAACAAGTACTAGCATTATGGTATTATTTATGGATGACTAATACAATCCTTTGGATGATGTTTTTACTTTTTTAATCAAATTTTATTCTATTAAGACATTTATAAAATTTATTTTAAATTTCTGTCCAACTTATCATAAACGTCTCTATTCTTTATAATTTTTTTAATTTGATGTATTATATATTTTATATTAGACTATAAATTGTATTTTTAAAGATAAAAATATTAACTACATCATGATATTTTATAAATTAATTTAAGATAATAAATTATTACCTTTAATTATGACACAATAATGGTGCGATAATAGATTTATTGATGGAAGAATCAATGAAATGATAATAATATTATTAAAATAAAAATACTTTTAACTAATGGATGCCATACACAAATTTAATACATGAAATTGAAATATTATAATTCCAATAAATGGATTTTTTTTCCACATTATATATTTCTTGTTGTTTTATTTAAATTGAATCGAATAAATAGTTTCAAAATAGATATTATTGATACATTATAAACATAATATTTTATTAAATTATTTATAAATAATAAGAATATTTATTAATTAAAAAGTGACTATAATATGATTTGAGTGATTATAAATTATTTTATTATTTCAAACATACCCCATATAAGTTATATTTATAGCCTCTTAATATTTAATTTGTTTTCCAATAATTAATATAATATATAGAATAAATGAAAATAAATGAATATGATATGATTTAAAAGAAAATAAATACACGTATAAAAATTATTGGATGTGATTATTTCAGTCTATAATCATTTTTTATTCATAATAAATTAGTTTTGATCAATTTTTAATGAAAATTAAATTTATATTAATTTATAAACGTTCTTATAATTCATTTAGTGCCCCTCCTCACTCCTAAAAAAGAACACATTAGCACCAATTACATTCCCTTCCAAAGTCTTTTGGTTCCCTCAATCACAACCCAATACACATCCTTTAATCCCTCCTCCCATTTAATAATCTTTATTTTAGGTATAACCATCCATATAGAGGTGTTATGTTTCTCATAAATGGTGGTCAACTAAAGGATATGTGTGGGTTTCTTTTAGAATTTCATTTTTATTTCTTCTTCCACATCCTTTAAATATCATCAAATATTAATTACATAATAATATAATATCTATAATATAATAAGATATATTTTTTAAAATATAAAAACGTAAATCCTTGTACACTTCTATTAAATGGGAATGGAATTAGTAGTTTATGTATGAAAATTATCAACTCCAAGAACCTGGCTAAATCATTTTCAAAAACCATCTCAAATGACATGCTATAATAATGTATTTAATGTATATTTTAAATATTAATGACATATTAATCATTATTAGATAATAATATATCAATTATGTTATTATATTCCTAGATATGAATATGGTATCATCAGTCATGCATACATGTGAACTATAACCTCCAAGAAGCTATGAGACTCATTATTATTCATTGTTTCAATTGTATAGTATATATAAGTATATTGAAATTATTAATATGTTAATAATGATACTATTTTAAATATAGAAATATAAAAAAATAATTAACTTACATCAATAATGATCAATGTTAAATAAATATGTTACTCTTGCATATATATGACTAATAGTCTCCGTGAATATAAAATTGTTCAATTATTCATATCAGCATGTCATAGTTTTGTTTTAATGTATAATCTATGAGTATAAAAGATAATAATTTTTTGAATATTATTATATTGGTAATGTAATTATGGCCACATGGACTAATGACCTTCTACCATGTTTATTTTAAACTGAAGTGCCAAACAGTGACAAAATGTCGGATATTAACTTAAAAAATTATGTAATTTAAATAACATGGTAATAAGTAAAATAAAAGAAAAAATAAACTTGAAAAAGTTTATCAATCAAGTATAAATTAAACTTTTTTATTATTTAGGTAAAATTAGTATCATATGTGATGAATCAAACATAAGGTAAGGGACTTTATCTCAATCTCTTTTCAGTGATCCATATTTTGATGTTGTACACCACATTGTTTTATACAGTGTATAATAAACCCGTCAGTCATACAATTTTGATTCAAAGGATTCACAATATTAATTTTTTATATGAATTATTTTAATAAATGAGGAAAATAATATTTTTAACGAATGGGGAGACAATGAGTTATCCACTATAGTAAACATTATTTGATATATGGATTCTTCTATAATGAGTAATGTTATCATAAGATCAAAAATTCATTATTCTCTTTTTTTGTATTTGGGTATTGAAAATGGTTTTATAAATGTAGTGGATAGATAAATTTATTGAAATTATTTATTATGATTGAATATGAATGTTTGTGAGTAAAATATGGATAATTGAAATATTTTTTGTGTTATGATTATATAATGGTACTTGGACATCTGATGGTTGGTTAATTGATAAACCCAATATAGGTGGTTACATGATAATCCAATGATTTATTATTCCATGATATGCCATAGAAATGTGGTTATGTTATAACCTATATTGCATTAGGTATGCGAGTCAGTCATTTGGCTTTTACATTTGTAAGAGTGATATGTGTGGAATTCAATCGTATGGTTATTTCATTTCAGTATGATTATGTTCCAAGTTACATTTATATGTTATATTTTTATTATATATTTGTTATAGTAATCAACTAATTACAATAAGGGTAAAACATGAGATGATATTTATTGAATAGTTTTTACTACTTTATAAAAGGGAAATGTAGAACATTATCATCAAGTAATCATGGTTTTTAATTTTTTCTCAAGAAAAATATTTTTCCTTCTTTTTTTATCCTATACAATGATTTTTTGTCTCCTCACAAATTTGAAAACGTTTTTCATAGGATTAAATGATTAATATAGTAAATTATATGATCAAGGAAAAAGTTAATATGTTTAAATAAGTAATTTAACCTTGTTTCATTTTCTAAAATATTATATTTTTCAAAAATGGATAGTTAGTTAAAGTGTCTACTTTGTAATATTTATGTTTTTATGAACGAGTTATGACCTAATTATCTAATGTTCTAATCTTGAAAATATCCTCGTTGTGAATTAATTTAAAATTGTTTAATTATCTCAATATTGTGAAATATATAAGTTTGGGCCCTTATATAAGGGTCCCATGTTCTTTTGGGTAGATGAATGTGAGGAAAATATTAAAAACATAAGAGAAGTTATTTAGTCAACCTATGATTACAGTATCATGGTGTTGAGTAGGTGTCATAGTATGTATATATTTATCATAGAAGGTATTGGTATGCATCCCAATGAAAAATGATATGGTTATAGCTTTTGTCTAATTAATATTTTTGGTTTATGATAAAAATTATCCAACTAATGAGTCAGAGATATGTTTGATATTTTATGAGTTAATGATATTGAAGAATTATCCTTACAAATAAACATGTTATATATATGATTATAATAATATTTTAAATTTTATATTAACAAATAATGAGTCTAATAGTTTCTAAAGAATATGGATGGAGCCGAATAATGAATAAGGATTCTCAATAAATTAACCCCCATGTTTTGAAAATAATGTTTCTAATACATTGAGTCCAAAGGATCTTTCTAGAATATCTATTATTAGTAAATAAAAATTTCCAATATATATAGATTTTCAAAGAACATATCATGAAATATTGATGTATGGGGAGATATCTTATCTTTCCCAAATGAGTTTTCAACCATGAATCCATGTGAAGATTAATGTGGTTTTAAAGGATAATATAGATATATTAAAAATGATATAAAATTTACTAGATTGAATACATGATTATGATTGAAATATAATTTTTTATAACCTTATATATGTTCTATCCATACATGATTTGATGATGGATTTTTTGAGAAATCTGATAGTTCATCATTTTCTATTCACTATGTTAGTAAGAATATTTATTGATATTTGAGATTTTATTTCTATTATAAAGGGATAATGGTAGATGTTGTAGACATTTGAACTCAATTATTGGTATTTCGACTAGTTATATATGAGAGGAAAAATTTTATGGGCATGTGTAACAATTTCCCATTGTAAATTAGTAATTAGAAAACATCATTGTATATTAGTCATTATACTACTCATGAAATCTAATGGGAATATTTATAAATAGGGTGTATTCGACCACCTTACAAATTCATAACACAACATTATTATTATTGAATATTTACCTTTAGATCAAATATCCATGATATATAATGAGTATGTTGTATGGTTTTATGGAGTATGAAAATCAATCTTGTCAACTAATTAATTGAGGTTTACATTAATGTTTCGGGGAAGTCATCACTGGGTTCTTCTTATAGAGTTGAGTTGTAGAACATTGTATCATACATAGAAATGTATTCGGTCTGAAAAAAGCATTCAAACATGATAGTGTATGTAGGTAACATTTTATATATAATTCATATCTGGTTTGGATCCATACCTTCTCCAAGTTGAGTTTTATTTCAACTACATCATTCACTCAAGAATTCTAATGATTCTGTAGGAATACCTATAAGGTATGATGTATATATATCTAATATTTTGATTATATGATATTGAAAAATTCAATTGGGACCAAATATAGGTATGAAAATGAAAATTAATTTAGATCCATTTAACAACATATTAAATCATGTCAGAGTTGATAGAAAAGTTAGAAAAATGTCACTATGTTTAAGAGATTAGAGTTGGTGGGATTGTTTTTTCTAATAATTTATTCATGGTGTAATGTTTAGAGATTCATGAGAAATGAAAAATAATTCCGTAGAAAATATTCTTCTTCAAGATTCGTGATTAACTTTGGATGGTTTCTTATCAAATTAATATTTTCAAAAATATCTAAATACTACACGATTTTGTCCATGTAAATATCCTATGAAAGTACATCCCTAAATGTTCACATATATTGAAATCATTGATTATACCAAAAGAGCATAAATCTATTGCAAGGAATAATCACTTAATATTTTGGATTATAATAAAAATTTACGACAAAAATAGACTACTCACAATGTCAGTTTTTATGGAAAAACTTCCAACATAAATAATTTATAGGGGGACATGGGGATATGAGGATAAAAAAAATTTATTAGTAATTTGTATGAAAGTGACATAATATAAGGGAGAAAATAAAGTTATTTTGGTAAGAATATGACATTTTTTTTAGAAATGATTTTTTAAATGTATTTAGTTACTATGAATGATTACATTACATGAAACACTAATTTTTTAGAAACCACAGTATACTATTTATATAATTATTTAATCCAGACAAAAATTATCGATCCATTAAACATGTTGGTAATAATTGGGAGATCATATTCTAAAAAATATATATGATGGTTATAGATATCGGAAAAATATTCATAAATAAGTTATTATTTCTTTGTGGGTAATATTTATGTTTTTAGATAGTAGAGGAGCAGAGGAGAACCTCCGAATGATCTTATGAAATTGGGGTTACCAAGACCATCATCCAATATATTTGAATCTCCTCTTATATGTTTTGAATGATCACTATTACCAGTAGGGGTTTTCTAATTCATATTATTGTAAGGAATATAAACCAGATGACCTGAAATTTTCATCATTCTCTAGTTTCTTTACAAGTGTTATTTTTTCAATCTGATTTCGATTCTCAAAGAGAATCATAAAAAATGTATTTATCCGTCATGTATCAACATTAATGGTTTCCAATTTTTAAAAGAACAATATTTTCATGATTCTTATTATTTAATTAATTTTTATATCAAAAGACATGTATCCCTAAAATGTAATAGATATGTTCTCGCATTTTGTATCCATTTTGTGCTTTTTACATTTCAAATGCATTTCGTTCGGTCACGGTTTCTTCCAAACAATAATCGCTAATATTAAATTGAATAGGAATTTCTATTGAATTGGTTCATCTATCCTAGGTCGTGATATCATGTGATCAATGATTGTATGTTATATTTCAATCATAATTTTTTTCGAAGCACGAACAATGGTTTGGATTAAAATAGATTTGTTGAAATGGGTATTATAGCATCAGGAAATCTTGTTTGAATTTTCTTCTATAGATGGAATTTGAATTAAAATAGATAATGACTCATAATTGGTTTATTTTGGACAAATTTTTAATTTTCTTTTTGAGGTAGATTTTAGTTCAACCATGATTTATAGGGTGTATCTTTCCATACCACGTTGTGAGAGAAATAATAATTCAGAAAATTCCAGTATTTTGTGACTATTTTACCATTTTTGTAAAAAAATAGAAATTTTTATAATAAAGAAATATTGATTCTCACTATCATTTAGATGTACATGACATACAAAACTATCAAAAGAAAGAAAATCGATGTCATGTATTAAATACTTAAGAACAAAATAGGTCCCAATTAAATGAAAAATAGGAATATGAATTGATTATATTAATTCCTCTGGGAGGACATACACATAATATACTATTAACAAATCCCAAGATAAATATGATCCAAATCCTATTTCTATAGCCTTAGACCACTATGGTCTTTCAAGACAGCCTATGTTATTTGTTGAAGGCTCCTTGATATTTTCATGGAATATTTCTTCTGAATGTCTCCCTATAATAAGAGCCAATTATTCTGTTAGAGATATATCAATATTTATTGCACCAATAAAAATGATTGATACATATCCTATTTTTTGGCTTTACAATTCCATATTTATTAATTCATGTGATGAGGTAAATTTATATAAAGATTCTATTACAATGTGTATAATAGTTGATAATTGTGGAGAGGGGTCTGAGGAAAATAGAGAATCCAAGGGGTTTTTTAAACATGAAGTTATGGACTTCAATTACTGAAAATAGTAAAAAATATTTTCATTGAAATGATGTAATAGGGAATCCAAGATTTATATTACTACCTAAAAAATCTAAACCAAAATAAAGATATATGAAGGTATATTTATACATTAGAGGTATCACAATTCTTCTCCTGGTATATATATTACATCTATTTGAATACATATTTTTCCTATTGAATCGTAAACATAATTTATTTAAATACTATAATTCTTAAATGGGGTTAATTAGTCTTTAATGATGCTATTTAATTTAAAAAAAATATCATAATTTTTTATGAAATGTGACTGATTTAGTTAAAACCCTTGTTAAAATTACACCAATGGAATCTGAATATATTTCCATTAAAATAAGTAATCATAATTATATAGGTATCATGAGTTGTATCGTAGATATAGAACCTATATGGATTTATCCACTAACTGGTAATGTTTTTTGGTCTTAAAAAAGAATAAAGCATATTGTTCTAATTTTATTAATGTATATTCATATAAATTTTGTCTATCATTTATTCCTACATAACAAGACATGTGAAATGTACTTCTCAAAATGTTAATAAATACTGTACATGAATTGATCATCATGGATATAGCTTGGCTTAAACTATTTTCCATCAGTGTGGTTACTCTCTTAATTTAGTTGATTTATCTCTTTCTCCTCCTAGAAGACATGATTTTCCAAATTATAGCAACAAGGTGAGGGAGAATGTTGTTGTGCATAATGATTTCAAGATAGTTTCTTTTGGAATAATTCATGAATATGTGAAAATAATTGTCGGTTTATTTGATAATATGATGGAAGACAATAATTTTGAGTCATATGATGATGGATGCGGGACATTATTGTGTG
Organism: Viscum album; assembly: GCA_963277665.1. Taxonomy (NCBI): domain Eukaryota; kingdom Viridiplantae; phylum Streptophyta; class Magnoliopsida; order Santalales; family Viscaceae; genus Viscum; species Viscum album. The sequence continues at coordinate 1,222,766,094 of OY728136.1, read as the reverse complement.
TGATGACCTTGAGGAGATTTTGACATCCCCACAAGAGAAGTGGATTCCTTTACTATCACTATATATGTGCCCATTCTTGAGTCAAAGGTTTTTTTGTTAAAAAAACATATTGTTTGACCCTTTATTCTATTTTCATATTGGTATTTAAAAAATAGACCTATATGACCCATTCTTTTTAAAAAAATATTTAATATTTAATGTATTTATAAGTCTCAAAATTACATTTCTCTCAAATTTTTTAACAAATTATAAAATTATATTTTGAAAAATTTTAAAAATATATTAATGTTAATTAATATTATTTTGGAAATAAATATTTCAAAAATAACATGCATTCAATTTTTTATTATTTTCATAAAGGATTAAATTTTTAATTAATACTTATAATTTTTGATTTTTAGGAATTTGTTTTTCATTTAATTAGTATACATAAACCATTCTATTTTTAATTTTTTAGTAAATATAATTTTAATAATATTTTTATTATTCCAATTGAAGTCATTTTAATAATTAAAATTTTAAATTTTTATGTAAAAACATTTTATACATAAGAAAATATTTTCCATAGAAACAAATTTTTTCATAATGTGTATATGGTTAATTTTAAATTATTATTTTATACACCAATTAATTGAATTATTCAAAATGAATTCTATATTTGAAATAAGTATAAGAAATATTTTATTTTAATTTAGATATTATTCTTTAATAATAAATTGTAAAAATTGTGTAAAAATAAATATATTTTTAAGGTTAAAATGAGTTTACAAGTTGATAAATGAAAATGATAATGGTTAAATTGAATAAAAAATATTAAATTACAATTAGATATTGATATTTCTATGATATGAAAAAAAATCAATATTGATCAATTTTTCTTGATTTCTGTTTGAGTAAAATGTGGTTATAACTGTATATTTTAAAAAAATTATTCCTCTCCCCATATATAACTGAGAACCCCTTTTCCTTTATTCTTCACACATCTATATCCTTTTAGATAGGCCAATCTAATACCAAATCCCTTAATTACATTCATAACCAATCTCTATATTTTTTATATTCATTTTATTAATATCTCATATGAATTCTTTTTGTGATAACATAATGTTGTTTTTTGATGAATCAGTATTGTTCTTAAATGACTATTTTTATTTAATTTTTAATTCTATATCATTAATATAATCTTAAAATATTCAGATATAACTAAAAAAATCATCCATATACTATTATTTTTTCTGTGAATGTAATAACCTAGTTATATATTAACTTCTATAAAATTATAAATAAAATTTTCAATCGTGTAAATGGTATACTACCACTTTATGGTTCAATGTAATTAATTACAATCACCATCTCTCGTGAAAGGATATATTTATTGATTTAATGTATATATATATATATATATTATTTTTAATTAAAAATTATACATCTAGATTTATAATATTACATATACATTCATACATTACAATCCATTGGAAAATGATAACATAACTCATGTGTGTGTGTGTGTATTACCAACTCATAATGCTATGTGAGACATTTTTTCTCATTATTTTGAAATGAATTCTAACGAGGAAATGATATATAACGATTATATATTATATTTATTTGATATTTTCCAAAATTCATATATATTTAATATTTAGGATGTTTTGATCATTATTAATGATATAGATATTAATATTCTTTGCTTAATTTATAATTACCAAAACTACTGAATGATAACATTCCTGATAAAAAAATTTGTTATTCACAAAATAGTAATTTAAAAAAGATTATTTGATAAAAAATTGATAAATTTATTCCTATAAATTAAATATGGAATGTTATATATGAGTTTTTTACAATATATTTATACTAATGAATATATTAATTATAATTTAGCTTCAAATTTGTACGATGAAAAGTGATATTTTATATATGGAATGATTGTCTGACATTTATTTTTTTTGGGAAATATTTTATAACCACCATTTATTTATTTTGAGTTTCTTTTATACTGTGAATTAATTTTATTATTATTATACCCATAAAAATTATGGGGAAAATATTTAAATTTTAGATTACTTATTTTAAATAGATCATTATTTAAAACATATTAATCTATTAAGGTTTTTATGTTATAATCTCACTGTTTATTATGATTATTAATAATTATAATTATAATATTTAAATAATATTATCTATGTCTCACGAAACACAAAAATATTATTCTCATAAGTTTATTTTTTGAAATTAAATATTTCTATTGATTTTTATCACATTATGTACACGTGATTCAAAAATAATTATTATTTGAAAACTGTATTTATTTATTTATCCTATCAAAAAATCCTATAACATCCATGCTAATGTATACTTTAATTATTTTAATACATATTCATTTATTCCCCAATAATTGAATAATTAATATTTACCCTTATTATAATTATTAAAAATTTATTTAAACATACTGTTCAAATCATTTTTAAAATTTGGTTCTTTTAAATATTTAATGAATTTGTAAATGAAGTCATTTTTAAAAATGAATTGGATGATAAATATTTCCCAGAATAAATATCATCAATTAAGTTAAACATCCACTATAATTTCTAAGGGAAATTTTTAAAATAAAATTATTTCATTAATATTTTTTAAATTTTGAGATTTCAAAAATATATTTTCATTTTGTATTTTGTATAATCCTAAGTGAAGTTTTAATTATAAATTAATATTATATAAATTAATCAATGGAAACAACCATTGATTCAACTTAAGCTCTACTGAGGACATGATCAAAAAATACAATCCCAATTTTTTTTAGGGATCGATTAAGATAATAATGATAATTTAAAAAAAAACAAAACTTATTTTATACGAGTTATCATTTTGATACCAATTAGATTCTTACATGGGAAATCTTCTAACGAATTGACGTATCGATTTAGAAATCCATTTCATTTCAATGGGTTATTCCTGGATTAAATGAAACCCTTTTCCATTTCACATGTCATTATATGATGAATGTTTAATTACCTTTTGGAACACATATATATGATTTTAATTATGTGATGTGTGGTTATGTCATTATATATCCCTTCATAGTGTTGGAAATATATTGATATCTCATGAGATAAGATGGAATATAATGGGTAGTATTCCCAACATTGTAAGGGACTTTTTTCACAATGATAAACATAAGAGTGAACATTGACCACTACAATGGTATGGGGTGTGAACAAATTATACAATGGTAGTCTTGTATATGGAACATGATCATTATGTAATTTTTATGTATACTTTTGGGTATTCCATGAACATATGCATAATTATAATATTATGTTGTCATGGAATATTTTCCTCAATTTATTAATGATTCATATCTTTTAATATATAATTATTTATCAAATGATTCATATTATTGATCTATGATACGGAGGGAACGGTCATGAAAGGTTTCCTTATGTTCTTAAAAACTTTTTTATGTGTTATAATTATGTAATAATTTATAAATCCTATTATAAACTCATAAATCATATTATTTCTCCCTTTCTAATGTTTCATTTCTCATTTTTTATTAATGGTATTATATATTATGTGTATTAGAATGGTTTTAATTATAAATATATTAGTGTGATATTATGTAGTTGTCACGACCCGTCCTCGGGGCCCGTGCCGTGACTACCCCAAGCCCGCCTTCCATAGGCCAGGGGCTGGCGACTAGCACCAAAGGCGTAAAATCCCGATAACTGGGAAGGCATTGCCTTTATAAGAAAACAAGCACCACAGAGTACAAGCGGAAGTAAAACACTAAGTACAAAAAGAAGAGCTGAAAAGTAAAAAGGGGCCGGAAATACAAGCCCAACTGTAAAGTACAACTCGAAAGGGGAAACAGCGACTGAAAAGTAAAGCTGCTACGCTGAGATGTCCACTGGAAATCCCACCTAAAGGGTGGGTACAGATAGCTCCTCTGCTCCTCGGGTCCCGCCATCCGCTCCGAGTATGTCCCACCCAGTGGTCCACCTCCGGGTACCGCCTCGTTGTATAGTCCACCTCCAGGTACCGTCCAGTCCTCGAACCATCGGCTTCTGTCAGCACTGTCCGTCGTCTGCAACCAACACAATGAGGTGCGGGCATAGCCCGTGTAGGGGTGAGTATAACGATACTCAGTAGGGACCCCGAGACCCTCAAGGTCTCACTAAAACCAACAAGGATAAACACAAGAAGATCTCAACAGATAAACTCTACTTAGGTATATGCCCATACATATACCTAAGTTATCAAGTAACCCATCTCAATCATGAGGAAACACAAGGATTGTGAAAACGACGGATAACCATTACCCGGGTATATGCCCATACATATACCAAAGTTAGCAAGTGACCCATCTCAATCATGAGGTAAACAAAAGGTCAAAAGTCTCAGCTCAAACCAGGATTTTCATTATCGAAACCGTAACTGCTGAAGAGCTCCGTCTCTAGAGTGTACAGTGGTCCTGTCACGACTCTGAGGTACTGCTCACTAACCTAAGACTGCTGAAGTACTCCTACTGTCGAGTACCGCGGGTCAGCCACCCAGACACAGTAGTGCTTCCCGCCGAGGTATGTCACCCAAACACCGTAGTGCACACCCCCTAGTAGCCTGCTGAGGTACTCTCCGGACGAGCACCGCGGGTCTGCACTGTCACACAGGTAGTGCTCCGTCCGCCATGGGTCTGCACCTCAGAAAGTAGTGCTCCGTCCACTGGGCTAGTCGACTCACTCCAAGTCGAGTCGGTCAAGCAGTCGTCAGGTCTCAGCCAGCTACACGGTCTCCGTACATCGCACGCTCGTCACTGGGAGGGTCCGCTCCATGAGCTACAGGTCGATACTCCAAGTATCTCAAAGTCCCGCAAAGAAGTATCTCAAAAGTCTGTTTCGTCACAGGGGTCTCAACGCAACAGGCGGCACGTCGATCAGACGCCCGGTCTGTGAGTTATTAGCCTTTTCGCCCCAGGGGCCCGGTTGGTTTCGAGTGCGAACCAATCCCGGCCGTATCTCAACTGTACCCCGAACTCCCATAGGGTATACTCATAGGGACCGTTACTAAACGTAAGCACCAACGCCGCTGACGGTTCGTCAAACGGACGTCCTGTCTGAAAGATATCAGCTTTTCCGTTCCAGGGGCCCGGTTGGATTTCGGGTACAATCCAACCCGGCCATACTCCGACTGTATCCAAAACTCGGGCGGAGTATGTCAAAAGTTCCGTCTCATCAAGAGGAAGTCAACGAAACAGACGGCGCGTCAATCGGACGCCCGGTCTGTGAGTTATTGGCTTTTTCGTCTCCGGGGCCCGGTTGGTTTTTAAAGCAAAACCAACCTGACCGTACTCCACCTGCGTCCAAACCTCGGGCGGAGTATGCCAAAAGATCCGCCTCATTAAGAGGAACGCAACGCGACTGACGGCGCGTCAATCGGACGTTCGTAGCTCAAGATATGAGCGTTTCCGCTCCGAAGGCCCGGTTGGTTTCGTGAACGAACCAACCCGGCCGAACTCAAAGTTAACCGAAACCTTGAGTGCGATATATCGAAACGACCGTCTCGATCCAAGGATCGTGTTGCCGTAGACGGTTCGTCATTCGGAGGTCCGAGGCTAAAGATATGGGCTAAAAACCAAAACTGGTACGAAACGGGGGGGTCCGGGTCCGAGCCGACCCGGCCCGACCCCCCCCCTGGGGCGGCGCGGCGGCCGGCGGCGGCGGCCGGCGGCGGGGGACGGCGGCGGCGGGGCGGCCGGCAGCGGCGCGCGGCGGCGCGCGGAGGCGGCGCGGCGGAGGCGGCGGCGGGCCGCGGCGAGGCTGCGCACGCGGGGGCTAAGCCCCGCGGTTCATCAAAGTGGCACGGCACAAGGCCGCGCCGGTTCTTTTAAAACCGCCCCCCTCACGTGGGGGAGCCTGCTGGCGCCGAACCAAGGGGGCGGCTGCCCCCTTCCCTCAAGAACCGCCCCCCTCATTAAGAGGGGGGTTTTGTTGAACTGGCCGGGGGATTTATTCCCCCGGTTTTATGCCATCCGGCCGGCCAGCTGGCCGTCCTGTTTTTACCAACGGGACCGGAAATTCCGGTCCCGTCTTCGACATCCGACGCCGGCGGCCCGGCCGCCGGTCTTCTCTTCCGCTGTGGCCCGGAACCGGCCGCGGTCTCCTCGTTCCGCCGCGGCCCGGAACCGGCCGCGGTCTTCTCCTCCCGCCGCGGACCGGAACCGGCCGCGGTCTTCTCGTCCCGCCGCGGCCCGGAACCGGCCGCGGTGTTCGTCGTCCGGCGCGGTGCGACGGCACCGCGCCCCTTCGCCGTACCATGATTCCTTCCAACGCGGCGCGACGGCGTCGCGTTCTTGAAGATTCTCCTCGGCGTTGGGCGACGGCGTTGCGTAAATTATAAGCACGATCATCCGCGTGGTGCGACGGCACCACGCCACTTGCTTCCACCCGCATGAATAAAACAAGAATGATGGAGGGGGGGGGGGTTCGGCCGTGTTCGTGCGGTCCGGCCCCCCTCACGTTACAATAAAACGCAACTTAAAATAAATCAAGACACACGTTAGTCTTGATAGAATCACGATCAAGAATTAAAATAAGGAAACCAAAAGAAAACGACAACCCCTACCTCGGGTTTAAGATTCGAAGAATCGTCTACGTCCCGCGGAAGACGGCGTCGCGGAGGTCGGGCGTCGCGGTCGTCGTTCGTCAAATCCGTTGACGAAGTGTTATGCCCGAAGAGACACGACGTTGGCGGATCTTCGTTTGCCGACGAAGAAGGTCCGAGGAGGAAGAAGAGGTCCGAAGATACCGGGTCACCGAGTCGATGATCCTTGACGAAGTGTTGTCGTTCTTCGTTGAGGATGATGACGTTCTTCGCCGGAGAAGATGAAGAGGAGCTCTCAAAAAGACAAAACAAAGAACTCAAAATAAAATAAGACTACCTCTTATTTTATTAACACAACACAAAAGAATTTCAAAGTTGAAATTCAAAAAGACTTAACTCCCACAATTAATTAAGAGTATCTTAAGCCAATTAATTAGGGGTTAAGTATGTTGAGAGAATTTGAAAAGGTTAGGGGTTCGTGTGGGCCCCACCACACTTAATCCTCCCAAGGGAGGTTAAGTGGGTGTGGGTCCCACTTCCAACCACCTTTGATAGGTTTTAACTTGTTGTAATAAAATTGTTCTTCACAATTTTATTTAACTCAAACTAAAAACCCCAAAACGTAACTTTCAACCCGCAACAAACGCAACTCCCGAAAAGGTCTCTTTAAGCGAATATCGGCGCTGCGAGTTCATCGGTGCCCTCGGATTTCAATTCCGAGCACCGGATCAAAAGTTAGGAAAATCCCGCTCCTTCGTTCACTGAACGTACCCGAGCCAAACTTCGGAAATTAATTCCGGGCACTCCGGGCCTCGGAATCAGGTGCCGTCTGAAACCGCGCTCTTGTAAAATTCTAAAGAAAATTAAGAAAAAATTTTCCTTGAATTTTACGGGTCTTTACATTACTCCCACCTCAGGGCTTTACGTCCCCGTAAAGCTACATCAAAAACTAGGGAAACAAAAGAGGTTACTGAGCACGCATCTGAGCCTCCCGCTCCCATGTGCTCTCCTGGAGATTCCCGTGCCGCCATCTGTTGCGCACAAGAGGAATCGATCGCCCATGTAGGACCCGCTCCTGTCGATCCTCTATCTCCACCGGGACCTCCGTAAAAGTCACCCCATCGTCAACGTCAAGCTCCCCATGGTCAAAGATGTGCGTCGGGTCGTGCACGAATCTCCTCAGCTGAGACACGTGGAAGACGTCGTGCACCCGGTGCAACTGAGGTGGTAGAGCCAGGCGATAAGCCACCTCACCAACCCTGCTGAGGACCTGGAAGGGTCCGATGAAGCGCAGAGATAACTTGTCGCCTCAGCCAAATCTCCGAATACCACGTCGAGGTGAGACCCGCAAGAAGACGTGGTCACCATCCTCGAACTCTAGTGGCCTCCGCCTCCTGTCAGCGTATGACTTCTGCCGGCTCTGTGTTTTCCTCATCCGCTCCTGGATGACATGGACCTCTTCTGACGTGGCCCGGACTATCTCTGGTCCCATAAGAGCTGCGAGATTTCTTCTTTGCCGATAAGAGAAACCTGGTCTCATCCCCTGGATGAACCACATTCTTTGCCTAAAACAGTCAATCCTAACATGGATGATATTAATCCATACCAAGGATGATGTCGTAAGGCCTCGACGCTACTACTAAGAGATCCAACCGTTACTCTCGCCTCCAAGGGTTGAGTCACACTGTCGGCATCAGTGTGTGGTAACTGGTCTCCTCCAGTAGATGTCTCACAAGTGAGGGTCAAGTCAACAGTCAACTAGAACCTCTTAGTAACATCACAAAAGAGGACAGGAATGAAAACATTACAAAGGATGCGTCTTTTATTATTGCAGCTCATAATACAAGACGCTACACAAAAGCAACATCAACATGGAACTAGAAGTACAAGAGACGTATCCACTAGTTCCGCTCCTGTCCACCTGCTTTACTGTTTCTCAAGCATTTGTCGCTGCCTCAACCTCGGTGGCTCCCTCCAAGCCTGCGGATCGAGGAGTCGGATAGTCACGTGCCAGGTGACCCTTTCCGCGGCATGAGTAACACAACCTGCTCCTTGCACGGCTAGCTCTGTTCCAACTCCGGGTGCCCTGCACCACTGGTCCTAAAACCCGAGATCGCCCAACTGCTGGTCTGGTCCTCCTGGACCTCTGCATCATCTGTCTACTGCCCACAGATGACTCGGCTTCTGATCGAAAAACACGCGGTAAAGGAAGAATCTCCTGTACACGCTCGGGGTGTAGAGATACAGGCACAAACTCCACCCTGAAGAAGGTCTCGAAGTCTTCCCATGCGAAGTTCATCTCATCGCAAAACTGAAACAAGTGGCTCCACCACCTACCTGCTGCTGCGTGTAGTAGGCTCGCAGCGAGGATCACCATGAGGTCTGCTGGTGTCCTCACTAGCCTAAACACTCGTACCACTGCCTCCAGCCAGTCCTCTGCAGCCTGGGGATCCGTCTCCCCGCGATACCTGGGCGGTCGCTGGCGCTGAAACTCATGCAGTGCGCTGAGGCGACGTGCATCGTCAGCGGCTGCTGCTGGAAGCATCGGGGGCTCGGCGGGTAGAGCTACCGCCGGTGCCACTGCTGAAAAAGGGCCCTGCACCGAGGCCTCGTCGCTCGACAGACTGTCATCACGCTCATCCCTCCGGGCTCTAGCTGGTCGTCTGAGAAAAGACATCCTGAAAGAAACAACGTAACACGATCAAACGATAATACCTGGTGAGCTGACCTGGTTTGAGCTGTTTTAAGGGGAAAACCCTTTGAAAACACACACGCAATCAATGTTTTCGTGCACAAAGTCGGAAATCAGTTTTCAGGGTCCTGGTGTATGGATACGTCGGCCGCCCGCACCAACACTGGACTCCCTGAACTGAAAACCACACTCGGTACCCTTAACACTATTGCTTCACAGAAAGAAAGATCAGAGTCTGCCGTAGATCCGACCACCTCTGATACCAATTTTTCACGACCCGTCCTCGGGGCCCGTGCCGTGACTACCCCAAGCCCGCCTTCCATAGGCCAGGGGCTGGCGACTAGAACCAAAGGCGTAAAATCCCGATAATTGGGAAGGCATTGCCTTTATAAGAAAACAAGCACCACAGAGTACAAGCGGAAGTAAAACACTAAGTACAAAAAGAAGAGCTGAAAAGTAAAAAGGGGCCGGAAATACAAGCCCAACTGTAAAGTACAACTCGAAAGGGGAAACAGCGACTGAAAAGTAAAGCTGCTACGCTGAGATGTCCACTGGAAATCCCACCTGAAGGGTGGGTACAGATAGCTCCTCTGCTTCTCGGGTCCCGCCATCCGCTCCGAGTATGTCCCGCCCAGTGGTCCACCTCCGGGTACCGCCTCGTCGTATAGTCCACCTCCAGGTACCGTCCAGTCCTCGAACCATCGGCTTCTGTCAGCACTGTCCGTCGTCTGCAACCAACACAACGAGGTGCGGGCATAGCCCGTGCAGGGGTGAGTATAACGATACTCAGTAGGGACCCTGAGACCCTCAAGGTCTCACTAAAACCAACAAGGATAAACACAAGAAGATCTCAACAGATAAACTCTACTTAGGTATATGCCCATACATATACCTAAGTTATCAAGTAACCCATCTCAATCATGAGGAAACACAAGGATTGTGAAAACGACGGATAACCACTACCCGGGTATATGCTCATACATATACCAAAGTTAGCAAGTGACCCATCTCAATCATGAGGTAAACACAAGGTCAAAAGTCTCAGCTCAAACCAGGATTTTCATTATCGAAACCGTAACTGCTGAAGAGCTCTGTCTCTAGAGTGTACAGTGGTCCTGTCAGGACTCCGAGGTACTGCTCACTAACCTAAGACTGCTGAAGTACTCCTCCTGTCGAGTACCGCAGGTCAGCCACCCAGACACAGTAGTGCTTCCCGCCGAGGTATGTCACCCAAACACCGTAGTGCACACCCCCTAGTAGCCTGCTGAGGTACTCTCCGGACGAGCACCGCGGGTCTGCACTGTCACACAGGTAGTGCTCCGTCCGCCATGGGTCTGCACCTCAGAAAGTAGTGCTCCGTCCACTGGGCTAGTCGACTCACTCCAAGTCGAGTCGGTCAAGCAGTCGTCAGGTCTCAGCCAGCTACACGGTCTCCGTACATCGCACGCTCGTCACTGGGAGGGTCCGCTCCACGAGCTACAGGTCGATACTCCAAGTATCTCAAAGTCCCGCAAAGAAGTATCTCAAAAGTCCGTTTCGTCACAGGGGTCTCAACGCAACAGACGACACGTCGATCGGACGCCCGGTCTGTGAGTTATTAGCCTTTTCGCCCCAGGGGCCTGGTTGGTTTCGAGTGCGAACCAATCCCGGCCGTATCTCAACTGTACCCCGAACTCCCATAGGGTATACTCATAGGGACCGTTACTAAACGTAAGCACCAACGCCGCTGACGGTTCGTCAAACGGACGTCCTGTCTGAAAGATATCAGCTTTTCCGTTCCAGGGGCCCGGTTGGATTTCGGGTACAATCCAACCCGGCCATACTCCGACTGTATCCAAAACTCGGGCGGAGTATGTCAAAAGTTCCGTCTCATCAAGAGGAAGTCAACGAAACAGACGGCGCATCAATCGGACGCCCGGTCTGTGAGTTATTGGCTTTTTCGTCTCCGGGGCCCGGTTGGTTTTTAAAGCAAAACCAACCCGACCGTACTCCACCTGCGTCCAAACCACGGGCGGAGTATGCCAAAAGATCCGCCTCATTAAGAGGAACGCAACGCGACTGACGGCGCGTCAATCGGACGTTCGTAGCTCAAGATATGAGTGTTTCCGCTCCGAAGGCCCGGTTGGTTTCGTGAACGAACCAACCCGGCCGAACTCAAAGTTAACCGAAACCTTTAGTGCGATATATCAAAACGACCGTCTCGATCCAAGGATCGCGTTGTCGCAGACGGTTCGTCATTCGGAGGTCCGAGGCTCAAGATATGGGCTAAAAACCAAAACTGCTACGAAACGGGGGGGGTCCGGGTCCGGGCCGACCCGGCCCGACCCCCCCCCCCCCCCCCTGGGGCGGCGCGGCGGCCGGCGGACGGTGGCGGCGCGGCGGCCGGCGGCGGCGCGCGGCGGCGTGCGGAGGCGGCGCGGCGGAGGCGGCGGCGTGCCGCGGCGAGGCGGCGCACGCGGGGGCTAAGCCCCGCGGTTCATCAAAGTGGCGCGGCACAAGGCCGCGCCGGTTCTTTTAAAACCGCCCCCCCTCACGTGGGGGGGCCTGCTGGCGCCGAACCAAGGGGGCGGCTTCCCCCTTCCCTCAAGAACCGCCCCCCTCATTAAGAGGGGGGTTTTGTTGAACTGGCCGTGGGATTTATTCCCCCGGTTTTATGCCATCCGGCCGGCCAGCTGGCCGGCCGGTTTTTACCAACGGGACCGGAAATTCCGGTCCCGTCTTCGACATCCGACGCCGGCGGCCCGGCCGCCGGTCTTCTCTTCCGCCGCAGCCCGGAACCGGCCGCGGTCTCCTCGTTCCGCCGCGGCCCGGAACCGGCCGCGGTCTTCTCGTCCCGCTGCGGCCCGGAACCGGCCGTGGTCTTCTCGTCCCGCCGCGGCCCGGAACCGGCCGTACCATGATTCCTTCCAACGTGGCGCGACGGCGTCGCGTTCTTGAAGATTCTCCTCGGCGTTGCGCGACGGCGTTGCGTAAATTATAAGCACGATCATCCGCGTGGTGCGACGGCACCACGCCACTTGCTTCCACCCGCATGAATAAAACAAGAACGATGGAGGGGGGGTTCGGCCGTGTTCGTGCGGTCCGGCCCCCCTCACGTTACAATAAAACGCAACTTAAAATAAATCAAGACACACGTTAGTCTTGATAGAATCACGATCAAGAATAAAAATAAGGAAACCAAAAGAAAACGACAACCCCTACCTCGGGTTTAAGATTCGAAGAATCGTCTACGTCCCGCGGAAGACGGCGTCGCGGAGGTCGGGCGTCGCGGTCGTCGTTCGTCAAATCCGTTGACGAAGTGTTATGCCCGAAGATACACGACGTTGGCGGATCTTCGTTTGCCGACGAAGAAGGTCCGAGGAGGAAGAAGAGGTCCGAAGATACCGGGTCGCCGAGTCGATGATCCTTGACGAAGTGTTGTCGTTCTTCGTTGAGGATGATGACGTTCTTCGCCGGAGAAGATGAAGAGGAGCTCTCAAAAAGACAAAACAAAGAACTCAAAATAAAATAAGACTACCTCTTATTTTATTAACACAACACAAAAGAATTTCAAAGTTGAAATTCAAAAAGACTTAACTCCCACAATTAATTAAGAGTAACATAAGCCAATTAATTAGGGGTTAAGTATGTTGAGAGAATTTGAAAAGGTTAGGGGTTCGTGTGGGCCCCACCACACTTAATCCTCCCAAGGGAGGTTAAGTTGGTGTGGGTCCCACTTCTAACCACCTTTGATAGGTTTTAACTTGTTGTAATAAAATTGTTCTTCACAATTTTATTTAACTCAAACTAAAAACCCCAAAACGTAACTTTCAACCCGCAACAAACGCAACTCCCGAAAAGGTCTCTTTAAGAGAATATCAGCGCTGTGAGTTCATCGGTGCCCTCAGATTTCAATTCCGAGCACCGGATCAAAAGTTAGGAAAATCCCGCTCGTTCGTTCACTGAACGTACCCGAGCCAAACTTCGGAAATTAATTCCGGGCACTCCGGGCCTCGGAATCAGGTGCCGTCTGAAACCGCGCTCTTGTAAAATTTAAAGAAAATTAAGAAAAAATTTTCCTTGAATTTTACGGGTCTTTACAGTAGTTCACATATGAATCAATTGATTCCATATTAATGTTTCCAATGATACTAGACACATTGGATTTGGGAATAGATTTTTATGTTATTTATGAGGATTTTATTAATAAGATATAATATATATATATATATGAAATGTATGTGTATCTACTATTTAATCTTCCTTCTATTTTTCATTTCCCTCATTCTTGAAGATTTTATGTTCCTAAAACACTAGCAGCAATAACATGGCCAATTTTTTTATCATAGATATTTCATCTTTATTTGTATCATCCTCTATGATTATCTCATTACATGTACCTTTAACATCTTCACATAATCAAATTTCAACTAAAAAACTTCCCAAATCCCATATATGAATTAAATAAAGGAATATTAAACCTCACACATTTTTAATAATTTCCTCTATATTCCCAAAATAACTACTCTGAACTTTTAAAATCATTTCTAAAATATATTTTAATGAATATAATAAATCCAATTCATATTACAACTCATTTTTCTCCCACCGAAGTCAATTTAATTGTGATGGTGTTGAATTTTTTGACATGGTCAGCAATAAGATTTTGAATTATTGTCATCAAAGGGAATAACCATCAGATCAGGTATACATTGTAAAATATAAATGGATTACCTTATATATTAATGTGTTATTTAATCAACAAAACCATTTACCTCTTTAAATTAATACTTATTTCTAAAATAATTTCCAATAACTAGTGGAAATCTCCAATATCTTATTCATTTGTAACCAACACGCATAACCTTATATCTATATTGGGTTGACACTCAAAAATAGAATGATTATCTATCTTTGATAATGATTATCCAAAAACATAATCATAGAGTAACTGGAAAAAGAACTATCAATATGATCAACATTTACCTAACCTTATTCCATATCGATTTCCCGGTTTATTTAATCTAACATCAATCTTTTGATTATAATATCGAATTATAGTATTTATTAAAACATGTATATTTACAATAAAAAATTATTCTATAAATATGGCTAAAAGGAAATAAATAGATAAATAAGAAGATAAATATGATCATGAAAACATAAATTTACATTATTTGTGAAAAATAATTATATCCATGGAAAGGAAAAACAAGATCCAATAAATAGAAGAATAGATTTTATATACCACATGCCAAGTATATAAAAACTATCTTGAGTGACATTAAAAAAGGTCATTGATACAATAAACCACATTGTTTTGGTGTTAAAACAATATAATTGGTAACATATACTATAATAAGGATAGATGTGGATTCCATTAAGAAAAATTACATATATAAGTAAATTCCATATTTTAGTAGTTCCATGTAATATTCTACCCTAGTATTGTAACCTCCATTAGTGTCACATGTAAAATCTACTATATTTGGAAAACTGTAATATATTATTTATCTCTACTAGGGTTTGAATTAGATAAATACATATCTAAAAATAAAAAATAAATGTAATATAGATATAATATATGAGGGAAATTCATGATCATAGAAATTTCCACATGAACTATTATAAAAGAATCACCACCCTATCTTACCAATACATCATACCTTATGACGTTAACGTTATTAGATATAGTTAGGGGTCATGCTACTGTTAGGAAAATTTAATTAGGAAATTTTAAATAATATAAGTAATTTATCACATATATTATATATGTTTTTCATTTTGAATAATAATGAATAAAATAGTTCATTTCCCTGTAGAATTATTTTTTTTCCATATTTGATATTTCAAAAATCATTTATTAAAATTATAATTTTTATTTGATGAAATGAAATTTATTTTAAAACTCATTTTTCCAATATTATATTATTGCGAATTATAAGAATTTTTTTAAATAAAATATCTTCTATGAATAATAGAGATGCATGTTTTGTCAAAAAATTGCAGTTATTACTGTATAAGTATATTTTAATGACATTTAATTTCTTGTTAATTTATTAAATTAGTATGTATGGAATGGTGTTTTGAAAATAAAATATATTTTATAAAATTTTTTAAAACAATTATTATATTTATGAAAAAATATTATTAAAATTATTATCAGTACACGTTTTTACTTTTTCATTTCATTATTTCATAAGTTTAAAATTTAAAATAGGATTTATATGAAAGATGCATTATTTTATTTGATTTTCTATTAAATAAAATTATGTAAAAAATTATAATATTGATAATTATGTCTTGAAATTTAACCAATTAAAATTTAAAATTTGAACATCTAATCAAAATTGTTTATAAAATTTATCACCTAGCATAAAAGGGAATATATAATTCTAATAGGTTATGTTTTATTCATTTTTCAATAAATTCAACCAATTAATTAGCATTAATTACAATAAATATTATTTTTATCATTCATTACATGAATAAATATGTTTATCTTGCATCAGGGAAAAACTAATTTTATATTGTGTTACACACAACGTCATCATTGAACAAAATGTGAACTATTATTAAAATATTATTAATTAAAATAATACAAATATATGAGATATTGGAATCAATGGAATCAATATTATTATCTATATTATGAAAAAAATTATCTATTCATTATATGAAACATAATAGTCATTTAATATAATCACAAATGATTTAGGAATAACATTAAAATCTATAAAATATTGTTTAGTAGTTCTTTGCAAACATAATTAAAATTTCTTATTGGCCAATTTTAAAAACATTATTTGAAAAAATAAAATTTATTTTTTAATAATAATTCCATTATTATCATATGGTGAATTGTTTGGATTTTTATGAATGTTTTCATTCAATGAGCAATAATTAAAAGAAATATTAATTTTTAATTGAGAAATGCAATTTCCTTTATAATATTGTTAATGTAAAATTATATTTTTATTTTAAAAAAATTAAAATTAGTTAAATAAAATAATATTAATCTAATTTATTTCATTTTAATAATGTTAATACTTATTTTTTACATAAAACAAATTTTAACATTTGAACAATGTCTCTTTAGAATCTCATTTTTTCATCGCTTCTTTATTATTTATTTTAAATTACATTTTATAACTTTTTGAAATTTCATTTCTTAAATTTTATTCCCTCATTTATATCAAAAAACTTTATATTCTCTATTAAGGGGAACATAATTTTATATAAAGTGAATGGTCAAATTTTGTAAAAAAATATCCCCATTATTTAAAAAACATGTTTAACATGGTGATAAACTACAATGATAATGCTCGAAAATGACCTACCAACATGTAAAAATGACATTGGATCTCCATATTTTGAACATATAATTCAATATATATAATGTTAGTTCATTTTAATTATTTTTTTCTTATGAATGACTTTTCCATTTTGATTTATTATTAAATTACCTTTTAATTTCCAAGGAGGACCACTTTACACACTAACAAAACTGATCTCCCTCTCTTCACTTATTCCCACCTACCATGTCCATTCTCTCTACTAAAACATGAAATAGTCTCTACCTAATATCTTCATTCACATTCATTGTATTCTAGTCATCTCAAATATCCTTCCCTTGGGACATTGACAGAAGATCAAAATGATATTTCCCTTATAAAAGATAATTAGATTCTCAAATCACATTCATTTTCATTAGAATTTTCTAGCTAAAATTATCCCATAAAAATTAAATTATAATAAAAATTATATTTATATTTTATTTATATGTTATATTCATTAAGGAATAATAATTATCCATGTCCACATCTATACAATGGGTTATCAACATCATCAATCATATGTACAGCCGACTACGGCCTCTCAAACAGATTTCATTCTTTTTTCCATTGTCATATATCATGGTTGGACATAATGAAGAAATATATATATATATATAACGAAGTACCTCCTCCCGAAGTAATGTCACTCATTTTTCACGTATTATATACATTTTATATAATGAAGATTAAATTAAATGCTTTTTATGATAAATATAAGATTATAATTATTATTTAAAATTAATTTATCAAACCCTTTTTTACACTTTTCCTCATTTAGGGAATGACATTGGATCTCATGTTTATGTACGACCTACCTTCTTTAGAGTGTGAGGAAGCTTATTTTTCTGAAAAAATTGTAAAAATTATTCTAATACTATATAAACCGAGTTAATATTATGTTTAATAAATTATTTTTATTTTATGTATTTTTTTACTTCCAATATACTTTTCTTGAAAAATTCACATCAATGCACGATTGAGAAAATAATAAATTTAACACCCAAAAAAGTAAAGAATGGTTATTAATGAATATTTGATGTTATATAAGGATAATATATAAAAATATAAATATAAATATTGTTTAATAATAAGGTAATAAACTTTTTAAAACCACTATAATAGATGTTATAGAATGTTCAACCAAAAGAATGTTTATGGTAAGTGTTTTTTTCTCAATTTTCTAAAATTGAGGCATATATTATTGTACTACACCCACATTATTTAATATTCTAAACATTCATCCGCAATGACGTATAATATCATCATTAATTTTTAATTCATTTAATTTTAGGTTTTGATTTTATTTATTTAATCCATGGGTGAAAGATATAAAAGTTACAAAGGCTTAAAGAAATGAATTAAACAATTTATTTTTATTGGGTTATATTACTTTATCATTATCAATTATATTCAATTATTATATTGGTAAACTATTTTTATTTAATTATCTATTACTTTTAATTTTTTATTTGGATTAATATATCTTTTATATATAATTTATTCATTGATTAATGTTCACTTTAACATTATGGCTATTATAATATTTTATTTTATAATTTTATTTCTAATCAAGAATGTTTATTCTTGAATTTTAGTTGAAGTGAATTAAATTATAATTGTTTTAAAACCCCATTTAATTATTTTTTATATATATATTCAGTTAATATTTTGAGTAATATTAGCATTGAAAATACATGTGTACTTAAAATAAATGAAGATATATTTATGATCTCATCACTTCATTTATCTCTTGTGATGAAAAATAATCTTATTCCTAAATAATTTTTTCAATAAATATATTAAAATTTGATAACCTTCAAAAATATATTTTCAATACATTTTTAAAATAATATTAATTTTATAAATGTTTCAATGGAATATTTGTGACTTTTTCAGAATAATTATCAATAATATTGTACCAAAAAAGTGAAATTAATATTTTATAACAAGTATTAAATGTAAATAATTTTTTGTCTTCATGAAAAATAAAATGTTGCTAGACATCATTTTTAGGATTAAAATTTTATTTTCAAATGAATGTAGTTTAATAATATTTATGTTATATTTCAATTTTGAAAATATATTTTTCAAATTAAATTATTATTATTCATATGAATGGTTTGAGTATTTTTTTTCTAGAATTTATATTCATCAATGATAATAACACTTTTTTCATACTCCATATGATATATTTTTTTCCTTGATATCATCCTTTTTTTATTAAATGTATCGATTGTGGTCAATTTGACCTAAGAACCTATTGGCATTGATGATCGTAATTCATTTATGTTATCATTAACATTTCCCCAAAATATTAACATTTCTCTGATCATTGGGAAATTAATTTATCATAAATATCAATAATATTTATGATGAATATGATGATTTCCTAAAATTTATGTCATTTTCTCATATAGTGTTATATATTGAATGGTATTTTATTTATGGGAAATAAAGATAAATCTATATTCATTACTCAATATATATATTTGATGATAAAGAATATTGTTAATGAATTTAATGGATTATTTGATATACAGGGAATGCTTTTGAATAAAAGTGATCAGTGGGTCCGGATATAATTTATCCTTTAGATATATTGTTATGTTTCATGATAAATATATTTAACCTATCATTGAATGGGAATCTTCCTACATTATAAACTATCTGATGAAAGGTATTAATAGAAGAGGATTTATGATAACTACGATAATGAAATCCAATAATTAATCATTTCATTTCATGATATTTTAGTTATTATTAAACCTTAATGGTTCACAGTGATATTCTAACAGAATTTATTTTATTTTAAAGTAGTGATTAAATGAAATTTTATTCATCTATTCACCATACCATATTATTTATGGATTATTCATTTAAGGTGGTCATGTTACTAATTAAATGTATTTTTTCATTATTTACCATTCATATTAATTATTATCCATAAAATTTTCATATTTAAATTTACTATAGATGCACATCATTTTATCGTACCTAGTAATATCATGTCTGTTTTTATTTTATTTACCTTACAATATTGAATATACTTATTCATTCATGAATCCATGTGCAGTAATTTGCAATTACTGATAATTTGAGCAGACCATTATTGGAGATTCATAACATGGGAACAATTTTGGTTACTATTAATAGAATAAAAGGATATGCTAGATAGAATAATGATATCATTAAAAATTAAAAAAAACATTGTAATTTTTGATTTCAAATGTAACAGAATAATAATGCATGAATCTAATTTACCAAGTGTGATAAACTGTTTTGACATTTGGAATGTGGTTCCATGTGTCTAGTTCTAATAAAAAAATGTAGACACCATCTATGGGATACTTGTCTATTGGTATCTATAATTGCTATAATAGGATGTTTAGTAGATACCATGGGACTTAATTTTGGATAATATATATATAAGAAAATAATAATATGGTAAAATTTGAGGTTATGGATAGAATAAAATCCTAAATATTTTTTTAGGAAATAATTATTCAGTTTTTTTGGAAAATATATCAATATCTAGATTCAAAAAGTAGACATGGATCTTGAAATGTTGATGCTTTTTGTAAGAACACCAAAATGTGTGAATTTTCCTTGATCCGATCATCACGTGATGCATGAAAATTGGATTTTTTTGTAATCGATTTGACACAACTAGAGAATATTATTAGGAAAATTCCCATTTTTTTCTACAACTCGTTTTGATTTGGTTGAAAAGATGATAAAGATGAATAACCTAAGATAAAACTATGATTTATTTGTTTTTAAATATAGAGTCTAATAGTACTCAGATATTATTTTATTATTGTAAAATATGGAAATAATGAAATAATTTAATGAGGAAAATGGGAGAATATAATTAATAAAAATAAATCTAATAATTAGGATATAGTAATTACAAATTATACTAAATAATGTATACATTGGTAATATCTGATTCAATTCATATTTTCAAGGTTAAACCCAAGATGAAGGAAGGACTTATGTGGTAGTAAAATGGTTGAATTGTTTATTTGGATTCAAAAATTCATTTTTATATGCATCTTTACCAATGGTACTTTTGTGATAGGAATTATGAATCATATACAAATTATTATAAACACTAGTATCATATATTACCTTATTGAGTTAATATTGTGGAAAACCATGTGGCATTATAAATATTAGGAGGATAATATTTTCCGTTTCTTAAAAAAAATTCAATTTTTATGCTACATAGGTGTACTAATATAAATGATATTTTGTGAGAAATATTTGGAAAGAATATTTATTACTAAAAAAATATTTGATGAATAATGAATTTATATTTTATAGATATATAATTATTTCTATTGATAACCTTTTGGGTTAATATGATCAATAATGGAATTTAGTAATTGGAAAATAATATTATATACCGTTGTGAAACAATGTATTGAAACCCATAGTTAAAAGAGTATTTATTAATCATTTTGGCCTCAAGGATGTCTATCTTATTTTATTGGGAAAATTATAGGAATTATATAAATATAATTTTAGAATAAAGAAATCCCAAAGGCAAGTGAAAACCTATCTTTTCTGGCAATGTCGTATTGTTTAAACCCATGAATGAAAGATGATATGGTATTCATGCCTTCCACTAATCTAAACATTGACCTAATTAAGATTTCTTTTTTAGTTAAAAATATGGGTTATAAATATTTGTGATGAACTAGTTGTGTAACCATTGTGGTTTAGAAATTTCTTTAATAGATTGATTTATCTAACAATATTAGTTTTATAAAATTATTGAGAGTTATATATATACTTGTGGCTCCATTATTAATAATATTATCTATTAAATTGTAATTTACTACATCATGAATAAAAAATTAATTTTTTGATATTCAGTTGATGGATTAAGAGATCAATAAGAAAATGATTAAAGAATAATCAAAGGCTAATATTGTTCATATAAACTATAAATCTATTAAGTAATATTATTTTCTTGTATTCTAAGACTATAATAGAATTATTGATCTTTAGGGAAGGATATTGAAAAATGGTATCATATTTCGTTCATATCTGATTAATTAGATGGGTATTAAAATAATCATTTATTTATGGTTTTTGGCCCATTACATTCCACTGATCGTTGAGTTTGTTGTGATCAATGTCCCCAATCACTCTCTTTTAAAATTTATCTTATTCTTCCATTTTTATATTTTAACTTTTTACTAATTAAAACTTATATAGAATCCTATTTATGTTTTATCCCATATTACCATTAAAATAATCTTTCCCTCTAATTTAAAATAAATTTTAAACTGGTTTTTCGTGGGTTTTCTAAAAAATTAATTTCAAAATATCAACACCATGAATGTTGATACCATGTTAATATTGCAAGGATTCAGATTATCGATGGGGAGGGAATATAACAATTCAAAATTTTGAATTATTATTATCATATTTGATAATATGTATGACACGCAATACAATGTTTTGAATTGAAAATAAAAACCTAAGACATTACAATATAATAATTTTAGATAAATTCACTCTCTTATTAACTAGAAATTAACAAAACATTTATATTATATTATGTTAAATGAATAATTGAGTTTTATTATATTACATTTCACACTATTTCAATCATCATCTATATAAAATAATGATTTTGAATGACATTTGACTTATTAATAATATATAAATAGTAAATATAATAATTATCACCTATACATTTTTTGGTGGGAAATATTTAGATTAATTAATTAATTAAATTTTGGTTTTCTATTTAACAGAAATGATAAAAAATTAAAAATTAATTAAATGTTTATTGAAAACATATATTTTTTTATAAAAGTTTGTTTATTCACATGTTTTCCACATATAGTAAATGTAAATTCAACATCATTTTTAAAATTTATATGAAAAATATTATTTTTTTGAAATCGGGAAAAAAATTATATTAAGGTTATTTTTAGGAATTTTATGAATCATTTAATTTCTTAACAAACTAAAAAATAATTTTTTTATATTAACTATAATTTTAAATTACATAATTTATTTTACATATCATAGACACTTGGAGCTGGTGCATTTATTTATTACATTGTCATGTTTACAACTAATCAAATCCTGATTTATTAATCCATTTAATAGTTTTGGAATGCTACATTGCATACGAGATACCCATATTATATTGGAAAATATAAAATGAAATCATTTTCTTAATAAAACTATCTAAATAGAATCCATGAAACTCATTCAATGGTTTTCACATCATAAAATGGGAAATGATGAATAATAATTGTAAGATGAAATTTTATTTAACGGAACAAATTTATTTATAAAAATAAATTAATAAAAATAAATTATATTTTTGATATAAATAACTATGAACACATTCCACTTAATCAATAGAATGTGAATAAAATTAATTACATGATAATTTCAATGAAAATTTTCATTAATAATAATAATAATAACAGAATTCTCAATAAGGGGATGATTATTTCTTGGGATCTGTGTTTCCTTAGAACATGGTACCTTTACCATCAAAACCTACATGAATAAGGATTAGTATATCAGGTATAAACTCAACTTATTTGTCCAACTAATTCATCTAATGGGAATGTCGATGTATCAAGGGTCTTATAATAAATAGTCTGCATCTCATATTGTACAAGTCCAAATATAACATATCATACATTACATATATTGATATTATAATATAATTGATTAATATTCAATACATAACCTAACAAAACCACTCTAATAATGTATAGGTTTTGAGTCTTTAGAAATGGAAAAACATACAATATAAGTTCATAAGACATATATATTGTCTCCCTATTATTCATGCATATATTGAAACCTTTTTTTATAAAATATCATTACTATCCTTCAAGACTGGATGAAAAGAATCATATGAAAGGATGATCTCTGATTCTTAGTAATGTTGTACATGGTAAATACAAATCATGTCATAATCATTATACATAAGAAAATAAAATATGATAATTTTAACTTGCATATGAATGATCACGATATAATTTCATGGGATAAATCATAAAAGTTCATAAAGAATCAACGATCAAATTTCCAAATGTCAAAAAATGAGACAATGAATTTGGGGCATATACATAGGGGTAGATAATAATTTCATGTTAGTCAGGGATATTTTTCATGATCATTATAGCGGACTATTTTCATTATTGATCCATGTTTACATCCCATTTTAGACCTGTATCACAGATCCAATATCATTTCCCTTTCCATTTATATCTATATCATGAGATATAGATATTTACCTGATACATTGGGGCGAGATATAGGTCCCACCCTTCACATAGTGAAATAATTTATATGTGTTTCATAATAACATAAATCAGTCATCATTTCATAACCCAAAGAATAAAATGGGTTTCCTAAACATCATTACATCATAACATGATCAATAGAAAATGGAGTGTACATAGATGAAGAATAGGGATTGTATTCAAAAAACATATACATATTAAACAATTCGCTCATAGAGAAAAAAATAATATTGATATAAGTCTTGGATTTAATTCTTGGGGAAAATATCTGTTCTTCTTAAAAATATTTTTATTTTAAAAAATGACAAATAATTTTAAGATAAATACGTTTTATTTAACATAAAATTGAAATAATATAATGTAAATTTTTATGGAAATATGTTTTCTTGAAGGCATAAAAATTTTCATTCTATTTAAGATAAAATAAAATATTCTCCTCATACATTTGTCAGAAATTCCAAAAAATACCTCATATGAAAAACAACAAAATATTCTATGCATATCAATTAATAATAATTCAACAATGGGTAAAATATAATTTGAAAAAATTATGAAAAATATAAATAATATTACATATTTTGGAAACAATGATGTCGATGAAAAATATAAACCTAATAAAATATTATGTTTAAACAATATCAGATAATAATGAAAATGTAAAATTATCCCTTAACATAGTTTAGATATCATTTTTATGTATCTCAATAAAATGTACATGGTTTAATATAAATTAACTGAATTATTTTCGAATCATAGAAGTTTTTATTGTATTATATATGATAATATAATCATCCTTCTATTTTCAATATATTTTTATTACTTGTTATTCAAGTCTAAATCTCCTCATTTTCTCTTGCATATTTCATCAAATAAGTTCTTATACATATTAATAGAATAAATCTATATCATTTCTAAAATGATATTAATGTAATATATTTCATATTTATTAATTTACTAAATTTATATATTCACTATTTAATGGTTATTATGTTGAATGAATCGAATCGCATCGTGGAGATGGTAGGTCATTCGTACGCACGAGTGATGATATCATATATTTAACTATAAAATGTTAATGAAGTGGATGATGTATATGTTATTTCAAAATTAATATCATGTTATAATAAAATTATATATTTATTATTTACTTCATAGTTCACATTCATGTAAAATGGTGGGGAAAAAAGATTACAACATAATTTGTTGATGTTTAGTCGTACGTAAAAATAAATGGTGATTTTTGTTTTTCATCGGATATATTGAAGGAGTAATTAGGTTGATCCAAAAACATAATAAAATATCAGTATATATGGTATTATGTAGTCTTTTCATAATAAATAGAAGCAATAAATGAATTTTAAGTAGAGAAAGAAATTATATTCAGAGAGTTAGTGAAGGATATTACCATTTCTTCAACTAGATCCCTCTAGATCTCCACTTAATGGCACAAAAATTTGAATTTTGAGAATAACAGAAACTATAGAATATGTATATAGGAGTTTAAAAGGAAAATTTAAATCAATGGATGAACATTTAGGCTCAATTATTAATGAATAAATGAAGGAGTATGATCCCTTTTATAGTTGAGGTTGGGGAACCACTCAGATTTCTAAATAATATTAAATTATAATAAAATCAAACCACATTAAAAACATAATAATGAATTAATTTATCATATTGTATGAGATAATGTTGTCATATCACTAAACCATAAATTTTAGACATGTTTATCCATCAATTTAAACCTCATCATTCTAATTAACACACATTTATTATATATAATTTTTAACTAAGGTAACAAATATTTTCACATTGAAAGGGAAACATAATACCTTATTTTATGTCAACTGGTACATTAATTAATAATTTATATCATTTTAAACCATTTCATAATTATTTTGTATTTTTCAAAAATGTTTTACGATTTTTAAATTATTTAACAATACATTACTTTGATAAAAAATCAATAGTGTGAATTTTGATACAATATAATTAATTGGTTATTAAAAATATAAAGATAATAAGATAAATTCAAAAAAAATGTTATATTATATTTAGAGGAGGTAATGGTCATCTAGAATAGTTATTGGATAAATTAATTGTCCTAAATTATATTTAGCATAATATTTTTTTAAATATATTTATTATCTCCATTATTAAAATAATTACATCATGAAATTTGTGTAATTATATAATATACGAATTTTTGGGGAAAAATGACAAAATACCATATCGATGCTATTTTTTTAATTTTAGAGGAATATTTATAGTATAATATATATTTTTGTAAATGATATATTAAAATTTTTATATTCATTAAAATGTGAATGTGAAAACATTAACCTCACATTAAAGAAAATTTTGTAAGTGTGATAATCTATCCCATAGATATCAAAGTATTCAATAATCATATTATTGTGGCTTCCAAATGATAGAATTTTTACCCAAGAATGATTTAGGTAAAAACACCATCATCCAGTTATATTACTACAATTTTTAGGGAACTATTATTACATTAGTGTTACCATTAATTACCTAGTTTTCTAATCATGAACCAGCCCGAGTCAACCCTGAACCAGCCACCCAAGCCAGCACGAGACAAGTCCCGAGTGGTGTTCCCGATCCTCCTGGAATGGTGAAAATCAATGAGGGTATCAATATAGTATAAAATGGATTAATTTCACCCAAACATAAACAATAAAACAATTGAGGAGAGAAATGGACATCCCAAAGACATTTATATAAAAAACCGAATTAGACATCATGTATACATCTATACTAGGAGAACAACTGAACGAAAAAAAATATCGACCAGAACTGATGACCAACTAAATTAATGTGACCCCACTGGCCACTCTCCAACAAAACAATCACCAGCCTCTGAATGTGATCGAAGATAATATCAAACAATCACAAGGTCTACAAACAAAAATGTAACTATAGGCATGATTATTAAAACGCATTTGGATAACCGATAATCTATTCCCAATGCATGTACATTAAAATAAGGGAAACAAATTTCATGTTTAAACAATACTATATATAAGTACGGTTTTTTAAAATTTTACATAATTAGATGTACAAGCCATTTCACTTATTACATTCCAAAACATGATTCTTTCAACTAGCTTGCTAATAGCATTTTCACGGGGAAAGTGATATATACATTTCCATATTTTTAAAATATGATAAAATACATTAATTTTATAACTATTTTCCAAATACTAATCAAAACCATAACACCACATTCCACGAAAAAATACCCAAAAATGAAAAATATTAATCACATAATAAGGGAAATGTTAATATATAAACAAGCATCATATTCATCACTAAAAGCAGCTGAAAGCCAATTTACATGGGTGAAACGAATGGATCAAGAAAAAAATAGAACATTCAAATACATGAGAATCCATCCCCATTTTCATTTCACGCATGATTAATATAAAAAACCCCAAATGCTTGGCCACCCAAACTCCAGACATACTGAGGGGCCCAATCCCATAGTAATAAAAGAAAAATATATCCACCTACCATGGGATACTGGTCAGTCCACCCACTACATGTGTAGCAATCATTCATTGATAGTTATCTAGATATTTTAGGTTCCCTTGTATCGTGTACATTAAATGGTGGCATGCTAATTTTTTTCATTTGGGAAACCAATCATAACATACATTTAATAATAATTCACAACAGACATCACCTCGAGTCACTCCAAGGACAGATATGATTCAATTAATCAAAAAGAACCTAAAGAGTCCAACTCTAGGTAATCTCATAATATATCATAGGGATTCCTTAGAAAGGATGTTCCAATAGTTATATACATACATGCATGTCATGGGAAACATCAATATGAGATTTTCATAATAAAACATTTCACCATTTTTCAAAATGCATCCAAAAGGGAATTTAAGAGTTTCTCAAAACAATCATTTTCTAATGGTAAAAATTTCCCTTCTAATAAACTTTTGTATACAAAAAATTTATAGTAGAAAACAAGTTTCATACATCTCTTAAAATGTTATGGTTACGTATTCAAAACACGAAAATTTTCATAAGGATACCAAACAAGCCATTTTCCGGAAACTCGGGCCAAATATTGTTATTAACCAAAACCCATATATTTGTAAAACCAAATCCTCATTGGAAATCCATAAAAAGATCAAAAAATAAAATTTTCATGCTTTAAATGTATTTTTAAATACAAAAAAACATTTAAAAAGGAACAAGACACATAAAAGAGAACCAGGAAATTTACCGAACCTAAGGCATGAACTCATTAATAAAACAACTTAATTTATGCACATGAAAATAGGATAAAATACCATTATCATGCCATAAATTTATTTTATCTACTGAATTAAATTTATAATACCATAAACTAGGTGTGAACGCACATGGAATAATTTATCAAATAAATGGAGTTCACATTTATACCAAAATAACTATATTTTTAAACAGAATATGACATAAAATATCATTTTCACATAAAAATTTTAAAACCAATGTTATAAAGCATTACATATCATATAAATAAGGTTATAAAATAATGATAATTATTAAACATAAATGATTAAGAAATGGTCAAATGATATATTACCTCAAATGTGTGGAAGAAAGGAAACACACAACCGAAATAACAAGCTACGATTCCTAACACTCTATATCTATGAATTCCCACTCTAAATGAAACTAACCCCAATCAAAAATAATTCCAAAACCATATTTTTGGTCATTCATGTCCAATAGAGAAGAGGAAACCAAAATAAAATGGAATGAGAAGGAAGAGGGAGAAGAAATAAGAGGGATTCTAACCTTCTAAAATAAAGGACTCTTCATCATACATTAGCTATGCACCCTTAGAGGAAAGGCACAAGCTTGTAACATCATATAGTTTCTTCGTAGGTATTGAAGATCCAGGGAAATTATATTTGGGGTAAAAATAGTGAAATATAAAGGATTTATGCAAGATCTAATTTACCATAGAAAATATGGACGATTTCAGGAATATTTAGAGATTTTATCCCACTACTCGATTTAGATGAGCTCTAATGAGTTCAAATCAAAAATAGGGCTACTAATTGGTATATTGGGATCGATTGGGAGGAATAATAATATAATACTTTTACAAAATAAAAAATTTATAAAATGATGAATTATAATATTTAATACTCCTAATGGGCCCACAGGCTAACCCAATACATAAATAGATATCACAAATTAATAATACTTATTAATTCTAAATGGGTCAAATAGGTTTTTAGGATTTAATATGTCATATTAAGAAACATAGAAGGTATAATTATTTTAAAACGTTATAAAATGAATGATTTATAAAAGACTCAAAATATGTATTTAAATCTTGAAATGTGCTCATGGTTTGGCCGAAATCATGTTGTAACAACCCTATCTAAAAAAACTCGCCAAAAATTAATTGAGGCACCCAAATATGGATGATTATATATATATAAAACATCAATACTTAACATTAATATGATACAAGATCTTGGAAAAGGATCTAGAACACTAATGAACTAGATCCAAAACAAATACATGAAAAAATGTGTGTGATAATTCTCTATACCATTAATGATTTACTCCCTCAAAAAGACATAATGCTTTCTAGATAAAATATAAACACCAAAAGAATACTTATCAATATTATCCAGACTATCATGAATTGGAAATATAATTCACTATTAAAGTATCTTCTTCCTCTAGCCTAAAAAAAACAAATCAGAACCACTTCTAGAGAATCAACTGATGGATCGAGTCACAACCTCAAAATCCAAATTTAGAACTAGATTTTTGGGAAATTTCATATTGAACACAATGATCTCTCAAACCAAATAGCACACTATATAATCCAAATATTCTAGGGGCTTCCATAATGGTCTCACCACCATTTAGAAAAAAACAATAACTAGACATGTTCTTAGGATGAAAATCCACGAGACACATGGTGGGTCTCCCAACCATTAGTAACCAACTAGAAATGAACAAACAAGAATTAAACAGGAGATTGAATCTGATCTCACTCAAAAAAGCCCACCAATACTCTCCTGCAACTACCACCAACCCATGATTATAGAAACACACTAGAACATTAAAGACACCCACTCTCGAATGGAGGCAGCTATAATTAGGCTGACACTCTCTTCACAGATCCAAACCCCACCCAATTTGGGTGGGGATGTAAGGGGACCAAATCACTAGGCCATTGAAACATCAAAAGAAACAAGGGAAATCCCTCACTGAAAAGGTAGAGCTATGAGCTGAGATATACTAACCACAATCCTAGGACATCTAACTACAGACCGACTTCTCTTCAAAACCAATAGCTGGAGCTGTGATGGATGAAGCATCTCTTGCCTCATAGTAGGCTTTGATAATCCTCAACTTTTACATCATTCCTTAGTTCCAAATTCTACCACCTAACACTTATAGGATGAAACATGAGATCAAGAGACCTAATGAAACTATTTTCCTCAACAACACAAATTTACCCAAACATGAACACATAGATACACAACACTATTTTCTCTCACTCAAAACAAGGAACAAAATGGACAAAGTGCACAAAGAAACCAAAACAACATCACTTGACATAGCTACTATAACCGAGAGAATCACTTTAATGGAATGGAATTTTAAATTGATCCCAAATAGCTCTCTAATTAAAAAAATGAGTTGAGGTATCATTCTAAGTTGTTGATTTAACATTTGAAACCAATCTATAGGTGGATCAACATGAAATATTTCCATCGGAGTACCCTATATGGCCACATCACAACATCTAACACATCTTTAGAAACCCATGGAACATTAGCCCAAAACCGAGCCAGCATCAATATCTCAACTCAAGAAGCAACAAGATTATGATTCTAGACCATAAAGAAGAATACCAAATAGACAACACATCTAATACATACGATAAACCATCCAGATAACTGTTGATTCATAACAAACACCCCAATTGTTTTATTTCAAAATTAATTTGAAAAAAGAATCTAACTTGGTAGATTTGTAACATTGACCAATGGTGTTTCATCATGTGTCACTCACATGAACAATTACGTGCCACTATGGGCACTAAAATTCCATGGCATGCAGACCAATAATCCATATATCCAAAAAACAATGAATGTGAAAATCCATGAAAAAACAGAACGAAAAAACATAATAATTACAAAAATAATCATTTACAATCAAAATCCAAATTAACCATCAAATCAAAAAATCATTTTAAAATTTCACAATACAAACCATGCCTCATAATGAACCATTTAATTAAAAATAGAATTCAATTAATTGAACATCCAAAAACCACCTATTTATTCCAAATATCCTCTTCCAATTTAAAAATAAATTTATTATTGTCACTTTACATAATCTAATAAACCCAAAGGCCAAAATCCATTTCTAGAAAAACCCCATATACTCAGAACCAAATTTCAAAAACCATTACATTAGATTCAATCACTTTTCAACATCTCAAAACACCACATTAAAACAATGTTTCATAATTACATTAAAATATTCCATTCTTTCAAAATTCCATTTCAATAAACCTTATGTTTATATTATGGAAAATTCAATCCTGCTAAATCATGTCCTCTTTAACAACAATATTTCTTTAAAAAACCTCAACATTATGAAACCTTTCTCATATGAAAATTTGAAAACCCATTTTCCACATTTCAATTAAAATATTCCATTAAAACACGTTTTCACTATTATCAAACAAGGATTTAAAAAAATAAAAATTCAAGATAGGCAAAAGATACTCACAAAAGGGAACTAGTGTCAGTGGGTGACATGATCATATGGATGGAGGACATATATCAAACACACCACCAACACAAAGAGTCCTCTTAGGACGATGATTCGGGCTCAACATAGCTTGACCAGCAATGTGTGCTCACAAACACCATTTTTTCTTACTCTACGTTTTGTATTCAAACACCCGGCAATCAACAGAACCAATGACAATAATAAAACCAGACTTCTCCTGGCAACCCGATGATTGGAATGAGCAAGAGTGCACAATTCTCTTATCAAACCTACCCCTCGAGTCATGAAAATGTTACTCCATATATGTGGACATCCCCAAATAATAATTGGCCCTCTATAAACAATGTTCATCTAAGAACTAGCCTTCTTTGATACCATTTATTAATAAATGAACCCATGTCGACCCTGCCAACGAGCTTTTACCCTAGTTGTCCATGCTTATTCTTAGCTTCCAAAAGACCCAGAATCAAATCCGGGTAGGGGAGAATTCCCGAGTACTGTAGAAGGGACTGTAGTAGTATTATAGAATGAAACTGTAGCATTACTGTAGTAGTGGCAGACTGTAGCAGCGGCAGCACTGTAGCGGTGGAGGGATTGTAGCATGGTACAGTAGCGGCTGTTGTAATGTAGCAGTGACTGTAGCTGTGCTGGTTCTATAGTAGTAATTTTCACGGAGGGGTCCTTAGGGCCAAAAAATGGGCTTTCTAGCCCTGTATGCAAGCCTCTTGGCCTTGGGCCTTCAGGATATTTAATGGGTAACCCTCTACCCTGTCTAAAGAGGTCTTTACTTTAATAATAAATTGAGGCTTCAGCCGCAACCTTTTAAAAAACCCAAGTCAACCCAAACCCAGCCACCCAAGCCAGCCTGCGACAAGTCCCAAGAGGCATTCTCGATCCTCCTAGGATGGTTAAAACAGCTACTTCATAAATAGAGTATACATGGGAACGATTTCTCCAAACAAAAATAATAAAAAATGAAGAGAAATTGACATCCCTAACAAATAAATATAAAAAAATTAGCCATCATGTATACAACATAACTGGCAGACCAACTAAACAGACTAGAAATTATGACCAACTATCTACATGTCACCCCATTGGTCACCCTCTAACAAAACAATCACATGCCACTCAATGAGATTAAACATTAACTAAAACCTTCACAAGGGCTAAAAACAAAAGATAGCTATAATCATGAGTATTAAAACTCAATAGGAAATCTCGAAAATATATTCCCAATGAACATCTATTAAAAAAAAGAAACATCAATATCATGTTTGAACTATAATATATAAAACTATGGTTTTCTACAAGTTAACTCAAAAAAATTTACAAGCCATTGTCATTATTCCATTCCAAATCTAGATTCATTCAAATAGTGTTCCAATATCATTTTTCTAGGGGAAACGGATGAATAAATTTTTATATATTCACAAGATGATAAAAAACATTAAATTTAAAACCATTTACCAAAACCTAATTGAAACCAGACCTCCACTTTCCATGAAATACAATACCCAAAAATGAAGAATAGTAATTACACAACAAGGTAAATATAAATATATATACAAGAATCATATTCATCACTACAAGAAACTAAATGCCAATAAACATGGTTGAAATAGGAGATCACAACAATTCATAACATACTAATACATGACACTCCATCCCCATTGGCATGCACAATATTATTAAAATCAAGACACACAAATGCTCGACCACCCAATATCAGGACAGACCGAGGGGCCTAATCCTATCGTAATAAATGCAAAATATATCAACCAACTAAGGGACACTGGTCAGTCCATCCAAAACCAGTGTAGTAATCATTCATCGATTTTTCTCTAGATATTACATGTTCCAATTTCTCATGTATAATAAAGGGAGTGTTTTAATCAATTCCATCTGGTCATCCAATAAAAAAAATATACGACGATAATAACCAAGAGACATTCCCTAGAGTCAATCTAAATAACGATCTCATGCAATTAATAAAAATAAACCTAAAGAGTCTATCCCGAGGCACTCTCATAATAGATCACAAGGATTACATAGTATGTACATCCCATCGATTATATACATATAATCATGTCATGAGAAACATCTAAATGATGTTTTCATAATAAACTATTTTTTCATTTTCAAAATGTTACCAAATGGGCTATTAAGAATTTTTAAAAACAAATGATTTCCAATAATACATATTTTAATTTTATTAAATATGTGTATAAGAACTACTTACAGTCACAATAAACATTAATAAATCTCTTAATACACTAAGGTTAAATATTCAAAACACGAAAATTTTCATACGGATGCCAACGGGCCATTTTCCCAAAACTCAGACCAAAATATGTTATAAAAACCCCATTTATTTGTAAAACCAAATACACATTTAAAATCCATAAAAGAATCCCAAAATAACATTTTTCATGCTGAAAATGTATTAAATAATCCAAAAAAATCAGTTTAAATTTCAATAGACACATTAAAGTCAACTAGGAAATTTATCGAACACACATGCACCCACTCATTAACAAAACAACTTATTTTATGCACAAGAAAAGCAAATAAATACCATTTTCATGCAAAAAATTTATTTAATATTCTAAAAAATAATCAAAATACCATATAATAGGTGTGAATTCTCATCTAATAATTTATTAAACAAGAGGACTGCACATTTATACCAAAACAACTATATTTTTTTAACAAAATAAGTCATAATACATTATTTTCGCACAAAAAATTAAAACCAAGGTTTAATAGAAGCCCATATAAAATAAATAATGTTATAATAGCATGATAAATATTATTCGTAAATGATAATGGCTTGTAAGAGGGAAACCATCCTTCAAATCTATGGATGAAAGGAAACAAACACCTGAAATCACCTGATGTGGTTCCCAACACTCTAGATATATGAAGACTGACCTTAAATGAAACAAACATACATAAAAATCATTAAAAATGGGTACCCTAGTTCATACATGACAAGGTGATAAGAGTAAACACAATGAAAATGGAAAGAGAATGAGGAGGGAGAAGAAAAGAGAGGAATTCTCACCAGGGAAACTAAAACACTTTTCAAATTCACTTAGATATTCACCCTTAGATGAAAGGTAATCTCTAGTAACTTCATGGAAATTCTCCATAGGACATGAAGAACTAGAGAAATTTTATTTGGGGTAAAAAGAGGGAAATATGAGTAATTTATGAAGGTGTCAAATTACCTTAGAAAATCTATATGATTTCAGGAATCTTAAGATATTTCTCCCTACTACTCGGTTAACATGAGCTTTAAAGAGTGAAAATAGAAAATTGGGGTGCTACTAGGTATCTTGGTCATGACTAGGAGGTTTAATAACCCAAAAATGTTAAAAAATAAAAAATAATTTGAAGAAACAATTTATTTTTTTAATACGGATAATGGGACCATGAGATGGCCTAATACCTGAAAAGATATCCCAAATTCACTATTCTTATTAATTCTTAATGGGTCCAAAAGGATATATAGGCTTGAATATGTCAGATGAGGAAAAATAGGAATTTTAATGATTAAATTTTTTTAAAAAAATGATTTTTTATAAATGATTCAATATGTGTTTTTAAATCTAGACATGGGCTCACAGTTTTGGCCAAAATAATTAAGTAACCACCCTTTCTATATAAACTACAAAAACAAAATAATTGAGGCACCCAAATATTGATGATTATATATTGATGACACTTAAAAACTAAAAAATAATATCACCCAAGACCCTATAAAAGGATTGGGATTTCCAATGAACCAGATCAAAAGAAAGACATAAAAAATAGGTTGTGACATTACCCTTTTACAATGTTGAAAAAAAATTACCGAAGATACTATTCATAATGCCTAAAAAGGAAAGAATGCAATTTAAAAAATATAGAACTACTAATTTAAAATATAGTATCCATTTTCTAAAATTAAATGCACTTTATTTGCGAGGATTAATTTACAATTAATATTCTAGTCAAAATCAGAGAATGATTTATTAAGAGTAAATAAATTAAAAAATATAGAAATGTTTTTAAATCTGATTTCAATGAAAAATTAATTCCAATTACATAAATTATATTAAAAGATAAAATAAAATTTATTTATACATTAAAACCATTCTATATAATAATTTAACCATATAAATTATTTAATTCCAACAATTGTTTTTAAATAAAATTTAGTATATAATTACAAGTCATCAAAACATGGATGTTATTTACTAAATATCAAAAATTACCCAAAAGTAAATTTTATATCATTTTCCAATGGAATAATTTTATTTGGTCATATAAAAATTATTAGTATGTGTTAATATTAATTTAAAAATCATTATCCATTAAAGTCTGTAAAATTTCAATTTTATAAAATAAGGGTCTCCACTCATAAAATATGGTTTATTCATATCATATGATTAAAATATCTACTGGATTGATATAAAACATATTTTATAACATATATATTATATATATTTCATTATGAATATTTATTGATTTTAATTAACTTTATTTATTAATGAAAATATAATAACATTACATTTACTTTTAGTTTGTTAATATTTTTTAAAATAGTAGGTAGTCCAAGATTTTAACATAAATTTTCATAAGATAGTTATATTTATTACAAAAAATTAAATGGATAGGTAATAATTTTAATTTTTTACCAATGTAACCATTCATTTTGTTAAAACTCATGATTTTATTCATTCCATGATATTGAAAAATTAATGATATTTAACGATAATATTTCAAAAATACATTCGGGTGTTACATTATACCTCCCTTAACCAAAATTTATCCCTCAAAAAAATTCACAAAGATACAAAAATATGAGGATTCCATTACCTCATCACATCCTTATGTTTTCACATAGATTCTTCAAATTAGTGGTTCCACCATAACACATTAAACCTGTGAGCTTTCTGGTTTTGTAGAACATAATCTCTATGATCCAAAATTTCTATTAGTTTTTCATCATATGAATGATCATTCTCAAGAATTATGAAATCTATGTTTATTTCATGTGAACTATCTTGTATTTAATCTCTTAGTAGAGATACATGGAATGCATCATGTACTTGAGAGTGATTTCACAGAACCTCCAATCTAAAAGAAACCATCAAAACAGGATCTATAATTTCAAAAGGACGAATATACAATAGAATCATATTTCCATTAATTCCAATTGACATTTTAATATTTTTAGGTGATATTCATTGAAAAAAAATTACACCCACTCCAAACTCTATATCATTTCATTTTTGGAATCATAAATATTTTTTGACTCTTATAGGCCCTTATGTGTTGTTGAATTGATTTAAACATCTCACTATTTCATCAAAATGATCATGTCCTAATAGCCTTATTTCCAAAACACTATACCAAGAATATGTATTTCTACAATTATTTTCATAGAGGGATTCTTAATTAGCCATCTAAATACTAGAGTGAAATATATATTTTTATGAAATGAAAAAAAATAGTTTTCTATCCCAACAACCTTATAAATTCATAGGGAAATATCTAAACATGTGATCATCAATTCGAAAACTCCTCTCAACGTTATTGTCTATCAGAAAATGATAGGTTGTGTTGAAATGTGACTCTAAATACATATCCTCTAGAACAAATGTGTAAAACATCATGGTAAACCTCCAATCCCGATCAGATACAAATAAATGTGATAATCCATACAATCTTACCACATCCTTTGCATAAATTCAGGAAACCAAATCAATTAAAAAATCTTCTCAAATTGAAATTATGTGTGCCTAATTCATTAGTAGATAAACTATAACCTGTATAGCATAATAGGCAAGATATGTTTTGTGATGTCTAACGACAATGACAATAGTGATGTTTTCAAATTTCCAATTTGGTATGGGTAATAGTTGTATGTTCCCCTTAGAATTCTATATCCCACTCTTATCTTTTTTAGAAACCAAGGACCATCATATATAATCAATAACATCTCATTTCATGAAATACCACAAAAAATAATATTTTTGGTCCCTATAAATATTTTTGATTCTAGGACGAATATAGAATGATGATCTATGACCCTCATCCCAAAACTTTTTCATAAATACTTTTATGGGTGGAATACAAACACAATTCATAAATATTATTATTTCATAATATTAATTGTTTTTTGATGAAAAATTTCATACCACATTTTTTGATATATATCTTCATTATCGACCTACTTTATCTGCACTTTAATAGATGGATGATCATTTATATGGAAAAGTTAGTATTTCTCCCCTTCCTTTAAAATTTTATGATCCATAATTCAGAAATCCATAAATATTGGATCATTGGTTTTTATTATCATGTATAGGATAGCATTTTTATCTCAACACAAAGAATATTACACCTAGTTCTCAATCATTGGGTGAAAATATACCAAGAAGATGTAGTCTTTAATCGACTCCGATAATCATCATTATAACATATTCATCTCATTTTGATTGAAAATATACTTTAAAATATTATTTTTTGTATAAATATCCCACCTTACATGACAAAGAGAATTTCTCCAAGTCATTAACTGAAATATTACTATAACTAACTCCAAATAATTAGTTGGTTATTTTTTCTCTTGTATTTTCAATTGTATTGAGGCATAAGATATCATCATATAATTTTAATGAGAACACATCTCAGACACATCTTCAATGCGTCACTGTAGATCAAAAACCATTCTTTACAATAATTATGAGTAATGGTTTATTGGAAACCTACTTTTTATTCTTTTTGAATTCTATTCACATTCCACTTTCCTCACAAACAGAACTCATTTCTGAGTTAACATGTTGAGTTGATTATATAATTCTGAAAATACATTCATAAAACATTGAAAATATCTATAAAAACCATTAAAACATTGGATCTCAGTTACCATTGTTGGTATTTTCTTACATTCAATAACTTATGTTTTTACTATATCCATGGATATCCCCTGTCTTGAGATTTTGTGACCTGAAGATGAAACTTCTTGAATTCAATATTCATATTGGTTATATTTTCCATTATTCTTATCCTTTATCATGGTATTCAGTATGATTCAAAATTGATATTCATTCTATTCATTACTCATGTAATATAATATAGTATTATCTATAAAGAATATAAAAAACTAATCAAGGAAATATATAAATACTTTATTCTTTATATCAATGAATGTAACTTTTAAATTAATAATTCCAAAAAATTAATCAAACATTTATAATGTCTATAACATGTATTTCAATGTCAGTTTTTGGATGTCCTCCTTCTTGTCCCATAATTGATGATATACTAAAGGGAGATCAATAGTGTAAAATTATTTAACTCCATGTAGTTGGTAGAATAATACATCAATGTAGGGTAGAGGATATTGTATATTCATAGTGATTTTGTAAATTTATCGATAATTATTATAGAGACTCATAATCCATCTCTATTGATATAAAAAATAATAGAGGAACCCCAAGGTGATGTACTGGGGCCTATTTATACCTTTTCAAAATTCTGTTAGAGTTGACAAATCAATTTCAACTACTCAATTGGAAAAATTCTATAAGGTTTCATTGAAATTGGTATAGCACCTGGTATGATTCCTATTGAAAACATAACATTGTGTTTGAATATAAGACATGGAAATTCTTCTATAGTGATATCAAAAAATACAAATAGAATTTTTGGATTATTAATGGTGAGTTTCTCCCAAACCATTTGAGATATAAAACCATAATTTATAAGAACTAATACACAAAATATTGAAGAAATTACCTCTATATGGTCATATATATCCATGCACTGATATATGTTCATAAATTGATCCGGAATATGAAATGTGTCTTCCCTTCTTATTAACTGAATGTTATTATATATTAATATCCAATACATTACATGGATCAAAAAAATTCCTATAAAAGAAGGATCACAAGATTTGTTTGAATGACATCACTACAAACTTAAAATAAAAAAAATAATTATAAACTATTGATGTCACCATAATGCCATTAGGAGTTGTCATAGATAACTACAAATCATAATATTGAGGTAATATTGGGATAACATTATAAAATTCATCAAAAATAATAAATTAGTTGGATTAAGAATCCCAAAAAACATTTTCAACTTTATAGGGGATGGAAATTGTAACATCACCAATTTATTATCATACTTCGCATCACTTTTAGTAATCTCAAGTGAATTCTAATTTTCATTTGTCTTATGTGATTGCTAACGTTTATCATAATTGATAACACCTTGATTAGGTAATTGGTCTATATAATTCCCCATTTCCTTGTACTTGTAGAATCGATGTGTAAGAGCTACATTCTATGAAGCGTTTTCTATATTCACATCATATTAAATATTTTCTTCATCACATTATAATTCAAAGAATAGATAACCTTATCTCTATCATATAAAAAATTAGTCCCTTTAAGACAATTTTATCTATTTTTCTTTCCACATTATGAGAATAAGAGAAAAATCATCTTCTATTCCATGTGGTCTGTAGATTCTCCCTTGAATTCCATTTTTTCAACATATCAAAACCATAGAACTGATGGGGTTTTCCACTATTTAACCCAAACATAAGATCAAATCAAAATATTTCCTCACATATATTAATGACACATACTTATAATTACCTTAAGAAAAATTGTTTTAATCCACTAAAGAATTAATCAATTTTACTCCCATGATAGATTATAATTCTAGAATCGTACCTTGTATGTCTTGTGATGTTTTCTTCATAGGTTTGAATAGAGTCATAATTATTTTAATTATTTTTAAGGAACTCTTTCACCATATATGATCAAAAAATATGCGGAATATACTTATTGAAAATAAGATGTTGTTCTTGTCACATTTCATGGATTCAATTTCATATATTTACATTGTTGTATTTATAAGATTCCACCATTTATTAGCTTCACCTTACCAATAATAGATTTACAAGAATAAATTATCATTGTTTGAAAATTGGTGAACTAAAAATATCGTT
The DNA here is from genome assembly GCA_963277665.1 of Viscum album. NCBI lineage: Eukaryota > Viridiplantae > Streptophyta > Magnoliopsida > Santalales > Viscaceae > Viscum > Viscum album. The sequence continues at coordinate 1,222,725,372 of OY728136.1, read as the reverse complement.
TCAGTGGTATTAATTCATTGTTGAACCATTATTGGACAAATGTTCTCATGAAAGAATGATGTCAATGCCTTTTGAATGACACAACATAATGTTGTTCCATACTATGTTATATTGGAAGCACTCCATGATTCAATGAATGAGAAAGTTCTGTGTGCATAAAAATAATATTTCTCATTCCAACTCCCCTAACATTCATTTTTTTATAAGAACAATAATTTCATTACCTATCACATTCAGCTTTAACGTAGTTCCTCCTGGTTTAACCCATTTACTAAAACATAGAATATTAGTATGAGAAACAATAATCATAATATGAAACCCACATATTCAAGAATAAAAAATCAATTGTAAAACATTATGTTTTTTCCTAGGATATATATAATCATTTCAAAAACACTAGGATTGTATCATACACATAAATATATCATTAGGGATCTAACTTAGGTTTTTTCATCACAGTTTCCAAAGGAAAACTACAACATTACCTCTTATATCAACTATAACGACCCATACATTACTTATATAGATAATATTTTAAAATTGAATAACATTCATTACAATATACAAAAAAATCCAAGACCCTACATATTTTGTGTCTTTATAAATTTAGAAACATAAAAAATTAGTTCATTGGACATCCATATTGTATCCCTACTATGCCTTCATAATTAGACTCCACTTTTTACATATCATACAAATACTATTCTTTGAAACCTAGGTAAAATGATCTTAATAATGGGTGATCATAGATTCTAAATATATTTAAAGAAGGGAGATATGAATAAAATAATAATCATAATAAATAATACTATAAAATTTTAAAATCATGTCCTGTATATGAAAGGACATGATATCATGTCATGGAAAAAATAATAAAAGATTACCAAATCCCAATAAAATTTCTCCAAAGTTATTTACATATTAAATGGAATTTTTTGCCTAAATATAAGCCTATTAATTCAGTTTATGTTCGTAATGGATAATTTCAGAGACTATCATAGCTGACAATGTTAACTACTGAACAATGTTTACTACACGTACAAATATAGTTTTACTGAACTGATATCATTTCACATTCCAACCCTTTTATTTCAATAGATTTAAATATTTACGCAACATATAAAATGGATATATAGTTCCCACATATCTAATAAATATATCATTACTATGTGTACCATCAAAACATAAATCATTTATCATATCATAACCATACAATAATATTTTCATCTTATACATCATTCCACCTAACATAATCGATAATAAATAGATTTCATAAATATAATTAAATTATAAAAATAATAAAAAATAGGAATTTTAGGGATAATATTCATGAAACCTAACCTTATTAAATAATTTGGCCTTTTATGAAATTAAATTTTGACAAAACATTGTAAAATAATTCTTGAATAAAATATAAGATTTTCTTTAAAGAAAATTTCTTTTCTCAAAATCTAACATAATTTAAATAGAGAATAATTTTATTGGAAAGAACCATGAAATATATTTAATTAATTTTCATGTAAATATGGTGTTATGAGAATTTAAAACCTATCATGTTGTATAAGTTCAATGAAAACATTCTTCTTATATTTATGTTGAATATTTCAAAAAGTAACTTATATTGAAAAATTTCAAAATATTCATTTCAATATGTTTAATAAAAAATATACCAAGGTGTAAAATTGAATTAAAAAAATTTCAGAACAATAGAAATAATATTAAAAAAATTGGAACCATTGATTTGGATGAAAAATATACACAAGAAAATTCTTATGTACTAACAATCTAATATAATAATGAGATTCTAAATTTTCTCATACCATATATCTTATAACATTTTTATGTATCCAAAATTAATGTATAATGATTTAAATAATTTAATTGAATTATTCAAGAATCATAGTAATTTTATTGATATCATATACGATCAAATTATCATTTGTTTCTTATTATCATTTCACTGCTACTCATCAATTAGTTATAAGCGGCCTCATTTTCAGAAGAATGTTTTGTCAAATAAGTTATGATTATTCTTAATATGATAAAGTAATTTCATTTGAAAATTTATAATAATATAATATATATAATATTTATTCATTATATACATTTATATTATTATTCTTTAATGGATATTCTATAGAATGAATAACAATGCATCATGGAGATAGTTGGTCGTACGTAGTCATGAATGATGACCTCATTTAATTAATTATGAAATTGTATGGAATTGTATGGTATAAATATTATTATAGAATAAATAACATGTTATAAAAATAATAATTTTTTTTATTTCTATCATTATACCCATCCATGTATTGTAGTGGTGGAAACAGATTACACCATTGTGTGGAGACGGTAAGCCATACGTTTGGATGCCTGTTGATTTTTATTTTTCATATGAAGGAATGAAGGAGTAATAATGTTTCTCGATATCCAAAATATTATCTCAATATATATTTCGGTCATGTTTTGTCTTGACAAATAATCTATAAATTATTAATATTTTTTGGCTCACAAATACCGATGATTTATTTTCTAATGATTTTATTTTATGTATACACATGGAATTAATATTTTTTATACTATTTATTTTGAAATTATATTAAATATTTTAAATCACATGTATTTTTTAATAACGTGTTTGGGACCATATTTTATAATTATGATAAAACATTTAAAACCATATATAGATACACACAATGTAAGGAATATCCCATAAAGATTATACAATTTGTATAGATCATGAACTATATGTTTGTATTCATCATTATGTTGGAAGAACAATGTATGGTATCAACACCCTATGTTGAAAAGAGTATATATGGTTAATCAGCCCCACGTTATAAGAAAATTATGGTCAAAGAACCTTACATTTGAGATTTGCCTTATATTTTTCATTGGAATAGTGTATTGTTAAATAATCCTATATAAGTAACATCCCTTAGGTTTTTGAGAGGAACATATGGATCATAAACATTAATTATACGATCAATCTTATGTTGACAACAATATATTTGGAGAATGAACATTATGTAGTTGAACCCTACAATTACTATTTTTCTTTTAGTAAAGGAACCCAAAAATTTACTTTTCAACAACTGAAATTTGTAATAATCATGAAAATATTAAAGGTTCTTTAAAATATTAATTTTTTGATTTATTTAAAGCTGGTTTTAACTGGTTTAATGAAATATATTCAACATATAATTTCACTCTTATTCTTAAGGGAAGTTACGACACTCCTATTTTATTTCAATTTGAATATCTACGATTTATCAAGCGTCTTTTGTGGACATGGAATTCTGAAGTAGGGTATGTTCTTCAAATATTATATTGATGTATCATTATTTATATACATAAGGGGTTTTTGAAAAATAAATCTATCATATACAATCATTCTAAAGTGAAAATACTTTTACAGTGCTACAACAAATGGAAAACTCTGATAGAGGACTACGCATTGAAGATATATATGTTATATCTCATTTTTATATAATCAAAATGATGTTATTTATTTTTTATTTTTTTATGATACTTGTTAAACTAGGATTTCTTCAAATTATTTTATTATTGACTATATTATTTTCTAATGAATAAGATTCATCAATTGAATATTCCATGATGCTGCAATTGTGAAGATAAACCCAAATAAAAAAAAATAAAAAGCCTTATGATTTATTGAAGTTTTGATAGCTTGTTATATGTTGTAGTGGAGTATCATATTCTCAATAAAATCTTTTGATAATCATTTCTATGATATAAAATAAAAAGGATTTATTTATACTTATTGTTTTGTTTTCAACAGCCTACAGTCAGTTTTGAAATTTTAGTCCTTTCATAATAGGACCATTATAGAGTAATATATCGAGATAGTAGAGAGAGTGATTGGTAGAGTGGACTAAAAGATCATTGTGCTTCAGAAAAATCTAAAAATATATTTTTATCTTTATTTATATGATTCATTTTTTTAATAAAAAGATATAAAATGCATATTCAAATAAATCATAGTGGGTGTCCAAATCCAAATGTGCGAAGACTTTTGAAAATACACAATTCACCACCTCTTGTGTTAATATATATATTCCGACCTAACAATTGTCATCATAGGAGAGATTTTGGATAATTTTATAGTATGGTGAAAAGTATAGGGAATATTTAAATATTTAAATGGTTTAACCAAGGTCAGTAATGTCAATGATACGTGTTCCATGATTTAATAGTAAAAATTTCGTGGATTTCGAAATCAAGGATGATAAAATACTTAAATATTATGGGATTCACTTTCTAATCCAAAAATATTACCCCTTATAAGATTCCAGATTAACGAGAAACTTTGTATGCCTCAACATATGCCAAATACATTAGGAATTCAAGTTCAATTAATATTATTTTTTTCAATTATTATTAAGATGAAATCAATCATGTATCACAATTTTCAACAACATTGAAATGTTTAAAATATCTGTAGTTTATTTTGACGGAATAAAAAAATTTATACATATGATATATGATAATTATAAATAAATATTTTATTACATTATAATATTTGGTAGAGAAATAATCATGCATATTAATAAAAGGCATAGAAATAATGTTCACAAACATTAGAACTATAGAAAAACCAATCAAACCATATGATCTAGATTTGAAAGTATATATGGTACTAGATATTAAATGGAATGGCATATCTATTGCAATTCACTTATCATCACTTGTCATGGATATATAAATGAAAGAGCTAATTGGGATACATAAGATTTGCATAGAAAAAATTACTGATGATGTTTAAGATTATAAGATTATAGTAACTAACTAAAATAGTGATCTGAAAGTGACATCTAGATGCATAATAGAATATAAAATAAAGATGTCAATGCAGAGAAAAATACATATTTCTCATATTCTGAAAACAAACAAATCCCTGATATTTGTAATGTTCAAAAATTTCTAGAAAAGGAAAGTGGATTCAAAAATATTTTAGGAAGGATGATAATGAATGAAATAATTTATTCTTACATTAATTAAAAAATCTAGGACATGTCAGACCTAATTGTACACAATTATAAGATTAATAAAAAATGAATAGAAATGAAATATCAAAAAATTATAGATTGTGATCAAAAAATAAAATGTTAAATGAATTCTACATTCATTGTATCTAAAGACTACATCAACTCTCCAAAATCTATTTTAGAAAAATTGAAATCAAATCGTAAAGAAAACTTGCGCCTTATTGATAAGGAAGAAGAAGAAAAAGAAAAATGTAATAGAACAAGAAAATCTATATGGTAAATCAACAATAGATGTTGGAGACATATGTGGGTAGATACATCAATAATTCATATTCAGACTCAAATGGATAGTTTTCTTCTCACTTTTGGTTATAATTTCAAAGGAAAAATAGTTTGAGATAAAACTATTTGAGATCTAATTTTTATCTCAATAGATAATGTAATGTTTATTCAATGGTTAATGAAAAAATGGATAAGTATCTCTCAAAACAAAGATGATGGATTTTTTTTACTTTTCTAACAATTTATCCTTTATGTTTAGATATATGTGGCATAAATATAGATAACCTACAATTAACAATTTTTTATAATTACATTTAGATTTTTATTTTTGTAACGAAAATTAAATGGTTTAAATGAGATTAATAATTAATAATGGTTCTCACAATAGAGACTCAATCATTGTAATATCTATGTTTTACATAAATTTCTTGTGAAAAATTTTTTATTTATTTTCATCATCTCAAATTTGATAAATATTGTTTTTGTGATACATATAAAATTGAAAAGTATGACGGATCATCATTCAAAATTATTATCAAAGTAACTACATCTAAGAATTTAGAAATTATGCACATGAATATTTATTGACTACCTATAATAGCATGTTTTAGTGGAAAATAATCTGTCTTTGTTATAGTTAATAATTATTCATTATTAAGAAATGATTATTATCTAAAACTCAAAATTAGATTTTTCATTGTCTCCGAATGTTTCAATAATATTTTTCAAAACTAAATTGTTATTGAAATATTTTCATTAGGAAATCATTAACGATGATATTTTTAGAATCAAGAATTCAATTTATTCTACTCAATTATGGGTATTAAACAACCCACCATTACACTAAGAACACCTAAAAATTGGAATTGTCAATGGGAGAAATATTTATATTCAATATATGCCAAAGATTATGCTAAATGAATACAGTAATCTTATCTAATTTTGGTTAAAAGTTATAATCATAAACTTCTATATCATGAATATAGATTTTATTTATATTATTTTTAAAAATAAACCTTAGGAACTTTGGACCAACAGAAAACCTATTTTAATGTACATTAATGTTTTCTTATGCAAGTATTATGTCTTGATCACCAAGGATAACATTGGTTATTTTTTCCAAAATCTATGAAGTAATAATTTTGATATATTATTCAACATCTAAAGAATATATAGTGATCAATCAAAAGTAATTTATTATTGATGAATCTATTAATGTGAAGGAGGATAAAACTAACCATTATATTAAATAAAATGACCAAACTAATGAAGTTACTATTATTTTGATAGTACTAGACTTGAAACCATTAAAAATGATTTTTAAAATGATATTAATAAAATTCAATTCATTTTATAAGAACATTATAATGAATAACATGAAAGTGTTCTTCTGAGATAGTCTAGAACTCTAATGAACCATCCATTAGAAACTGTCATAGGACATTTAGGAAAATGAATTACAATATGAAGAAATTTATGAAACCTACTAGATTTCTAGTTCATTAAATCTATTTTTGACCCAACAAATATAGAGGAAGTCATTGATGATGAGGGTTTGACGTCAACAAGGAAAGTAGAGCTAAATCAATTTAAGTTGAATAATGTAAGGGAACTAGTAGAAAGACGGACCAAATATCTAGTTATAAATTCCAATTAGGTATTTAGAAATAAATGAGATAATTTGAGGGTAAAAACCTGAAATAAATCTAGATCAGTGGCTAAAATATAAAATCATGAAAAATTTATAGATTATGATGAGACCTTTGAACCTATATCTATAGTAGAAATTATAATTACAATTATAAATTATGAATCTCATGTAAATTTTAAATTATTTCATATGGATGTTAAATCATCCATTTAAAATGGTTCTTTAATAGTATATGTTTATATTGAACAACCTCATGGTTTGAAAAATACCCATAAACCAAATAAATTTTATAATCATACTAAATATATTTATTCTCTTAAATAAGTATGTAGTGGATGGTAAAAACGATTATGTTATTTTATTTTAAAATATGGTTATAATATTCGTATGGATGACCTAATAGAATTTATGAAAATACATTGTTATAATGTTTTATTTGAGAAATGTTATGATGATAATGTTATTTTCTCTATTAAAAAACATTTTTCTCGGGATTTTACAAATTTTATGAAAAATATTTTGAAATGAGTATTTCGAGAGAACTAAATTTATTTTAGGATTTTAATTTATCAAAAAGATCTTTTAAATGATTGAAATCAAATTGAATATAATAATGATTAATTAGAAATGTTGAAAATTGAAAATAGTAATACATATACAACCCCCATGTATACAAATATAAAACATTACTAGGATGATGTTTGAAAAAAAGTAGACCAAAGTTATATTGATGTTGGATTGGATGTTTTTTATATATTATTACTAGCAGACCATATATTATATTTATCATTTTTATTTGTGTTATATTCGTATAAAATCGAAAATAATTTTATATTACTTATATTAGAAGAATATTTAGTTATTTAAATATATCATTTTATCAATATCATTGTTACCCCAAAATAGAATTATTTAATTTAAAATTATATTCAAATTTAGATTTTGGATGTTTTAGGATAGATATAAAAATTACCTCGAGAACCAATCACATTTTAGGAAAATCATTTTTATATCAATATCTGGGAAAAAATAATTATCAATGGGTAGTGGATGTGCACACGTATTTTAGATGAAAAACAATCAACCGGAATTTCATATCAATTGTAATAGTATAACTATTTTATTTGACAATACTAGTCCTATAAAATTTTAAAAAATTAATATAAATTAGTCCATGACTTTTTACATTGGTACAAGGAATCATTTTCTATGAGGTCGTGGTCATCAAAAATATATCCTTAAATATTTTTAATATAGAAAATAAATTGACTGATATTTTCAATAAACCATATCCAACTACATGTTTATATTTTATTAAGATGGAATTAACATTATTTAATTTTAAATTAGTAATTTTTCAATTTCATTCATTTAATTGAATATTGATTATTGATAAAATTTGTTTAATTTTTTTTACTCCGGATATTTGTATTTTGAAATATAGTATTTTTTAGTCACGTGTTTCCAGAAATGTACTAATTAACCTATATGATTTGAAAAAGAAAAAAATCTACATAATTATCAATCATAAACCATTCAACCTATCTTTCTGTTTTGTTCCTCAAACTATATCAACTTAAAAATCCATTGTCAATCATTGAATCCCATAAAGATAAAATCCTTCGAACATTAGATTTGTAGAAATGGTAAAGGCCAAGAGAACCAATGAAGTATATTATAGTTACCCAAACTATCAATAAGTTCTATCAAGAAATATTATTCAAGTAAAGTTCACAGATTTCAAGTGGTTGTATGAGAGGAACATTCTTCTTAAACATTCTTTAGCATTTTAGGTTTGGAATTTATATTGAATGTGGAGGATACATAGTTTGTTAATGAGTCAAAACTGATGCATTTCTACAGTATTGTACTCTTCATTTTGGTGAAATAAAATATATTTTATCTGTAAAAATTGAAGACAAGAAATTTTTTTCCTTCTATATAAATACCTCCTCTTTTGATATTCCCTCATGAATTTTTATATAATTTCGATGATAGATCGATTGAAAATAATTATCATAAGTCTTATGATATTTTTCCTTTTCTGTTTGGATCGTCAATTATTTTCAAAATTCATGTAAAGTAAATTTTGGTTGATTAGAATATTCTAGTTACATATATAAAAACTACAATTTCCCTAAGATTAGATGAAATGATGATAATTTGGGACCCTGATTTCTACATCATTTTTTTGTTCATCATTGACAAAAAGTTAAATATTATAAGATACATGATGAGATATGAAATTTATTTTTTCCATGCAGATGCCCCAATGTGGTTTTATCCCAACAGAAAATTACTCTCCTTAATGTTATTTATAAATAACTTGATTCATTAGTTTAATGAAAGTGTTATGTGTAATAATAATAATATTATAAATGTTGTTACTCTAAGGAAGATTAGTTTTTACTCAATTAATGTTAATGGGATACTTATGCCAATTGGTGTCGTTGACCAGAAGTAGTATGGATTATTTTCTCAGGGGGAGCCAACTGCTATAAAAATAAAGTAATTGGAAAATATAGAACATAATGTGTATCTAATTCTTCTAAAATAATAATCATTTTTCTTTCTAGAAAAGAGGCAAGAATAAAAATAAGATGCTTTTTCATAGTATATTATTATTAAACCATAGAATAATGAATAACAACTACATGATGAGCTATTATAAGATTCAAAAGAAGATATTATTTCATATCATTTGGATGCTCTAGTAGATGAAGAAGATAAACAAGCTGGATGGTGGGTTTGAGAGAATATAGATGATTCTCATCAAGTTAATCATGTTTTAGATAAGTCTAATTGGGATAATGCTATTATAGAAGTGAATTACCAAGAATATTAACACATGAAAAGATCAGAAATTGATGTCAAAACTCTTGTTGATAATTAGGCAATGTCATCCTTTGATCTGTCATTGGATAATCGTAGATATCTATATGATTAAAATTATTAGTTACATGATAATGTTTCATAATAGATTGAATATTTTATTGAGAGTACTTATTTTAATCAATTATCAATTTTTCTTATTGATATGTCCAATAATCCCGATAATGGGACCTATGATTCTTTGAGAAATCATTTTGAGATATTGTGGTAATGATCAATACAGATAAGGATGAAAAATCTATTATCAAATAAGATATTGAATCCTTATGAATTTTTTAATGATTTCCAGAATTCATCACCCAAAAGTATTTTTTTACTATTTCCAGATAAGGTTCAAGAAAATTAAGAACATTATGTCTCAAATAATGATTTTGATGTTTTTAAGAGGTAGATGCGGGGTCATGTTGGAAAAAATATAATCTGAATATTTTTTCAAATTGTTTTTTTTCATTCCTATAATTTTATCTAGGAAGCCAGTTTGAGTCTATCATGGGAAGTGTTACTCATGTCTATACATCTACATCAGCACCTTCAACCTCACAAATGTGAATAATAAGATTTCAAGAAATTACATTTTTCATGGCTTATATGACTGACAAGTTATAGAATACCTAGTGATGGTTTTTCCCTTTGTCAGTCCTTTTAGACAACCATATATTTCATTATGTGCTCCTAAACTCATGTATACTAGGTATCCAGCTTCTTCTTTATAGTTGAAGTGATCAGTTAGATTAGTTTCTTCAAAAAATAGGATAGTCTTCATTAAATTTTACAGGTCAATTTAGTTTAAAATATACATGTGATTTAGGATTCAAATTTTTTGATAAGGGTGTTGGTTGCTAATCATCCAATAGATTACAAGGGCATATGGTAGAAATCAAGATTATTTTCATGTTTTTTGGAACTTATAGAATGTCTACGAGAAATAGATCCTGAGAAAACCATTTGGCCTTCTTCAAGATATACTGACTAACTTTTTTCCCATATCCAGTCTATCTACTATATTTGTACAATTTTAATTAATAAAATTTCATTATTCCTTATTTTATATTCCTTATTTGATATCCTTTTATATTTATCACAATAATCAGAACTAATTACTGGTTTATAAAATTATTATATTACATCATTTATTTATTCTTCTATCCCCAAATAAAAGTGTTTTAATTTTCTTTCTATATATTATTTTTTATATTAACAAAAGGGAGAGAAATTTGGATGAATCTATTTTTCAATTGTTTCAAAATAAAAATGTGTTATAAAAATTAAAAATACATTAAAATTATTCTATATTATGTTAAAAAATATATGGGGTTTGTGATCGTCATAAATGGGGTGATTTTATTGAATGTATTATCACAATATTACACTATAATTTGTTTGGATTTTGATAATCACCAATATCATTTTTTATTACTGAATTTATAAAAGTATATTTTAATCAATTAATATTATTCATACTATTTATTCTGAAATTATTTTCATGATTTTAAATTACAATGAATATTTAATAAATTTTTCAATTTATGTATTTACACATTCGAGAAACAATATTCATAAACTATATAAATAATCATAATGTAAGGAATAAAAAATACAGCCTGTAAATTGTGTTTGGATCATAAATGATATATTTGTATTCAACATTATTCTAGAAAAAGAAATTATGGTATCTAAACCCTATTTCCAATATACTACAAATTTTTAATCACAAATTTATTATTAATGAATCTTAAATTTGATATGATCATTTTGTTTGTCAGGAGAATAAATTTTTTAAAGAACCCTACATAGGTAATGAAATTTATGTTTTAGAGAGAAATGTATAGATAATCAATCATAAATTTATTATATACCTTATTTTTCAGCCTTAAATTCCGAGAATAAACATTACATAGTTTGTCACTATGTCTTCTATTTTCTGATTTTGTGAAAACCCGTATGTTTTACTATTTAATGTGGGTGAATAATCCACAATATTTTTTGTGATTTCTAAAACGGTATTGATAATATTATATTCTGTTTCATTTTTTATTTTGAAAAATTTAAATCTCTTTATTTATGCTGGAAATAACCATATTAAATGGAAAATTCCACTCATATTTGTAAGAGAGTTTATAACCCTCCTATTTTATTTGAATTTATATATCTACAATTTATTAGTTAATTTTTGATGATCTGTAATTCTGAAGTTGGAAATTTACATAATATATTATATTAGTGTGTCAATTATGATATTCACATGGGATTTTTATAATGGTCATATTTCATAAACAATTATACTACGTTCAAAATCTATTTATAGGGCTACCAATAATGAAGAACTCAGATAGAGGAGTACACTATAGTAATATACATATTCTATCTTATTCTTGTGTAAGCTTGCTGCTTCTCTATTTTTGTTTATTTTTTTTGAAGATCATTGTGAAACCTGAATTACATAAAGGTATTTCATTCCCGGAAGATATTATTCTATGATGAAAAAGATCCATCAATTTTCTATTTCATGCTACATCAACTAGGAAGACCAGCCAAAATAAAAAAAACACTTTTGATTTATTGTAGTTTCAACTATCCATACATATATGTGATGCAATATAATATTCTAGATCTAATATGTGGATAATATATTCTATTATATTGAACCAAAAAGATTTACTTTGCCCAATTTTATTGGTTTGAACTACATGCACATAGTTGTTTATTTTCAATCCTATAATAAGAGGGCCATATTGGTGGAATTCACCATGATCGTAGATTGAGTTATTGGTAGAGTGGACTAAAGGATCATTGTTTCTCTAAACACTATAAATATCTATTTTTCACTATTTATATACATAATATTTTATTAATAATAAAAAAACATATCTGAATAAATCTCATTGGGTGTTAAAATCCCGAATTGTAGAAGATTTTTTAAATGACACAGTTCACCCCCTCTTGTGTTACATTATATATTACATTCTATCATATAGGTGATATGGTAAATATTACTTAATATTATAATCCATAGAGGAATAGTATGATGAATATTAAATTATATAGAGATAGTTAATAAATTATAATACCACTTTCCCAGCAAGCTCCCTCAAAATCTCCTCTTGAAGAAACAAAACATGGTTTTTCTTGTATATCGTCACCTCTATATTGTGTGTTGGGTAGTTGAAAATTTAAATGGGAAGGGGATAAAAGATCTTGATGGATCAATGAGTTATAATGAAATGTGGTAGGTGGTTCCCTTTTATAGTTGATGTGGGGGTAACTTTTCAATTTTAAAAAAATAATTTAAAATAAATTCAAACCACATAAAAACATTCATAATGTCATAGATTCAAAAATGTGATGATATACTGTTTCAATATCATTAAAAATTATATTTTAGATGAGGTTTTATATAAATTTAGAAATTAATTGCTTAATTAATACTAATTTATTCAATTTAATGTTAACCTATGGATACATATATTTAAATATTAAAAGGGTACAATATTTATTTATTTAATATCAATTATAATATAAATAAATAATTTAAAAAAAATTCTACCATTTATTAATTTTCTATATTTTTTTAAAATATGTTATATTATTTTAAAATATTTTCATAATAAATAATTTAGATATAAAATCATTATTGAAAATATTGATACTATACATTTAATTTGTTATTAAAAATAAATATATAATATTTTAACTTCAAACAAACTATTTTATTATATTTATTACAGGTCAATGTCATCAATAAAATTCATTGGATGAATTAATTATCATAAATGATTTATAATTTAATATTTATACTAACATTTATTTATTAGATCAATTAATAAAACAATTACAAAAGAAATATTGTGTAATTATCTTATATAAATATTTATTGGAAAAAATGATAACAAATTACAATAACGAATATAAATTTTCAATATTTTAGAATAATATTCATAGTATTAAATATATAATGGAATATTATTAATTAATAATGAAATTTTTATTAAAATGTGAATGATACAACTTTATCATCACTTTAAATAATATAATTAAAGTGTCATAATTTTTACCATATTGATCTAAATTGTCAATAACTCAAACAATTGATTAATATGGTCCATATATAATTGAAAAATAATATTTTCTTCAATGGATATTTCATTTTAATGTTTTTTATCATTTTTATTGAAGATATTTTTGATTTCTCAACAAATGAGTAGTGTTTTCCTCATTAATGTATAGTCTATTAAGGTACTTATTTATTTCCTAAAAATTAAAAATAAATATTTATCGTAAATAAAAATATCATACATTTAAAATTTACATTTTAAGATTAATTTATCTTCTGTATACACTTATATTAAAAATTATATAGCTGTTAATATTTGAGTAAGACATATTTAACTTTTCTTTAATTGAAATTAATTAAATGTACTAATATTATCCTTATTTATTCCAAAGGATACAATTTCCTCCCTGTGGTAATTTAGTTCGAAACAAAATTATCTTATGATATTATGAAAAATTGTTAGGGTAATTTTATAACATTAATTTTAACCTTAACTAAAAAATTTAAAATTATACTGTATTAATAAAAAATTACCAATTTTATTATTTTTAATGAGAAAAAATAAAATAAATCTATTCAAATAATTTGCACATACATGCTCCAAATATGGAATACATTTTTAAAAATATAAAACTAAGAATATTTTTTAATTAATTTAAAATGATTCACATTATCAAAATAAAATAATAAGTTTTTAAGAGTTAAAACATAGCAGAAAAATGATATTTTTATCAAATAAATATAATGTAATATTATTTCTGATGGCCTAAATTAAATTAATTTAAAAATAGAATATATTTATATTTTAAATTCATTGAATAATATTATTTAACCATATAAATTATTTTTATGATACTAATCTATTTTAATTTATTATATTTTTAATATTAATATAAACAAGAATGTTATTTGAAAACTATAAAAAATTAATCCAAATTAAATATTTTATCCTTATTTAAAATAATAAGTATATGATGTCATATAAAAATTTTTAATGTGTCAATATTTTGTTTTAATAAGTCATCACCATTATTAATAGTAAAGTTGCCCTTTTGGAAAAAAAATCTTTATATATAAAATCTTTGTTAATTAAAATCCTATGAATAAATTATATATAACATGAATAGAAAAAACATTTTATCAAGGATATAACATTCATATTTCATTTATTTAATTTAACAATTTTAATTAAATTAATTTATTAATTCAAAAATAAAAATATTTCCTTTAGATTTATTAAGATATGTTTTTCTATAACTAATTTTTTCTTAAATAATTCACCTAAAATTTTCATAAGTTAATTATATTGATTCACTCAGACACAACAGTTATGTTATAATAGTCATTTTATAGCAATAGAATCTCATTGTTTGTTTAAACTCACGATTTCTTGTAACATAAGATATTGATGAATTAAAATTATTTAAGAAATCAATTTAAAAAAACATTATGGTGTTACAACAAATCATTTATAATTATTGAATAATTAATTTAAATTTATGAATGAAGTGATTTATCAAATATCCATGTATGGAAAGAGATAAAAAATTTATAATGTCTCCCCAATTAATCAAATAACTATAATGTAAAAAAAATATGTTATTATGGTACATTGTTTATGAAATAACATTAGAAATCAAATAATAGTACAGTTATCTAAAATAAATTTTATTTACAACTGATAATGGTTCAAAGGAAGTGATTTATTCATAATAATGTAAACAATTAGAAGAGAACATAATATTGGTAAGATAACATTTACCACGAGGTAATTTTCAATTCAATACCCTTCAGATGTGATAATTGAAAGTAACAACACATATAACATGAAGATAATAGAATTCATGAAAATATATATCCATTTTTTAACTATATATACAACAAAATTAATTTGTTGTTAATATGAAACTTATCTCCCAAATGTAAAAAATGAGATAAAAATCTCATAACATATGATTCCTTTTATATGTGCAGTCTTTAAACTCTTATAAAGTGGGATGAAATATTAACAAATTTTAGTATAACCATAATAATATTTAAAATATCACTTATTATCATTTTATAATATATTATTATTCATTTTTTAATAACCATTCATTAATTTTATCATTTTTTTGATAAATTCCTCATTTTTTGAGTATATTTTAGCTAGTTATTTTTATTATTTTTAAATAGTTCCTGATTTAGTTATAAAAATGATTTAAAAAATAATTTTTATAATATATATACACATTATATATGTAAATATATAAATCCATTTTGTTTTGATATTGGAATTTAAATCCAATTATCATGTAGATGTTAGGTCGTATGTAAGTAAGAATGCTACTTATATTTTTCTTATTTAATATATAGAAATGTAAATGATATATATACATATATATATTAATTATACAATAATATTTTTTTCTCATATTTCACATGTGTTTAATAGATACTTCCTTAATACATTCAACGCATTGCGTGAATGAATTACATCACTTGGTAGAGGCGGTTGTCCCAACATCCACAAACAATGTAATCATATTCCACCAACATGTAAAGCAAAAGGATATATATTATATGAAATATAAATACAAATATGTACATCATAAAAATTATATATATCATATATAAACTATAAAGAAATAATTATTGAAACCATTAATGTTGGTAATGGATGACCAATTGACATTGGTTCGCGAGGCATTAGTCGGTTGCACACAAGAATGATGATTGTTTATCCTATTTGATAAGTGGTTGTAAAAGATTCTATAGAAATATTAGATAAAAAATATAATTATATTTAAAATATATATTTTATTAAGGAGTATTGATATAAAAATATTTTAATTTTTTGAGAAGTAACAGAAACAGAAGTGATCATTGAATAATGTTACCACTTATTTTGTTAACTCATTTTGTTTTATACCAAAAGAGTTACGTGGCATGCCTTCTTCCAGATTTTAGGCTTCTGGTATGACTTTAAATATGTTTTTAACTTACATAAGAAGTGATTTTATGATCTAGTGTCTTGAGAGTGGTGAATAATGGGGGTGGGGGTGAGTTCCTTTTTTTAGAGGAAGAGAAATTTAATTCTTGAAAATATAAAAAGGTAAACACTATTGAGCGGTCTCCAATAAATAATGATCACCGAATAATGAACTATGTTATATTATAGGGAGTATATGTGATATATATTTCCAAAAAATATGTTATTGAAATGTTTCAAGACCAGTTTTTCCTTATTTTTAATCATTAGTCCCTTCGTTATGATTAATTTAACATTAATCACTGCAATTAATTTTATCTACATTCAAATGTAGTTATGTTTTAATAAATTATTTCCCATTGTTAGATATTATATTTACCTTTATTACTAATATCTAATAAATTATTTCAATTTCTATTCAATAATGTGAAAATACTAATTGAAATTTAATCTTGAGGTGAGACGACAAATTGGGTATTTAATCTAAAAATGCTCAAAAGATAAATGTTTTTAATATAAAATAAAAACATGAAATTGATTCAAATGAAATAAATTATATAAATTTATTTATTATTAATCAAATTTAATATTTATATTAATATAAAATATAATTTATTTAGAAAAATAATGTAGAAGAACAAGTGGTTTTAAATTAAAATTCAGTATATTTAAGTATTCCACAAAAAAATAAATCTTCTCAGAAAAATAAGAAAAATTAACTATAAATTAAGTATTATGATAGTATTTAAAAAATAATATTTATTTTAACATATAATAAGTAACAATTTTTCATAATTAATTTTAGAAACACACATGCTATTAAAAATAATCAAAATTACAATATTTGGAAAAATTTATTTTTAAAGAATAAAATTGGATTTATTATTTTGTAATTTCTATCCAATATATAGAATGAATATAAAAAATATTTTTGTGAATATATTTTATATATATTTAACTAATAAAATTCACTAAAATAAATTTATTTTTTTATTACGATAAAATACATTTGGGACATAAAAAGGGTTTTGTATAAAATCAGTTCCATTATATTCACATGCTTATTATATTCAATTATAATTAATTTTTAACCAATTAATTAAAATATATATTAAATAGGTCAGTTAAAAATATTAGTAACTATTAATTTCATTTATAGTTTTTATGTTATTATATTATATGATAATATATTTATAGTATATTTTTTTGGAAAAACATGGTCTTGCATGTAGTGAAAAACTATCGAGAATAGTTATTATCACATTTAATTAAAGATAAATCAGTGTTGAATTAATTTCAAGATATAATATATAGTTATAGATAATATACAATATATTATAAATTCTCAGTATTTTATATTCCATTCTATGCTTGGTGTTGTGTGTCTTAAATTTTACTAAAAATAAGGCACATACTTTACAATTTTGGGGCATTATATTATCCCAAACATAATTAAATTGGGTCCCTACATTATATAATTAATATCAGTAACTGAGGGTTGATATTTTTTAAAAAAATTATTTAAAACCAACATCATACATAGGTTCAATAACACAACTCATTAATAATATGAAGACAGAAATGTGAGTGTATCCTGAAAAATAGTATTCCAATTATGTGAAAATTAGTGAAAACATCGATATGGAAGAGAAATATAACTATTGTGTTATGATAGAGAGTGATAGATAACATGTTCATGAAATGATATAGACGAAAAATCCATGAAAAATTGGTTTGAAAAATTTTCATTCATATCATAAATATTAAGATAAAAAGAGAACATTTTTGTTTGATGAACCTTTTCCTAGAGTGGAGGATTTCATTCAATCTATATAAATTTAAGAAAATATAATAACATGATAAATTTATATTTTATAAGAAAAATTTATCCATTGGTTTTACTTGAAATATATACTGATCATTTATTAGAACATGTAGCAACATAGGGTAATTTAATACAATAACATCAAGAACATTATCCAATGATCACCTTAAAAAATTTAATTAATTATTATCCATTCTGAAGATCATGATCTATAAAATTAGAATAATTTAAATGGTATTTAGTTGTATAAAATTTTCATTATCCTAATAAAAAAAATAGTTAACCAAAAATCATTATACCAACATCAATAATATATTATTTCATGTATATCACTTAATCATGGGTTTCCCAAAATCATTATCTAAAAACTAATGCGGTTTTTATGGTAAAATTAAAAATATGATCTCAAATTCTTAATTAAATATAAGTACTATAACATAAAAATATAAAAAAAATATTATGATGAGTAAAACCCCAATAAAATAATTTTATAAAAGATTTCATATATCCTTATGCAGAAGCACATTAATCATTCAACTATGAATGTCTTAATATGAAAATATCGACCTCGATCCCTCATCCTCATATGAGGTATAATTTATTGATTCATGAGAAATTCATTTTACTTGTTCCATATTTCAATATAATTACAAAACAAAAAATTAATATGTTCCATTTTCCCATTTCATTCCTTTTCCTAGGGAATATTTTCTTCAATCATATAAAAAACTATGAATCCCTTAACAAATTTCATAGGATTATTTTTTCCACAATTATGAAATTTTATATAATACATCATTCTTTTCTTCTCCTTTAACTCAATCCCCTTTTAATTTGATTTAAAATATATTTTCTTCACTCTTATTCATTCAAATCAATAGGTCACGCATAATTTCTTCTTTTTCATTTTAGAACAACAAACTATTTCATCATACGATAAATTGTGTTGAGATGCCCATGCCCATCGTATAATTAACTTAAGAACATAAATTAAAGGGTCAATATAGCATTCTATTTTACATATAAATTCCTTACAATACATTTCTACCCCTGTAAATGTTGTTTCATACACAACAATAAATTAAGAATACTTTTTCCTTAAAATAATGACCATTATCTTCATCACATTTTGGTGTTCATGAGGGATATATTTTTTAAAAAATGTTTCCTAAAATTCATTCCCACTCTTGAGTTATATTTTATCTTCCACCCTATAATTCAAGATCAATGTCCACCCTTGAGCAGCATCAATATTTAAAAAATACCTTACATTGTAACATTTTCCTTCAAACCACATCTCAATTCCATGAATATCTTCTCTAAATACTTAATCTATTTCTATGCCACCATTGGATTAGTAGTACCACAAAATGGTGAGGGCCTCTATAACATAATGTGATTCTGTATCATAGAATATTTTTGTGGAATATTATTATTCATCCATAAAAGGTTATATAGTATAACAAGATTAATATTCTCTAATATATCTATAATATGTATTGTTATAATACCATCAATAAAGGAATTGTAAATATTGAAACCCCTAAATTTGAAATTATTATAAATAATGTTCTTCCTTCTATCAATTATATCTAAAAATATTTATATAAAAAATTATCATGAAAATTATAAAATTTTTAAACTTTATGTATTGTGTAACACTTAATATAAATGGACATGTTCATGCATATCTGACATCATAATCATAAAAATGATTTTTTGGGGAGACATTACTTTCAAATCCTTTATAATTGGTTGTAAAAAAATGAGATTGATAATACTTGTCCCCACATACAGTGTGAAAATAGGTTTACAACAAGTCCTTTTTTATGTATCATATTAAACTCATGTTATGATCGACTCACCTTCTTTTAGTTTTATCCTCTTTGAACATCTATGATAGAAACACACCCACTCGTAGTATCGAGACAGTGGTATATATATTGGAGAACCTCAATAATCCCCACCCTAACAAAATTTATATATGTTTTTATATAATTATCCTCAAATTATACCACAATATTATGATCCCTAATATACTTTTTCATAAATCTAGTTTTAATGTTTTCTACTAAACTTCATCTGATACCAACTCCAATCCTTAACCCCAGATTCCCAAAGCTCGGGCATAAAATTATGATATATACCATATTAAATGGAATAAAATCTATAAGTACAAATTATTTTAGTAGTTTTGTATTATAGTATTACATAAATGATACCAATATTATACTAGGAAGTATAAAATACAAACATGATACATAATAATAATAAATAAACAACATCATTGAAAACCCATTCAAGGATTCATTTTTGTAATATGGGGAAAGGTAACACAATATTGGTGATCTCAAACTCCATGTAAGGTAATGTAACACCCCGAGCTTCCACGATACACTTCTCATTCAATAATGCAATAGCTTGCATTGTACGCAACTTCGCGTTCTAACACACCGCAACTAATCAAAGAAGCTGTTATGAATAGTAATACCAACTTTTTGAAATTATATTAATTTTATAATTCAAAATTTACTTCATTTTTGTATTAATAAAATCTAAATTAGCCTATGTTGAATTTTTGGTATTTTTCTTAGAACTTCCAATTCTTTATGAATAGTGAAAAATACTTAAAATAAATTTTTTAATCAAAATAATTTATTGTGATAATTTATACTATTGAGTTGTTTTAATGTATAATTAGAATATATTTTTACCATTTTATCCAATGTTGTTAATAATAAATAATTTTACTTTGAAATTAGACATAAACAATTGTCAATATTTTGATATATATTGTTTCTTAAAAACACGCTAATTGTTGTGACAATGGGAATTAATTATAAATTTTTTTAATGAAACTTATATGTTTGTAATTTTGTAAAATAGACATCATTTTTTAATTCGGAATATCAATTATTGTTTAGGGTGAAATTTTGGAATTGTTCTGAAAAACATCAATTTTTGATGAATAGTGAAACCACTAAGTGGTAGTTAAAAAACTGATTTTTCATTTAAATGAAACATTACCACTTCTATGATTTGATTTTCAAAAATCTGACATACATGTTTTTCATTAGGAAGTAAAATGTGATTCAATGGGATTAAAATAATTTTCTGGTAAATAGTAACTTTTATGTTTAATTAATCGAGATTAAAGGTAATTAGTGAAATTTAAGGTAAAAATGATATTATAAAAATATGAAAATACATTTACACTTATACTACCCCTATTTTATGTGTCATGGCTGACTAATACAATCCATGGGTCAACTTGGGGACCCCATAGAGCCACTTATGTATGAAAATGACATAAATAACTTTTAATTAAAGTTAAAAAAAATGTCACAAACATAAGATGTTTTACTAAAAAAAAATTTAAATGGGGTAATAAAAGTAATATTTTTTACTATAAATATTAATTAGAAATATAAAAAGATTTCCTACATCATTATATTTTTTTATTATTTTTAGACATTAAATAAATTAAATTATTTATGACACCATAATGATGCAGCGATTACCTCATTAATTAATGATTTAAATAAAATGAAAAGATAATGTAAAATCCAAGGCTTAAACTTGTCAAAAACCAATTGTATGAGTATATTTTGAACCCTTATCACCTTATCCTAGAATTATATAATTTTTGGACCTATAAAATCTGAATCTCATTATATAATAAACTAACATTTCATTACTTTCCAAGAGTGCCCCTCCCCTCCACTTATAAAAGCCCCAACCACTACCACCTTACTCACACTTTCAAAGCCTTTTGGCTGAGCCAACCTCTTCTAATATACTCTCCCAAATTCCCTCCCTTACTCCTAGTAGCCTCCATTTTGGAATAATTCTTCCCAAGGTAGCCTTTGGCTCAAATCAAAAAAGTTTCCCGATTTTAAGGTACTCTCTTCTCTTATGTTATTTTGTTTTATTTTTCTTATCCAACCCCATAAACTCATTTTATTCAATTATTTTTTAACAAAAACAGTATCCTAAATATACTAGGATATTGTTATAAGAATTATTCGAGCTACACTTAAACACACCTACATCTAATGGTTAAAGAACATACTGTTTATGTGGATGGAGAATTTCTGACTCACGAAATGATGATTGTTCAACACTCATATAAAACCTATAATGGTGGCCATTTTGATGAAACTATTTTCATATATTATATATATATTATGTTTATGTTTCCATTATCCTTCTGTATTTCTTATTTGTGGCATACTTTATGATTTCTATTACGGGTAAATGCGATAATTTCATTTTAGGAAGTGCGGACTACCGCTCCCTCAAAGTGATTTGAATCATTAATGCCATATTTGGGATATAAAAAGGATGGATTAAATGTTATTATACATTATATTATACTGGAATTATATTATACCTTTAAATAATTATATCTTAATTCCATTAAATATGAAATATAAATGAAAGTAGTATTCATGCGTATGTAGGGCTTACCGTCTCCATGAATGGTGCATTTCATTTCTTACCTCTAAAAGTTATGGAATATTATAAATTCATGTATATAATGGATATATATGAGATATATGATATAAATATCATGAATATAATTTTGGATATAATGGATATATCACCACATGAACAACATGTAATTATAAGAAGTTTATTTTTGAATCAAGTACCAAAGATCGATAAAACGACCGTTATTAACTTAAATAATTACATAATATTCATAACATGGTAATAAGTGATATAAAAGGAATAATTAACTTGGAATAGTTTCTTAAGAAGGTTGATATTATATCGAGTTTATTATTCAGGAGATCAAAGAATGGTCGAGTGAATTCAGACACGAGGTAAGGGAACTTCTTAACCCAATTTCTATTCTTTGGGTTAATCTCCTACTTTCAAATTATGTCATGATATTATTATATCCTATCTTGTATTTGTAATTCAATTATGTTTACATATAGTGAATAAAAATAATATATCTATTTTATTTAAAAAAATGATCATTTTAAGGTACTCTGTCTCAATCTCCATTCATTGAGGCATATTTTGTTTTATAAACAAATTTCATTTATACAGTGTATAAACCCCTTTGACTTTTACGTTTATTCAAAAAGAATATTTTTATATGAAGCGTTTTACAAAATGACAAAAAGGAATGTTTTTCTAGTTGTATGTATGAGGCGACAACGACTTCTCCGCCGTTGTAACCATTATTTGAGTTTCGGCTTCCTCTACAAACTATAACTTTTTTTAAAATGAAAAATAAATACCAAGTTTTAATTTTCTTTTATATAGGTATTGAAAATGGTTTTGATAAGGTTTTTATTATATCAATGTGTTGTATTGATATCTTGTGATTGAAACGTGGAAATGTTATGTTTCCTTTATGCACGTTTTATGTGATACGATTCTGTTATGGTTTATGATATGTTTAAATCTGCTCATATGAGGAATACATTGGACTTAATAAGTGACGGGTGGAGCCCGCTATAGCTCATCGATGCATAAGTAGGTCTCATGAGACAAACTACTGTCTTGGCACGAGGCCTTGACAAAATCTTATTTGTGCTCTTGGCACGAGGCCTTGGCTACGTGGTTATGATAGTATGGCATTAGGCATTCCATCATTATGAAATTGGTTATTGATATTGCATTGGATTATTTGACTAGTAGAATATCCTTGCGAGTAAGTAAATGGCATTATTTAATTTTATTTTTACCATATCATGCTGAAGTTCAAGTTTAAAAAGGATTTTGTTTTAGTTATACATTGCCTTAAATGTTTATGTTAATATATGAAATCTTATGCTATATTGTTATCCTTACTGACCATCTGATCTCACCCCTTTCAATGTTTTAATTTTTCCAGGATGTGAAGAAGTATTTTAGTAATGACCTACAGGGATAGTCTGAAGGAGATATGAGTGTGGAAAATGGATACAATGTTATTGTAGTTTTTCACTTTATGATTTAATGTAACATTTATGAATGTATCTAGTGTTTCCAAGGCTACTAAACTAATCGGTCTTTCAAGACATGATCTTTTGTGATCATGCCAATGTTACGCAATAATGCACCGACTCTGGGAAACTGGGGTCAGGGCATTATAGATGGTATCAGAGACAGTTTAGTACTAACCTAGGAAGCTAGATTTTGATAAACTCATATTAGAGCCCATAGCCCGAAGATAGACTTTGAGTATTAGTATAGAATAACTTCCTAGAATTTTGGTTTTATATAGATTTTGAGAGTTTTCTGAGAAATACATCCCTGTCTGGATACGAGAAGGTAGAGGCAGCTCTGGCATAGATGTACCAAGGGGTAAAACCCGAGAACACCGCTTTCAGCTAGACTCGAACGGGAACTGGTGCAAGACAACGGGCCTTGCTGCACTCTTGGTTACGACACTCCCGGGGGATATGCCTAGGATAATTCTCGTTTTCTTTACAAACCAATATGAATGGTTATGAGTATATAATTCCTTAAAGAAAACATTTTTATGTTTATGGATTATATCAATAAATAGTTCAATTTATGTTAAGTATTTTATAAGTATGGAATTATGTATTTTGAATCATAAACTAATCTAGTTTATGCCATTGTTGAGAAATGGAGCATAGTGGAAGTAATGGTAACCGTATCAATGAACGCACTACATATAGGGATTTCCCTCCTGCTCAAGGTAATTATTCTGGATCTGGAGATACAACTGGTGCTGATCAACTTATTAACATACTGGGACAACTCACTCAGGTTATGAATAATAACCTTACTCGTATAGATCACCCAGATCCACCACATGGAGGATCAATGTTAGACCGCTTCATGAGGCAACAACCGCCAACATTTAATGGGGGTACAAATCCATTAGTAGCTGAGCAATGGATAAACTCCATAGAGAAAATATTCCATGCCTTGGGGAGTAGTGAAAGGGAAAAGGTTATCATGGCAGTTTACCGCCTCACTGGAGATGCTGATCAATGGTGGTCATTGATTCAAAATACAAAGGAAGATGATGAAGTATTGAATATAGAATGGAGGGAGTTCAAAGATCTTTTCTTAGAAAAGTACTTTCCCCATGACCATAGAGCAGATATGGAAAGGCAATTTCTGAGTCTAAGGAAGAAGGAGGATGAGAATGTCGCAAAGTATGAGTCTAACTTTACACGGTTATCGAGGCATGAATCAGATTATATACGTAACACAAGAAGTAAGATTTATCGTCTCTTTGATGGGTTAAAACCAATTCTCTGTCGAGCCTTAGTGTCACAATCCTTCTCTTCATATGAAGATATTGTCTCATGTGCGATCATGATAGAAAAGGAATTCTTTAAATCTTATGATAATATAGTAAAGCAAGAGAAGAAGAGAATGGTGGAAAAAGTGACATATAAAGGGAAAAAGTGAAAGAAGGATTTTCCATTATGCGATAATTTTGGGAAGAATCACCCCTGTACTTGCCTAAAAGGAATGGGAGTTTGTTATAAATGTAGAGAAAAAGGTCACCAGAATCGTAATTCCAAGAGAAAAAAAGAGGTTATCAATGTTGAATGCTACAATTGTAGGGAAATGGGGCATTTTGCAAATGAATATCCTATGCATTAGGGAAACTTACCTCAGAATAGGCCATGTAATGAAGGCCAATCTCATGCAATTACTACAGTTGAAGTGGAATAATTTATGTATTAGTGATTTTGGACTCAAGGATTATATTTTGGCTATCAGAATAATATGATATATATAATGATTGTACTGCAGTACTTTTTGATATCCATAATTTTTTAATATGATGAGGGAAATCATATTTTTAGTATGTGACAATAAGAGAAACATTACTTTGTTTAGGGAATCTAATGTTACAATTGATTTTGGAATTTAAGGACCCTTCAGAGAATGTCTGGACGGAGGTATTTTGGATAACTATAAAGGTTGGAATGGATTAAGTTGATCTTTGGATAGTATTGTTTAAGGTTAAAAAATTTCTAAAATTTATTTTTGGAATATTATAATACTATAGTTTTAGGAAAAGGACAACCTGTAGGGTGGGGCATAACCCGTCATGTCGGACAAAGCTGCAGGAATCGAACCCAAAGTCCTATTGTGACAGGCCTTTATTACCTACAACTAGCGTACAAGAAGTCCCTAGTTATTACAAAATAGTTTTACTAATCTAAATGGTATGTGTTAATATTTGGAACCTTATACAATTAGGATAAATAGAATATTTTTGAGTTTTATTACATTGTAGAGTGAATGATGGATTTGTGGTAAAAATATATTAAAGAATGAAAGTCTACATGAAAAGTATGTATATTACCTTACGTTCATAGTAAATCTCCTAAATAAATTCCTCAACTTTAAAAAAGGTAACTTAAAACAAAAACGTTGTCGGTTAACTTTTCCAACTGGGGATTCAATGTCTATTTAACCAATCACAATTTTGTGATTTTTTAAAAGTTAACATTCTCCTAATCCAGTTTTCTAAGACTCTCCATCAGACCTTGATGGTTTGTTTTTCTTCCATATCCATATTTTCATAGAATCCTAGTATGGGCTATCTCGGGTGACCTTTATACTTATCTTTCTATCTTATAAAGATATATTTTTATTAACCCTATTTTCTGATGTGGATTTTCCACAATGGTATTTTCTATTTTCAAACTTTTATTGTCAAAGAAAAATTTCAAATTGCGAGGACGCAATTTATTGAAGGAGGGGAGAATGTAACACCCCGAGCTTCCACGATACACTTCTCATTCAATAATTCAATAGCATACATTGTACGCAACTTCGAGTTCTAACACACCGAAACTAATCAAAGTAGTCGTTATGAATAGTAATACCCACTTTTTTAAAATATATAAATTTTATATTTCAAAATGGACGTCATTTTTGGATTCAGAATATCAAAATTAGCCTATGTTGAATTTTTGGTATTTTTCTGAGAACTTCCAATTTATTATGAATAGTGAAAAATACTTAAAAACAACTTTTTTAATCAAAATAATTTATAGTGATAAATTATAATATTGAGTGGTTTTAAAGTATAATTAGAATATATTTTTACCATTTTATCCAATGGTGTTAATTATAATTAATTTCACTTAAAAAATTAGACCTAAACAATTGTCAATCTTTTGATATATATTGTTTCTTAAAAACACGCTATTTGTTTTGACAGCTGGAATTAATTTTTAAATTAATTAATGCAACTTATATGTTTGGAATTTTTTAAAATAGACATCATTTTTGAATTCAAGATATCAATTATAGCTTAGGGTCTAATTTTGGTATTGTTCTGAAAAACTTCAATTTTTGATGAATAGTGAAACCACTAAGTGGTAGTTAAATAACTGATTTTTGGTTTAAATGAAACATTAACACTTCTGTGATTTTATTTTAAAAAATCCAACATATATGTTTTTTATTAGGAAGTAAAATGTGGTTCAATGGGAATAATATAATTTTCTGGTGAATAATAACTTTTAAGTATAATTAATCGCGATTAAAGGTAATTAGTGAAATTTAAGGTAAAAATGATATTATAAACATATGAAAATACCTTTACACTTGTCCAACCCATATTGGATGTCTCATGGACGACCAAGACAATCCATGGGTCAACTTGGGGACCCCATGCAGCCACTTTGGTATGAAAATGACATAAATAACTTTTATTTAAAGTTAAAATAAAAATGTCACAAACATAAGTTGTTTTACTAAAACAATTTTTAAATGGGTTTGTAAAAGTAATATTTTTTACTATAAATATTAATTAGAAATATAAAAAGATTTCCTACATCATGATATTTTTTTTATAATTTTTAGACATTAAATATATTAAATTATTTATGTCACCATGATGATGCAGTGATTACCTCATTAATTAACGATTTAAATAAAATGAAAAGATAATGTAAAATACAAGGATTAAACTTGTAAAAACCCTATTGTATGAGTATATTTAGAACCCTTATCACCTTATCCTAGAATTATATAATTGTGGGACCTTTGAAATATGAAACTCATTATATAATAAAGTAACATTTCATTACATTCCAAGAGTTCCCCTCGTCTCCACTTATAAAAGGCCCCCACCACAGCCACCTTACCCACACTTTCAAAGCCTTTTGGCTCGGACAAAATCTACCCAAATACTCTCCCAACTTCCCTACCTTACTCCTAGAAGCCTCAATTTGGTCATAATTCTTCCCAAGGAAGCCTTTGGCTCAAATCAAAAGAGTTACCCGATTTTAAGGTAATGTCTTCTCTTATGTTATTTTGTTTTATTTTTCTTATCCAACCCCATAAACTATTTTTATTCATTTATTTTGTAAAAACACCAGTATCCTCAATATACTAGTATGTTTTTATAAGAATTATTCGAGAAAAACTTACACCAACCTACATCTAATGGTGAAAGAACATACTATTTCTGTGGATGGTGAATTTATGCCTCACGAAACGATGATTGTTCAACACTCATATAACACCACTAATGGTGTCCATTTTGATGACAATATTTTAATATATGATATATATATTATGTTTATGTTTTCCTTATGCTTCTGTATTTCTCATTTGTGTCATACATTATGATTTCCATTATGGTTAAATACGATAATTTCATTTTAGGATGTGTGGACTACCGCCCCCTCAAAGTGATTTGAATCGTTAATGCCATATGTGGGATGTAAAAGGGATGGAGTAAATGGTATTATACATTATAGTATACAGGAATTATATTACACTTTTATATAATTATAACTTCATGCCATTTAATATGAAATAGAAATGAAAGGAGCGTTCATGCGTACGTACGGCTTACCGTCTCCATGAACGGTGCATTTCATTTCTTACCTCTAAACGTTATGTAATATTATAAATGCATGTATATAATGGATATATATTATATATATGATATCAATATCATGAATATAATTTTTATATAATGGATATATCACCACATGAACAACATGTAATTATAAGAGATTTATTTTTGAATCAAGTACCAAAGATCGACAAAACGACCATTATTAACTTAACTAATTACATAATGTTCATAACATGGTAATTAGTGATATAAAAGGAATAATGAACTTGAAAAAGGTTCTTAAGAATGGTGAGATTAACTCTAGTATATTATTCAGGAGATCAAAGATGGTCGAGTGAATTCGGACACGAGGTAAGGGAACTTCTTAACCCAATTTCTATTCGTTGGGTTAATCTCCTACTTTCAAATTATGTCATGATATTATTATATCCTATATTGTATTTGTAATTTCATTATGTTTACTTATAGTGAATACACATAATATATCTATTTTATTTTAAAAAAATGATCATTTTAGGGTACTCTGTCTCAATCTCCATTCATTAAGGCATATTTTGTTTTATACACAAATTTCTTTTATACGGTGTATAAACCCGATTGAATTTTACGTTTATTTAAAAGGAATATTTCGATATGAAGCGTTTTACTAAACGACAAAAAGGAATTTTTTTCTTGTCATACGTATGAGGCGAAAATGACTTCTCTGCCACCATAACCATTATTTGAGTTTCGGATTCCTCTACAAGCCATAACTTTTTTTAAATGAAAAATAAATACCAAGTTTTAGTTTTCTTTTATTTTGGTATTGAAAATGATTTTGATAAGGTTTTTATTATATAAATGTGATGTATTGATCTTGTGATTGAAACGTGGAAATGTTATGTTTTCTTTATGCATGTTTTATTTGATACAATTATGTTATGGTTTATGATATGTTTAAACCTGTTCATATGAGGAATGCATTGGACTTAATAAGTGACTGGTGGAGCCCGCTATAGCTCCTCGATGCATCGGTAGGTCTCATGAGACAAACTATTGTTTTGGCATGAGGTTTGACAAAATATTATTTGTGGTCTTGACATGAGGCCTTGGCTAAGTGGTTATGATAGTATGTCATTATTCATTCCATCATTATGAAAGTGGTTATTGATATTTCATGGGATTATTTGACTAGTAGAATATCCATGTGAGTAAGTAAATGGAATTATTTAATTTTATTTTTTCCATATCATGT
Organism: Viscum album; assembly: GCA_963277665.1. NCBI lineage: Eukaryota > Viridiplantae > Streptophyta > Magnoliopsida > Santalales > Viscaceae > Viscum > Viscum album. The sequence continues at coordinate 1,222,694,635 of OY728136.1, read as the reverse complement.
TTAAGATCAAGTTTAAAAAGGATTTTGTTTTAGTTATACATTGCCTTAAATGTTTATGTTTATTTATGAAAGCTTACACTATATTTTAATCCTTACCGAGCATCTGAGCCCACCCCTTTTAATGTTTTAGTTTTTCCAGGATGTGAAGAAGTATTTTAGGAATGACCTGTAGGAATAGTCTGAAGGGGATATGAGTGTGGATAATGGATACTATGTTATTGTAGTTTTCACTTTATGATGTAATGTAACATTTATGAATGTATCTAGTGTTTCCAAGGCTACTAAACTAACCGGTCTTTTTAGACTTGATCTTTTGTGATCATGCCAATGTTACGCAATAATGCACCGACTCTGGGTAACTGGGGTCAGGGCGTTACAGTTGGTATCTGAGCCAGTTTAGTACTAACCTTGGAAGCTAGATTTTGATAAAATCTAATTAGAGCACCTAGCCAAAAGATAGTCTTTGATTATTAGTATAGAAGAACTTCATAAAATTTTGGTATTATAGAGATTTTGTGAGTTTTCTGAGCAATACATCCCTATCTAGATACGAGAAGGTAGAGGAGGCTCTGGCACAGATGTACCTAGGGCTAAACCCAAAAACACCGCTTTGATCTAGACATGAATGGGAACTGGTGCACGACAATGTGCCTTGCTGCACTCTTGGTTACGACACTCCCGGGGGATATGCTTAGGATAATTATCGTTTTCATTACAAACCACTATGAAGGGTTATGAGTATATACTTCCTCAAAGAATTTTTTTTTATGATTATGGATTATATCCATAAATAGTTCAATTTATGTTAAGTATTTTATAAGTAGGAATTATGTATTTTTATACATAAACTAATCTAGTTTATGCCATTGTTTAGAAATAGAGCCTAGTGGAAGGAATGGAAACCGTATCAATGCACGCACTCCATGTAGGGATTGCCCTCCTGCTCAAGGTAATTATTGTGGATCTGGAGATACAATTGGTTCTGATCAACTTATTACCATACTGGGACAACTCACTCAGGTTATGAATAATAACCTTACTCGTATGGATCACCCTGATCCACAACATGGAGGATCAATGTTAGACCGCTTCATGAGGCAACAACCGCCAACATTTAATGGGGGTACAAATCCATTAGTAGCTGAGCAATGGATAAACTCCATAGAGAAAATATTCCATGCCTTGGGGAGTAGTGAAAGGGAAAAGGTTATCATTGCAGTTTACCGCCTCACTGGAGATGCTGATCAATTGTGGTCATTGATTCAAAATACAATGGAAGATGATGAAGTATCGAATATGGAATGGAGGGATTTCAAAGAGCTTTTCTTAGAAAAGTACTTTGCCCATGACCATAGAGTAGATATGGAAAGGCAATTTCTGAGTCTAAGGATGAAGGAGGATGAGAATGTCGCAAAGTATGAGTATAACATTACATGGATAGCGAGGCATGCATTAGATTATATATGTAACCAAAGAAGTAAGATTTATCGTCACTTTGATGGGTTAAAACCATTTCTCTGTCGAGCCATAGTGTCACAATCCTTCTCGTCATATGAAGATATTGTCTCATGTGCGATCAAGATAGAAAAGGAATTCATTAAATCATATGATAATATATTAAAGCAAGAGAAGAAGAGAACGGTGGAACAAGTGACAGATAAATGGAAAAAGGGAAAGAAGGATTTTCCATTATGCGATAATTTTGGGAAGAATCACCCCGGTACCTGCCTAAAAGGAATGGGAGTTTGTTATAAATGTGGAGAAAAAGGTCACCAGGATCGTAATTCCAAGGGAAAAAAAGAGGTTATCAATGTTGAATGCTACAATTGTAGGGAAATGGGGCATTTTTCAAATGAATGTCCTAAGCATTAGGGAAACTTACCTCAGAATAGGCCAAGGGATGAAGGCCAATCTCATGATATTACTACAGTTGAAGTGGAATAATTTATGTATTGGTGATTTTGGACTCAAGGATTATATTTTGGCTATAATAATAATGTGATATATATAAGGATTGTACTACAGTACTTGTTGTTATCGTTAAGGTTTTAATATGATTAAGGAAATCATATTTTTAGTATGTGTCAATATGAGAAACTTTACTTTGTTTAGGGAATCTAATGTTACAATTGATTTTTGAATTTAAGGACCCTTTAGAGAATGTCGGGACGGAGGTATTTTGGATAACTATAAAGGTTGGAATGGATTAAGTTGATCTTTGGATAGTATTGTTTATGGTTAAAACATTTCTAAAGATTATTTTTGAATATTATAATACTATAGTTTTAGGAAAAGGACAACCTGTAGGGTGGGGGATAACCCGTCGCGTCGGACAATGCTGCATGAATCGAACCCACAATCATAGTTTGATAGGCCCTTATTACTTACCACTAGCCTAAAGGAAGTCCCTTGTTATTAAAAAATAGTTTTACTAATCTAAATGGTATGTGTTAATATTTGGAACCATATACAATTAGGATAAATAGAATATTTTTGAGTTCTATTACATTTTTGAGTGAAAGATGGGTTTGTGGTAAAAATTTATTAAAGAATGAAACTCTACATGAAATGTATGTATATTCCCTTATGTTCTTAGTAAATATCCTAAATAAATTCCTCAACTTTATAAAAGGTAACTTAAAACAAAAACGTTGCTGGTTAACTTTTCCGACTAGGGATTCAATGACTATTTAACCAATCACATGTTTGTGATTTTCTTATGGTTTACTTTCTCTTAATCTAGTTTTCTACGACTCTCCATTAGACCTTGATGGTTTTTTTTCTTCTATATCCATATTTTCATATAATCCTAGTATGGGCTATCTCGGGTGTCCTTTGTACATATCTTTATATCTTTTAAAATTATATTTTTTTAACCTTATTTCCGATGTGGGTTTTCCACAAAGGTATTTTCTATTTTCAACCTTTTATTTTCAAAGAAGAATTTCAAATTGTGAGGACACAACTTATTGAAGGAGGGGAGAATGTAACACCCCGAGCTTCCATGATACACTTCTCATTAAATAATGAAATAGCTTTCATTGTACGCAACATCGAGTTCTGACACACCGCAACTAATCAAAGTAGACGTTATAAATAGTAATATCCACTTTTTAAAATTATATAAATTTTATATTTCAAAATGGACTTAATTTTTGGATTCAGAATATCGAAATTAGCCAATGATGAATTTTTGGTATTTTTCTGAGAACTTCCAATTTTTTAGGAATACTGAAAAATACTTAAAAACAACTTTTTTAATCAAAATAATTTATATTGATAAATTATAATATTTAGTGGTTTTAAATTATAATTATAATATATTTTTACCATTTTATCCAATGGTGTTAATTATAATTAATTTAACTTTGAAATTAGACATAAACAATTGTCAATCTTTTGATATATATTGTTTCTTAAAAAAAACTATTTGTTGGGACAACGAGAATTAATTATAAAATTAATTAATGAAACTTATATGTTTGTAATTTTGAAAAATATAAATCATTTTTGAATTCGGAATATCAATTATATCTTAGGGTGAAATTTTGGAATTGTTCTGAAAAACTTCAATTTTTGATGAATAGTGAAACCACTAAGTGGTAGTTAAAAAACTGATTTTTCGTTTAAATGAAACATTACCAATTATGTGATTTGATTTCCAAAAATCTGACAGAAATGTTTTCCATTAGGAAGTAAAATGTGGTTCAATGGGATTAAAATAATTTTTTGGTGAATAGTAAAGTTTAAGTTTAATTAATCGTGATTAAAGGTAATTAGTGAAATTTAAGGTAAAAATGATATTATAAATATATTAAAATACCTTTACACTTGTCATAACCCTATTGTATGTGTCATGGAAGACCAAGAAATTCCATGGGTCAACTTGGGGACCTCATGGATCCACTTTGGTATGAAAATGACATAAATAACTTTTATTTTAAGTTAAAATAAAAATGTCACAAACATAAGTTGGGTTACTAAAACAATTTTTAAATGGGGTTATAAAAGTAATATTTTTTACTATAAATATTAATTAGAAAGATAAAAATATTTCCTACGTCATGATATTTTTTTTATAATTTTTAGACATTAAATAAATTAAATTATTTATGACACTATGATGATGCAGCGATTACCTCATTAATTAACAATTTAAATAAAATGAAATGATAATGTAAAATCCAAGGCGTAAAACTTGTCAAAAACCTATTGGATGAGTTTATTTCGAACCCTTGTCACCTTTTCCTCGAATTAAATAATTTTGGGAGCTTTAAAATCCGAAACTCATTATATAATAAAGTAACATTTCATTACTTTCGACGAGTGCCCCTCCTCTCCACTTATAAAAGGCCCCCACCACTACCACAAACTCACATTTTCAAAGCCTTTTGGCTAGGCCAAAATCTTCCCAAATACTCTCCCAACATCCCTCCCTTACTCCTATAAGCCTCAATTGGGGCATAATTATTCCTAAGGAAGCCTTTGGCTCAAATCAAAAGAGTTACCCGATTTTAAGGTAATGTCTTCTCTTATGTTATTTTGTTTTATTTTGCTTATCCAACCCCCTAAACTCTTTTTATTAATTTATTTTGTAACAAAACCAGTATCCTCAATATACTATTATGTTGTTATAATAATTATTCGAGCTACACTTACACACACCTACATATAATGGTTAAAGAACATACAGTTTCTGTGGATGGCGAATTTCTGCCTCACGAAACGATGATTGTTCAACACTCATATAAAACCTCTAATGGTGGACATTTTGATGACACTATTTTCATATATGATATATATATTATGTTTATGTTTTCCTTATGCTTCTGTATTTCTCATTTTTGGCATACTTTATGATTTCCATTATGGGTAAACGCGATAATTTCATTTTAGGAAGTGCGGACTACCGCCCCTTCAAAGTGATTTGAATCGTTAATGCCATATGTGGGATGTAAAAAGGATAGAGTAAATGGTATTATACATTATATTATACTGGAATTATATTATACCTTTATATAATTATAATTTCATTCCATTAAATATGAAATAGAAATGAAAGTAGCGTTCATGCGTACGTACGGCTTACCGTCTCCATGAATGGTGCATTTCATTTCTTACCTCTAAACATTATGGAATATTATAAATGAACGTATATAATGGATATATATGAGATATATGATATCAATATCATGAATATAATTCTGGATATAATGTATATATCACCACATGAACAACATGTAATAATAAGACTTTTATTTTTGAATCAAGTACCAAACATCGACAAAACGACTGTTATTAACTTAAATAATTACATAATGTTCATAACATAGTAATAAGTGATATAAAAGGAATAATGAACTTCAAAAAGGTTCTTAAGAAGGTTGAAATTAACTCTAGTTTATTATTCATGAGATCAATGAACGGTCGAGTGAATTCGAACACGAGGTAGGGGAACTTCTTAACCCATTTCTATTCTTTGGGTTAATCTCCTACTTTCAAATTATGTCATGATATTATTATATCCTATCTTGTATTTGTAATTTCACTGTGTTTAATTATAATGAATACACGTAATATATATATTTTATTTAAAAAAATGATCATTGTAAGGTACTTTTTCTCAATCTCCATTCATTGAGGCATATTTTGTTTTATACAAAAATTTATTTTATACGGTGTATAAACCCCTTTGAATTTTATGTTTATTCAAAAGATATCTTTTTATATGAAGTGTTTTACTAAACGACAAAAAGGAATGTTTTTCTTGTCGTACGTATGAGGCGACAACGACTTCTCTGCCGCCATATCCATTATTTGAGTATCGGCTTCCTCTAGAAGCCATAACTTTTTTTTAAATGAAAAATAAATACCAAGTTTTAATTTTCTTTTATATTGGTATTGAAAATGGTTTTGATAAAGTTTTTATTATATCAATGTGTTGTATTGATATCTTGTGATTGAAACGTTGAAAGGTTATGTTTCCTTTATGCATGTTTTATGTGATACGATTATGTTATGGTTTATGATAAGTTTAAACATGTTCATATTAGGAATGCATTGGACTTAATAAGTGACGGGTGTAGCCCGCTATAGCTCCTTGATGCATCGGTAGGTCTCATTAGACAAACTAGTGTCTTGGCACGAGGCCTTGAAAAAATCATATTTGTGGTACTGTCATGAGGCCTTGGCTACGTGGTTATGATATTCTGGCATTATACATTCCATTATTATGAAAGTGCTTATTAATATTTCATGGGATTATTTGACTAGTAGAATATCCATGTGAGTAAGTAAATGTCATTATTTAATTTTATTTTTGCCATATCATGCTGAAGTTCAAGTTTAAAAAGCATTTTGTTTTAGTTATACATTTCCTTAAATGTTTATGTTTATTTACGAAAGCTTCCGCTATATTTTTATCCTTACTGATCATCTGATCTCACCCCTTTCAATGTTTTAATTTTTCCAGGATGTGAAGAAGTATTTTAGGAATGACCTGCGGGGATAGTCTGAAGGGGATATGAGTGTGGAAAATGGATACTATGTTATTGTAGTTTTTCACTTTATGATGTAATGTAACATTTATGAATGCATCTAGTGTTTCCAAGGCTACTAAACTAATCGGTCTTTCGAGACATGATCTTTTGTGATCATGCCAATGTTACACAATACTGCACCGACTCTGGGTAACTAGGGTCGGGGCATTACAGGTAATATAAATAAGATGTAATAATTAATCAATAATAATAAATTGATATGAAAAGGAAAATAAATGAGAACACATTCAATTTAAAGAACTTGATAAGGCTCAATCAATACGATATATTTAATAATTGAAAAAAAATGATTTGATAGATAAAATGAGAATGAAATTCAACTATAAATAATTTCAATGAAAGAATTATATTTATAATAATAACAATAAATTAATTCTTAAAATATGAAATGATTAATTTTTGGATGCCATGTTTACAAGGTATATAGTATATTTACTATCAATACCATTCACAAGAGGATTTCCAATATCGGGTAGAAACCCATCTATTCATCCCACATATTTGTATCGTGAGACTACCAATGCATCAAAAGGGTTAAATTAAATGTTTCCAAACCAATTTCAAGACAATCTATATATTTCCATAGATATGGAATTTTTTTAAAATTCTTGAACAAAGTGCCTTATCAAATATTCATTGTGAGTAAAAGAAATGGATTTACCAATAATTTCAGAACCAATAAAATTACATTCAAGTACAAACAGAATATATATATGTTATAAAATTTAGGAAATAATATTACCCATCACACAAAATATTTTATATCAAAAATATAATTTTTATACAATAGATAATGTTCATAATGAAAAGACAGTTTCTTGAAAAAGTTAATAATAAAAAAAAATGTGTGATCACAAATATAAATTTTACAACAAGGAAATATTCTGGTCAAACCCAATTGAATGAGAGAATTAAAAATAAACTAAAATACCTTCAAGATAAATAGATTCATGATATAATATATTATATGGGGTAGTAGATACACTACAAAAAAAGGAGTAACTGATGAATATGGCATTTATCTCAAATATACAAAAATAAAATGAAAATCTCTTACCGCATGCATATTTTTAGATCTATAGTATTTAAAATCTTATATAGTGCATTAAAATCTGTTAATAAATTATACTAGGAACATAATAATATTTATAAAATCCCATATTTTTTTATTTCAACATATTTTACCAATATTTTCAATAAATATTAAATTTTTAATTGTGTTCTGTGTTAATTTCCTAGTTTTTTTAGTATATTTTTACGTGTTAATTTTTTTACTTCATACTTATATCATGATTCCATAATATATAAGATGTTAAAAATGATTTAAATATTATATATATTAATTATATATTTATTTATATTAATCCATATATTCATATATTTGAAATGAAATGCACCATTAAATGATATGGTAGGTCGTATGTATGCATGAAGGCTACATCAATTTCATTGTCATATTAAACATAATGAAAATTAAATGATATATATGGAATAATTAAATTATTTATTTTGTTTAATATATATCACATATGTATATTAACAAAAGTTTTAATACGTTCCATGCACATTGTTCATGAATGACATCGCTTTATGGATGCTCTAGTCAACACATCCACAAACCTTTTTATTATATCCAAAAAATGGATAACATAATTTCATGTGTTATATACAAACAAAAAATTAATAGATTGATCATATATAAATTTTAAATAAAAAAATATTTTATCATTGAATTGTGGTAATGGAACTATGTAGGACATCGGTTTGTGAGTCGGTAGTCTTCTATACAAACGAATTGTAGTTTCAAATACTGAATGATGGATGTGTGTGAATTTTTATGTATAACTCTTATAATAAACACATATAAATATATTTTAAGATACTTAGGATATGATATTATAATTTTATAAAAATAATTTAATGTATGGAGGAGAGAATGAAACTAATGTAATTGCTGAACAATGTTACCTCTTATTTGGGAAACATTTTTTGGTATATAACAAATGACTTCCTTGAATTGCATTATTCAAAACATGATACTTATATGACTATTTAATGGAATTTTATAGTTTATATTGGATGAATTTTTATAATAAAAATTTCATTATTGGTGTCAATATGTGGGAGGGATGAGTGCCTCATTAGAGTGGAGGATGATTGGCATTCTTGTAAATATCCATAGAGAAACACTATTAAGAGTTATCCCATACATCATGTGACTCCAATAATGAACCAAAGATCATGAAAACATAATATATAGTATATATATGTACATATATTAGTTTTTTACCATGTTCCTATTTTATTTGTAGTCATATGTTTAATGTTTATTCCATCATTAAAATTTATTTTAACTTAATCAATGTGGTGAATTTTAACAGCAGTCACAATTTTTTTGGATAAAGTCTAACAATACAATATTAGAAATAAAAAATTATGATGAATAAATATATTTAATTAATTTTAATTAATAAAATCATATACATGATAGAAATTAATTTAAATGTAATCCTACAGACAAGAAGAAATTAAATTTTGTCAATTAAAAATGATTAAAAGATTGAAATATTCGTATATTCCATTTCAAGGTGAAATTGATTATAATGAACTAGATTTTATTAATTGATTTAGTATTGATGTAATGTGACTATCAATGAAATTAAAATTTTAATTTATTCATATAAATAAATTAGATGAAATACAAGTACTCTATTAAAATTCAACATTTTCATTATTCATTAAAAAATAGAAATTCTCCGAAAATAACCGAAAAATCACCATAAAATAAATATTTCCTTTAATTTTCAAAAAAAAATGTTTATTTTATAAAAGAAATATTAAAAAAAATTAAACTTAAATTTTAAAACAGTTTTTTAATTAATAGTCGACAAAATTAATTTTAGAAAAATAAAAAATTTTAGCAAAAAACTATATTTCCCTGTATTATATGCCTATAAAATATATTGGAGGAATATTAAAAATATCTAATATAATATATAATATATTTATTTATTTAATATCATTAACTAAACATAATTATTTTATTTTAATAAAATAAAATTCCCTTGATGAATAAAAAATGTTCTTATAAAATGATTTCCTTTATATCAAATTGGGTCTTATATTCAATTAAAATCAATATATTACAATTGAATTGAAAAAATATATTTTCATAATTTGGTTATTTATATTCATGAATATCAATTTCATGGCTAAGAGAAATCTTATTATATTAAATAGTAATATCATAATAATATAATGTTGTTCTGTAAAACATATTCTTGCATGTTACATAAACTACCGAAAATTTTTTATTCTTGCATGTAATGTAAGGTAAATTAGTTTACCATTCAATAAAATATATATAATATAATAATTTAAAATATGTAATATATCGTATTGTTTTTGGATGTTTTATTTTTTTATACTTGGTGTTGCAAGTCTTAAACACTATTAAATAAAATTATCTTAAATTAAATCATCAGGGTGATACATTTATAATATTAAATTATATTTTTAATAAATTTTAATATATATTTACAGAATGATATATCTATTAATATATTTATATACATTAAATAATTTTAATATTTATATTTTGAATAAACACATTATTATATTTTGAACATTTTTCAATTTAAAACCACAACATTTAATCACGTTTGTGGGATTAATTTTAATTTAAAAATTAAAAATTATGTGAATTGAATTTGAAAATATGGATTCCATATTTGGAATAATAAAAAATTCTTATATAAAAATTTTTTATCCTAAATTTTTTGAAACATGTATTTTGAAAACATTAAAATTTATTTTCAACAGCTATGGTAAAAATGTGTTTACATTGGGGTTAAACTAAGAAGATAATTTTATAAAAAACCTTCCATATTGTGAAAATATTATATGTAAATATTTTCACACATACTCTCCAAAATAGACCATGTATTATTTGGAAATTTATGACAAGTGAATAACATTATAAATTAGAATTATATTTAGAAATTTCCATGTAATTTTAAAAGAACATTTAATTTACTCACATATAGTTAAGAACTCTATTCCCTCACTTATTCACACCTAACAAAACATTTTCTCCATATAAACTATAAATTCACCCAAAAAAGCAGTTAATAACATTTTATAGCTGGTGGTCCTCTGAAAGGGACATCCCTTGTGTTTTAAATAGAAGATCCAATAGAGGTTTCTCATAAAGAACATAATTATCTTAAAAAAATTCATTATTTTATTATTACATTTTTTGTATTCAATATTATACTAACAATAATAATATAATAATTCATGTATCTTAAATATAATAATCAATCATTATGTTTTTTCATCGAATTTTATTTCTCCTCTTCTAAAAAATGATTTAAAAAATCATAATTCATATATACAATGAATAACAACCCCATGTAGTGATGCCATTTTTTCCATTACCTTATATCAAGGTTGGAAATAATAACAGATTTACAACACATATAGTTATGATATAATTTTAACTTTTTTATTTTAATATTACATATAAATTCTTATGTTCTATTCCATTATAGAGTAAATAATGTTTCTCATGTGAATAGGTGACTACTTCATCATGAAGCGATGTGATTCATCATTCTAATAGACATTATAATGAATTTTATAAAGAAAATGTTAAGGAATATATGTTATTTATATGGGATGATATTGAATCTTAAAAACTAATATACTACCCACTCTAATACCATTTTAATTTTTGAGGAAATTATATCATCGATCATGCATCGATATGGCATAATAGCTGGAAAAATTGATTTGACTCATATTCCGTGAACAACTATTAAGAAAGATTCAAATTATGTATCAAATGAGTAATTATGATATTTTAAATATTATTATATTTCCATATATTATTTATATAAATCCAATATATTATAATGAATAACATTTATATCAAGAAAAATGGAAAAACTTGGAAATCTTCACCCAAATCATTGAATGTAATGAATTGTTACTAATGAATGACTAATAATATGTTATAAATGGATCACACATGATATAATATATAATAATAATGTTATGTAATAATTTAATTACATTTTTAAAATAATGAGAAAATATTTGAAATCATTTTCAACCAAAATTATATGTGGTGTAAAGGAATTCTTCCCAATTTCCAATAATTAAGGGATATTTAATTTTTATTCCAATATTTTCATTTATATGGTGTAAATACTACCCATAGAACAATTTATTTCTATTCGGATGTATAAAAATTTATGTAAAAATATTTTTTAGAGAAATTTTTATGAAAAAATTATCATGTTATTTGTTATTGTAGAATAATTACATTTCATGTAAGATCTATGGGAAAAAATGCCATTACATGGCCATGAAGACCCATATTTCTATCCCAGAGGCATTTTAATGAATAATACTTCAACAATTATTGGTCTACTACTATATATTCATTTGTACTACCATTGGGATAGTACGTGATACATCTCCTACCACCACCACAGTATCAGGATGGCTACAATTCCATGATTTATATGGTACTTTATTAAAACCATGATAATGATTAAGAAATAGTAATCCCTAAGGGGTTTTCAACCCTTATCTTTGATATAGTAGTACATGGTGATTAACACCAAGAAAAACCCTGAAAATTTTTTTTGGACCATTTCAAATATTTTCCAGGTCATCCTCTTGCTGGTGAATTTTTAATCATTTTGGAATCATTATAATTTTATTAGATTCATTTAAAAATACGTATATTAGGTTATATTAAATCAGTAATATAATATATATTCTAAAATTATAGGTGGAATTAAATATGATTTTTATTGTAGTTTTTATATATATAATATTTGTATTCTTATTAATACACATAATATATTCATTGAAAAATTCTCACTTCAAAATTAATGTCATTTTTTCGGATTATTTCACAGTCTCATTCTAATTTATATTTTTTATTCTTGGATTTATATTGACCAGAATAATTTAATTGTTTTCTAATAATCCCATTTAATTTTATACTGATTATTCAAGATATTTTCATGAAATAATACCATTTTTCGACTCTTCACTATTAAAAATAATATCTAAAATATTTTAATGATAAAATTCCATTATTTTTCTCTTTGGTCATAAATCCATATTCATTCAAAACAACGCTTTGTAAAAAAAAATTCAAGCCTTTTTACCCATATAAAGATTTTTTATAAAAAATATTTTTACTAAAATTTATTTCTTTCAATACAATTTCAAAGAAATGTTTATTTATTTTTTAAAAACATTCCATTGAGGATTTTATTAAAAAGATAAAGGGAATCAATATTTTAATGTGTACAACATAGATTAATGTTCTTGGACTTACAACCACTAAAATGTTTTAAAACATTATTTATAACATCCAAATGTTATTAACAAATATATGTAATTTAAAATTGTTTTTTAAAACATTTATTTTTAAAATTTTATGTTCAAATTAAAAATGATATTTCTCATAATTATATATTTTATGATCTTATTAATGTATTTTTATTCCTGAAGGACAAAAATAGTTGATTTATACTAGAATTGTTATAATTTTTATTGATAATGAGATTATTATTTCTATGGATGTTTGATTATCATTCTGGATATGGAAATCAATTATATTCACATTCATGATTAACTTTTCCAGTCATTAATATAACCCTTATTTATTCACTATAATTTCATCATCATAAATTAAATACCCCCCAACCCATATCAATAGTTGTAGATAATATAATTTGATAAACCAAATATAATTTTCACATATGGTCGTATAAATTAAAATAAAATGATGATATTCTGAATTCCATACTATATATGATTATTTCATGATAATGAATATTTTTATTTTTTAAATCCAATATTCAATATATGAAGAATGATTGAGACCTACTATTAGGGGTGTGGGCTAATATAATACAGAACCATGACGAATCGGTAGGTCTCATGAGACAAATAAATATGCCAACATTAAATGAGTTCATACATGTAGATTATACTATTTTTTGAAATGTTTTGATAGTGTAGGTATTATGATTCATGATAAGATAGATGTATATAATTTATCATTTCTCCCATTACTATTTCATTTATTCGTATACCTAAACATTTATTTGATATTAACTATAGATGTATTTCATTATCATTTACAGATTAAATTATATGTGTTTTATTTTAAATATCATTCCATATTTCTAAGGCAAAATAATGTTATGATGGTAATGTCATTAATTAAATGGTATTTGATTGTTCAAATTTTGAATTCTATATTTACTATTTTTTTAACACCAAAAGATTTTATGGTATCTCACTTATTATGTAAATTCAATTTCATCAATAGATTAGGTTACATAATACAACAAGCATAAACAAATGATAAAATATTATTATTTCATTGAGATATTTATCACATATATATTTGAATGAAAGGAAAGAATTATAATTAATAAAATCAAAACATATAGTTTAAAAATTTATCTTAGATGAATTAATTTATTTCAAATTAATTAAAATTGAGAGCACAATCTAGTTGAACATAAAGGATTTTTTTATAGAAACATTATTTTTATTCCAATAATTGAATTTTATCATAAAAAATATAATTAATCACTACATTAGAAATTTATTAATGAAATTTTTCTGATATATTTTAAAAAATGTTTTTAAATTCGAAAATATAGTTTTATTTGATTAATATATGAATAAATCCAATTTTAAGCATAAAAAAAATTTCTACAAACAAAATTTGGTGCCATTTAATTGTGCACCTATTTTATATATAAATATTGAATCTTTTATAAAATTTATTTGAAAAATTATCCTTTATTTTTAAAATAATTTATCACAATTATATTATGCTGAATTTTCGGCATTTTCTAGATTGATTCAATTTTTTATGAAGAGTGAAAAATCATACATATTTATTTAAAACTGACATTTTATATAAATAATATATCATTTTAAACTATATTTAAAATTAATTTTAACATATAATTAGTTAATTTATAAAGTAATAAAAACAATTTATTTTGTTTTAATCAATTTCACTTTGAAATTAGATATAAAAACTTTTCAGGCTTTAGAAAATTTACAATTTTAAAACTAGTTTTCATGTTGTGTCTATGGGGTGAATTTTAAATAAAATTTGCACAATTCGATAATATTAATTTGGTAAATTATATTTCACATATAGAATAATATATTCAAATTTATTTAACAATTTATTTATAATTATATAATGTAATAATTTTTTTATGTTTAAATTTTTTTAATGCAATAGAGGTAAAATAATCTAATGTGTTAATATTAAAAGGAAAAGGATAAAAATACATAAAATTTGAAACATTAAATTTGTTTTTGAGGTTATTCTAAACCCTAAAAAAATTATTATAAATATCTATGTAAATAAATTCCACATCAATGTTCATAACTTTAAATAAAAAATAATAGTTATTTAATCACTTAAACCCACATATCCTCATGTATAAATTACACACCTCCCAAGCCCATTTCGGATCAAAATCCATGAAGCATGTAAAATAATTACCAACCTATCTCTTAATATCTATAACCATGTAAATTAAAATATTTTCTAAAGAATTGAACAAATCTATAGTTCTCAAGGGAACCTCAAAGTCGGTGATATTCATGAGGTCATTTTTTAAAACACCTCTATTATTTTCATTTCTTCTTCTACAATATCATCATATATGTTATAAATAAAAGAATAATATTTATATAATTATTTAAATACATGAAATATTTTTTTGAAGTTAATATCTTATATACACCCCTTTTATTACCACCTATTATTCAATGAATCAAAGCAATTGTCAAAATTAACCATGTTAATCCTCTTTGGGAATAATTATTTTGTTCATTTACCATTATGGCATTCATTGATGGTAATAATAATATTTTTTTGTTATATAATATTTTATTCAGTATATGATGATCAGTTTAATTTTTTTATCCAATATAAACCCTTAATATTAAATTAATCAAAACCTGTTCATGTTGTTGTGAACAACCGCCAAAATAAATTAATTATTTATCATTATCATATTAACAGATAGGAAATCATCATGTTTGAAATCAAAATGATATAAGAGACCATTAATACTATATAAATTAAATTAATACCATTAAATTACAATTATTGTGTCTCATTGTTATTTTATATGATCATCTATAATTATACTCTTGAGAAATGATCAAGAAACCATGAATCAAAATCACCCCAAAACATGGAAAATAATGACATTTTACTAATATAATGGGGAACATGATTTTATAAAATCAACACAAAATTTAATATAAATATTTTTTTATTTTTTTATTAAGATAAAAATATTTTTTATTACAT
Organism: Viscum album; assembly: GCA_963277665.1. NCBI lineage: Eukaryota > Viridiplantae > Streptophyta > Magnoliopsida > Santalales > Viscaceae > Viscum > Viscum album. The sequence goes on along the minus strand of OY728136.1, from coordinate 1,222,678,687 downwards.
TTTATAAAAAGTTCATGTTCATGCCACAAAATTAAGCATGGTGTAATAATGTATTCATCTCAAATTTCCTTATTATGTGTTATATTCCATATTCTCTACATATTTATTATGCATGTTGTACATATATCTATATCATTGATATATTATATAATGAATATTATTATATTCATGGTATTAAATGTTCCATTTGATAATGATTCCTTATATGGGGTATACGATTCGACTAATTACAAATATTAAGGGGTTTCATCTCAATCTTTATTCCTATGAGAATTATTAGTAATTATACAACAATTCAATTATATGCGAGGTATATATAATCCATTTGAAATTTAATACCATGGTTTATTTATTAATCATGAAGTTTCATGATTCATGTATATTTATTTCTCCAAATTGTATTTTACATGAAAATTACCAAGTAATAAAATGTATTTCTGAATATCATATTTTTTGTTTTTAACATTATCTAAAAAGAATAACTTTATTGTAATAAATTATTATTTTACAGTAAATTTATTTTAAATATCCATATTCTATTATGATGGAATTTTTATAACCTAAACCATATTCAATTTTTAACATAAAATTTCTACTCTTCAGGTTTTTTGATTAAATTTGGATATATTAGAAAAAATATCTATTATTCGAAAAAGATATGTGACGATAAAGAGCGTTGTAAATTAATTAAATATATTATTTGATATATGAAAAATTATTTCGAATGAAGCTATTGGTGGGGAGTGGTTATTAATATCCCTTTGAACAATCATTAGTCTCATGGGACGAATCCATTGGCTATGGCTAAATGAGGTTTTACCAATAAAAAAAATCTAGTTTGAATTTTATTAAGCGTAGTGGAAAATTTTCTACACACATGATATCTAATAATAAAAAATTTCTTATATTAATAATACAATTTTTATTTTATTGAGTATTTCCTCTATGAAAAATTCATTGAATACATTTGATTCTATTTTTATTACTTGAATGAAACATGTTTTTAGTTATTTACCATTCCATTTTGATTATTCTCATTGATTTTAACTTATAACATTATATGTAACCCTTACTGATCATTTGATCTTGCCATTATTTTTTCGTTCTCCCATGTATATGAAGAATATATAATTGAATAAATTTTTAATGATGTAGATAATTATATTTTTTATTTATTATGATTTGTTTTCTCTATCTAATGTAAAATGGGTGTCATGTTTGTAATATAGTTTTCAAAAACTAATTAACTATGATTTCCATTGGGATTTGAATATTATAACTTTTCAAATGTAACAATATAATGTAAGGGATCCAGAATAAAAATTCTATGTTATTTATAGTAGGTATTAGAGAAATTTTAGAATAAATTTAGTAATTAGATTTAGTAAATAAAGTATTAGGGTCTATATCTATATATTTAACTTTAAAGATATGTATATATATATATTATCTCGCTATATTTTTGTTAATTAAAATAGGCAACCAAGAATAAACCTATGGATTAATATATTGTTAAAATTTCATGATTTATACATATTATAAATTATTATTATTGACTATTTGGTAGATATCAATGATTAGGGTTTTTTATACTGTGTTTTTTATTATGGTATATCAATGAAACTACAAGAAAATATGATCATTTGGAAAAATTTAGATAATATTTTGATGAAAATACAAATCAAAAAATTTTAAAAATGATGAATATTGGGATTATAATAATTTTTTTATAACATGCACATTATCCAAATCTTAGAATCACTAAATAAAAGAATGTCAGATTTCACTGAGAACTCACTTAGTAGAATCTAAAGAGAAAAGATGATTCAGTTTCAAGTATACTAAGAATGTTACTATATAAATAAAAATAGTTAAATGCATAGAGTAATTTTAATATGTTTTGGGTTCAAAAAAAGTATATAAAAAATATAAATTCATAGGGAAAATGAGAATTTTAGAATAATAGTTAACGTGTGGTGTTAACGATGGTTGAATAGTGTAAACGTGAAAAATAAGGGAACTGTTAAAATCAATATGCTTGGGGGATGACTAAAGAAGATATTCACCATATTCATACATGTAATGATTTTCATAGTGATTATGTTGAGACTATTAATGAAATATTAATGGAAGGAGGTGTTAAGGATATGATTGTAAAGTATAGTTAATAGTTTCATAATGATATATAATTATTAATGTTCTTTTATGTTTTGACTGAATAACTATTTTATCAATGATGATATTGTTTTACAAATCATGATATATATATATGTAATTCACCATATTACCTTCTTAATGATTTTTAATTATGTGATGAATAGTTTCAAAAAACAAGAGAAGTGAATATATTTTAATTTTATATCTAGAAAACCCATGATTGAGAGAAAGTAATTTTAAATATGTGGCTCATAATGAGATAACATTGAAAGAAAATTATATGGGATTGTAATATTGATAATGAATTTTTTTTCAGTTGATTATTATCTATACTTGGTATAATACAAGTTTGGATTTAAGAAATATATATGTGATTTTATTATTTGAATGATGTTTGTTTTAATTATGGTTGTAATGTGATCAATGTATTCATATATATGGATTTTGAAAATAAGATATGTGTGATGTTTTTTGGTAAAAAACAAATAATAAGTTAATTTTATAAATATATAAACCATACATATATCTTTTATGTATTTCAATTTTGGAGGAAATATATTAGAAAGGTAATACAATTCACGAATTATAGAATGGATTATGTTGAAAATTGGATTAAATAGTTTGAGGTTAATGTAAGATTTAATTTTTTGGATATCATTAGATAAACCATCTCACCCTGAACTGATATATTATTTTATTTTATTATTTTCTTGTCGGTGGTTCATTTTTTTAAGGATTGTATTTTTCCCAAATTTAAATTTTTTATTTTAATTGTTTAGGTTAAAATTTTGGCTTGTGCCAAATTTGTACACAGTTAGTATAAATTATATGCCTACAAGTGTAAGTCGTGTAGCTTGGTGTAATTTTCAAGAAGATGTGTACAAAATGGTTGGTGAACTATTTGGAAACTATGAGGCCAAGATCTGCAGGGTTTCCCTTATAGACATTTTCAGTACATGATTGGCACATTGTTTGTCAAACCATGCAGCCAAGCCATGCGAACTACACCAAAATTTTTAAACGTGAAATTTAAAATATACACTCCTACCATTTTAATCTTTTTTCATCCCCATCCATCATGGAAACATTTGACAGACCATAGGGTCTCTAAAACCCTCAACATTTGGTCTCCCCTCCTCTATGGTTGCTTCCTCAAAGATCAATGGTGAGTATTTTTGTTTTTTTATTCTATTTCCACCTCTATCTTTACATCTAATTATTTATTTGGTTTACCTTATGTTTTCAAACCATGGCTGCAGCCTAATGGTTAGGGTTAATGTTTGGTTCATTTTCCATTAGTTTTTGGATGTTTTTTTGGTCTGTATGGCATTTTTCTTCCTTCAATTTAATCTTCATTGCATCTGCACCCCATTGTGGTAGGTGTTTCCATTTTTTTCATTAGGATTTAAAACATATTTTCATTTGTTTCATTAATTAATCTTAAATGTTTTTTAGTATTTATATTACACAAGGTTAGTTCTTTTTTGTGTTTTCTTGATTGTATAATTTATTAAAAATTATGTTCGATGTGATCCTAATTTTTTTATATGTGTTTACACGTCAATTTTTTTAAATAAAATCGTATATGAACCTTTAAATATTTAATGGAATGATTTGGGTTGTAATTTACCTTAGAGATGTTTTGATAAATTGATTGGATTATTTTTGGGGATTTTCATGTGGAATGTGGTGACATTTATAGTACAGTTTAAATTTTGTTTGGGAAATCTCCGTCAAGTCCTTTTAAAAATTTATTTTCTTACATAATGAAATTATATGAAATTTTTTCAGTTTTCTTAAATGAAATATATTTTTTCTAAAAATTCTTTTCTTGTTTTAGGTATATATAATGTTATCTATTGGATGTGCATTTAAATGAGGAGGAAATATAGAACACTGCTTACAATTAATGATTCTCATTTCCCCTAATTCTCCATTTTCTTAAAATGGTATCATGATTTCTAAATAAAAATTATTCATTTTAGTGATCTGAAATTTTAACATTATATGATTTCCTAAATTTTTTGGCTCATTTGTCTTCAAATAATGTTTTAGTAATAAATTGAAAAGAGTAACAACCTAATTGGAAATTGAGAGGTGATTGGGTGTGCGTTTAAAACATAGTGACATATTTCCAATTGAAAATATAAAATTGTTTTTGATGTTGATTTGGTAAAAATTTGAATATGGTTTTCAGTAAATGCATTTAGATATGTAAAACCAATGTTTTGTTTATAAATTCTCATTTTTTCTAAAGAAATAGTTTAGTGTTCAAAAGTAATAGCTTGATTATATCCATTTACAATGTGATATATATATATATATATATATTTAGAAAATATATATGAGGTATTTATAGTTATGGGTTTTCATATATTAGTATCCACATTTCTGATACACATGTTCATTTATGGTTGTTAAGATTAGCCACACGTGTGATGGCCTCCTACTTACATAGTGTACTTTTACAATGTGTTCATGGGATTATTTAAGAGCATTGAGTGATAGTATCTGTCAATCCCTGATTATATGGGTTGTTACCTCCTAGATCACTATGATTCTAGGTGGGTTCTACCACTGGATTGGTCATATGAGAGAAGAATTTTGGTTATAGACATAAGGGATTCACTAATTGTAGGTAGGTTGTTTCTAATTGAGTATTTCCAAGGGTCACTATAGGGATGATTTGGATCACACATGGATAATATTTATTATTTCATTTATAATTTATATAAAATTTAGGTTTCATTATTCACTTCATTTTTCTTTTCAGAATAGAATGGAGTTATTTTCATGGAAAATATTTTTTTCTTTCGGGTTCCCAAATGTAAAACAATTATGAACAAATAAAATTGCAGAATGTTCCATTTTTGGAAGACAAGAAGTTTTATTGATTTTTTAAATGAATAAAATCATGTTTTCAAAAAAAAACTCAAAATTTTGTTAGTGGATTGTTCTTTGGATTGGAGACAGAAGTATTCATTGGTGGATCTCTACTTAGAAATTTAACTCAAACCATACTTGGAAATCTTGTTGTTAGTAGACACTCTTTATTTTGTAGGACATCTTCAATGTTTGCGTTCTTGGTTCACATGAATGTTGTTGGAGAAGTTTTTTTGGTTGATGGAGGAATTCTTCAGGTCCCATGAAGATTACGTTGGTAGAGGTTTGGTTTTTGTTATGAGTTTTAGTTTGTTTGGTTTTAGCTTTTAACTGAATCAGTCTATGAAGTTACATAAGGTTTAGTTATGGCCTTTACTACAGGTTCTATTTATTTTTTTGGAATTGGTTAATTTTAGGGTAGAATTCATTATAATTTGTTTTATTTTTGACTCCTAACAGTTGTTTTTGGCTAGTGGGGATGAGGAATTCCCTTCACCGACCGAATTGGGTGTCGGTCAAAAGGAATACTGACCTAGTTCATAAAAAAATGGAATCAAAGGAGATAGTTGTTTTTTTACATGTTGTCAATTATATTAGAGACTAGTAATGACGAGGCTCATGATGTAGGTTATGGGTCAGTTCCTAATCACCCCCACTCACGAAGAAACCTTACTTACCAGGGGTAGTGTGGGATTTGTGTCTTTTAACTTTGTTTTTGGAATAAGGAATGACAATAGATGAAAACCAGTTTCAGCTATTCATATCACATTTTTTAGTGATCCAAGTGATTTACATGATCCCATTTCAATATCTTCTTAGTGTTATCTCATATATGGTTAAGTTCCCACTACCATGTCACCGAGTTTGATATAGGTACAATTTTCATTAGATAGTTTGGTGTATGATGTTCTTCGTATTGGTTTTGGTTGGAGAATGTGTGATTTTAAAAATTAATGTAATTCTAAAATGTAAAATATTACATTAATATGTATTTAAATTGGTAATATGGGTTTTAAGGGAAATTCTTTTAGTTTGAAAATTTTGTTGATGTTTGGGTTTTAAAGAGAAATGGTTTGGGTGGTCATGTGGTATGCCTTTTAAACATTTTATCTTATGAGGGTATGTGAGTGGAAATTTTATATTGGAATAAATAAATGAAAATGGGTTAACACATGTGATATGCCTAATGGGATCCCATGTGTGGGTAATTTTATATAGATTCTTGGCCTTGTTTTTTATGAAAGATTTGATATAACAGAATGGTTTTAGAAATTTGGTTCTTTAAAATAATAGAATTTTTGTTGTGAAAAGATTCCTTGTATAAAATTAGTTTTTAAATTGAAATGAAAATTATTTTTTTAATGTGATTTTTTGGGGTTTTCATGATTTTTTGGCCCATAATATGGTTGTTTTTTTTGGATCAAGGTGTTTATTTTGATTGTTCTTTGGTTTGATGTTAGTTTCGATTTATGTTTTATATTTTGTTTCGAAATATTAAACCTAAAATGATTTCTAATATTTATAATAATTGATGCCCAGTTATTGATTCATCTTGAATGTTTCATGTCCTTTATGGTAATCATGGTATATTAGAGGCATTGAAATGGAATTATGATGTCGAGGGTGTATTTAGATCATTCAGAATCCCTAAAGATATCAGATTTCATGTGTTCCCAGGACTGCTTGGGGGTCTAGTTTTGTACAAATTTTTATTGACTGTCTGATCATCGATGGATGTTTGGATAAAATTGTAATTGTTTAATTCCACTTTCATCCAATTCATTATACCTAATGAGATGATGTCATTGTCTTTGGTGAGATGTATGATGTTCACCAAGGCCATTAGACCATCAAAGATTATGTTAATACTTTGAAGAGTTTCTTTCTTAATCTATGGATATAGTTCATCAGTATCAATTAGTTGACCATATTTTCATTTTTTTTCTTCAATATGATGTATTAGAAAAAATTCTATCATCCTGTGAAGTTCATCATGGAATGTTTGTGGGTGAGGAGTTCTTAACAAAATTTGTTAAGGGAGAGAAGTCTATGGAAACTAATGAACCAAATCAATTTTTTCATTAAAAAGGCTCCCCATCAAGAGAGGAACATTCCATGGAGGAACATAATCCCATGAAGTAACTATTTTTGGATCCAGCTTCTCAAACATTGAACCACCATCGCATGTGTTTCTAGTGCATCTAGTTCGGGAATTCGAAGGCATCTTATCGCATTACTTTGAATACATGTCATCGTTGTCGATGTTTGGGTCATATAGAGAAGTATTTAATGAATAATCCCCTGAAAAAGATTTTTTGATTAAGGGATGTTAGAGCCAGACTATGAGGTAAGATAAACTTTATTTTTTTGACTCCAGCTGATGGCCTTTGAGTGAAAAACTAGAACAGTTATGAGTTACCGGGGTTGGTGAAATTATAGCCTAGATTTTGTTTTGATAATTGGTATGAGAATGTTTAATGTTCATTTGTATGGATATTCTATAATTTTGAGTTCATTATTTCATTATAAAAGTGTGATGGAAATGTTCTTTAATAATTTATGAAGTTATGTTTATTTGAAAGTGTAATTCTAAATAAATTTTTTCATAATGTTTGATCAACACATATATGGGTTAGTTTTGTCTTATAAGTGATCATTAAAAAATTCATGAGACTTTTGGAATCGATTGATAGTGGTTTCAGTTATTTTGTTTGGATTTGGTTATTGTATTTTCCAGGATCATTCCCTATGTTTTTGGACCTAGATTGGGGGAGAATTTTGGGACCAAGTAGTGGTTTAATTAGGTTATGAATTTTTCATGTAAGTTGAGTTCTTATGGATGGGATAACCCTCTTGTGTTACCAATAATTATTATTCTATTATTTCATTTAGATAAATATTGTGTGACTAAGGATGGGAATGGTCACCCCAAGGTTCATTATTCTCCATGTTTTTAATTGGGCATTGATTCGTGTTTTTTATCCTTCAGTTGGGTGACATTATTTGAGAAGAATGCATATATAGTACGTAGAACTGTAAATCCCCGACCACATATAATATTTTTTTTATTCATATCATGGGTTTTTATCTTTTTGAATGTGTTTTTAGTTGATCTCCAACATAAATATTTTATGTTTTTATGTTTCAAGTATGTTTTTATCATGTGCAATGTTTATAAAAGTTTTGTAGAAATAGTGCACCATTCCTACAAAACAGTAGAAATTGGTTTCATTTTCAGGTAGAGGAGTTTGGAATGGATGGTTCACAGTTTGGAAACTATGTATTCATGCCATTAAGGGGTGTCCATTATTAATAGTGAAGGGTGCACGGTTTGACAAACCATGCATCCAAATTGTGCAAACTACCTAGAAATTATATAACATGTGATTTCTAATCTAACCTCCAATAATTTTAACCCTATTTCTCCCTAATCCATTATAGTAATATTTATAACCCAAATTGGTAATTAATCCCTTCTTAATTTTCTCCCCTACCTCTATGGTTTCTTCCTCAATGATCCAAGGGGCATTTTTTAGGATTTTCTTCCATATTCCCTTATTTCTCATCTATTATCCCTATTTATTGGGTTCTTATTTTGGTTTCCTCAAATATAGGATCCCAAATGATTAGTTTTTATATTTTCTTTATTTTTCTTTTTGATTTAGGTTGTGTGTCTGGTCTGTGAGGACTTTTTCATCCTTCGATTGAAGAATAATTGAATTCACACCCCACCAAATTAGTTGTTTCCTTGGTATTGCTTTTTGAAGCAAACCATTGGTGATGGGGTGGCTTATAAAAATTAATAAATTTTTTAAATTTTTTTAAAATACTCATGTATAGTTCATTATTGTTTTTTCTTAATGGTATAATATATTTAAAACTGATTTTGTTGATAAAATTGATTATACTTCTGTGTTCTCACATCAAATGATTTTAATAAAATGTTAAATAAACCATTAAATGTACAATAGAAGGATTTGGGTGGATCATTCCCGTAAAAATGTATTATTAAATTTATACAGCATTGGATGGGGATTGTAATGAACAATGAAGTGATTTTATAGTATGCATTAAATATTGTATGGAAAACACTCTATTTGAATTTTAAAAGCACGTGTTGGCACCTTCGGATGTTATATGAAATTGATGGGTTTTTTTGAAAGGAATGTAATGATTCTAGTTGTATATTGTGAGTTTTATGTATAAATTGAACGATCTATTAGATACCGGAACATCCATTTGTTCATGGAGTGCATGCAAGGTTGTGAATTCAAATCGATATGGAACTTATATAACATTTCCCCTAAAAGTTTCCAATTTTACACATTATTCTAATTTTATTAGTATGGTTTCATTATTTCAAATGGAAATTGTTTTTTCTATTTATATGAAAATGTAAATTTATATTATTTCTTTATGATTTGGTTGGTTTGGATTTATAACATTTTTTTGTTATAGAATTAAAAGAGTAACGGTCCATTTAGAAATTGAGATGTGTTTGGGTGTGTGTTTAGAACATAATGGCCCCATGGGGATTGGAAATTTAAAATTGGTGTTTTTGTTGTTTTGGAAATTATTTGTATAATTTTTTTAGAAAATTCAATTAGAGTTGTAAATTCAATTTCATGTTTGGAAAATTAAATGTCTTCTTAAAGAAAGAGTTGAATGTTATTACATGATGGCCCGATTGTAACCAATAACGATGTGATATATATATGTATATATATTGTGGGAACCTCTATAAGAAGGATTTTCCATTATGGTTTATCGTATAGTAGTGTCTGTGTTTTAGGGTAGGCATGTGACACCAAATAAATATAGAATGTATTCATTTTTAAAAAACATAATTTTATTGCACGATTTATTTTTATGTAACACCATGTTAAACATACACTAGACACAACAATGAGTTGAATGGTGTTACATATAAGGCCCATTTTTTCTGAACAATAGAATTTTAATAAAATATTATTATTTAATATAATTTATAACCTTGTTATTAAATATGTGGTTATTAAAAATAATCACCGCATATTGAATTTTAAATATTCTAGATAATTTTAACATTCATCTTATGTGTTTCTTAGAAAGGATATAATAAAATAATAAAAATTTTGAATAAAATGTGTATTTCTAAAAAAAACAGGTTTACCACCTTTTAATGGAAAAACCTTTTTAAATACAATATTTGACACTTTTATATATTCAATATAATTAAATATACATATTCATTATAAACAAGATAGAAAAACATTGTTCAAATGTTTTTGGTTGTTTATCTGATAACATCCATATTTTAATGAATATGAAATCGATACATTTTAATTCAAAAAGAATTTTTATCTAATTTATTAATATCTTAATATGATACATTTTATATATTTTAATATATAATAATCTTCCATGTTCATAAGTTATTTTAGTGATGTTTATTCAATTTAATTTTACATATAAATTTTATATAAACACATGCCAATTATTTCATAGTTTTTAAATTCTTTTGAAAATATACATTCTCATTTTGACAATACAAATTAATTTGATATTAATTTATTCTTATTTATATTTCCAAATTTTGTTATATTGATTCCGAATTTGGATTTATATGGTCCCAAATATGAATATAGATCTTTTTTCGTTTTGATCATTATGAATTGTAACTTTCAGAAATTGTTTTTCCTTGGATAATGGTATACATGGTAATTTAAGAGAAAAATAATAATATAATAATATAAAACTACAATAACTCATGTTTTTATCAAATTTTATTAGTCTTGGTTGAACCAAAAAATAATTATGCTAATCATTTTCTATTTGGGAGCCACATTGGTGTGATAATAACAAGTTATAATAATTATTTTAATTTAAAGAAAAATATAATATAAACATGTATTTTTTTTAATAAAAAAATTTTAATATTGTGTTACATAATTAAATACTAAGACTATAAATATTAATAATAAATATATAATTATTTCCTAAATTTAGGTTGTTTATTTATAAATATTATACATAAATAGATAAATTTATTTATGACCTAGTAATGATGAGGTGTTTAACTTATTAATTAATGATTCAACTAATTGATATCATAAAACAAATATAAATGAAATTTGAAATTTCTCATTCGATAAAAATTGTTTATGAATTATTATAACATTATATATATTACTTAGTGTAGTTTTTTTTAAGGAATCATGTTTTTGTGATATTAAAAAATAAATTACTAAATAGTTTCAAAATTGAAATTAATCTTTCTTTTAAAACAAACAATATTTTATAAAATGTTATAATAGACATAAAAAACTATGATTTGTCAAACTAAAATAGATAATACTAAAAATAGAATTAATGATCCAGTTGAGGTTCTAATGGAAATTTATAGTAACTATATTTACCATAAATCATAAAAATACAAGAATATATTTTTAAGAATTACATTAGTTAAATAAGGGTTAAATTCAAATGATATGGTTATATTTGTATCCCGAACTACTCTAAAACCATTTGGATCATGGTCTTTGGACCCATAATCATATTATAATTAACATATATCACATTGGAGCTATTATAATCCTAAAATCAATTTATAATAAAAAAAATTTCATTACATTTTTAAAGTGCCACACCTCCCTCTTATAAAAGGACCCCACCACTACCCACTTCCACCCAACTCTCAAAACAAATTTTTCTAGATAAACATGGACATATAAGATCCAAAAACCTCCAAACTCATTCAATTTTTACCTTTTTCAAAATTAAACTAAAGTAAAAAAAAATTCACAAACAAAAATGTGTTATCTGATTTAGAGGTAATGTTTTCTCTCAATCTTATTTTATTTGTTCTCATTATTCACCAAATAAACTATATTCATTCAATTATTTTATAAAAACACCAGTATAATAAATATAAAAGATTTTTTTTGAAATGTAATTTTCCTACACATAGACACACCTCCATCTAATAGATATTGAACACATTGTTTCTGTGTATGTCAAACTACTGCCTTACAAAATGTTGATTGTTCGTTTTTCTATTACCACTAATAATGAAGGCCATTATGATCAAAAATATATTTATATATGATTTATATTATATTTTTAATTTATCTATAATTATATAATTATTATCTATATCGTTCATTTATTCTTTCCATGTTGTGTAAATATGGTAATTTCATTTGAGGAAGTGTAGACTACTGCCCCCTCAGAGAAATGTGACTCGTTAATGTCATGCATGTAATGTATAAAGGATGGTTTTAATAAACATATATAATATATATAACATAGGGTTAATATCTGAAATATTATATATATATTGACCAGATAATTTTAAATCCTTAAATACTACAATGAAATGGAGGTAGTTTTCTTGCATAGGTATGACCTACTGTCTCCATAAATGGTACACTCCATTTATATTCTCCAAATATTATTAAATATTATAAATACATATTTACTGAATATATAAGGTGATTTATTCATATTTCCGGTTATTTTGATAAGTAAACCATGATATATTTAATAAGAACACCATATAACAATTCAAAATGTATATAAGAAATATAGTAAATTAACACTCAACATTAGTAATGTAATTAAAATGTGTTAAAAATATGTAATAAAATATATTAGTAAGTTTAAATATGATATTATGGTTATATAATAAGTTATTAATGTTTTTAAACCATTATACAATGGGATAAAAGAATTTCAGCAACAAGAAAACCAATGTTAAGGTATTTTTTCCCAATTTGTTTGGTGTATCACAATGTTATGAACCTAGTTCCTTTTATGTTGTGTATATAATAACTTTTGACTTTTTATATCTTTAATCTCATTATTTTCATGATATTATATTATTTACATCATCAAAATAATTAATAGATCTGTATTACTTGTTCAATATGGATATTTGATATGGTTTATTGTTCATTTTGGTTATTCAATATGAAAAAAAATTGACTGGTAATGACAGGTGGAGCATGAAAATTATATAGAACCTCAATATATTTATAGGTTCCCATGAGATAAATATGTTGGTAAAATGGGTTTTTAAACATAATTTTAAACCATCTTGTGAATGGTCATGACAGTAATTGGGTTTCATGTGAATAAAGATGACATCCATAAAGAATGTATTTCCCTCATTTAATTTCAACTATTATTTATCCATGATATTTTTCAGCAAATATATATGGATTTAGTTGATCCATAATTAATGATTTATGGCATTTTTTTTCAATTTATTACTTTCCCAACTACTTATTCCTTATCTTGGTCTGAAAATGGATGGTGAATTTAATAATTTACCTTTCAGTAAATATTGATTTATTATTTGTCTTGTTTTATTTACCATTATTGATCATTTGAATACAAGGTTATCATGTTTTCCCAGGGTCATCAATATGAGAACAATGAATAATATTTCAAGAAATTGTTTTATTTTAGTTTATTGTGCTGCATGTTTAATGTTGTTTCCCAATGTATTATGCGCATCATATATGTAATCTATATTTCAAAAACTGCTAAAATGTATGAATATTCTGGATTTATATCCATGTAATAATTTTTAATGAAATTAAAATTTTCACTAGACTTAGGTTATCTAGGGTCAGGGAATTACAATTGGTATCAGAGGAGTTTTAGAAAGTACCTTTGAAATTTGATTTAGATAAAATAGATTAGAAAAGAATACCCTATTAATGAATTTGATGATATCTTTATGTACTTGATATCAGCCATTATATATGGTAAAGGATATCTATGTGTAATCCAATGGAAAAATATATTGATAAGAATATGACGACATATAAATATCCTAGAAATTAGTTTTATTGATAATAACACAATGGTTTGTGTTTCTCACTTTGTTCGTTGTGTTTTGGTTAATAGATAGAATTAGAATGGTTATACATGAATGGAAATATTATTGATGATGAAGATACTAAAAAAGTTAAATTATATGATTTATGTATAATGTAATTATATATTTAATCCTAGTTAAAGTGTTAACAGTGAATTGAAATGATTAATGTTATTTTTTATTTGGATTCATGAATTATTACAACAATCAGTCTATGGTAATATGATTCTGGAGATATATAAGGATGGAACTATTATACTTATTCTTTATGATCTTTTCGGAATTAGATTTATAATTAATGATTCAATGGTGATAATATATTTTTAATATGAAAATACTAGCTACATTAATTTTATTTTGGAATTTTATGTTTAGATTGACATTGAAAATATTGAGACCTTTCAAGATAGTGAATTTGGATGGATGTATTTTGGTCTAGTCTTAAGGTTGGAATAGATTATGTTGACCATTGGATTCCTTTTTAATGTTAAATCATTTCATAAGGATATGTTTGGGAATTTTATAATTCCAAATTTTCTGAACAAGCATGGCCCGCAGGTTGGGTGACATCTCATTGCATTGGACTAAGTTGTGAGAGTCGAACCCATAAACAAAGTGTTACATGGATTTATTACTTACCACATGCCTATAGGAAGTCCCTATTAAATATAACATTGCTTTCATTATAATAGTGGTATAAATTTATTTTCTAAACTGTATACGATTACTATTAATAAAGTATCTTTTATTTTTATGTTTTTTGAAAAGAATTTGATTTTTTGATAAGAATTAATTAACAAATGAAACTCTACATGTCTATTAAGTATTCTTCCTTATGTTCTTAGACTGTGATGTAAAATAATTCTTCCAAAATATTAAAATGAACATAAAAAGAAAATATTAATCCTATTACTTTTCAATAAATCAAATAGTCCCTTAAATTCATTAGTATTTATAGCATTCCAGTTTTAAGTTTTTCAAAATAATGATACATATCTGTCTCCATCAGAACATGGTGGTTATATTTTCTTTTATGTTCATCATTTACATCAGGGAACCCTACAGTGTGTAATATCTCATGAAATATGTAAATCACTTTATTTATTTTAAAATGGTGGGATCATTAATCCATTTTTCAATGTGGGATTTTAAGAAGGATATTTTATTTAAATCCCGACCCAAAGTTTTCAATTAAGAGTTTAATTTTAATGAAACAATATATTAAAGAAGGGAGAATGTAATAACCCATGAAATTAAAACAACTTTAAGTATGAATAAAAATAAATTAGTTCCATGATTTCTTTTTAAGTAACACCCTGTTAAAATTACACTACCCATAATAATGAGTTGGTTTTCATTAAACAGAATGCCTAGTTTTACCAAAAAATAAAATATTAAAAATATTTTTATTTGATATGATATATAACCTAACAGCTTAACTAAATGTTGAAAATAGCATTTACCAAATTTTATATTTTATAAATTCCACATAATTATAAAAATCATCTTATGTGTTTCAAATAACTGAAATAATAACAAATAATTTTTTTTTGAATAATAGTTTTTTTTAAATGACGTTTAACCACCTTTAAATGGTGAATCCTTTTTAAAACCAATATTTGAATCTTTTATATTTTTAATTTAAAAAAAATAAACTTGTAATTTATAATAAGGACATAAAAATTTAGTTTGGATAAATTTTCTGTGTTTTTCTAAAAACATTAATATTCTAATGAATAGTTAAAATATCTGGATTTTAATAAAAAATTTCCTTTTAATCAAATTTATTTATATAGTTATATTATAATTTTAATTTATTTTCATGTATACTTAGATTATTTTTTATCATTTAATCTAATTATTATAATTTTATGTAGTTTTATATTTAAATTTATATAAAAACATTTCAATCTTTTGATGGTTTTCAATATTTTATAAAAAACCCTCTTTCTTATTTTGACAATGGGAATTAATTTTATATTATTTTTTCCAATAATATGATTTTGAATTTTTCAAAACAGATTCAATATTTGGAATAATATGATTTAAATTATGAAAATAGGTCTATATTATTTTTAAACATTTTTAATAGTATCTTTAGTAATTAGTTTTATTTAACAAGTGAAACATAATTTTGTTAATTTTAGGTAAAAATAATATGATAATTATAAAAAAATACAATAAAACATCTTTTTATCTCATTATATGAGTCATGGGAGACTAAAAAAATTATTATACCAAACATGGGGAATTTTGGAGCCACATTGGTCTGATAATGTCATTTTATAAGAACTAATTTAAAAGTAAAGACATATATAACATAATCATTTATCTTTTTAGTAAAAAATATTAATCTTGTTTTATATAACAAATATCATTTACTATAAAGATTAATTATAAATCGAAAAATATTTCCTAAATCATGGTATTTTATTTATATTCTTTATAATTTATATGAATAAATTTATTTTTACACGTTGATGATAGTGTGATTATATTATTAATTAATGATTCAAATAAATGATATTATAAATATCAAAATAAATAATATTTTAAAAAATTTATGCCATAAATAAATTTTAGGGATGATTATGACATGTCATATTTGAGTTAATTTAGTTTTATTGAATGAATCAAAATCTTATGACTTTAAACAAATCAATTACTCTATATTGTCAAAATTGGCATAAATGTGTTTAAAAAACTCTTTTATTAAATCATATAATAGTAATAAAAA
Organism: Viscum album; assembly: GCA_963277665.1. Taxonomy (NCBI): domain Eukaryota; kingdom Viridiplantae; phylum Streptophyta; class Magnoliopsida; order Santalales; family Viscaceae; genus Viscum; species Viscum album. Next base: position 1,222,662,044 of record OY728136.1, on the reverse strand, counting down.
ATTATTTGTCAAACTGAATTATATAATGATAAAATATTAATTAATTATTCACTTTATTTTCTCTTGAAATTTTATATTAACTATATTTACCATATAGTGTAAAATTACAATAATACACTATAAGAGTTAATTAATTTAACTATGGTTGAATGCCAATATATATGGTTAAATTTGATTCCTAAACATTTATAAAACATATTTTTTAGAATATTAAGATCCATTATAATATTATTCCAGAAATATATTACTTTTTAGCTATTAGAATTCGACAGTAAATTCATAATAAAATAATTTTTCAAGACATTCCTAGAGTTTATGTCCTACCTCTTATAAAAGCCCACCACCTCTACCCACTTTGACAAACCGCTTAGTCTCCTTGGCTCAACCAAACAATGCTTAAATAATCTTCTAACATCCCTTACATCAATCTAGATGCCTTAACTCTATTAGAAGGAAACTCATGGAAACCTTTTGGAAAAAACTAAATTGAGGTACCTGAGTTAGATGTAATATCACATCCCATGACTATTTTTTTATTTTCCTTATCCACCCCATACCCTAACTTAATTACATTATCTAATAACAAACCTGTTTCCTTAATATAATAGGACAATGTAATTATTAGGTTTCTACCAAAACATACTCATGCATCCATCTAATGGATATAGAACATATTGTTTCTGTGTATGGTGAACTACTACCTCACAGAACAATGATGTTTCATTTTAATGTTACCACCAATCATGATGTCTATTATGATTAACATTAAATTAATATATTATATAAATATTATATTTATATTGTATGTGTTCTATATTAATTTATATTTATGACATTCCTTTATGCATTTCATGTGGTCTAAATACGATAATTTCCTTTGCGAACGTGTGGAATATAATCCCATCGAACTGATGTGACTCATTAATAACTTGAATAGAGTCTATAATGAATAGTTTTAATAATTAAATGTAACATATATAACATACCAATGATTCTGGAATTACAATTTATATAGGTATCGACATATTTTAATCCTTTTAATTCAATAAACAAATAACGTAAGCATTCAGGGGTATGTATGGATTACCGAATCCATGAACGATGCACATCATTTTTATTATCCAAATATTATGGAAAATTTTAAACACAAATTTATTGAATATATAGGAATAAATATCCTTGATTTAAATTATTGATACTATGAAATCATGATATATTTAAAAATAACACTAAAAAACAAGTCAAAATGTGCCAGAGAAAACAAGTAAATTAACACAGGATATAGTAAAAATAACGCAGATGTGTTAACAAATGGAAAATAAAAAATTGTATGAAGTTAATATATGATATTAATGTTATGGAATATTATTTTAAATTTATTAAAACAATTATATAGTTTTTTAATATATTTTCCCCTAAAATTAATCAAATATTATGGGATTTCATCTTCATTTCTTTTTATTGTGTAATATTGTAATGGTATACACCTAGGTCCCATTATATGGTTTATATTTTATCCTTTGAATTGATATAACATGAATTTAATTATTTTTGTGATATTATTTTATTAAATTCATGTTAATTAATGATATATCTACATTACTCATTAAATATGGTTACTTTTAAGGATTATTATTTATTTTCGTTATCCAATAGGAGAATTAATTTTGACTGGAAATAACGGTTGGCGCATGGAATTTATGTAGCTCGTAGATGCATAGACATGTTCTCATGAGATGAATATATTCGCCAAAATTGGATTCTAATGATAGATTAAATAGTCTTGTGGAAGGTGTTGAAGGTAATAGATTTTTATGTGCCTCAGACATGACACACATAATGATATTATTTCCCACATTTAGTTTCAATTATTATTTATGCAAGATATTTTTTCATCTAAAAATATATTGATGTACTTTATCTTCTATTATTGATTTATGTAATGTGTTATAGTTTCTTATTTTCCATAATATTTATGAATTATCTAATTATTTAAAGGCATAGTTTGTTCAGTTATTCACTTTTCTATATAAATTGATTCATTTTCACTCCAATTGTTTGTATGATTACTGAGAATTTCAGCTCACCCTTATACTTTTATTCCTTATAATGAAAAATATTTCCATTGAATAATATTTTATGAAATGAATTTGTTTTATATTATTGTGTAGCATGTTTGATTTTGTTTCCCTATGTATTATGGGAATCATATATGTATTATGGATTTCCAAGAGTGCTAAAATATACTGCACTTTGTGATTTAGTTCCTTTTAGTAATTCCACTGAAATATAAAAATTCATGTTATTTATATTATATAGGGGTTAGAGTACTATAAGAAAAGTGTGGTGATTGTTTGTATGACTTGTCTGACATGCTAGGTGCTCCTACATACATTGTGTGTATTTACCATGGGTTACTGGGAGTCTTTTATAGGACCGAGTAGAGGTATATTTCCAATTTTTGTTAGACTAGTTGTTACCCATATGCTTAATACGAGGTTATGTGGGTTGTTCCATTAGATTTTTCAGTTGAGGTTGACTAGTTGGTTATAGACATATGGGCTTCATCATATACCACCAAGTGGTTCTGAATTAAGTATGTCCAGGGTCAATCTAGTGATGTTTTGGATCATACAGGCTTAATATTTGTACTTCCTTGATTAATTTCTATTGTATTTATTTTCCATCTTGTACTACCTATTTATTTTCATCAAATCATTGTAATTTTTTTAGAACCTTGTTTGCGTTATGGTATCCAAAACATCAAACTTTTTTAAAAAAATTGAATTTTGGGGTTTGTTATTTTGGAAGAGGGGAATTTGTTTTGTATATATGAAATGAGAAAAATATATTTTTAAAAATGTATTTGATAATACAATTAATGGAATATTTTTATGAATGTAAATGAAAGGAATCTATAATTTTTTCCTACCAAGTTGTTTAGCTAACACCCTATATATACCTCTCAATGTCTGTAGGACTAGTTTATTTTGACTGTCCTCCTCCTTTTCTAGGTTTTTGGTTTTCATGATCGTTGTTGGATATGATTTATTGGTGGTTTAATGTGGCCTTGAGTTCACTTGGAGAACACATTGGAGGTTTTTTTTGGTTTTCAGTTTTTTCAATTGTATCTTTTAACAGAATCAATGTTCATATTTACTTAAGGTTTTATTTGTTTCCCTCCGGTATTATTTTGTTTATTTTATTGATTATAGTGATGTTTGGGATGAAATAATTCTAAACTACTTTATTTTTTATGCCTGACACTAGTCTGGGGATCAGGATTACCCTTCAGGCCATGATGCATACCACATCGGGTATTTGGTCCAATGACATCCAATCCTAGTTCCTGACATAATAATTTTTGTTTTAGTAATAGTTCAATAGAGAATGTAAAGATTCGTAGGTCTTATGATTCATTACATTCCAACAGGAATAAAAAAATAGTCATGAGAAATCATTTCATGATGATATAAATGAAATTACATCAATTGAAAATCAAATTATAAGAAAGTTCTTATGAAAAGTAAATGATTCGTAATGATTATTTTTTCTAGTTCATTATCCTAATTTCCAAATAATTTTTCATATCTACTAAAAAATATGAATGAAAGATATATTAATTTAATTTTATTACATAGAAATCAATGTCCTCTTTATCCTATCACATATTAGCTAGTTTATAATGCTAGACATTCTAGTGACAGGGTTTTGTATCACGTTCCATATTATTATTAAAGTTTTGTTTCTCTTCCATGTCCCATTTATCACATGAATTTTTTTTTATCGTATTCTAAAACATATTTTTTTTGTAAACCATAAAATACATTTCAATATAATTAAGTGGATATTTTATTAACATTATTTATGATGTGGGTTTCCCACAAAAGAATTGTATGTATGAATCGTTGAATTTTTATGAAAAATCTCAGATTATGAGGATACAATTTATTCATGGAGGGTAGAATGTGAAACCCAATGTTTTTATAGTACATATCTTATTAAATAAATTTAATTTCATTTAAACCATACATTACAAATAACATTGACTCTCTAAAAATGACTATATATTATTATTTAACCATGATAGATAAAACGTGTCCATTACAAATTATTGAATTATTTAAATTAATAATATTATGAACATATAGTTTAATTGGTTATAAAATTAATTCATTGGTTACAAATTAATTTTAAATCAATCTAATACCATATTGATGATAAGAGATGTTTTTCATAGAAAATTTTTTTTTAATTTGAAAGAATTTTTTTTCTAAAAAAGTTATTTAATCACTATTAGTGAAATATATTCAATAAATATAGTGGTTATATTTTCCAAATAAATTAAAATTCATCCAATAATATGGATTGAATTTATATAAGAATTAAACTTTTTTAAAGCATAAAAAACAATATTTTTATAGAAGGCCCATTCTCCAGCTTTTAATAGTGCCCCAATTATTTATATAATTTTTTAAACTATTATAAATTTATTTGGAATAAAAAAATTAAAATTTGAATATCATAATTATCTTAGGGTATTTTTTAATATTATTTAGATGTTTCATTTTTTGATGAAAACAAGAAAATGATGGAATTTAATTTAAAAATGAATTTTCATATATATAATTTCTAATTATAAATATTATTTTGAATTATTTTTATTGTATAATTATTACAATTATACATAAATAATTCCAAAATATGTCTTTGGAATATATTTCACCATGAAATTGGATAAATAAACATTTTGAACGTTTAAACTATTACACTAAAAAAAATTTACCCATTCTGTCTCCAGGATTAATTTTTAATATAATTTTTCTATATATATAAATTTCATTTTTTTAAATAGATTCCACATTTAGAATAATATAGTCCAAAAAATTTTTATGGAAAATTTCATATAGAAAAATATTTTATTATGGTAATAAAAATATTTACCACAGTATAGGTAAAATATTGGTAAAGGATCAAGTTAAATGATTAAGGATTAAATACGTAAAAATGAATCATTTTATTGGTTATTGAAGTATTTATTGACCCTAACCATAAACTAAAACATTAATGATAATAAAAATTAATTTAAAATATTTCCTCTATAATCATTATTTAATCATCAAAACCCACCTCTCCTCAAGTATATGTTCTACCACACAAAACCCCATTTCAACTAAAAAACCGTGAAAAACCTGAAATGAGTTAAAATATATACTTCTAACACTACCAACTTCTATATACTTGTGGTCTCACCAGATGTCTATATAAAAGTTCATTAAGCTGTCATCATTTGAGGTGACATTCAAGAGGAAATTTTTACATAAAAACCCTCTTATTCTCATTTCATCGTATACATTATCCTACTATATTTCATTCAATAGAATTAATAATTTCAAATAATTTACATATTTGAATGTTATTTTTCTAATTGAATTTATTATATCCACCCATTTTATTACATCCACTTATTCAAAAAAATGAAACTACTCTCCAAACAATGCCCATTAATCATCTATATGAATAATGATTTTGTTTGTTTTATTTAATGGTCGTAATGTATGGTCAAAAAAATTATGGTTATATAATATTTTAATATATATATATATATATCTTAGAACTTATTTTTTTATCAGAAACTAATTTAATCAAAATATTATATAAAATTAATCCAGATTATGATGTTTGGTAAAATAGCCAAAATGGACAAATCATTTATCATTAAAATTTGATAAAATTAATCACAATCGTGTAAGAAACATAAATGAAATATGGGAACATTAATATTCCTATAATTTAATTAATAAAATTATATTACACATCTATAGTCATATTCCCCATTTAATATAACTACCATAATAATACACTTGAGAAATGGTCATGAAACCATGAATCAAAAGCACATGAAACCATGATAATAATGAAATAATATTGAGCTAATGTGACACAATTAGTTTTAAAATCTCTTAATAAGGTATTATTAATATTAATATAGTTCTATAAAGATTTTATACAATTATATAGATAATTATATAGGTGGTTGATGTACGCACTATTAAAGGGAAGAATTATATAAGGGTTTTCATATCTCACTTTTATTTCTTTTAGATATATGACATATTGAACTCTTATTTATTGGGTGTTATGTATGTATAATAAAATTTGAAATATAATTTCCCTAATATCACTATATTGAAGGTATTAAATATCTAATTTGATTATTATTAATTTTATGTGGTATTCGAATCGACTGATTACAAGTTGTAATGTATTCCATGTCAGTTTACAGTCAAAGGAGTCTTATTTGTTATTATACAGCAATTCACATATATGGGGTTTATATAAGTTATATTTGACATGTAATGTCCTTATTTATTCATTTATTTTCGTAATATTATGTTTCACTATTAAATATTTCAACCAAGGTAATTTGACATAAAAGTTACCAAGTGATATATTTTATTTCAAAATTTCACTTTCTTTTGTGAAAGAAAACTGTTCGTGATACAATTACTTTATTATACTAATTTTTCATTAAAAATATATTTACTATTAAATATATATATTCATGTATGATATATTTTATTATAAGCTATTCCATTTTCCAAATTTTCCAAATTTTGTTTAGAATGAATGATATTTGATTAAGTTTTGATATATTGATAATCTCATATCATTTAATCAATAAGGATATTTGATTACCTGGAAAATTGATTGTCAAATAAATAGATTCTTCGACATATGAGGAATGATTTTTTCTAAAAGACATGGGTGTGGAAAAGTAATATATATCACCTCGATATATTATTATTCTTATGGGATGAATCAGTAATGATATAAATAAATAGGTTTTTGCCTATAGATTAAATAATCTTCTAAAAGGTATTGAAAATATTGGTTAATGTTCTAGATACATGAAGTCTAATTATTAATAATTTCCAACATTAATAATTCATTAATTTTTATCCATAGTACATTATCTATGAAAAAATATGTTGATGCATTTCATTCTCATTTTATTCTTTAAATGGTATGTGTTTTCTATTATTTACCTTTACATATAAATATTCTCATTAATTAAGTATTTATTTTACATTATTTACCCTTGATGAGAAATTAAAATCACAGTATATTTTTCCTTTCCCGTAGATATGAAGAGTATATCATTGTCTGTGTTTTCAAGGATTCAGTTTATTAAGATTTGTTTTGTATTATGTTTTATCTTTTAAATGCACTGTCTTGTAGGTATCACATGTGTAATATATCTTTTCAAAAATTAAAAAATATTCAGTCCATTGGGAAATGAATCATTTATTTATTATAATATAATAATACAAAGGAACATTAATGAGCTAATAAGGGTATGTTTATTACAATTATCCATGATATTTTTTCAAAACTATTCTAAAAATGAGATTTGAGAATAAAACATTGGCCTATGGTCCATGTAATGGGATAATGTTCACCAAAACTTTGGGCTTTGATATGGGTCTCCCTCTACCAAGTAAAAAATGGTATTTACTTTTATTTAATAATAAAATGGGGTCTTTGTCTCCAATATAATTAAAAATCAGACCCTGGCTCTTGGCTATCTGGTTAGGGTCTCTAAATAAATATTGCTTTAATACAGGAAAATTAACTTTTCTAAAATAATCCTGTGACCCGATATGTGTGATTATTTTAAAATTAATTTTTTATAAAATTACAAAATCATAGTTTATGAAATAATTATAAATATTTAAATTACACGATACAATATTTTCAAAATGGGTAATTTTATTTTGGGTTAATAAAATTATTTTTAGAGGCTAAAAATTAATTACCCTTATAATACAAAAAATAGAAAAAAATTCAATATTTATTTATATTTGGAAATATAAAAAAGAATAATTTTTAAAAAAATAAATTTTTAGTAGTGGATCAACGTAAACATACCAAAACTACATAGATAGTCACTTCTTCAGAAATTTACCATTGAATTGTCACATTGTAATATTGGAATTGTAAATGGTTTCTCCAAAGCATCCCTCCTCAATTATAAAATGGGATCCATTAACCACTTTATGTTACACCTTTACCTTCTAATGATTTTCAAAAAGTCTTCAATTTTGATCCTCCATTTAGCCTCTCCCACATAATTATGCCTCTAGTCACTATTAGTTCAGTTATGGGTTTTTTTCCAATGATGATTACTAGAGGAAATTAATTCTTAATTTAATTATAAATATAAATTAAATGAATGATTTTAAATTAATTTTATAAAATATTATATACATAATAAAGGGATTTAGAATGTTTTTTATGGTATTTATTATTTTTAAATTGGAGCATAGAGTGCATTTGACTTAAGAAGAATAATATATAATCCATTATTTTTTCAAATTTTGCATCACGATACATATTTCTTATTATGCACCATGATAGCTTTTATATGGATTGATTAATTTATAATTAATTTATTTTTACCACATTTATGAAGTTATTATGGTTTTAAGATCCATCTTGGGTTATTTATTCATATTTCCTATGAATCAAATTATACTAATGTTGTAAATTGTTTTTCATAACTGAATTTCCTTCTATTATGTTACAATAATTCTTACTGAACATGATTATTCCATGTTAAAATTTTATACCTAATTAATATATTATATTTTGTATAACCATTAAATTTTTCCATTCTATAGTTATAACTTATATACTTGTTATCTAATTTATCTTACCATAATGATTATGCTTCATATAAGCGTATCTTTTCACAATTTTTACCCCTTGAGATATATTTCAGAATATTAATTGGGATTTATATGGAATTATTTATCTAATAACCCTATAATAGGTTTTGTCAGCATTCTTATATTTTTTATATTCAATTTTCAATTATAATTTATTTTTATCACGGGAGATTGAATAAAATAAATTAAAATTTATAACAGTTTTCTACATCAAATTCCATTTGATTAAAACAATTTTGTATAACCTATTTTTAATATAGAATTATGATTCTCATAAAACCATGAATTATTTTTGTTCATTTAATTATTAGATCAATTTAATGTTCTCTCTCATTCAAGGGGTATTATTAAAATCATAATGAAGTCCTATATATTTTTATTGATTTGAATTATTTCTCATTGTTTCATATATATTTTTACTTTATTATGATCTTATAGGACCAATGATATTCTCTATTTCATTTTCTCAAAGAATTGTTTTTATTTTTCATTTTGGAATTAACATCATTTCATCTACATAATTTTATTTTTATAATCGCATCTCAAATAAAAAAAATTCCTCATAAGAAATAAACTCATTATTTCCAATATATATTTGTTCTAAATACCCATAGTTTCATTCCAAAAAATTGTTTCCACTATTTTTTAGGCATAAAATTTAAAAAATTCATGGTATTCTCTTACTTATCATCCCTAGTATATAACTAAAATTGAAAATCCCAATTAATAAATTGGGTTTTCATTAAGAGTGTTTTCAAAATATAAATTTTTATGAATATCATTGATATTATTCTTATATTACACTAAATATTTTCTCATTAAGCTTTTATGAATTTTTTCATGAAAAATTTATTTGATATTTCATAAAAACTGATAAATTAAAATATCTCAAAATAATTAATTCGAACCATTATTAAAATTAATGATGAATTTTTTTACATTTTCACTTAAACATTATTTATATAAATTTTATAATGGAATTATTTTGAAAAAAATTCAAAATATTTGATATCTAGTATTTTTGAGCCAACTTTCCCGATCTTTATTATTTTAAAAAGTTAAAAATACAATTATTATATAACAAATCAGCATATATCATATTATTCTATACCTATATATTTAAAAATGAGCAACTATAAATCTATATAATAGAAATGATCCATTACAACCTTTGTGTTGACGATTCATATTCTATTTAGAAAAATATTTTTTCTTATAAGACTATTTATTTTTGAATACCCAATTATTGATTCCTTTGTTTAAAGGGTGTCCACCAAGAATCCATATATCTATTGACTGGGAAAATTATTGAATTTTCAATATACACACTATATATATTAATATTCATTCAATATTCTTCATTTTCCTTATTGAAGTGTATTTACTATACAACATTCTGAATACCATAGGATAAAAATTTATTTCTTATGTTATTAGCATGTTAATCTTATTGAAGGAATTATGAAATATTTTTTTTTCTGATTCCTTTTGAAAAGAATATAAATATTTGTTTGTTACACTTAAAATTCATGAGAAGTTGAAATGATTGATATTATATGGAAAATAAATATATGGATGATGAAAAATGGGGTCATATATCACTCTCTAATTCATTAGATAATTTTTTATATCTCATATGATAATGTAGCATAGACCTTCTTATATTTAATCAAAATCCAAATAAAATGCCTTCTTAGAAATAAATTCAAACTTAATTTTAAGATATCTTTATTAGTCTCAAAAAAAATAATTGGATATAATTCATGTGTTTATTATGAATTATTTGGTTTTCTCTATAGTTAAATTTTTATTCTTAGGCCTATTTTATTCTCACATTACTCATTTTTTCTACAATATCTTGATGTATTTAAAATGTTATGCAATTTTTTATTAAGGACTCATTTTTTATGAGATAATATTTATGTGAAATAATTTTATTATGAAATTTACTATACCAATAAGATGATATTATTCTCACTTACAATATTTGATAGTTATTACTTAAATTTCCCCGATTAGAAATCCAATATCAAAATGTTATTATTCATACCTTTTAATAGGTAATTATAAAATGTAATACTCATTAAATTTCTATAAGTGTGTCTTATGTAGATATTGTTTGGTAAATGATGAATTATTATTATTAGATATTTATTTTTATAGGGTTAATGAAATTTCATTTAAATGAAAAAAACACGAATTTAGTTAATAAATTTTTTTAAATATTTATCTAAATCACTAAACATAAATGGTATTTGTAATTTCTAATCATGAAATATTTTATATAAGTTTTATAATTGCTATATTCAAAAACATATAGAAATATAATTATTATAAAATTATGGTTCAGATACCTTTAGTAATTATAAAGTTATTTGAGGATAATTTAGTTGTTGGTATGTTATATATTCTCAAAACATAAATGTTTTAGATAATCCATGCTTTTAGTTCAGGTAATAATTAATATTTTAGGTATTAAAATAAAATATATTAATGAAAACCATTAGTATATGTGTACTGGATGTGTATATGTATAGAACATAATGAATAAGTTTTTGTAAAGTGGATATTTTTTTATTCTCCTTGAAATTATATACCTTTTTTGATAATGAAATGTTGATGTGTCGATGGCACAAATATACTATGGGATAATAACATTGAAAAATTATGATATAGAATACACTCATAATTCATTCTCATTCATTAAGACTTGGAATCAGAAACGACACATAGATTATAACTACCATGGAATATTGTTCTGTTAATTGAATTCAATTTACAATTCAATAAAATTGATTTTTTATTCAAGAAATCTGGATATAGAATATGGGTGAACACAACCTAGAAAGTACTATATTGAATATATAATTAATAAGTTTGAACTAAATGATTATTTATTGTTTGAGGGGAAAAATACATTCCAAGCAGGAGTTTTAATAATATTTTTTATCATAATTATCTTATAATTATATTATATATAACTCGTAATTAACCCATAAAGTCTTATAAAAGGATGGGTCTCGGAGTAACAATTTTAATAAATAATTTGATGGATCACAAAATATTTTTCCTAATGGGAAAATAAGTGTGATTGAAACTAGTGTTGAAAATATTTTGGTTGTGTTATCAAAAAAATCTCAATATATGATAATATACATGTGTCTTGATGAACATTTGAATATGCCAAGGAATATAAATATGTAGTTTCATTGGGTATCAGGTGATGATGATGATGAAATATCAGTATTTCAATTTTCTTAATGAATATAATGTTTCAATAGATACCCATTGGAATGTCTTCAAGATCCTAAATGTTTTTTATCTATTGAAAATGAGGGAATTGAGAAACAAGAGACAATGCAAAATATAGATTTTAGTTAACATGATGGAGAAAAATGATGTAATTACAAAGGATCGATATAACAGTAAATGTGTTAGATTTTTGGAGTTTTTGAACAATGAAAACCATTTCACTAATAATAAGTAATAAGATGAAAATAAACTCCAAAAACATCCTAAATTATTTTATCAAGTGATTTTCAATGAATTGTATTTTTGTTTACTGTTATAATTAACTTTATCTTTGTACACATATTCATCACTATAGATTTCTTAATTCCTTATGTCATGAATTGATTTAAAAACTATTATATTATGAAATACAAAAAAACATTGTGGTATCATTTTTGTATCAAATTTATATAAAAAAACATTGATGTTTTTTGGATTTTGATACATTCCAGAATTATTATAATTCCATTAGATAAATTTAATGAAATTTTTATAATGGATTTTTTCTCATCAATTATATGAAAATTTCATTTTTTAGATTAATGAAATGATATTACATATAAAATTATTATATTATATATATGTAAGGAAAATTGTGACCATTATTAGAAAAATTATTGTACTATAAGAGTAATGATACCTAATAATAAGGGAATTTTAACTAAAATTTTTATGATGAAACGTCATATTGTTAAATTCTAATTATGATTGAATAGATTAATTTCCTAGACATTCAAATTTTATTGAGTTTGGAACATTTTTTAGATTAATACACTGATTAATCCCTATATTATTAAAATCCATAATTTAATATATTATTGAATAGTAAAAAATTGTGTACTGAATTACTTTAGTTATGAGGGGAGAATGTAAAGTCCCTATATTTTACTATAAAAAATTTATTTTTATTAAACACTATTTTGAAATTTTGTTTTACTTGCAAAACTATAAAATTCAATTGATATAATTTGAAATAAACTTATTAAATTTATGATTTGGTATATAGCTTCTAATTGGGTTGGTATAAAAGGAAGTAACAATATTTTGAAATAAATGTTGAAAAAGTTATTAAATGATAGTAGTTATGGAAATTAGGTACTTTTAATAACATTTTTATATGATATAAAGGTATTAGATTCACAAGGGTTATACTTTAACCATGTCTATTCAAAAAATGAATTATTACTATACTGGATAGTTCCAATTAGGGAGAAATTAAATAATTTAGAAATTATCCCAAGATCCTTGCAAGTGGAATCACCACCCTTGACTACCACTAGGGCATATATTATGCTATGATCTTATAAGGAGATCATAATAGGATAGGTAAATAAATCTTATGGTTATATAATCATGGGATTATAAATTTATTGTTTTATTTATCATATATATTTCTTATGTTTTAAAATTTTTCTTTTAATGTTAATGAATCAATATTTTTTTTAAAGAAATACCCTTCTCTATATTTCATATTTAAAAAATATGTTGATAAATTTTATAATTTTATTTTGATATAAAATCATATTATTATGAAATTAATCATTATAATGATTTCTTTTTATGATGTTTTGGGTTATTAATTATCAATTTTAGATGAATAGTAAAAACCAATATTCATTAAATGAAGAAATTAATTATTTAATTAATATATTATATTGTTCAATATTTTTTTTAATTTAAAAAATATATATTTATGGGAAATATTTATTTATAAAGAAGGTGTTTTGAATTAGTGAAACCAATGATTAACCTAAAACCAAAAAACTCTAAGAAAATTTTAGACTTATACACATTAGAAAAATAGAAGAAAAAACATGAGGAGATAGTTAGGGTCAAAAAAATGAATTTCATTTATCCGTCGAACAAAGAGTTAATCATTATTACAATGAATTTCATTTCCATAATGAGAGTCATTAGCAGTTTCCCTGTCAAATTGGTACTTATCCTAGTTGATGATCATATGGATTTCCTCATGGATATTATTTAAAAACGTATATGCAGAGCGGGTAGACATAGTTCATGGTGTGTTAGTTTAGTCCTTATATGGAATTAATTTTGATGGATCAGGGGTGGATCCACCATTATCAACCACTATTTCGTTTTTAGTTATAAGTGAATCCTTAAAAGTCTCAAGACCATAACTACTCGTTGTCTTCAGGTGGGGTGAATTCAATCATCCCTTAATAATCAGAGGTGTTTTCGAACCTCTCAGATATTCCCGAGGAATTAGTGATTTTTTTGGATTTCCAAATGGAATTCTAAATGATGATGAGTATAATTTTGATTGAAACTATCACTATTTTGGTTTGAATAATTAGAATCCACTATCTGCATACTAGATTGAACAAAATAAAAATGTGTATAGAGATCCTCTAAGGAACCCTGTTTGGGATATGCATCATGTATTTCATCACCTCCCATATTATTATTATATGTTACCACCTGCAGATTCCAATAAATGGTTGGATCCATACTTGTCTACTAAACTACCATTCTAAATGTAGACTCAAGGAAAGAATTCATCATCAAGGAAGAGGGCATCCAATTAAATGAATTAACCACATCCCCAAACATAGGATTATTCCATTATTATTGTCTACCACCCATTAAAAATCATCATCTACCTCTTTAATTTCTTCCTAAAATATAAATCATGATTCACATTTAGATATCAATAGGAGCAAACCACATTTTATGATATTTTTTTTCACCTGACCAATTGGATGGTAGTGGGATAAAAATGAGGAAACATATCAAATATCACCTCTAACAGGATTTCATCATCCAAATATGATAGAATCATATTATGAATTAAGAAAATTATTATGTCATCCCTCACCACTACCTTGGATTAATACCCAAACATGGTTTCCTCAATTCCATAATCTATTTTATTGGAATAAACACAGAATAATCTATATGAAATAGTATATTAAAATTCAATAGGATAATGATGTATCAAATAATTTTAATCCAAACATGCAACCAATAATTTTTAAAAGAAAAAGTGTTGAACCAAAAGCATCATTCGTGAAATTAAATTATTAATGGCTTTAAAGAAATTGAGCTAGTACCCAAAGACATGTGCTTCATTTCATATAATGGGAAGATAATGTGAAAAACATACCTACCCATGGGTATGCATCTCCTGTCATAGGAGTTCCAAACATAATAAAATTTTCTAACCAAATAATCATATTTCCAAAGATCTCGACCAAATAGAAGAACCATACAATCGATAATGGAAAATTTACGTATAATAAATCAATCATATGAAGATTCCTTATTGGCGATCACGTAAGTATTGTAACCCATCATCACAATATTATCTGTAATATCATCCTACATATTAAAAAATTTGACTTTTCTCAAGTCCCTGTAAACATTCTATGAATTCACATCCATATTCAACATAACCTATTTATTAGAATTGGGAGGAACTAGCCCCACTGCTCCTTTTGTATCATACATAGTGGTACACATGCCCTCATGATGACTATATCCCGTCATCATATTATCTTCCACATCACAACATTGTTCTTTCCTCACTACCAAGGATAAATGCTCACACTAATTAATCTAAATAAATAGTAAAAAATATATATACATGTGGAGAAAAATTATAAATTTAGTTCATAAATATTTATATACCTGAAAAATATTTTTAAACATATTATTAAGATATTTTTACTGGTTATACATATCTTTAGAGTCCATTTGATTATACTTTAATATATTGGAGGATAATTATCTACAATTTCATTTCTTGATGCATATTGATTATAGTAAACCATTAGATTATTAATTTGGTATTATTAATAAATAATTAATTTATATTAAAAATTCAAGTAATTATTTGTTTTTAAATATCTATATCATGTTATTTATCTAAATATTCTTGAATTCACAGGATGTCACGGTTACAAGGGTTTCTTCTAACTATTTTTTTTTAATTTAGCTACATTATTTCTTATTAAAATATATTATCCCATGTTTGATTTACCTTAAATAATATATAATTTATAATTAAATTATCCCTTAATATATGTGGGTTTGTAATTCTTCATTATGAACACATTATCGAATGACTCTTACAGTATGATTATATACTAGTAAAGGTTTAATGTCTCAGTTTTTTCCACATGAGACATATTTTTTATTATAAATTAAATTATTCTTATAATGACTTATTTTTTATAAAATTAATAATTTCTATCATTTTTATATTATATCAATGGATGATCACTATTAAATTCCATGCACTTTTTATCATTTTGTTCTTACTAAAATGTTAGAAAATATATAAGTAGATTTCATTTATTTTTTTCATTGATAATCATTTATATAATAACCCTAATTATATATATGGTTCATATACTTCTAGTTTCAATAATTAAACCATGAAATTCTTTTAACTCGTGGAATTATAAATTTGTTTTTAGTAGTACTCTTGTTAAAGGTGATATGATTTATATATTACTTATGTCATAACATTATTATGGACTCAAATTATTTCTCATTGAGTCAAAAAATATATAAATTATTATGATATTATAAGACTCATTTTTATACTTCCAATTTCATTATGAAATATAAATTTTATTTCTAGGGATGTTACATAATTTTCTTACATCCTCATTATTTATGAAATACATTCGCAATTAATTTTTTTTACTTCATTAGGAATGGAATTCATTCTTTCCCATTGACATTCCTCCTTCATATCCATATTTTTCAACCTAAAAAAATTTTACTCGCATTCTAGGAATAATAAAATGGACTAATTCAAGTGATTCTATTATTATTCATCACTACAAATAAATGTAAATTTTATTTCTTTATTTACTATGTGTGTATTCAATATGGGTTCTTTCATAATTTTACAATATTTTCTGTATAATAAATATATTATTTATACACTTCTCCATTAAATATACTTAAAACATTTATTTACTTTCATGAATAAATTATTATTAATGTATTTCTATTTTAAATTATAATATATCTCAAAGTTTTTTTTAAACCTTTTAATGATAACTATTAAAAAGAAACAGTATACTAATTAATTTAGAATTTACTAAGAAACATGATATAAAAACTAATTTACTAAAAAATTTCTCAGAAATTTATTTCTCATCAACTTCAGTATTGTTTTACATTTTAAAATATTTAAAAATTTAAAATTATAATCATATAATAAAAAAATTCTTCATCAACTAATTGATTCATGAAATTTATATTAAAAATGAGCAATAATAAATCACTATAAGAAAAATGTTCAACCACATACAATTTATTTCACAAAAAAATGAATATAACCATATATTTTTATTTAATTAATTTTCATTTATTTATTTTTCATTATTACTTCCATATCTTTGATAAAGCTGACCTGTTTGTGTTCACTAAAATTCCAGTTTTTGATCGCTTGGGGATATTATTTACTTAATTGTATGCCATTTGTATACACATTTTAAATATAAAATCTGTAGTTTCGTTGACTAATGTTTATTTACATATAATGTTACATAATATCCTTTGATAAATCATATTTAAATTTTTTTCATGTTTTTATATTTATGGAATTATCAATGACTTCCATTGTGACACCATTTTAAAATTATATAATCCCCATTTTCATCTCATTGGTTTTTTGGGTATGTTCAAATGATTGAATTTTGTGGAACAATTTTTTATATAATATGATTATTGGGGTCCAATATTGGCTCAAATTCAATGGTTAATGTTTTTTGTATCATGCGCTAATATTATGTCATCCATCTTATATATTCCAACAAAATAAAAATTGATAATTCTTGGATATAGTCACAAAAAATAAGGCATGATCCTTCTTAGATTTTATCACACGCTATAACATGGACCTTTGTGGATATGATCACATCATGATGATACCTGTGTTTTATTTCAGTTTTATAATTATATTATTATTCTTATTAATATGTAATTATATTATGGATATGGTTTATTGACTCATATTTCAATAGTCACTTGTTTCATTTGTAATGTTATGTGATGTCGTAGGCCAGGAACCATTTTTTAACTAATATTTTTGGTTTTTTTTATTTTATTATAAATATTTATTATATTTATATACTTATCATAACATAAATTATGATCATTTATTGATATATTTTATTTTTAAACATAATGAGAGTCTGATCTCATCGATTTATTAGGTGTCTATTTAACTATGTTATGATGAAAAGTAATATGTATGATTTTTCTAGAATAGTATCATGCCTGTAGATTCATTGGAATATGTAAATTTCCAATTATGGGTTTGTTTATGTTTATCTACTAGGAAAAATTATCTTATAATTATAATTACAATAGTTTTGTTATTTAATGTTTTTTCAAAAATCATTATGCATATAAACATACAATTCCATGTGAATTTGTTTTAATGTAATATTTTATATATGTTTATTCATTGATATTTTCACATACCTGTGGAATAAAAATATTATAGTGTGAAATAATTATTCATAGAATAAAAATCCACAAATATCCATAACCAAAACAAGAATTATATTCTACATCATCAAATTTTTATCATTCCAATGAAAGAATTATTGTTCAGAATTTATTTCACATAAATGATAATGAAATGATTAATAAATATAACCTCATTTTAAATATATGTATTATTTTTTAATATTAATTATCATATAAATATAATCACTCATGGAGTGATAAATGTTCACACAAAGTGAAAGGTTCAACCAATGCCTAAATTATTGACATATCCTAGTTATTATTTTTACATTTACACATTTCTATATTCTTGACGACATTATGTATGGATAAACTTTTTTATAAGTTTTTATATATATCCAAAAATCTATTATATAAAATACGTTGTGAAAATATCTTCCATAATAGGAAAATGTTGAAATCTTCAAATATCTTAGTGGAAAACATGAATTGTCTCCACTTTATTATATGTACCACTTCTTATAATAACATTCTTTCGAATATGTAATATAGAAAAAGTATCCTTATGATATGAACTAGGATGTCATGATGTAATTTCATTCTTAAATAAATAACTTTTAAATCGCCATCAATGTCCTTAAAAACTTATTTATCCATATTTATGAATTCAAAAGAAACCATAGAATATCATTTATCAATAATGTTAATACAAAAATACATAATTACAATAATAAATTTTTTATTTATGTTATCCCTATTTTGGATTGATGGAAACTCATTTGAAATATATTCAATACATATTCCTCCAGAAAACATATAATCAACCATCAACTTATATTAATTCATATTTCTTTTAGGCAATTCATTAATTATTTAACAATAATAAATTATAACCCCACAAAATTTAATATCATTTTGAGAAATTATAGTTAAATAAAAATTTACTCATGAATACATTCATTGGGCCCTCATGTTCTTCTAAAATCTATACAAATTTTATAATCATGTATAAACATTCAATTACATACCCCCTTCCAAATCATTAGCATGGGATATCTCAAATTATATTGAATATAACAAGTAATCCTAATGATACAAGTATATAATCATGTTTTTCTTATCCCATGAAACTAATTTAAAATGTAACCCCCTTTAAAAATATACCATAACTAATCTTATATATATTTTTACATGAGAGGGTTAATAATACAAACATTTAATTTAATTTAATAATTATATCGTCCAAATAAATTAATAATTTTGTAAGGGAGTTGGGGTACCTTCTCCAAAACATAAAGTTAAATATAGATATTTAGACACCATAAAAAATATCATGCATCTAAAAATCATCCTTGTGTTGTTCCTTTATCATGATGTTTGAAACTAGATTCTATGCTGACAAGTATAGTTACTCCATCAGCCATTATTGTGCCTTCTAATTGAAGAAATGATCCATTATCTTGATGTAATTTTTCATTGGGTAATGGGAATGATATTTTCTAATATTTAAATCATATGAATTATTACACCTACTTTATGTAAGATATTTCATTTATACTCCAATATATTCATTTAATTGCTTTTTCAATATTAATTGTGTACATTTATAAGTGGATGAAATATTCATTTCATATTTATCTATTAAATAAATAATGTCTTCATTGTTTATCTACCAATAAATAAAAACCCTACAATATAAAATGGTTTGACATTTTTAATATACAAATTGAAAATTGGAAAACTCAATGTCGTGTACTGTCATTGTTGAGTAAAAAAGGTATCAAAACATTTTACTAAAATATAACACACAATTTTTTTTCTATTATCCTTGGTTATCTATCAGTGTTTTCATCTTCATATAATCCCCCATTCCATAACTAATTATTATGTATTCAAATAATTTTGATTGAGAAATAAATTTTCTATGATTTCTATGATCCACATATGAGTTAATAAAAATTATTTACTCCCCAATCATGGAAATATGAAATTATTCCCTCATATATTCTATAAATATTCATCATTATGATTTTTCAAATTCTCTAAAAATAATGAAATCCATATTAATGAAGAATAAATTGTGATCAACTCTTCCTTGTCAGAATCAAAACTATCTCATGTATTGAACATTTCAAAAATACAATTCTATTAGGGATTTATTGTTATCATACAATTACTTATTATTCATGAATAATTATATCATTGCATTATATATATGGAATAAATTTGGATTCAGTAAATAAAATTTATCTTAATGGTCTACATTATGTAATAAGGACATCCACCATGAACACAATGATCTTTATTTAACAAATATTTCCATGATATATTTAATAGTATCCATTCATGATACAAGGATAAATTTTTCATCAATATTAAATACATTGAATTAGTAATATCTATTGAAAAAAATTTATGAATTGATCAGATTTACATTCACATGTTCAATTTTATATTGAACATCTCCTTATTTATGAGGTCATTTTTTCTTCTGACTTCGAAACATTTACCATATATGATACTTATCCTCCATCCTCCAATGGCCCGACGGCCTTCATTTTTATTTATTTTGATAATCCACATTTCAAGGTGTGAGGTGGAACCCTTACAAGCCTGAAGACATAAGTATTACATGGCCCATAGTCCTTAGAGGAATTCATTGCCCGTAGGCTTCATACATTACATACAACCTAGACTAACTACATGGAACTGCTCCTCCCTTGCATATTCACCATGAAATCAGCTCTCCACCTTCGCATGGCTGTTCGGATAGGCATTCCCAGGCATGCATAGGCTTGTCTCGATGGTAGGTGCCATACCCTCTCATTCATGCAATCCGTTTAGCTTATGTTGTGGTGAAAGCTCCTTGCTCATCCTCCTTATTGAGCTTGTTCCTTGTAGGTTTTTTGGTTTTCATATGCACTTAAGGTGGCTCAAAGGCCTTGAGGTGGCCTAAAGGACATACTGAACTGAAGTCTTGGACAGCCCGAAGGCCTTACTGGACTCAGTGACCAAATTGGTCGCTCGAAGGCCCAAACGGGGGAATATTCCCAGCTGCTACAGTGCCTACTACAGTTCCCACTACAGTACATTCTACAGTAATCCACAGTTCCCGCTACAATACCTTCTATAGTACATCTACATTACCTGCTATAGTACATGCTACAGTATTGTTATAGTACTTCTACAGTAACCCAGAAAATCTACCACCGCCTGGATTTGAACCCTGGTAGCTTGGACGCACTTATCGAGTCCTTACCAATAGGTCTAAGTCTCATGTGCAGATACATATCAATTTGGATAGTCTATTGCTAAAATATTTAACCTAATTTATTTTCCTAGGATCGTCAATGGAATTAGAATCAAATTTATTAATAAAAAACATTATTGTTGATTATTTATCATATATATTATGACTATAGATGTTATCTAATTAATGATAATTTATAAATTAATTTCCTCTCAAGTTAATTGAATCATTACAAGCACTAAAACATGTTGAATCTATTTATTATTAGTTTTTTCCAATCTATTTTATCCAAATTATCTCTCTAATGTTTTATAAATTCAAAGTCACATTCACCTATAATCTAGTAAAAATATACTATTAAAACCTCCCAATAGATTAAAAATATTCACATTTTCTTCAATAATGATGTCTTGAATTTCAATGATTTTTTATAGGATATTGAAGTATGTTTTTCAGAATGTTTTTAGATGAATATTTTAAAAAAATCCATAATCCATATAAGACTAAAACTTAATATTCATCACATTATAGAGTATAAACCAATTCCAAAAATTGAAATTTTTTTATTGATGAGATTTTCTAATACCATCATTCATTAGGTGTATTAGTATTATATAGACATAAAAATCATATTGAATATACATAATCATGTAATAAATGCTTAATTATATAAAAAAACCATAATATGATTCTCAATGAGAATATCTACAGGCCTTCAATTAGTAATCTGATCTATTCACAAGAAAACATTGGTTAATTGGTGAGTCATTATCATAGAATCACGGTTCTTTTTCCCTTTACTCTTGATATATTATTTAATATTATTTTAAATGAATTAAATTCAATTATTAGCTAAGAATAAATTGTAAAGAACATAATTTTAAATGTAATATTTTTTTAAAATTAAATGGAATATTATTGTCTGAAAAAATTTACGGCGCGTGATTCTGAGGCCTGGTGTGCCTAGAATGAATTTATGAACATTTTTTCGGGTATGTTCATTAAAAGTGAGAGAGGGTTTTTGTACCTTTTGTACCAGTGCTTGGAATTGATATCATAGGGCATCTTTGAACTCCCAGCACCCATATTCTCTTAAGGATACCTTCACCTTGACCGCAGTAGGTCGAATGTAGAAGTTAGTTTTCCACTTATTCGAGGAGGAATAGAAAAAAAATTAAAAAATTTATCATTTTTATTTTTCATGTAACCTTATTTGTGGTTATGGTGGTGGGGACCGCACGAACTAATTACTCCCAATTTGAATTCAATGGGGCAGACCACCTGACCCTTAGACTCCCCCTTTAATGGGAGGTAACTCTTGGACTCCCTCCACATTAATTATGACAAATCAATTAATTAATTAATTATTCCAACTCCATATGTCCCAAAATGTTAAAATTGATAATGAGATTTTTTTTAATTGGATCCTCATTTTTATGGGGAGAAATTGTTGGCGAAAGGGAGGCTTGGAGAGAGTTCATGGAGAAACTCATCCTCCAACGAAGAACGTGGTCTCCAATTAAGAAAACACATTCCAACGAGGAACGTCTTCAATGAAAAAGAACTGACGTTCATCCTTCCCTCCACACTGATGTCAACAATCCTTCAAGGTGGTGGTGAGTTTTCGATTGATCATCATTAATTTTTCTCTAACATTGAATCATCTCCATTGAGCTACCTGCTACCACTCTAACGTAGAGGGTACGAGCCAAATGAACATGGCCCGACCTCACTGAAAAAATATTTTTGGTTCTAGGTGAGTTCATTGCAATTGAGGAAAATGGAAACAGACACTGGTGGGGCTCAGGAATGAAGATCGGCACCATTGTTGGCCACTAAGATGGCGTTGTAGCAACTGCGCCGCTAGAGAAGGGTCATGGCCCGTCAGATGAGGCAGAGCAAGGCTGGTAGCCGACAGAGGGTAGTCGCATGACGGGGGTGGTGACATGATTCTGCACTACCTATCGAGCAAGGGGCACATCATTGTTCCACAGTGGCGAAGGGAGGTCAGTCAAGCCGAGCCGACCGCCAGTGAAGGTGCGAAGCAGGACTGTTCCATTGGAGAAAGTGGATGTTTCCTGCCTGGTCGTAGTGGATGGGGGAAGGAAACCGACGTTCAGCAACCAGTAGAGGGGTAGATCATGACATGTCACCCTGAGGAGAAAGGGGTCATCCATTGTTTCTACCCAAACTATACCGAGTGGGACACGCGGCAGTTACCGCGGGCTTCCTAGCAACCAAATAGCTTCGGTCATTTGGTGATTGAGGGTGAGGGGTGCGCGACTCCCCCCATATGCCGCCCGGCTGGGCTGCCCAACGCGGGCCGAACCGCCCAGTGTAGGATGGGATGGGTCAGATTCCAGGGGTTGGGTTTGAACTAGGGCCAGAACCGGGTCAGGCTCAGTCGACCAGAAATAGGTCCAACTAGACCTGGACCAGTTTCGACCAAATATGTTCTTTCAGAAATATCTTGAGCTATGAAAATCTGTTTGACGAACCGTCTATAGAAATAGAATACTCATAGTTATGTAGTCCTTTTGGTATACTCCACATCAGTTTTGGAGAAATTTGGTGTACGTTCAGGTTGGTTCAATCACAAATCAAACCGGGCCCTCAAGACTAAAAGCCTAATAACATACAGACCAGCCATCCGATTGACACACCGTCTATTGCGTTGTGACCGCTATGACTTGGAGATCCTATGGGATACATTTTCATGGGAAATTTATGTAGTTACAGTATTGGATAGTGGTTTCAGGATTGGACCCTCGAGGAGACATGCAAGCTTAGTAGGGGAACCATGTAGCTAGCTGTAACATGAGAAAGAAATCATGTGTGGGTCTGATGATTTACTAGGTTCATGTGTGGGTTTGATGATGTACTAGGATCCTCCGTGGGTCTATTGATTACTAGGATCATGTGTGGGTCTGATGATATACTAGGATCATGTGTGTGTCTGATGATGTACTAGGATCTTGTGTGGGTCTTTTGATGTACTAGGATCCTCTGTGGGTCTTAATATGTACTAGGATCCTATGTCAGTCAGATGATGTACTAGGGTCATATGTGGGTCTGATGATGTACTAGGATCCTGTGTGGGTCTGGTGACGTACTAGGATCTTCTTTGGTTCTGATAATGTACTAATATCCTGTGTGGGTCTGATGATGTACTAGGATCTAATGTGGGTCTGATGTTGATTTAGGATCCTATATGGGAATGGACATTAACATAGTAATATGATTCAGCAGTTACATCTAGTAATAACTACTACTATACCAAAGTTATCCTCGGTGTGAGGTGAGACTTTACATTTGTGGTATTCTTCTATGTGATGTACATGTGTGGTACTTATATTTGTGGTGTTACCTTTGTGGTATTTTTATTTGTGTCATACCTTTGCGGTACTTACCTTCGTGGTAATATACCCTTTATGGAACTGTTGTACTTTGGATAAGGATTTGGGGCTTGTGTTTCCTCGTGAAGTAGAAGGGTAATATTTTAGAACTTAGGTATATGTATGGACATATACCTAAGAATGGTCGTCACTGGTTTACATTCTTTTTGGTTTATCTTTTGTAGATTTTGTGAGACCATGAGTGTCTCGGGGTTCCCACTGAGTACTGATATACTCACCCATGCATGGTCTTCATCCATGCCTTGTTCTGTTCGGTGCAGATGACAGAAAACACTGATCGAGGATGAGGGTACTAGGACTAGACGGTGCCCTTAGGTGGACCATACGATGTGTCGGTACGCAGAGGAGACGAATGGACGTGGAGTGATGAGAAATTTATCTCAACATACCCTTCTTGTAGGATCCTCAGAGGTTGACTTAGTAGTTCCCTTTCTCTTTATTTAGTTTTATTGTATTTTTAGTTGTACTTGTACTTTTACTATTGGGCTTATATTCGGCCCCTCTTACTTTCATCACTCTTTTTTCTATAAAGATTACTTCTGTTAGTATCATGTTGTGTTCTTGGTTGAGTGTGTTTATATGATTTAATTTCAACACCTTCTTGGTTTTAGGGTATACACCTTTCGTTTCTAGTCACCATCCCATGGTCTATGGAATTCAGTCTTGGGGTAGTCACAACACGGGCCCCGGGGGACGGGTCGTGACAAATTGGTATCAGGGGAGTCGGTTCAACCATATTACATTGAGTATAATATTTTTAGCCACAATTTTTTAAATATAGGGAGTGTTTTTATCAGTTTAGGGATTCCAGTGTTGGTTCAACGGCCGACCTATCGATACACGATAACCCTTACTTCTGATTTTGGACTCAGTGCACGAAAATAGTGATTTTGTGTGTGCATAGAAATGTTTTTGTTGTGATCATTTTTGATTTATCCCACCATGTATAACATATTAACCATGGAATAGCTATTTCATTTCAGGATACCTCCTCGTAGATAGGTAGCTAGGGTTCTGGGTATAGTATGAACTGATAGCCCACCAAGCAATGAGGCCTTGGTGCATGCCCCCTTCAAGTAGATGCACCAGTGGAGGCACCAGTGGTATCGTTACCCATTGGGCCACCGATTCCAACTCACCTAGAATTAGAGATTTCATGCCACGTGATCACGTTTCACGAGTTCCAATTCCATAGACCACCCAAGATTAGTGGAGAGGTGGACCCACAGGAAGCTGAGGATTGGTTGGATGTCGTGGTGAGAGTCTTATGAATGGTAAGAATACCATCTGATCTCAGGGTGGTCATTTCCACCAGTATTCTTTAGGAAGCAGTAGGATCGATATAGAGCTTGATTCTCCAGGTCCAAAATGAGGGGACGCTTCTCTGGGAAGATTTCGAGAGCCTATTTTGGGAAGTGTTTGTTCCAACGACTCTTTGTGGAGTACGCATAGAAGAGGTTCTTTATCTGCTGTAGGGCAGCATGACTGTGGCTCTGTACTCAGTGAGGTTCACTGACCTATCACGCTACTCCACTGATATAGTGTGTGATGCATTTGTCAGGGCCTGGTCATTTGAAAAGGGAATCGGGCAGGAGATCAGGGATTCGATGGTCTCTTTGCATCCTGGTGTAGGTGGGGGTGATATAGTGAGACCTCTTAGTAGATAGTTTTCTTAATGAGAAGTCACCAACACCAACACCTACCACCAGTCATCATATAGAGGATTCTTCTGTAGCTTATAGTAGATAGATTTCACAGAGGTCCAAGAGGACTAGACCCAATGGTGGATGACCACAAGATTCATGGTCGGTTGTGAGGGGTACCAAATAAAGATTCATTCATGCATGGAACATGCAGCATTACATATGCTAAGGGCAAGGTCAGATGGATCATGATTTCCCAACCAGTCATTCAGATAATCATTATATTATTGCAGGACCTCCCAGGCAGAGAGAGAGGTTTGACTGAGGAGGTCTGGAGGGATTATGAAAACGTGGCAGAGGAGTAGGCCGTGTAGCTGGCGATGGATGATGTTTCGAGATGTTACTTCCACCAACAGGTGTCCACCTGGACCACAGGTGGCAAGTGGATAGGGGAGAGCATAGCTCCAGGCAGTTAATACTGATGACCATGGAACTCTGGAGATGATACAAGTTATGATATGTGTCTAGTCCACCTTAGCTGCATTACATATAGACACAGGTTCCAGTCATTATTTTATTTCCACAGCCCTTATTCCGAGCTCGGAGTGTTCGACGGAACATTTGGAGTGTTCCTTACGACTAGAGACTCCTATGGTAGAGGATTTGATGATTACACACTCGTTCCGGTAGTTTGAGCATACTCTAGGAGCTGATAGCTTCAGCTGAGATCTCTTAGTAGTTGTGTCGAGGACATACAACATTGTCTTGGTTATAGAATAGTTATCTATAGTCCATGATTAGATTGGCTGTAGTAAGAACAAAGTGTGGTGTGTTTGCACAGATGCGAGATGGTTTACCTTCACCGGTGAAAAGGGAGCCTTTGAAGTATTGGATGGACATACCCGAAGAAGATTGTAGTATATCACTCATCATATGGCTAGCCTTATCCTCAGAGTGGTTGATGTGGAGAGTCATAGATATCCTGTAGTGGTGGAGCAGCACACAGATGTCTTCACTGATGATGTTCTAGGTAAACCTCCTCATTTATAGGTGTAATTTTATATTGATTTGTACGCTGGTATTGCATAGATATATACATGAGCGTATCAGATGGCTCCCACGGAGCTTCGTGAGATGCAGGTATAGCTGGATGACTTAGAGGGGAAAGGGTTAATCCGACTAGTGTTTCTCCTTGGGCAGCCTTAATTTTGTTTTCCTAGAAAGTAATGGAAGCATAAGACGTTGTGTTGTCTATTAGCGCCTGAACCAGGTGACCGTGAAAAACAAATTCCCACTCCTGAGGATTGATGACCTCTTTGATCAGCTAAAGGGAGCACTGTGGTACTTGAAGATTGTCCTCATATCAGGCTATCACCAGCTCAGAGTATGAGACGAGGATGTACAGAAGATGTCTTTTAGATGTCATTATGACCACTATGAGTTCTTGGTTATTCCATTCGGTGTGACCAATTCCCTATCGGTGTTCATGGGATTCATGAACTAGATCTTTCATCCATACCTTGATCACATTGTATTAGTCTTCATTGATGACATTCTGATCAACTCAGCTACTGAGGAGGATCATTCCTATCACTTGCAGGTATTTTTTCACACACTTCGAGAGCACTAGCTTCATGGTATGCCCTCTAAGTGCCAGTTCGGGATCCATGAGGTTCACTTTCTAGGACATGTTATCTCAGAGGCTGGAGTTGCAGTGGATCCAGTGAAGATTGAGGTGGTACTTGCTTGGGAACCACCAAGGATATTGATAGAGGTATGATGTTTTCTGGGATTGGCTAGAAACAACCAAGAGTTTGTTCCCGATTTCTCTAGAGTTTCAGCATATTTATAAGCATTGACGAAAAAGGGGAACCCATTTTTGTGGTCGGAGAGATTCCATCGGAGTTTTTTGGAGATGAGGCAGAGGTTGACTAGTGACCACATCATGATGCTTCTGGAGGAGGGTGTTGGGTAGGTAGTCTACTACAACGCATCAGGGATCGGGATCATATGTGTCCTGAGGCAGGAGCGAGCAGTGATTTCATATGGTTCATGACAACAGAGACAACATGACCAGAACTATGCTACCCATGATTAGGTGTTAGCAGCAGTGGCCTTTTCCTTGAATATGTGACGATCATACTAGATGGGTGAGATTTTTATAGCCTACTCAGATTACATGTGTCTCATGTACATCTTCTCTCAGATGGACCTGAACCTGAGGAAACGATGTTTAATTGAGTTCCTCTAAGACTATGACTTCAAGATATTCTATACTCTTGGGAAGAGGAACATTGTAGTAGATGCACTCTCCAGGAAGTCTGGTATACAGCTGCTAGGGGAGACGACAATTATGATGGACGCTTTGCATATATACTTTCTGGATCAAGAGGTATTATATTTTCTTTAGTCTCTTACAGTCACTCCCCCAATTCATCAGAGATTAAGGGAGGTGCAGTGTGGGGACACTTACTACAAGGCTCAACGTGCTCCGATATCCATATGACAGACACCTGATGGATTTTGTGAAGGTGGGGATCACAGTATTCTATTTAGATGACATACCATGGTACCATTGTTGATTCTGAAGGATGTGAAGATGAATTTCCACACATCCCATCTAATGGTAAATCCAATAGTGTTAAAAATGTACCAGAATCTCCGAATACAGCACTGGTGGCCAGGAATGAAGAAACTAGTAGTATATTTTCCCTCTCGGTGCCTCACTTGTCAACAAGTCAAGGACAAGCATCATGTACAAGAAGGGTTAGTTCCTCATTCAGTGGTTCCTAAGTGGATGTGGGATGGTATAACCATGGACTTTGTGACCAGACTTTCACATACATCTAATGGTCATGATTATATCTGGGTGGTCGTCGACTGACTCACCAAGTCATCCCACATCCTACTAATTAGAGAGCAGGGTTCAGTAGAGTGCATGTGATGCCACTCTGTGTAGACGATTTTGCAGCTACATAGGGTATCTTCGATGATTGTATTCAATCATGATACATGTTTCAGTTCCTAGCTAAGGAAGGCATTTCCAGAGGCTTTTGGGATGCTTCTCCATTTGTGCACAGCCTTTCATCCTCATACGGATGGCCAGGCAGAGCGGACCATTCAGACCATCGAGGACATGCTATCTGCTTTCCTCATTGACATCTGTCACATCTGGGAGGATCACATGCCTTTGGTGGTGTTTTCATATAACAACATCTATCATTAAACCATTGGGATGAAACCTTTCAATGCTTTGTACGACCGACCTTGCAGATCACCTTTCTGCTGGACTAAACCAAGGGAGTCAGCACTAGTGGGACAAGAGATGGTTCATCCTACCATGAATAAGGTGCAGATCATCCAGGAGAAGATAAAGACTAAACATAGCTGGTTTAAGTCATATTTCTATAGGATATGGAGACCTCTGGAGTTCGAGGACAGTGACCATGTCTTTTTGCGGGTCACACCCCGATGACGTTTTTAGAGGTTTGGAAGGGGTGGAAAGTTATCTCTAAGGTTCGTTACACCCTTTTTGGTCTTTAGCAGTGTTGGCGAGGTGTATTACCACTTATCTCTTCCACCTCAGTTTCACTAGGTGCATGATGTCTTCCACGTATCCATGTTTAAGAGATACATGCACAACCCATCTCACGTCATCGGCCACTGTGAGCTGGAAATTGATTATGGGGAAACGTTTACGGAGGTTCCAATAGAGATTGAGTATGAATAGGAGTATCTCATTCGAGGGAGGTCGATACCTCTGGTTCATGTTCATTTGTAGCATGGGAACCTCCACTAGAGAACATGGGTGTGGGAGAGATTGATATTTTCTGAGTACCCCCACTTATTCCCTTAGTTTGAGTTGTGGCTTATGGGGAAACAAAGACCTAAGGTGGGTTGAATGTAAAGACCTGAATTTTCCATGTTATTTTTTTTAAATTATATGGAATATTACGAGTCAGAGAAAATTTATGGATCGTGATTCCAAAGCCCGGTGTGCTAGGAATGCATTTCTGAAATTTTTTTGGGTTAGTTCAGTAAGAGTGAGAGCAGGTTTTGGTAACTTTTGAACTGCTGCTCAAAATTTAAATCTTACAGCACCGTTGAACTAGCAGATCTAGTATTCACTTAAGGATACTTTCACCTAGACCATAGTTGGTCGAGGGAAGTAGTTGGTTTTCCACTTTTTCGTAGAGTAATATAAGAAAAAAATATTTATCATTTTAATTTTTCTTATCACCTTCTTGGGGGTTATGGTGGTAGGGGCCACCTAAACTAAAAACTCCATATTTTAATTCAACGGTGGGGACCACTAGACCCTTAAACTCCCCATTTAATAGAGGTAACTCTTGGACTCCCTACACCTTAATTATGTCAGATAGATTTTTTAAATAATTATTCCAACTCCATATGTCCCAAAAAATTAAAATTGATAATGTTATAATATATGGATAGGCTCCAAATTTTGCTGGGGAGAAATCGTTATTGAATGGGAGATTTGGGGAGAGCTCTTGGAGAAACTCATTCTCTAACAAAGAACACACTCTCCAACAAAGAACACGCACTCCAATGTTGAACTTATTCAATGAAAACGAACTAACATATGTCCTTCCTTACTCACCGACATCAACAAACCTTCATGGTAGGTGTCTGATTTTGATTGATCATTATTAATTTTAATATCACATTGAATCCCCTCCGTTGAGCCACATGCTACAGCTATAATGTGGACGGTACGGGAAAAACAGACATGGATCGACCTCACCTAAAAAATCATTGTGGTTATTAGTGGGTTCTTTCTAAAGGAGGAGGATCGCCACCAAAACCGGTGGGCTTGGGAAAGGTGGTTGGCACCACGGCTGTCCATGAGGACGGCGGTGAGGTAACCTCACCATCAAAGAAGGGCAGCAGTAGAGGAAGTGTAGTGGCCGGCAGAGGCTGACCTCATGATGGGGGCGACGATGCACGTCCACACCGCCTGGTGAGCAAAGGACACGACTTTTTCCCCTAAAGGAAATGGGAGGGTGGTTGGCCATGCTAGCTACTGACGAAGGAGTGTCATGAAACCATGCCATCAGAGCAAGAGGTTGTAGCCCAAATGGATGTGGAAGATGGTGGAAGGCGTTCGGAGTTCGGCTAGCCGCCGGGGGGGGGGGGCCCATGACGCGCCACTGGGAGGAGAAAGGGGACAGCCATATCGGCCAGCCGAACTATACCAAGTGGGGCCCACTGTGGTTCCCATGTGATACCTGGAAACCAAATGTCTTCAGTCATTCGGTAATTGAGGGAAGGAGGCATGTGATGCCCTCTTGCATGCGACCAGGCTGGGCCACCCAGGCTGAGCCACCCAGTGCGGGCCAGGCCGCCCAGTGCGGGGTGGGACTAATTTAGCGATCCGGGTCAGATTCCATGGGCTGGGTCCCACATAGGCTAGGAATAGTTTTGGCCGAGTTGTTCTGACTGGGTCGGACTAGACCCAGACCATTTTGGACACTTTACATTCTTTTCGGCCATATCACGAGCTACATGTGTTTCTTTGATGAAACATCTCCGACACTGGAAACATCAGAGCAATATGGTCTTCTAGTAATTCCCCACATTAGTTTTGGATAAAATTTTTGTATGGTCAGATTGGATCAAGCATTAATCCAACTAGGCCCTTGGGACTAAAAGGCTAATAACATACAGACCAGAAATCTGTTTGATGCGTCGTCTATTGCATTGAGACCCATATGACAGGGCGGTCCTTTGGGATAATTCTTTTGTGAATTTAGGGAAGTGGGAGTATCAACCAATGGGTTGAAGAGAGGACCCTCCTAGATACAAGTTAGAATAGTGCGAGAATAATGTAGTTGTCTGTAACATTGGAAAGGAATCATCTTTGGGTCTGATGATGTACTAGGATCCTATGTGGGTCTGATGCAGTACTAGGATCTTGTGTGGGTATGTTGATGTACTAGGATCCTGTGTAATACTGTTGATGTACTGGGATCCTTTGTGGGTCTTATGATGTATGGGTATCCTATGTGGGTCTAATGATGTACTAGGATCTTGTGTGGGTCTGATGATGTACTACGATCCTGTGTGGGTCTGCTGAAGTTCTAGGATCATCTGTGGGTATGATTATGTACTAGTATCATATGTGGGTCTGATGATGTACTAGGATCATTTGTGGGACTAATGATGTACTAGGATTCTGTGATGGACAGATGATGTATTGAGATTATGTGTGAGTCTGGTGATTATTAAGGATCCTACGTGGTCCTGCATCTTAAGAGAGTAAGATGGTTTAGTAGTTACATATAATCATCTCTACTACTGTACCTTAGTTATACATTGTGTAAGATTATTTTTTACCACTCTGGTATTCTTCTATGTGGCTTACATGTGTGTTACTTACCTATGTGGTGTTATCTTTGTGGTACTCATCTATGTGGCATACATGTGTGATACTTACCTTTGTGTTAATCTTAACATCGTGGAACTGGTGTACATTGCATTAGGAGTTGGGCCTTGTGTTTCATCATTAATGTGATGGGTAATATTTTATAACTTAGTTATATTTATGGGAATATAATTAATAAAGTATTTTGCTAGTTTACATGCTTTTTGGTATATCCTTTGTGGATTTTGTGAGACCGTGAGGGTCCCAGGGTCCTTACTGGGTATCATTATACTCACCCCTGCATGGGCTTCACTTGCACCATTTTTTGTTTGGTGCAGACGATGGACATCGCTGATAGGGGTGAAGGTACTAGGATTGGACAATTCCCATAGGTGGACCATACAACATGTCGGTATGTAGAGGAGACGAGTATACGTGGAGTGTTGAAGAAGTGATATGTAACTACCATTCAGGTACGAACCGTGGAGGATTACCCAGTATCTGTCTTTCTCTTTCTTCAGTTGTATTGTATTTTCAGTTGTACTTGTACCATTACTGTTGGGCTTGTATTCCGGCCCCTCTTACTTTTAGCACTCTTTTTTCTATACATATTACTTGTGTTCATATCTTGTTGTGTTCTTGGTTGAGTGTGTTTACAGGATTCAATGGCAACACCTTCTCATTTTTAGGGGATACGAATTTCGGTGATAGTCTTTAGCCCCTGGCATATAGAAGGTGGGATTGGGGTAGTCAGGGAACAGGCCGAAGGTGACGGGTCATGACATTAATGAACTTTATAAACTATAACATTCTTCTCCGATCATTAATCGCTTGTAATAGTCTAAGTCACTTTAGATTTCTTAGAGATAGACATCATACATGGAGTCACACTATCTACATATATGAACACAACATTTTAAATTTATAAATCCATGGATTTTGTAGAAATTTGATGATACACAACAATGTATATTGACTCATGATGTGAAATATATTTACTATCATCATTTTTTTCTCATTCATGAATTCTTATTTTGGAAAAGTATCACATGTGTGAGTATGATCATTTGAGTGATTAAGTATATCACATTATCCTTCATTTTTCAAACAAATAATAGAATGAATTTTTGATATGGGGAAATTTTTTTAATAACATGTTATCTTATTCCTTAGTAATATAACACATGTATTCATTGGTTGCATGAGATATGGATGACCAACATTGTTACAAGGATACATGTGTTTAATGGATTCCATTTATGATCCATTTTTATAATGAGTATAAATGATTCTATAATAGTGTACTCTGATTTCACATATACATATATGGATCAAAAGATTAATATTTTTAAACATTGACATAATGGCTGGTGGGGTCAAAAAGAAAAATTTCTGGAAAGGGGATTAATTATCATATATATATATATATAATAAAAGTTATTTATTTTTATTATAATATCATTTTTTTCCAATAAAGAATTATCTCATATGATTAAACTCGGATAATTTGATTATTTATTTTTTTGACATGTTTTGGAAAATATGCAATCTATTTTTTTATATTTCATCCCACGAGATATCATTTAAGATATGATATAATTTCAAATGAAATAATGCACTGGATGATAGTATATGGAATGGATGATGCATGGAATATGATTTCATGAAACATACCATTTCTACTATATGGTTTGTAAAAAATTATATAATTACATTATTCATGGAAAATAAAAAAGGTTGATTTACTATAACATAATACATACTATAATTATTATATTCCACTAGCTTACCATGAAGTGTCTGTCATTATTCATTTGGAAATTATATATCCCTTCTTCAGAATCCAAATTTTTAGATCTATCAACCATATTAATATTACATGATGGTTATCATTTAAATAAGTTGTTGGTCAGAGTGGACACTCAAGAGGGGGGTGAATTGAGTTCCAATTAAAAATTTCTGTTAAAAACCTTCTATTAAAATCACCCAATACAAATAAGAAGTCAAATTGCAGTGAATTTATAGTACAGTAAATGATCAATTAGATTCTCAAGAGACTGATTAGTTCTCAGCTAATCTAATCTGATGATTAGATTACCTTTTAAAACTAACATAATTTTTTACATTAAATACAAACACTTGCTAGTTTTACCATCAGAGTTACATTAAAATAGATTTGATCTTAAAGTACGTAGTAGAGGAATATTTATTATAGATTAAAAAAAATAATCAAGCATGGAAGATTTAAAAAAGAGGTCCAATATCAATCTGATACTTAGTCCTATCAAATAGTTTATATAAATTTTATCCACACCCTTGATTTGGGTAAACAATAGTACACAGACTGTTCAGGTAGTAAGGCATCTACCAAAATTCTTTGTGGGAAAAACAAAACAATATCACATAGGCTATCCTGGTCATAGTGGAACACTTCCACAATCCATAGTGGGATACAAGAGAGTAAGGGAGAGATTTAGTGAGGAATTATAAATCCTCTAGTTTAGCATAAGAGACAGGGTGTGCTTAAAAATATAGAGCACACACTCTGCTCAATATGTAGATAAATAAAACACAATAGATCTTAACATATGTAGAAGTGTTCATAATGATATATGTGGTTTTATTGAAGCTCTGGACTCCTTGGATTGATACAGATGCACCTTTGAGTCCTCTAGTTTTTTTCTAGAAAAATACAGTCTCGTTTTTTTATTTGACTTCCAGGTCCCGGTTGATCAGTCTGATTTGCTTGAGTGCAAGTGATCTTGTTGAAGATATTTTGAATTTGAATTATCCGGTTGGGAGGATATCATATGAATTCATTTTTATTATTCTATGCATGTGATTCCTTGTGTATTTCCAGAATCTTGTTTTCTATGTGCATGAAAAAACTGATCATTTCTTGTTTTGTTGTTGTATATCATTTGATGCTTTTGAGTTTCTTATTTATATAACTTCAGCTCCGGTAATGGGAATGATTACCTTATTATAGGTACGAGGTCCGGTTCTTGAAATTTACACGACTATCATTAATTAATAGCAGGTGCATTGAAAACATCGAATATTACCGTTGCTAAAAAAAATAGAAATGTAGTTTAGAGATATATTGATTGGTTTCAATCGGTAGTTGTTACTCCTTGTAATTGTAGCTTTCTTGAATTGGTTTCTCCTTATGTTGGTAGCTCCTCTTATCGGTAGCTCCTTCTATTGGTAGCTCCATATATCGGTTGACCCTTCTATCAGTAGCTCCTTCTTTTGTAATGGTAGCCATCTGTTTGTGTTAACAGACTTGTATCGGTAGACATTGTCTTTCTATATTGGTGGACTTCATATTGGCAGCTATCAGTTTGTCTATATCAGTAACTATGTACATAATAGTAGACTTAATATATCGGTAGGTCTGTATCAGTTGACTTGTGTATACTGGTAGACTTATTCTATCGGTAGCTCAGGTGTAACGGTGACTATCTACACCTCGGTGACCTTATCCATATCGGTATACCTTTATACTAGTCTACTTAGCCTTATCAGTAGCTGTTGTACATAATAGTGGACTTTTTATATCATTAGGCTATGTATCAGTAGGTCTTTATTAGTGACTCAACACATAATACTTATTTGTTCTATAAAAATCATATTCAGATTTAGTTAGTAACGTTTCTAAACAAGTATAAACACAGATAACCATTTATTAACAAATTCCAATGAACATTTTGATATTTTATCAACTTTACAATATGGCTTCATAGATCTAAAGACTAATTATTATAAGGATAAAAATTATTTAGGATTATCAAAGAATATTAAAGCATAATTGGAATTATCATAACAGGTGAGGTCAACAATATCCTTCTTTTTTGATAATCAAATGTGATATTTTAAATGTATAAAAAGATGTATTATTAAATGCAATTGTATGAGAGGTAAAAAATGTATTAGAATTATAAGACAAATGTATCAAAGAATAGAGTAGCACATGTAAGTATATCAGAGGTAAAATTATAAAAGAAATGTACCATAGGTAGAATATTTTAAGCTCATATAAAAGTTATGCTCAAATTTCTCAGATTTCTCACCCATTTTATTACTTCTCACCCTCTTCATATATTTTTCCCCCTTTGGGATTTGAAAAAAGTGGGAAACAGAGAATGAGAGAAGTAATAGAAGGTAGAAGAATGTAAGATCATATATATTCCTTGGGGGAAAAATACAGAGAAATACATAATTGAATCAAAAAATATTACAAGTGAATCTTATCAAAGGTCCTAGCCACTAATCATTCCACCTATTGAATATCCTATTTGTATTTGGCTTTGGGTTTGGAGGTAGATTCAGGCTGGGTAGTTTCAGTAGAAGGCATGAGAATTCTACAAAACACTACTGGTGGTTGAGCAACAGAGACTGTTCCTTGCCTGTAGTCGGTAGATCTTTGTGTGATCATAGGAGTGAGGCTCCAGATTGCTTGGACAAGAGTCATCTGAGGAATGGAGGCAGACTAAGCAGAGGCAGGTAGGGCAGGAGGTGAAATGATAGGAGTGCTGTCTACATGCAAAAATGGATGTAACATATTCCTAAATCCCAAAATGATCCCTCCTCCTCTTTCCATGGTAGAAATGAATCCATCCTTGTTCTCCATAAACATTTGAAGATCTAGAGTTAACTCCTGAGCTTGCTGACTTGTTGTTTAAAATATTGGGTGACTATGGTTAGCTTCATGTTCTCAAATATAAGCTTGAAATGGCTGTTGACTTGATGCTTGGAATAAACCGTTTGGAAATAGTAATCCGATTTTTTTTACCTCTTTCTGAGAATCAGTGGCTTATATCATTAAATTCTTAACAATTTGCCCGATATACCTAGTGGTAGTCACCACATGGGTCAAAGTAGCCAAATCTACAGAGCCATTGGTAGAAGAATTGTCAATATCTCCTCTCAGTATAGCTCGAATCTGATCAATATCAAAAGAGGTCCTGGTATAATTCATATGCACAATAGTAAAGGAAATTGATTCCTTAAAAGATTTATTCAGCCCACTTATGAGATTTTTCACAAGAGTGTCCTGGGTGCTGACAGGCTCTTCCACTGAAGTCTTAAACACCTCAAAAACTGATACCATCTGGACAACTACACTCTTCACAAAGGCCAGGTCTTTGTCTTCTTAAGAATTTTATCTCATAAAAGACTCCATAAAGGCAATTTATTGATTTATTGATTCAAAATTCTCTTCCAAGATTGAAATTTAATTCTGGCAGGTCTTGGGATCATTCATCATCTCTTATACAGTGGTTAACATAATACATCCAAGAGAGAGTTCCACTAATTTTTCCATTTTGATCAGTTATTAAATAAAATATCTCTTTATTTCTACAATAGATGCAGTCCTAATCTCTTTCAACATAGACCTTGAATATTCAAGATCATCCTTGGTAACCAGATTGTCACGCACAACTACAGGTTCTCTTTCTGACACAATACTATCCACCGAGAAATTCATAACAGATTGAATGGATGATATCAATGAGGTTTCCATTCTTCTTATCTCTTTCACAAAGGAGGTCTTAAGATCAGACTTCGACTGGTCCAGATCATCTTTCCTTACCACATCCTTCGGTATAAACCTAGAAATGTTATCATAGTTAACTTCTGGTCTATTCATGGGTGTACCATCTTCAGAAACTGAATAGTCCAACCCACAAACAAGAAAACATGGGTCTTCCACCCAGTCTTCAATTCCATCAACTATGGAAACATTGCCTAATCTAGTTGGATGCTCCCCATCAATCTCTACATTCTCCTATATAGAAATAGCACCCTTAGCAGCTCGGTCTTCCTCAAAAGAATCCTCCATAACCATCTCTATTTCCACAGAAGGAGGATCCTCGGTAATTGGTGTAGGTCAATCTACATCCACAAGAACAACCTCTATAGGCACAGGAGTACTTCCAATCAATGGACTAATACTCAAGGTGGCAGAAACAGATGCTTCAGTTTCAGATTCTTCTTCTTCCTCATTCTCTAGAGTAGGATAGTCTTCCCCATTAATAGGTGCATCTCCATTTCTCTCTTCCAAGTCTCTTTCCTTGCCAGATGATTTATATTTTGCAACAACACTTGGAGGCAAGTCTGGATCCCATCCATCAGCTATAGAAGTATCCTCCTCATCAGTATCATCACTATAATGAGGTTCCTCTTCATCAGATACTTGAAATGGATCCCTTACATCCTTAGGCCACGAAGGATGATCCACATGATTGAACTTCTCATATAGATTTTCATCATCACTGTCCCATTCTCCTCTCCATGGTTTCCAATTGATGTTCATGTATTTATAGAGAGTTTTGGTAATATAAAAGATATATTTCATAACCACATTCTAATCTTGAGACATAGCTACTCCCTTCACATTGATCAAAACCGAAATTAACATTGAAAAGAATAATGAATTGGACTTTGATTTGAGCCTGGTCATATCCTCAATTGGATTCATTAACATTCTACACAAATTAACCTTAACACTATGTCTTAACATATGCAACAAATATATATCTTGATATTTCATATTTTCAAATTCCCCTCTTCATGGACTTAGCACATGTTGGATGGACTTGAAAAGTAACCAGTTCTATCCATCCATTTCTTTAGAAACTATTTTTGAAGGTGTGCCATCTCCTGTTAATTATTCCAATACAGCTTCATATTCAATGATGTTACTAGTATGTGG
This sequence comes from Viscum album, assembly GCA_963277665.1. Lineage (NCBI taxonomy): Eukaryota > Viridiplantae > Streptophyta > Magnoliopsida > Santalales > Viscaceae > Viscum > Viscum album. The sequence goes on along the minus strand of OY728136.1, from coordinate 1,222,622,153 downwards.
TACTGATTTTGAGAAATACCCAAACACTATATCATGTTGAATTTTTAGGCACTCAACCCACTCAACAGAAGAGAAAGATATTTTCCTGCCATTTACTACTGATATCATCATGTTCTCAGCTTCTGATTTCTCAAAACGAACAAACTCATAGAATTATTTAACTAGCTTCGGATAATAAGGGCCATTGTTATTTGAGAAGCACTCAACCCATATTTGATCTTCTAGTACATCTAGAACTAAAGACTTTCTATCCATTAACCATTCCACGTAAAGCTCATTCTCAACTACTATCTCCCTTTTAATGAGATGCAGATTTATAGGTTTCTTTACTTCACTTCCACCAGTAATCTCTCCTTTGAGTCTCATGGCATTCAGATCATCAACCTTCTCGTTGATGGATGATCTCTTCACTCTTTCCATTTTGCGAATCGTGAGGCTTAGGGTTCGAATATTTTGTTGCTATGGCTTGAATGTAAATGGTTAAAGGTGGATTTAGGGAGGGGGGATCATAAGTTTTAATATTTAGGAATCACAAAATAAATAAATACAACATTATAATTCAAATATATATTATATATATTCGGACGGCTAAAGATATAGATGTTTAAAAACAGCACAATCCTAACGTTAGGGTATACCAGTAAAGATTCTGAACGGTGGGGAGTTCTAATGGTGACGTCCACTAATAGTGAATTATTGAGGTGAGGTTCATACAAGTGAGTTATAGTGGTGAGGATTATACCAGTGAGGTATAACAACGAGGTTTCAATCAGTGAGGTTTCCAATGGTGTGGTTTCTAACCAATAAATTCTATCATTCCTATCTCATGTATAATGTATCTTAACATATCCGAACATAAATTTTTGGTGAATATATCAGCTAATTGATGTTCAATATCAATAAATTCAAGAGTAATATCACCCTTTTGGTTATGATCTCTCAGAAAGTGGTGTCTTACATCAATGTGTTTGGTCCTAGAGTGAGACATGGGTTTCATTGAAATATTAAGTTATCTACTATTATTAAAATTTATAGATACATGTCTAAACTGATATATATAGTCGAATAATGTATGTTTCATCCACAAAATTTGTGCATAGAAACTTCCAACAGCAATGTACTATGCTTCAATAATAAACAATGCAACAGAGTTCTGCTTTTTACTACAACAAGTTATCAGGGACTTACCTACAATATGACATGTTCTAGAAGTTATCATTATATTTACCTTGCAGCAAGAAAAGTAAGCATCTGAATAACTTATTAAATCTAACGATTGTCCTTTTGGATAAAATAATCCTAATTAAGTAGTCTGTTTAAGATATTGGAAAATTCATTCAATATCAAGAAAGTGTGACTCTATTGTATTAGCTTGAAATCTTGTACACATACACACACTAAACATAATATCTGGTCGACTAGCAGAAAGATAAAGAAAACACCCTATCATACCCATGTAGTTGGTTTGATCCACTAGTTTTCTAGTTTCATCGTCATCGAATATACAAATAGTAATCATAGGTGTATCACTTTCCTTAATATTATCTAAACCAATACGTTTTAAAAGATCCTTTTTATATTTACTTTGATTAAAATAATACCATTTTCATTTTGAAAAACATAAAATCCAAGGAATTCTTTGAGTTCTCCCATTAAACTCAATTGAAATTAATTTTGAATACACATTGAAAAATCAGTACATAAAAAATTTTTAGAAGATCAAAAATAATATCATCAACTTAGATTTTCACTATCAAAACATCTTTGGATATTTTTTTAATAAATAGAGTTGGATCAGAAATCCCTTTAGAAAACCCTTTTGAAATAAGAAAACTACTAAGTCTATCATACCAAGCTTGTGGGGATTATTGCAAACCATATAAAGCATTAAAGAGCATAAATACTAGATTTTGAAAATGAGGATTAGTAAATCCAGTTGGTTGTTCAACAAAAACATCTTCAATTATAAAACCACTTAGAAAAACACTTTTTCCATTCAGTTGATATAACATGAAATTCAGATAAGCAACATAGGAAATTAGAATCCTAAAAGATTATAATATTGTTACAGCTGCAATGGTTTCCTTATAATCTATTCCTTCCTCTTGGATTATCCCTTCTGCAACTAGCCTTGATTTGTATCTAACTATGTTAACAGACTCATCAACTATATTTCTAGAAACCCATTTAGTGACTATGGTCAATGTTTCGTTAGGTTTGTCAACTAATTCCCAGACATTTTTTCTTTTAAATTGATTTAATTCTTCGTGCATAGCCATAAACCAAAATTCATCATTGATTGCATCATTGATATTTTTAGGTTCTTAGTATGAAAGAAAGGTTTAACGTTCAACCTAGTTTCTAAGAGAATCTCTAGTCTGTGCCCCTCTATCAAGATTACCAAAAACAACATCTAAAGGATGATTCTTTGTAATCCGAGTTGATATAGTAAAGGAAAAACTAGAAATTTCATATTCTTCTCTGTGATCAAGTTCAGCAGAACAAGATTCTATAATACATATAGAACTAGTTTTAATTACAATAGGTTTACTATTTTTTCCATTAAGGTTCAGAATAGACACATCTTCTTCACGAGTTTCAAGATAAGACTTAGGTTCATGCGGAGCAGTTTCATCAAATTCTATGTGAACAGATTCTTCCACAAATTTGGTTATATTATTGAAGGCTCTATAAGATTTATTAATTATAGAGTAACCTAGAACAATTCCTTTATCACTTTTAGAAGTAAATATGTCACGATTCTCCTTAGTATTAATACTATAGACTTTTTAACCAAATACTCTAAAGTAACTCACTTTTGGATTCCTATTATTCCATAATTCATAATGGGTATTTTTGAGAATAGGTCTAATAAAGACTCTATTTATAAAATAACAAGCTGTATTCACAGCTTTAGCCCATAAATAAAAATCTAAATCATACTCATTAAACGAAGTTCTTGCAATTTCATGAAGGTTTCTATTCCGTCTTTCTACTACACCATTCTGTTGAGGTGTCCTAGGGGAAGAAATGTTGTGACTATAGACATTGTGTGAGAAGTATGATTCAAACTCATGATTTTCAAAAGCATGGCCAAGATCACTTCTCAAGGTTTTAATCTTAAGTCTGCTACAGTTCTCTACAGACTTGGAGTACTTCATAAAATAAGAACAGGCTTCACATTTGTGAGAAAGAACGTATAGCCATGTGTATCTAGAAAAATCACCTATTAGGACATAGACATAGTGCTTCCCAGTTAAACTAGAAACTCTAGAGGGTCCAAACAAGTCCATGTGAACCAACTCTAGAGGTTGAGAAGTTGAAACTTATGTCTTTAATTTGAATGAAACTCTATGTTGCTTTCCCTTTTTAAAATGAGTAAAATCTTTTTCTGATGGAAATTTTAGTTGAGGTATGTCTCTAACTAAATTATTCTTAGTCAGTTTGTAATGTGAATGAACATTACAGTGTCCAAATATTCTATTCCTTAGCCATGAATCTCTATAAAAATCATTTAAAAAAGTAACCTTATGTTTGGCTAAAGAATTAAATATATAGCATAAACATTTTCATTTCTTAATGTAGAAAATACCAAAACATTTCTAGAAATTAAAACATTACAAGAATCATTTTCAAATTTTACTTTGAAACCATCATTACAAAACTGAGATAGACATAACAAATTATATTTATGTCCATCAAAAAATAATACTTTATAAATTTAAGCATAATTAGTTTTACCAATATGGCTTAAGCGGATGATTTTTCCTTTTGAATTATCACCATATGTGACATGTCCTCTATAAAATTTTACTAAACTTTTGAAACATGAGTAATCTATAGTCATATTCCTTAAACATCCATTGTACAAGTACCATATCATCTTATGGGAACTCAACTGGAAATATTCCTATAAAATAGGTTTAAACAAGAAAATGATTTTGGTACCCAGATTTTCTGGGGTCCAGACAGGTTAGTAAGAAAAACTTTTGGTACCCAGATTTGACTCATGGGTTTCATATAATCAATTTATTCAAATGATATTGAAAGATAATCATTTTTTTATCTATAACTATATGAATAACTAGTTGAGACATTGGAATTTCCAGAGCTAGAACTGGAATCCCACTATCCATATTTTGGAATGAATCTATTCTTAACAAGTTGTCTCTGCCCAGGATGATATCTCAGACCAGTAGTATACTTTTGTGCTACTTGTTTTCCAATAAATTGAGATATAGTATTCATTCCATTTGTGAATTTCTCTAAATATTTTCTATTTTTCTCCTTGGACAATTTATGTTCAGTATTCTCCTTTAACAATTGATCATTCTTTTCCTTTTCTACTTCCAATGTAGATTGTACAATGCTAGTTAAAGCATGTTGTTTCTTTAAGGATTTATACATATCTTTCATCTCATTGCACGTTTCATCTAGCATATTACTTTATTCAAATAATTCTTCACTAGACTTGTTTTCAGAGTCAGAATCATCTCCAGAATAAGAAGAATTTAAGGCAGGAGTATCCAATTTTACCTATGATGTGTTTCTCATGAAACACATATTATATTTTTGAGAATTATCATCCTGAGTGGAATCAAAATCATTATAAATGTCTTCTGAAGCACTCTAGGCTGCTTTCATAGATTTCTTTTATTTTATATCCTTGTAGTAATATTTCTTCATGTACTTCAATTTTGTAAAGTCATCCTTAATGTGTACTTTCCATTGTCATTCGTAGCACACTATCTGATCATCTTTGTCAGCATTCTTCCAATATTTCATCCAATTCCCTTGTTGATCATATTTACCCTTATAGTTAGGGTTTTTAAAAAATTTCTTCTTCCTATAGAATGTCTTGAATCTCTTTGATATTTTAGCCATCTCTTCATTCCTACCATAATCTGAACCTTCACTTATTGAAATTTCAGTAGGTATCTGAGCATTCTCCATGTCCTTTCACTTTGAGGCTGTAGACTTAAATTCCACTGACATCTAATATTGTTTATCATCTTCCTCCTTTTTTACAGTAAATTCTTCTTCATTCATCATTAAATTACCAATAATATCTTTAATATGTAGTTAAATAATGTCACACGATTCTCTTATGGAGTCTGATGTGCCTCTCTATCTTTCTGGCAGAATTCATAATATCCTCATGATTTTATCTTTTGCTGGAACAACTTTTCCTAGTGAGCTCATTGTATTTACAATTTCATTGAACCTGAGATACATGTCAGAAATAGGTTCATCAGGCCTCATTTTAAAATTATCATATTTTATATTGTTGGTGTTCAATCTCATTTATTAACATTTTCTGATCCCTCATGGGAAATAGCCAATGTATCCCAAATTTCATAAGAAGTTTTACAGGATTATTTTCAATTAAATTCTTCATCTCCTATTGAAAAATATAAGGCATTCATTACTTTGAAATTATTATTGTATCTTGTTTTCATAGGTTCATCCCATGTAGTTCTTTATGTTTCTTGAATCTTATGTTGAGTCTCTATAGCAGTCCAGATATCAAAACCCATAATTTCTAAATGAATTTTCATTTTCAGTTTCCATTGTGCATAATTAACCCCATTAAAGAAATTTGGCATGTTAGTAGCAGCAACTTCTAGTCTATTATCTATAATTATATTTTATAAAATATATTTAAAGAGATAAAATTTGGAACTAACAAAAATTTATGATCTATTAGATACAACTAAAATCATAATGAAAAACAGAGTGTTTGGAAATCATTTATTACGGATAAACCTTTGATACCAAATGTTGGTCAGAGTGAACACTCAAGATGGGGGTGAATTGAGTTACAATAAAAACATTCTGTTAAAAATACTTCTTTTAAAATACCCCAACATAAATAAAAAGTTAAACATTAGTGAATTTGTAACACAGTAAAGGGTTTGTTAGATTCTCATGATATTGATTAATTCTTAGTTAATCTAATCTGAAGATTATATTAACTTTTGAAACTAACCTAATGATTTACAATAAATACAAACACTTTCTAGTTTAAATATCAATGTTACTTTAATATAGATTTGAATTTAATGTAATTAGCAGTGGAATAATTAATATAGTTTAAAACAAAATAAACAAGCACAAAATTTTTAACCAAGTGGTTCAGTCTCAAGACGAGACGTAGTCCTCTCAAATAGTTTATATAAACTTTGATCCACACCCTGGATCATGGTAAACAATATTGCATAGACTATTCAGGTACTATGACCTCAACCATAGTTCTTCATGGGGAAAACAAAACAATAGCACATATGCTATCCAGGTTACATTTGAATTTTACCACTATCCACAGTGGGATACAAAAGAGTAAGGGACAGATTGAGTGTGGATTTATAAATCCTCTATTTCAGCACAAGTGACAGGGTGTGCTTAAATTTACCGAACAGACACTCTATTCAAAATTTAAATTAATGAAACACTATAGATATAAAGATATATAGAAGATTTTAGATTTCTCTATGTGTTTTGAGTGATGCTTTGGACTCCTTAGATTGATGCAGATGCAGCTTTGAGTCCTTCCCAGGTTTTTGTGAAGAAAAACATAGTCACATTTTTTGTATTTGACATTCAGGTCCAAGTTGATCTGTCTGATCAGCCTGAGTGCAAGAGATCTCGATTAAGCTCCTTTGACATTGAATGTTCTGTTTGTAAGGATTCCATATGAATTATTCCTTCTTATTCTATGAATGTGACTCCTTGTGTATTTCTAGAATCGTGTCTCGTATGTGCGTGAAAAAACTGACTGTTTCTTGTATTTTTGTTGTATATCACTCGATGCATTTGATGTTCTTGTTTATATACCTTCAGCTCTGACAATGTGAATGATTTCCTTTTTACAATAACATGGTACAGTTCCTGAAATTTCAACCACTATCATTAATTAATATCAGGTGCATTAAAAACATCAACTATGACCATTGCAAAATAAACAAATAGAAAGAATGTTTAGAGAAATAGTGATTGGTTTCCATCGGTAGTTGTTACGCCTTGCAGCAGTAGCTTGATTGAGTCAGTTACTCCTTCTATCGGTAGCTCAACTTATTGGTAGCTCCTTCTATCAGTATCTCTTTTTATCGTCAGCTTCTTCTTTTGTAATGGTATTCTTCTGTCTGTGTCAACAGACTTGTATCGGTAGACTTTGTCTTTCTGTATCGGTGGACTTCATATCATTAGCTATCTCTCTGTCTGTATGAGTAACTATGTACATACTTGTAGACTTTCTCTATCGGTAGTCTGTATCAGCCGAATTTTGCATAACGGTAGACTTATTCTATCGGTATCTCAGGTGTAACAGTGGATATCTACATACCGGTGACGTTATCCTTTTCGGTAGACTTGTATACAAGTGTACTTAGCCTTATCGGTAGCCATTATTCATATCGGTGGACTTTGTCTATCGGTAGGCAATGTCTCAGAAGCTCTGTATCAGTGACTCAACAATTAATACTTATCTGTTCTATAGAAATCATATTCATATTGAATTAGTAACATTTCAAAAAAAATATAAACAAATATAACCATTGATTAACAAATTCCAATGATCATTTTCATATTTTATCAACTTAATAATATGACTTCATAGAATGAAAGACTAATTATTATATGGATAAAAATTATTTGGGATAATAAAATCATATTAATGAATAATTGGGGTTATCAAAAAAGGTGAGGTATATATAAGTGTTACAAGATATGAAACATTAGGCAGATATAATACCTTTGTAACCAAAATAATTTAATAATTTTTAATAAATGTTGAGAAAATGTGATATCCCATGAGGAGTGTCCTTCTAGATTTATACAATACAATCAGAATAAAGGTAGTGTTGGTTAAACTACCTATGGAATGATTGGTACTCCTAAATCTAGAATATCTATTTATAATACATTCATTACACCCATAGATGTAACCAATCTTAGAGGCTAGAAGAATCTGACACAAATGATGTGGGATTCCTCTTGGCTCATGTATACACTTAGATGGGAGGGTTCCAATTATTCCTCATTAGTGGCCTTCATCAAAATGATATGAAGGTGTATGTAGAATAATTTAGTAGTAGTTTGATACTTCACTATAAGGGAAAATTTTCAGTAATAATTATTTATGTTATGTATATTTCTATTATCTCTAAATAATATTCTGGGTTAGATATTCTCTAATCAATTCTATTGTTTCTAATTATTTCTATTAAACCGCACTTGAATACTAATATTATATCAGATCAGCCGATGAATTAATATTAATTAATGTATTTTAGAAATGATGAAAAATAATTTCATAATCCATATGTCTCCCTAGTCATATAATACGATATAAATATTCGGTTGGAAAGTATTTTATCTAGTTTTAAAATATAATAAATAATAAAATTATAAATAGTTTGAATCAATTTTTTATTAATTGGACATTATATACAACTTCTACCAATCATAAAATATAATTTTTATTTATTTTATTTATAAAACTAATTTTCATATCATAAATATCACACCCTCAAAAATGTACTTCTATTTCATGGTTAATAAAACATTATCCATATAATTCAAGATTAGATTTTAATAAATATTATTCAATTTAAAAAATAAAACAAAACATAAAATGTAAATATTTTTTCATTTACATACCCAATGTCATTTTAGGTTTATAATATTATATAATTTGGAGAATCTCTTACATGACACTATTAATGTCATTAAAAGAATATTTTTCCCCTTATCTCAACTTTTTTACGCATTACACATTTATAATATCTCTGTCATATTCATTAAAGATATAACTTGTATGAATTCCTTCGTCATAAAATTGGGATTCGATGAATGGGAAGGGTGATCTAAAAGACATTATAAATTTAAATTTACGAATTAATTTGTAAATAAACTCAGTGAACATAAGATTATAATTATTGTAGGATGAAATAATAAAGGTAAGTGATCTTAATATATGAGAATTCAAAACCATAATAATGTGGATCAAAAAACATTAAACCCAGAATAAATCATTAAAAATGGAATGTGTCAAAAGTATAAATATTCATGAGGAATATTATGTTAATCATTTTTAAAAGTACCATTGAAAACACTATGAAATCATTTAGAAATTGTGTTGGTTACACAGAACATTATCATCATAGTACCTTTAAATTAACCGTTATAGATAGGATAATCATACATGTTTAATAACCCTTATTTCTGTGGAATAAATAATTAATCAGTTAGTTAATTTATCTCTCATTATTCAATTATTTCTGGATAACTCTATCATCATTACCCAATTAATTTTAAGGATATTACATACCAACATATAAAATATTGGAATAACACCTTATACACTAGTCCTACCCCAAATCATAATTTTGTTAATAAGTTCCATGTACCACATCACTATTAGAATAAATTAAAACCTTCACATTTAAATATAAAAACAACCATTTTTCATTTATATCATGATTTACATGTGGAAAAGAAAAAATTTCCATTATAAATTTATTGAAACAATAATAATCCATCCAAAAAAAGAACATTGATTGTGTCATTACCACATATCCCTAGAAGATCATGTTTAAAACAAATGTTTATTGTTTTTTACTAATATATATTTCATAAAAATATGATGACTCGTTCATCATAAAAATACAACTTTAACATTGAAAACAACTTCTAGAGATTTTTTTTTTCTCTAAGATAAATAAATAAATTGAATATATCCTTGTAAATTTATAAATAATTTTATAAATAATTGATTATTAATATTGAAAGAATTCTTAGTGGCCACTAAAATTTCTCAAATAACAATTTTCATCACACTATCCTCAAAACAACGATGTTAATAAATTTATAAGATAATTTATATTAAATAACATTGTGAAAATAATATCAGGGTAAATACTATATTAAACAACAATTGTAGAATATCTCTAATCAATCACGAAACAATTTTCATAATCATAGATATAGAAGAATAAAATATTCAGTAAAAAGAGGACAAATAAGGTTGTATTTTAATAAAAAATATTTTGTCGACAATTTTCTGTATCAATGAGAGGAAATTGGTAATAACATATAAAATGAAAACAATATCTCAATGAGATATAAAATTAAACGTTTTTATCATATAAAGTTCATATAATTTATTAATGTAAATTAAATCATAAACAATATCAAATAAAATTGGATTGAAACATGAACCACATTGAAATTAATTAACTTTTGAAAACTAAGCTCCATAGAATGATAATTTCAAAATTTTCAAGACCCAATCCATGCTATGGCTTGAGTTGAAACTTCACCTGGAACAATCTTATAGAACAGTGGGTGGAGACAACCACAAAAGACACAAAAAAATTGTGGAGTCCTTTTCCTATGTACTTGTTCACAAAACAAATCAACTAAATGAAAAATCAATGAGGGAAGAAGTAAAATATGATACACACCTATAAATAAACCAAAATTGCTTGGAAATATAAATAGTACATGTACAATAGTATAAAATAAAATGAAAAGTCAAAAAAAATTCTTCCAACCATAAAAGATACACAACCTTGTCCTAATAAAAAATGTAAACATGTTGAGAGACTCCAACAACTGAATCCCAAGCTACGACCACTGTATAATGTCCATGAACCTGTTACACAAATGTCTTATAAAGTCATGATCAAACTCTTCATCATATGCATAATGCACCTCTTATGAAGTCAAGTTCCATGGAGTAGTTAGTTTAAAAATACATAGTTGGATGCACCTAAAAGGTGAAGGGGGTTTTAATTCATATATTGAAGAGAAAATATAATAGATAAAACCAGGTATGGTAAATGAGTACAACTCATCACAACCCAAGAGTCAATTAAAACTCATACAAACGCAAGGAGCTCTAAATGGTGAATAGGATAATATATTTACAAGTCTTCAAGACCTATACTAGAAGAGTGGAATTATCCAATAACAAGAATGTATACAAGGAAATAATGTGGCATAACCCATGGGTCTTAATCTCTCTCAAAAAAATATTAAAAAAACTATAGAGTTAGAAGTTCAAGAGGATATATTTATATAGTCTATAAATAAACACAAATGAGAGAGTATGGGGACACATGTATCATTTCTTAACTAGGGAATGGATTCTCTAACTGTTCTAAAAGTATCCCCCAATGAATTTTAGCATCCCAATCATCATCCATGAACACAGAAGTCAAAGGGACTCAATCCCCAAACCATGATTCTATCTGCTTTGGGAGTCTTAGTCACACCCTCATAGTTTTAGGTCTCCTTCAAAGGATATTTATCAATAGGAATTTATCCTCTCTTTATCATTAGTCCAGATTTAGGTCAAACCATGTCTCTTAACTAATTCGCATTGAAGAGAGGTCGTTTCTAAAGGTTCAGTAAACATGGATAGCCCAATGAGAGTGTTTCTCTATACTATCTTCGAGTAACCTTCCCCATCCATACTGGAGGGTCCCACCCAGAATAAGTTGAGGACCTACGCCCCTCATTTTATGATGGTACCACTTGGAATTGGTTAGGAACCCATTTCGTTCCTAGATGGAGGGTGCCACTAAGAATATATTGAGGCTGCATTCCTTGACAGACTGAATGGTGTCACTCTAGTGGCGTTGATGACCCATGACACACTCCTCTTTATGGTTCCACAATGAATAGGATGAGGACTCATACACAAACCGAATGGAGGTTTCGAGTCATGGATTCTTGAGGACCAACATCCATCTCGGGAAGAGTGGTCCATTGTAAAGGCATGTAGGAACTACATTGTCTATACCTACTTAATGACACATCACATAAAGCATCGTGGAACATTTCTTCCGAGTCCGGCTAGAGGTTAATCTTGTAAATCAATGATATTCCAGTGCCATATCATTACTTTTGTTGGAAATCCCATGAATATGAATCAATCCTATAACATCTTATGTCATATATCAAAATCCACTATAGTGGGAACCACCATCTTCGATATGAAAAAACACATAGGATTGGCTTCTCAGAGGCTAATAAGAAAGTCCAATATAAGTACACACTAGAGGTTGAAGATTTATTTGGAGGTATGCAATTCGTATGGGGACCACACAACGTGTTTCCCCTTCTCACTGCATATCTATATACATAGCCATTCTGGAGTAAAAACAATGTGCGTGTACCCTAAGGCATGTCAGCATACTCCTAAAGAAAATAGAATAACTGGCTAAAAGGCTGATGAACACACAATGCTCATTGTGGGATCAATGATAAAAATGGATTTTTTCTGACATGCCTCTTCAAATGGCCTCAAATTACCATTTGGATCCCAATGTTTTGATCCTTATATAAACAACACACAAGATCAACTATTCTTTCACCCAAATCAAACACCCAATGAAGAAGCCTAATTTCATCACATTTTGAATGAATATAAGCTCAAGGGGACTACATCACGATCTCAAAATGAAACATAAAGATCAAAAAATTGTAATTATCATCGAAAACAATGTGAAAGACTATTAATTTGTCTATATTAGACTTCTAAAATCCACATTTAATCGTAACATGCTTGAACAAGGCATCAAGGGCCCATGCCTCAATCTAAATTTCAATTGATGAAATATATCTAAACATATCTGCCTCAATATCAGAATCAAAATTCCACTAAAATCACATTTATTGGACAACATATGCTGAAATTATGGTGGTTCAATGTTTTATTGATAATAATATATTATAATTATTATTATTTAGTCATTTTTGCAACCGATCCATATTCCTGAATAACACAATTACCAAAAAGGACTTAAAAGGATTTTCTTGGAATATGAGAACATCTCCATAGATGCTATGAAAAACCGACACTCTGTTTAAGATATATGGAGGTTTGAAACTATCTTGGCTCTTCCGAACCCACATCAGCCCAGCCCAGCCCACCAGCCCCATCCCAGCTCGTTGCCTCATGCCATGACCCTCCATTGGGCTCTTTCCACCACTAATGGATCTATATAGGCCATCAAAGGCCATCATTACTACTTACCCATATCCCTTACTCATTGATCACCCAAAAGCTCCACATCATTGATTCCATCCACATCTAATAGCTTACTGGGTCTCCCAAATGATGATGGTCCACTCAGCCAGCACGCACTGTCGGTGACCAGGTCATGCCTGTGGTCCATTCTATGGACCAACAGCCCTCCCACAATGCATAAAAATTGAAAATGAAACCAGATCTATGATCATCATGTCTTTATCTACACAAACACATGATCAACTTGATAATTCATTGATGTTTCGATGTATTGAAAAGTATGCAATCATTTCTATAGAATGTATCATCACATTAGATTCCATAAACTATAAGCAATCATAAATCCAGAATCCTTAGATCATTACGTACACATATCTAATATTCTCTCCATCATTAGTTGTAATTTCTACATGAAAAAATTTTAGAGACTATGAAAAAAATGAAATAATGAAGAAAAATAAATTAAATAGTCCCCAAAATAGATTGTTTGATGGTTGGATTCGTATGGACATTAAAAAAGTCATTAAAATTAGAAAAAGAAATCATGAATCAATGTTTCAATCAAAAAATATTACAAGAATTCATATTCCAATAGAAGAAATACAGCTACATTTTTGGATCTATTGAATTTGTTACACTCTGATATTATCAAATATGTCGCATCATCATAATCCACTAATGATTCGATACTGGTTTCCTAATGGAAGGAGAGGACGATGTTTCTTCAGCGAGACAGTTTTTTTTTCAAAACCATAATAAATCCTCAAATAAACCTATCAATAGGTGCTTAATACATTACCATTTAATAGTTTAAGGTTTAGAACAAACCTCACCAACTCACATTTGGTCACACATAGGTAAAACACCACATTAAAAACTCAACAGTGGACTCATACATTCAATAAGATACAACATTTAAAATTTATTCAAAAAAGGATGAAGGAATGTAATTTTATTTAATTATTTTATTCATGGTTACTTCCTTTGTGAATTTTTCTACTAAAGAACCATGCTGAAAAAATTAATGTCATACTATGGGTGAACCCCCCATTCCGAACTCAACCCTACCCTCATATTTCATATCTAGGCTAACATTTGAGAGTTATTCAATTTCCCTCAAATGCATATTATAAAATATAATTAACATTTTTTTAAATTTTATTTAGGTCACACCTGGACATAGAAACAGACTTCATCTAAGCACCTAGAGATGGAAATATTTAGAATCATTACAAACACATATAAAGAAAAAATGTTTTTATACTTGATTCCCTCCATAAATATTTTATTCCCTAAATAGAAATATCAAGAAACAACTCAGGATACAGAGCCAGAAACTGGATCTCCTTCTACCAGGGATGCTTCTCCATGTTTCTATGCTACCACAATAATAATTCCAAAGGGATGGTCTATCCACATAAAGTCTTCTTGTAATAACCCAATTCTTATTCATGAGGTACGAGTTTCATCGTTTCTCCTTTCCTTAAGAGTTTTTGAGAAAAAATGGAAAATAGGGAACAATCCTAAATTTTAGTACTATGCGCCATGTACTTTTCCACACGCTGTGTAATTTTGGCCATGTGGGATGAGTACACAGGGTGTGTAGCCATGTTGGAGACTACAGGTGTAAAGACCGTCTACACGTCGTGTAGTGGTCCTTTACGCGTCATGTAGTCAGTCCGCAGATGAAATAGTAAGGTTGGGGGAGCAGCCGCTAGATGGGCGATAGTATACGTCGTGTAGTCAGGAAAACACACCATGTACTCATGTTGATAGATGAACAATTTAGCGGTGCCGCTAGATGGACAACTATATGAAGGAAGTACACGTCGTGTACATGGAAGTACATGACTTATACTTTCTTTTTTCGCATAAAATGGGTATTAGCCAACCCTATTCACAGGTAAGGCTTAGAAACAGATGGGAGTTTGGGAGGGAATGACTGAATCTTCATGGATCTCCAGATCAAGCATCGGAAATATATTTCTACCTCGGAGGATGTTGTTGGAACTGCATGGTTAAGCCCTCTCATTTCTTGATATAGATATTTCCAAATCAACCTATAATGGATGTTATTTGGGTTTAAGTGAGTTTTAATTCACCTCATATATACCTCGTTCTGGGAAGATTCGTAGAATGTCGTTCGAGTATACTAATCAGAGGCATTTAAGGTAGGCGAACCGATGTTTATATTCCAACTGTTGTGCATTTTTTATCCAATTGAGATATGTGCCAATGAATGGGGTGTCATATGGCTCTGGCCGTGTTGAATTAAATACCAAGAATTTTATATGTAATTTAAATGTGATAATAATATGTTGTTTGGGATCACTACTTAGGTCCAGGACCACCGCGGGGGTGTGTTATGCTGTTTAGCCATTTGTCCAGGATACCCGGGGGTATGCCTTTATATTAATGATTATAGAATTTCCTTGAGAGTAATTGTTTGTGTATTGTTTTTTAAATTTTGGGAATGGACCAGTTTCCTGATTAGCCTGAGGGTAGTGCTTTACTTAGCCTGTGGGTAGTGTTACCATTATCCTAAGGGTAGTGGTTATTTCGGCCTGAGGGAATATTATTTCGTGCCTTTGGGAAATAGACTTTGTGCCTGAGGGAAACACACTGTACGTCTAAGGTCAATATCGGTTATGCTTGTAGGAAATTACCGGTGGGTTGGATTCTGATTACCTGAGGTTAAGGGTTTTTGTGTCTGAGGACACTGATGGTTTACATAGAAATTCACTTTGGTGGTTTCTTAAAAAATAAATAATGAAATGAATATTAAAATGTTAATAACTGGTAATGTTAGATACTTTTGATTAATTATTAGTTCATTTAATTTACTTTTTCACACTATTGTTTCATGTTTAAACATAGTTGAGCAGAATCCTTTAGTGGGTGCCTACTGAGATTATTTCTCACACCCTCTTTGGGTCTTTTTTTTCGGCCCAAACAGATAATGTTTATACAGGTATGGATAATGGAAAAGGTACCTCTACAGGTACTTGATTAATGCTGAGGAGTAGTAGAGCATGGAACCGAGCATAGGCTCATGATTATACCAGCTATTTTGTTTTTATTTGTTATAATGTATTTATTTGTAACATGTTCTGGCTATTTTCATAGAATTTTAGGCATGTTGAATTAACATTATATACGACTGGTTGGTTATTTCTACTGCAGTTGTTTAATTCAGTTGAGTATGGTTTACAGATTCCACTATTGTTGTATGTTTTATTTCATTCCACTATGGTACACTTTGGAAAATGAGGGCATAGATTCCCCACTATCAGACTTGGGCCCTCATTACTATTTGGCACCCTCTGGCATTTGTGGAAATGCGCTTGAGGTCACATGGCGAACCAAGTACGGGGCACCTGTTGAGTGGCACCTGGAACCAGGATGTTACAAATTGGTGTCAAATGAATTATTTTCATTGACATACTATTTGGTTCCTTAGTCAGGGATATGATGAGAGTGGTAGTTGGTAATAATCTATGCCTGGGTGTAGCTAACCCGTGTACAGGGAAAATCCAATTTACATCATGTCGCAATTTTTATGATTTTTCAATTTTACAGTAGATTTAATTTCACTGAAGGGTGACACACTTGTATTGTGCTCTTTATATTTTATCCATGTGTTCTATTTAGTTGCAACCTATTTAGATGAGGTTATGCCATCTCTTGCATCATTTAGGAACATGCTAGAAATTACATTCCATGTAGTGTTTCCATGCCATGTAGGTTTATTAGAAATTGCATGCTGTCATGATAGTCGTTGTGCTAGAAAATCATGCTGTTGCGATAACTATGTTGAGAAATGCATTCCATGTGATAGGGTATTGTTGTGTGATCATGTTTATAGAATGGAAGCCAAACATTGGTTTTTGGGGATTATGGGCCCTCATTGACAGAAATTTTGTGGATGATTGATGATTTATCCTATTATAACACATATAAGATGTCAAACTTTGATTCGTGGGGAGTATGGGCTCTCACAGATCAGAATTTGGCACTTAGGTGTTGTTTTTTCATTATTTGTTTGGTTCTAAAAATGTTTCTGAGGCATATTGTCCAGAAACTTAGTATACACGCCGTGTAGTACCTTAAACATGCCGTGTACGTTCTTCTGTTCATGGAGAAAAGAAAAATTTCTGAGTACATGCCATGTAGTCTAAGTACACGACGTGTAGTCTCTTCCTGTGTCAAAGAACGTGTGGGAGGGGACCCGGGGAAGGGAAATTATTGGGGTGAACACGCCGTGTAGCGAAAGTACAAGCCGTGTAATGTTGACCCGGAGTCCGGCCGTGTAACTAACAACACTGACAGATGAGACCTCACCATATATATGTCGTGTCCACTATGTAACACACCGTGTATTATGACCTAGGGACCTGGCCATGTATCTTACAACACGGGTCAGTGTAACCCCTTTGTGTACACGCTGTGAGCATATTGAACACACCGTGTAGTCTGAGTCGTGTATCCGGCTTTGTAGCTAACAACACGGGCCGACAAAGATCATCTAGTACACGCCTTGTAGTATTGACCAGTGACAGACCATGTGGACTTAGTCATGTGGCTGGGAAACGGGGAAGTGTACACGCCGTGTGCAGGTGTAACACGTCGTGTAGTATCAAGGCGAGTAGTTGGCCATGTCACAAACGACATGAGAAGTTGGAAAATTACACCATACACGCTGTGTAGAGTATATACACACCGTGTAGTTTTGTTTAACGGGATCCGTGTGGATTGGCAGTGTAGAAGGACACGGGAAGGGGAAGAAAAGTCAGGTACATGCCATGTCGTCAGTATACACGCCATATAGTCTTGTTATGTAAACTTAAATTCATTATTCATCTTGTTTCCCTTATGGTTTCTTCATTTTAGGACTATGATAATCTTGATCTATGGTGTGCATTTGACCTTGTAGTGTCATGCCTCGGAGACGTTCACTCATTGTTAGCCAGAAGAGTGGAAACGAGTATACTCTAGAGATGGTGGGCCATGGGATACCATTTGATCCTCCAGTAGACCCAGATGCGGTGCCAACCGTTATACCGGATGCAGGCATGGAGGTGCAGATCCATAAAGGATTTATGCGGTTCATGAAGACCTTTCTGGGAGCACCGCTGGCTACCACATCTATGGCTGAGCTTACTCGTATATTCAAGTAGCAGAATCCGCCAACATTTTCTGGGGATGGCGGACCACAGGCTGCGGAGTCTTAGCTGGGGTCGATGCAGACAATTTTCATGCATCTTGAGACACCTCCTATTCGATAGGTCAATCTCATGACTTACATGATGCGTGATTCCACCATGAGGTGGTGGGATATTACCACACAGGCAGATCATCATAGTGATATGGTGTGAGAATATTTCCTGGTAGACTTCTATAACTTTTTCTTTCCAAAGACAATGCGGGTAGATAGATCTCGAGAGTTCATGAATTTGCAGTAGGGCGCTATGTTGGTGATGCAATATTCTGCTCGCTTTACCAGGATTCAGTGTTTTACACCCATTCTAGTGGGTGATGTGACATTGAGGGCCAGATGTTATGAGGATGGTCTCTGACATGACATCTGAGCACTGTTAAATGTTTTCTGGTTTCCTTCAGTACATGCTTTTGTAAACCAGGAACTAATTATAGAGAGGACCCTACGGGAAGCTAGTTGTGTGGGACAGGGTGGTTCTGCACCATTTTTTGGTACTATTTATGCAGGAAAGAGGAAGTGTCATATGAGTTTCTCTCATGGTGGCATTACTAGCCACACAGTTTCTTCAGGTGGGATAGTCTTTTTCTACCAATGCGGTATAGAGGGGAACAAGCGACCGTAGTGTCCACATGACCCATTGGAGTGTCGGGCTTGTGGAATGATTGGTCATCTAGAGCACTTTTGCATTGAGTTTCTGCTGGTGGCTAGTGAGAGGGGTTCTTTGCAGACAGGTCGTGTTGGGGCAGGACCATCAGCTTCTTACTAGTTGAGGAACTGGAATACGTCAGGGTGTGTATGCAGAGATGGTGGTCGTGGCCATGTTTTCCAGACACCGAGATCTCAGTGGCAATAGGGTGGGACATATCAGGGTATCCAGGCTATGTAGCAAGGCCGTGGCACTGGGCAGACATATGCGGTGCAAGAGACCCATCAGGAGGAGGATCCCAGACCTTCTACAGTCAGAGGTACTATTCTAGTAGCTTCTATTTTGTCTTCAATATTTTTCAATACAGGTGCTACATATAGTTATATATCTAATTCCTATTGTGGAGAGCCTTGGGACTTGTGTTTCTTCTTCTTATGGTATCTTGATGCTAGACACTCTGTCAGGGACTAGAACAGCTGGTGTACATCAGTGCAAGGAGTGCCCCCTTGAGGTTGGTGGGTGTCACTTCCTTTGAGACCGTTATGTCTTAGAGATGGCATCTTATGACGTAATTCCTATGATGGACTGGTTGGGTCCCTTTCGAGCCTTTCTAGACTGCTATCGTCGCAGCATGCATTTCACGTCACAAGTTGGTAGAGAGTTTTTATACAAGGGCGAGTGGGATGTTCAGGCGAGTCGAGCTAGAAGAGAGCATCATGGGTGAGGTTGTATCATAGCCCATATTGTGAGATTATATCTGGATGACTAGGGGATTTTTTAGAAGGATTTCCCTCGAGTGGGTGATCGTTTCAGGGATGTTTTCCCGAATAAATTTTTAGGTCTTCCTCCAGAGTGTGAGGTGGATTTCTCTATTGAGCTTGTGCTAGGAGCATCACCGGTGTCCATTACTCCTTATAGGATGGATACAACAGAGTTGTAGGAGATCAATAGATAGTTAGAAGAGTTACAGGAAAAGGGGTTCATCTGGCCCAGTACTTCTCCTAGGGGTTCTCCTATCCATTTTGCGAAGAAGGGAGATGGTACACTCGGACACGGTGTGGATTATCGGATGATGAACAAGTTGACGATTGAGAAATGATATCCCTTACCAAGGATTTATAATCTTTTTTATCAAATTAATGGAGAATGAGTGTTCTCAAAGATTGAATTGAGATCAGGATTTCATCATTTCTGTGTTAGACCATTTGATATACATCTCACATCGTTCAAGAGTAGGTATGGTCTATACGAGTATATGGTTATGCCGTTCAGACTCACGAATGCAACAACAATTTTTATGGCTCTGATGAATCGTTTGTTCTATACCTATCTGTATTCTTTTGTGGTAGTATTCGTGGACGATATCTTGATGAGCTTTCACACTCGACATGACCATGCCACAAATCTTGATATCGTATTCAGTACACTGAGAGAGCATCGACTATAAGCTATGCTCTCAAAGTGCCATGTTTGGATGGACCATATACACTTCCTGGGTCATATCATCTCAGAGGAAGGAGTTGCAGTAGAACCAGAGAAGGTGAGAGCAGTGGTTTCCGGGGAGGAGCCTAAGAACATGTTTGGGATACATAGTTTCTTAGGGCTGGTAGGTTACTACAGGTGTTTTATATAGAACTTCTCCTACTTAGCAGTTTCGTTGACGAGTTTACTACGAAGGGTGTGAAGTTCATTTGGTTTGATGCTTGCGAGATAGACTTCCAAGAGCTAAAGGGAATGATGACATCATCAGTGATCCTAATACTCCCAGAGCAAGGGAAGATCTATACAGTTTACTGTGAGTCCACAGGTATTTGGGTAGGAGCTGTGTTGATGTAGGGTGACCGAGTAGTTGCGTACGGGTCTCAACAGTTGAGGCAGCATGAGAAGAATTACCCAACGCATGATCTCGAGTTGGCTGCAATTGTGTATGTGTTGCACTGTTGGAGACATTATCTATTGGTAGAACGTTTTTTTGTCTTCACCGACCACAAAAGGCTCAAGTATATCCTTACTCGGCGTGACTTGAATCTGAGGCAGTGAAGGTGGGTTGAATACCTTCAGTCCTTTGATTTTGATCTTGACTACACACCTGGTAAAGGTAATGTAGTAGCTGATGGACTGAGCAGGAAAAATAAGATATAGGCTTTGCTGGAGGCCAGTGATGATTAGAAGCTTATGTCTTGGTTCTCTAAGATGAATTTGGAGGTGCACGACATTCAGGGGAAGAACAATCTTTCAACTTTAGCTGTGACCCCTTCCCTCCTGGATAGATTGAGGATGAGACAGCAATATGATTCAGAAGGTCTAGTTCTACGGGTGTCGATGGCATCTAAGGACCCTCCTCCTGGGTGGATAATAGCTGATGATAAGGTACTATGTTTCCATGGACGATTTTTTGTTCTATGGGACATACGCGAGGAGATGATGTGAGAGTTTCATGCTTCAGATTAGGAAGTTCATCCCGGAGTTACCAAGATGTACCGCGACTTGAGACGTCAGTACTGGTGGCCAGGTCTGAAGAGATAGGTAGTTGGTTTGGTTAAAAGGTGTTCCACCTCTCAGTAGGTGAGGGCGGAGCATCAGAGGCCAGCCAGACTATTACAGTAGTTAACTATTCCAGAGTGGAGATGGGATGATGTCGCGATGGACTTCATGACTGGGCTTCCAAGGTCACCTCGAGGTAATGATGTCATGTGGGTTGTTGTGGATAGAATCAAAAAGGTAGAACCCTTTTTGCTGATCAAGGAGACCTTCAGAGTTGATGAGATTAGGAAGCTGTATATCCTACAGGTTGTACGTCTTCATGGGGTCCCTCGTTCTATCCTTTCAGATAGGGACGCCCATTTTACATCACATTTCTAGCAGAGTTTTCAGAAGGCACTATGTAAACAGGTGCTTCTGAGCACTTCTTACTACCCTCAGACTGATGGTCAGTCAGATCATATGATACAGGTGCTTGAGGACTTTTTGTGTTCATGCATCCTAGACATTGGGGGCTCTTAGGAGAATCATATACCCCTAGTCATGTTTTCCTAAAATAATAGTTTTCATGAAACTATTGAGATGGAACCTTAAGAGACTTTATATGATAGGTCATGCTAATCAAACTTGTGTGGGTTAGAGGTAGGTGAGGCAGCTTTACTAGGTCCACGTCACGTGTATGAGACTTCTAAGCAGGTCCAGTTGATTCAGAAGTGGATGGATACCACACAATCTCATTATAAATCTTTTACTGATCACCGCAGATGACCTTTAGAGTTCGTGGTCGGGGATCAGATTTTCTTGCGTGTTTCGCTGAGGTTGGGAAACAAGCGGATTAGGAGAAAGGGCAAGCTTTCACTGAGCTATGTGGGGCCATTTTAGATTATGGAGATAGATAGGATGGTTGCTTATCAGTTCCATTTACCTCAGAGGTATCGGGCCTCGCATGCCACCTTCCAGGTATCATAGTTGTGCCGGTATCATTCAGAACCATCTCCTGCCTTTCGGACCGAGGAGGTTGAGATATAGGTAGATGTTTCCTTTGAGGAGAATCTGATTCGAATCGTTGATAGGAGCTCGAAGGTTCTCCGAGGCCGGTCAGTTTCTCTCGTACATGTGCTATGGTAGCATGGCCGTGTGCAGCATGAAACCTAGGAGTGGGTGACCGACGTACATGTTCAGTGGATGGAGTTGTTCATGGCTATATCTTCACCACCCTTGGAAGGGAAATTAGAGGACTAATTTCTTTAAGGGGGGGAGTTTATATGAACATGATTCTTATTCTTGAGGTACTTATTTCTTCATTTCTACATTCCTTATGTGTTTTTTAAGAAATAAGGAAAATTGGGAACAACCCTAAATTTGAGGACTACATGCCGTGTACATTTCAACAAGCCATGTACTTTTGGCCGTGTGGGATGAGTACACATGGTGTGTAGCCATGTTGGCCACTATGGATGTAAATATAGACTACAAGCTGTGTAGTGGTCCATTACAAACCATGTAGTTAGCCGGTAGATGAAACAGTAAGGCGGTGGGAGCAGCCGCCGGCTGGAAAATAGTATATGATGTGAAGTCAGGAACACATGCCATGTACTCATGTCGAAGTATGAACATCTTGGTGGTGCCGCCAGATGAACAGTTAAATGAAGGATGTACCCACCGTGTACTCGGATGTACACGTTGTGTACTTTGTTTTCCTGGCTTAAAATGGGATGTTGCCAACCCTGTACATAGGGAAGGCTTAGAAACAGATGGGAGCTCGGGAGGGGACTTTCAAATCATCGAGGATCTCCAGATCGAGCGTTGAAAATGCATTTATGCCTCGGACGATCTCGTTGGAACCACGTGGGTAAGCCCTATCATCTCCAGTCATAGTTCTATCCAAATCTTCCTCTAATAAATGTTATTTGGGTTTAAGTGAGTTTTCTTTCACCTCAGATCTACCTCGTTTTGGGATGATTATTGGAACTTTGTTCTAGTATACTGATAAGGGGCGTTTAAGGTAGGGATATTGGAGTTTATATTCTAACTGTTGTGTGTTTTTGTGTACCGTTGAGATACCCACCCAAGAATGGGGTGTCGTATGGCTAAGGACGTGTTGAATTAAATACCTATAATTGTTTAGGTAATTTAAATGTGATAATAAACTGTTGTTTGGGATCACTTCTTGGATCCAGGACCACCCCGGGGGTGCATTCCTCTGTTTAGCTATTTTGTCAGGTTACCCGAGGGTATGCCATTATATTAATGATTATAAATATTATTTGAGAGAAATTTTTTGTGTATTGCTTTTTTACATGTTGGGCATGGCCCGATTGCTTTCTTAGCCTGTGGGAAGTGCTTTACTTAGCCTGAGGTAAGTGATACCTTTAGCCTGAGGTCAGTGGTTATTTCGGCCTTAGGGAAACTTCTTCCATGCCTATGGGCAATAGACTTTGTGCCTGAGGGAGACACTTTGTACGCCTAAGGGAAATATCTGTTATTCTTGTGGGAAATTAACTATGGGTAGGATTCTGATTACCTGAGGGTAAGGGTTTGCGTGTCTGAGAACACTGATGGATTACATAGAAATTCACTGTGGTGGTTTCTTAAATAATAAATAATGAAATGAATATTAATATAGAAATAAATGGTAATGTTAGTTACATTTGAGTACTTCTATGTTTATTGCAATTAATTTTGCACACTATTGTTTCATGTTTACACATAGTTGAGCACGAACCTTTGCTGGGTGATTACAAAGAATATTTCTCACAACCTATTTAGATCAGGATTTTCATCCCAAACAGATTATGTTTCTACAGGTATGGATAATGGAAATGGTCCCTTTATAGGGACTTGATTGCTACTGAGGAGTAGGGGAGCATGGGACTGGGATTAGGCTCGTGATGCTACCAGCTATTTTTTTTCTTTGTTGTACTGTATTGTTGTGTAACATGTTCTGGCTGTTTTCTTTGAACTTGAGGCATGTTTCATCAACAATATATATGTTTGGTTTTTTATTTTTACTGCAGTTGTTTAATTCATTTGTGTACGGTTACATATTCTGCTGTTGTTGTATGTTTTATTTCATTCTGATGCTCTACACTTTCACAAATGAGGGCATAGTTTTCCCACAATCAGACCTAGGCCCTCACATCTAGTCGGCAGCCTCTGGCATTTGGGGAAATGTGCTTGAGGTCACGTGGATAACAAGGTTCAGGGCACTCATTGCGTGGCACCAAGAACTGGGACGTTACACTTCTCATAGCGATGATGTGTGCATGATCATTCATGTATCACTATAGCTATGACATGTTGAAAAAATCCCACACCCACTCAAGCTATGGGGCTGAACAAGGAGGTTGGAATCCTCACCAAATATCTATATATTATCAAAGGGATCAATGAACCTCACAAAAATATATCCTCCACTTCCAATCCCATTCATTTCATGTCACAATTTGAACCACTATTTTTTCTCGAAAAATATATCAATATTCCTTCCTTCAAAAAATCTATCAGGTGTATATCCTAAGGATATAATCTCACACAAGATCTTTCATTTGATTTCTCACATATAAGACTCCATCACATGATCATGATGTGAATGAGTCACCACCAATGAATAAAGAAACAATTCACACTCCTAATTCACCCGGGTCAGCTACTGGGTACCTAAATGCTCTGATACTTTCCTTAATATGAAATTATGGGAATTCTAGATAACGGTATTTTCTACAACAGTTTAGTTTTTTTCAGTATACCTTATTTCATTGTCATAGTCCTACAGAAATTCCAACTAGCACTGCTATTTCTTATTTACATCACACAAAGTGAACACCTGGATAGAATTCTAGTTGTTTGGGAAATCCACAATGCAGACTCCTAGAAGTTGGTGCCATTATATTCTAAGAGTGAAGACTATACCTTTTAGAACTCCAAATTGAGTCATGTAGTTATGTTCATGTGGTTATATCTACATCATCTTTTATTTTATTACATTTTTTCACCATATTAGAGGTTACTTTCATCACATATGGTAATAATAAAAAAGTCAGGTCAGTAAAATAATCCAACCATTGGAAGGAAGACAAGAAAATCATTTGACATACCTTTCACTTCATTGCCTATCTTGAAAATAGAGATATTCTAAACTAGAAACTCTACCATTCCCTCTAGGGTAATCTCATTAAAAAAGGTGTCATGTAGAAAAAACACCATGGTCATTGCTAGGACCTACTCTAACACACCATCACACAAGCCTACGCTGAAAAAACAAGTAAGAGGGACTCATATCCAATACCTTGACACTATTTCTCTTTATGAGGCACTAAATCAACATCAATATTATTATCAAGTAACAAAAATGATTATTAGTGGGGGAAGGACCCTTCTGCCATGTGCATTTGAACATGTGCCGAAATTCACTGAAAAAATGTTAGTCCAATTCCCCTATTCACATAGTTAACCCCACAAGAACGATGTTGGCAGAAAAGAGTACCTCACACAATGTATAACAATTTACTAATGAAAAATTATATAAGACAGAGATTGTACCTCTTATCATCTCAGGTGCTTCCAGATCATAGAAATTTATTGGACACACCTTCCTGCATCCCCAGTTACCTGCTCATAGAGATTGAAGTGGGTATCCTAGTAGTGGTGGTGGAAGGAAATTATTGCATCATCAACCACATTAACCTCCTCTTGTTCCTCTTTGAGCACCACCAACATGGGTACCAGCTGGGGGCATCCCAGATCATAGTGTGGTATCTTTTGTTGTAGTTCATTTTCCATATGTATGAAATGATCATCATGTATGGGTAGGATATCTAATTTCCTTGGGCTGGAGACCACCAATCCTATATAATTGGATATCCTATGGATATCATGTTGATCTACACTATATCATACCATGTTCATGGGTCAGTTTAAGGAGAGGCCTCCTGAGTAGAGGCCCTAACATATGATGTCTACTAGCTATTGCAAAAATATCTTAATTTTTTCACCCACTACCAAAACTAGATATTTGGTGTCCCTATAATATAATACTATATGTCACAAGTTTCACCTCTAGCACTATAACATGGGTGGGGATGCACAAGGGTATTACACTATAACCAATCTCTCTGCGGTGTCACTAATCAATCATTAATGCTCAGAAGTTGTCATGGAAGATCACATATAGAGTGTACCTACTCAGGAATGTTAACCCTATAAATGAGTTCTCCAATAACATCCCTCCCTATATAAGCTCCAAAATCTCTTGAATTAAAATAGAGCTAATGATGAAGGGGTACTTCTCCCCATGAAATAGTTTTTTGAATTCATCCCATGAGAGTGATGACTCATCATGCATTAAGGGTAAAAATGATCCACAAATGCCCAATTTTTCCATGTAAAAGACTTTCTTCCAAAGCCACCATCTGATTCTTTTGTGTCCGATTCGGCATGAAGAGGTAGGCCACAAACTCTATAAAATAATATTATTCCTAAGGATTTGTATCACCATGGAACCTCATCAATTTCTAGTGTGGGAACTCATGGAGTGAACTCATCATGTGCACATCATTATCCTACGATTCGAGGACTATCTGTTTCTCAAAATGTTTAGGTTCTTCTTCTTACCCACCAAGAGGAAGGGGATCACTTAATGGAATCTGAATGGAGGCCTCATCTCTCACATGGTCTTCATCATGAAGCATAGCTAGTATATTGGTCAGATATCATATTAGAGACATCATGATTATTATGAAGGAGTACCACAGTCAGATGAGAATATATGTATACATCTATATATCAATAATGGTGGGGAGTTTACTGAATAGTGATAGTCAATGACTCAATCCAATATGATGAATGTACTATTGATCCATACACTAATTTTATCATGGTGTTGAGTCAACTAGTAGGTATTCAGGGTTATGGGTAATGGAATCATCAACTACCACATCATCAGTAAACTCCCAAGTTTGATAGCCACATTCATGACTTCTGGAAATGATTCCCAAAATCCCCTCTAATTCCTTTTTAGGTGATAACCAAAAAACATCATATGAAAAAACCATATCAAATAACCATGGATCATGACCCACCCTGTGATGGGGCTCGATCCACAACTACCCTAGGCATGCCTCCATTGGCCTAGTGTGGAGAAGAGTGTAAAAGGAAGAAAAAATCAAGAGTAAATTTCATATGTACTGTTACACATGCAGACACCCAAGGATATGCAAAAGTTTCAAGGGATGTATAAATAAATCCAAATAATATATAAATAAACAAAACAAGTATAATCCTCTAAACAGTACATTTACATTATTGGAAACAAAAATAAATAGGGGGATAATACCCGCCCAAGTAGAAAAGGGCCACAACCTGGTAATACATGAAAAAATATAATTTATTAAGGAGACAAACCCCTGCATCACAAGCTATGACCATTTTACATGGTCCAAGAACATTAATCTCCAAGTTCCATTGAAGTCATGGTCAACCTTTCCATCATCTGCATATGGAGCGACACTTGCAAGAAAATCTTATGTATGGGTGAGTCGAGAAATAATTAGTAAGATGCCATGGTTTGGACATGGGGGAGAAGGAAGTGATGCACTGAACACGAGAAATTGCAGATAGAACAAGGTACGTTAAAAGTTTACAACTAAACTAATAATTGGAGGGAAATATAACCAATCCAAACACAAAGAGATTAAAAATTTGAGAGGGTGAACTTCTCATCGAGTCTTTTCTACCTACTATAGGATAGTGGATTCATCCAAATAAGGGAATATAGACATATAAAGATCTTGACATACCCCAAACATCTTCACGTCTCCTGGAAGGATAGTAAACAAAACCCATGGAATGGGTACAAAAACATGAAATATATATATATATATATATATATATATATATTCTCAGTCAAAGAAACCCATATACGAGAGTAATGGGATATCCATCTGTTATGTCGACTAGGTCAAAAACCATGAATGATAGGAGAATAATGGTATGATTAATTAAATGAACATCCCTTTTTTCTGGTTTTTTTATTAGAAGAAACTATGTTATCCCTATTTTCAGAGAAATGTTTGAGCATAAATTAATGCATGGACATGACAAAACAGTTGTTACATGGTTAAAACTCATTGTACTTTGTATAAGGACAATAAAATGGAAATGTGATAATGAGCTGAGTCCACTAAAAGTGCGCGACTTATTACAATGTTTGAAATAGATTCGTTGTCCCTCCTTTTATACAACAAGTCATAATTTGAAAACTCAATACTCTGTCAACTAATGCGTGCTCATTTTTTATTCAGAATATCCACTCTTATATTATAGACTCATAGTTCCCATAATTATATCTAATAGATGAATCCACCATTTTATGTATATTATCTATTTATTTACCACTTTCTTCCACTAATGAATACATATTTACCGTAGAAGTACTGGGTAACTCTAAATCATTCGCACGACCTGTACTACATATTCACCACATCATTAATTCCCCATGCCTAGGATTTATATTTTTTTTGTTAAACACCTATTGCCTAAAACTTTTATATTACAATCTACTCAAATAATATGCGCAACACACATAGCTTGTGTGAAACACTACTTCTTTCATGAAACTCCCTTTTAATAAAATTATTATGTGATTTAGAGTACACATTTTTACTATATAATGGGATACAACAAATGAGCGGTGTCACCAATTTTATATTGGAATAACCTTCCCCTGTGTGGAAGATTCAAAATGTCATAAAATATCCTCCTTGATTTAGAAAGACCACATTTTACATCGCATTGGGCACATAATTATCATTTCCAAAATCTCATCTTTCTTTTACATTTCAAAATCATTTGCACACTTCATGATATTTTCATATTTCAACATTATATTCATGAATAATTACATCCACTAATGATTACATTCAATTTACAGTATTTCTTGCAATTTCCTCTTCCAAAAACTCATTTATCCATTTTCACAATTTTGATTCCCAAAAATTTGGGAAGCACTAGAAATTGATGCCATCGTGTTTTTATTAATTATGTACCACATCTCAAAAATCCATTCCCTTTTCTTGGTTTCTGTTAACATAGGGTTCCATAAATATCTATAGAACACAACAACTGACCATGGAAACCCTATTTTTCAACAACCACAATCATCCAAAACATTCTTCAATGTAACCTTCAATGATTTCCCCCAATAATATCCTTTTTTTGTGAATGATGACACAAATTCATAAAATGATTCCCCATTTTAGATTACTCAATATTCTACCACCATTCACATCTTGAGAATCGATGTGATCAAAAATTTACTCAATGTATAACCTTATCCCTCATTAGAAATGAGAGGAGTGAGAAACAAGATTGTAATGAAAATTTAATCAATGAGTCACTTCATTCCTATAATCAATTCTTGAAACCAGTCAACTCCATTCATCAAGAACCTCAATTTTTATAATATATATCATTTGATCTATCACATCTACAGACTACAGATTTAATACCCCCTATGACTGTCTCCCATATCATACTATTTTACCTATCAGCTTGTCCCTATGTATTGACTTTATACATTTTCTCCCTTTGATTTCTCAATTTATTCACCTTATAGATCAACAATATCTTCCCCTTTTTCAAAAATCCAAAATTACACTCTAGTGTGGTCTAAAATATGGTAAAGAACCCAGATTAGTACGTGGGGGAAAACACCATACCACAGGGAGAGGTGGGGTCTCACATCCATTCTTTTCCACGTATAGAGAGTCGACTGGATGCTGAGAGCCATTTGATGCCTCTGAAACACTTCCTTGGGTAAGACCACTGTTAAAATGTCGACAAATTTTCGGTTTGTAGGCACATAATCTAACATCACAAGACAACCCCCCACCTTATTCATGATAAAAATATATTTTATTTAAATTTTCATTATCCATGTGGGATGGAAACGATATTTTATTATATTTATAAGAGATGAATTATAAAAATTTATTCCTATTGGAGACTGAAATTAAACTCAAATTTAATTATGATGTTGCTATATCCACAATAAATGAGTGAACTGTGGAATAGAATCAATATATTCATATTATTCATTGCTCAATGAAATAAAATATTATTTCATTCTTGTATATTAAATACACATTCCACCAAGATAGACTGCACCACATGAAATTTGTTTTATATTATCTATGGATCGTAACTAACCTGAATTTGTATATCCCAACAGCTGTTACTGATATTTTTCATTATACAACATTCCAAAATCTATAGTGCCCTAGATATACCAATGTATTATTTTCACTGAATGCATGTGGCATTGTTTTTTATTTCATTGATATCTTAATGGTTGGCATGTGGAAAAAAAATTCTGGTCTTGTCACATTAATGTTCTATAAAAATCAAATAATATCTATATATTCTGTAATATTAACTACCTTTTTTCATAATCATTTTCAGGTTTTATATGGTTAGAAACTAGAGCCTTCGTATACATGGAATTATCCATTCCATATCATATCCAAATTTTCTTGGTGTATATTGTTTGAAAATTTAAGGTTGCATTTCATTCCATGTGTAACCTATAAACCATGTAAAAATGTTAGTTCACCAATCATTGACAATTATAACTCACTTTTCATGAATTTTAAAAAATATCTTCAATATTCGTTATCTCATTTATTGATGATTATGTCATCAACATAGACTTACACCATCATCCATTGATAAATATCATTCTTCATATATAGATTGCAATCAACTCCACCATGTTAAAAACCAAGCCACTTAAAATAATGATCTATTCTTCAATACCAAGATGTTTATGATTTTTTAAACCCATATAGAACCTAATTATTCCGGAAAATATTTTTATAATCTTCATGAATTTTAAAACCATCTGGATTCACAATATACACACTTTCTAGAACCCCATTAAAAATTGTGGACTTGGCATCCATCTAAAAAACATTGACATTCCATTACACTATAATATCCAAGAATAATATGATTGATTACAGCCTTCCAACAGGTGAAAAAGTGTCATCAACATTGATACTCTAAATCCAAGATTAAGGTTTGCACAGATGTCTTTCTTTGTTTCAAATAAATACGCTGTATTAATTATTCTTGTTGTGAAAGTTCCATTTAGAATAGAAGATATTCGTATCTATTTTACTCAAAACAATATCACATGATTGAGTATTATCAATCTATAATAGCTCTTTACTTCTCTCTGAAACCCATTTTTCATATCCATCTACATTAGTAAATCATTTTGGATCTACCTAAGATAAGAAAGATGCATACTATAATGACTTTATTGTTCTTTTCATTATAAGAATGGGATGATCACCAATGAATTTTTTTCTACAAATTTTTGTTCAACTATTTGAATTATGTGTAGACACATACATGACTTCCTCCAGAGAAACAGCAATGACATTCTTTGAATAAGAATCTTCAACTTCTCTTCCCCTAGGTTTTATTTCCCCCTCATCTAATTCATTAGAAACTATTCACTGTGATTTTGATTGTTCACATCCTTTTACACTACTGTGACATCATTGCATTCCAGTAATTTTCCAGTCTCTTATTATATAATATATATTCCTTACAATTTCTTGAGTATACATGTAATATCCATTCATCTCCTCATAATTAAAAAATTCTATAAATTTTTTTTTGATAATTAATATCATACTTAAAATGTTAAAAAAAATATTTTAACATTGTATACTTTTTGCAGCACATATCATTCTAGTATTTTCTTCATTTAGACACAACTTATCCATGTTTGATGTGTAGAAGGATTTCATGACTTCATCATTCCCAAATTTCACTTTTAGGTCCTTCCCAAATATCATCATTATAGTTAGGTTATTGAGGGTTAGATTTATCCTCTCACTAACCCCATTATGTAGGGAGTTTTCACTTATGAAACTTGATGTCGTATCCCATGTTTCTCCAGGTAGTCTTCAATTGATTTTTTATGAATTTCATACCATTATCATTTAAAAAACATACAATATTCTACCCAATTATCCTTTCAAATTATTTCTTATAATATTTTATGCAACTAAACACATCAAAAATATAGGAAATTAAAAATACCAATTCCATTATTCTATAATCATCAATGAAAACAATATAATATATCTTCCCATCAAAAGATATTATTTAATTAGGTCCAACAACATTAACATATAAAAATTCAAGTATTCTTATTTACATCGATCACTTCACCTTTTACCAATTTCTAATGATCCTACCTTGTGGACATGATTTATTTGTATGAGTATGATCATGTGAAAGCTTAGGGAGGTATTTATATGAATAAAACATTACAAGATCTTCCATGTGTGGTTGCCCAAACTTTTCTACTTCATCTCTGGGGAAAATGTACATATCATCTTCCCCACTTGTACATTATTGATTTACTTTTGTACATTTCCCCTATAGAACAACCTCACTATCTCGTCCTTTCATGATACACTTATTCATAGTAATTCTTATAGAATTCCCTGAGTCACATATTTGACCGGTTCGATTAATTTTGTGTAGGAGACCATCAACAACAAATACATAAACACATGACATTTCTTTTTACCCAAAACTAGACATACATGAACAAATTAACTTAATGCCATTATCATTCCTAAATTTTACATGCCATACTTTGTCATAATTTATGCCTTAAAAAAGATCCTTATTCCCTATCATATGGGATGTGAAACCACTATCAAGGATCCATACTACAAAATAATATGATTCTTTAATTCAAATTTTAGAAACCACTAATTTCTCATACATCTTCTTCTTGAACAATTTTTCTGAATTCATACATAGTATAGATTGACAAAGTTGATATTGTTAGGAATATTATAGAATAAAAACATCCTAATGAAAAAAATATATTATTCCCTTTAAACATGAAAGTTGATTTATTTATTCTCTACTTACAACTACATGGATTCTACATTCAAAAATCCCGCTGAATTATTGATGTAACATATCTATCCATGTTTCCAAATCCCATGCACCCAAAACAATATCGTTCAAAAGCTATTATAGAGTTTTAATATATATTTTGATTACATTATTGTTCTAATAATAATTGATATCTCTTCACCATGGAACTAATTTTTTTGAGTGACTCATGTTTCCATATTAATAAAAAACGATATAAGTGTTCTCTTGTGTGTTACCTCTACACTACTACTTATACCTTCAGATATTTAAATATTGTGATTATACATTGAACCCAAAACAACAGTCAATATTAGAGTGGATTCTTACATCTTGACTCCAACCATGACTAATTTCAATTTTTGATCAAGTCCCATACTAGACATTACACTTATATTTGACTAATTCATTTATTCTTCTGGAACTCTATCATAGTTCCATATTTTGAGTAATCTTCTTTTCTAATGTCACATTATTCATTACATTGAGTGTCATATTTTTTCCAATACTCATAATTTCTATAATTTCACAATATAAATTTATCATATCTGTAAAGGAATACTTATAGACATATATTACATAAAATATTTCATTTTAACCGAGAAAAAAACACAGGAAGGATGAACTCAAATTCATAGAACGGTTAATCAAAATAATAAATAGTTGAATATCACTCGTGATCATAATATGATATTAAAGGTATGATGACAAAATAATAGTACATTATTATTACATAAGTTAATTTATTCCATTAAACAATTTTCCATTATACATCTTAAATTAAATTAATATTTAAAAAAATAATGATTCATTGCATTTAATAATCATGAAACATGTGATTTCCATAACAATCGTCGAACCAATAATTAATAATAGAAATCCAAGAGAGAATGTTTCTGTATCATAGATAATTATTATCATAGAACCATTTAAAATGGTATAAATATACCAGGTTAATTCTATAATCATATTTTTGTAACATATTAATTGGTTATTCTATTATCTCTTAGACGAAACATAAATTTAGTAAAATCTTTCATCATTACCAAATGCCTTTTAGGGATATAGAAGACCCACCCATTAAAAACATGGAAAAAGATCCTTTTAGATATGTGTTTACTCAATAATAATTAATTAATAAAAAAATTGTATGTTTAATCTCATGATTAAAAAAGTTAAAATCTTTCACTTTTCAAAATAAAAACATCCCTTTTAATTTCATTACATGGAATACACTATGTGATGAAAATATTTCTATGGGAATTTATTTGAAAATTTCACAATACATTATGAAAATGTATTAGGATGGTTTTATTACAACATACCCCAATGTAATAATAAGTAAAAATTAATTTATACTAACATCGATGAATAGAAATTAAATAAAAATATCATTAAAAGTATTTTGATTAAAATACCTTGTCATGTTTGAAAATAAAATTTAATGAAAAAATAATTTTTTATTATTAAAAAAAAATTCCACTTGAAAATAAAAATTTTAACATATAAGTGTTTATTCAAATTATTATCTATTAATGATATTTTAATATTCAATTCATAAAAAAATTGTTAAAATAATGATTTTTTCACACCATTTGTAAATAGTTTTTTCTTTAGAAAATACCATGAATATTATTTATTAAAACGATGGAGAATTATTGTAAAAACTAATATATACAATCAATGATGAATTTTCAAAAACATTCAGCCAGTTTTTATAAAAAACATCGATACTGGAGAAAAAAATAACAAAAACCAGATAAATAAGTTCAAATATTCATTAAAATTTTATTTGAATCATTTAGAAAACGGTATATATTAAAGTGGTAAAAAATAAAATTTCAATAAATATTATTTGGATAAGTAAAATGAAAACAAAAAATTATATAATGATCATATAATTTCAATACGGCTTATTCAGTCCTAAAACCCCGATTAAAATTGGATTGATACATAAACCCCTTATAAGTTTGTAATCATTTAAATCTCAAGACCCGTTAAATTTTACCAATAATGGAAACCTTATGTATATTGAATTTACGAATATTTTTTATATGACATTTATAAGGGGAAGATACACACCTCAATTAAATATTTTTTTTATAAAATATCCATAAATCCCAATGAAGGA
The DNA here is from genome assembly GCA_963277665.1 of Viscum album. NCBI lineage: Eukaryota > Viridiplantae > Streptophyta > Magnoliopsida > Santalales > Viscaceae > Viscum > Viscum album. The sequence goes on along the minus strand of OY728136.1, from coordinate 1,222,586,674 downwards.
AAATATGAAATGAATTACACATAAAACGATCATATCATTGGAATGAGAATTAAGAAGTAGTGAAATTAGGTTTCGAAAATGATTATACACACAAAAAACAGAAAATAAAATAGTAACAATTCACTAGAGAAATTGTTAGGTCAGATCATAATGAATTAATAGGTTATATAACTTAACATATGTAAATGGAGTTATGACATCGCATACCACTTTGTTAACATTCGCATGAAATCCATATTTATCATGTAACATATATTTTAACAAAAAATAAAAAAATTATAAAGGATTCATGATATAAAATTTGAAATGGGTGGGGAATATTAATATTTACCCAATATAAATATACATAAATAGTATATCTTATTATATGAATATTCAATATATTACATTTTTATTTATGCTAGAACCATAAAATAATAATTTCATTTGTGACTAGATTGATAATATTATATATCAATGAATAATACTCATAATTTCCAATATATAATACATTATTGTAATACTATAATGAAAAATAATCTTATTAACATCATACAAGAATAAAAATATATCAAAGGGTGACCTCAGATGCTTAGTAAGGGTAAATATAAGAAATAAAAATAATAATCATATTCGAGTCAAATAAAAGACGTGTTTGTGAGATGATGATAATTAATAAAAAGTTCAAACCAAAAATTACATAGATCATAAACATGATTTAGAACAAATCAGTTTATTTAATAAAATTAAATATTCATAATAGCGTGTAATAATCAATAGTCATTAATGTGACATGATATCCCAACACAGATATAAGGATGTAGCGAAAATTACACTTATAATATTGTGAACATATATAAATTGAAATAGGTTCAGTTATTAGGTAAATGAAATCATATGAATCCCTTATATAAATCTATTAACTTGAATCTCGGTCTGCTCATAATATTATTGACAAGAAAAATAGTCTTTCTCAAAATCCAACCGACATGAGAAACATTTATATACAAATTATTATGGACATGAAAACTTGGTCCATACAAAATATATTGAACATGAATTTTGATTCACACATAAAATATTTACAAATTAGTTATTCAAATTTACAAAATTTATTTGAGGGATATAACACAACAAAATAACACATAATAATAATCTATTCATATGTATTTTAAATGATCATGAAAACATTTCACATTTAATAACAACATAACCCCTAAAAAGAAATGGTGTTTTGTTAATGTAACATCCCAAGTAATTAATGAATAATAGATATTTTTATCTATGTATATTAATGAATTAGATAGAGTTTTAGAGTCTTAAAATGAAAATAAATCCAATCTTAAGCATGGAATACACTAATATTCTTAAAAGATTGTTTTACTGCCTTTTGATGGAAAACCCTTTTTAAATAAGACATTTGACAATTTTATAATCTATATTTGTCAAAATAAACATATTTATTATGATTGGGACATTGAAATTTACATTAGATAATTTTATTTGTATTTTTCTTACAATATTCATTTTTTTAATGAATAGTGAAAAATACTGCATTTTACAGCAAAACTGCTTTTTCATTTAATTTATTTATATGGTTAGATTATATTTTTAATTTGTATTAAAATGTAATCTGAATATATTTTTACCATTTAATCTAATGGTGGTCATTATGATTAATTTCACTTTGAAATTGGTCATAAACTAATGCCAAACGTTTCATAGATATTGTTTCAAAAAAACACGCTATTTTCTCTAACAGCGGGAATTAATTATTAAATTAATTAATGTAACATATATGATTTTAATTTTGTAAAATAGAAATCATTTTTGAATTCATAATATCAAATATAGCTTAGGGTGATGTTTTGGTATTTTCCTGAAAAACATCAATTTTTGATGAATAGTGAAACCACTATGTAGTAGTTAAAGAAACTGATTTTTCGTTTAAATGAAACTTTTCCACTTCTGTGATTTGATTTTCAAAAATCCAACATACATGGTTTTCATTAGAAGTAAAATTTGGTTCAATGACATTAAAATAATTTTTGGTGAGTAGTGACTTTTATGTTCTTAATCGCGATTAGTGGTAATTAGTGTAGTTTAAGGTAAAAATAATGATTTAATAATATGAAATGACCTAGAAAAATGTCCTACCCTTATTTTATGTGTCATGTACGACCAAGAAAATCCATGGGTCAACTTGGGAACCCCATGGAGCCAATTTGGTAGGAAAATGACATTAATATCTTTTTATTTAAGGTTAAAGTAAAAATGACACAAACATGAGTTAGTTTACTAAAACAATTGTTACATTGGGTTATTCAAGTCCGATTTTTTATTATAAGTAGTCATTGGAAAGATAAAAAGATTTACAACATCATAGTAGTTTTTTTATAATTTTTATAATTTAAATAAATTAAATTATTTATGACATCATGATGATGCAGCGATTACCTCATTAATAAAAGATTTTAATAAAATGAAATGATAATGTAAAATATATGACCTACACATGTCCAAAACCTATTGGATGGGTTTATTTATAACCCTTATCACCTTACCCTACAATTAAATAAATGTGGGACCTTTTGAATCCGAATCTCATTTTAAAATAAAGTAACATTTCTTTACTTTCTAAGAGTGCCCTCCTCTCCTCTTATAAAAGGCCCCCACCTCTACCTCCTTACCCACACTTCCAAAGCCTTTGGCTTGGCCAAACCCTTCCAATTTTGTCTCTAAACTTCCCTCTATTACTCCTTGAAGCCTCACATTGGGCTGAAGTCTTCCCAAGGAAGCCTTTGATCTCAAACCAAAGGGAGTTACCCGATTTTAAGGTAATGTCTTTACTTGAGTCCTTTTGTTTTATTTTTCTTCTCCAACCCCCTAAACTCTTTTTATTCATTACATTTGTAACAACTCCAGTATCTTCAATATACTAGGATGTTTTTATAAGAAGTATTCGAGATACCCTTACACAAACCTACATCTAATGGTTAAAGAACATACTATTTCCGTGGATGGCGAATTTCTGCCTCCCAAAACGATGATTGTTCAACATTATTTTAACACCTTAAAAGGTGGCCATTAAGATGACAATATATTTATATATGATATATAATATTTTTATTTTTTACTTAAGCTTCTGTATTTTTCATTTTTTCATACCTTTAGGGTTCCCATTATGGGTAAACGCGATATCTTCATTTAAGGAAGTGCAGACTACCGCCCCCTCAAAGTGATTTGATTCGTTAAATACCATATGTGGGACATATAAATTATGTATTTTTGATATTATATATGATATTACACTGGAATTATAATATACCTTTATATCATTATGATTCCATTCTATAAAATATGAAATAGAAATGAAAGTAGTGTTCATGAGTACGTACGGCTTACCGTCTCTATGAACAGTACATTTCATTTATTACCTATAAATGATTATGTAATATTATAAATTCATTCATGTACTGGATATATATGACATATATGATATCTTAATAATGAATAACATTCTGGATATTATGGATTTATGAACAACATGTAATTATAAAGAGATTATTTTTGACTCAAGTACCAATGATCATTAAAACGACCATTATTAACTTAAATAATTACATAGTGTTAATGAAATGGCTATAAGTGATATAAAAGGAATAATGAACTTGAAAAAGGTTCATAAACAAGTAGGAATTAACTCAAGTTTATTATTCAGGAGATTAAAGAACGACCGAGTCAAGTCGGACCCAAGGTATGGGACTTCATCTCAATCTCCTTTCATTGAGGCATATTTTATTTTATACACAACCGTATTTTATATGGTTTATAAACCCCATTGAATTTTATGTTTATCCAAAATAAATCTTTTTTATACAAAGTGTTTTACTAAATGACAAAAGGGAATGTTTTTGACGTACGTATGCGGCGACAACGACTTCTCTGCCGTTGTGACCATTATTTGAGTTTCGGCTTCCTCAACAAGCCATACCTTCTTTTTAAAAGAAAAATAAATACCATGTTTTACGTTTCTTTTATTTTGGTATTGAAAATGGTTTTCATAATGTTTTTATATCAATGTGTTGTATTGATATCTTGTGATTGAAAGGTGGAAATGTTATGTTTCCTTTATGCATGTTTTATGTGATACGATTATGTTGAGGTTCTTGGGCATTATTATGAAGACGGGTGGTTCTGTGATAATCTAAGGGCAGGTGAGCCCGATATAGATCTCTAATGTATTGGGTAATGAGAAGTAGTGAAACGTTAAGGTTTCTCCGAAGAGATTTATGTAATATACTGTGATGGGTATTCCAAACGTAACCAAGAGGGTTACACCCTACGTAAGAATGTTATGAATGACTCAAGTTACCTTAATGTCTTTTTATTTCTATGATTTATTAATGATTTGATTAGGTATGTTAAAGTGCTTATGTTTTACGGGTAAAGTATGATTTCATTCTTATGTATATATGAACTCATGTTTCCTTTCGATAATTTTTTATATAACCCATACTGAGCTTTTTATGCTCATCCCAATTCTTTTTTGAAATGTTTTTCAAAGGTCAAGGGAAAGGTACATGATATGATGATAGTGTCAAGGAAGTGTCAAGAAAGAATCCATGTTTTATTTTAAATATGTTTTGTTGATGGGAAAAACGAATACTATCTTTAGGTAACCACTTTATTTAAATGTGGAATGTAATGCGTGTTTTATGATATAAATCTCTAAAACTCTAAAACTGAAAAGATCCTCAATGTGTAATCTTGTAATAACTCAAGATTAAGTATGGTTTAAGGCTGGGGCATTATAGTTGGTACAAAGGTCAGTTTAGATTACTTCAGGAGATAGAATTCTATTAAATGATTATCCAAAAATAGTTTTATTAAATGATATAGCATTTGAAGATTAACATGTTGCCTCATCTAATACATGTTTGTTCAAAATGGTTTTCCATAGAGGAAACAGGGAAGAAGTTCTAGGAAGGAATACAGAAGGAAATAACCATCCGAATCAGCATCCCAAGATGGTTGGAATTGGAACTGAACAGTTTATTGCAGTAATGGCGCAGTTGACTCAAGAGATAAATGGTAGTGAATTCCATGCATGCGATTAGCCAGATCAACCACAGAGGAACATGTCAGTGGTGGAACATTTCATGAGGAAACATCCCCCATCATTCAGAAGATCATCTGACACGGTGTTAGCAGAAGGGTGGATTAAAGAACTGGAGAAGATTTTCGATGTCATGGGGTGTTCACACAATCAAAAGGTTAGTCTTGCTATTTACCGTTTGTAGGGTGAAGCAGATCAGTGGTGGTCGATGGTTAAAAATATTAGGGACACTGATGAGATTGATGCTCTCGACTAGGATGAATTCAAAGGTATGTTTCTTGAAAAGTATTTTCCTAAGGCTGTTCGACTTAGGATGGAAAATCAATTCATGGAATTGAGGCAAGAGGAAGACTCAGTGGCTGCTAATGAAGATAGGTTCACTCGATTGGAAAGGTATTCTCCAAATTTTATCTGATACCTTGATAGTAAAATCAATCGTTTTTACTCAGGATTAAATCCAAAATATCGAAGGGCATTAGCTTCTCGTGAGTTTAAAAGTTATGAAAATCTTGTTTGATGTGATGAGAAGGTGGAAATGGAGTTTGCCGATGATCAAGTGTTCTATAACAACAAACAGAAGAAGAGACCGAGGTGGTAGGAGAAAGGTAAGAATTCTTCAAAAAAGTATGATGGTAAGAAAACTAAGTTTCAAGTTTGTGATAAATATGGGAAAAGGCATGTTGGGGAATGTCTTTTGAATTCTGGAAAGTGCTACTGATGCGGTAAGATGGGACATAAGGCTCATGATTGCACTGAAAAAGATCAGGGTGATGGTAAGAACAAATTTTATTTAAAGTTAGTGAAATGTTTTAAGTGCAATGAGATGGGTCACTATACAAATGAGTGTCCGACAAAGAGCTTGAGTGATGGGAAGTAGTTAGACTACAAGCAAAAAGGGGTGGTGAAATCCTTTGCAACTACTTCAGTAGATGTCGGGCCATCAAATGAAGTTGTATCAGGTACTTTGTCTGTTTTTTCAGATTATGCCAGTGTGTTGTTTGATTCAGGGTCTACACATTCTTTCATCTCTGAAACCTTTTCTAGTAAAATGGGAATACCATCTCAAGAAATGACTCCTGAACATGTGGTAAAAACACCTGGGGGAAATTTTGAGGCAAAAATAATTTATAAGTATCTTCCTATCCTTATCTGTGGAAAGAACCTACTTGAAAACCTTATTGTTCTACCTCTAGTAGAGTTTGATGTTATCCTGGATATGGATTGGCTCTCTATTTACCATGATAAGATTGACTGTAGAGATAAAGAAGTTTCTTTTCAAAAAGACTTTCAGTTTGTGTACAAGAATGAACCCTTACTGTTGATAACATATCAAGAGGCCGAGAAACTTGTAAAAGATGGAAATGAATGTTACCTTGAACACATCATTGAAAATAAAGGAACTGTTCAGATTAATGATTTTCCAGTGGTAAATGAGTATCCATATGTTTTTCCTGATAAGTTGCCTAGAATAATACCAGATTGGGAAGTTGAGTTTATTATTGACTTAGTTCATGATGCTAAGGCAATTTCAAAACCCCCTTATCGAATGGATCAAATTGAACTTTTAGAGTTGAAGGAGAAATTTAACGATTTATTAGAGAAAGGTTTCATTCGACCTAGAACATCACCATGAGGTGCTCATGTTTTATTTGTTAAAAAGAAAGATGGTTCTATGAGACTTTGCATTGATTATAGTGCCTTGAATAACATCACTGTTAAGAACAAATATCTTTTTCCTCATATCGATGATTTGTTTGATCAACTCCAGGGAGCTCAGTTTTTTTTAAAGATTGACCTGAGATCGGGGTACCATCAGCTGATGGTAAAGGAAGCAGATGTTCCAAAGACTGCGTTTCGTACAAGATATGTCCATTATGAATTTGTAGTAATTACTTTTAGGCTACCCAATGAAACTGTTGTATTCATGGACGTAATGAATATAATTTTCCATGAGTTCATGGATAAGATTATGGTGGTTTTCAGTGATGATATTTTGGTGTATTCTAAAAGTAAAAAAGATCATGAAAGATATTTCAGGTTTATTTTGCAAACCTTAAAAGAAAAGAAATTGTATGGGAAATTCAGCAAGTGTGAGTTATGGTTGTAACTAATTTCATTCCTTGGTCATGTTGTTTCTAAAGATGGGATAACCGTTGATCCTACAAAAACAAAGGTAGTTGAATAATGGCCAAGACCCACAAATGTAACTGAGATTTGTAGTTTCATTGGTTTGGAAGGCTATTACCGAAGGTCTGTTAGAAATTTTTTACGGTTATCTAGTCCAATGACTAAGCTAACTCGGAAGGGTGTTAAGTTTATCTGGACAAAAGAATTTGATGACTGTTTTCAGGAATTGAAACGAAGATTGGTGAATGCTCCACTTTTGGCACTTACTTCCAGAAATGGTGAGTTTGTTATATATAGTGATGCTTCATTTAAAGGACTTGGTTGTGTTCTAATGCAGAATGATCATTTAATTGCTTATGATTCACGTCAGTTGAAAACTCATGAGTTAAATTACCCTACAAATGATTTGGAATTATCTGGTGTTGTTTTTCTTTAAAAATTTGGAGGCATCATTTGTATTGAGTAAAGTGTGAAATATATATTGATCACAAACGTTTAAAATATATATTCACTCAGAAATAATTGAACATGAGACAAAGCAGATGGCTAGAATTAATCAAGGATTATGATTGTACAATTCATTACCATCCAGGAAAAGAAAATAAAGTGGCTGATTCTTTGATTCTAAAAAATAATGTTTTCTTAGCAATGTTGCGTTTGGAACGTGATCCTTTGGTTAAGGATTTGATGAACTTTGGCATAGAAGTTATTGGTGCAGGACGTTCTTCTGTTTTGTTTCAGGTGTCAGTGAGATAATCCTTAGCATACAGAATCAAGCAAGCATAGAAGCAAGATAGTAAGTTGAAGAAAAAGGTAGAGCTGGTTCAGAAGGGTAATTTTCCGGAATTCATCATTGATAATGATTGTGTTTTAAGATTTGGGAAGAGATTGTGTGTGCCTTGTGATTCACAGTTGAAGAGAGAGTTGTTATGTGAAGCTCATAGTTCTCTGTTTTCAATTCATCCAGGCAGTACTAAGATGTATATAGATCTTTGGGATGGAATGAAAGAAGATATTGCTGATTTTACTTTGAAGTGTATGACTTATCAGCAGGTTAAAGCAGAGCGACAGTTAACAAAAGGGATGCTTCAGCCTTTACCAGTGCCAGAGTAGAAATGGGAGAATATATCCATGGACTTTTTTTTGGGATTACCGAAGAAATCTCAAGGTAATAATGCAATCTGAGTTATTGTTGATCGCTTGACCAAATCTACTCATTTCCTTGTTATAAGAGATACTTTTTCCCTAGATCACCTTTCCCGTTTGTATCTTAAAGAGATAGTCAGGTTACATGGAGTTCCTATCTCCATTTTATCTGACCATGATCCCAGGTTCACTTCTAACTTTTGGAAAGGCCTTCAGAAGTTGTTGGGTATTGAATTAAATTTTAGTACATCCTTTCATCCTTAATCAGATGGGCAGTCGGAATGAACAATTCAGACCTTGTTGGATATGCTACGAGCTTGTTCGATGGATTAACAGGGATGTTGGGACCAATATCTTTCTTTGGATGAATTTTTATATAATAAAAATTTTCATTCTAGAATACAGATGGCACCATTTCAGGCATTATATGGGAAGCAGTGTCGAACTCCAGCTTTCTGGGATGAAGTGGGTGAAAGGAAGTTGATAGGAACAGAATTGGTAGAAGAGTTGGAAGAAAAAGTTCAGATCATACATAAACACATGAGAACATATCAGAGTAGGAAGAAGAGTTATGCGGACAACATGATGATGGATCACTCTTTTGAGGTAGGTGATCATGTTTTTCTCAAAGTATAACCCTGGAAAAGTGTGATGCGATTTGGTAAGAAATGAAAGTTGAGTCCAAGGTTCATTGGACCATATGAAATTCTGGAGAGAGTTGGATCATTTGCTTACCGAGTGGCTTTACCTCTGATTTTATCTCAGGTACACAATGTTTTTCATGTTTTGAAGCTAAGAAAGTACATGCCAGATCCATCTCATGTTTTGAGTCCAGAAGTAGTTCAGCTGGAAGATAACCTATCTTATGAGGAACAACCGATCCAGATTCGTGACCATAGGGAGAAAGTGTTACAGAATAAGGTGATTAATAAGGTAAAGGTTTTGTGGAAAAAACCACATGATGGAAGAGGCAACATGGGAATATTAAAATGCAATGAGGGATAAGTACCCCCATTTATTTGATAAGTAAAAAAATTGCGGGGATGCAATTTTCTAAAGGGGGGAAGGATATAACATCCCAAGTAATTAATGAATAATAGATATTTTTATCTATGTCTATTAATGAATTAGATTGTGTTTTAGAGGCTTAAAATGAACATAAATCCATTCTTAAGCATGGAATACACTAATATTCTTAAAAGATTTTTTTACTGCCTTTTGATGGCAAACACTTTTTAAATAAAACTTTTGACAATTTTATAATCTATATTTGTCAAAATAAACTTATTCATTATGATTGGGACATTGAAATTTACATTGGATAAATTTTTGGTATTTTTCAGACAATGTTTATTTTTTAATGAATAGTGAAAAATACTGCATTTTACATCAAAACTGCTTTTTCATTTAATTTAATTATATGGATAGATTATATTTTTAATTGGTCTGAAAGTGTAATCTGAATATATTTTTACCATTTAATCCAATGGTGGTCATTATGATTAATTTCACTTTGAAATTGGTTATAAACTAAAGCCAAACTTTTCATAGATATTGTTTCAAAAAAACACACTATTTTCTCTGACAGCGGGAATTAATTATTAAATTAATTAATGTAATTTATATGATTTTAATTTTGTAAAATAGAAATAATTTTTGAATTCAGAATATCATATATAGATTTGGGTGATGTTTTGGTATTTTTCTGAAAAACTTCAATTTTTGATGAATAGTGAAACCACTAAGTGGTAGTTAAAGAAACTGATTTTTTGTTTAAATGAAACGTTGTCACTTATGTGATTTAATTTTCAAAAATCCAACATAAATGGTTGTCATTAAGAATTAAAATGTGGTTAAATGATATTAAAATAATTTTTTGGTGAATAGTAACTTTTATGTTCTTAATTGTGATTAGTGGTAATTAGTGTAGTTTAAGGTAAAAATAAAGTTTTAATAATATGAAATGACCTAGAAACATGTACTACCCTTATTGGATGTTTCAGGGCTGACCAAGATAATCCATGGGTGATCTTGGGGACCCCATGGAGCCACTTTGGTAGGAAAATGACATTAATATCTTTTTATTTAATGTTAAAGTAAAAAATGACACAAACATGAGTTATTTTACTAAAACAATTTTACACGGGGTTATACAAGTCAGATATTTATTATAAATATTCATTGGAAATTTAAAAAGATTTCAAACATCATAGTATTTTTTTATAAATTTTATAATTTAAATAAATTAAATTATTTATGACATCATGATGGTGCAGCGATTACCTCATTAATAAAGGATTTAAATAAAATGAAAGGATAATATAAAATCTATGACCTACACATGTCAAAAACATATTGGATGGGTGTATTTAGAACCCTTATCACCATAACCTCGAATTATATCAATGTGGGACCTTTTGAATACGAAACTCATTTTAAAATAAAGTATCATTTCTTTACTTTCCAAGAGTGCCCTCCTCTCCTCTTAGAAAAGGCTCCCACCTCTACCTCCTTACCCACACTTCCAAAGCCTTTTGATCATCCAACCCCGGCCCTTTTTGTCTCTCCACTTCCCTATCTTAGTCCTTGAAGCCTAACTTTGGGCAGAAGTCTTCCCAATGAAGCCTTTGAGCTCAAACCAAAGGGAGTTACCCGATTTTAAGGTAATGTCTTCACTTGAGTCCTTTTGTTTTAGTTTGCTTCTCCAACCCCCTAAACTCTTTTTATTCATTTCTTTTGTAACAAATCCAGTATCTAAAATATACTAGTATGTTGATATATGAAGGATTAGAGCTACACATACACACACCTACATCTAACGGATAAAGAACATACTGTTTCCGTGGATTGTGAATTTCTGCCTCCCGAAACGATGATTGTTCAACATTATTTTAACACCATCAATGGTGGAAATTAAGATGACACTATATTTATATATGATATATAATATGTTTATGTTTTACTTAAGATTCTGTATTTTTCATTTTGTTCATACCTTTATGGTTCCCATTATGGGTAAACGCGATATCTTCATTTGGGGAAGTGCAGACTACCACACCCTCAAAGTGATTTGATTCTTTAAATACCATATGTGGGACGTATAAAGGATGGAGTTATGATATTATATATTATATTACACTGGAATTATAATATATATTTATATCATTATGATTCCATTCTATAAAATACGAAATAGAAATGAAAGTAGCGTTCATGCGTACATACGACTTACTTTCTCCATGAACGGTGCATTTCATTTCATACCTATAAATGATTATGTAATATTATAAATGCATAAATGTACTGGAAATATATGAAATATATGATATCTACATCATGAATACCATTCTGGATATAATGGATACATGAAAAACTTGTAATTATAAAGGGATATTTTTGACTCAAGTACCAATGATCATTAAAACGACCGTTATTAACTTAAATAATTACATAGTGTTCATGACATGGAAATAAGTGATATAAAGGGAATAATGAACTTGAAAAAGGTTCTTAATCAAGTATAAATTAACTCATGTTTATTATTCAGGAGATTAAAGAACGACCGAATCAAGTCGGACCCGAGGTATGGGACTTTGTATCAATCTCCTTTCATTGAGGCATATTTTATTTCATACACAACCTTCTTTTATACGGTGTATAAACCCCTTTTACTTTTACGTTTATCCAAAAGGAATCTTTTTTATACAAGGTGTTTTACTAAATGACAAAAGGGAATGTTTTTGTCGTACGTATGCGGAGACAATGACTTCTCCGCCGCCGTGACCATTAATTGAGTTTCATGTTCCTCTACAAGCCATACCTTCTTTTTAAAAGAAAAATAAATACCATGTTTTACTTTTCTTTTATTTTGGTATTGAAAATGGTTTTCATAATGTTTTTATATCAATGTGTTGTATTGATATACTGTGATTGAAAGGTGGAAATGTTATGTTTCCTTTATGCATGTTTTATGTGATACGATTATGTTGAGGTTCTTGGGTATTATTATGAATACGGGTGGTTCCGTGATAAACTAATGGCAGGTGAGCCCGATATAGCTCTCCAATTCATTGGGTAACGCAAAGGAGTGAAACGTCAAGGTTTCTCCGAAGAGATTTAGGTAATATACTGTGATGAGTATTCCAAACGTAACCAAGAGGGTTACTCCCTATGTAAGAATGTTATGAATGCCTCAAGTTACCTTTATGTCTTATGATTTCTATGATTTATTCATGCTTTGATGAGGTATGTTAAAGAGATTATGTTTTATGGGTAAAGTATCATATCATTCTTATGTATATATGAACTCATGTTTCCTTTCAATATTTTTTTCATATAACCCATAATGAGCTTTTTATGCTCATCCAAGGTCTTTTTTGAAATGTTTTTCACAGGTCAAGGGAAAGGTACATGATATGATGATAGTGTCAAGGAAGTGTCAAGAAAGAATCCTTGTTTTATTTTAAATATGTTCCGTTGATGGGAAAAAATTAATACTATGTTTATGTAACCACTTTGTTTAAATGTGGAATGTATTGCATGTTTTATGATCTAATTCTCTAAAACTCTAAACCTGAAAAGATCCCCAATGTGTAATATTGTAATAAATCAAGATTAAGTAAGGTTTAAGTCTGGGGCCTTATAGTTAATGTCTCATCATCAAAAAAACAAAACATTCATAGATAAAATAATGATGGTATCATACACTCACATCCCTAGTGAGACATAATTACAATTAAAAAAAGTTATCTTTGACAAAAATGCATTTAAAATATAACTTAAAACAATTCTTCATTAAAAGACCCTATTAAATTTTAAAATTATTAAAATTAAAATATAAAAAACATTATTATGGGAAAAAATTCAAAATCACTACTGAATTATTAACTAAAATAGTGAATGAACTGATTTCTTTTTATGGAATGAAAATAAGTCCATGCGACAAATGATAAAACAATGATTCCTTTCTCAATTTTGGAAAAACGTCCTTGTTCATGAAATGATAAGAAGAATCATTTGAATACTTTTTATAAATAGTAAAACATGGGTTATAAAAGAATTTCAACATTCATATGATAATATAAATTTATTCATCAAGACATCTTAATGAAAACATTGGCAAGGAAGACAGATATTCTAGACTAAAGTGGAAATAAAGCCTACTAACTCAAAAATTATTTTCCAATACATTTTAAGCTCCAAAGTGTTGAAAATAGAAATATTACATTGAAATTTCATAAAAAACATAGGAGATAAAATTAAATGGTATTTATCAGATATGTACCATAAGCATCCCATAGTAAAATTTCATGAGTACACAATCTTGAATAAAATTTGATTGAAACATAATTCAATAACCACATTGGAATCATTTCAATCAATACTCTCGGAAACATAAACTTTTAGAAGGATATATATATATATCACTATAGATTCAATCAGAATCATGAGAAAAGTTATTCATTTATTGTATATATAATACATAAAAATATATTGAATTTTTCATGTGTCTCATGGAAATAAATGTGTGAATAAAACCCCTTACATCAAGTATAAATTGTTTCGTCTCCAATATAAAGTCATGTTTAATACATTTATGTTATTTTAAATTATATAAAAAAACAGGTGTGTACTTATAATGTCTTATATGATTTAATTTTAAATTTCAATACATAGTTATTATCAATTATTTATTAAAATATTTGTTTTTTAGTATAGAAATTCATTATTAATGAAACTTTCAGTTTTGGTAGTTACACTACATAAACATTGATCATGTTTCCATAATCTCCAAAATGATAATCACGACATAAATAAAACCTATATTCATTATATATATTTTTATTTATATACATCTATAAAATGCAGGGATATAAAAATGAATTGAACTATATGTGTTGATGGTAAACCATGCATTAGCTTGAATTCTACATCCTATTTTTGATGTACATGTTGAAAAAAGATGAAAAAATAATTTATCATTTTTGAATAATTATTATATCACAAATATGTAATGACCCCCTACCAACAAAAATTCACCTCTATGACTAGAAATGAAGAAGAGGATATAATGACCCCCCCGAGTCCCTCCTAATATATCCCCTAGGGTGGTGACCATCACCAAGGGGATACAAATATAACAAACTTTTGATTATTACCCATTTATAGTAAATTTATTATGAGATAAGAAGTATCAACCCCCAAAAACCTCCAATGAATATATCAAATAAAACAATACTCTATCCTATATTGTAAGTACCCAAACATAGTTTCCCGGAGTTGGTTCCTTATTTGATTACGTTGGCATACATACAAGGAATATAATTCATGAAGGACCAAGTTGTTTATTATTATTGGAAACAAGATACATACATATGTTCAACTTTACATAAGGAAAAGATAAACAACCCTTATTTATTCCACTCTAGTCATCAAATCTCCTAGATTATGCTTACAAGTCATTCATATAATACTTATTCATGTCCTGTGAAAATGAAACATAAGAAAGGGGTGAGATCAAACGCTCAGTAAGAGTAAGAAATACAGTGGATGATAATATAAATATTATACATGGTGAATAATCTAAAACACATGCCTTTATTAATAAACTTGAACAAATTATGGTAGGAATATGAGCTGAGAAAATAATTCCATAATAAAACATAATCATGGGTATTCTTCTAGTTTAACAACCACATGAAATATCAATAGATGAACTCATAATTATGTAATGAATAATGAAGGTCATTCTGAAACATTTATCCAAGGCGTTGGCCAAGATGTCTAATGATTAAGGCCTCTTCCAAAATCCATATCACATTGGGAAAGGCCTCAACCAATTCCTCCTCTAATTGTCTCCTGAGACCTACCGATTCATCGGTGGGCTATAGCGGGCCCCAAACATCACATAATAAGTCCAATTCATTCCTCATATAATAAGGGGTAAACATAAAAAACATATACATTCATATTGAAACTATCATATGAAATGTGACAAAAATTACCCAACTAATGAACATAAACACTAACCATTCAGAAAAATATGGTTAATGGTTTTAATGCAGATCATCCACAATAGAGTTAGTCATAAAATATTAAATAAAATATTGTAGATGAATTCATAAATTATTAATCCCAATAATACCATCGAATAACCAATTGTGTTAAAATAGATGAAAACACTCTTATAAAATCATATAGAAATTCTTGAGATAAATACTCTTTTATTTTTAATAGAAGAGTTCTTTTGGAAACATATTTGTATAAAACCAGAAGTGAGGTAAGATAATATTTTCATAATAAAATGAGTGATTTTATAAAGATAAATGATTCCAAAAACAGATCATATAGTACCATTAAAAATAGGATAGAATTTGAGAAATTCTCCTGGATCGGGTTTGTATTTCAGAAAAAACATTGAATGTTCATTTAAAAATGTGTAATTATCAATAAAATAAGTAAGGGTTCTAGTTTGTACACATATATATAATACTCACATAGAATATATGATGATTACATAACAATACATAAAAATGTCATTGAGGTTATTAGACATTGAATGTATCCCTAATGAAAATGGAATTTTGGGTGGAAAAACCCTTACATCACATATGATGTCAGAATTAGTGTATTTAACTGAAAATTTGTTTACACGGTATTTTATCATATTTCAGTATTCATCAAAATTATAGAATTTTAAAAATATCACAAAAATTCAACCTTGTCATTTTTTTGATGTGTAGAATTTAAAAGTGAAATCCATTTTTCAAAAATAATTTTCTAAATATTATTAATTTAATTTTTAAATAAGGTCATAGTTAATTCAAAAAATAACAATTTTTAAGTGCAATTAGTTTTATTTGACACTGAAAAATTAATTAATATCCCATTATCATTTTTCCTTAAGAAAATAAAATAACATTATTATTTACTATTCAAGAGGGATATTACTATTCATATTACTATTTATAATACTATTTATAAGGGTATGTTACTATTCACAAAAAAATAAAGTTTGTTCTATCAGAATCCAAATGACATATTGAACACAACTGTAGATGACCTTTTTTCGAAATTAAAAACATAGAAGAGGAAAAGTTCTATTTATAAAATTGCATTTTATATTTATTTTCGAAATATTTGGGTGTTACAATCTCCCCTCCACACAAAAATTGCATCCTTGAAATTCACAGAATATTACATAAAAATCTTCGGGTATGTCTTTAACATAAGCTCCTCAGGCTCCAATGTTGCTTCCTCCATATTATGGTTCCTCCATAGAACCTTTACCAGTTGAGTCATCCGATTTCTCAATACGTGTTCTCAAGTATCAAGAATCTTGATAGGCTCTTCACAGTAAGTTAGATCAGTATCAAGTTACACTTCTTCATAAGTGAGTACATGTGTTGGGTCTGACATGTACTTTCTTAACATTGACACATTGAACACATTGTGATCCTAGGAGAGACTTGGAGGCATTTCCAAATGCTATGCAATGGCTTCAATTCGGTCCATAATTTAAAAAGGACTGATGTACCTGGGAAATAATTTTACCTTCTTACCGAATCATATAATACCCTTCCATGGAGATACATTTTAGAAAACGTGATCACCTTCTTGAAAATCCCAATCCTTCCTTCGGTTATCTTCATATCTCTTTTTCTTACATTGAGCTATTTTGATATGGTTTTGAAAATTCATCATTGTTTCCATTTTTTCTTCAACAAGTATTGCGCCCACGAGCATTATTTCACCAATATCATCCCAGAAAGTTGGTGTATGACATCACCTCTCATATAATGGTTCATAGGGTTCCACCTGTATACTTGTATGGAAGCCATTGTTGCAGGAAAATCCTACAAGAAGACAATAATGATCCTTCATGCCTTGAAAATCAAGTGAACAAGACCTCAACATGTCTTCCAATGTTTGAAATGACCGTTCCGATTTTCCATCAGTTTGTGGGAGGTAGAAGTGCTCAAACGAAGATCAGTATCTAGGGCCTTTTGAAGACTTTTCCAGTATCTTGATGTAAAATGTGGATCACGATCAGAAACAATCGAGTGTGGTACTCCATGAAGTCTCACAACTTCATTAACATATAGTCTTTCTTGATGTTCAAGTGGTAGATCTTCTCTTATAAGAAGAAAATGAGCTGACTTGGTAATAAAATCAACAATGACCCATATTTTATCGCTCCTTCTAGGATTCTTTGGTAGTCCCATTCCAAAATCCATCATGATATTATCCCATTTCCACTCAGGTATGGGAAGAGGTTGTAATACTCCTCGAGGTTGTTGCCTTCCTGCTTTCACTTGTTGACAGTCCATAAATATTGAAACAAAATCAGCAATCTCCCTCTTCAAGTTGTCCCCCCAAAAATTTTCCTTCAAATATATATATATCATAGTGCTTTCAGGGTGTATAGAGAAATCAAAACTATGAGCATCATCCAACAATTCCCTTTTTAGTTAAGGTATATCAGGAACACAATTTTTCTTACCAAATTTCAAAAATCCATCTTCATAAATGAAGTCACTCATTCTCTCATCATTCAAAACATTAATCTCCTTTCGAAACTTCCCATCATCAGCCTAAGAAATTTTTATCCTTTCTAGTAAAGATTTTTTGGAAAAAATTTGCAAAATAACTGATTATTCACTTTCCATGGTTATTACTATATCCATATTTACTAGATCCATGAAAATTGGATCCCTTTCAACTATCATCTTTCTCAAAACTCCATGATCCTTTCTGATCAAGGAATCTTACACCTTATTTTACTTTCCCAGGTGGTAGTGTATTGTGAAATCATAATCCTTGAGTAGTTCAAGCCATATAATTTGTCTCATGTTGAGTTATTTATATGAGAAAATATAAAACAAACACTTGTGATCAGTATAAATATCACATTTTTCACCATAAAAATAATGTCTCCATATCTTCACAGAAATGATTAAAGAATATAAATCAAGATCATGAGTAAGATAGTTTTGATCATGAATTTTTAGATGTCGTGATGCATAAGAAATAACCATATCATTTTTCATAAGGACGCAACCGAGTCCTTTCTTTGAAGAAACACTATAAATAACAAACTTGTAATTACCTAATAGTAGAGTCAATATAAGAGAATTAACTAATAATAAATTTAGTTCATCGAAAAATTCTTCACAATATTTTTTCCAAACAAATTTAACCCCTTTACGTGTGAGCTTCGTTAGTTGGTTATCCAATCGGGCAAAATTCAGCATGAAACGCCGATAATAACCTGTTAAGCCAATAAAACGGCATACCTCAGTTATGTTTGTTGGTGTGGCCCAATATTGTATTTCCTTTGTCTTCATAGGATCAACTTGGATTCCATCTTTAGAGACAATATGGCCAACAAAAGAAATCTCTTGAGTCCAGAATTCACACTTGTTAAACGTCCCATATAATTCATGTCTACTAAGAGTCTTCAGGATAATGAACCTGCGATATTCATGATATTTATTTCTTTTGGGGTATACCAAGATATAATCAATAAAAAGAACTACAAAATAATCAAGATATTCTTGAAAACTCTGTTTATTAGATCCACGAAGACAGAGGGTTCATTAGTCAATCCAAAAGGCATTACTTTAAACTCATAATGCCCATACCTGGTCCGAAATGTTGTCATTGGAATTTCTTCCTTACTCAGACGCAACTGATGACATCTGGATCGAAGATAAATATTCGAAAAGTATTGAGATCCATGCAGTTGGTCAAATAAATCATCGATGTGAGGTAGAGGATACTTGTTCATTATTGTTATTGTTTTGATCTCCCATTAGTCAACACATAACCTCATAGATCCATCATTATTCTTAACAAAAAGGAAAATGGCTCCCCGTGGAGAAACACTGGGGCAAATAAATCCTTTATTACTCAATTAATCTACTTGTTTCTTTAGTTCAACTAATTCCACAGTGGCCATTCTATAAGGGGTTTTTGATATGGGCTTTGAACTAGGAATTAAATAAATGGAAAACTCAGTTTCTCATTCTGGAGGATGTCCAGGTAAATATTTGGGAAACACATCAACATATTATCTCACACTAGGTACATACACTATTTTAAAATTCCTTTCCTCACCAAAAATTATAAAATTCTCTTCCTCCCCAATAATTGAATTTAGTTGAGCTACTAGAGATGGATCTAGATAATAATTAGGTGGTGAAGATTATGCTATAATGATAATGTGTTCCTTATCATCATCATCAAATATTGTTGCCTCCTTCGTCTTACAATAAATTATTACATCATGGTTCGAAAGACAATCCATACTGAGGATTATATCAAATTCAATCGTGGGTATGATGATAAGATTACCTGATAAAGAACATTTATATACCTTAATGGGAATTGATTCATAGAAATTTTTAGCAATGAAACACCCCTTACAAGTTTTTTCTGACAACTCCCTTTTAAAATCAAATTTGAAATATCTAATTTTCATAGCAAACTAGGAAGATATGAAATAATGTGATGATCCAGAATCAAATAAATCATTGGATAAACTTGAGGAAATAATTAAAGTACCTACCACCACATCATTAGGAACATCAAACTCTATAGTTGTTATTGCATAATATTTTCCCTGATCCCTTTCCCTTTTTTGTTTCATATTTCCTTGACATTTTGGACAATAATTAGCATAGTGTCCCATATATTGACAACTATAGCATCAAACATCATTGGCTTCCTTCTTCTCCATACAATCACCAGCAAGATGGCCTCTCTAACAAAATTTTTAGCATACTCATTTTTCTTTTCATCACTCACCGGGGTGTTTCCTTCCACAATTGTCACATGGTGGAAATTCAACTCATCCCTTCTTCAATGTTTCCTTATTTCCTTTCCCAAGGTTTTCATCAGCCCTCTTCTTTTCGTTCTTTCCCATAGAGTCATAAGACATAGAGAATTATTTTTCTGTCTTGATGGAACTTGAAACTATATCCTCATATGATAATAAACATTGTGAGACTAGTTCCCACCGGAGGAATGGCTTTAGGCCATCAAAGAATTGATCAATTTTTCACTTTGGACTTCGTATGTAGTCTAGAAAATGTCTTTATAATCTTGTGAAGTTAGCAGCGTACCTTGAAAAATTTTCATCTTCCTTCTTCCTCAGATTCAAGAATTGTCTCTTCATATCTTCTCTCTAATCACGAGGGAAATATTTTTCTAAGAATATTTCCTTCAAATCCCTCCATTCCATCTCTTCTATCTCTTCCTCATCCTTTGTGTTTTGGATTAATGACCACCACTGATCTGCATCTCCCAATTGACGATATACTGCCAGGACCACCTTCTATCATTCATTACATCCCAAGGGGAGAAATATCTTCTCAAGGTAACATATCCACTTCTCTGCAAAAAATGGATTTGTAGTCACGTTGAATGATGGAAATTGTTGTCGCATAAAGCGATCTAGCATGGATCCTCCATGTGGTGGATCACGATGCTCCAAACGGGTAAGGTTATTATTGATAAACAGAGTAAGTTGTCCGAGTATATTAATGAGTTTCTCAACACCAGTCACAACACCAGATCCAATATCATTATCATGCGTCGGAGGAAAATCCCTATAGGGGACACATGCATTCATGTGATTTCCATTCCGTCCACTATGATCCATATCAAGATAATGGAATTCACTTGATTAGGTTATAAATCATAATGTATAATCTTATGTTAAAAATACTCAGAAAAATTGTGATCCTACGCATGGATAATACCATATTCACAAATATGATTTCTTTGGGGATTATTTTACATTTCAATCATTCATAATGACTTGTAATGAAAATTTGAATTATCCTAATCATATCCCCCGGGAGTGTTGTAACCAAGAATGCAGCAAGGCCCATTGTTGTGCACCAGTTCATGTTCAAGTCTAGCTCAAAGCGGTATTTTTGGGTTTTACCCCTAGATATATATGTGCCAGAGCTGCCTCTACAAGCTCGTATCCAGATAGGGATGTATTGTTTTAAATATATACATAATATATTCCTTACAATAATACCAGGACTTTATTGTATGTATATCCTCAAAGACTAACTTAGGGACTCTTCCCTAATTCTAGGTTTTCTAATTCTGGTTTCCAAGTATTCTACTAAAATTACTCTGATACCAACTGTAAGGACTAGTCCCCAGTTGCCCGTAGTTGGTGCTGTATTTGATTACGTTGGCATAAATACAAGGAATACAAATTATGAATGACCAAGTAGTTTAGTATTATAGGAATCAATATACATACATAAGTTCAACATTACATAAGGAAATAAAAACAACACTAATTTATTCAACTAGAGTAATCACATCTCCTTGATTATGCTTGCAAGTCATTTATAAAATACATCTTTATGTCCTGAGAAAATGAAACATAAGAAAGGGGTGAGCTCAAACGCTCAGTAAGAGTAAGTAATACAGAAAATGATAATATTAAAATTAGACATGGTGAATAATTGAAAACACATGCCTTTAATAATAAACTTGAACACATTATGGTAGGAATATGAGCTATGTAAATAATTCCATAAAAAACATAATCATGTGTATTCTACTAGTCGAATATCCACAGGAAATATCAATAGTTGAAGTCATAATGATGGAATTCATAATGTAGAACATTCTGAAACAGTTTTTCAAGGGCTCCAACAAGACGTTTAATGATTAAGGCCTCGGCAAAAATACATACCACATTTGGAAATCCATCATCCAATTCCTCATCTAGTTGTCTCATTAGTCCTACTGATCCATCGAGGGGATATAGCGAGCCTCACCCGACACATAATAAGTCTAATGCATTCCTCATATGAGTGGGGATAAACATAAACAACATATACATTCATATTGAAACTATCATATGAATTTTAACAAACATATCCCAATTATTTAACATAAACACTTACCATTTAGAATAATATGGTGAATGGTTTTAGGACAGATCCTTTGCAATAGAGTTAATCATAAACTGTTAAAAAACTATGCTAGATGAATTCATAAATTATTAAACCAAATAATACCATGGAATCAATAAGAGTGTTGAATTATACAAAGACACTCCTATAAAATAATTAAGCAATTCTTGAGATAAATACCCTTTTAGTTTTAAAAGAAGAGTTCTTTTAGGAAAATCATTGTATAAAACCTGAAGTGAGGTAAGATAGTATTTTCATAATAAAACAAGTGATTTAATAAAGACAAAGGTTTCCAAAAATAGATCATAGAGTGCCCTTGAAAATTGGAAATTGTTTGATAAATTCCCTTGGATCGGGATTTTATATCAGAAATAACATTGAATGTTTCTTTAAAAATATGTAATTATCCATAAAATAATGTAGGTTTCTAGTTTGAACACAAATATATGATACTCACATAGAATATATGACGAGTACATAACAATACATAATAATTTCATTGAGGTAATTAGACAATGAAAGTATCACGAATGAAAATGGAAGTTCGGGTTGAAAACCCCTTACATCACATATAATGTCATAATTATTGTATTTAACTAATAATTTGTATATACGGTATTTTATCGTATTTTACTATTAATAAATAATTCTATAATTTCATAAAAATATCAAAAATTCAACCCTACCATTTTTCGACACGTAGATTTCAAAGTGAAATCCATTTTTCAAAAATAATTTTCTAAATATTATTAATTTAATTTTTAAATAAGTTCATAGTTAATTCAAAAAATAACCTTATTGAAGTTAAATTAGTTTTATGTGACATTGAAATATTAATAAAAATCCCATTAATATTTTTCCATATGAAAATAAAATAATAATAATATTTTCTATTCAAGGTGCATATTACTATTCAAATTACTACTATGATTACTATTAATAATTGTATGTTATTATTCACAAAAAAATCAAATTTGTTCTATCACACTCTAAATGCCTTACTAAAAACAACTCTAGATGGCCATTTTTCGAAATTCAAAACATAGAAGAGGAAAAGTTGTGTTTATAAAATTTCATTCTATATTGATTTTCAAAACCTTGGGTTGTTACATGTATGCGTGTTTAAAATAAAACTGTTAGGAAAACACCAAAAAAACTAAAAATAATGCTAAACAGTGACATAACTACTATACCAATGTATGATCTAGTAATGCCCAACACGGTCCCTAATGTCCTCGTAGAAACCTGATAGTCGATTGATATATGTAGGGTGAGTATACAAGTATACGCACTAGAAAAACTAAAGCCTCTCAAGCATAAGTTAGACATGTTTACTAATTATCCATATTAATAACAACATAACCATAACACATAACAAGGCATACTAACCATCCCCATCACACCAAGGGATGATCACCAAAATAATACATGTCAACTAATTTAATATCACAATCAAATCTATAATAGTGTTCCACATACCACAATCCAATATATAGACTCTCTCACACCCTAAATGCACGAATACTAAAACACACACCACATATGAACACACCACATCAAACACCGCCCATGGACACCTAGGTCTCATAGCAGCATCTCGCCCGTAGACACATTGGCCACATACCACATTAGATCCCACCTGAACACACCCGGACCTTAAAATTATGCCTAACCCATAGACATATAGTTCACATACAACATAAATTCTCGAAGACACTTGTGTACACAACACATATCATCCCAAAGACAACTTGGAAACACCGGACATCTCATCCCAAAGACACCTAGGAAAAAAAGCACATAGATGATCCTAAGACACATGATTCAAAACCTAACTGAATAATCTTGGGCCATCACCACTTGTACGATGGAGAAGGGAAGTGTGGGTGGCCATCCATTTATCATCCCACAAGGATGTTTGAGAAATACACCCTATCCCTTGACAATTTGGTGTTCATATCATGGTTCTCAACATGGGTGGTGTGTGTGTTGAAATGAAAAGTAATTTTATTTAAATATGTATAATTCTAAACACAAAATACGCACCATTGGGTTTTCAAACAATAGATATCTCATGATACCACAATTGTTTCTTTTTCTAAATTCATTTAATAGTACTTGAAATAGCCACTTTGGAAGATAATAATTTAAATAGGATTCAAAAAGATCTTTATTTTAACATCAATTTTTTATAATTTATCATTGTCAAATTCTCATTCTTTATTAAAAATTCATTTATTCATTCCAACACTACTTAAGAAACTACTAAACATAAGACAGAACAAGAAACCTAACCAATGTATTCTAAGAATTTTAAGAGTAGTATAATCTAATGTATCATTATATTACACTACTTATAACTCCCATTAATCACATAACATACTTCAATCCAGAGACACGAGATGGTTCTCTTGGAATAATACTAATGATGAATCTCTGGGAGAATTACACATAGACACCATTGCCATCATAATTATTCAATATCATTCCCCACAATCCATAATCTCAACAACAAAAATACACAAAGTCACATCCACAAACAACAACACATATCACCAAAAACATTCTTGACACCCTACTTCAGAATAACAACTCGCCCACCTCGTCAATAACCATAAATATACCCCAACCTAATAAAACAACATTACACAACACTTCCCATCCATCCGACAATAAAACAATCTCTGAACCTGAAAATCTCTTACACCACCCATACTACCCCACATCACCCATCCATGACCACAACTATACCATCAAACAAACTAGACAATAAAATCATATTTAATAAGGTTTTATTCCTTAATTCTGATTGTTATCTTCTGGGTTTTTTAGAAAAACAGTTTAATACTATGGGATATATATTTTAGATATGTGATTGTGTTTAATATATTCCATAACAACTAGTTTACATGAAACCAAACAAAATTCATTCTAGAATATATTCAGTTCCAAAAAATACCCCCAACATTATTGATTTTTAGTTGTCATATATCTCATATAAATGACTGTAAATATAAGAAAAAACAACGAACAAGAAGATCATACATCACTTTTCCATATCCCTTGCATATTGATATTTTCAGATTTATTTGTATTTATTTATTTGGTATTCTATTATCTTCATAATGAGTAATTCATATACCCATCCTTCATGATACATAAATAATTTTGTGATGAATTATCCATCCCTTGAAGAACATATTCTCAACACTTCATTATAGCACAAAAATAGGGGGTGCATTTGTTACAGGAAGATCCTCCAAGGAAAATTAGATCCAAAGGCTGCAACAAAACACCTGACCCCTTGTGGGATAAAACTTCAGAGCAAACCAAGAGAAAACATGAGTGCCCAAGGAAGTTAAGATAAGAGTTTATGAATGTTCATATCCTAAAGCAATGGTTGGAATAATTTTTGACTATAATTAAATGAAGATCATGACCAAGACCACATAGGTTGGATGTCAATGGATGATTCAGATTTTTAGAAGATAGATACAATTCAAACCGGCTCAATAAACCATGAAATATTGTTTTAAACTCGTTTTACATTAAAGAAAATGTTAAAGAGGGGAAACTGTAAAAACTAAGTTTCTTGCATCGGTTTAATTGCATCACACATAATTCATGTCGATTAGGAACCATAACCTCAAATTTTAACATTTCATGACATTATCACGCAACTAAAAATAAGGAATCAACTCATCTCATAGAAAACAAGCTTCAAACCTTAAATCTCAAAGTAAAATATAATAGGTAAAAACATAGAACAAATTCAGGTATTTGGCATGAATCTGCATTTCATGCTCCCATGTACTCTCTATTGGGCCACTATGCCTCCAAAATGGGTGATCCAAATGTAAGGTCTACACACTTATAACCTTTTCCTGATGATCTGAGATCTCTACTAACTACTCCATGATAATCTCATCATCTTATATATCCAACTACACCCAATCAATGATATGAGATTTATCGTGAAGATATCGAAGAATTTTATAAACATGAAAGGCATCCTGTATCCTAAGAACTGATGTAGAAATGGTAACTGGTATTCCACCTTAACAACTCACCCCAACACCATAAAGTATCTGATGATATTGGAAGGAAACATACACACTATTTTCAAACATTGCTTCCCACGATGAGGTGAATGCTTCAACAATAGGTTGTCCCTAACCTCAAACTACAAGGGCCCCCTCATATGATCGACAAATGAATTTTTTAGATACTGGATTGCCTTCATCATCTCTCATATGTATAGAACATTATTAGTTGTTCTCTATACTACATCATGGCCACAAACAACTATCTCCCCAACCTCTGTCGAACATAAAGTGGAAAAAATATTATTCCATAAAATGATTTAAATGGGGTTGTGCCGATGGGATTATAAAAGATATTATTATATGAAAAAACCATAGAGTTAATGTGCCACCACCATGATTTACCAAAGTCAATGATGCATGATTGAAACATATCTTTCAGTATTTGAACAGTTGATTCATTCAACCCATCAGACTGATGGTGGGAGGTAGCATTGTGGAGTAACTAGATACCAATAGCATGCTACAATCCCCTCCAGAGTCACATGATAAAAAATGTATCCATATTAGAGAAAATGGATATTGGAATTCCATCCAACCATACCATCTCATCAACATACCCATGTTCTATGGAAACTAATAAGCCCAACTCCTTGTTCACTAAGAAGTTAGCTGATTTCTTCAACCAATCCACTACAACCCAAATTGCATCATCTCCTCCCTATGATTTTGGAAGACCTTTTACAAAATACACAGATATGCCAACCCAATACCACTTAATAAAATCGTATGGTTTCTACAAACCACCAGGATCCTAGAGATCGACCTTCACCAGTTGGCAGACCACACAATTTTCCACAAATTCTGTCACTACCTACTTCATCTTGGGCCACAAAACAACATCCACATGCCACGATACACCTTGGTATATACTGGGTTCACCTCTAGGCGTGATATACGAAACCCACATAGTAATCCCTCCAACATCTCTATTGGAAAAAACAAAATTCTAAAAAAAATCTGATTCTGACCATCCTCTGACCATCTCTGTAGAGCATGACCATGGTAAATGTGGGCGCACTTCACCTATGCTTCTATGTCTCCCCACTTAGACTCCTACACCTTATATTTCTAATAATACTATATTTTCATCCTAAATAAACATCCCCTACCACATTCCACCATTGCATCCAATTACATGGATTCAAATTCCTCCATCATCATTTATGTGTGTAAATTATCAGACTACCTCCTTCTGTGACATTTTTCTCAATGTATCAGGTACTAAATTATCATATCATGAGGTGTATGAGATATTGAATTCATATGATTGAATAAATAAAATTCACATTTGTTTTCTCATGTTCAGATCATTCTGGTAAAAGATATACCTCAAACTCTTGTGATTTGTGAATTCTAAAAAACAATCCCTATTATGTAAGTCCTCTACAAAAACATCAAAAATTTGGCTTCTACTAAGTCATGATCGTGGGATTAATAGTTACGTTTAGGGGGGTGTAATTACCCTGTCTTAAAATAGATCACCTTACACTAGTTCAACAACATGCATTCTAAGTCCAAATGGGAAGCATTACAAAACACCTAGAACATCACACCCACTTCTAGAAACCACAACAATAGAGAACTGATCAAATTCCCCTTTAGATTGACAAATTCTACCTTTCACTTCCAACTTCACACGAATTCTTGGCCTTTTTTTCTTAGAGCTATCAACAAATATACAACTCTGGGGAAATATAGTATTATTCATTGGTAATAGCTCACTAGACCCTGAAAACTGTAAACCACCACTGTATTATTATGTGATGCCCAAGACACAACTACTTCAACCTTTGATCGGTGTATTTATACACCATGATGGGACACCACATGACCAACAAAATTCACCTAACATGACATCAACATCCACATGTATATCCTTCAATAGATCTAGTGGAATTAATTAATCTAAAAGGTAGTCCTTATATGCTCAATAAATTCCTCATCTAATATAAGTATATCAAGATGTCATCAATGAATACGATGAAAAAATCGTCCTTAATCTTGTGGAAGAAGGAGTTGATAATCCCCGTGAATATGGCTGGTGAATTCAGTACACCGAATGACCTTACAAAGAAATCATAGTTCCCAAACATGAATATAAATATAGTCCTTAGAATATCAAAATACGTCTCCCTTATCTGATGATATTCAGATAGCATATTGATCTGAGATAAACAACGTGCTACTCATTGTTGGTCAACAAGTTTTTCTATCCTTGGGAGATGGTAACTGATTTGACTGTCACCTTATTCAACCTCTAATTGTCTATACGGAACCCCATACCACCAATATCCATCATGAAAACAATTTCAGATCACCCCACAATAAGTCACTGGTCCAGATAATTCCTTACTTCATCAGGTCATCGATATGTATCCTCAACTATTGCTTCTCATAATGTGGCATATGATAAGAGGCCATCAATTTCATTCAAGAAATGAGAATTATGACTATCCCAATATCAAAATCATATCAAGGGGTAGTTTCACAACCTTGGTGGGTAAAATTTAAATTAACTACACGAAAACTATAGAAAAATCCACTATATTAGAAACCAAAGATCCTATAAAAAACTCATCCTATAAAGAGTGAAGTTGATCTACACACTTCGTGCCCACCTGAAAACTCCTCTAGCACATGAAAGAAGGATAATAAAAATCCACATATGAAAGAACAAATCTCTTACAGAATAAGTTTATAATGGAATTAACAATATATAAACATTCAATGCGATGGATTAAATTGTACATATTCATTAGTTGAAAGAAATGGACCACACAAGACAGATCTGGTTCCATCAAAAATCTACATCCCTAACAGACATCAAACAATATGGTCGGACCTCCTAATGGTGTACTCATCTCCACAGGCATGAGATACCTCTATAATTATATTTCCAGATCATGGGATATACTGCGTGAAAATATGAACTTCAATATCCAAAAACAAACAACCTATAAACAAGGATACAAAACAAGGTGATTGTACCTCTAACGATCTCTTGCCCTACTCAAACTGCTACCTCTATTGGGTAAAACTATGAAATCCTAAATCTTATTCCACATTGTTGATGACTACTTCCATGACCACACCAAGGTCTAGGTCCCTACAAAACACCCTAGGGTTGGACTTCAATTGATTCGTATTCCCTTATTGTAGAATGATCCTACCGTGCCTCCTGCGGAAATGACATAACTAACAACCACTATTGAAATAAGCGAAGAAACTATCCAAAACCACCATATTTTTTTGAACTATTTTGGGGATCCTATTAAGAAAATTTCTATTGATATAATAGATTAATCACATAGGCCCAAAGCTCATAAGAAAGGAAAGAGGACCAAAAGGTGAAGACAAAAACTACTAAGGTATACTCCCCGCCCATGAAAAAATCCAAAAACACGATGCATGTGGCCTTTTACTAGTACCTCTACAACCTGAAGAACTGTTTTGGATCCCCTATCATGGTATACATCCTCAAGATCCTATCCATTCAATATATTCCTCCTTCCTCTAACCTCTATGTACGTTGGTAACATATAGTTTGTAACCATTTACTAGACATATAGATGAAGATCCTCCACTTTGCATCTCTCATGATACAATTCATCCAAAAGGTTATCTTGAGAAAAATTAAGGATATCATTGAACTTGATATCCAACTCCTGTTCTAACCTACTCCCCTACTAGAGGAATAGTAACTACTACTTCTTATATTCCTTCATATTTGATGATTATAATTCTGCTTAGAATTCATTCCCAAAATCCACCCACATAACATAATAATCATTCCTCTCCCATAGGTAAAACTTCTATCACGAAAATTCAGATCAACTCATACGGATCACTTCCAAGGGAACCTATTATGTCATTAGATCATGGATCAAACTGAATGTGCTCTCAAGCCCCAAGATCCAGCTCTTTGTCTCCAAGTCTGAAACACTACACTCATTATTTTCGAAATATTTTCTATAGAAAGCATGTAAACTTCTGTTCTACTATACATCCTCCTCCAATGGACCAACCCTCTACTAATTAACTGGATTGCTATGTTGAGTGTCCAATACCCGAGCAACATGTCGATGATGATCAACTTCTATATTTTAAAAGGTTTATACGGAATTCATATGGATGAGTATCCTAGAAATTAAAATTAACATTAATCCATTTGAATCATTTTTGTAACATTTTCAAATTCCTTGAAGAAAACCCAATTCAAATAGGAATTAACTAATTGTGATGCATGTACCGTTCTTTTGGTCAATACACTACAAATGTTGTGGCCTCACTTGGTCATTCGGTTGACCTAGGGTATTTGAATAAAATCATGATTTTTCTAAAATCATGTGTCCCAATGTGTCTTCCCAAGCAAATTTCACACACCAAGATCACCTAACATTGTTTCCCTAAAAATCCCTCTAATAATCACTATGTATACCTCCTAAACCCTTCCTAACTCTCAACCATCAACTCTAATTCCATTTTTTTTATGAACCCTACCTCAATAGATTTCCCTCCTAGTCTTTCCATGAAAAATAGGACATAAAAAACCCATGTCCTACCACTAGTAGGTCTTGGAGTGGTGACTGTCTCCAATTGTATATACATCACACAAAAAAGTGACCCATCACTTTTATAGAAATAATGCTTGGGATATAAGTGTATCAACCCCAAAACAACTCAAAAACATATATTAAAGAAAAAAATGCACCCCACGTGGATTTTTAAAATAAATATGCAACAATAAAAATAAACACCAATGTAGGTACCAAAAGTTATTCTATGTAGTTATAGAACAACCATCCAAATATCTGAGATTGTAATATCTAGCATAGTTCCATGAGACTTCCTAGAAACCCAAAAGAAGATTGATATATGTATGGTGAGAATACAAGAATACTCAGTATGAATACTGATGTCTCTCATTCATATGTTAGAGTTGAATACTAATGCTCCCATGAGAAAATAACAGAATCAACATCACCTATCTATGAAAACTGACCGTCCCACGCAACCATGTTACGCCCACCAATATAACTCACTAATAGTAATGTAATATAGTATTCACATTGAGATGATGGTACCCTGAATAACATTTCTACTTATTAGCCACTCTCTCAGCCAAAAAAATATGACGTGCCTCTCCAACCACTTTTGAACACACAACATAAAAACACTCTCCCACACACATGAGCCTAAAAACCACATCACACTTGTAGACACCTAGTAAACACAACACATCACATATCACCCTTGTAAAATTTATCCTCACAACTTCATCTCACCCATGTACACCTGGGAAACATACCACATCACAACCCAAAGGCATCTGGGAAAACAAAACATATAATCCCAAAAACACCTAGGAAACACAACACATCTCATCTTGAAGCCACCTGGAAAACACAACTCACCCACACAGACCTGGTCATCACGAATCACAACATTCTTGTAGAATCATGGGCTATAACCACATATATGTGGCAACGGTGAAGAGCAGTTTGACAACCATCAATCTTCCCATGATTATTTTTGGTAAATACACCATCCCCCATGTCAATGGTTGTGTTTGAGACATAGTGATCAATACGGGTGGGGTGAATATAGAAATTACAAAGGAAATACAAGTATATATATTAAAACTAAACACTCAAGCCCCACATATTGATATTCAAACAACAAAGAACTCCTGATACCACTTATGATCCTACTAATAAATGAATTTACTAGTACCTGAAACAGTCACATCGAATGTTGCCAAATTAATGAAGAATCACAAATCTCATTATCGTAATACCCATTCATTTCATTATTTATCTTTGGGAAAATTGTAACTCTCTATTATTAAATCAATTATTCATTCTGTAATGACCCAAAGTTTCATTAATGGAAACCCCTCTTGATCTTATTAAATGTCTCTTTATATAAAATGTTTTATAAAATGTAAAATTCTTTGGTTTTATGATAACAGTTGTGACCGTTACTTTTATAGTCGATGAATAGTGATTGCATAATTAGTATAAATATTAGGGTTTAACGAACCCAATTTTAATCAGACAAAGGAAGCGATGGCCTCATCTAGTAGAATTACCCCATACAAAGCCCATTTGTCGGTGCTCGAAAATGTGGTGGCGTTTATGGGCATCACACATGACCAAGCCTAAGCTGAGCTTCATTATGTCAAACTCGAAAATGACCGTCTACGAGAAAAGTGGAAGTTGATAGAGATAACCACTCGGGCGATGTTATCCGAGCCACCCCAAGAGTCTGTTACCATCGCACACCTTACCCTTAGGTCTTATGTGGCTGTTTTAAGGGGTTATATTACAAATAAGTAGTACTATGTTCAAGTACATTTTTTGTATATAATATTGAATATAATTTCTAGTCATTTTCGATACATTGTAAATAGTCTTTAAAGTAAAAAAGGTGTTTTAAGTTATTATTTAATTAGGAAATCTATTTTATTAAATTAACGAATTTTTGAATTAAATTATATATTAATAAAATAATATTATAATTATTAAATTAATTTTTATTAAATATAAATGATCTTATAATTTTATGAATGAAATTGAATTTTTTATTAAGGTTTGAAAGCCATTTCCATCAAAACCGTGAATTTTCGATAAATGTTGGTTTTTATTTTAATAGTGAAAATTAACATATATAGAATATTTTTTAGATTTAGTATATATCATTTCTGGATTCAGGATGTCAAAATTATCCAACGGTGATTTTTTCATAATTTTCTGAGACATTCAAATTTTGGGTAAAAATTAAATACCGTTTAAATATATAATGTATTTTATGACATCATAATGACCCAATGGTGATGTAATAAAATACTATAATCCTTATGTTCGGCCAATATATGTTTTATCATTATAATAAAGTGATTTTGGGTTTGTTTGACTTATTTTCAAAGCATTAATGAACCCCTCAAGACTTATTCAACACTTTGCCTTTTTAAATTAATTTTCATGGGAGTGTGACTCACCTCTACATAAAAAACCTTACTATTTTAAGAAGTTCGGACTTGGGCCTTATAAAATATTTTTTTCCTCTTCAATTTTCCAAAAACAGTGGGAAAAAACAATGGGATGGTTTGTGGTTTGGATTAATTTAATGTAAGGGGATGCAAACCTAAATAATAAATAATTCCCTCACCTTTCCTATATAATCCCACCCAACCTCCCATTTCCTCCTCTCTAAAATCCCTTTTAGTTCGTCCAAACTTTTCCCTACTCTCTATAGAATCCTCCCATGGTGCCCCAAGCTCCCAAGAATCATCTCCCAAGCCTCTCTCTAGCCTTTGGAAGCACACTTCCATGTAAGGGTTTTTTTCCTTTCTCATTTTTTTCAATTTTCATTAAGTTGTATTAACCTTTTAATTTCAATTATGAATGTTGGGGTATGGTTTCACACCTCCCCAATACTGACCTCCTATTGTTTGAATGATTGGAGACCCCTTTCTCTCTCATTAAATGCCTCCCATGTACACCTGTTACTATGCCGAAATTCCGAAAGGAACTTATCTCTCTTCTTTTACATTCAAGCAACACATATGTATCATGGATCTGAATTCCATTATAATTGATGGGACATGTATATATTTGACCTCCTTAATATACATTACATTTAAATATGATGTGGAACCCCTTTCACTCACATCAACCTTTTTTATGAATTCTTATGTCACGTCAATACGCTGCAGAAATCGTACCGATTTTCTAAGCCAATGTCATTGTGTAAAGAATACCATGCCCATTTCTCCGTCAAGGGTATTCACCTTTATGCACATTTACTTATTGATTTAAAAGTTTCATGTATGAATTCCACATTCCTTTATCATGGAATAGATTATTATGTTTTATGAATCCATGTTTTATAATCCATGTGGCACACTTATGCATGAAATAAAATATTTAAGAAGGGTGCACCCTTATAGCGCTCCAATGCATTGGGTGAAGTATAGTATCACGATACGTCATGTTCAATGAGTGTTGAGTCATGATAATTCATGTTCAAGGAGGGATTACTCGTGCTTCATGTGCAATGAGGGATTACTCATGCTCCATGTGAAATAAGCCTTGGCTCATGCTAATTCAATGTTAAGTGTTGTTGCCAAATTTCATTGTTATGATTATCATGCTTTATCACGACTTTATGTTCATGTTTATATTATCCTCTACTTACATTCCTATTTCCTAACATTTATTTTACTCCTCATTTTATCCGATGTGTACTCCCTTATTGGGCTTTATAGCTCACCCTTTTCTTATGGATGTCCTCAGGTTATCCCATATAATGCTAAGTATAAGAGAATATAGTGGTCATGTATAGTATGTTATCAATAAAGATGTTGTATTTTAGATTTTAAGTATTTATGTAATGATCATTTTCCCCAAAGACACTAAACCTCTCATTCTTCTTTGTGGTATCATGTGAATTTTTATGTAATAAGTCATGTTTAAGTTGTAATAAAAAGCACAGTTGTCATAGTTGGTATCAAAGGATAAGATTAGTTAATTTTGGGATTTGGAAAACCCTAGTAAATCCATAGATAAAAGACTAAATATAATAAAAACATCCCTAAGTTTTGGTAAATACTAAGTAAGTGGTTTATCAAACAAATACATCCCTGTCTGGATACGAGCAGGTAGAGGCGGCTCTAGCATAGATGTATCCTAGGGGTAAAACCCAAAAACACTGATTTGAGCTACACTCGAATGGGAACTGGTGCACGACAACGGGCCTTGCTTCTCTCTTGGTTACGACACTCCCGAGAGATATGTTTTTATAAATTCACAATTTTAATATGAACCCTTATTAACGGAAAAATGCCCCTAAGAATATATGTTATAAAGTAGATCATGAAAAGCCTAGATTGAATCCTCTAGACTCATGAGTTAAAGAAATTGATGTTTATTTATAAGTCATCAACTTTTTAATTTGGATTACCCTTTATTTGTTACCCATATCTTTCATTTTATTCTAGCCAATGGCCGGTAATAGGAGGACATGGGCTAACAACCGTTGTGAAGATCAGTGTGATGATTTTACTAATGAGATGCCCAATCCAATGGGAGTGGGAATCACGAACTTTGTCACGCGTTTCTCTCATATAACTCATGTTTTGAAAAGAAACATGGGTCAAGAGGAACGTTCAACCCCCCCACCCCAAAAGAACATGTCTCTATCGAGAGCTTCATGAGGCAAAGGCCTCATACTTTTAGTGGATCATTTGATCCCATGATCTCTGAACAATGGATAAACTCCATTGAAAATATATTCTCCATCCTTCAATGTTCTGAACAAGATAAGGTTCTCCTGGCTTATTATCGTATGGAGGGTGAAGCTGATCAATGGTGGATGTTGATCAAAAATATGAAGCCTGAGGAGGAGATCGAGTCTTTGGAATGGAAGGAATTCTGGTAGATGCTTTTCGATAAATATTTTCCGCGCACCCTCCAGCTTAAGATGGAAAGGGACTTCCTTTCCCTGAAGCAAAAATATGAGGAATCTATTGGAGCGTATGAGGGAAACATCACAAGGCTTGAACGATATGATTCTGGCTTAGTCGTTACCCCCGAATGCAAGGTTGATCGCTCATTTGGAGGGCTGAATCCTAGCTTGCGGAAAGCATTAGCAACCTGTGACTTCGACAGCCATGAGGAAATTGTGTGATGTGCCCTCATGGTCGAAATGGAGATCGGGGAATCACAGGGGTATCATGGGGACATGAAGCGTAAGGTGGACTTCAATGCTGGTGGTCCGATGGATAAATCCAACGGCGCTAAGAAGTTCCAGCACCCCACTTTCCTAAAGTGTAGAAAGAATAACCCTGAAAATTGCCTTAAGGGGATGTGAAAATTCTTCAGGTGTGGAAGAGAAGGGCACCTAGCTGTTAACTGTCGGCAAGAAGGACCCGCTACTACAACAGAGGAGAGGAACGCTCCATTCGAACCTCAACACATTTTTCAATGATACAAATGCAAAGAACTGGGTCATTTTTTAAATCAGTCCCCTAATCCAAGGGTTATCAGAGGCAACCAACAACCTCCAAGACAGCAAGGAAGAGCTTTTTCCATCACTTCTGCCGAAGTGAACCCCGACAACAAAGTGGTGACAGGTACACTAGTTATGCATTCAAGAATAGAGAACGTAATTTTTCTCAGGTTCTATGCATTGTTTTATATCTCTAAAGTTTAGTAGAACAATCCCCGCACAACCACAAATCATGGAAGTAATGATGTCGGTGAGTACGGAAAATGGGGAAATCATTGCATCCCATGAGTATAAGTCCTCCCCTGTTATAATCTGTGGATTGATTTTCCCGGAGAACCTCTTCATATTCCCTCTGGTGGAATTTGATTCAATTCTTGGCATGTATTGGCCTTCCTTATATAGAGCCAACATAAATTGTCGAGAGAGGGAAATCACACTCCATATGGAGAATCGACCCCTGATTATTTACAAGTGTCAGGAGGAAGATGAATCTCCTTTACCTCCATCATCTCAAGCATAGATATTACTGCTTTATGAGCATGAATATCTGGCTCAGATGATTGAGTCCAAGGAAGAAACCATCCTGGAGGAAATGCATATTGTGAGGGAATTAGATGAAGTGTTTCCTGAGGAACTGCCTGGTCTTCCTCCAAGAAGAGATGTTGAGTTCTCAATTGAACTTATACATGGGGCGTTACCAATATCCAAGACTCTATATAGAATGGTTGTTGTAGATCTTAAAGAGATGAAGAAAAAACTACAGGAGAATCTAGATAAAGGGTTTTTATGCCCAAGTTCTTCACCATGCGGTGCACCAGTCCTCTTCATCAAGAATAAGGATGGGTCAATGCAGATTTGCATAGATTATCGTGAACTTAACAAAATCAAGATAAATAACAAGTATCCACTCCCAAGAATCGATGAATTGTTTGATCAGCTGGGTGGAGCACAATACTTCTCCAATGTGGACTTGCAGTCGGGATATTATCATGTAAGGGTGAAGAAGGAAGATGTCCCCAAGACTGCTTTTCGTACAAGATATGGGCACTATGAATTCATAGTAATTACTTCTAGACTCACTAATTCTCCAGAAATATTCATGGACATGATGAATAGAGTCTTTAGATAATACCATGACAAATTTGTGGTAGTCTTTATAGATGATATTCTAATATACTCTAAAACCAAGGATGATCATGAGGAGCATTTAAAAACTGTAATAGAGACTTTGCGCAAGGAGAAGCTCTATGCAAAGTACAACAAGTGTAACTTCTAGTTGACGGAGGTCTCACTCTTGGGCCATATCATCACAAGAAATGGGATATCTGTGGACCCCTCCAAAACAGATGCAATTGAGGGATGGCAAAGGCCAACATCAGTAACGGATATTCATAGCTTCTTTGGGTTAGCTGGATATTGTCGATGATTTGTGAGGAATTTCTCACGATTTTCCAAACCTCTTACCAAGCTAACTCGAAATGGAGTAAAGTTTTCTTGGAGTGATGAATGAGAAGAAATATTCAAGGAGTTGAAAAGGAGGCTTATCACTGCACCCGTGCTCACTTTACCCACAAGTGGGGAGCTTTTTGTGGTATTCAGTGATTCTTTGAAGAAGGGATTAGGATGTGTGCTGATGAAAAATGATAAAGTGATATCCTATACCTCAAGGCAGTTAAAAATCCATGAGCGACACTATCCAATGAATGATATGGAGTTGGCGGCGGTGATCTTTGCCTTGAAAATATGGCGACATTATCTCTATCGATAGAAATGTGAGATATATACTGACCGCAAGAGTCTTAAATATATATTCACATAGAAAGAGCTTAATATGCGCCAGAGATGATGGATAGAGATCATCAAGGATTATGACTGTTCAATACATTACCACCCTGGGAAAGCGAACAAGGTGGAAGATGACATAAGTAGAAAGGATCCATCGACTCTGTCAATATTGAGAATTGAGAAGGATCCAATCTTTTTAGACTTGATAATGATGGACGTGGGAATCATAAAGAAGGGAACATCATCAATCATTTCACAAATGATTTATAAACCATCTCTTTTGTAAAGGTTAAAGGATGCTCAAAAGGATGATGTGTGAATTCAAGGAAAAGTAGAAGCTATCAAAAAGGGGAAATCCTCGGAGTTTAATGTTAATGAAGAAAGAATTGTGCGGTTTGGGAAAAGACTATGTGATCCATCAAGTCCAGAGCTGAATAAGGGACTTTTGGATGATGCACATATTTCAATTTTTTCTATTCACCTAGGTACCACAAAGATGTATCGAGATATCCGAGAAAACATTTGGTGGGATATTATAAAGAAGGAGATCGCCGAATATACATCAATGTGCCTGGTGTGTCAGCAAGTGAAGGCAGAGAGGCAGAAGTCTAAGGGGATGATGCAATCATTTCCCATACCATAATGGAAATTGGGGAACATCACCGTGGACTTTTTCACCGGACTTCCATGGACATCCAAAGGCAACAATGCAATCTGGTTTGTTGTGGATTGTCTTACAAAGACTTCACACTTCATTTCTATTCGAGAGGATTTCTTTTTGGATCAACTGGAATGGATATATATCAAGGAAGTGGTTAGGTTTCATGGAGTACCACTATCTATTGTGTCTATCCGAGATCCAAGATTCACCTCTATGTTTTTGGAAGAGTCTTCAACATGATCTGAATACTAAACTAAACTTAAGTACGACCTATCATCCTCAAACGGATGGCCAATCCGAGCGGACTATCCAAACACATGAGGATATGTTGAGAGCATGCTCAATGGACTTTAAAGGAGGATGGGATCAACATCTTCCTCTGGATGATTTCTATTATAATAATAGCTTCTAATCGAGCATCCAAATGGCACCATATGAAGTCGTGTATGGGAAATGGTGCAGAACATCGGCATGTTGGGATGAGTTCGGTGAATGTAAGCTGCTTGGACCAGAAATGGTCGAGGAAATGGTGGAGAAGGTGAAAACCATTCAGCATCATATCAAGGCAGCCCAGAGTCGACAGAAGAGTTATGCAGATAATCGTTGACGAGACCTTGAGTTTAAAGTTGGAGACATGGTGTTTCTACGCATATCTTCGTTGAAGAAGGTCATGAGATTTGGAAAGAAAGGGATGTTAAGGCCAAGGTACATCGGCCCCTTCGAGATTCTTGATCGTTTTGGGGCTGTGGCCTATCGACTAGTACTTCCACCTACAATGGCCAAGGTGCATGATGTCTTTGATGTATCCCTCTTAAGGAAGTACATACCGGACCCTTCACATGTACTCTCTTATGAGGTTGTACAATTGGAATATGATCTTTCTTATGAGGACCAACCAGTGAAGATCTTCGAACATAGAGAAAATGTTCTGCGAAATAAGACAATGCCTCTCGTTAAGTTGTTGTGGAGAAACCACAAGTTTGAACAAGTGACTTGGGAGTCAGAGGATATGATGAAGCTGAGTTACCCACTTTTGTTTTAGTGTGGGAAAAGGAAAATTTTGAGGGAGAAATTTCTTAAGGGGGGAATATTGTAACGACCCAAAGTTTCATTAATGGAAATCCCTATTGATCTTATTAAATGTCTCTTTATATAAAATGTTTTATAAAATTTCAAATTCATTGGTTTTATGATAAGAGTTGTGACCGTTACTTTTATAGTCGTTGAACAGTGATTGCATGATTAGTATAAATATAAGGCTTTAACGAACCCAATTTTACTCAGACAAAGGAAGTGATAGCCTCATCCAGTAGAATTCTCCCATACGAAGCCCATTTGTCAGTGCTCAGAAAAGAGGTGGCATCTTTGGGCTTCTCCCTTGACCAATCCAAAGCTGAGCATCATTATGTCAATCTCGAACGTGACTGTCTACGGGATAAGTGGAAGTTGATAGAGATTACCAATCAATTGATGTTATCCGAGACACCCCAAAAGTCTATCACCATCGCACACCTTACCCTTAGGTCTTATGCAGCTATTTTAAGGGGTTATGTAACAAATATGTATTACTATGTTCATGTAAATTAATTTTTTATATAATAATGAATATAATTTCTAGTCATTTTTGATACATTGTAAATAGTTTTTAAAGTACAAATGGTGTTTTTATTTATTATTTAATTAAGAAATATATTTTATTAAATTTAGGGATTTTTGAATTAAATAATATTTTAATAAAATAATAATATTATTATTAAATTAATTTTTATTAAATATAAATTAACTTATAATTTTATGAATGAAATTAAAAAATTTATTAAGGTTTGAAATCCATTTCTGTCAAAACCCAGGAATTTTTTATAAATGTTGGTTTTTATTTTAAAAGTGAAACTTAACATATTTAGAATTTTTTAGATAAAATAAATGTCATTTCTAGAATTAGGACGTCAAAATTATCCAATGGTGAATTTTTCATAATTTTCTGAGACAGTCAAAGTTTGGGTAAATATTTAATGTCGTTTAAATATATATTGTGTTTTATGACATCATAATGACCCAATGGTGATGTAATAAAATACTATAATCCTTATGTTCGGACAATATATGTTTTATCATTAAAATAAAGTGATTTTGGGTTTGTTTGACTTATTTTTCAAAGCATTAATGAACCCCTCAAAACTTATTCAACACTTTGCCTTTTTAAATTAATTTCCATGGGAGTGTGACTCACCTCCACATAAGCAACCTCATTATTTTAAGAAGATCAGATTTGGGCCTTATAAAATATATTTTTTCTCTTCCCTTTTCTTAAAACCATGGGCAAAAACCATCGGATGGTTTGTGGTTTGGATTAATTTAATGTAAAGGGACCCAAACCTAAACAACAAATAATTCCCTCACCTTTCCTATATAATCCCACACAAGCTCCCACTTCCTCCTATCTAAAATTCCTTGGAGTTCATCCAACCTCTTCCCTACTCTCTCTAGAATCCTCCCAAGGTGCCCCAAGATCCCATGAATCCTCTCACAAGCCTCTCTCTATCCTTTGGAAGCACACTTCCATGAAAGGTTTTTTTCTTCCTTTCTCATTTTTGTCAATCTTCTTTAAGTTGAATTTCCCTTTTAATTTCAATTATGAATTTTGGGGTATGGTATAAAACCCCATAATTACCACTTATTGTTTGAATGATGGGATACCCCTTTCTCTCTCATTAAATGCCTCCCATGTACACCTGTTACTATGCCGAAATTCCGAAAGGAACTTCTCTCTCCCCTTTTACATTCAAGAAATACATTTGTATCATGAATCTAAATTCCATTAAAATTGTTGGGACATGTATCTATATGACCTCCTTAATGTAAATTACATGTAAATATGATGAGGAACCCCTTTCACTTTCATAATCCTTTTTTATGATTTCTTATGTCACGTCGTTACGCTGCAGAAATCACACCGATTTTCTAAGCCAATGTCATTGTGTAGTGAATAACAGGCCCATTTCTCCATAAAAGGTATTCACCTTTATGCACATTTACATAATGATTATAATGTTTCTTGTATTAATTCCACATTCCTTTATTGTGGAATAAATGATTATGTTTTATGAATCCATGTTTTATAATCCATGTGGCACACTTATGCATGAAATGAAATGATTAAGAAGGGTGTGCCCTTATAGCGCTCCAATGCATTGGGTAAAGTATAGTATCATGATACGTCATGTGCAATGAGTGTTGACTCATGATAATTAAAGTGAAACTAGGGTTTACTCATGCTTCATGTGCAATGATTGTTTACTCATTCTCCATGTGCAATGAGCCTTGGCTCGTGCTAATTCAATGTTACGTGTTTTTTCTACATTTCCATGTTATGAATATCATGCTTTATCATGCATTTATGTTCATGTTTATCTTATGCTCTATTGAAATGCCTATTTCCTAACATGTATTGTACTCCTCATGTTATTCTATTTGTACTCCCTTACTCGGTTTTATATCTCACCCTTTTCTTAACCATGTCCTCTGGTTATCCCATGCAATGCTAATTATGAGATAATGTAGTGGTCATGTAAATGAATTTTTCAATAAAGTTGTTGTATTTAATGTTTTATGTTTTTATGTAATGATCCTAATCCCCAAAGACACTAATAATCTTGATATTATTTGTTGTATCAAGTGATGTTTTATGTAATAGAGCATGATTAAGTTGTAATAAAAAGCAGGGTTGTCATACATTCCATTACTATCTTGTAGGAAACTAAACACTAGCCACAATAGGTAACATAATGATTGTCTCAAAATAAGTCCAAGAGACATTAAACTAATGTAACATCATATTATTATCCATTTAACACCCATTAATAACAAAAAAAAACATAGATCCCAATTAATGGGGTTAATATTTTTTCCAGATACTCATGGAGAAAATTTGCGTTAATTAGCTATATCAACCACTATAATCATCATTATTCAACATAGCTCCACCATACCCTTCATTTCGACCACAAAAAAACACCATGGAACCTCTGCATCTAGCAACACATCTCACCAAAACCATTCTAGGTGTCCATACCCCATAATCAAACCTCACCCTTCACATCCATCAAAATAAACATAGAACAACCTGATCAAAACCCAGCTCCAGAGCACATCCCATCTATTCCACTAGCAAAAAATCTCTGAACATGAGATTCTATTACACGACTCGAACCCTTTATATCACCCATCCATGTCCACAACCAAACAATCACACACACCAAGCAAAAAAAATTTCATATTTTATGAGGATAAGTTCTTCATTTTCTCTTTTTTCATATGAGGTTTTCAGAGAAATAATTTTATCCTTGGTCATCCATTTATTAGTCGGGTGTATGTGGTTATTAGATTTCATATAAATTGTTCAATAGGAATCCAAACAACTGGAATTCTAGAATATATTTGGCTAACAAAAAAAGACCCCAAATAAACATGATTTTTTTTGGATTATAGAACATACAATATTAAAAGTACAACAAAAAAAATAACCAGTATATCATACATCACTTTCCCCTAGGCCCACAATATTGATCTTCACTGGTTTAATTATCTTTATTTATTTGGTATTATGATATCTTTATAAGGACACATTGATAAATGAAAAAAATTATACAGACATGAATGATAGATTAAGGAATACCTACCTCAAAGTAAAAATGATCATGACATCCATATTTCTCCTAAATATTGGGTGCATAAATAGTAGGATGGACCATTCGCAGAAATACAATCCAAAGGATATAATACAACACATGGATCATCAAGGAAGTATGGTTTTGGGGACAACTGGAGTGAAAGGGGGAACACAAGGAAGAATATATATCATCTTTAGAAAGGCTAGATCCTAAATCAATAGAATGAAATCATTTGGGAGGCCATTAAAGGCAAATCGTGACCAAGACAATGTAGTTTGGATGTCAAAATAATAATTGAGGTTTAAGAATATAAATACAATTCAATAGGACTCAAAACAACATTGTATATGGTTTTAAACTCATATTAGATAAAATGAAACATCAGAGGGCTGATATTAGAAAAAATGGAGAATTCTGGAATTTTGACAAATTGTTGTAAATGGGTCACTAATGGATGAGTCACTAGGGAAAACTAATGGTGATGAGATATCGATGATTGAGTCACTGTTGTGTAATTTATCACTGTATGAGACATTGGTGGATGAGTAATCATTAGATAAATCATCAGTCTTGAATCTCAGTT
Organism: Viscum album; assembly: GCA_963277665.1. Classification (NCBI taxonomy): domain Eukaryota; kingdom Viridiplantae; phylum Streptophyta; class Magnoliopsida; order Santalales; family Viscaceae; genus Viscum; species Viscum album. The sequence continues at coordinate 1,222,542,538 of OY728136.1, read as the reverse complement.
GTGCGCTACTAGTGGATTTCATATGATTCCAACATTATGGTAGATGAATAAAGGCCTTAAGAACCGTCATGACTCACCACTTGTGACCTATCAGTGCTTGTAACTACTAGAGACCTACCGATGTGTCTTCCAGTGTGAGTCACTATGAAACCTACTTGTGTGAGTCACTATTTTGACACACCAGTCTGACCCACTGTTGGATGATCTATAGTTGGAAAATGTGATTTTGATAATACTCTAGAAATATGTCCTTGTGACCTCCCCAAACTATTAAAACACAAAGTATTCAAAAATTAATGTATCAAACTAGTTATTTCCATTAAAATATATCATATATATTAATTAAAAATATCCTTATTGACATCTATGAAGATCATAATTGAAAAAAAATCACATCTATTCATGTTTGAGTAGTCCACAAGTACGTTCAAGTGAAATTATCATTTTCCAAATGATATTAAGGTAAGTGTAATGCCCTAACACCAGTTACCCAGAGTCAGTTCATTATTACATAACATTGGAATGATCACAAAAGAGCAAGTCCCAAATGGCCGATTAGATTAGAAGCCTTGGAAACACTAGATATATTCAAAAATCCTAAATTCCATGATAAAGTGAAAAATTACAACAACATAGTCTCCAAAGTCCACACTCATATCCCTTCAGACTATCCCTTCTGGTCAGTTATAAAATACTTCTTCATATGCTGGAAACAAATAAAACCTAAAAGGGGTGATCTCATATGCTCAGTATGGATAACAATATAGCAGAAACATTAATAAATAAGCATAAACATTTCAGTCTATTTATAACTAAAACAAAATCCTTATAAACTTGAACTTCAGTATAACATGGGAAAAATAAAAAGAAATAATTCCGTTTACTTATTCATATGAATATTCTACTAGTAGAATAATCACATGCAATATCAATAACCACGTTCATAATGATGGAATGCATATTGCCAGACTATAATTACCACATTGTCAAGTCCTTGTGCCAAGATGAAAAATAATATTTACTAAAGGTCTTGTGCTAAGACACTAGTTTTTCTCAGTAGACCTACCAATGCATCGAGGAGCTATAGAGGGATCCCACCATCACTTAATAAGTCCAATTAATTCCTCATATGAACATGTTTAAACATAACATAAACATTCGTATTAAAACTAGCATAAGAAATGTCAACACTTTGTCCATAAACCATGAATGGTATAAAAATAAAAACTCCAGAGTCAAACACACCACAAAACACTCAATATAATATGTATGTTTTGTATCATAAAAAATCAACTTCAAATAATCTTAAAATCCATCAAAGGATGCTGACATAGATGAAATCAAGACTATTTGCGAGAAATATCACTTTTTTTGAAATCTTTTAAAAGTCACATAATTATAAAATAAAACAATTTATTGAAAAATATTATTATAATCTTATAAGGGAAGCATCAATGATTTTATAATGGTGGAAAATAGTTATACCCGCCATATATGTAAAAAAGACATTTTTACATTAATTTTTTCGAAAAGGTTAAAAATACCTTATTTGGAACACAATGAAATGATTCCATTAAATTTTTTTTATAAAAAGTCATACAATGGTATAATTGAATTTAAATCATAGTATTGTAAATAGTAAAAATGTTTTGAAATAATGTTTTATGATTCATTGATGTGGATGATAATGATATCCCAGTAGATAATTACATATAAACAACCTCGGTTAATAAAGAGATTGTGAAATTAACCGTTACCTTGAACTATTCCTTGGTCGAGGGTAGGTTAACCTCCTATATAATGGTGAAATAATTTTTATTAAACATTAATAATATACTTTGATATGATATCATATATGATCATTTAACATTACATTGTTGATAATATCTTAGTATTATCATTTTTTCGGGTGTTAACGGATTCGTTTACCTTAATTTTATTTGTTATGTTTGTCATACTTTTTATGGATGGGATGTATCATATTCATATCCTGAATGATATCAAGTATTTAAAAATTATTTTTAATCATCATATGAAAATTAGTTTTGAATCGATACGATGGGGAATTAATCTCATCGCATTCGTGGAGATGGTAATCTATACGTACGCATGAGCGACAATATCATTATTTTGAAATAAAAATAATATATAATTGGACAGTATATCATATATATAGAATCATTATCATGTTATATTTGTTTTTTAAATTAATTAAACATCATTATTATATAAATTCAATTAATAATGTATTGAATAACAATTACACCTCGACGTGAGACGGTAATCCGTATGTACGCACGTATGGTGACATTTCATTAAAAAGACAGATAGAATAATGAATATGGTTATACAATATTTATAATAACATCAAAGTATATATAAGATACTGGATTTATTATTTCAGAATGGAAATAAAAAAGAAAGAAGAAAAGAACTTGAAAGAGGGTGGTGAAATTATTACCTCTTCTTGATGTTCTTCCTTTTGATTTGATAAAAAGGCTTTTGAAGATGGATTTTTGACTAATGGAAAGCCTCTAGTAAGAATGGAGGATTGTTTATAGGGTATTTGAGCAGTGTTTGGACAAGACCAAATGCATTGATTGTGTGAATTATAGAGAAGGGGGAGTGCCCTTTTATAAGAGGGGTTAGGGGCACCTTAGGAAAAGCTAGAAATATTATATTATAATAAAATCATTTTTTGTTTCTAGTGGCTATAAAATGGATTTTTTAATGTCTAAGGTAGGGATAGGCCGAAAAACACTGAACTAATAGGATTCAAACATGTTTGGGTCACAATACTAACCTTAACTTTTAGATTTTACTCTTAGATAAATAGTTTGACATTTACAATGTCTCTTTGTATTTTTATATTTTATGGTTAATAAACATAATATAAATTTCCAAGAGAACCCCAATAGGTTCATTATTGTCACATATAACATTATCTAGTCCTTTTTCTGAACTTTATACTTTTAGAAATCTTATATCAACCAATAATATTGTATTAGTTTTAAAAAATCATTTATGCCAATTTTGAGATTATTTAAAAATTGTTTCATGTTAAAGTCTTAAAAACATTATTAATTCAAAATAAATAAATATAATCAACCCTAACATGTCATCATCACATATAAAATTTGAGGATGTAATTAATACTTTTAAATTATATTTATTTTAGTATTTATAATATAATTTATTTGATTCTTTCTTTAATAAGGAAAATACTGCATCATCATTGTGTCATAAATAAATTTAATTATTCTATGTATAAAAATTATAAATAAAAAAACATTATGTAGGAAATATTTTTATATTTTTAATGAATATTTATATTATAACTGATAACATATATAACCATATGTAAAAATTGTTTTTCTAAAAGATATATGCTTATGTCATTTTTGTATTTACTTTAACTTAATTAATATGAAGTGAAATTATCAGTTAAAAGTGGCTCCATGGCATCCCAAAATAGACCCAATGATAAAATGGTCAGACATGAATTGTCCAATAGGTTTAGTACAGGTTTTAAGATAATTTAATATTATTATAATATTAATTTTTTACCCTTTTTTACCAGATTTACCTTTTAACCATGGTAAATAAAATATTTATCAAAATATTTATTTTAAATGTCTAAAATTAAAATTTACCTATTTACACAATTTTGACCTCATGATTTTAAATATGGAATAAATTTTTTTAAATTCATAACACAGAGGTGGCAGAAATTAATTTAAAATTAATTCTCGTTGTTAAAATAAAAATCATGTTTTTATGATATATTAACTATCAAAAGATTGACACATTCTTATATCAACTTTAAATGTGAAATTTTTTCTAATGACCAACATTTGATTAAATAATAAAAATATAATCTAATTATATATTAAAACCACTTAAATTCATAATTTATCACTATTATTTATTTCGATACAAAAAGTTGTTTTTTATTAAAATATATTAATTTTCACTATTCATCAAAATATGAAAGTTATCAGAAAAGTACCAAAAATTCACCCTAAAATAATTTTGATATTCAGAATCCAAAAATAAAGTCTATTTTGAATGAAAAATTGTATAAAATTTCAAAAAGTGAGTATTTCTATTCATAATGGAATGTTTGATTGGTTGTGGTGTGTGTTAGAACTCGATGTTGCGTACAACACATGCTACTATATTATTCAAAGAGATGTGTACTGTGAATGCCTGGGGTGTTACATTGTCACCACCTTAAAATAATTTCTCCCACATAATTTTTAGAATATTACTCCATAAAAAGACTCGGTTTGTTCTTCATCATAAGTTCCCAGGGTTCCCACGTTGCCCCTTCCATTTTATGGTTTCTCCATAGAACATTTACTAGACGAGTCGTCCAATTTCCCAACACATGTTCTCTGGTATCCAGAATCCTGATGGGCTCTTTGCAATAGGACAGATCGGGTTGTTGTTCTACTTCCTCATAGGTGAGTACATGCATTGGGTTTAGCATGTATTTTCTCAACAGTGATACGTGGAACATATCGTGAGCTTGGGAGAGATTTGGAGGCATTTCCAAATGATAAGATATAGACCCAAATTGTTCTAGAATTTCGAAAGGTCTTATGTTCCTAGGACTCAATTTTCCCTTCTTACCAAAATGTATAACACCCTTCCATTGAGATATGTTCAAGAAAACATGTTATCCTACATGAAATTCCAAATCCTTCCTTCGTTTGTTAGCATAGCCCTTCTACCTACATTGAGCTACATTGATGTGGATCTGGATTACCTACACATTTTCCATAGTTTCCTCCACCGGTTTTTGGCCTACAAGTTTTCTTTCACTAACATAATCCCAACAGGTTAGTGTGTGACATCTCTTTCCGTATAACTCTTCAGATGGTGCCATATGAATACATGAATAGAAGTTATTGTTATAGAAATATTATACTAGAGGAAAATATTGATCCCACATACCCTAAAAGTCAAGTGTTAAAGATATAAACATGTCTTCTAAGGTGTGAACATTCCGTTCTGGTTTTCCATCAGTTTGGGGGTGGTAGGTAGTGCTCAAACAACATTCAGTATCCAGGGATTTCTGATGAATTTTCCAGAATCTTGATGTAAAACATGGATCACGATAAAAAATATTCAGTAGTGGTGCTCCATAAAGTATAAAAACTTCATTAATATATAGTCTTTAAAATCATACAAGTGGAAAATCATCTCTTATAACCTGAAAATGTGATGAATTGGTAAGATGATCAACAATGACCCATATTGCATCGTTCCTTCTAAGAGTATTTGGTAGTCCCATGACAAAGTCTATCATAATATTATCCTATTTACACTCATGTATGGGAAGAGGTTTCATAACTCCACCAGGTTGTTTGCTTCCAGCTTTCACTTGTTAACAAACCATACATCTTGACACCAAATCAGCAATCTTCTTCTTCATCTTGTCCAACCAATAAAGTTCCTGCAAATATCTATACATTTTGGTGCTCCTAGAGTGTATAGGGAAATTGGAACTATGAGCATCGTCCAACAATTATCTTTTTAGATCATGTATATTGGGAACACAAAGTCTCTTCTCAAATTTCAAATTTCTATCATTATATACGAAGTCACTCAATCTCCCATTATTCACAGCTGTAATTATCTTTTTAAACTCCTCAACATCAGCCTGGGAAATTTTTATCCTTTATAGTAAAGATGGTTTGTCAACCATTTGAAAAAGAATTAATGTTTCCCCTTCCGTGGTTATTCCCATATCCATATTTACTTGATATATTAAAATATTATCCCTTTCAACTCTCATTTTGTTCAAAACTATATGATCCTTTCTACTCAAATCATCTACCACCATATTTACATTCCACGGGTTATTGGGTATCATGTAATCATAATCGTTCAATAGTTCAATCCATCGCCTCTTCCTCATGTGGAATTATTTCTATGAGAAAATATACTTTAAACTCTTGTGATCGGTATATATCTCACATTTTCCCATAGAGATAATATCTCAATATGTTCAAAGAAATGATTATAGAAGATAACTCAAGATCATGAGTAGGATAGTTATTCTAATGAATTTTTAGCAGCCATGATTCATAAAAAATAACCCTATAATTCTTCATAAGGACACAACCAAGTCCTTTCTTTGTAGAATCACTATAAATAACAAACCAGTCATTCCCTGATGGTAGATTCAATATAAGAGCATTGACTAATCTTCCATTCAGTTCTTCGAAACATTCTTCACAATTATTTTTTTCTAACAAATTTAACCCCTTTACGTGTGAGATTCATCAATGAGTTAGCCAATCAGGCATAATTCTGGACAGAACATCAATAATAACCTTCTAAAAAATAAAATTGTGTACCTCGTTTATACTCGTTGGTGTTGGGCTTTATTAGATTGGTTATGGCTTTAAAATATCAACAGATATTCCATATTTAAAGAAAATATGGCTTTCGGAATGAAATATCCAAATTCCAGAACTCACACATGCTAAACATCCCATATAATTCATGTCCTCTCAGAGTCTTCAGGATAATATGCATGTTATTTTCATTATATTCATAGATTTTGGAGTATACCAATATATCATCAATAAATACCACTACAAAATCCTCGAGATATTCCACAAAAACCCTATTCATTAGATCAATGAAGTCATAGGGTGTATTAGTCAATCCAAAAGGCATTACTGTAAACTCGTAAAGCCTATACCTGGTTTGAAATGCTTTATTTGGAATGTCTTCCTTTTTCACACACAACTGGTGGTATTCAGATTGAAGGTCAATCTCTGAAAAGTATTGAGCTCCATGTATTTGGTCAAATAAATCATCAATGTGAGGTAGGGGATACAAGTACTTTATTAATATAGCATTGATATCCCAGTAGTCCATGCACAACCTCATAGATCCATCTTTCTTCTTCAAAAAATGACAGGGGCACCCCATGGAGAAACACTAGGGAGAATAAATCCATTATTACTCAATTATTCTAGTGGTTTCTATAGTTTCCCTAATTCCATAGTGGCCATTCTATAAGGGGTCTTTGATATGGGCCTTGATCTAGGAATTAAATTAATGGAAAACTAAATTTCTTGTTCTCGAGGATGTCCGGGTAAATCTTCTGGAAACACATCAACATATTATCTCACAATAGGTACATCCTCTATTTGAACATTAGTTTCCTCACCCACAGTCATTTCATTCTCTTCCTCCCCAATAATTGAATTTAGTTGACCTACAGGGGTGGATCTAGATAAGAATTAGGTGGTGATGATTCTACTCTAATGATAAGGTGTTCATTATCATCCTCATAAAAAATAGTAACCACATTATTCTTATAATAAATTTTTGCATTATGGTCCAAAATCCAATACATAATGAGGATTATATTAAATAAATTAGGTGTGTGACGATGAGATCAGCAGATAAAAAACATTTACATGCCCTAATGGGAACTGATTCAGAGAACTTTTTAGTAATGATACATCCCTTAAGAGTTTTTATTGGAAACTAACTTGTTAAATAAAATTGGAAGTATCTAATTTTTATATAAAACTATGAAAATATTAAACAATGTGATGATTCAGAATCAGATAAATAATTGGATAAACATGAGGAAATAATTAAATTTCCTACAACCATGTCTTTTTGAGCTTCAACCTCAGCAGTAGTGATATCATAAGCATAGACTTGATCCCTGGGCCTTTCTTAAGGTATATTACCCTGAATCTTGGGACATTAATTTTCATAATTTCTCATCTCCCTGTAACTATAGCATTGAACATCAATAGCTTCTTTCTTCCCCTTGCAATGACGATCATGGTGGCCTTTTTCACAACACTTGTAACAAACTCACATTCCCTTCAAGCAAGTACCGGGGTGTTTCTTCCCACATTTAATATAGGATGGATATTAAAATTTTCCCTTATTCCATTTATTTTAATTTCCATAGTGATCAATAGATCTCTTCTTCTCTTGCTTTGATTTAAAGTCGTAAGACTTAGGGAATTCTTTTTCTGTCTTAATAGCACATGAGACAATATGTTCATACGATGAGAAGGATTGTGAGACTAATGCTCAATGGAAAATTGTTTTAACCTATCAATGAAATGATAAATATTACTTCTTGGGTTACATATATAATTTGTAGCATGCCTTGGTAGCCTTGTAAAGTTAGACTCATACTTTGCAACATTCTCGTCCTTATTTTTCCTCAGACTTAGAAATTGTCTTTCAATATCCGCTTGATGGTCATGTGGAAAAGTATTTATATAGGAAATTATATTTAAACTCCCTCTGTTACATATTTTATACATAATCATCTTACTACATGTTTTGAATCAATGACCACCATTGATCAGCATCTCTAGTGAGGTGGTAAACTTCCATGTCAAGATTTTTCCTTTCTCAACTCCCTAGGTCATAGAATTTTTTCTTTAAGGAATTTATCAATTTCGTAGCTAATAGTGTATTTATACCCCCATTGAATGTTGTTGGTTTTTTCCTCATGATGTGATCTAACATTGATTCTCCACGCTGTGGATCAGGGTGCTCCATATGAGTAAGGATATTATTCATAACCAGAGTGAGTTGTCTTAATATCGTGATAAGATGATCAAAATGTGTTGTATCACCAGTTGCACTATAATTATATTGAACAATAAGGAAATACTTATATGGAGTGTGTGAATTGATAAGGTTTCCATTCCTTCCACTGGGTTCCATTTCTAAACATTGTAATACACTATATTAGTTTATGGATCAAGATACATAAATCCAAACTTGTTAAACACTTAACATAAATCGAAAATTTTATGGATATAAACCATAGTCATAGAAAAATTTCATTGATAAGTATATACTCATAAACCCACCATAATTTTTTGTAATGAAAATGAGAATTATCTTAAGCATATCCCCTGGGAGTGTCATAACCAAGAGTGCAGTAAGGCCTATTGTCGTGCACCAATTCTCGTTCGAGTCTAGATCAAAGCAGTGTTTTCGGGTATTACCCCTATGTACATTTGTGTAAGAGGCTCATCTACCTGCTCGTATCCAGACATGGATTTATTACTCGAAAAACTAAAAAAATCTCTACAATACCAAAATTAGAGGATGTTATTCTATACTAACCCTCAATGTACATCTTAGGTCTATGTTCTCTAATCAGAGATTATCTAAATCTATCTTCCAAGGATTTTACTAAACATCCTCTAATACCATCTGTAAGTCCAAAACCCCAGTTACCTAGAGTCAGTGAATTATTACATAAAATAGCATGATCACAAAAAAATATTTCTCAAAAGACCGATTAGTTTAGTATCCTTGGAAACACTAGATACAATTATAAGTGTTAAATTACATGATAAAGTGAAAATCTACAACAACATAGTCTCCACATTACACACTCATATCCCTTTAGAAAATCCGAGCATTTCAGTTATAAAATATTTTTTCAGATCCTGGAAAAAATAAAACATAGAAATGGGTGAGCTAAGATGCATAATAAGGATAAAAATATTCCAGAAACATTCATAAATAATCATAAACATGTAAGGCTGTGTAAAACTAAAACAAAAGACATTTTAATTTGATCTCCATAATTATATGGAAAAAATCAAATGAAATAAATCCATTTACTTATTCACATAGATATTCTAATATTCGAATAATCACATTCAAAATTAACAACCACTTTTATAATGATGGAATTAATAATGTCAGACTATCATAACCACATAGATAGGGCCTTGTGCCAAGACTACATATAACATTTTTTCATGACCTTGTTCACAGACACTAGTTTGTCTCATTAGACATACCGATGCATTGAGGATCTATATCAGGATCCACTCGTCATTTACTAAGTCCAATGCATTCCTCATATGAACATGTTTAAACATAACATAAACATCTAAATTAAAACTAGCATACGAAATTTCAATAATTTATCCATAAAACATGAATGGTATAAAAATAACACATCCACAGTCAAACATATCACAAAACCTTCAACACAATATAGATGTTTTGTATCATAAATAATAAACTTCAAATAATCTTAAAATCCATCAAACGATGTTGACATAGATGAAATCAAAACTATTTGAGAGAAATATCACATGTTTTGAAATCATATAAAAGTCACATAATTATAAAATAAAAAATTTACTTCGAAAATATTATCATAATCTTGTAAGGGAAGATTCAATTATTTTATAATGGTGGGAAATAGCTGCAATCTCCGTATAAGATAAAAAATACATTCTTACATTAATTTTGTTGAAAAGGATAAAAGGAACTTGTTTGGAATACGGGGGAATGATTTCAATCAAACAATTTTATAAAATTCAAACAATGTTATAAATGACTTTAAACCATAGTATAGTAAATAGTAAAAATGTTTTGAAATATATTTTTAAGAAAAAGGGGTTTGGATGATAAAGAGATCCCATTAGATAATTACGTATAAAAAACCTCAGATAATAAAGAGATTATGAAATTAACTGTTACCTTAAACATTTCCTTGGTCAAGGGTAGGTTAACATCCTGTATAATGGTGAAATAATTTTTATTAAACATGAATCATATACATTTATATGATATAATATATGATCTTTTAACATTACATTGTTGATAATATCTTAGTATTATCATCTTTTCGGGTGTTAACTGATTCTTTTACCATAATATTATTTGTTGTGTGAGTCATTATTTTTATGGATGGGATGTATCATATTCATATCCAGAATTATATTAAGTATTTAAAATTATTTTTAATCATCATATGAAAATTAGTCTTGAATGTATATGATGGGGAATGAACTCATCTTGTTCATGGAGACGGTAATCTATACGTACGCATGAGTGACAATATCATTAATTTGATATTAATATTATATATTATTGGATGGAATATCATATATACAGAATCATTATCACATTATATTTTTTATTAACATGAATTTAACATCATTATTATACCCATCTAAATAATAATGCATTGAATAAAAATTACACCACGACGTGGTGATGGTAATCTGTACGTACGCACGTATGGTGACATGTCATTCAAAGTATGGATAGAATAATTAATATGGATGTACCATATTTATAATAACATCACAGTATATAGATGGTATTGGAGTATCTATATTATAATGGAAATAAAAATAAATAACAAGTGGAAGAAGAAAATAACTTGAAAGAGGGTGGTGAAATTATTACATCTTTTTGGGCTCTTCATTTTGATTTGATCAAAATGTTTTATTAAGTAAGCTTTATGACTAAAGTAAGGACTCTATAATTAAGGGAGGATTGTTTATAGGGTATTCAAGTAGAGGTTGGCTGATCCAATAGTATTTTATGGTGTGAATTATATTGAATAGTGAGTTCCCTTCTATAAGAGGGGAGAGGGGCACCTTAGGAAAAGAAACAAAATATTATTTTATAATAAAATAATTTTGGATTCTAATAACTAAAAAATGAATTTTTTTATTTATAAGGTGTGGATGTGTCTCAAACCTCTCAAACAATAGGTTTTAGATTAGTTTGGGTCAATATATTAACCTTATCTTTTAGATTTATCTCTTAGTTAAATTGTTTGATATTAACCATGTCTCTTTGTATTTTTGTTTTATATGATTAATAAAATTTCTATAAACATCCAACTGAACCCCAATAGTTTCATTAATGTCACATATATTATTATTTAGGACCTTTTTCTGAAATTTATACTTTTAGAAATTTTATATCAACCAATAATATTGTATTTGATTTGAAAACTCAATTATGTAAATTTTGAAATTAATTAATAATTGATTTTTGTTAAAGTCATAAAAACATTATTACTTATAAATAAATACATTTAATCAACCCTATCATGTCATAGTCACTTAAAAAAAATTTATGGCATCAAAACATTCAAATTATATTTATTTTAGTATTTATAATAACATTTATTAGATTCGTTCATTAATAAGGAAAATAATACATCATCATTGTGTCATAAATAAGTTTCATTATTCAATGTTTAAAATTTTTAAATAAAATATACTTGTGTAGGAAATCATTTTAGTTTTCTAATTATTATTTATAGTCTATAATATAACATATTTAACCCTATCTAAAAAAGTTTTTCCCAAAAAAATATGATTTTGTCATTTTTGTATTTACTTTAACATAATTAATATAATCTATCATTATCAGTTACAAGTGGCTCCATGGGGTCCCAAAATCTACCCAATGATGCCCATGGTTGGACAGGTATCATCCAATATAATTTGTACATGTTTTAGGGTAATCTAATATTACTATAATATTATTTTTTTACCCTTATTTACGTGATTTACCATTCAACCATGGTAAATAAAATATTTACCGAAGTAATTATTAAAAATGTATAAAAATAAAATTTACCTATTAATACAATTTGAACCGCCTTATTCTAAATATGGAATCTATTTTTCTAAATTCAAAATACAAAGTGGAAGAAATTAAATTAAAATTAAAATATTGTTGTCAAAACAAAAAGCATGTTTTTATGAAATAATAAGTATCAAATGATTGACACTTTATTATATCGAGTTTAAATGTAAAATTATGTCCAATGACCAATATTTTATTAAATGGTAATAATATAATCTAATATTCCATTAAAACCACTCAAATTCATAATTTAGAACTATTAATTAGTTCGATTAAAAAGTCCTTTTTATTTTGAATTTAGTAATTTTTACTAATCATCAAAATATGATAGTTATCAGAAAAGAACCAAAAATAGCCCTAAGATAATTTAAATATTATAAATCCAAAAATGAAGTCCATTTTGAATGATAATATTTATAAAATTTAGAAAAATGGATATTACTATTTATAACAGCATGTTTGATTGGTTGCGGTGTGTGTTAGACCCTAATGTTGCTTACAACACACGCTACTGTGTTACTGAAAGAGAAGTTTACCATGGTAGATTGGGGTGTTACATTCTCCCCTCATTCAAATAATTTCGACCTCAAAATTTCTAGAATATTACTGCTTAAAAAGACTTGGGTGGTTCTTCATCATAAGTTCCTCGGGTTCCCACGTTGCATCTTCCATCTTATGGTTTCTCCATAGAACTATTACTTGATGAGTCATTCATTTTCTCCACACTTGTTTTTTGGTTTCAAGAATCCTGATGGGCTCTTTGTAATATGAAATATTGGGTTCCTGTTCTACTTCTTCATAAGTGAGTACATGCATTGGGTCAGGCATGTATTTTTTCAACATTGATATGTGGAACACATCATGAACATGGAAGATATTTGGTGGCATTTCCAAGCGATAAGCTATAGACCCAATTCATTCTAGAATTTCAAATGGTCTGATGTACCTAAGAGTCAATTTTCCTTTCTTACCGAAATGTATATCATCCTTCCATGGAGAAACCTTAAAAAACAGGATATCCTACAAGAAATTCCAAATTCTTCCATCGGTTGTCAACATATCTCTTCTGCCTACTATGAGCTGATTTGATGTGTTTTTGGATTACCTTTTCCTTTTCCTTCATTTCCTGCACCAGTTCTGGTCCTATGGGATTTATTCCACCAACATCATCCCCACAGGTTGGTGTGCGACATCTATTTCCGTATAACACTTCATATGGTGGCATCTGAATACTTGAATTGATGCTGTTGTTATAGAAAAATTATACCAGAGATAAATATTGATCCCACATACCCTGAAAGTCATGTGAGAAAGATCTCAACATGTCTTCTAAGGTTTGAATAGTCCGTTCAGATTGTCCATCAGTTTGGGGGAGGTAGGCAGTGCTCAAATGATGTTCAGTATGCAGTGATTTCTGAATAATTTTCCAGAATCATGATGGAAAATGTGGATCACGATTAGAAACAATCAATAGTGGCACTCCATGAAGTCTAACAAGGACATTAATAAATATTCATTCCAATCGTTCAAGTGGAAAATCTTCTCTTATAGTAAGAAAATTTTCAGAATTAGTAAGACGATCAACAATGACCCATATTGCATTGTTTCATCTAGAAGTCTTTGGTAGTACCAGACAAATTCCATCATAATATTATCATATTTCTGCTCAGGTATGGGTAGTGGCTTCATAACTCCTCTATGATGTTGCCTTCCAGCATTAACTTTCTCAAAATCCATACATCTTGTCACAAAATCAGCAATCTCCCTCTTCATGTTGTCCCAATAAAATAATTCCATCAAATCTCTACACATTTTGTTGCTCCCAGGGTGTATAGAGAAATTGGAACTATGAGCATTGTCCAACAATTCTCTTTTTAGATCAGGTATATTGGGAACACAAATCTTTTCCCAAATTCCAAAATTTCATCTTTATATACGAAATCAATAAATCTCCCATCATTTGTAGCTTTAATCATCTTTTGAAACTCCTCATCATCAGCATGGGAACTTTTTATCCTTTCTATTAAAGATGGTTTGGCAACCATTTGAAAAGTAATTGATGTTTCACCTTCCATGGTTATTCCCATATCCATATTTACTAGATCTATGAAAATATGATCTTTTTAAACTCTCATCTTGTTAAAAACATCCATGATCCATTCTACCCAAAGTATTTTCCACCTTTTTCCTTCCCCGGGTGGTAGTGTATCGTGTAGTAATAATCCTTGAGTAGTTCAAGCCATCACCTTTGCCTCATATTGAGTTCCTTCTGTGAGAAAATATACATTAAACTCTTGTGATCGGTGTGTATCTAAAATTTTTCACAATAGATATAATTTCTCCATATCATCAAAGTAAATACTAAAGTAGCTAACTGAAGATCATGAGAAGGATAGTTTTCTCATGAATTTTTATCTATTGTGATGAAAAGGAAATAACCATATCATTCTATATAAGGACACAACCAAGTCCTTTTATGAAGCATAACTATAAATAACAGACCAATCATTCCCCGATGGTAGAATCAATATAAGAGCCTTGACTAATCTTCTCTTCGGTTCTTCAGAACATTCTTCACCATCTTTTTCCCAAAAAAATTAACCCCTTTAGATGTGAACATCGTTAATGGGTTATCCAATTGGGAAATTTTTTTGACAAAATGTCACTAATAACCTTCTGAACCAATAAAAATGTGTACCTTGGTTATACTCATTGGTGCAGGCCGTTCTTGGATTTCTATTGTCGTTGAAGGATCAACATAGATTCCTTCCTTAGGGAAAATATGGTGAAGAAAAGAAATCTCTTGAACCAAGAATTCACAACTCCTAAACATCCCATATAATTCATGTCTTCTCAGTGTCTTCATAACCTGAGTTTGTTTTCCCAATATGGTGATAAGCTGATCAGCACCAGTTGTATCACCAGCTCCACTATAATTATCTTGATCTGAAGGGAAATATCTACATATATTGCATGCATTGATATAGTATCCATTCATTCCACTATGCTCCATTTCTAATCAATGGCATACACTAGATTATTTTATGGATCCCAATATATAAATAAAAAATTCTAAAACACATAACATAAATAGAAGAGTTTATGGATATAATTCAAAATCATAAAAATATTTTCATTGAGAAATTATATACTCATAAACCCTTAAATATTGTTTTTAATGAAAATGAGAACTATCCTAAGAATATCCCCGGTGAGTGTCATAACCAAGAGTGCAGTAAGGCCCTTTGTCATGTAGCAGTTCCCATTCAAGTCTAGCTCAATGCTGTGTTTTTGTGTTTTACCCCTGGGTACATATGTTCTTGAGTCACCTCTATCTGCTCGTATCCAGACAGGGACGTATTGCACAGAAAAGTCAAAAAATCTATATAATACCAAAATTCTAGGATGTTCTATTATACTAATCCTCAATGTCCATATTAGGTCTATGTGCTCTAATCAGAGTTTATCTAAATCTAGCTTCTATAGTCTATATTAAACATACAATGATACCAACTGTAATGCCACAACCCCAGTTAACTAGAGTCAGTGCATTATTACATAACATTGGCATGATCACAAAAGATCAATCCTCGAAAGACTGAATTTTTTTAATAGCCATGGAAACACTAGATACATTCATAAGTCTTAAATTGCATGATAAAGTGAAAAACTACAACAACATAGTCTCCATAGTCCAAAATAATATACTTTCAGACACTCCCTGCAAGTCAATCATAAGATAATTCTTCACATCCTTGAAGAAAATAATACATTGAATGTTGTGAGCGCAGATACTCAGTAAGGATAACAATATAGCGAAAAATTTCATAAATAAGCATAAATAATTAAGGAAATGTATAACTAAAACAAAATCGTTTTAAACATTAACTTTAGCATAACATTAAAAATATAAAATTAAATAATTATATGTACTTATTCACATGGATATTCTACTAGTCGAGTAATAACATGCAATATCAATAACCACATTCATAATGATGGAATATGCAATGCTAGAATATCATAACCACATAATCAAGGCCATAGTCAATAACTAAAAAGATTATTTTGTCAAGTCCTTATCCCAAGAAACTATTTTGTCTCATGAGACTTACTAATGAATCGAGGAGCTATAGCAGGCTCCACCCGTCACTTAATATGTCCAATGCATTCGCCATATTAACAGGTTTAAACATAACATAAACATTCATTTTAAAACTAGCATATGAAATGTCAATACAGTATCCATAAACAATTAATGGTATAAAAATAACACATCCATAGTCAAACATATCACAAAACAATAAGTACAATATCAATGTTTTGTATCATAATAAATCAACATCAAGTAATCTTAAAATCTATCAAAGGATGTTGACATAGATCAAATCAAAAATATTTGAGAGAAATATCTCTTTTTTTTGAAATAATTTAAATGAAAAATAATTATAAAATAAAACATTTACACTGAAAATATTTTTATAAGCTTTTTAGGGAAGCTTCAATAATTTTATAATGGCGTAATATATTTGCACCCACCATATAAGTTAAGGAAGACATTATTACCTTAATTTTGTAGAAAAGGTTAAATAGACCTTCTTTGGAAAACGATGGAAATATTCCTTTCAATACATTTTATAAAAATTAAAAAAACTTATAAATGTCTTTAACCCATAGTCTAGTAAATTGTAAAAATGTTTTGAAATACATTTTTAAGAATCATGGATGTCGATGTTAAAGAAATCCCAGTAGATAATTAAGTATAAACAACCTTGGATAATAAAGAGATTTTGAAATTAACCCTTACCTTGTATTTTTCCTTGGTCGAAGGTAGGATTACCTCAAGTATAACGGTTAAATAATAGTTATTAAATTATAAAAGAATCATATTCCTTAATATGATATCATATAAGATCTTTTATCATTTCTTTGTTTATAATATCTTTGTATTATCGTCGATTCGGGTGTTAACAGATTCGTGTTACTTTATATTCTTTGTTATGTGAGTCATATTTTTTTAGATGGGATGTATCTTATTCATATCCAGAATGATATTAAGTTTTTAAACATTATTTTTAATCATCAAATGAAAATTAGTCTTGAATGGATACGATGGGGAAGGAATCTCATCGCATTCATGGAGATGGTAACTCGTACGTACGAACGAGTGACAATATCATTCGTTTGATGTTAAAATAATATATAATTGGATGGTATATCATATATAAAGAATTATTATCATGTTATATATATTATTTAAATAATTACACATCTTTATTATACCCATCCAAATAATAATATATTGAATAACAATTACACCACGGTGTGGAGATGGTAATTCGTACGAATGCACATATGGTAACATGTCATTTAAATGATGGATAGAATAATGAATAAGATTGTACCATATTTATATTTACATCATAGTATATATAAGATCCTAGAGTTATTATTTTATAATGGAAATAACAATTAAAGAAGAATTGGAAGTAGAAATGAACGTGATTGAGGGTGGTGAAATTATTACCTCTTTTTCGGGTTCTTCCTTTTGATTTGATCGAAAGAGCACCGTAAGATGGATTTCTGACTAAAGTAAGGCCTCTATGATAAATTGAAGACAGTTGAGAGGGTATATGGGTAGAGTTTGGCTGATCCATAAGGCTTTTAAGGTGTGAATTATATAGAAGGGGGAGTGACCTTTTATAAGAGGGGTGAGGGGAACCTTTGGAAAAGAGAGAAATATTATTTTATAGTAAAATCATTTTCGGTTTATAATGGCTAAAAAATAAATTATTTAAATTAATAGGTTTTTATTGGTCTAATAACACTCAACCAATAAGTTTTAGATAGGTTTGGGTCACTATATTAACATTATCATTTAGATTTAACTCTTAGTCAAATAGTTTGACATTTACCATGTCTCTTTATATTTTTATATTATATGGTTAATATACAAAATATAAACATTAAAGAAAACCCCAATAGGTTCATTAATGTCACATATAATATTATTTAGTCCTTTTTGCAGAAATTTTAACTTTTATGATTATTATATCAACAAATAATATTGTATTTCTTTTAAAAACTCATTTATGTCAATTTTGATATTATTTAATAATTTATTTTTGATAAATTCTTAAAAACATTATTACATCTAAATAAATACATTTAATCAACCCTAAAATGTAATAGTGAACTATAAAATTCTTGTATGGCATCAAAACGTTTATATTACATTTATTTTAGTATTTATAATATCATTTATTTTATTATTTCATTAATTAGGAAAATACAGCATCATTATTGTGTCAGAAATAAATTTTTTTATTAAATGTATAAAAATTATAAACAAAATATTATTATATAGGTAATATTTTTAGATTTCTAAAGAATATTTATAGTCTAAATGATAACATATATTTCCCAATGTAAAAATTATTTTGCTAAAAGATATATGCTTTTTTGTTTTTGTATTTACCTTAACTTAATTAACATAAAGTATCATTATCACTTACATGTGGCTCCATCAGATCCCAAAATCAACCCAAATATGGCCATGGTCAGACATGTTGTCTCCCATAGGGTTATGATATGTTTTAGGGTAATTAATTATTATTATAATTCTATTTTTTACATTTATTTAACAGATTTACCCTTTAACCTTGATAAATAAAATATTTACCAAAACAATTATTCAAAATGTCTAAAAATAAAATTTTTCTATTTACAGAACTTGGAACTACATATTATAAACATTGAATCCATTTTTTTAAATTCGAAACACATAATTTATAGAAATTAATTTAAAATTAATTCCAATTGTTAAAACAAAAAGTGTGTTTTTAAGAAATAATAACTATCAAAAGATTGACACTTTCTTATGTCCAATTTAAATTTGAAATTATGTCCAATGGACTTAATTGGATTAAATGGTAAAAATATAATCTTATTATTATTTAAAACTAATCAAAATCATAATTTATCACTTTTAATTATTTCTATTAAAAATGATTTTTTTAATTAAATTTTATTAATTTCCACTATTCATAAAAATATGAAAGTTATCAGAAAAGTACCAGAAATTCGCCCCAAGCTAATTTCGATATTACAAATCCAAAAATGAAGTCTATTTTGAAGGATATAAAGTATAAAATTTCAAAAGCAGTGTATTACTATTCATAAAAGCTAGTTTGATTGGTTGTGGTGTGTGTTAGAAATCGAAGTTGTGTACAACACATGCTATTGTATAATTCAAAGAGAAGCATATCATGGAAGCATGGGGTGTTATAGTAAGAATCTAGATATTTTATCATTAATACTGAAGAATAATTATTTCATTAATATAATGAATAAAAACTAAAAAATCATATTAACCATCAATTAAATATAGTGATATAAAATTAATATTATTTCTATGTGGAGGTAGTATTCCAATCATACGCACAAGGGATACATTCACATCATATTTTATGGAATACAATGAAGATATTTATTTTCCCATAATCAATAATATACATGTATTTAGGATAATTAATTAATTTTCTGTTTCACATAATTAAGGGAGTTATAATGAAAAATAAATTAAAAGTGGTCTAGTGCGATGATTACTAATTAGTCGACATGGCTTCATTATATCAATCATTAAGGACCACTAGTATAGACATTTAATGATACTATGACCCATGATTCATTCATATAAATGTTTGTAAGATAATATTATAGGGTTTCGTCAATATCTACGACTTAATGTGTCTGTCGAATATATGATTATTTGTTCCCTTTTATAAGATTGGAGAGGGGAACAAATCGTATTACATATATAATGAAAATAATAATTTTTTTTTATTATTGTGTATAATTTTAATATATTACTATGTTATATTATTTATTATTATATATAATCCTATCAAATAAAATTTGGTCAAGTTTCGCTGATTGTTTAATCCTTTTATTTTAGTTTTATTTATTAGTTACCCCTTTTGGATAATACAGTAATATCAATGGGTTTTAAAATTTAACAGTCATGAATGTGACCAGAAAGAAATAATTGACACATATATTAATAATTGTTGATATTTCCAACCATATTTCATTCCCTTGGACAAGAAAAAGAAATATTTTTAATTTCAAATCATTTAATAAAATAAATTTTAAAAAATTATAATTAATTTTATTTTTTGAAATAAATGAAATATTAAAATATAATATTTTTCTTACATAGGTTTAATTGTTACAAAAATAAAATTAAATCAACTAAAAGGATTATATGTTACTAAAATCATCTTAAATTGTATTTTTTAGCGATAAATGTCATTTTAATCCTTTTATTTTGGATTCCACCCTTGGAAAACCATGTTTAAAATTAATTGTGATAATGTATTTTTATTAATAATGATATTTTTTGAATTTACTTAAAAATATAAAATTGTGTGTTAAATGGTAATATAATAAAATTTTGTCCAATTTTCTTCATACATTTCCCAGTTTAAGATTTTAATAATATAAAAAAATGTAATAAATTATATTTTTCATGAATTATCGTTAATATTTTTTTTTTGAAATATTCATTTACATTGAAATTAATGTCATTATGATAGTTTTAGAATTTGAATATGTACATTCAAAACATATTTAATAAGATATATCTATCAATTAATTTGATAGGATGTAATAATTCATCTAAATTGTATTACATTAATATTTTTAAATTTGTTTATTTTATTTTTATTTTATTTGAATAATTATTATGTTTGCAATGCATAATAATATAATATAGTTTCTCAATCACATTATATTTAAAATAAATTACTGTGATGAAATACTTTTAATAATATATTATAATATATTTTACAACTAAGATTATAACATTTGTATCCTTTTGTAAATTTTTTGGAGATATTAAAGTAAAAATGGTGACATTTTATAAATATTATTTTATAAATAATATAAAAGAAATAATCAATAGAAAAGGGAATCATGGGGCCTTATATTTACTTATTAGAAGAAATTATCGAAACACACAAATAAAATAGGATTAATAAAGGTGTTAGGAAAATTTTAATTCCTTATCCAAAGGTTTTAATGAATTTTTACCCTTGTTACCGTTATAGAGGTGTCAAATATTTCTCAAGGACACTATTCATAATGAAAAAGAATAATATTTAACAAATTCTATTTATGTAATCTATTTTTATTTTTCAATTTTTATATGTGGATGAATTAAAATTATCATGAAACAAACAAATCACGATGAAAAAGAGTTTTTAAAATATTTTTTTAAGTATAAAAAATTTCTAACAGATTAAATTATAAAATTAATTGAAATGGCAGTAATTGGATTAATAATAATTAAAATGAAATAATTTTAATATTAAAACCATTTAAAAATAAATGTGTCTTTGTAAATTATTTAACTAAGAACACTAATTTCAATAAAATTATTATTTTTCACTATTCAATGAAAAAAATACTTTCATAAAATTAACAAAAAAACTATTATATAATTTGAACATGATACTTATCAAAATTATTTTCTTTTTTAAATTTATTTTTCAATTTATTTATGAAATTAAATTTATTTGTGAATAATATATTGAAATAGAAATTATTTTTGTTTAAAATACATTTTTATACATAAAATGACAAAAATAAATATTTAATTCTTATATACAATTAATTAATTTAAAAAAAATTATTAATTAGTAATACTATAAATATATTTCATATTTTTGATACACAAATTCACAATAACTAATTCAACAACATGGTCACATTTAAATAACAATATTTTAATAATAAATCTCAATTTGATGAAGCCGTATTGACCGTTGTTAAAAATATTTTAAAAATATTTCCCTTTTTATACTAGATTTTTATTTCACGTTGTTATGTTCTCCCCATCATATAAATTTCATTCCTTAAATTTTACCATGAACCTAAAAGGTTCAATATTACAAAATACTATGTTAAATACCATCATCGTAAAGAGGTATAAATAAATTTCTTTTATAACGTTAAAGTGAGAAGGGAATTTTTACTTAAAATAATGTATTATCAGGTTCCATAATAAAGATAAAACTATTTGGAAGTTGATATATATAAATTTAGAATAACATTATCATTTAAAGACAAATAAAGAGTGATTGAGAACATGATCATGAGATATTTTTCATTGACCAAACCGTAAAACATGTTCTATAACAAACCATTAATTCCAAGGAAATAAATATAAAGGAATATATTTTTTTCAATTATAATTTTTTAAAGACTTGGAAATATATTATTATTTGGATAAATTTCATTTTAAATTGTAGTCATATAAATAATGTCCAGTTCATAAGAAAATTTTCATCCATTGGTAGTACATCGAGCGACTCCCAATTCATATATTTTTTCATGATATGAATATTTAAATTTTTTTCATCTTTAATTTGTTAAAATAAATATTTAATGGATTATAAGGTCCATAATATATGAAATCTCATTCCCTATTTCTTGTATTATTTAATTAAACCAATATTGAATGTATAAGTTATATAGTATGGATATATATAAATTATTAATATCTAAATCCTTATAAATAAAACATAAATTCCCAAGAAATCCATTTAATAATTTGTTAATCATTATAATCCTAAAAAATATACCATAAAAAAATTAAAACCTATAATTATTGATGATTATATCATATTTTTATGATTATATTTTAAATTTATCTCTAATCATCAATATGTCCAAACAATGTTACAAACGAGATATGTGAAATCCTTGATCATATACTCTCCTAAAACATGTTGATAAACTGAATTACTAAATAACAATAATTAAGAAATATACTAATTTAGAAATTAACTAAATAAAATATATTTCAAAAATATTAAATTACATTTAAATTCATAAAATATTTCATTAAACATTTTTTCATCAAATCACTAAACATTATCAAGGCCACAGATACAATAAAATTTACATTTTCAATATTTGTCCTCTATTTATCTCTTGTTAAAATTACTACCCCATCATGTTTTTCACATTAATGGTTATTTATCCATAATCATTTGTTCAAAAAATTATTACCTTAATAATAAATAACAATAATGGGTTACCAATACCATTCAACATATTTATCCAAATCCACAAACAAAAAATACTAATGAAGAATACTATGACGATTAACGATTCAAAGAACCCGAAGATAATTTATAATGAACGTTAATAATATATTAATAATATATTAAAACATAAATTAATATATAATTCAACTTCATTGATTGGTATAGAATATTACCATATATTTCCATGGAGTTAGATCTTGGATTATGGCCTTGGATCTGAGGGCAAACAAGTTCATCACATTTAAAACATCAATTTCCATTGATATTTCTTCCTCAATGACCCTGATTTGTAAGGATATAATATATTCTAATTCATTTGAGTTATTATTTATGATTTTTATTCTCAAATTATCGATATTAATGAAATTGAACATTTTTTACACTCTGATAATTACTAGAAGAACATATATGAATGTCCATTTTCCTCACATTAAGTATGTCCACAATTTCAACCATGTTGAGATTTTAAACATTATAATGTGAAAGTTGATTAAGAATAATAATATGGTTTCACATTCCATATTTAGTTTTAGTAGTTTAATCCTTATTCCAATTATTACATTTTCCTTCAAATTCAGTGTTAATACAATTTATTTATGTTATATTTATTGATATAAAAAAGAAAGAATATCATTTGAAACAAAATCACTATTTCGAAATCATTAAGAAACATATATTTTATTTCTATATATTATCCTTACAATTTAATTCTAATAAACATTTTTATTAACCTAATTTATTATTGGTTATCATCAATTAAATTCCTTAAAATAGATAATAAGGAATTTTTGTCTTCACCCAAGAATTTCAACTAGGATTTTCATACCAGATGTTAAAAAAGGAATCATTCACTAGGCACTAGATTAATGGTTGATAAATCCTATACCAACTCTTTTGAGGGATTTTAACTATAGTTCATCTATTCTAAAACCATATTTGCATATAATATATGTATATTTATGTAAATATTATAAATATGGATATTTTATATCTTATAAAAAATATAGGACAATTCATTTTTATTGGATTTTACCAAATGTTTTCAGTAATATTATTTAATCATAATCTTTAATTATTAGCAAAACCATTATATGATACCACCTATATAAATGTATAATTATTATACATAAATATTTAATCTTTTTAGGATGATATTCATCAAATAACATTATGTTCCTCAAAAAAATAGTATTTTATTTTCATTAGAGATTAGAGAATTAATTATATTATTTCAGAAAAAAAATCAATGTTTCCCGCATAGAGAAATTTGTTTTTACAGCTTTCTTAAAACTCTTCATCTTAACTCAGGGAATAAAATATATAATAAATGGTAAGCTCACATGCTCATCATGTGTAAACATAAGATAATTTAATCAATGGTCGAAATGGGAATTAAAAATGTATTAGGGAATGGGGTCATGGTGGTAAATTACTATGTTCATACATAATAAATCATATATGATACAAAAATATATGGTATAATAAACATTCATTGTGTAAGACCATATTATAAAATAAAAAATCATTGATAATAAGTAACATTCAATTATAACATGAAATATGATTTTGAATAAGGAAAAAATATAATTAAAAAATTATGTACATGTAAAAAAAGGAATCGGTTCAGTCATTATGTTATGGAAATAAAAGCATACCCTTATATAAGCTTATTTATATGGAACCATATCCATTCATAATCATATAAATATGAATACTGGTTTTATTCAAAATCTTATGTATATGAAAACGAGGTCTATATGAAATCATATATTCATTAATGAAATAATGTGAATAAAATTATAAAGATGAAATAAGGATTACATATACAATATTTATCTCCCAAGTTTTCAAATTTACATGATTTTTGGGCTAAAATAGACCCAAAAATCACCTAATCATACTCTATTCATATGAAAGCTAAATGATAAAGAAAAAAGTTAATATTTCATCATAACATAACCCTTGTAAAAATATGGGTTTCATAAAATTATCATCATCATCAAAACAAACCATCTTGAGAATAAAAACTTATTTTATCATATATTCATATCTCTTGTGAAATATATGTAAATTAATGTTTTTTATTATTAGGTGAAATTCTTTTAAAATATCACATGAAATATTTTATGATGAATAAACCGTTTTTAATTTGAAAAAAATATTTTAAATCATAATATTTTAGAAATACTAACTAAAAAATTTTATATGAAAAAAAAACTAAAATTTTTAAATTATGATAAAAATTATTGAATATAATTGATGTTTGGTGATTCCATTCATGTTGTATACATTAAAACCACAATTCCTTTCATATTTTCTGTAAAAATTCAATATGAACTCATTCATAAAATGAAAATAAAACTCTTTTGAGATATTTTTATAAAAAATTAAAAAATCTAAACAAAATAATCTATAGATTCATTATATAATATTAAATTAATATTTTAAATATTTTAGTGAAAACAATTTAATGGATTTCAATGATTCTTTAATAAAGGCGTTATAATGTATATTTTTCAAAAGAAGAAATTTTCTCACTTAATTTTTTAACCAGAGAGAAAAATGGTAATATTACATGAAACATAAATGTATTACCAATGGAAAAAATATTAATTGGTATTTACTATAAAAGGAATATGTAATTTCTCAATTAAATTATTAATATTTATAGTATTGATTAAAATGAAATTGAAAAACACCTCATACAACATTGGTGACATGAGAATCAAAAACCTCATGAGGAGATAACATTATATATATATGTATATTTATATAATTTTAATTATAATATTAATATAAAACATTTTTATATTTTATATATAGTAAGTTAAATAAACTACTGGGGAATATGGCTTATTTCTCACTAAAATAATTGTGAGACGAAAATTCATTACCATAAGTCTCACTTGATTCATATAAATTATAATATAATTTCTAATTAATATAAATTATTTATATTTAATTAATATAAATATTTATGTACTTATTATATCATATATTGTCTAATTATTACATTTAAACACCCATTTATGAAAAATATTTATTAAAATCATTGTTTATGGGTGTTAACTACTATGTTTTTTCATTAGAATTTAAAATCATTACTTTCAGTGCTTGTACATTGATCAGGGGTGAATCATCAATAGAATGATAATAATCATATAATCATCATTTATTATCATTATTTATATATATATATTTATATTCATCAAAAAATAAAAGATAGTGAAATGTAAATTACATCTTCATGAAGACTGAAGACCAAACATACATATAAATATCATTTTCAAATTTCTATTGATAAATATAAAATTGAAGATAATAATACACCTATTACAAAAAATTATTATATGATATATAAAAAAAATTCATTAAATTTATGTTTATTACCACTAATTTAAAGTGTACTTGAAGAGATAATCACATCACATTGTGGAGGTGGTTGTCTACAAATACATAAGGGATGTTATCCTTTCCGAACGGATTATTAGGTAACATGTTCTAATGAATTTCATAATTTAAGAAGAATAATTATTTAATAAAATTAAATTATCAATATAATAACAATCATAATATCTATCCATTAAATATTTTGATGAAAAAATAATTAAATCACTACATGGGGGTTGTAGTCCACAAGTAAACACAATCGATGCATTCACATTCCAGGTGGTGAAATAAAGTGTAGATATTAGTGTATAAATAATCATAATTACATATTAGTATATTTTGGTTACCTAGGTTATTGTAATATGATTAATACTTTATATCTATTATAGGTAAAAGATGAAATAAAATTTAAGAGTCTGGGTATGATGATTATATTCTCTTTTATATTTCAAGTTTTGATAATTTCGTAAGGAAATACAGAATGGTCATTTAAAAATAAAAATAAAAAATTAAATTATAGGAATTTTTCGAATATAATATTTTTAGGTTTGGTTTCTATTTAAGTCTAAATGGGTGTGATAAATATATTAGAAGAAGAACCCTTTTAAAATTGAGGATTGAGGCACTCTGATTATTACATAAAATACTAAATTAAGCTAAATTCAGTTTCACTTATAAGTTGATATAAATTGATATATTTAGAATATGTAAAAATTAGGATTTGAAATTATCTCATAAAATATAAATTTACATGTTTAGGTGATGTTTTCAAAATTATGTCTATGTTTTAACCCCACATTACAGAAATTTACAAATATGACAATATCATTACTTTTGCATTTTTTTGGGTCATAAATGTTACCATAAAAAAATTTACAAATAAATGGACATTGAATGATATTTTCATCCACATACCATTAAAATATCTAAATATAAAATATTTATGAATTTTATTTAATATAATAAATCATATTTATTATAAAATATTATTAATGTCATTTTTGGAAATATATCAAATATTATAATATAATATATTTCTAAATCATGTAAAATTGTAACAAAAGAATCATGTATTCGAATATATGTACGAAAGTTCCTTTATTAAATAATAAAATTAATTTTCCATGGGTGTATATTCCATTTAACAACTTATCATTGGGTCTAGAGGCATCGTTTTAAAATGATAACCTTTATCATGGTAATGAATTTTGTAAATAAATAAGGATGCAATTTTATGTATAAGTTAAATGTTTTCACAACAATGGAATATTTATTAAATTTTATACTCATTTTAACATACTTAACTTCATTTTATATTTATATTTTTATAAATAAAAAAATAAAATATAATTTTTCTTGAATTATTTTTAATGATTTTTTGTCATGATTCTTTGATTTTATATTAAATTCATTAATATAGTTACCTAATTAGAATATAATTATTTCAAATATCATTAATAATACATATTTATCAAAATATTTAATGAAACCAATCATCAATGTTTTATTACATTAAATATTTCTAAAATCAAATATTTTCTTTTTATATTAATTGTTTAAATTTTCAACTAGTAATGCATATAAATTTAACATAATTATTCAATGACTAAATTATAAAAATTAATTACCATGCTAAAATTTTGTAATTCAAAATTAAAATATATATTTATTACCCAACATATAAATTTTTGATAATTATGATAAAATTTTTGAGATATTAAGTTCAAAGGCATGACATTTAGTATTAATTGTTTTATTAAAATAATATAAAGATCATAATCAATGTAAAATTGAATAAATTGGAAATTTATATGAGCCTTGTACGGATATGTCCGATGTGAAATAATAAAATAGGATAAATGATTCTATTAGATAAATTTTAGATTCTATCCCAAATGTTTTAACCATTTTTAAATGTTTCACTATTACTATAGTGAAAAATATTTAAAAATGTTTTCATTTATAATGAAAAAAATAAAAGTGTCATATTTATCAAATAAGATATTTATTTTCCCATAATCAATAAAATACATGTATTTAGGATAAATAATTAATTTTCTGTTTCACATAATTAAGGGAGTTATAATGAAAAATAAATTAAAAGTGGTCTAGTGCGATGATTACTAATTAGTGGACATGGCTTCATTATATCAATCATTAAGGACCATTAGTATAGAAATTTAATGATACAATGACCCATGATTCATGTATATAAATGTTTGTAAGATAATATTATAGGGTTTGGTGAATATCTACGACTTAATGTGTCTGTCGAATATATGATTATTTGTTCCCTTTTATAAGATTGGAGAGGGGAACAAATCGTATTACATATATAATGAAAATAATAATTTTTTTTTATTATTGTGTATAATTTTAATATATTACTATGTTATATTATTTATTATTATATATAATCCTATCAAATAAAATTTGGTCAAGTTTCGCTGATTGTTTAATCCTTTTATTTTAGTTTTATTTATTAGTTACCCCTTTTGGATAATACAGTAATATCAATGGGTTTTAAAATTTAACAGTCATGAATGTGACCAGAAAGAAATAATTGACACATATATTAATAATTGTTGATATTTCCAACCATATTTCATTCCCTTGGACAAGAAAAAGAAATATTTTTAATTTCAAATCATTTAATAAAATAAATTTTAAAAAATTATAATTAATTTTATTTTTTGAAATAAATAAAATATTAAAATATAATATTTTTCTTACATAGGTTTAATTGTTACAAAAATAAAATTAAATCAACTAAAAGGATTATATGTTACTAAAATCATCTTAAATTGTATTTTTTAGCGATAAATGTCATTTTAATCCTTTTATTTTGGATTCCACCCTTGGAAAACCATGTTTAAAATTAATTGTGATAATGTATTTTTATTAATAATGATATTTTTTGAATTTACTTAAAAATATAAAATTGTGTGTTAAATGGTAATATAATAAAATTTTGTCCAATTTTCTTCATACATTTCCCAGTTTAAGATTTTAATAATATAAAAAAATGTAATAAATTATATTTTTCATGAATTATCGTTAATTTTTTTTGAAATATTCATTTACATTGAAATTAATGTCATTATGATAGTTTTAGAATTTGAATATGTACATTCAAAAAATATTTAATAAGATATATCTATCAATTAATTTGATAGGATGTAATAATTCATCTATATTGTATTACATTAATATTTTTAAATTTGTTTATTTTATTTTTATTTTATTTGAATAATTATTATGTTTGCAATGCATAATAATATAATATAGTTTCTCAATCACATTATATTTAAAATAAATTACTGTGATGAAATACTTTTAATAATATATTATAATATATTTTACAACTAAGATTATAACATTTGTATCCTTTTGTAAATTTTTTGGAGATATTAAAGTAAAAATGGTGACATTTTATAAATATTATTTTATAAATAATATAAAAGAAATAATCAATAGAAAATGGAATCATGGGGCCATATATTTACTTATTAGAAGAAATTATCAAAACACACAAATAAAATAGGATTAATAAAGGTGTTAGGAAAATTTTAATTCCTTATCCAAAGGTTTTAATGAATTTTTACCCTTGTTACCGTTATAGAGGTGTCAAATATTTCTCAAGGACACTATTCATAATGAAAAAGAATAATATTTAACAAATTCTATTTATGTAATCTATTTTTATTTTTCAATTTTTATATGTGGATGAATTAAAATTATCATGAAACAAACAAATCACGATGAAAAAGAGTTTTTAAAATATTTTTTTAAGTATAAAAAATTTCTAACAAATTAAATTATAAAATTAATTGAAATGGCAGTAATTGGATTAATAATAATTAAAATGAAATAATTTTAATATTAAAACCATTTAATAATAAATGTGTCTTTGTAAATTATTTAACTAAGAACACTAATTTCAATAAAATTATTATTTTTCACTATTCAATGAAAAAAATACTTTCATAAAATTAACAAAAAAACTATTATATAATTTGAACATGATACTTATCAAAATTATTTTCTTTTTTAAATTTATTTTTCAATTTTTTAATGAAATTAAATTTATTTGTGAATAATATATTGAAATAGAAATTATTTTTGTTTAAAATACATTTTTATACATAAAATGACAAAAATAAATATTTAATTCTTATATACAATTAATTAATTAAAAAAATTTATTAATTAGTAATACTATAAATATATTTCATATTTTTGATACACAAATTTCCAATAACTAATTCAACAACATGGTCACATTTAAATAACAATATTTTAATAATAAATATCAATTTGATGAAGCCGTATTGACCGTTGTTAAAAATATTTTAAAAATATTTCCCTTTTTATACTAGATTTTTATTTCACGTTGTTATGTTCTCCCCATCATATAAATTTCATTCCTTAAATTTTACCATGAACCT
The DNA here is from genome assembly GCA_963277665.1 of Viscum album. Classification (NCBI taxonomy): domain Eukaryota; kingdom Viridiplantae; phylum Streptophyta; class Magnoliopsida; order Santalales; family Viscaceae; genus Viscum; species Viscum album. The sequence goes on along the minus strand of OY728136.1, from coordinate 1,222,511,154 downwards.
AAAAGGTTCAATAATACAAAATACTATGTTAAATGCCATCATCGTAAAGAGGTATAAATAAATTTCTTTTATAACGTTAAAGTGAGAAGGGAATTTTTACTTAAAATAATGTATTATCAGGTTCCATAATAAAGATAAAACTATTTGGAAGTTGATATATATAAATTTAGAATAACATTATCATTTAAAGACAAATAAAGAGTGATTGAGAACATGATCATGAGATATTTTTCAATGACCAAACCGTAAAACTTGTTCTATAACAAACCATTAATTCCTAGGAAATAAATATAAAGGAATATATTTTTTTCAATTATAATTTATTAAAGACTTGGAAATATATTATTATTTGGATAAATTTCATTTTAAAATGTAGTCATATAAATAATGTCCAGTTCATAAGAAAATTTTCATCCATTGGTAGTACATCGAGCGACTCCCAATTCATATATTTTTTCATGATATGAATATTTAAATTTTTTTCATCTTTAATTTGTTAAAATAAATATTTAATGGATTATAAGGTCCATAATATATGAAATCTCATTCCCTATTTCTTGTATTATTTAATTAAACCAATATTGAATGTATAAGTTATATAGTATGAATATATATAAATTATTAATATCTAAATCCTTATAAATAAAACATAAATTCCCAAGAAATCCATTTAATAATTTGTTAATCATTATAATCCTAAAAAATATACCATAAAAAAATTAAAACCTATAATTATGGATTATTATATCATATTTTTATGATTATATTTTAAATTTATCTCCAATCATCAATATGTCCAAACAATGTTACAAACGAGATATGTGAAATCCTTGATCATATACTCTCCTAAAACATGTTGATAAACTGAATTACTAAATAACAACAATTAAGAAATATACTAATTTAGAAATTAACTCAATAAAATATATTTCAAAAATATTAAATTGCGTTTAAATTCATAAAATATTTCATTAAACTTTTTTTCATCAAATCACTAAACATTATCAAGGCCACAGATACAATAAAATTTACATTTTCAATATTTGTCCTCTATTTATCTCTTGTTAAAATTACTACCCCATCATGTTTTTCACATTAATGGTTATTTATCCATAATCATTTGTTCAAAAAAATTTTACCTTAATAATAAATAACAATAATGGGTTACCAATACCATTCAACATATTTATCCAAATCCACAAACAAAAAATACTAATGAAGAATACTATGACGATTAACGATTCAAAGAACCCAAAGATAATTTATAATGAACGTTAATAATATATTAATAATATATTAAAACATAAATTAATATATAATTCAACTTCATTGATTGGTATAGAATATTACCATATATTTCCTTGGAGTTAGATCTTGGATTATGGCCTTGGATCTGAGGGAATCAAGTTCATCACATTTAAAACATCAATTTCCATGGATATTTCTTCCTCAATGACCCTGATTTGTAAGGATATAATATATTCTAATTCATTTGAGTTATTATTTATGATTTTTATTCTCAAATTATCGATATTAATGAAATTGAACATTTTTTACACTCTGATAATTACTAGAAGAACATATATGAATGTCCATTTTCCTCACATTAAGTATGTCCATAATTTCAACCATGTTGAGATTTTAAACATTATAATGTGAAAGTTGATTAAGAATAATAATATGGTTTTACATTCCATATTTAGTTTTAGTAGTTTAATCATTATTCCAATTATTACATTTTCCTTCAAATTTAGTGTTAATACAATTTATTTATGTTATATTTATTGATATAAAAAAGAAAGAATATCATTTGAAACAAAATCACTATTTCGAAATCATTAAGAAACATATATTTTATTTCTATATATTATCCTTACAATTTAATTCTAATAAAGATTTTTATTAACCTAATTTATTATTGGTTATCATCAATTAAATTCCTTAAAATAGATAATAAGGAATTTTTGTCTTCACCCAAGAATTTCCACCAGGATTTTCATACCAGATGTTAAACAAGGAATCATTCACTAGGCACTAGATTAATGGTCGATAAATCCTATACCAACTTTTTTGAGGGATTTTAACTATAGTTCATCTATTCTAAAACTATATTTGCAAATAATATATGTATATTTATGTAAATATTATAAATATGGATATTTTATATCTTATAAAAAATATAGGACAATTCATTTTTATTGGATTTTACCAAATGTTTTCAGTAATATTATTTAATCATAATCTTTAATTATTAGCAAAACCATTATATGATACCACCTATATAAATGTATAATTATAATACATAATTATTTAATCTTTTTAAGATGATATTCATCAAATAACATTATGTTCCTCAAAAAAATAGTATTTTATTTTCATTAGAGATTAGAGAATTAATCTTATTATTTCAGAAAAAAATCAATGTTTCCCGCATAGAGAAATTTGTTTTTACAGCTTTCTTAAAACTCTTCATCTTAACTTAGGGAATAAAATATATAATAAATGGTAAGCTCACATGCTCATCATGTGTAAACATAAGAGAATTTAATCAATGGTCGAAATGGGAATTAAAAATGTATTAGGGAATGGGGTCATGGTGGTAAATTACTATGTTCATACATAATAAATCATATATGATACAAAAATATATGGTATAATAAACATTCATTATGTAAGACCATATTATAAAATAAAAAATCATTGATAATAAGTAACATTCAATTATAACATGAAATATGACTTTGAATAAGGAAAAAATATAATTAAAAAATTATGTACACGTAAAAAAAGGAATCGGTTCAGTCATTATGTTATGGAAATGAAAGCATACCCTTATATAAGCTTATTTATATGGAACCATATCCATTCATAATCATATAAATATGATTACTGGTTTTATTCAAAATCTTATGTATATGAAAACGAGGTCTATATGAAATCATATATTCATTAATGAAATAATGTGAATAAAATTATAAAGATGAAATAAGGATTACATATACAATATTTATCTCCCAAGTTTTCAAATTTACATGATTTTTGGGCTAAAATAGACCCAAAAATCACCTAATCATACTCTATTCATATAAAAGCTAAATGATAAAGAAAAAAGTTAATATTTCATCATAACATAACCCTTGTAAAAATATGGGTTTCATAAAATTATCATCATCATCAAAACAAACCATCTTGAGAATAAAAACTTATTTTATCATATATTCATATCTCTTGTGAAATATATTTAAATTAATGTTTTTTATTATTAGGTGAAATTCTTTTAAAATATCACATGAAATATTTTATGATGAATAAACCGTTTTCAATTCGAAAAAAATATTTTAAATCAAAATATTTTAGAAATACTAACTAAAAAATTTTATATGAAAATAAAAACTAAAATTTTTAAATTATGATAAAAATTATTGAATATAATTGATGTTTGGTGATTCCATTCATGTTGTATACATTAAAACCACAATTCCTTTCATATTTTCTGTAAAAATTCAATATGAACTCATTCATAAAATGAAAATAAAACTCTTCTGAGATATTTTTATAAAAAATTAAAAAATCTAAACAAAATAATCTATAGATTCATTATATAATATTAAATTAATATTTTAAATATTTTAGTGAAAACAATTTAATGGATTTCAATGATTCTTTAATAAAGGTGTTATAATGTATATTTTTCAAAAGAAGAAATTTTCTCACTTAATTATTTAACCAGAGAGAAAAATGGTAATATTACATGAAACATAAATGTATTACCAATGGAAAAAATATTAATTGGTATTTACTATAAAAGGAATATGTAATTTCTCAATTAAATTATTAATATTTATAGTATTGATTAAAATGAAATTGAAAAACATCTCATACAACATTGGTGACATTAGAATCAAAAACCTCATGAGGAGATAACATTAGATATATATGTATATTTATATAATTTTAATTATAATATTAATATAAAACATTTTTATATTTTATATATAGTAAGTTAAATAAACTACTGGGGAATATGGCTTATTTCTCACTAAAATAATTGTGAGACGAAAATTCATTACCATAAGTCTCACTTGATTCATATAAATTATAATATAATTTCTAATTAATATAAATTATTTATATTTAATTAATATAAATATTTATGTACTTATTATATCATATATTGTCTAATTATTACATTTAAACACCCATTTATGAAAAATATTTATTAAAATCATTGTTTCTGGGTGTTAACTACTATGTTTTTTCATTAGAATTTAAAATCATTACTTTCAGTGCTTGTACATTGATCAGGGGTGAATCATCAATAGAATGATAATAATCATATAATCATCATTTATTATCATTATTTATATATATATATTTATATTCATCAAAAAATAAAAGATAGTGAAATGTAAATTACATCTTCATGAAGACTGAAGACCAAACATACAAATAAATATTATTTTCAAATTTCTATTGATAAATATAAAATTGAAGATAATAATACACCTATTACAAAAAATTATTATATGATATATAAAAAAAATTCATTAAATTTATGTTTATTACCACTAATTTAAAGTGTACTTGAAGAGATAATCACATCACATTGTGGAGGTGGTTGTCTACAAATACATAAGGGATGTTATCCTTTCCGAACGGATTATTAGGTAACATGTTCTAATGAATTTCATAATTTAAGAAGAATAATTATTTAATAAAATTAAATTATCAATATAATAACAATCATAATATCTATCCATTAAATATTTTGATGAAAAAATAATTAAATCACTACATGGGGGTTGTAGTCCACAAGTAAACACAATCGATGCATTCACATTCCAGGTGGTGAAATAAAGTGTAGATATTAGTGTATAAATAATCATAATTACATATTAGTATATTTTGGTTACCTAGGTTATTGTAATATGATTAATACTTTATATCTATTATAGGTAAAAGATGAAATAAAATTTAAGAGTCTGGGTATGATGATTATATTCTCTTTTATATTTCAAGTTTTGATAATTTCGTAAGGAAATACAGAATGGTCATTTAAAAATAAAAATAAAAAATTAAATTATAGGAATTTTTCGAATATAATATTTTTAGGTTTGGTTTCTATTTAAGTCTAAATGGGTGTGATATATATATTAGAAGAAGAACCCTTTTAAAATTGAGGATTGAGGCACTCTGATTATTACATAAAATACTAAATTAAGCTAAATTCAGTTTCACTTATAAGTTGATATAAATTGATATATTTAGAATATGTAAAAATTAGGATTTGAAATTATCTCATAAAATATAAATTTACATGTTTAGGTGATGTTTTCAAAATTATGTCTATGTTTTAACCCCACATTACAGAAATTTACAAATATGACAATATCATTACTTTTGCATTTTTTTGGGTCATAAATGTTACCATAAAAAAATTTACAAATAAATGGACATTGAATGATATTTTCATCCACATACCATTAAAATATCTAAATATAAAATATTTATGAATTTTATTTAATCTAATAAATCATATTTATTATAAAATATTATTAATGTCATTTTTGGAAATATATCAAATATTATAATATAATATATTTCTAAATCATGTAAAATTGTAACAAAAGAATCATGTATTCGAATATATGTACGAAAGTTCCTTTATTAAATAATAAAATTAATTTTCCATGGGTGTATATTCCATTTAACAACTTATCATTGGGTCTAGAGGCATCGTTTTAAAATGATAACCTTTATCATGGTAATGAATTTTGTAAATAAATAAGGATGCAATTTTATGTATAAGTTAAATGTTTTCACAACAATGGAATATTTATTAAATTTTATACTCATTTTAACATACTTAACCTCATTTTATATTTATATTTTTATAAATAAAAAAATAAAATATAATTTTTCTTGAATTATTTTTAATGATTTTTTGTCATGATTCTTTGATTTTATATTAAATTCATTAATATAGTTACCTAATTAGAATATAATTATTTCAAATATCATTAATAATACATATTTATCAAAATATTTAATGAAACCAATCATCAATGTTTTATTACATTAAATATTTCTAAAATCAAATATTTTCTTTTTATATTAATTGTTTAAATTTTAAACTAGTAATGCATATAAATTTAACATAATTATTCAATGACTAAATTATAAAAATTAATTACCATGCTAAAATTTTGTAATTCAAAATTAAAATATATATTTATTACCCAACATATAAATTTTTGATAATTATGATAAAATTTTTGAGATATTAAGTTCAAAGGCATGACATTTAGTATTAATTGTTTTATTAAAATAATATAAAGATCATAATCAATGTACAATTGAATAAATTGGAAATTTATATGAGCCTTGTACGGATATGTCCGATGTGAAATAATAAAATAGGATAAATGATTCTATTAGATAAATTTTAGATTCTATCCCAAATGTTTTAACCATTTTTAAATGTTTCACTATTACTATAGTGAAAAATATTTAAAAATGTTTTCATTTATAATGAAAAAAATAAAAGTGTCATATTTATCAAATAAGATATTTATTTTCCCATAATCAATAAAATACATGTATTTAGGATAATTAATTAATTTTCTGTTTCACATAATTAAGGGAGTTATAATGAAAAATAAATTAAAAGTGGTCTAGTGCGATGATTACTAATTAGTCGACATGGCTTCATTATATCAATCATTAAGGACCACTAGTATAGAAATTTAATGATACTATGACCCATGATTCATGTATATAAATGTTTGTAAGATAATATTATAGGGTTTGGTGAATATCTACGACTTAATGTGTCTGTCGAATATATGATTATTTGCTCCCTTTTATAAGATTGGAGAGGGGAACAAATCGTATTACATATATAATGAAAATAATAATTTTTTTTATTATTGTGTATAATTTTAATATATTACTATGTTATATTATTTATTATTATATATAATCCTATCAAATAAAATTTGGTCAAGTTTCGCTGATTGTTTAATCCTTTTATTTTAGTTTTATTTATTAGTTACCCCTTTTGGATAATACAGTAATATCAATGGGTTTTAAAATTTAACAGTCATGAATGTGACCAGAAATAAATAATTGACACATATATTAATAATTGTTGATATTTCCAACCATATTTCATTCCCTCGGACAAGAAAAAGAAATATTTTTAATTTCAAATCATTTAATAAAATAAATTTTAAAAAATTATAATTAATTTTATTTTTTGAAATAAATAAAATATTAAAATATAATATTTTTCTCACATAGGTTTAATTGTTACAAAAATAAAATTAAATCAACTAAAAGGATTATATGTTACTAAAATCATCTTAAATTGTATTTTTTAGCGATAAATGTCATTTTAATCCTTTTATTTTGGATTCCACCCTTGGAAAACCATGTTTAAAATTAATTGTGATAATGTATTTTTATTAATAATGATATTTTTTGAATTTACTTAAAAATATAAAATTGTGTGTTAAATGGTAATATAATAAAATTTTGTCCAATTTTCTTCATACATTTCCCAGTTTAAGATTTTAATAATATAAAAAAATGTAATAAATTATATTTTTCATGAATTATCGTTAATATTTTTTTTTTGAAATATTCATTTACATTGAAATTAATGTCATTATGATAGTTTTAGAATTTGAATATGTACATTCAAAAAATATTTAATAAGATATATCTATCAATTAATTTGATAGGATGTAATAATTCATCTATATTGTATTACATTAATATTTTTAAATTTGTTTATTTTATTTTTATTTTATTTGAATAATTATTATGTTTGCAATGCATAATAATATAATATAGTTTCTCAATCACATTATATTTAAAATAAATTACTGTGATGAAATACTTTTAATAATATATTATAATATATTTTACAACTAAGATTATAACATTTGTATCCTTTTGTAAATTTTTTGGAGATATTAAAGTAAAAATGGTGACATTTTATAAATATTATTTTATAAATAATATAAAAGAAATAATCAATAGAAAAGGGAATCATGGGGCCATATATTTACTTATTAGAAGAAATTATCGAAACACACAAATAAAATAGGATTAATAAAGGTGTTAGGAAAATTTTAATTCCTTATCCAAAGGTTTTAATGAATTTTTACCCTTGTTACCATTATAGAGGTGTCAAATATTTCTCAAGGACACTATTCATAATGAAAAAGAATAATATTTAACAAATTCTATTTATGTAATCTATTTTTATTTTTCAATTTTTATATGTGGATGAATTAAAATTATCATGAAACAAACAAATCACGATGAAAAAGAGTTTTTAAAATATTTTTTTAAGTATAAAAAATTTCTAACAAATTAAATTATAAAATTAATTGAAATGGCAGTAATTGGATTAATAATAATTAAAATGAAATAATTTTAATATTAAAACCATTTAAATATAAATGTGTCTTTGGAAATTATTTAACTAAGAACACTAATTTCAATAAAATTATTATTTTTCACTATTCAATGAAAAAAATACTTTCAAAAAATTAACAAAAAAACTATTATATAATTTGAACATGATACTTATCAAAATTATTTTCTTTTTTAAATTTATTTTTCAATTTTTTAATGAAATTAAATTTATTTGTGAATAATATATTGAAATAGAAATTATTTTTGTTTAAAATACATTTTTATACATAAAATGACAAAAATAAATATTTAATTCTTATATACAATTAATTAATTAAAAAAATTTATTAATTAGTAATACTATAAATATATTTCATATTTTTGATACACAAATTTACAATAACTAATTCAACAACATGGTCACATTTAAATAAAAATATTTTAATAATAAATCTCAATTTGATGAAGCCGTATTGACCGTTGTTAAAAATATTTTAAAAATATTGCCCTTTTTATACTAGATTTTTATTTCACGTTGTTATGCTCTCCCCATCATATAAATTTCATTCCTTAAATTTTACCATGAACCTAAAAGGTTCAATATTACAAAATACTATGTTAAATGCCATCATCGTAAAGAGGTATAAATAAATTTCTTTTATAACGTTAAAGTGAGAAGGGAATTTTTACTTAAAATAATGTATTATCAGGTTCCATAATAAAGATAAAACTATTTGGAAGTTGATATATATAAATTTAGAATAACATTATCATTTAAAGAAAAATAAAGAGTGATTGAGAACATGATCATGAGATATTTTTCAATGACCAAACCGTAAAACATGTTCTATAACAAACCATTAATTCCTAGGAAGTAAATATAAAGGAATATATTTTTTTCAATTATAATTTACTAAAGACTTGGAAATATATTATTATTTGGATAAATTTCATTTTAAAATGTAGTCATATAAATAATGTCCAGTTCATATGAAAATTTTCATCCATTGGTAGTACATCGAGCGACTCCCAATTCATATATTTTTTCATGATATGAATATTTAAATTTTTTTCATCTTTAATTTGTTAAAATAAATATTTAATGGATTATAAGGTCCATAATATATGAAATCTCATTCCCTATTTCTTGTATTATTTAATTAAACCAATATTGAATGTATAAGTTATATAGTATGAATATATATAAATTATTAATATCTAAATCCTTATAAATAAAACATAAATTCCCAAGAAATCCATTTAATAATTTGTTAATCATTATAATCCTAAAAAATATACCATAAAAAAATTAAAACCTATAATTATGGATGATTATATCATATTTTTATGATTATATTTTAAATTTATCTCCAATCATCAATATGTCCAAACAATGTTACAAACGAGATATGTGAAATCCTTGATCATATACTCTCCTAAAACATGTTGATAAACTGAATTACTAAATAACAACAATTAAGAAATATACTAATTTAGAAATTAACTCAATAAAATATATTTCAAAAATATTAAATTGCGTTTAAATTCATAAAATATTTCATTAAACTTTTTTTCATCAAATCACTAAACATTATCAAGGCCACAGATACAATAAAATTTACATTTTCAATATTTGTCCTCTATTTATCTCTTGTTAAAATTACTACCCCATCATGTTTTTCACATTAATGGTTATTTATCCATAATCATTTGTTCAAAAAATTATTACCTTAATAATAAATAAAAATAATGGGTTACCAATACCATTCAACATATTTATCCAAATCCACAAACAAAAAATACTAATGAAGAATACTATGACGATTAACGATTCAAAGAACCCGAAGATAATTTATAATGAACGTTAATAATATATTAATAATATATTAAAACATAAATTAATATATAATTCAACTTCATTGATTGGTATAGAATATTACCATATATTTCCTTGGAGTTAGATCTTGGATTATGGCCTTGGATATGAGGGCAAACAAGTTCATCACATTTAAAACATCAATTTCCATGGATATTTCTTCCTCAATGACCCTGATTTGTAAGGATATAATATATTCTAATTCATTTGAGTTATTATTTATGATTTTTATTCTCAAATTATCGATATTAATGAAATTGAACATTTTTTACACTCTGATAATTACTAGAAGAACATATATGAATGTCCATTTTCCTCACATTAAGTATGTCCATAATTTCAACCATGTTGAGATTTTAAACATTATAATGTGAAAGTTGATTAAGAATAATAATATGGTTTCACATTCCATATTTAGTTTTAGTAGTTTAATCATTATTCCAATTATTACATTTTCCTTCAAATTCAGTGTTAATACAATTTATTTATTTTATATTTATTGATATAAAAAAGAAAGAATATCATTTGAAACAAAATCACTATTTCGAAATCATTAATAAACATATATTTTATTTCTATATATTATCCTCACAATTTAATTCTAATAAACATTTTTATTAACCTAATTTATTATTGGTTATCATCAATTAAATTCCTTAAAATAGATAATAAGGAATTTTTGTCTTCACCCAAGAATTTCCACCCGGATTTTCATACCAGATGTTAAACAAGGAATCATTCACTAGGCACTAGATTAATGGTTGATAAATCCTATACCAACTTTTTTGAGGGATTTTAACTATAGTTCATCTATTCTAAAACCATTTTTGCATATAATATATGTATATTTATGTAAATATTATAAATATGGATATTTTATATCTTATAAAAAATATAGGACAATTCATTTATGTTGGATTTTACCAAATGTTTTCAGTAATATTATTTAATCATAATCTTTAATTATTAGCAAAACCATTATATGATACCACCTATATAAATGTATAATTATAATACATAAATATTTAATCTTTTTAGGATGATATTCATCAAATAACATTATGTTCCTCAAAAAAATAGTATTTTATTTTCATTAGAGATTAGAGAATTAATCTTATTATTTCAGAAAAAAATCAATGTTTCCCGCATAGAGAAATTTGTTTTTACAGCTTTCTTAAAACTCTTCATCTTAACTCAGGGAATAAAATATATAATAAATGGTAAGCTCACATGCTCATCATGTGTAAACATAAGAGAATTTAATCAATGGTCGAAATGGGAATTAAAAATGTATTAGGGAATGGGGTCATGGTGGTAAATTACTATGTTCATACATAATAAATCATATATGATACAAAAATATATGGTATAATAAACTTTCATTATGTAAGACCATATTATAAAATAAAAAATCATTGATAATAAGTAACATTCAATTATAACATGAAATATGATTTTGAATAAGGAAAAAATATAATTAAAAAATTATGTACACGTAAAAAAAGGAATCGGTTCAGTCATTATGTTATGGAAATGAAAGCATACCCTTATATAAGCTTATTTATATGGAACCATATCCATTCATAATCATATAAATATGAATACTGGTTTTATTCAAAATCTTATGTATATGAAAATGAGGTCTATATGAAATCATATATTCATTAATGAAATAATGTGAATAAAATTATAAAGATGAAATAAGGATTACGTATACAATATTTATCTCCCATGTTTTCAAATTTACATGATTTTTGGGCTAAAATAGACCCAAAAATCACCTAATCATACTCCATTCATATGAAATCTAAATGATAACGAAAAAAGTTAATATTTCATCATAACATAACCCTTGTAAAAATATGGGTTTCATAAAATTATCATCATCATCAAAACAAACCATCTTGAGAATAAAAACTTATTTTATCATATATTCATATCTCTTGTGAAATATATGTAAATTAATGTTTTTTATTATTAGGTGAAATTCTTTTAAAATATCACATGAAATATTTTATGATGAATAAACCGTTTTCAATTTGAAAAAAATATTTTAAATCAAAATATTTTAGAAATACTAACTAAAAAATTTTATATGAAAATAAAAACTAAAATTTTTAAATTATGATAAAAATTATTGAATATAATTGATGTTTGGTGATTCCATTCATGTTGTATACATTAAAACCACAATTCCTTTCATATTTTCTGTAAAAATTCAATATGAACTCATTCATAAAATGAAAATAAAACTCTTCTGAGATATTTTTATAAAAAATTAAAAAATCTAAACAAAATAATCTATAGATTCATTATATAATATTAAATAAATATTTAAAATATTTTAGTGAAAACAATTTAATGGATTTCAATGATTCTTTAATAAAGGCGTTATAATGTATATTTTTCAAAAGAAGAAATTTTCTCACTTAATTTTTTAACCAGAGAGAAAAATGGTAATATTACATGAAACATAAATGTATTACCAATGGAAAAAATATTAATTGGTATTTAATATAAAAGGAATATGTAATTTCTCAATTAAATTATTAATATTTATAGTATTGATTAAAATGAAATTGAAAAACATCCCATACAACATTGGTGACATTAGAATCAAAAACCTCATGAGGAGATAACATTAGATATATATTTATATTTATATAATTTTAAATATAATATTAATATAAAACATTTTTATATTTTATATATAGTAAGTTAAATAAACTACTGGGGAATATGGCTTAATTTTCACTAAAATAATTGTGAGACAAAAATTCATTACCATAAGTCTCACTTGATTCATATAAATTATAATATAATTTTTAATTAATATAAATTATTTATATTTAATTAATATAAATATTTATGTACTTATTATATCATATATTGTCTAATAATTACATTTAAACACCCATTTATGAAAAATATTTATTAAAATCATTGTTTCTGGGTGTTAACTACTATGTTTTTTCATTAGAATTTAAAATCATTACTTTCAGTGCTTGTACATTGATCAGGGTTGAATCATCAATAGAATGATAATAATCATATAATCATCATTTATTATCATTATGTATATATATATATTTATATTCATCAAAAAATAAAAGATAGTGAAATGTAAATTACATCTTCATGAAGACTGAAGACCAAACATACATATAAATATTATTTTCAAATTTCTATTGATAAATATAAAATTGAAGATAATAATACACCTATTACAAAAAATTATTGTATGATATATAAAAAAAATTCATTAAATTTATGTTTATTACCACTAATTTAAAGTGTACTTGAAGAGATAATCACATCACATTGTGGAGGTGGTTGTCTACAAATACATAAGGGATGTTATCCTTTCCGAACGGATTATTAGGTAACATGTTCTAATGAATTTCATAATTTAAGAAGAATAATTATTTAATAAAATTAAATTATCAATATAATAACAATCATAATATCTATCCATTAAATATTTTGATGAAAAAATAATTAAATCACTACATGGGGGTTGTAGTCCACAAGTAAACACAATCGATGCATTCACATTCCAGGTGGTGAAATAAAGTGTAGATATTAGTGTATAAATAATCATAATTACATATTAGTATATTTAGGTTACCTAGGTTATTGTAATATGATTAATACTTTATATCTATTATAGGTAAAAGATGAAATAAATTTTAAGAGTCTGGGTATGATGATTATATTCTCTTTTATATTTCATGTTTTGATAATTTCGTAAGGAAATACAGAATGGTCATTTAAAAATAAAAATAAAAAATTAAATTATAGGAATTTTTCGAATATAATATTTTTTGGTTTGGTTTCTATTTAAGTCTAAATGGGTGTGATAAATATATTAGAAGAAGAGCCCTTTTAAAATTGAGGATTGAGGCACTCTGATTATTACATAAAATACTAAATTAAGCTAAATTCAGTTTCACTTATAAGTTGATATAAATTGATATATTTAGAATATGTAAAAATTAGGATTTGAAATTATCTCATAAAATATAAATTTACATGTTTAGGTGATGTTTTCAAAATTATGTCTATGTTTTAACCCCACATTACAGAAATTTACGAATATGACAATATCATTACTTTTGCATTTTTTTGGGTCATAAATGTTACCATAAAAAAATTTACAAATAAATGGACATTGAATGATATTTTCATCCACATACCATTAAAATATCTAAAAATAAAATATTTATGAATTTTATTTAATCTAATAAATCATATTTATTATGAAATATTATTAATGTCATTTTTGGAAATATATCAAATATTATAATATAATATATTTCTAAATCATGTAAAATTGTAACAAAAGAATCATGTATTCGAATATATGTACGAAAGTTCCTTTATTAAATAATAAAATTAATTTTCCATGGGTGTATATTCCATTTAACAACTTATCATTGGGTCTAGAGGCATCGTTTTAAAATGATAACCTTTATCATGGTAATGAATTTTGTAAATAAATAAGGATACAATTTTATATATAAGTTAAATGTTTTCACAACAATGGAATATTTATTAAATTTTATACTCATTTTAACATACTTAACCTCATTTTATATTTATATTTTTATAAATAAAAAAATAAAATATAATTTTTCTTGAATTATTTTTAATGATTTTTTGTCATGATTCTTTGATATTATATTAAATTCATTAATATAGTTACCTAATTAGAATATAATTATTTCAAATATCATTAATAATACATATTTATCAAAATATTTAATGAAACCAATCATCAATGTTTTATTACATTAAATATTTCTAAAATCAAATATTTTCTTTTTATATTAATTGTTTAAATTTTCAACTAGTAATGCATATAAATTTAACATAATTATTCAATGACTAAATTATAAAAATTAATTACCATGCTAAAATTTTGTAATTCAAAATTACAATATATATTTATTACCCAACATATAAATTTTTGATAATTCTGATAAATTTTTTGAGATATTAAGTTCAAAGGCATGACATTTAGTATTCATTGTTTTATTAAAATAATATAAAGATGATAATCAATGTAAAATTGAATAAATTGGAAATTTATATGAGCCTTGTACGGATATGTCCGATGTAAAATAATAAAATAGGATAAATGATTCTATTAGATAAATTTTAGATTCTATCCCAAATTTTTTAACCATTTTTAAATGTTTCACTATTACTATAGTGAAAAATATTTAAAAATGTTTTCATTTATAATGAAAAAAATAAAAGTGTCATATTTATCAAGTTTTATACACCCCAGTGAATGTATAGAATCCATTTTCCATGGTTCAATTCAAATTTTTGTATTTTTTAAAAAACAATTATACCCTCAAAACGTAATGAAAATAATTTATTCAAAAAAATGTTTTATGATGTATGTATTATTTATATAAATAAATATTTCTAAAATTAATTTCAATGACATTTATTTGATTATTAGTATTATAGATAAATTGATTTTAATTTTAAAAGTAGTTACAAATTTAAATTTTTAAATCAACTAATCGAAAAGAAATTTCAAAAAAAACAATTGTATTTTAACTGTTCCTAAAAAATAAATAATATCATTAATTATTAATAAATCAATAAAATCTAATTTTTGAATGATTATTTCAAACACAATGTTCCTTTATTAAATTCAATTTATAAAATTTAATGTAGTTATTTATAATTTCACCAATCATAATGTGATAAAAAATAACTATTGAAGAAAATGAATTTTTTATGGGTAAGGGGAAATAAATAAAATTGAATAGTTATTTAATATTAATAAACTAGTGTAACTGTATTTAGTTTAAATTATATACATATATTAAATATATTTGTTCCTCGTATTTGTACCTTCCAATTCAATAGTTCAATCACATTAAAATAATTTTTTTAATACTTTTCAATTACATTAAAGCTTACTGTTGCATGTTAAGAGAGGTATCGAGATTATTAATAGTTCATTCAAATTGTTTCAGTATGTTAAAGTATTTTAGTTAAAAATAATTGTATGTATAACACTATATTAAGGAGCTATTAAGAGAAATTGAAAATGAATTATAACCATGAGTCAAGACATGCCATGAATTTATTTTTACTCACATATAACAACATTAATTAAAGCATTAAATTTATTATGATTATTTTATTGGATTATTAAATTTCATTAGTTTTTTTTTCAAAATTTTATTTAATTAAATTACCATTTAAATACATATTTGGTATTTTAAGTATGATATTTTCAAAATTTCCAAATGAATTTGTTATGTTGCCGACGGTCAAGAAAACATTTATTCCACAAACTCGAGAATAATAATAACGACAAAGTTACATTCATATTCATTAATGTTTTTTGTATATCCAATTATAAAATATGCTATTAAAAAATTCAATATTTTATAATCATGGTGAAAGACAATTGTGAATATTCATGAGTTACATTTCTATTTTTCACTGATGAAAAAATATAGAAGGAAATTATAATTTTACCCTTAGGGAATAATTATTACATCATTAATATCATATCACCACTTTAAATTATTTATATATATCATAATTGTGTTTCATTGATGATAATAAATTCACTCCATGTTTTCTAAGTGTTAATACTTCAATACACATGGGTGATTATTTTATTTTCCAATGGATGGAATGGTAAAAATATATATGATATATTATGTTTCCAGAATGAAAATTATTTCATTAATTTCATATATATATATATATATATATATCAATAATTATACCAATCCATAAAATGAATTGACAAAATATTATTTACATCGTTTCATGATGTGGATATACTCTATAAAGTAGAATGTTGGTTTAATTGCCAATTTGATTGTAGAATGAGATGTAAACAAATTTGGGTATCACTTTAGATCCTGAATTGAGTCAATTCATCATGCGGTGGTCATGGATCATAAAAATGATAGAATAATTGTAATATTCATCCAAATGGTAGAACATTTTTATATTGTTTCATATATACATTTAGATTTCTAATTTCAGTGTTTTAAAAACATTATTTTTATCAATAGAACCCTTTTTGGGTTTATCCAATGATTTTGATGGGAAATGGAGTGTTAATGCTATTATGGGGGTTCCACAATTAGATGTACATTTGATAGGCTGAGTAATAAAGGGACACTATCCATTTGTACATCATGTTTGAGGAATATGTTATCATAGAAGTAAAAAATGGGTTTAGATTATTCATGTTCTGTTCTACGATTCGACTGTGTAGACGATTAAGTTGTGAAATATCCCTTGTAGGGAATGATGTTCATTTAAATTACATGGGTAGGACCATTGTGGATTTCACACAATTTAAGAGTACATAGAAAAGTAATGTACATGGACATGGCCTCTAATGTATGATTCCAAGTACACCGTTTAGGATACGTGTAATTTGTCTGATGAACATTCCATGTACATTGGATTTAACCTGCCATGTCTAGGTGATGTACGTATCCAGGTTGGTATATGAGGGTACACTCTATGTGATAAGATAGACACACCAAATACTCCACATTTTCTACACATCTATGGGTTATTATATTTTTTAGTTCAATACACTATGGAGTCATATTTTTACACACGATTATTCCATTCTGTGGATCATTCAATATAGACTTTTGGGGTAACACCCTTGGGTGATTATAGTAATCTTAGGTGGTGTTTCAAGAAATTTAAAAAATTAAGAGTTTCTTCCCCTACTATGTTAATCAATTTGTATCCTAATATTGAACCCATTCATTGAGGTGGTCGATAGGCCAACTCTAATGATCAATTATTGTGATTCATTCCCATTGAAGATTACTCCATCATGAGATGTTCCCTTTGGGAAAAAGAGTCTGTGAGATTATTTGGTACTGAAGATTAACCATAGGATGCATCTTGTTACATTTTAATCTACATCATCCTATTTAGAATTCTTCTATCTGATCTCAGTTTTTGGGGGTCCCTTTGGTGATTCCTTTTCTAAAAAAATATTCTTTATCATCTAATTGATTTAATAAATTTATATTAAATAATGAGAAATAACAAATCACTATAAGAGAAATGTACTACCAAATACATTTTATTTCCTAAATAAATATGTATATAAAAATAAATTTTCATTTAATGAAGTTTCATTTATTGATTTTTCATTGTTAATTTCCTATTATTGATATATTCAACATGTTTGGGTTCACTAAAATTCTATTTATCGGTGGCATTGTGATACTATTTAATTAATTTTATGCCATTTGTATAAAAATTATAAATATAATATGTGTATTTTCCTTCATTAATGTTTATTTAAATATGAAGTCACATAATATCCTTTTATAAAACAAATTTACCAATTTTTTCATGTTTTTATTTTTATGGAATTATTAATGATTTTTATTGTGACTCCATTATAAAATTATATAAAACCTAATTTCTTCTCATTGGTTTTTAGTGTATGTTCAAATGATTGAATCTTATGAAACATATTATTAAAAAATATGATGATTGTGGTCCTATATCTTCTCAAATTCAATGGTAAATTTTTTCTTATATCATGATATAATATTATTTGACCCATCTCTAATATTCCCAAAAAAATAAATGGTGATCATTCATAGATATAGTCACAAAAAATAAAGCAGGATCCTTCGTAGATTTAATCACATACTATATGGTGGACCTTCATTGATATAATCATGATATAATTGAACTTTTATTTTATTTCAGTTTAATAATCATATAATTATTATTATGAACATGTAATTATATCATGGATCTTGTTTATTGAATTATATTTCAACAGTCACATGATTCATTTATTATGTTATGTGATGTTCTAATCCTGAAACCATTTTTTTACTAATATTTTTTTTATTATAAATATTTTTTATATTCATATACTCATGATAATATAACCTATGATCACTTATTGATATATTTTATTTTTAAACATACCAAGAGTCTGATCTCACCCATTTATTAGGTTTCTATTTACCTAGGTTATGATTAAAAGTAATATGTGTGATGTATCTAGAATTGTATCATGTGTATAGATTATTTGGAATATGTTAATTTCCAATAATGGGTATTTTATATGTTTAAATACAAGGATAAATGAGCTTAAAATTATAAATACATGTGTTTTTAGTTAATGTTTTTTCCGAAGAATTTAAACGTGTCAACCTACAATTTCATGCGAATTTATTTTAATGCCATATATTATATATGTTTATTCAATTGATATTGTCACATACATGGGGAATAAAAATATTATAGAGTGAAATATGAATTCATGGAATAAAAACCTCCAAATCGCAATCACCAAAACAAGAATAATAGTCTACACCATGGAATTTTAATCATTCCCATAGAGAGTTTTCTTTTTTATGTATTTATATCACGACCCATCCTCGGGTCCCGTGTCGTGACTACCCCAAGCCCGCCTTCCATAGGCCAGGGGTAGGAGACTAGCACCAACGGTGTAAATCCAGATAAAAAGGGAAGGCATTGCATTTATGAAATGTAAACACACACACACACCCAGAGTACAAGAAGGAGAAAACACTAAGTAAAGCTGAAAACAAAAGTAGTACTGAAAGTAAGGGGCCGGAAATACAAGTCCAACTGTAAAGTACAAGGAAAAAGACAAAAAAAACTTGAAGGTGACAATAACCCCCTGGATCATCCACCAGGAATCCTACCTGATGGGTAGGTATAGATAGCGGAGCTCATAGATCATCCACTACGGATCCTACCTGAAGGGTAAGTACAGATAGCCTCCTCATCGCCCTCATCTGTGAACCTCCTTAGGGTACTGACACATCGTAAGGACCAACTCTGGGTACCAACTCGTCGTGATTTCCACCTACAGGTGTCATCCAATCCTCATATAGTTGGCCTCCTTCAGCCATGTCCGTCATCTGCATCCAACACAATGAGGTGCGGGCATAACCCGTGAAGGGGTGAGTATAACGATACTCAGTAGGGACCCCGAGGCCCTCAAGGTCTCACCTAATCCAACAAGGATAACCAAAAAGAAGGATCTCCACAAATAACCCTGACAAAGGTATATGCCCATACATATACCTATGTTATCAAGTAACCCATGTCAATCATGAGGAAAACAGAATGGTCATTGACTCAACTCAAACTAGGATTATTATTCATAATGACAAGAACATAGCTACTGGAGCACTCCTCCTCGGTCGAGCATAGTAGTCCTGTTATGACTCTGAGATGCTACTCACTAACCTTAGACTGCTGATGTACTCCAGCACAGTCGAGTACCGTGGGTCTTCCACCCCAACAAAACAGTGCTCCCTACTATGGGTCTACCGCCCCAACACAGTAGCACTCCCCCTTCTAGCTTACATAGGTACTCCTCCTGTCAAGTACAGCAGGTCTTCCACCCCAAAACAGTACTTCTCCCAGCCATGGGTCCGCCGCCCCTACACATTAGCGCTCCCCACTAGGCTAGTCTAGTCACTCTGGAATGAATCGGACAAGAATTCATCAGGTCTCAGCCACCTACAAGGTCACCATACTCCGTATGCTCGTCTCTGGGAGGATACAATACATAAGCTACTTGTTGACACCCCATGTGTCCTGAAGTACCATGAGGATGTATCTCAAAGAACCTCCTCATTATAGGGGTCTTAACGCAACAAACAACGTGTCAATCAGACTCCTGATATGTGAGTAATTATCATTTCTGTTCCGGGGGGCCGGTTGGTTTCATGTACCAACCAACCAGACCGTACTCCAACTGCATCCAATCCTCATGTGGAGTATGCAAACAGAATAGTATCATCATAAGTAATCCAAAGTAGTCAATGGTACATCAATCTGACATCTGGTCCTTAAGTTGTAAGTGTTTCTACTCCAAGGGCCCGGTTGGAATTACGCTTGTTCTAAACCCAGCTATTTTCCAAAGATGTCTAAAACTCACTCAGAGTAATGAAATAGTACTTCCTCCTCGTGAGGGTCCCAGTGCCGCAGAAGGCACGTCGATTCGATGCACAATCTTCATGTTATTCAAGTTTAAGATAAATTGGGAAAGTTCTATTAGACCTGATGAATGGCAGGTCAGGTCGAATCAGTTTTGGCAGGTCCGACATGGCAAAGGGTCGGATCGGCCCATTGAGCCGCACAGCCTAGCCCAACCCCGCTAGGTGAGGCATGACCATGCTATCTCGTCCACCCGATCACGCGGTCTGAGAGGCGAGGCCGCTCGGCTGTCCGAACCGGTGGCTCCACACTTTCCAAACCGGCCGGTTTGGCCGTCCAGCCATCTGGCACAAGCGGCATGCACGGTGGCCCGAGTCTCCTTCTGTGCGGCGCCCTCCTAGAGCCCCAGCTTCCTCTGTAATGGCCTATGCTAGCCGTAGTTCCGCATCCCTGGCACGGTGCTACGACACCGTGTTTACTCCGTCGCGGCTTTCTTGGCTGTGGCTTTTCTTAGCGTGTGCGACCGCGGCACTTGCGCCACCAGCCTCTTTCATGTTTCACCTCAGATCGCCCATTCAATAAATAAAAAGGATCAAACGGAGGGTCATAGGGCAGTGTTTGTTCGGCCCATTCCCTCCACATTATGCAATAGAAAAAGGATGGAAAATCAAGATGTACAACAACAAAGGAAGCACAATTTTAATCCATTAAAATTGAACATGATTCCCCTACCACGAATATGGTTCGTTCATCGTAGATGTGGAAATTGTTTTCACTCCATCAACATCGGGAAAGAACCGTCATCGTTGGAGAGTTCCCCACAATTATATTTCCAATCTTGATGCGGAGGTAGAAAATGAAGCGCGTCGTTGATCTTCGTGGAACTGGCATTCTTCGTTGAAGAGGCATCGTTCTCTTCTTCTTCACACAAGAGTTGTCTCAAAAACTCAAGAACTTCACCAATGTTACTCCTCACACCAGAAGATCCAACTCAAAATAATATCTCATGATATAAATTATATTCACACCATAATGATTTTAAAATTCAATATCAAACCACTTAATTAATTAAATGATGTGACTCATCTCATTAATTAAGGAATGTTGGCAGGAATTAATGGTGGAAGGGAAAGGTGAAGAGTTACACAAAATTGGGAGAGTTGTCAACATTAACATTGGAGTTTAATGGAGGGGTTTAAGTGGTTTAAAGAGTTTAGGGGAAGGTGAAAGGTTGGGGCTCGTTTGGGCCCCACTATTCAATTATCCACACATGGGAAGATGGGGGGGTGTAGGCCCCACAAACAACTTCCCATGGGAGTAATTAACCTTCTTAAATATAGGATAAAATTTTACTAATAATTTTATTTACTTCTTTAATTAAACCCCAATAAATAACTTCTCCTTCCATGAAAACACGACTATGGTAAATCTCCCCTTAAGAAATTATCGGCGCTGCAAGTTCAACGGTGCCCTCATATTTTAATTCCAAGCACTAGTTAAAATGATAGAAAACCCCGCTTGTTCGTTAATAAAAGTTCCCGATCTAAACATCATAAATTGATGTCGGGAACACCGGGCCTTGGAATCAAGTCCTGTTAAAAGCTACATACTCATAAAATTCCAATGAAATTAAGAAAAAAATTTCCTTGAAATTTTTAGATCGTTAAATTACGCCCACCTGAAGGATTTACGTCCCCGTAAAGCTATAACCCAGTCTAGGGAAACTAAATAAGGTACCGAGCACGAATCTGAGACTCACGCTCCCATGTTCTCTTCTAGAGGTTTCATGTGCTGCCAGTGAAAGAGAAAAAGAGAAATCGACCATCCATGTAGGACCCACTCCTGTCAATCCTAAACCTCTTCAGGAACCCCGTGAAAGTTGCCCCGTCATCGATGTCCAGCTCATAGTGGTCGATGATGATGGTTAGGTCATGCACACATCTCCTCGGCTGAGATATGTGGATGACGTTGTGTACCCGGTGCAACTGAGGTGGAATGGCCATAGGGTAAGCCACCTTTCCTACCCTACCGAGGACTTGGAAAGGTCCAATGAAACCTATAGATAACTTGCTGACTCATCCAAATCACCAAAGACCTCGTCGAGGTGAGACCCGTAGGAAGATGTGGTCACCATCCTCGATCTCCAGTGGTCTCTATCTCCTATCAGCATAAGACTTATGTCTACTCTATGCAGACTTCATCCACTCCTAGATGATCTCCACCTTCTCTATTTTATCTTGAACCGTCTCGGTTTCTACACGTGTAGATTCCAACACTATGAACAAGTGATATTTGAAATGTGCCCAGTTGATGTCTCGCCATGCCTAACAGTTGAAATCCTGATCCCCTACTAAGTGAATCTGATACAACGTTCCCCCTCCCAAGATTATTGACTATCACAAAGTCATACTCCTAGAGGAACTCAATCCATTTCCACTATCTCATGTTCAGATCCTTCAGAGAGAATATACACCTGAGACTATTGAGTTGGAGAGAACCGTAAACTGTTCGCTCAAAGAACAATGGGTGTGACTATCCAATTATAAGAACTCATATATTCTCTTCTTAATCTACGTTCTACAAGAGCTGCTGAGATTTATCCTCTGCCGAAAAGAGAAAACCGGTCTCATCCCCTGGATGAACCATGTCATTTTCTTAATACAGTCGATACTGGCATGAATGATAGTAATTCATGTCATGGATGACATCATAAGGCCTCAGCGCTACTACTAAGCGATCCAACCGTTACTCTTACCTCATTGGGTTGAGTCACACTGTCAGCATCAGTGTGTGGTTACTGGGTCATCTTCAGTAGAAATATCAAAAAGTGAGTGTCAATTCAACTGTTTAAACTGGAACCTCTTAATATACAAAAAATTAAGGAAAACAAATGCCACAAAGATAAGTTTCTTTTACTACTTAAAGTCAAAGTAAAAAAGACACATAACAACAACAAACAACAACAACATGGAACTAGAAGCACCATGAACAAAAACCTCCATGCCTTGAACTAGCCTTGCTCCTAGGCACCTGCTTCCGGAGTCCCATAGTCATATTCTTCAGCTACCTAAATCTATGCTCTCCCATATCCACTAGTTCCCCACAGTCGGCGTGGACCCCTGGTGGTGGTGGTGGTGACACCTCGAAGCATCGTACACCACTGGTTGTACGACCAGCTCCTTTTCCCCAGTCTGGTAGGTTCCTCTACTACCTACTTCTCATTTTCTGGACAGGTCAGGTAGTCTCGATCCAAGTGACTCGGCTTGCCTTATGCATAGAAATTCCTACTCCTCGCATGGCTAGCTCTGTTTCACGTGCCTCACACAACAGAACCTGTATCCTGAGGTCGCCAACCTATCAGCTTAGTCCTTATGATCTTATGTGTCATCTATCTACTGCTGGCTAAAGAAGACTCCACTATGGTTGGAAAACCCTATGGCAAGGGAAGCTGCTTCTGATCACGCTAAGAGTGTAGAGTCGCTGGTATAAACTCCACCCTAGAAAAAATCTCGATGTTTTCCTAGGTGAAGGTCATCTCGTCGCAAGACTGGAGCATATGGCTCCACAACCTCTCAGCTACTCCCTAGAACAGAGTAACAGCTATGTACACCATCAAGTCAGTGGGTGTCCAAGCTGTGTGGAAAGCACGTGCAACAAACTCCATCCAATTCCCCGCCATCTGAAAATATGACTCGCCTAGAAACGGCAGAGGCCTCTGTCGTTGGAACTCTTGTAACGCGCTTAAGTGGTGTACACTCTCTCCTGGTGTCTCAACTATAAGAGGGCCCTATATTGAGGCCTCACTACAGGGTGGGCTATCATCGTGCTCTCCACTCGGTACCCACACTGACTGACTGGGTGAAGATATCATGAAAGAAACAGTTGTGACATAGTCAAAAGACGATAATTGGTGAGCTAACATGATTTGTGTTGATTTAAAATAAAACATTTGATAACGCACACACAATCAGTGTTTTCGTGCACTGAGCTAGAAATCAGAAGCAAGGGTCCTAGTGTATGTATATGTCATCCCCCCACACCAACATTGGACTCCCTGAACTGAAGGCCACACTTAGTACCCTTAACACTATTGCATCACAGAAAAGAAAAATTGGATTCCTATGTTCTGTGGTAGAACCGACTCCTTTGATACCAATTTGTCACAACCCGTCCTCGGGGCCCGTGTCGTGGCTACCCCAAGCCTGCATTCCATAGGCCAGGGGCTAGCGACTAGAAACAAAGGCGTAAATCCCAATAAAAATGGAAGGCATTGCCTTTATGAAAAGGTAAACAAACACACACAACCAGAGTACAAGTGGAAGAAATCACTATGAAAAATTGAAAACAAAATTAGTGATATATGTAAGGGTCCTGAAATACAAGCCCAACTGTAAAGTACAATCTAAAAGACTAAATAGCTGGATGGAGACAAGCAGCTCCTAGATCATAGACCATGGATCATACCTGAAGGGTAGGTAAAGATAGCGCAACTCCTCGACCATCCACCATGGATCCTACCTAAAGGGTAGGTACAGATAGCCTCCTCAACGCCCTCGCCCGTCAACCTCCTCTGGGTACCGACACATCTTGAGGTACACCTCTGGGTATCGACTCATCCTGGGGTCCACCTTCATGTGTCATCCAGTCCTCATACACTCGGCCTCCATCAGCACTATCCGTAGTCTACATCCAACACAATGAGGTGTGGGCATAGCCCGTGCAGGGGTGAATATAAGGATACATAGTAGGGACCCCGAGACCCTCATGGTCTCACTAAATCCAACAAGGATAATCACAAAGAAGGATATCCACAGATAACCCTTACTTAGGTAAATGACAATACATATACATAAGTTATCACGTAACCCATCTCAATCATGAGGAAAACACAAAGGTCATTGACTCAGAACAAACCAGGATTTTAATCCACGATGAAAAAAACATGGGTGGTAAAGAAATCATCCTCTATCGAGCATCGTAGTCCTATCACGGCCTCGAGGTGCTACTCACTATCCTTAGACGGGTGAGGTACTCCTCCACTGTGGAGTACCGTTTTTCTGCCACCCCAACACAGTAGTGCTCCCAGCCATGGGTCTACCTCCGCAACACAGTAACTCACCCCTACTAGCCAACAGAGGTACTCATCCTATCGAGTACCACAAGTCTACCACCCTGACACAGTAGTGCTCCCCCCCATGGGTCCGCTTACCCTACACAGTATCTCTCCCTAATGGGCTAGTCTAGTCAGTTTGAAATGAATCAGACAAGCAGTCATCAGGTCTCAGCCAGCTACAAGTTCACCGTACTCTGTATGCTCGTCTAAGAGAGGATCCACTCCATGAGATACATGTTGACACTCCATAGGTCATGAAGTCCCACGATGAAGTATCTCAAAGGACCTCCTTATCATAGGGGTCTTAACTCAATAGACGGCATGTCAATCGGACGCTCGGTCTGTGAGTTATTAGCATTTCCGCTTCGGGGGCCCGATTGGTTTCGTGTACGAAGCAATCCAACTGTACTCCAACATCATCCGAACATCAAGTGGATTATTCCAAAATAACCATCTCATCAAGAGGAATCCAACTTATTTTAGATTACGTCAATCAGATGTCTGACCATTATGTTGTATGTGTTTCTGCTATGAGGTCCCGGTGGAAATTACACTCGTTCTAAACCCGGTCATTTTCCAAAGTCTTCCAAAACTCACTTAGAGTAACACAAAAGGACAAACTCTTCACGTGGGTCCTAGTTCCATAGATGGTGCATCGATTGGACACGCGGTATTCATGTTATTTATGTTTATGTGAAAATAGGTCTGGTCCGTTAGACCTGATGGCTGACGGGTTAGGTCGACTCTGTTTTGGCGAGTCTGGCCCATCAAAGGGGTAGGACTGGCCCGATGAGTCACATGGCCTGGCCCGAGGGGTGCGTCCCAAACTGAAGTGATGCGGCGCAGCCCGGATGGGCGCACGGCCTGGTTGGCTCGGCTAGCCGGCCGAGCAGTCTGAGGGGCGTGGCCCCTCGGCTGTCCGAACTGGAGGCACCAAGCGTCGCCGCCCTTACCAAACCGGCTGGCCTTCTAGCACATGTGTCCCACACAGTGGTCCTAGGCTCTTCCTGCATGGTTCCCTCCTGGTGCTGTAGATTTTATCCACCCGGCCAGCCAATGGGCTGGCTGGTCCTTCCGCCGAAGCGTCCCGTAAAGCGAGCCACGGTTCTCGCTGCACAACCAGTGCAATGACGATGGCTTCCTCCGCCGCTGCCGACACTGGCCGCGGTTCCACATCCCAGGCACAGAACGACATCCCCATGCATCATTCGAAACAGCGTTCTTGGCCGCGGATTTTCATAACATGTGTGATAATTTCCCTTACGCCGCCAGCCTCTTCCGTGTTCCACCTCCGATCGGCAATTCCATCAATAAACAGGATCAAACAGTGGGATGTCGGGCCGTTTTTTTGGGCCTGCGCCCTTCGCTTTAAGTGATAGAAAAAGGTTAGACATGAAATATGTTCAAAAAAAATGATGCATAATTTTAATCCATTAAAATTGAACTTGATTCCCCTACCTAGAATATGGTTCATTCGTCGTAGATGCATAAAGTGTTGTTGCCCCGTCAATGTCGGGAAAGAACCATCGTCATTTTTGAGTTCCCCAAAATTATATTTCCTCCCTTGATGCGGATGTAAAAAGGAAGTGCGTCGTCAATCTTCGTGGAACCGGTGTTCTTCGTTGAAGAGCTGTCATGCTCTTCTTCTTTACACAAGAGTTCTCTCAAAAACTAAATAACTTCACCAATGTTTCTCCACACACACAAAGCTAAAACTGAAAATAATATGTCATGATATTATTATTATTCACACCACAAAGATTTTAATATTCAAAATCAAATCACTTAATTAATTAATTGAAGTGACTCATCTCATTAATTATGTCATGTTGGGAAGAATTAATGGTGGAAGGGAATGGTGAAGAGTTACACAAATTTGGGAGAGTTGTCAACATTAACATGGGAGTTTAATGGTGGGTTTTAAAAGGGTTATGGATTTTAGGGGAAGGTGCATGGTTGGGGGAAGTGTGGGCCACACCATTCAATTATCCACACATGGAAAGTTGGGTGGGTGTGGGCCCCACCAAAAATATCCCATGGGAGTAATTAACCTCCTCAAATATAGAATAAAGTTGTACAATCAATTTTTTTACTTCTTTAATTAAAACCCAATAAATAAATTCTCCTCCCATGCAAACGTGCCTATGGTAAAGGTCCCCTTAAGATATTATCGGCATTGTGTGTTCATCAGTGCCCTTAGATATCAATTCCGAGCACTAGTTTGAAAGATAGAAAAACCTGCTCATTTGTTTACTGAATGTACCCGAGCTAAACATTGAAAATTGATTCCAGAAAAACCGGGCCTCAGAATCGAGTGCCGTTAGAAACTATGTACTCGTAAAATTCCAAAGCAATTAAGAAAAAATATTCCTTTTAAATTTCAGGTACTTTATAATTTCTTTCACTTATATGATAATGTAACGATTGATAAACATTTTGTCATTGTAAATATATGTATTATTGTGTTAATATTAATTATCATATAAATCCAACCACTAATGGAGTGATAAATGTTAATACAAAGTGAAAACATCCACCATTTCATATATTTATGTCATATCCCAGTTATTATTTTTTACATTTACACAATTCTATATTCTTGATGAAATTATATATGGATAAGTTTTTGAATATTATTTTATATATATCCAAAAATCTATTACATCAAATATTTTGTGAAACTATATTCCACAACAAGAAAAGGTTGAAATATTCAAATATCTTAGTGGAAATCATTCATTATGCCCCCTTTATTATATGTACCACTTCCTATGATACCATCCTTCTGAATATGTTATATAGACATTGTATCCTTAGGATATGAACTATGATGCCATGAAGTTATTTCATTCTTAAATACAATACTTTTAAATCTCCATCAAAGTCCTTAAAACTCATTTATCTATATTTACCAATTCATAAGAAACCATAGAAAATAATTTATCAATAATGTTAATAAAAAATTACAAAATTAATCAATTGTTTTTGTTTATAATCCCCCCATTTTGGTATGATGAAAACTCATTCAAAATATATTCAACACATATTCATCCAAAAAACATATAACCAACAATCGAAAAATATTAAATCCTTTAACATTTCGAAAATTCATTAACTATTTACAAATAATTTATTATAACACCACAAAAGTTAAAATATTTTTTAGAAATTATAGTTAAATGAAAATTCACTCATGAATACATTCCATGGATCCTCATGTTCTTCCAAACATCTCTACAAATTTTATAATCTGGTATAAACATTCAATTACATATCCCCTTTAAAAACATTATCATGGAATATCTTTAACTATATAAACAATAAAAAATGATACTAATGATCCAAGTAAGTAATCATGTTTGTCTTATCCCATGAAACTCATTGAAAATATATCCCCATTTAAAAATAAACCATAACTAATATTCCATATAGTTTTATATGAGAGGGTTAATAATCCAAACATTTAATTTAGTTTAATCATTATACCATCCAAAAAAATTCTTATTTTTTTAGGGTGTTCATGTACCTTTTGGAAAACATATTTTTGAATATATATTTTTAGACACCACAAAAAATATCATGAACCTAATAAACATCCATGTGTAGTTCTTTATCATGATGTTTGAAACCAGATTCTTGCTGACAAGTATAGTAACACCATATTCTCCTATTGAGCCTTCTAATTGAGGAAATGATACATTATCTTGATGTAATTAATCATTGGGAGAAGGGAATGATATTTTCTAGTATTTAAAACACATGATTTATAACACCTTCTTGAAATAAGATATTTCATTTCAACAAAAATATATTCATTTCTTTTATTTATCAATATAAATTGAGTACATGCCTAGGTGGATAAAATACATATTTCTTATTTAATTTTTAACAAAATAATGTCTTCGTTATTTATCTACATGAAATAAGAAACCAACAATATAGAATGGTTTAACATTTTTAATATACAAATTGAAAACTGGAAAACTCAATGTCATATTGTGTCATTATTGAGTAAATAATGTATCAAATTATTTTCCTAAAATATTTTACACAAACCAGTTTTATATTATCTCTAGGTAGTTATCAGTGTTTTAATCCACCTAGAATTTCCCATTTTAAAATTAATGAGTATGTATTCAGATAAATTATATTGAGAAATAAATTTTCCTTATTTCCATGATCCACATATGATCTAATAAGAATTATTTACTCCCCAATCATGGAAATCTCAAACTATCAGCTCATGTAATCAGTAAATATGCATCATTTTGTTTTCAAATATTCTTTAAAAATAATGACATCCATATTAATGATGAATAAATTATGATAAACACTGCTTTGTCAGAATCAAAACTAACTCATGTATTAAACATGTCCAATATATAATTCTATTAATGATTTCTTTATAACGTACAATTATTTATTAAACATGAATAATTTTATCATATCATAATATATATGGAATCCATTTTAATTAAGGATATAAATTTTGGTAGCATGGTCTACATTACATAAAATAGACATCCAACTTGAACACAATGTTCTTTATTTTCACAAATATTTCCATGATATATTGAGTATTTACCAACCAGGATACATGGTTAAATGTTTTATCGATATTAGATACTTTGAATTAGTAATATATATAGAAAAAAATATAGGAATTGATCATATTTATCTTTCCATGTAAATTTAATATTTTGAACATCTCCATAGTTATGAGGTCATTTTTTTCTACTGACTTGAAAAAATTTCCCATATTTGATACTTATAAATTTGAATAGACTATTTATAAATTTATTTAACCCAATTATTTTTCCTAAGATCGTTAATCATATTAGGATCAACTTGATTTAATAGAAAATATTATTGTAGATTATTTATCCTATATATTTTGACTAGAGCTTTTATATAATTATTGATAATTAATTAATTAATTTCCACTCCACTAATTTGAAGCATTACCGGCACTAAAACATATTGAATCTATTTATTATTAGTTTTTTCCCAATCTATTTTACCCCCATTATCACTGTAATTTTTTCTCAATTAAAACTCACTTTAACCTATAATATGATAAAAATTTACTTTTAAAACTTCTCAATAGACTAATAATATACACATTTTTTCAACAATGACACATTGAATTTCAATTATTTTTGAAAGACTATTGTAATAGGTTTTTTAAAAATATTTTTAGATGAATATTTATGAAAATTTTCATAATCCAAATAAGCCTAAGACATACTATTCTTCACATTATAAATAATACACAACTTCAAAAAATTAAAATTATATTATTGATGAGTTTTTATAATACATCTTTTCATTGGGTATATAATCATAATACAGACATAAATTGTAATATTTAATATATATAATCATGTAAGAAATGCTTAATTCTATTAAAAAAATAATATAAATCTCAATGAGAATATCATATAGAGTACTATTTGATATCTGGTTCATTAAAAAAAATGTTTAATTGGTTATTCCTTATTTTAGAATCATGGTTCCTTTTCCCATGCGTCTTGATATATTATTCCATATTATTTTAAATGGATTTAATTCAATTATTAGATAGGAATTAATTTTAATGAACCAATTTTTCCTTGTAAATTTTTTCTAGATTATATGGAACATTACGACTCTGTGAATATTTACAGCTCGTGTTTCTGAGGCCCGGTGTGCCTGGAATGAATTTTTTAACTTTTTTCGGGTTAGTTTAGAAAATGTGTGAGCAGGTTTTTGTAAAATTTGAACCAGTGCATGGAATTGAAATCTGAGGGCACCATTGAACTTGTATCACCAATATTTTCTTCAAGAGACCATCACCTCTACCATAGTAGGTCAAGGGCTGAAGTTAGTTTTCCACTTTTTTGAGTAGGAATAGAAAAAAATAAGAATATTTAACCTTTTTATTTTTATTCTAAACTTATTTGTGGTTATGGTGGTGGGGACCACCTAAACTAAAAACTCCCAATTTGAATTCTATGTTGGGGACCACCTGACCTTTAAACTCCCCCTTTAAATGGAGGTAACTCTTGGAATCTCTCCACATTAATTATGCCACATAAATTAATTAAGTAATTATTCCAACTCCATATGTCCCAAAAAACTAAAATTGATAAAGATATTTTATTTGGGTTGGCTCCGCATTTTTCTGGGGAGGAATCTTTGGCGAATGGGAGTCATTGAGAGAGCTATTGGAGAAACTCATTCTCCAATGAGGAACACTCTCTCCAAATAAGAACACAATGTCCAATGAGGAATATCTTCAACGACAAGGAACCATCGTCCATCCTTCCCTCCCCACTGACGTCAAGAACCCTTAGAGGTAGGGGTGTGTTTTTGATTGATCATCATAAATTTTTCACTCACATTGAATCACCTCCTTTGATTCGGATTCTACCACTCTAATGCGAAGGGTACAGGCCAAACGAACATGGGCCGACCTCAAAAGAAAAAATTAGTGTATTTCTCGGTGTGTTCCTCACGATGGAGGGAGATGAAAACCGACTCTGGTGGGGCTCAGGAACGGTGGATGGCACTATGGACAGCCACTAAGATGGCGGCGGGGCAACCATGCCGCCAGAGAAGGGACGTGGGTCGTCGGATGTGGCGAAGCATGGTTGGAGGCCGGTGGATTTCGACCGCACATTAGGTGTGGTGATGAACATCCATGCCACCAAGAATGAAATGTATGTGGCTTTGTGTCGCGGTGGTAATAGGAGAGGAGCTAGACCAACCGGCCGCCATTGAATGCATGGCGTGCGACCGTGCCATCAGAGCAAGTGGTTGTAGCCTATCGAGCCGCGACAGATGTTTGAAGGCGGCTGACGTTCAGCGATCCACAGATGGGCGACACATTTTGCACCACTAATACAAGAAAGGGGTCAGCCATGTAGGCCTACCGAGCTATACCGAGCGGGACCCGTGTTGGGTCTCACGTGCTTCCTAGAGACGAGACAGCTTCGATCGATCATTTATTGAGAGCAGGGGGCACATGACTACCCTCGCATGAATCCTAGTTGGGCCGCCCAGTGTAGACCGGAATCCATGCATGGGCTGTTCCCAAACCTTGTTGGGCTGGGTTGACCCGAACTGGGTCGGTTCAGCCTAGGTCGGGACAGACTGGACCCAGACCAGTTTTGACAAAATATATTCTTTTATAATATCTTGTGTTATGAGAATCAATTTGATGAAAATTCTACAGCACCGGAATACTCAGAGCGAGATGGTAATTTTGGTATACCCCACATGAGTTTTGGTTAAATTTGGGGTATGGTCTGGTTGGATCGAGTCGAATCCAACAATGCCCTCGGGACTAAAAGGCTAACAACTTACAGACTGGGAATACATTTGACACAACACATGTTGCATTGAGAACCCTATGCCATGGCTGTCCTCTAGGATCCTTCTTTGTGGGACTACGTGGTAGATGGTGTATCGAACAGTGGTTTGAGGAGTAAACCCTCTCAGATACAAAAGTGCATTGTGCGGGAACTCTTTAGCTGGTTGTAACATGAGAATGTGATCCTGTGTGGGTATGGTGATTTTCTAGGATCATGTCTGGGTATGATAATGTACTTGGATCCAATGTGGGTCTGATGATGTACTAGTATCATGTGAGGGATTGATGATGTACTTGGATCATTTGTGAGTCGAATGATGTACTAGTATCATGTGTGGGTATGATGATGTATTGGATCCTCTTTGGGTCTGATTATATACTAGGATATTGTGTCGGTATGATGAAGTACTAGGATCTTGTGTGGGTCTGATGATGTACTAGGATATTGTGTTGAACTGATGATTTACTAGGATTATGTGTGTGGCTAATTATAATTTAGAATCCTATGGGAGTCTACCTTTTAACAGATTCAGATGATTCAGTAGTTATTTAATCATCTCTAATACTATACTAATGTTTTACATGGTGTGAGTTATGTATTTAACTTTTTGGTATTCTTCTATGTGGCATACCTGAGTGGTACTTATCTTTAAGATGTTACCTTTGTGGTATTCTTCTGTGTGTCATACCAATGTGGTACATACCTTCGTGGAAACATTCCCTTCTTGTAATTATTGTACATTGGATAAGGAGTTGGGACAAGTGTTTCCTCATGAATGAGATGGGTAATATTTGATAACATATGTATATGTATGGGAATATAGCTAAGAAGGGTTGTCACAGGTTTACATGATTTGTGGTTTATCCATTGTGGATTTTGTGAGATATTTAAGGTCTCATGTTACCTACTGAGTATCGTTATACTCACACCTACACAGGATTCACGTAGACCATGTTGTGTTTAGTGCAGAAGAAAGACAATGCTGATTGGGGTTGAGGGTACTATGACTGGACGGTTCCCAAAGGTGGACCATATATCATGTCTATACAAAGAGGATACGGGTAGACGTGGAGTGCTGAGGAGACAATATTTACATTCCATTCATGTAGGAACCTCGGAATACGACCCAGCAGCTGTCTTTCTCATTATTTTGTTTTATTGTATTTCCAGTTCTACTTGTACCTTTTCTATTGGTGTTTTATTCCCTCCCCTCTTACATTAATCACTCATTTTGTTATACAGTTTACAAGTGTTAATATCTTGTTTTGTTATCATTTGAGTGTGTTTATAGGATATAATCGCAACACCATTCATGTTTCGGGGATTCTCCTTTCTATTCTAGTCTCTAGCCCCTTTCCTATGGAATTCGGGCTTCGAGTAGTCATGACATGGGTCTCGGGGGATGGGGTGTGAAAAATTTATTTTAATGGATTCTGTTCTACTATAAAACATTGGAATCTAAAATTTTTAATGTCAATAGTGTTATGTTTAGTGACTGTGTTTATCATTTTAGGGTATCTAGTGTTGGTGCGACGGCTGACGTATCCATACACCAGAACCCTGACTTCTGATTTTTGACTTAGTGCACGGAAACATTAATTTTGTGTGTTTATAGAAATGTTATCATTGAAATCAATTATGAGTGAGCTCTCCAGGTATAACTTAATAATGGTGGAACACATGTTTCTTTTTAGGATGCCTATATACAGATAGCCAAGCTAGGGTTTTGGGTATAGTATGCATTGATAGCTCACCAAGAAATGAGGCCTTGTTATAGGGCCCTCTTCTAGTTGACGCACCATTGGAGGCACCAGCTATACCATTACCCGTTGGGCCACTGATGCCACCAGCCCCAGATGTAGGGAGTGCATGCCCCTTAAGTGCATTGCAAGAGTTCCAATGCTAGATGCCACCCAGGATTAGGGGAGAGATGGACCGACATGTGGCTGAGGATTTGCTGGATGCTATGGTTATAGTCTTCCAACTGGT
This sequence comes from Viscum album, assembly GCA_963277665.1. Lineage (NCBI taxonomy): Eukaryota > Viridiplantae > Streptophyta > Magnoliopsida > Santalales > Viscaceae > Viscum > Viscum album. The sequence continues at coordinate 1,222,475,429 of OY728136.1, read as the reverse complement.
AGGAATACCAACTAATATCATGGTGATCCTTGCCTCTAGTGTTCTTCCGGAAGCATCAAGAAGATGGTGGAGCTTTATGATCCATGTTCACGATGAGGTGATGCTTCTTTAGGTAGACATCGAGAGCCTATTTTGGGATGAGTTTGTCCCAGCGACTCTTTGCGCAGTACCCATACAAGAGATTCTTCATCTATATTAGGGAAGCATGACTGTGGCTCAGTAATCATCGTGGTTCACTGACCTCTTAGTATACTCCACTGAAATAGTGCGGGACCCATTCTTCAAGGCTCAAATCATTGAGCAGGGACTCAGGAAGGAGATCCGGGCTTGGATGGTTTCTCTCAGCATCGCGACGTAGGTGGGGTTGTTAGAGTGAGCCCAATTAGTGGAGAGTTTTCTTACTGAGAAGTCACCAACAGTGAGACCCACCACCATTCGACACGTAGTGGAGTCTTCTGCAGCTGGCAGAAGATAGATGTAACAAATGACCAAGAGATCCAACATACATGTGGACTACCATAGGATTTAGGGTCGGTTGTTCGTGGTACCAGAGACAGAGCCAGTCATGCGAGGAACATGCAGTGTTACATATGAAACGGGCAGGGTATGATGGCTCGTGATTTCATGACAAATATTTCAGATAATTAGAAGACAGTCATAGCACTGTCGAGGTAGAGATAAAGTCTCAACTGAGGAGGTCCGTAGGGAGCAGGTGGACATGGCAGAGTAGCGGGTCGTGTAGCTGGTTGTGGTCGATGATTTGAGATGTTACCACCACCACCAGGTGGTCCACCCCGACTATAGATAGTAAGTGGATAGGGGTGATCTAGCTCCATGTAGTTGAGACCTATGACCACATCACTCCGGAGATGATACGAGGTATGATCTGTGTCTACTCCATTATAGTTGCAGTACTTACAGACATAGGTGGAAGTCATTGTTTTATTACCACTAAACGTTTTTAGAGCTCGAAAAATCTGACAGAGTCATTGGATCAATCATTATGACTAAAGACTCTTAAGAGATAGGATTCGACAGTTACATACTGGTGTCGGCAGTGTGAGCATACTATAGGAGGTGATATATTCTGATGGGATCTCCTAGTAGTGGCGTCGAGGCCTTATGACATCATCTTGGGTATTGAATGGTTATCTACATTCCCTGATCTTATAGATTATATAAGTCACAATGTGTGGTTTGTACGCACTAATGGGACTAGGTTTACCATCACCGGTGATAAGGGAGCCTTTGTAGAACATGATTGAAATACCTGAAAGAGAGTGCAGTCGATCACTCATCAGATAGATATCCTTAACATCAAAGAAGTTAATGCGGAGAGTCTGGGCTACCTTATAGTGGAGGACCAGAATCTGAATTCCTTCCATGATTATGTTCCAGGACTACCTCCCTATAGAGAGGTGGAATATTTCATTTGGTTGTATGAGGAAATGGAACTGATAGCATCCCGAGAATATAGGATGGCTCCCACGGAGCTTCGTGAGCTTTGGGTACAATTGGAAGACTTTCTGAAGAAAGGGTTCATCCGGCCCAGTGTTTCCCCTTGGGCACCCCCAGTTTTGTTTGACAAGAGGGTAGATGGAATCGTGAGACTTTGTGTTGACTACCGGTTCCAAAACCAGGTTTCAATGAAGAACAAGTACCCATTCTCGATGATTGAAAACATCTATGATAAGCTGAAGGGAGCATTGTGGTTCTCAAAGATAGACATCACATCAGGATATCACCAACTCAGAGTACAATATGAGGATATGCAGATGATGGCTTCTAGATTTCAATATGATGACTACGAGTTCTTGGATATTCCAATCAATTTGACAAACACCCCAGCAATGTTCAAGGGACTCATTAATAGGATCATTCAGCTATACCTTGATCGATTTTTAGCAGACTTTATAAATGAAATTTTGATCCACATGGCTACTGGGGAGGAGAATGCTTATCCCTTGAAGGTATTTCTGCACACACTCCGAGAGCACCAGCTTTATGGTAAGCTTTCAAAGTGCCAGTTCTAGATCCAAGAGTTTCACTTTATGGGACACATCATCTCATAGGATGGAGTTGTAGTGGATTTAGTGAAGATTGTGGTGGTACATTTATGGGATCCACCCAGGAGTGTGACAGAGGTACGCCGTTTCTTGGGATTGGATGGATACTACATGCCGTTTTTTCCATATTTCATCAGAGTTTCTGAACCATTATTATCTTTGATGTGGAAGGGGAAACCGTTTGTGTGGTCAGTGAGATTCCATTAGAGTTTTTAGGATCTGAGGCAGAGGATGACTAGTGCACCCATATTGAGGCTTTTGACGGAGGGCGTTGGGTACATAGCCTACTATAACGTATTAGGGACTAGGATCACATGTGTCTGGATGCAGGAGAGAGTAGTGATCTCATATGGTTCTTGATAGCTGATACATCATGAGCATAAGAATTCTAACCATGACCTGGTGTTAGCAGCAATGGTCTTCGCCTTGACAATGTGTAGACATTACAAGATGGATAGAATTTTACAGTGTACTCAGAGTACAAGAGTCTCGTGTATATATTCTCTCAGAAGGACCTAAACCTGAGACAATTCCATTTTCTTGAGTTCCTCTAGGACTATGAATTTGATATAGTTTATACACCTGTGTAGGGTAACGTTGTCGCAGATGCACTCACCAGGAGGTCTGGTATACAGTTTCGAGGTGAGACGATAGAGAATCTGTCTGCATTGCAGATATCCGTCGTGGATTGAGATGGATTATCTTTTCTTCAATCTCATACAGTCACTCCGCCACTCCTTCAGTGAGTCAGGGAGGCGTAGCGTGAGGACACTAACTACGAGCCTCGACGTGCTCAGATATCCATAGGACATGCACCAGATTCATTTTATGAAGGTGGGGAGCATGTCATCCTCTTCAGAGGAAGTATCATGGTACTAGTGACACCTCATGAGAATTTGTTGAGATATTTCCATATATCCCCTCTAGCGTTACATCAAGGAGTGGAGGAGATGTACTGGGATCTTTGACGAAAACACTGGTGGAAAAGAATGAAGAATGTTGTAACAGAGTTTGTCTCTCGGTGCGTCACATGTAAGCAAATGAAGTTGGAGCATTAGGTACCAGCAGGCTTATTTCAGCCTTTTGAGTTTCCTGAGTGGATGTGGGATGGGGTTTCCATGGACATTGTGACATTACATCCATGTACATCTAGGGGTCATGATTATATCTCGGTGATCGTCGACCGACTCACCAAGTCGCCCACTTCCCACCGATCAGAGAGAAGGGTTAAGTAGAAAATCTGAGACACCTCTACGTGTATTAGATAATGTGGATACATGGGGTACCCTTGATTATTGTCTCTAATCATGATACAATTTTCACTTATTGACTATGGAAGGGGTTGTAGGAGGCTTTTAGGACACAACTTCATTTGAGCACTGCCTTCCATCCTCAGACGGATGGCCAGACTGAGTGGACCATTCAGATCTTGGAGGACATGCTACGAGCTTTCCTCCTAGTCATATTTGTGAGTATCACATACATTTGGTGGAGTTTTCATACACCAATAGATATCACTCCACCATTGGGATGACACCTTTCGAGGCATTTTACGGCCGACCTTGCAGATTGTCTTTGTGATGGACTGACCAAGGGGAGTCCGCACTAGTGGGACTAGAGATGGAATGGGATTCCATGGGAAAGATAGAGATTATCCAGTAGTGAATGAAGATTTCATAGGGCATGAATGAGTCTTATGCCAATAGAAAATAGAGACATCTGGAGTTTGAGGATGGTGACCAATTCTTCCTACGGGTCTCACCGTGATGAGGATTGCAGTGGTTTGGCAGGGGTGGCATGTTATCTACAAGGTTTATCAGACCCATTCAGGTAATTCACAATGTTTTCTAGGTGGATTACTGCTTATCTCTTCCACCTCAGTTGCACCAGGTGCTTGACGTCTTCCACGTAACCCAGTTGAGGTGATACGTGCACCACCCATATCACGTCATCGTCCACTGTGAGCTGGAAATTGATGATGGGGCAACGTTTACGGAGGTTCCAATAAGGATTGAGGATAGACAAGAGGGGGTCCTTCTAGGGTTTTAGTTACCTCTAGTGTGCATTCGCTAGTAGAATGGGAACCTCCAAGAGAGATCATGGGAGCGAGAGGCCCAGATATGTTCTCAGTACCCCCACTTGTTCCCTTAAATTTAGTTGTGCCTTCTTGGGACGCAAAGCCCTGAGGTGGGGAGAATGTAACGACCTGAATTTTCAGTGTAATGTTTTTTAAATTATATGTAATATTACGAGACCTTGAAATTTTACAACGTGTGATTCTATAGCCTGATGTGCCCAAAAGAAATTTCTGAACATTTTTTCAGTTACGTTCAGTAAACGTGCGAGCTGGTTTTTGTAACATTTTAATAGGTGGTTAGAATTGAAATATGAGGGCACCGTTGAACTCGCACTGCTGGTATTATCATAAGGATACCATCACCTTGACTATAGTAAGTTGAGGGTAAATGTTAGTTTTCCACTTTTTCATGGTGGAATAGAAAAAAATAAAAATATTTAACATTTTTATTTTTCTTGTAACCTTTTTTGGGGTTATGGTGGTGGGGAATACCCAAACTAAAAACTTCCAATTTGAAATTAAATGTGGGGACCACCCAACACTTAAACTCCCTGTTAAATGGGAGGTAACTCATGGACTCCCTCCACTTTAATTATGCCACCTAAATTAATTAAATAATTATGCAAACTCCATGTGTCCCAGAAATTAAAATTGATAAAGATATTTTTTTGGATTGGATCCTCATTTTCGGGGGAGAAATTATTATCAATAGGGAGTCTTGGAGAGAGATCTTGGAGAAACTCATCCTCTAAAGAGTAACACTCTCTCCAATAAATAATTCCCTTTATAAAGTGGAACGACTTCAACGACAATGAACCAACCTCTGTCCTTCCTGCCCCACTAATGTCAAAAACCTTCGAGGCAGGGGTGTGTTTTCGATAGATCATCATTAATTTTTATCTCACGTTGAATAACCTCCCTTGAGCTGCATGCTGCTGTTATAACACATAGGGTATGAGAAAAAAGAACATGGACCGACATCACTGCAAAATTCATTGTGGTTCTTAGTGTGATTTTTACGATGGAGGAGGATGAAAACCAACACTGGTGGGGCTCGAGAATGGTGGACGGCACCACAGATGGCTAAGAAGATAGAAGAGAGGAAATCGCGCCATCAGAGAAGGTCCTTGACCCATTGGCCATGATGGAGCAAGGGCGGGGGCCGACGGAGGCTGGCCGCATGATGGGGGCAGCGGCCAGTGTCTGTGCCGCCCGATGAGAAACGATTGTGACTTCGTGCCGCACCAGCAAAGGGAGGGCGGCCAGCCGAGCCGGCTGCCACCGAAGGAACGTCGCATGGCTGCGCCATTAGAGCATGAAGTTGATGCCCTCTTAGCTATGAAGCATGGTGGAAGGCGCCCTCCATTCGCCCGACTACAGAGGGGGGGCACATGACACCCCATAAGGAGGAGAAAAGGGATGACAATTTCAACCTGTCGAACTATACCGAGAGGGACCCACGGTTGGTCTTTCCTTCTACCTAGAGACTGAATGGCTTTGGCTGTTCAGTGATTGTGGATGGGGTTGTGTGACTCCACCCTGCAAGTTGCAAGGCCAGGCCACAATGGTTGTGCTGCCCAGCATGGGCCGGGCTGCCCAGCGCGGTCCAGGCCGGACCCAGTGGGCCGGGTCGGATTCCATAGGCTAGGTGGACCCAGTGCCAAAACCTGGTTGGACTGGGTCGGTCTCGGTAAGTCTGACTAGGTCAGACAGGACCCATACCCGTTTCGACCATATACATTCTTTCGGCTATATCTTGAGCGACGTGCATCTTTTTGAAGAACTGTCCCAGACGTTGGAAACCTAGGTGCGATTGGGGCCTCCTGGTACACCTCACCTGAGATTTGGAAAAAAATTTTGTATGGTCGGGATGGATCAAGCATTACTCAAACCGGGACCTTAGGACTAAGAGGCTAAAAACTTACAGACCGGGCATCAGTTTGACACACCGTCTATTGTGTTGAGACCCCTATGACGTGGTAGTCCATCTGGATACATGATTATGGACATCATGGCAATTGGAGTATCGACGAGTGGCTTGAGGAGAGGACCCTCCTAGAGATAAGATAGCATAGTGAGTAAACCATGTAACTGTCTGTAACATGTGAAAGGTATCATTTGTGGATCTGATGATGTAATAGGATCATGTGTACTTTAGATGATGTACTAAGATGTTTTGTGGGTATGATGATGTACTAGGATCCAATGTGGTTCTGATGATTTACTAGGATCTTTGTGGGTTTTATGATATACTAGGATCTTGTGTGGGTCTGGTGGTGTACTTGGATCCTATGTGGGTTTGTTGATGTACTAGGATTCCTTGTGGATATAATTATGTACATGGATCATGTGATGGTCTGATGATGTAAAAGGATCCTTTGTGGTTCTGATGATGTACTTGGATCTTGTGTGGGTCTAATGATGTACTAGGATCATGTGTGGGTCTGATGATAATTTTTTATCCTACGCGGGTCTTCCTCTTCAGAGAGTAAGGTGATTCAGTAGTTATATATAATAATCTATACTAGTGTACCTATGTTATACCTAGTGTGAGCCGATTCTTTACCTTTTTTGTATTCTTCTGTGTGGTGTACCTGTGTGGTACTTACCTATGTGGTGTTATCTTTGTGGGATAAGGTGTTGGGAATTGTGTATCCTCATGATCGAGATGGGTAATATGTTATAACATAGGTATATGTATGAGCATATACCTAATAAAGGTTTTCACTGGCTTAAATGATTTCTATTTTATCTTTTGTGAATTTTGTGAGACCTTGAGGGGGTCGGGGTCCCTACTGAGTATCGTTATACTCACCCATGCACGGGCTTCGCCCACACCTTGTTGTGTTTGGTGTAGCCGATGAAAAGAACTGATCAGGGATGAGGGTATTAGGACTGGACAGTGCTTAGAGGTGGACCATACAACATGTCGGTAAGCAGAGGAGATGGGTTGATGTGGAGTGTTGAGGAGTCGATCTGTGCCTACCATTCAGGTAAGAACCTCAGAGGATGACTGAGTAGTTTTCTTTCACTTTCATTAGTTGTATTGTATTTCATGTTGTACATGTACTTTTACTATTGTGATTGTATTCCTTCCCCTCCTACTTTTAGCACCCTTTTATCTATACAGTTTACTTGTGTTCATATCTTGTTGTGTTCTTGGTTGATTGTGCTTACATGATATAAAGGAAACTCCATCCCATTTTAGGTGATAAACCTTTTGGTGATAGTCTCCAGCCCCTGGCCAATGAAAGGTGGGTCTGTGGAATTCAACGAATGGGCCCCAGGGGACAAGTCATGACATTAACGAACTTTATAAACTATAAAATTGTTCTCCAATATTTAATTTCTTGTAATAATCGTGAACACTTTATATTTTCGAGCGATAAAGATCATACTTGGATTAACACTATCTACATATTTGAATACAACATTGTAAATTTTTAAATCCATGTATTTTGTAGGAATTTGATGATACACAATAATGTATAGTGACTCATGTATCAAATAAATTTATTATCAACATGTTTTTCTCGTGCATGAATTTTTTTTCATGAAAATTATCATATTTGTGGGTATGATCAATTGAGAGTATAAGTATATCACATTATCCTTCATTATTGAATAAAATAATTGAATGAATTTTTTATATGAGACATTTTTTTACAGAACATGTTTTCTTATTCATTACTAATATAACCCATGTATTCATTGGTTGCATGAGATATGGATGGAAGATATTGTTACATAGATACATTTGTTTAATGGATTTTATTTCTGATCCATTTTTATAATGAGTATAAATGATTCTGTAATAGTGGACACTGATTTCACATATACATATATGGATCTAAAGATTCATATTTTTTAACATTGACATAATCGCTAGTGGGGTCCCAAATTTTTCATTCTTGAAATAAAATTAATATTCATTTATATTTATATAATAATAGTAATTTATTGTTATTATAATATGGTTTTTATTATGTAATAGAGAATTATATCATATGATGATACAAGGATAATTGAATTATATATTTTTTGGAAGTATTTTGGAAAATATGAAATCTATTTTGTATATATGATCTCACAAGATATCATTTATGATATGATATAATTTAAATTGAAACAATGTATTTTAAGATTTAGTATTTGTAGTATATTTTAAAACAATGTATTCCAAATGTAAATTTTCATAAGATTCATAATAGTTATATAACAACCTATGCACTGGATGATAGTGTATGAAATATATGATGCAAGGAATATGATTCCATGATTCATACAGTTTCTACTATATCGTTTGTTAGAAATTATATAATAACTCTATTTCTATAAAATAAAAAAGTTTACTTTACTATAACCTAATGCATACTATTATTATTATATTCCACTACCATACCATGAATTGTATATTATTACTCATTTGGAAAAACTATATCACTGACATGGATTCCAAATGTTTAGACTTATCAATCATATCAATAATATATTATGGTTATCATTTAAATAAGTGTTACATGATAGGTAAAATTAATTAGATATAATACCTTTGTTACCAAAATAATTTAATTTTTTTTAATAATTGTTGATTAAATGATATATCCCTTGAGGGGTGTCATTTTTGATTTATAAAATAAAATCAATATTAAGGTAGTGGTGGTTAAACTACTTATGGAATGAATGGTACTTCTAAATCTATAATATCTATTTATATTACAATAATTAAACCTTTGGACGTAACCTATCATAGAGGCTATAAGAATCTGACACAAATGATATGGGATTCATCTTTGCTCATGTATAAACTAAGAAGGGAGGGTTACAATGATTTCTCATTAGTGGCTTTCATCAAGATGATATGAAGGTGGATGAAAAATAATGTAGTAGTATGTTGATATATCTCTATAAGAAGAAATTTTTAAGGTAGTATTATTTCAATTATGCATATTTCTTTTATCTCTAAATAGAATTATGGGATATATATTCTCTAACCACTTATATTATTTTAAATTAGTGCTATTAGAACCCACTCGAATACAAATATTTTATCATATCATCCCTTGAAATTATATTTATTAATGTATTTTGGAAATGATAAAAAATAATTTCATTATTAATATTTCTCTCCACTCATATAATACGATAAGAATATTTGGATGGAATATCTTTTTACATATTATAAAATATATTAAATAATATGATTTGAAATAGTTTGAATCCCTTTTTTATTAATTGCACATTGTGTACAACTTCTACCAATTATAAAATATAATTTTTTATATTTTATTTATAAAAATGAATTTCATATAAATAATATAACACCTCGAAAAATGTACTTCCATTTCTAGTGAATATAACATTATCTATATAATTCATGATTTTATTATAATAAATGTAATTCAGTTTAAAAAAATGAACATACAACATAAAAAATAAAAAATTTTCAATTACATACCTAATGACTTTTTAGGTTTATAATTTAAAGAATTTGGATAATATAATACATGAAACTATTCATGTTATTAAAATAATATTTTTTCCAATTCTCACAAATTTTTTCCATATTACGCATTTATAATATCATAGTCAGATTCATTTTAGATAAAACATGTATGAAATCATTCTTCATAGTGTTTTAAAAAGACATATGGGAAGGGTGATCTTAAGGACATTATAAATGTAAATATAAAAATTAATTAGTTAATAACTTCAGTGAACAAATGATGATAATTATGGTATGATGAAATAACAAAAGTGAGTTATATTGATATAATATAATTCAAAACCATAATAATGTGGGTCAATAAACATTAAACCCAGAATAAACTATTAACAATGGAATGTGATAAATGAATAAATATTCATGAGGAATATAATGTTTATCATTTTTAAATGTACTGTTGGAAAATCATAGAAATCATAGAGAAATTGTGTTCGTTACATTGAACATTACATCCTAGAACCTTTAAAATAACCCATATATATAGGAAAATCATACATGTTTAATAACACAAATTTCCATGGAATGAATAATTAATTAGTTAGTTAGTTTATCTCCTAGGAGTTAATTATTTATGGATAACTCTATCATCATTACCCAATTAATTTGAATGATATTACATACCCACTTATCAAATATTTGAATAACCTCTTACAGACATTAGTCCCACCCCCAATCATGAATTAGTTAATAATTTCCATGTACCATATCACTATTATAATAAATTAGACCCTTAAAATTTAAATATAACAATAAATATTTTTCTTTTATATCATGATTAACATGTGGAAAAGAAAATATTTCCATTATAATTTCATTGAAACAATAAGAATCCATCCAAAATAAGAACATTGATTGTATCATTAACACATATCCCAAGAAGGTCATGTTTAGAATAAAAGCTTATTATTTTTTATTAATATTAATATCATAAAAATACCATGACACATTCTTAATAAAAATACCCCTTTAATATTGAAAATAACATCTAGAGAAAAAAAATTAGATTCTCTAAGATAAAAAAATTAATTTAAAATATCCCTGTAAAATTAAAAATGATTTTAAAAAGCATTGATTATTAATTTTGCAAGAATTCTTATTGGCCATTATAATATCTAAAATAAAAATTTTCCTTACACTATCCTCAAAACTACGATGTTAATAAATCTATATGATAATTTATATTAAATAACGTTGTGAAATTATATCATGTTAAATACTACATTAAACAATAATTGTAGAATATATAAAATCAATCGTGGACCCATTCACAAAATCATTTATATAGGAGAATAAAATATTCAACAGAAAAAGGATTAATCAAGTTGTATTTTAATAAAAAAAAATTGTCGATAATTTTGTGTACCAATGAGAGGAAATTGGTAATAAAATATAAAAATGAAAAAAAATTCTATATGAGAGATAAAATTAAATTTTTTTATCAAATAAAATTCATATAATTTCCCCAATGTAAATTAAATCGTAAATAATCTAAAATAAAATGGGATTTAAACATGAACCACTTTGAAATTAATTTACTTTTGAAACCTATGCCACATATAATGGTAATGTCAAATTTTTCAAGAGCCAATAAATGTTGTGTCTTGACCCACAACTACCCTAAGACCACCCCAATAGAATAGTGGGTGGAGACAAGAACCAAAGTCACAAAAATTCATGGAGTCCTTTTTCTATGAACTTGTTCACACAACCAATCAACTAAATGAAAAAGTGATTAGGGATGAAGTAAAATTTTCTACACATTTGTAAATAAACCAAACATGTATAGAAATCTAAATATTACATGTACAACAGTCTAAACTGAAATGAAAAGTCCAAAAATACAATTCCAACCCTAAAATACACACAACCATGACGTAATGAAAAAAATAAACTTTTTGAGAGACCCCTACAACTGGATCCCAAACTATGACCATCTTATACTGTCCATGCTGAAGTTACCCTAAGGTCTTATGAAGTCATGATCAACCTCTTCATCTTCTGCACAACACAACTCACATGAATTCAAATACCATAAAATATTGATTTCAAAAATATATAGTTGTACGTGCCTAAAAGATGAAGGTGGTGTTTTAATTCATATATTGAAGAGGAAAAATAGTAGATATACCCAGGTATGGTAAAAGAGTACAAATCAACCTAACCCGAGAGTTATTTAAAACTCATACAAATGAAATGAGCTTGAAATGGTGATATGGTGAAAATATTTACGAGTCTTGATGACCTATAGTAGGAGATTGGACTTATCAAAAAATAACAATAATCTAGACATGGAAAGAACGTGACATACCCCATGCGTATTAACCTCTCCCAGAAGAAGAGTAAATAAAAACCATGGAGTTGGATGTGAATGGGGATATATATAAATATATAATCTATAAATAATCCCAAATGAGAGAGTAAGGGGATCCATATCTCATTTCTCAGCTGAGGAAAGGAGACACCAACAGTTCCAAAAGTATCCACCCAATGATTTTTAGCATCCCACTCGTCATCCATGAACACAGAAGTCAAAGGGACTCAATCACCAAACCTTGATTCTATCGGCTTCGGGGGTCTTAGTCATGACCTCACAGTTTTAGTTCTCTTTACTAGGATGATTATCAATGGGAATTAATCCTCTCATTATCATTAGTCCAAATTGATTTCAAACCATGTATCTTCACTTATTCACAAAGTTGAGAGGTTGGTTCAAAATTTTGATTAAACATGGCTAGCCCAATAAGAGGATTCCACTATAGTTCAGTCGAGTAACCATCCCCATACTAGTTGGAGGGTCCCACTCAGAATAGTTTGAGGACCCATGACCCTCATTTTATGAGGGTGCCACTTGGAATAGGTTATGAACTCATTCCCATCCTTGCTAGAGGGTTCCACTCAGAATATGATGACTTCCCATGCCCAGACTGGCTGAATGGTGTCACTCTAGTGGCGTTAAGAACCTATGACTCACTCTTCTTTATGGTTCCACAATGAATAGAATAAGGATTCATAGAAAACCCGAATACAGGTTTCCAATCAGGTGTTATTTTGGATCCCCACCTAGATCGGATGGAGGTTTCCATTCTAAAGGCATTAAGGAACTACATTTTCCATACCTACTGAGTGACACCTCTCATTAAGCATCGAGGAAGATTTATTCCCAGTCCAGCAAGAGGTTAATCTCATAAATCATCGGTTTTCCAATGCCAGATCATTACTATTGTTGGACATCTCTTGAATAAGGGTCAAGCCTAAAACATCTTGTGTCATATCTCAAAATCAACTATAGTTGGAACCACCATCTTCCATATGAAAAAAACACATAGGATAGGCTTCCCAGAAGCTAATCAGTGAGTCTAATAGATGTTTACACTAGAGGTTAAGGATTTATTAGGAGGTATGCAATCGGTATGGGGCCCACACAATGTGTGAACCCTCCTCACTACCAAGATGGGTACCTAGCCATTCTTGAATAAAAATTAGTTTTCATGTACCACTAGTCATGCTGATATACTCCTAGAAAAAATTGAATAACTGGACAAAAGGTTAATGAGAACATGATGATCATTGTGGGTTCGAAGATAATAATGTATTTTTACTGACATGACTCTTTAAATAGCCCCAAATAACCAAACAGACCCCAATGTTGTGATCCTTGAGGAAACAAAACATAGGATTGACTATTCATTCACCTGAATCAGACACCCAATGAAGAATCATCGTTTCACCACATTTTTAATAAATATAACCTTATGGGGATCACATCAAGATCTGAAAATGAATCATAGAGATCACATAATTGTTTTACTCATACAAAAAAATGATATCGACTATTCATTTGTATATATCAAACTCCTAAAAAAATCCACATTTATTCGAAACATGCTCGAATAAGGATTAAAGGGCCCATGCCTCCATCTCAATTCTAATTGATGAAATTTATCTAAAAATATATGCCTCATCATTAGAATCAATATTACACTAACATCACATTAATTGGAAAATACGTTGTGTAGTTATGGTGGGTCAATGTTTTAATTATAATAATATATTATTATTATTATTAGTTGGGAATTTTGTGCAATCGAGCCACACTCCAGAATAATACAGTTACCATAATGGGCATTAAAGGGTTTTCTCAAAATAGGAGAACATCTCCATAGATGGAATGAAAAAAACAATCTTTTTAGGATATATGGAGGTTTGAACCCACATTGGCTCTTCTCAAACCACATCATCCCATCCCAGCCCTCCAACCCCATCCGAACTTATCGCCTCATCCCACGGCCCTCCACTATGCTCTAGCCACCACAAATGGCTCCACATATGCCAACTAAGGTCGTAATTACTACTTCCCCATAACCCCAACTCATCGGTTTCCCAAAAGATCCATATCACTACCCCTAGCCACATATGTTGGCCCACTAGTTCCCTCAAATGATGCAGGTCTGATTGGCCACCATGCACTGTCGTTGACCAGGTCAGGCTTGTGGTCCCTTATATAGACAACTCGTCCTCCCCATTTCTTGAAAATTGAAAAAGATACTAGATCTATGATCCTCATGTCTCGATCTACACAAACACATGATCCACAAGATGATTCATTGATATTTGATGTATCGAAAAGTAAGTAGACATTTCCATAGAATGTTTCATCTCCTTCGATTCCAGAAAGAATAAGCAATGTTAAATCTAGAATCCTTTAATCTTTACCTAATCATATATATATTATTATCTCCTAGAGTAGTTTTCATTTCAACATGGAATTATATTAGTGACAATTAACAGTAATGAAAATATGAAGAAAAAATAATTAAAGTGTCCTCCAAAACAAATTGGTTGATGGTATGGTTAGTATGGCCATCAAATAAGACATTTAAATTAGAAAAAATGATCATGAATCAGTGTTTCTATTAATAAAATCTTTTTATAATGCATAATCCAGAAGAAGAAACCAACCTATGTTTTTGGATCTATTGAATTTTTTTCTCTCCGATCTGATCGAATTTGTAGCATCATCATAATCCATAGATGATTCGATATCGATTTTCCAATGGCAGGAGAAGAGAGAGTTTCCTTGGGTTATCTATATATTTTGATTATAGTTTAACCCCAAAAAAAATTCAATCTCAGAATGTATACTTTTCATCCTGACTCCAACCATGACTACATTATATTTTTTATAAAGCCTTATACTAGACATTTCACTAATAATTTACTATTTTTTTTATTCTTCTGGACCCCTATTCAATGATCTATATTTTGAATAATCTTCATTCCTAATGTCACATTATTCATTACATTGACATTAATATCTTTCCCAATACTCGTAGTATGTATAATTTTACAATATAAATTTATCATATCCCTAATGGAATCCATATAGATATATATTACATATAATATTTAGTTTTAACCTTGAAAAAAACACAAGAAGGCTGAACAAAAATTCTTAGTAATGTTAAACAAAATAACAAATAATTGAATATCACCAGTGATCATAACATGATCTTAAGGGTATGATGACATAATCATAGTTCATTGATATTACATAAGATGATTTATTCAATTAAAAATTGTTCTATTGCACATCTAAAATTAAATTAATATTTGAATAAAGAAAGATTCATAATATTTAATAATAATGAAACATTTGATTTCTATATTGATCATAAAACCAATAATTAATAATAGAAATCCAAGAGATAATGTTTGGGTATCTTAGAGAATTATCATCATTGAACCCTTTGAAATGGGATAAATATACCATGTTAATTCCATAATAACTTTTTTGTAACCTATTAATTGGTTAGTCCTATATCTCTTATGAGTAACATAAATTTAGTAAACTCTTTCATCCTTACCTAATGAATTTTAGGGCTATAAAAGTCGCACTCATTAAATACATGGAAACATTAAATTTAGGAATTGTGTTTACACCATAAATTTTAATTAACAAATAATTTGTATGATACATCTCATGATTAAAAAAACAAAAATCTTTCCCTTTTCATCATAACAACAACCCTTTTAATTTCATTATGTGGTATATCATTAGGATTAAAGGATTTCTAAGGGAATCTATTTAAAAATTTCACAATACATCTTGAGAATGTATTAGGATGGTTTCATTACAACATACCCCAATGTGATAAAAAGTAAAAATAAATTGTTACTAACATTGATGATTAGAAATCCAATAAAAATATCCTTAAATATAACTCGATGAAAATACAATTTCATATTTGAAAATAACATTTAATGGAAAAAATTTCAATATAATAAAAAATAATTTCAATTAAAAATAAAAATGGAAACATGTATGTGATTATTCAAATTATTAACTACTAATGATGGTGTAATATTCAATTTATGAGATAATTGTTAAAATAATGATTTTTTCACACTATCTGTAAATAATTTCTTCTTTAGAAAATACAATGAATATTTTTTATTAAAATTATGGAAAAATATTGTAAAAATAAATATAAAAAGTCAATGATGAATTTCAAAAATAGTCATCAAAAATATTATAGAAAAATTGGATACTGGAGAAAAAAATAACAAAAAACAGATAAATAAGGTAAAATTTTCTTAAAACAAGTTTTTGAATCATTTAGAAACGAAATATTGGATATTTGTAAAAAAATCCAATTTTAATAAATATTATTGGGAGATGTAAAATGAAAACCTAAAATTAACTAAAGATAATATAATTTGAACAATGGATATCCAGTCCTAAAAACCACGATTAAGAAGGGATTGATACATAAACCCCTTATAAAATTATAATCATTTAAATCTCAAGACATGTTATGTTTTACCAATAATTCAAACCTTATGTATCTTGAATTTAAATATATTTGTGATATAAAATTTAAAACGGGTAGATACACACCTCAATTAAAATTTTTATGTATAAAATAACCATATGTCCCAATGAAGGAAAATATGAAATGAATTACACATAAAACGATCAAGTCATTTGAATGAGAATTAAGAAGTAGTGAAATTAGGTTTATAAAATGAAAATACACCCAACAACGTGAAATAAAATATCCACAGATTACTAGAGAAATAATTAAGACATAACATATACAATTAAGAAGTAATATAACTCAATGAATGTAAATTGTGTTATGAAATTGCTCACTGCTTCGTTAACATTCATATGAAATCAATATTTATCAAGTAACATATATTTTAACAAAAAATACAAATATTTCATGAAGGATTCATGATATAAAATTTTAAATAACTGGGGTATATTAATAGTGACCCAATATAAATATACTTAAATATTATATCTTTTTAGGTGAATATTCAAAATATTACATTAGTATATATTCTAGAACCATAAATTTTTAAATTAATTAGGGACTAGATTGAAAATTCTGTAAATCGATGAATAATGCTCATAATTTCCCATATATAATACATTATTGGTATACTATAAATATAAACAATCTTATTAATTCATACAAGAAAAAATATATGGAAGGGTGACCTAAGATTCTTGGTAAGGGTAAATATAGGAAATAATAATAAATTATCTTAATTGAGTATGATAAAAGGATGTGTTTGTGGGATGGAGATAACTACTAAAAATTTCATACCAAATATTCCATAGATCATAAACATGATTAATGAAAAATATTTTATTTATAATAAAACTAATTATTCAATAGATCTTGGAATAATAAATAATTAGTATTGAGACATTAGATCCTGACATAGACATAAGGATGTACCAAAACATACACTTATAATATTGTGAACATCTATAAATTGAAATAGTTTCATTTATTAGGTAAATGAAATTATATGAATCCCTTATATAGATATATTAACATGAATCCTGGTCTACCAGTAATATTATTGACATGAAAAATAGTCATGTTCATAATCTTACAGACATGAAAAGCATTTATATACAAATTCTTATGGACATGAAAACCCAATCCATACAAAATATTTTGAACATGAATTTTGATTCACACATAAAAGATTTATCACATTAGTTATTCATATTTACACAATTTATTGGAGGGATATAATATAACAACAAAACATTTAATAATAATCAATTCATATGTATTTTATATGATAATGAAAACATTTAACATTTAATCAAAAAATATCCCATAAATAGAAATGGTATTTTTTAAATTTCTCATAATCATAAAAACCAAGCATATATTGAATTAATATAAATGGTAGTATAAAATAACATCCCAAGTAAAACATAATTACCATTAAAAATGTTATCATTGTAGAAAATTCATTTAAAATATCACATAAAAATTTTCATGATGAAAATAACCTATTAATTTTAAAAAACATAATTAAATTTAAAATAATAACAACATTATTATGTAAAATAAATTCAAAATCACTAGGTATTTGTAAAAAAATAGGGTATGACTTGATTTATTTTCATAGTATGTAAATCATTTCATTCTATAAATATTAAAAGAATGATTCCTTTCTCAATTTTGGTAAAAACATCCTTATTCTGGTAATGAAAAGAAGAATAATTTGAAACCTTTTTATAAATAGTAAAACATGGGTAATAAAAGTATTTGAATATTTATATGTTAATATAAATTTATTCTTCAAGACATCTTAATGAAAACATTGATAATGAAGAAAGAGATTCTGGACCAACCTACTTTCTCAAAAATCATTTTTAGTACATTTTAAGTACGAAAGAGTTGAAAATATAAAAATTACATGGAAATTTCATAAAAAACTGTATTTGATAAAATTCAAGGGTATTTATCAGATATTTAACATAAACATCCCATAATAAAATTTCATGAGTACACAATCATGGATTAAATGGGATTGAAACATAAATCCCTATCCACATTGGAAACATTTCAATCACAACTCTAGGAAATAAAAACGTTTAGAAGGATATATATATATATATATATATTCCACTATAGTTTCAATTAGATTCATGTGAAAATGAATTAATTAGTTATTTATTGGATACAAAAATTAAAAAAAACTAAATATGTCATGTGTCTCAAGGAAATACATGTGTGAATAAAACCACTTACATCAAGTATGAATTGTTTCATACCCACTATAACATAATGATTAATACATTTTTGTTTTTCTAAATTATATAAAAAACCATGTGAGTACTAATAATATCTTATAAAATCTAATATTAACATTTCAATACAAATTTATTGACATTTATTTATTTAAATCATCATTTTTAGTATATAAATTCATTATTAATGACGATTTCAATTTGGTATTTACACTGATTAAACATTGATTATGGTTCCATAATATCCAAAATGATAATCAAGAAATAAATAAAATATATATTCATGATATAAAATTTCATTTATATATATATATATATATATATATATATATATAATTCTGGGATATAAAAATGAATTGCATCATATATGTTGATGGTAAACCATATATAATCTTGAACGCTACATACACTTTTTGATGGATATAATGAAAAAAGATTAAAATGTAATTTATAATTTTTTAATAATTAGTATATCACATATATGTAATGAACCCCTACACCCAAAAAGTCCCCTCCTTGACTATAAATGAAGAAGGGAATATAATGACCCCCGATTCCCTCCTACAGTTGGCCCTAGGGTGGTGACCATCACCAAGGGTATACAAATATCACAAAATGAGGATTATTAACCATTTATAGTAAGGAATATTACGAGATAAGATGTATCAACCCCCAAAAAACTCTGATATATATATAAAATAAATCAATAATCTATCATGCATGCATGTTTAAAATAAATCTTTTAAAGAAACACCAAAAAAATTACTAAAAATAGAAGTAATACAGTGACATAACAACTACACCAAAGTACGAGAAAGTAATTCCAATCACAGTCCCCAATTCCCTCGTAGAAACCTAATAGTAAATTTAGATATGGATGGTGAGAATAAAAGTATACGGACTAGGAAAACTAATGTCTCTCAAGTACTAGTGATACATGTCTACTAATTATTCAGTTAGAAAAAAACATATCCATAACTCCTATCAAGGCATATTAACCATCCCCATCACACCAAGGGATGATCAGAAAAATAATAAATTTCAACTAATGTAATATCTCAGCCACATCAATAATAGGGTACCACACACCATTTTCCAATAATTAGACTATCTCACACCGTAAATGCAAATATATTGGAACACCCACCACTTCTGAGCACACCACATCAAACCCCACCCTCACACACCTACTCATCATAGTTGCATCTCGCTCGTAGACACATGGGCCACATACCACATCATATCCCACCAGCACACACTTGGGCCTTAAAATTATGTCTCAGTCATACAAATCTAGTTCACATTCTACATCACTTCTCGAAGACACTTGGAAACAGAACACAGATCATCCCAAAGACAACTTGGAAACACACCACATCTCATCTGAAATACACTTGTGAATAAAATCACCAAGATAAACCTAAGCCCCATGATTCAAAACCTTCCCAAAGAATCTTTTCCTATAACCACTTGTAAGAGGGTGAAGGGAAGAGTGGGTGTCCATCCATCCATCATCCCATAAGGATGTTTGGGAAATACACCTTCCCCCATGACAATGGGGTGATCATATCTTGGTTCTGAACATGGGTGGTCTGTATATCGAAATTAAAAAAAATTTGTTTAAATATGTATAATACCAAACACCAAATCCCCACCCTTGGGTTTTTAAAAATAGCTAACTCATGATACCACCATTGTTTTTTTTCCTAAATTCATTTTCTAGTAACATTAACAGTCACATCAGAAGATAATAATTTAAAAGGGGATTCACAAAGCTCATTCTTTTAGTACAATTTTTTTAGTTATTTATCATTGACCAAATTCTCATTATCTATTAAAAATTCAATAATTCATTACACCACTAATTAGGAAACTACTAAACATAATACATAATAGGAAACATATCCAATGTATTCTCCAAAGTTAAATAGTTGTATAAACTAATGTAGCTTTATATTCCACTACTTATAAGACCCATTCATAATAGAACGTACTTCTCACCTGATACATGGGGTGAATCTCATAGAATACAACTCATGGTGAATATTTGGGAGAATTATACATACCAACCATTGCAATCATCATTATTCAATATCATTCCAACCAATAAATCAGCTCAACCACAAATTTCCACCAAGTCACAGCCACACAAAACAACACATATCACAAAAAACATTCTCGACACCCAACTTCATAATAACAACTCGCCCACCTCATCAATAAACATAAATATACTTCAACCTGATCAAACCACACTAAACAATAGTTCATATTCATCTGACAACAAAATAGTCTCTCAACCTGACAATCTATTACACCACCCAGACTACCCCACATCACCCAGACATGACCACGACCGTACCATCAAACAAACCAAACAAAAAAATTATTTAATAAGGTTTTCTTCCATTATTCTTATTTTTTTCTACTAGGGTTTTCATAGAAATAGTTTTATATTGGGGAATATATTTATTAGATGTGTGTGTGGTTAATCGATTTAATAACAACTAGTTGACATGAAACCAAACAAAATTAATTCTAGAATCAATTTGTTTCCTAAAAAGTCCTCTAAAATCATTGATTTTTAGTTGGCATATAGCCCATATAAATGATAGTAAAAAATAAGAAAAAACAATGAACAAGAAGATCATTCATAAATTTTCCATATCCCTTGCATATTGATCTTTTCTGGTTTATTTGTGTTTATTTATTTGGTATTATACTATCTCCACAAGGATAAATTCATACACAAATCTTGTATGATACATAAATAATTGTGAGATGAAGGAATCCATCACCCGAAGAAAAGATGTTCAACACTTCTTTATTGCACCAAAAAAGGTGTGCATTGGTAGTTGGAAGATCCTCCAGGGAATGATCAATCCAAAGGTAATGACAAAAAACATGACCCATTGAGGGAAGAAACATCAGGGAGAACCAAGGGAAAACAAGAGTGCACAAGTTAAGATATCAGCTCTAGAAAGTTCAGATCCTAGATCAATGGATGTCACAATTTTTGACTGCCATTAAATGAAGATCAGGACCAAGACAACATAGGTTGGATTTGAATTGATGATTAAGTTTTTTAGAAGATAGATACAATTCTTACAGTCTTAATAAACCATTAAATATTTTTTAAACACTTTTTACATTAATTGAAATTTCAATGATGGGTAACTGAAAAATCTAACTTTCCTGTATGGGTTTAATCGCCTCACACATAATTCATGTTGATTAGGATCCATTACCTCCCATTTTAACATTTGAAGACATTATCACACATCTAAAAATAAGTAATCAACTCATCTTAGAAAAAACAATATTTAAAAATTAAATTTCAATGTAAAATAGAATAGGTAAAAACAAAAAACAAATCTAGGTACTTGGCATGCATCTTCATTTCTTGTTCCCAAATACTCTCTATTGGGCCACTATGCCTCAACAATTTGTGATCCAAATGTATGGTCTACCCACTTATAACCTTCTCTTAATTATCTGAGGTCTCTATTAACTACTCCATGATCATCTCATCATCTTAGATATCCAAATACACCCATTCAATGATATGTAATTATCCTGAAGATACTGAATAATTTTTGAGACATGAAACGAATCATGTATCCTATGAACTGATGTGGCAATGGTAACTGGTATGCCTCCTTGAAAACTCACCCCAAAACAATAAAGGATCTAAAGATACTAGGAGGTAACTTATAACCTATGTCCAAACATTTCTTCCCACACTGAGGGGAATGCTTCAACAATAGGTTACCCCCAACCTCAAACCCCAAGGGCCTCCTCCTACGATCAATATATGAATTGTGTAGATACTAGACTACCTTCATCATCTAACAAACATGTAGAACATTCATAGTTGTTCTATATACTAAATCATGGCCATGAACAAATATCTCCCCAACATGTGTCGAACACAAAGTTGAAATAATAGTATTCCATAAAAGGATTTAATTGGGTTTGTGATGAAGGAATTGTGATGGTTACTGTTATATGAAAACTCCACTGAGGTAAAGATTCACTCCCAAGAATCTCCAAAGCCCATGATGCATGTGGGAAAAATATATTTTAGTATCTGAATAGTATGTTTCGTCTACCCATCTGACTGAAGGTGGAAGGTATCACTACGACATAACTAGATACCTAAAGCATGCTACAATCCCTTCCAGAATCATGGGGTAAAAAAGGTATCCATATTAGTGAAAATAGATCTTTTAAATCAATCAAATCGTACCACCTCATCATCATACCTCTTTCTTATGGAATCCACTAAGCTCAACTCCTTGTTCACTAAGACGTTAGCTTATTTCTTCAACTAATCCACTACTACCCGAATTGCATCATCACATACCTGAAATTTTGGAATCCCTTTTACAAAATACATTGTTATTTTAACCCACTACCACTCAATAAAACCCAATGGTTTCAAAAACAAAACTAGGAACATAGAGGTCAACCTTCACCAGCTGACAGACCACACACCATTCCACAAACTTTATCACTACCTGCTTCATCTCAGGCCACCAAAACCGCTTCCACATGCCACAATACACCAAGTTATATCCTAGGTGTACAATAGGCGTGATATATGAAACCCACATAGTAATTCCTCCCTTATACTCAGTGCAACAGACAAATTTCTAAAAAAAACATTTGATTCTGACTATCCTCCTACCATCTCTATAGAGCATGACCATGGTAAATGTGGGTGCACATCACCTATGCTTCTATGTCTCCCCATTGAGACTCATACACCTTATTTTTCCAAGAATAGTATATCTTCATCCTAAAGAAACATCCCCTACCACATTCCACCATTGAATCTAATTTTTGGGATTCCAAATCCTCCATCGCCTTTTAAGCATCTGTAAATTCATAGACTACCTCCTTCTGTGTCTTTTTTCTTAATGTATAGGGCGCTAAATTATCATTTGATGAGGTGTATGAGATATTGAATTCATATTTTTGAATAAATACCATTCAAATTGTTTTCTAATGTTCAGATCATTCTGGTAAAAGATATATCTCAAACTCATGTGATCTGTGAATACTAAAAATCAATCAATATTGAGTAAGGACTCCACAACTACAACAAAAATATGGCTTCTACTAGATCCTGATCATGGGATTCATATATACATTCATGAGGAAGTAATTACCTAGAACTATAAGATATCACCTTCCACTGGTTCAACAACATTCATTCCAAGATTATATGGGAAGCGTCAAAAAACACCTCGAACATCAGACCATCTACTAGAAACTACAACACTAGAACACTGACCAAATTCCATTTAGATAGACAAACACATCCTATCACTGCTAGATCCACACGACTGCCAGGTCTTTTCTAATCAGTGATATCAACAAAGAAACAACTCAAAGGGAAATCAGGTAATAATATTTGGCAATAGCCTACTAGACCATGAATACTGTGAACCACCGTAATATTATTACGTGCTTCCCAAAGAAACAACTACTTCATCCTTTGATGGGTGTATTTCTACACCATTATGGGACACCACATGACCAAGGAAATGAACCTCACATGTCTAGAACATTAACATGGATATCATTCAATAGATCTAGTGGAATTAAAGAACCTGCAAGGTTGTCTTGATATGCTCGATAAAATCCTCATCTAACTTCAAGTAGATCAAGATGTCATTAGTGAATACGATGAAAAAAATATCCTTGAACTTTTGGAAGAAGGAGTTGATAAACCCCATGAATATTTCTGGTGAATTCGTAACACCGAATGACATTACTATGAACTCATAGTTCCCGTGCATGAATCTAAATATAGTTCTCATGATATCACAATACTTCACCCTCATCTGATGATATTCAGACACCAGATTGATCGTAGATAAACAACTTGCTACTCATTGCTGGTTAAAAAGTTTATCTATCCTTGAGAGAGGGTAACTGTTCCTGGATATCACCATATTCAACCACTAATTGTCTATACACAACCCCATACCACCACCTTCCTTCTTAGAAACAACATCAGATCACCCCACAACAAGACACTGGGCCAGATAATTCTCTACTTCATCATGTCATCGATATGTATCCTCAACTATCTCTTATCATATTTTGGCATCTGATATGAGGTCATCAATTTCATTCAAGAACTGAGAAGAATGTCTATCCCAATATCAACATTGTATCAAGGGGTAGTTTTACAACCTTATTATGTAAAATTTACATTAACTACCCAAAAAATATGGTAAAATCCACCATATTAGCATCCACTTGTCCAACAAACAACACATCCAATAAGGAATGATGTTGATCTACACACTGCATGGCCACCAGACAACTCCTTTAGCACATGAAAGATTGATACTTATCGACCACGTCTGAAAGAAAAAATATCCTATGGAATAAGTTTGTAATGTAAATAACAGTATATAATCATTCAATGTTAAGGATTAAATCGTACAACTGCCTCTATTGAAAGAAATGGCCCTCGCGAGACTGATGTGGTCCCACTATCAATCTACATCCCTGACACACATCAAACAATATAGTATGACCTATTAATGGTGTACTCATCTCCACAAGCATGAAATACATCTTTAATTATATTCCCAGAGCATGGGCTAGACTGGGTGAAAATAGGAATTTCATGATCCTAAATCAAACAACGAATAATCAAGGTTACAAAACAAGGTGGTTGTAACTATAACGATCTCTGGACCTTATCGAACTGCTCAGTCTATTGTGTAAAATTATGAAAACCCAAATCCTCTTCCCCTTTGCTGTTGACTACATCCTTGACAATATCGAGGTCTAGGTCCCTATGGAACACCATGAGGTTGGCCTCTAATTGATTTTTCTCGCCTTAATATAGAATGATCCTATTGTGCCTCCTGTGCAAATGACCTAGCTAACAACTGTTATTAATAAAAGTAAAGAAATTATCTAACATTGCTATATTTATATTGAACTATTATGGGGAACTTGATAGAATATTTCAATAGATATCATATATAAATCACCTTAGCCCAAATCCCATATGAATTGAAAGTGGACCAAAAGGTGAAGATGAAAACTACTGAGGTATACTCCCTGCCAATCAAAACATTGAAGAACCTGTTGCTTGTGGCCTGCTACTAGTACCCCTACCACATGAAGAACTATTTTTGCTCCCCTATCATGGTATACCTCCCTGAGAGCCTATATGTTAAATAACTTATTCCTTCTTCTGACCTCTATAAACATTTGAAACATATCGTGTGTAACAATTTACTATACATATGGATGAAGTTCCTCTAATTTTCATCTATCATGATGCAATTCATACAAAAAGTGATCCATAGAAAAATAAAGGAGATCCATGAACTCAATCTCCAACTCCCTTACTAACATAACCCACTACTGGAGGGAGAGTAACTACTAGTTATTCTATTTCTTCATATTTGATTATTAGAATTCTGCTCAGAACTCGTTCCCAAAATCCACCCACATAACATAACAATCATTCTTCTCCCATAGGTAAAACACCCACCAATAAAATGCATATCAACTCATATGGTTCACATCCAAAGGAACCTAGTACATCATTAGAGCTTGGATCAAACTATAGGTTCTCTCAAGCCCCTTGATCTAGCTATTTGTCTTTATGTATAAAACACTACACTCATAATTTCCCAATGAATTTCTATAGAAATCATCTAAACTTATCTTCCCTTGAACATCCTCCTCCATTGGAAAAACCCTCTACCGATTAACTGGATTTGTATGTGGAGCATCAAATACTCGAGTCACATGTTGATGATAATCAGCTTCAATAAATTAAAAGGTAAATAAATAATTCCTATGGATTAGTATCCTAGAAATTAAAATTAACATTAATTCAATTGTATCATTTTGTAAACCATTTCAATTTTCTTGAATACAACCCAATTAAAATAGGAATTTAACTCATTGTGATTCATGTATCATTCTTTGGGTCTATACACTACAAATTTTGTAGCCTTACATGGTCATTCAGTAGACCAATAGTCATTGCATCAAATCACGAGGGTACTAAAATCATGTGTCCCAACTAGTCTTCCCAAGAAAATTTCATACACCAAGATCACCTAACATTGTTTTCCTAAAAACACATCTAATAATCAATATGAATACATCCTAACCCCTTCCTAACTCTAAACCATCAACTATAATTCCATTTTTGATGACACATATCCCAAATGATGTCACTCCTTGTATTTCAATTAAAATTGGGAGATACAAACCCCGAGTCCTACCACCAGTAGGTCCCGAGATGGTGATTGTCTCTAATTGTATACAAATCTCACAAAAAAAAGTTACCCATTGATTTCAAATAAATAAAGAATGGGATATTAGTGTATCAATCCAAAAACAACAGAATGACATATATAAAAGAAAAAAATGCATCCCATGTGTTTTTTTAATATAAAAATGATACAAAAAAATAAACTCAAATGTAGGTACCATAAGTTATTGTTTGTAGTGACAGAACAACCATCCCAATGTCTGAGATATTAATATCTACCGCAATCACATGAGACATCCTAGAAACCCAAAAATAGGTTGATATATGTAGGGTGAGAATACAAGTGTACTCAGTAAGAATACGGATGTCTCTGATTCATATGTTAGAGTTAAATACTATTGCTCATGTGAGAAAATAAAAGAACCAGCATCACCTATCTAGGAATACTAACCATCCCTACGAAACAAAGTTACACCAACCAATATAACTCAATAATATTAAATTAATATAATATTCAAATAGATAAGAGGTTACCCAAAACAACCTTTCCAATGATTATCAACTCTCTCACCCCAAAAAAATATTCCATGCCTCTCCAACCTCTTCAAAACACACCCCATAACAACTATCTCCCACACACATGAGCCTACAAACCACATCTCACTTGTAGACAAATATTCAAAATTACACATCAAATCCCACCCATAAACACTTTGTCCACACAACTAAATCTCACCCATGTACACATGAGAAACATACCACATCAAAACCCATATCCATTTGGGGACACAAAACATCTAATCCCAAAAACACCTTGGAAACACAACACATATCAAATTGAATCCAATGGGGAAACACAACTAACCCACACACACCTGATCCTAAAGAATCTCAACCTACCTATAAAATCATGGTATATAACCACTTATAAGTGGCAGTGATGAAGAGAAGTTTGAAAACCTTCCATCGTACAACTGTGATTTTTGGGAAATACACCCGCCCCCATGTTAATGGGGGTGTTTGACACATCATGCTCATACAGGTGGGGTGAATATAGAAATTACAAAGTAAATAAAAGTATATAAATTAATACTAAACACTCAAGCCACACATATTGATTTTCAAACAACATGGAACTCACGATACCACATATGGTCATATTATTAAATGAAATTACATTTACATGAAATAGCCACATCAAATGTTTCAAAATTAAAGTGGAATCACAAATATCATTCTCATAAAACCCATTATTTTAATTATTTAGCTTTTGAAACTTCTGACTTTCTATTAAAAAATCACTTATTAATTCTATTACTATATTGTAAACTTCTAATCACTGTCCACAATAGGTAACATAATGATCGTCACCAAATATTCAATGAGATATATAAACTAATGTACCTTCATATTCTTATCCATTTAGAACCCATTAATAACAAAACATAAATATATCCCATTAAATTTGGTTAATATTTATGCATGCTACTCATGGAGAAAAACATGGATAATTGCCCATATCAACCACTACAATCATCATTCTTCAACATAGTTCCACTATATCCTTCATCTCAACCACAGAAAAACCACATGTCACCCCTTCATCTAGCAACACATCTCACCAAAACCATTTTCGGTATCCATAACCGATAAGCAAACATCACCATTCACATCCATCAATATAAGCATAGAAAAACCTGATCAAACCCCTTCTCTATAACACTTCCCATCTATTCCACAATCAATCAATCTCTCAACCTAATATTCCATTACACCACATGAACCCTCCACATCACCCAACAATGACCACAATCATTCCATCACACAAACCATACAAAAAAAATCATATTTTATGAGGATACGCTCTCCAAATTCACTTGTTATCTTATGAGGTTATGATAGATATAATTTTATCCTTGGGTATCCATTTATTAGTTGGGTGTATGTGGTCAACCAATTTCATATAAATTGTTCGATAGGAAACCAAACAACTGGCATTTCTAAATTTATTTTGTTAAAAAAAGACCCCCCACAACCATGATTTTTTTCTGGAATATAGAAAATACAATTTAAAACAACAACCAAAACCAAATAACTAGTAGATCATACATCACTTTTCCCCATCCCCACTATATTGATCTTCATTGGTTTAATTGTCTTTATTTATTTGGTATTATGATATCTTTATAAGGAATCATTCATACACAAAAAAATGATACAAAAATAAAATATATATGAAGGAATCCCTACCAAAAAGAAAAGATGATCAACAATACCATATTACACCAAAACAGGGGGTGCATAGATAGATGGATGAACAATTAGAGAAAATGTTATCCATAGGCTACACTTCAACACATGAATCCTCAGGGAATAATGGTTTGGGGGACAACTAGATAGAAAGGGAGAACACAAGGAAAGAAGATATATAATCTTTATAAAGGATAGATCCTATATCAATAGAAGGAAAAAATTTTGATGGTCATTAAAGGGAGATCAGGACCAAGACAATATATGTTGGATGTCAAAGGAATTATAGTGTTTTTAGAAGATAAATACATTTCAATAGGACAAAAAACAACATTATATATGATTTTAATCTCATATTAGATCAAATGAAATGACAAAGAGGTGAAATTAGAAAAAATAGACAATTCTCTAATTTTGACAAATTATTGTAAATGGGTCACAAATGGACAAGACACTAGGGAAAACTAATGGTGATGAGATATTGGTGAAAGTTTCATCATTGGGTAATTTACCATTGGATGAGCTATGGGTGGATGAGTAACCATCGGCTGACTCACCAGTCTTGAATCACTGTTTTGCACTACCAATGAACGTCATACGATTCCAACATTCTGGTAGATGAATCAATTACTTGAGAACATTCATGACTCACCATGTGCAACCAATCAGAGGATGTCACTGCTGGAGACCTACTGTTGAGTCCAACTAGTGCGAGTCACTGTGGAAACCTAGTTGTTCAAGCCACTATTGTGACACACTATTATGACTCACTGTTGGATGAGCTATTGTTGGAAAACATGATTTATGGAATACTCTGGAAATGAGTCATTGTAACCTCCCCAAACTCTTCAAACAATGAGTTATCAAAAATTAATGTATCAAACTGGATCATGCCATTAAATTATATCATATATATTAATTAAAATTATCCTTATTGACGACTATGTAGATAATAATTTAATAATAAATCATATCTACTCATGTTGGAAAAGTCCACACATAAGTTCAAGTGAAATTATCATTTTCCAAATGACATGAAGGTAAGAATATAGATATTATATCATTAATAATAAAAAATAATGATTTCATTAATATAATGAATAAAAAATAAAATATAATATTAACATTAAATTAAATATAGTTATTGAAAATTAATATTATATCTATGTGGAGGCAGTATTCCACTCATACTCCCAAGGAATACATTCACATCAAATTTTATAGTATATAAGGAATATATAGATTTTCACACAATCAAGGAAATAAATATATTTACGATAATTGATTAAATTTTTATTGCACATAATTAAGGGAATAATAAAGAAAAATTAATTAAAAGATGTCTAGTGAGATGAGTACTATAACACCCCAAGCTTCCACGGTTCTATTCTATTTGAATAATACAGTAGCGTGTGTTGTACCCAACATAGAGATTCTAACACTCTACGACCAATCAATGTAGCCGTTATGAATAGTAATTCCCTCTTTTTGAAATTTTATAAATTTTATCTCTCAAAATGGACTTCATTTTCGGATTTGGAATATCAAAATTAGTCTAGGGTGAAATTTTTTTACTTTTCGGATAACTTTTATATTTTGAGGAATAGTGAAACATACTAAATTTTAATTAAAAACAACTTTTTTCATCAAAATAATTAATAGTGATAAATTATGAATTTGGGTGGTTTTAAAGTATATTTAGAATATATATTTACCATTTAATAAAATATTGGCCATTGGA
Source organism: Viscum album (assembly GCA_963277665.1). Taxonomy (NCBI): domain Eukaryota; kingdom Viridiplantae; phylum Streptophyta; class Magnoliopsida; order Santalales; family Viscaceae; genus Viscum; species Viscum album. The sequence goes on along the minus strand of OY728136.1, from coordinate 1,222,444,456 downwards.
CATATTTGCACAATTAAACCGTACGTAAACAAGTTTCAATCTTTTGATAGTTATTATCTCTTAAAAACAAGCTTTTTGTTTTAACAACAGGAATTAATTTTAAATTAATTTCTGCCACTTATGAGTTTTAAATTTGGAAAAATTGATTCCTTATTTGGAATTAGGACGTCCAAATTGTGTAAATTGGTAACTTTTATATGTATACATTTTGAATAATTACTTTGGTAAATATTTTTTTACCATTGTAAATGGGTAAATCCGGTAAATAAGGGTAAAAAAATAATATTATAATAATAATAAATTACCCTAAAACGTTTCCTACACTTATTTGATGATACATGTACAAATATGGGCATCATTGGGTTTATTTTGAGACCCCATGGATCCAATTTTAAGTGATAAGGGCACTTTATATTAATTAAGTTAAAATAAATACAAAAATGACATAAGAATATATCTTTTAGAAAATAAATATTTACATAGGGTTATATATGTTAGATTTTCAACTATAAATATCCAATATAAATATAAAACGATTTATTACATAATGGTATTTTATTAATAATCCTATGAAATTTAATAATTAATATTATTTATGACATAATAAAGATGCAGTTTTTTCATTATTAAGGAAAGAATCAAATAATTGGTAATATAAATGTTAAAATAAATATAATTTGAAAGTTTTGATGACATCCATGAATTTTATTGGTTAATATGTCATTATAGGATTGATTAGAATATTTTTTTTTGGAATTAATAATGTTGTTACGACTTTAAAAAAAATCAATTATTGAATAGTGTCAAAGTTGACATAAATGAGTTTTTAAAAAAAATATTATATTATTAATTGATATTCTATTCCTAAAAATATATGGCTTAGTCAAAGGACATATATTAGGATAGGTGTTTCATTAATGGAAAACTTGGGGTTATCTTGGATGTATATAGTACGTTTATTAACTATATAATATAAAAATAAAAAGTGACATGGTAAATGTCAAACTAATTAACTAAGAGTTAAAACTAAAAGATAAGGTTAATATAATCACCAAAATCTATATAAATTCTATTGTATGAAATTATTTCGACCCATATTCACCTTATTATTTTAATAATCCACTTTTTATCCATTAGAAACAAAATATAAATTTATTATAAAATTATATTTCTATATTTTCCAAAAGTGCCCCTCACCCCTCTTATAAAAGGAAACTCACCCTTCTCACTAATTCACACATTCAAATCAATTTTGCTTGGAAAAACCCTACCAAAATACTCTATAAACTTCCCTCACTTCATCCTAAAGGCCGTAGTTTGTTCAGAAAGCCAACCTAAGGATCCCTTTTGATCAAATCAAAGGAATAACCTGAAGAAGAGGTAATGTTTTCACCACCCTCTTTCAAGTTCCTTTCTTCTTCCACTTCTTCTTTCTTTGTTATTGAAATTCCAAAATAATAACTCCAGTATCTTATATATAATGTGATTTTATTATAAACATGGTACAACCATATTCAGTATTCTATCCATCCTTTGAATGACATTTCACCATACGTGTGTACGTACGGCTTACTGTCTCCACGTCGTGGTGTCATTGTTATTCAATACATTATTATTTGGATGGGTATAATAATGATGATTAATTCATGTAAATAATAAATATATAATTATAATGATTATTTATATATTATTTACCATCCAATTATATATTATTTTAATATCAAAAGAATGATATTGTCTCTCGTGTGTACGTACGGGCTACCGTCTCCACGAACACGATTAGATTCATTCCCCATCGTATCCATTCAATTATAATTCTCATTTGATGATTAAAAATATTTTTTAAAGACTTGATATCGTTCTGTATATGAATAATATAGAACCTAACCATAAAAAAACATCTTATGTAACAAAATAGATAAAAGAAAACGAGTATGTTAACACCCGAAACGATGATAATACTAAAATATTATAAACAAAAAATATTAAAAGATCATATATGATATCATATTTATGTATATTATTCTTTTATAGTTTAATAACAATGATTTAACTATTATAAAGGAGTTTAACCTACACTCTATCAAGGAAAAGTACAAGGTAAGGGTTTATTTCACAATCTCTTCATTATCTGAGGTTGTTTATACGTAATTATCTACTGGGACCTCTTTATCATCCACATCCATGTTTCTCAAAAATGCAGTTTAAATAATTCTTACTTTAATACAGACTATGGGTTAAAGTCATTTATACCCTTGTTTACTTTTTATAAAAACATTATAAAGGAATCTTTCTGTCGTTTTCCAAACAAGGACATTTTTAACCTTTTTGACAGAATTAAGGTAATAATTTCTTTCTTAATCTTTTACAGTGGGTGCAGATATTTTCCGCCATTATATAATCATAAAAGGTTACCTTACCAGATTATAATAATATTTTCAATGTAAATGTTTTATTTTATAATTATGTGAATTTTAAATGATTTAAAAAAAGAGATATTTCTATCAAATAGTTTTCATTTCATCTATGTCAACATCCTTTAACAGATTTTAAGCTTATTTGAAGTTTATTTATTATGATAAAAAACATCCATATTGTATTGAAGGTTTTTTGATATATTTGACTATGGATGTGTTATTTTTATACAATTCATGGTTTATGGAGAAAGTATTGACATTTCGTAAGCCAGTTTTAATACGAATATTTATGTTATGTTTAACCTATTCATATGAGAAATTAATTGGACATAATAAGTGACGGGTAGAGCCCGCTATAGCTCCTCGATGCATCGGTAGGTCTCATGAGACAAACTAGTGTCATGGCATGAGTCCTCGACAAAATCTTATTTGTAGTCCTGTCACGAGGCCTTTGTAAAAACCCGAGAATTGATGAGAATTATTCTTTTTAATTTCATTGATGTCTTGTGTTGTATGCAACAACAATATTAGCTTGTACTATACGCAACACCGTATTAGCTTGCAGAATACAAAATACTATTCTTGGCTCGTGTTACACACATTTTCAAGTCCGTTTTGTGGAAATTATTCTATGCAACATTAAGTATATATTTTTTTAATGTATAAATGAAATAAGTTTTGATTATATTATACACAACACCAAACGGAGCTTTCACTACACGCAACCCAGACATGGATTTCATTACACGCAATCAAGACCTTCTTCGATAGCGTGTATAGTATGCAATACCAAGTTTCACTAAACGAGATATTATTAAAATATTATTATGATCTAGCTATTATGAATAGTAATACCCACTTTTTGAAATATTATAAATTTTATCTTTCAGAATGGACTTCAGTTTTGGATTCGGAATATCGAAATTTGTCTAGGGTGAATTTTTGGTATTTTTCTGAAAACATTCAATTTTATGATTAATAGTGAAAACACTAAGTTTCTATTTAAAAACCGAATTTTTAATTAAATAATTTTTTATTTTATTTAAATATTTTTTAGGTTAGAATTGATACATAATACCTATATAAGTTCAATTTAATTCATTGGATTCATTTTATAATAATTTTCGATATAAAAATTTTTTATTGAACTTTTCATCGTCTTTTACCCACCTCCTAGGAGATTTTGAAAATTGACATAAAACATAATTTTACCACTTATGTGAGTGGAATTTAGAAAATCTAAGAGACATGGTTAATATCAAAGAGTATAATGTGGTTAAATAAGATAAATATAATTTTTGGTGAATAGTAACGTTTTAATTTTTTTCCCTGTGGTTAAAAGTAAATACAGAAATTAAGGGTACAAATGATATTATTATTACCTTAACACTTGTCCTAATTCTATTGGATATGTTTAATTATACAAAAAACAACCTTAGGGATACAATATTACCCTTTAGGTCCACTTGGATTATATTAGGACATTTATTATTATTTTATTTAAAGAAGAGTTAAAAAAGTTAAAATCAATGTTTAACAACTAAAACATTTTTAATATAGGGTTATACATAAGATAATTTTGACTATAAATATTCATTATAAATATAAAACTATTTCTTACATAATGGTATTTTATTTATAATATTTAGAAATTATATAATTTAATTTATTTATGACACAATGATGATGCAATAATTACATTATTAATGAAATATTAACATAATTGATATTATAAATATCTAAATATATGTAATTTGAGACTTTTTATGAATTAAAATACTTTAATAGGATAATATGACACTTTAATATTGATTTAATTAAATTTTTTTGAACTAATAATGTTGTTATAATTTTCACAAAAATCAATTACCAAATAGTGACAAAATTGACGTAAAATATTTTTTTAAACAAATATTATATTATTAATTGTTATTAAATTCCTAAAAATATAATTTTAGGCAATCTTACTTATATAAGGTTATATATATTAATAATTAACCACTTGGGGGGTCGTTTGGCTTGTTATTGTAGGTTTATTAACCATGTACTGTATGAAAACAAGAAGACACGGTAAAAATTAAATTATTTAACATAGAGTTTAATCTAAATGATAAGGTTAAAATAGTAAACTAAACTTGTCTAAAACCTATTGTTTGAGATGATTTCGACACATCCCCACTTTATAATCGAATTAAATCAATTTGGAGCTATTATAAATCGAATCTGACTTTATTATAAAATAATATTTTTAGTTTTTCCAAAGGTGCTCTTCTCCTCCCGTATAAAAAGGCCACCCCTTCCATCTTCTCTTCACCCCTTTTTGAGCCTTAATGATCGGAAAAGCCCTTAAAATTTCGATTCTAATCATCCCTAGAAACATTATAGAGGTTCTGGTCTCCTCAAAATACCAACCCTAGTGCCTTAAGAGGAGGTTAAGAAGAGGCGCGTCAAAGAAGAGGTAATATCTTTTACCGATTCATTCCAATTTATTTCCTCTTATACTTCTTATTACCTATTAGTTTAATAACGAATTAATAAAATAAGTATCTCTCATATACTGATATGTAATTATAAATATGAAACAACCCAATTTCATCTTCTATCCATCCTACGGAAAATGAAATCACCGCGCGTGCGTACGTACAGAATACCGTCTCCACACCGTGGTGTAATCTATTTTCCACCACCACCATACATGTACTGGTATAATGGTGTAATTTAATTACTATAAATGATTATTTTAAGGTTATAATGATTCTAAAAAATTATACAAACACTGAAATACAATTCCATGATCACCGGAATGAAATCATCGTTTGTGCGTACGTATGGACTACTGTCTCCACAAACGCGATGAGATTCATTTTCCATGATTAACCATTAAAGTATGATTATAAATTATATATAATAAATAATACTGAAAGATATTAAATAATAATTATACTGGATTTATGAACATATATGTTTCATTTACTTAATTCCATTTAATTCAATAAGGAAACGAAAACAGCGTTCATGCGCACGCACGACATACCATCTCCTTGAACGGTGTATTTCATTTATCTATCTATCATATATATTTATATACTGAATATATATTATATATAAATCATTTTTTATATTATGGAATTATGTAAATCCTGATATAAGTAATAATATCATGAACAACATGTTGAAACACATATGATAAATGAAACGATTTTAACCAAAATGCTTCTTTATCATGGAATTTACAAATGAAAGGGAAATATAAAGTCATAAGTGAACCATATAAGATATCAAAACAATGAACATGATTCTGTAATAAGTCAATGAAATTATTTAAATCATTATACAGGAGGTTCAGATACGTATGAAGGATATCAGACCTAAGGTAAGGGATAACATTTCCAATCTTGTTTGTATCCGAGATTGTTTGTTCGTAAGTATTTACTAGGGTTATATTTATTATCCATCTACCTATTTCATAAAAATGGTTTCATGTATGTTTAAAGTATTTTTTACCCATTTTTTACTTTTACTACATGGTATTTAAGGAATCATCCTTTTGATTACCATAACAGTTACTTTTTGACTTTTCTAAAAAATGTACGAGAAGAATGTTATTTTTAACTTATAATGTGTGAATGGATTTCTACGATTTCATAATGCCTTACTTTCATGAAGAATAATATACAATATTTAATTACTATTATCAACAAAATACTTTTCGTTTAAAATTTCAAGGCATTTTGTGAAAAGAAAATGATTTTGAAGAAGAAAGGATATTTTCCTCATGATTTCATTTCAAGTGTTTTATAAAAACCATTTTCTGTATAAGATGACATTATTTCATATGTGTATGTTTCAGGTATAATTTATCTAGGATTTACATGGTTTCACTTTTATTATGATTAAATGATATCCATTTTGTTTTTTATGGATTATGTTATGTTGGGATGGCGTTTATGGAACCCATTTTATACTTTCGGTAATGATGAATGATTTATGTTCATGTTGTGGAACAAGTAAAAATGATTTCATTATGAGATGGGTGGGACCTATATCTCCATCCAATTCATTGGGTAATGATTTATATTTCATGAGATAGACATGGCTAGAATGGAAAGTTAATCTGGTTCAGTGTTTCAAGACTGGAACGAAGAGTGAACTCGATTCAGAAAGGGACTTTGTCCACTAAGATGGTCTTGGCAGCAATGCCTTGGCTACTATGGATATCATATCATGTGCTTAATGGTTTCCACAATTACATCTTTTATTCTCATTCCATTTTATCATGATTGATGTTCCATTATGATCTATTACTTATATAATACCATGTTATATGTCATTGCTCATGAATTTGATGTTTAAATATTATGTTCATGTTTTGAAGTTCAAATGTATATGGTTTGATTTATTTTCTCCATACATACCCATACTGAGCATTTGATCTCACCCTTAATATGTTTTATTTTCCCTAGGATATAAAGAAAGGTTTTAGTTTAGAAAAAAAAGGGATGATCATTATGGGAGATGTTGAAGATCATCCACCAAGATTAGAAGATTATGTTCCACATTTCCAAAAACACTAAACTATTACATTCCTTGTGTGTATATTTTTATTATGTATTAGATATTCTACAAATGTAATGTAATGTCCATGTACGTCAAGATTTGGGCCTCTAAAGTGGGTATTAGAGGAAATGTTTAGTTAACCTTTGGAGACAAGTATGCGAAAACTATAGTGAAATCCCAACAGATATGTCTAATGTATGTCTAGGGATGTCTAAAGGTTATGCATATGTATAGGTTAGAGTCATAGAATTATGTTGACGCTCATTAATAAAATAGGGTGAACCTAAGGTGTCATGGATTAAAGAAATTTTGATAAGATAGACATCCCATAAGTGACTTTTTATGATTATGTGGTTCCTAGTTATTTTAACAGTTTCTTACACTATGGTTTCTGGTCTTAGTCAATGGAGGGAATGAGAAGGAATTCAGTTAACATTTATTCTAATGGAAAAATTGGTGACTATGATCAATGAAATTATGTAATGCCTGGAGACAAATAAATTCTGATTATGCCGAATCGGTCATCTCGATATATGATTAACAAGGTGAACTTTAGTTGTTTTCCTAAGTCATCAAATAAGAGGAAGATGGAATTTTATGCATGTTCGCATGGTTAGGAACATAGAGAAAGGAAGATTGAGATTTATAAAGAAGGGAAGAAGAACCTTGAGGAATACCTCAAATGGAACAAAAGATGTTATCTAGGTGGAGAAAAGTGTCATAGAGTGACAGAATGTTATGGAGTCCAATGTCTTATCTGTGGAGAACATGGGAATTACCCAACTCAATTCCTTGACCTAATAAGTTAGTTCTAAATTGAGGAAGGACCTATTCCATGCCCATCATTGAATATGATGGATTGAAGGTCTTATTTATTGGAATTCAATAATAATGTTGTTGAGGTACTTTTATAGTATATTGAAATATTTGTGTATCGGTCCATTTTGGTTTTCTATAAGAATATGGCATCGGTAACCATGAAAAGTGATTCAAATATTTTGGAAACAGATGATATGCGCAAAATTAAGGGATAAGGAGAAAATAAAATGTTTGATAGTATTCATGAGGTCATGGTTGATGTAATGACTAAGTGATATCATGGTTTGAGTATATAGAGGTTTTGGTATTTTGGTATGTAGAAAGAGCTAATTTTTTATAGAATTAATGTTTTTACTAAGGTTCTATGGTATTTTATGTTTCAAGAGAATACATGATTAAGGTATTAACATGTTTAGAATTCAATCAACAAAATATATTTGTTATAAATGATGTTATTCACATGATTGTTATGTGACCTTTAAAATAATTGTTTTCTTTAGACTATGAGATTGGACATATGTATTTTGGATAATCCTAAAGATTGAAATGGATTATGATGGACATCAGTTAGTATTGTTTAATGATAGGACTTTTTTTCAATATTATTTCTGGAATGTTATAATAGTGTAGTTTTAGAAAAAGGGACAAACTGTAGGACGAGCGACAACCCATCACGACGGACAAGGTTGTGGGAATCGAACCCACAACATAAGTGCGACATGCCTTTATCGCCTACCATTGGCCTACAGGAAATCCATGGTTAGTAGAAACTAGTTTTATTTTACGCGGTATAATAGATGAAGTATAAGTCCATTTTTGGAATCATATACGATTAACCTCACCATAGATAGACTTATGTATATTTGAAAACTTTTTCTATCCTTTTGTTTGAAACAGATGGAATGGCCCTTCATTCAATCACATGATCTATTAACACATTGAGAAATACAAATTCAACTTCATTTCATTATGAGATGAAGTGGAAATTGTTTCAACGCATGAGCAACGTTGAGATTGCACCAAAATCAAGTAAGTATTTCATTTAATTCAAAAATTCTTCAACATTAGGGAAATGATCTTGGAAACAAAAAAACAATGTTGTCCTAGTTTCCTTATATGCGATGAATCAGATTGTACCTCAGATCATTGAAAATTAATGGCTTTGTGATTGTTGAATTTTTTATATCCAAGTTCTCTACCACTCTCCGTCAGAACATGATGGTTAGATTTCTCTTCCATATCCATTTTTTCACCTATGTTCTCCTATGTAGAAACCCAATGATGATTTAATCTGGGTAACAATTACATTTCTTACATAAATTTTTTAAAAATGAAGTTTTAGTATTTCTTTTTACATTGTGGGTTTCTATGAATGAAACATTCAAGTAGTAAACCATTTATAACACCGACGAATTTTTAGGGTGGAATTCATTTTAAGGGGGTAGAATGTAACAACCTGGGAATTTATGTGAATTATTATTTTTAATTTCATTTATGTCTTCTGTTGTACACGACACCAAAATTATCTTGTAATATACGCATCACCGTATTAGACTGTAGTATATGCAATACTATTCATGGATCATGTTACACACAATTTCATGTTTGTTTTGTGGAAATTATTCTACGCAACATTATGTATAGATTTGGTTTAATGTATAAATGAAATAAGTTTGGATTATAATATATGAAACACCAAACAGAGCATTCAATACACGCAGCCCTAACTTGGCTTGCATTACACTTAATCAAGGCCTTCTTCGATAGCATGTGTAGTACGCAATATAGAGTTTCACTAAATGAGATATTATTATAATATTATTATGAACTAGCCATTATGAATAGTAATACCCACTTTTTGAAATTTTATATATTTTATATTTCAAAATGGACTTCATTTTTGGATTTGGAATATCGAAATTAACATAGGATGAATTTTTGGTATTTTTCTGAAAACATTCAATTTTTTATGAATATTGAAAACACTAGGTTTCTATTTAAAAGCTGACTTTTTATTTAAATAAATATTTATTTTATTTAAATTTATATTAATTAAAAATTGATACATAATACCTATATAAGTTCAATGTACTTAATTGGAGTCATTTTATAATAATTTTTGATATATAAAAATTTTATTGAACTTTTCCCTGTCTTTTACCCACCTACTACAAGAATTTGAAAATTTACATAAAACATATTTTTTCCGCTTCTGTGAGTGAAATTTCAAAAATACGAGTGGAATGGTTAATATCATGGAGTCAAATGTGGTTTAATAAGATATAAATAATTTTTGGTGAATAGTAACTTTTTACTTTTTTTACCACGGTCAAAAGTAAATAGTTTAATTAAGGGTAAAAAAGATATTATTTTTACCCTAGCACATGTCCTAATTCTATTGTATAAGTGAAATTCGACCAAAAACAACCTTAGGGATAAAATATTACCCTTTAGGTCTACATGGATTATATTAGGACATTTATTATTATTTTATTTAAAGAAGATTTATAAAGGATAAAATAAATGTTTAATAACTAAATCATTTCTAATATAGGGATATACATAAGATAATTTTGACTATAAATATTAATAAGAAATATAAAATTATTTCCTAAATAATGGTAGTTTATTTATATTTTTTAGACATTATATAATTTAATTTATTTATGACACAATGATGATGTAGTAATTACCTTATTAATGAAATATTAACATAATTGTTATTATAAATACCCATATAAATGTAAGTTGAGACAATTTATGATTTAATCTACTTCTATATGTTAATATGAAATGTTATTATTGATTTAATTAACGTTTTTCAAACTAATCATGTGGTTATGATTTTCACAAAAATCAATTACCAAATAGTGTCAAAATTGGCATAAAATAGTTTTTAAAAAAAATATTATATTATTAATTGTTATATAATTCATAAAAATATAAATATCATAAAAATGGCTTATATAATGTTATATATATTAATAATGAACCACTTGGTATTTGTTTGGCTTGTTATATTATGTTTATTAACCATGTAGTGTAAGAAAACAAGAAGATACGGTAAATGTTAAATTATTTAACTTAGAGTTCAATCTAATTGATAAGGTAAAAATTTTGACCTAAACATATATAAAACCTATTGGTTTATAGGATTTATACCCATACCACTTAATATTCAAAATAAATCAATTTGGAGCTATTATAAACCGAATATGACTTTATTATAAAATAATATTTTAAGTTTTTCCTAAGGTGCCCCTCTCATCCCTTATAAAAAGGGCACACCTTCCCTCTTCTCTTCACACCCTATTGATCCTTGAATCTCGTCCAAAACCTGACCATATACTTTATTATATTCCCTAAAAACATTATAGAGGTTATGTTCACCTTAAAAGTCCCACCCTAGTGCCTTAAGAGGAGGTTAAGAAGAGGCGCGTCAAAGAAGAGGTAATATCCTTTACTGATTCATACCAATTTATTTCATCTTCTACTTCTTCTCCTCTATTTGATTCATCATAAAGTAATAACATCAGTATCTATCATATACTTATATGATATTATAAATATGAAACAACCCAATTTCATCTTCTATCCATCCTATGAAAAATGAAATCCTCGCGCATGCGTACATACGAAATACCATCTCCACGCTGTGGTGTAATCTGTTTTCCACCACAACCTTACTTGGATGGGAATAATGGTTTAAATAAATAACTATATATGATTATTTTAAAGTGATAATTATTATGAAAAATTATTCAAACACTTCAATACAATTCCATGATCAGGGGAATGATATCATCATTTGTGCATATGTACAGACTACCGTCTCCACGAACGCAATGAGATTCATTTTACATGATTAACCATTAATGTATGATTATAAAGTATATATAATAAATAATCATTTAAGATATTAATTAATAATTATATTGGATTAATGAACATATATGTTCCATTTAATTAATTCCATTTAATTCAATAAGGAAATGAAAACAACGTACATGCAAACACACCGCCTACCGTCTCCATGAACGGTGTACTTCATTTACCAATCTATCATATATATTTATATACTGAATATATATTATATATAAATCATGTTTTAGATTCTTTAGTTATGTAAATCAGGATATAAGTAATAATATCATGAACAACATTCTGAAACACATATGATAAATGAAACGATTTTACCCATAACGCTTCTGTAACATGGAATTTACAAAAGAACGAGAAATATAAAGTCATAAGTGAACCATATATGATATCATAACAATGAATAAGATTCTGTAATATGTCAATACCATTATATAAATCATTATACATGATGTTTGGATACGTACGAAGGATATGTTACCTAAGGTAAGGGATAACTTTTCCAATATTGTTTATATCCGAGATTGTTTATTCATATATATTTACTGGGGTTATATTTATTATCCACGAACCTATTTTCTAAAAATGGTTTCATGTATATTTAACGTCTTTTTACCCTTTTTTTCTTTTAATACATGATATGTAAGGAATCTTTCTTTTGATTACCATACGAGGTACTTTTTGACTTTTCTGAAAAAAGTACGCGAAGAATGATATCTTTAACTTATATGGATTGAATGGATTATTAAGGTTTCATAACGCCTTATTTTCATAAATCATTCTCTAACAGATTTAATGAATATTTACAAAAAATCATTTTCTTTTAAAATTTCATGGCATTTTGTAAAAAGAAATTGATTTTGATGAAGAAAGGATATTTTCCTCAAGAATTCATTTCAAGTGTTTTATCAAAACCATTTTCCGTATTAGATGACATTATTTCATATGTGTATGTTTCATGTATAATTTTTATATGATTTACATGGATTCACTTTTCTTATGATGAAATGATATCCATTTTGTTTTGTACAGATTATGTTATTTTGGGATGATGTTTATGGATCCCATTTTATACTTTGGGTAATGATGAATGATTTATGTTCATGTTGTGGCACAAGTAATAATGATTTCATTATGAGATGGGTGGGACTTATATCTCCCTAAAATGTATTGGGTAATGATTTATATCTCATAAGATAGACATGGTTGGAACGAAAAGTTAATACAGTTTAGTGTTACAGGACTGGAACGAGGAGTGAACTCGATTCAGAAATAGACTTTGTCCACTAAGATGGTCTTGAAAGAAATGCCTTGGCTACTATGGAAGACATATCATGTTCTTAATGGTTTCCACATTTACATGTTTTATTCATATTCCATTTTATCATTATTGATGTTCCATTATGATCTATGCCTTATGTACTACCATGTTTTATGTCATTGCTTAAGATATTGATGTTTAAATATTATGTTCTTGTTTTGAAGTTCAAATGTATATGGTTTGTTTTATTTTCTCCTTAATTACCCTTAATTAGTATTTGATCTCACCCCTTATATGTTTTATTTTCCATAGTATATAAAGAAAGGTTTTATGTAAGAAAAAAATGGAAGCTCTTTATGGGAGATGTTGAAGATCTTTCACCAATGATAGAAGATTATGTTCCAAGTTTCCAAAGACACCAAACTATTATGGTCCTTGTGTGTCTATTACTGTTATGTATTAATTATTCCACAAAATTATTGTAATGTCCTTGTACGTCAAACTTTGGGCCTCTATAGCCTTGGCTACGTGCTTTTGATATTTTGGAATTATGCATTCCATCATTATGAAAGTGGTTATTGATATTGCATGTGATTATTCGACAAATAGAATATCCATGTGAATAAGTAAATGGAATTATTTCATTTTAACTTTTCCATATTATGCTGATTTTCATGTTTAAACGGCTTTTGTTTTAGTTATACATTACCTTATATGATTATGCTTACTTATGAAATCTTTCGCTATATTGTTATCCTTACTGAGCATTTGAGATCGCCCCTTTCAATGTTTTACTTTTCCCAGGATGTGAAGAAGTAATTTATGAATGACCTATAGGGATATTATGATGGGATATGAAGAAAAGATGTTGATGTAGTAGTTTTCACTTTGTGATGTAACGTAAACTTTATGAATGTATCTTGTTATTCCAAGGCTAATAAACTAATTGTCCTTTCAAGACTTGATCTTATGTGATCATGAAAATGTAATGTAATAATGCACCGACTCTGGGTAACTAGGGTCGGGGCATTATAGTTTGTATCAGAGGGAGGTTTAGTACAAACCTTGGAAGCTAGATTTAGATAAACTCTGATTGGATCACGTAGACCTAAGAATGAATTTGAGGATTAGTATATAAGAACATCGTAAAATTTTGGTATTGTAGAAATTTTGTGAGTTTTCTGAGCAATACTTCCCTGTCTAGATACGAGCTGGTAGAGGTGGCTCTAGAACAATTGTACCTAGGGGTAAAACCCAAAAACACCGCTTAGAGCTAGACTCGAATGGGAACTGGTGCACGACAATGAGCTTTGTTGCACTCTTGGTTACGACACTCCCGGGGGATATGCTTAGGATAATTCTCATTTTCTTTACAAACCATTATGAAGGGTTTATGATTATATACTTCCTAAAGTAATACATTTTTATGATTATGGATTATATCCATATATAATTCAATTTATGTTAAGTGTTTTACAAGTATGGAATTATGTATTTTGATTCATAAACTGATCTAGTTTATGACATTGTATAGAAATGGAACCTAGTGGATGAAATGGAAACCATATCAATGCATGCACTCCATTTAAGGATTTCACTCCTACTCAAGATAATTATTGTGTAGTTGGTGATGCAACTAGTGTTAACAACTAATCACCTTAAGGGTACAACTCACTCATGTTATGAATAATAACCTTACTCGTATGGAGCACCCCGATCCACATCATGTAGGATCAATTTTATATCACTTCATGTGGTAGCAACCGCCAAAATTAAATGGGAGTACAAATCCATTTGTATCTGAGTAATGGATAAGTTCCCTAGATAAAATATTTCAGGCTTTGGGGAGTAGTGATAGGGAAATAGTTGTTATGGCAGTTTATCGCCTCACTGGAGATGCTGATCAATGGTGTTCATTGACTCAAAACCTTAAGGATGATGATGAAGTATCAAATATGGAATGGTGGGAGTTCAAAGAGCTTTTCTTAGAAAAATACATTCCTCAGGACCATCGAGCTTATATGGAAAGACAACTTCCGAGTCTGTGAATGAGAATGTCGCAAAGTATGAGGTTAACATTACAAGTTTTTCAAGGTATGTTGGAGATTATATACATAACCCAAGATGTGAGATTGATCATTTCTTTTATGGGTTAAAACCATTTCTTCGTTGAGAATTAGTGTCACAATCCTTCTCATTGTACGAAGATATTGTCTCGTGTGATATCAATAGAAAAGAATAATTCTCTATATATTCTGACATTAAAGAAAATCAAGAGAAGAAAAGAACTGCTGATCACTATGGGAATGAAAATATAGGGAAGAAGGGAATTTTTTAATGTCCATCCTGCAGTAAATGTTGGATGAAACACCCTGGTACTTTCTTGAAGGTAATGGGAGTCTGTTATAGGTGTGGTGAAAAAGGCCATCAAGCTCGTGATTTTAAGGGGAAGAATGAAGCTATTGATGATCAATGATAAAAATGCAGAGAGATGGGACATTATTCAAATGAATTTCATATGCATTAGGGGAATATACCTCTGAAAAGGCCAAGGGATCAAGGCCATTCTTATGCTATAACTACTAATAAGGTAGAAGCTCCAAAAGACGTGGTGGAACGTAATTTAATTGTTTCCTCAAGTTTAAAAAATGCATTATTTGATTATGGATCTGCACATTGTTTCATATCTTCCCAGTTTGCTAAGAAAATTAGATATTTCCATTTGATTTAACAAGAGAGTTGTCAGTTAAAAATCATAAGGAAATTATCATTGCAACAAAGTTTTATGAATCAGTCCACATTAGAGCATATAAATTTTCTTTATCTGCTGATCTCATCGTCATACCTATGATTAAGATTGATATAATCCTCATTATATATATTCTTTCTGACCATGATGTGAGGATTTATTGTAAGAAGAAGGAGGTTCTGATTTTTTATGATGATGATAAGGAACACCTTATCTTTAGGCAATAATCGTCACCACCTAATTTATATCTAGATCCACCCCATGTAGCTCAACTAAATTCAATTATTTGCGACAAAGAGAATGAAATGGTTGTGGGTGAGGAAAAGAATGTTCAAATATAGGATGTACCTATTGAGAATGAATATGTAGATGTGTTTCCGGATGATTTACCTGGACATCCTCCAGAATGAGAAGTTGAGTTTTCTATTGATTTAATTCCAGGATCAAGGCCTATATCGATGACCGCTTATAGAATGGACACTGTAGAATTACTTGAACTAAAGAAAAAACAAGAGGAATTGGGTAATAATAGATTTATTCTCCTTATTATTTCTCCTTAGGGATCCCCTATTATTTTTGTTAAAAAGAAATATGGATCTATGAGGTTATGTATTGACTATAGGGGGATCCATGTTATAATAATAAAGAAAAGTATCCCCTACCTCACATTGATGATTTATTTGACCAACTGCATGGAGATCAATACATTTCAAAGATTTACCTTTGGTTTAGATACCATCAGTTGTGTGTGAAGAAGGAAGACATTCCGAAGATAGAATTTCGAACTAGGAACGGGCATTATGATTTTACAGTAATGATTTTTGGGTTAACTAATGTTCCCTCTTTATTCTTGGATCTAATGAATAGTGTTTTCAAGGAATATATAGATGAATTTGTGGTGGTATTTATTGATGATATCTTGGTATACTCCAAAAGCTACGAAGATCATGAAAATCACTTGCACATTATCCTGAAAACTATGAGAAGACATGAATTATATGAGAAGTTTAGTAAGTGTGAATTTTGGCTTCAGGAGATTTCTTTTGTTGGATATATTGTCTTTAAAGATGGAATCTCTGTTGATCCTTCTAAGAACAAGGAAATCCAAGAATGGCCTTCACCAATGAGTATAATTGAGGTACACAGTTTTATTGGTTTAGCAGGTTATTATTGAATTTTTTCCCTGAATTTTCAAGGTTGGATAACCCATTAACAAAGCTCACACGTAACGAGGATAAATTTGTTTTAAAAAAAGTGTGTGACGAAGGTTTTGATGAACTGAAGAGATGATTAGTCAATGCTTCTATATTAACTCTACCATCATGGAATGATGGGTTCGTTATTTACAGTGATGCTTTGAAGAAAGGACTTGGTTGTTTCCTTATCCAGAATGATAGGGTTATTGCCTATGCATAATGACAGTTGAAAATTCATGAGAAAAAACTATCCTACTCATGACCTCGAGTTAGCAGTTGTGATCTTTACTTTGAAGATATGGAGACACAACCTCTCTGGTGAAAAATGTGAGATTTATGCTGATCACAAGAGTTTGAAGTATATTTTCTCACAAAAAGAACTCAACATGAGGAAAAGGAGATGGCTTGAATAACTCAAGGATTATGATTTCATGATACACTACCACATGGGGAAGGAAAACAAGGTGGAAGATGATTTTAGAAGCAAATATCATAGAGTTTTGAACAATATGAGAATCGAAAGGGATCCAATTTTCATGGATATAGTGAAGATGGACATGGGAATAACCATGGAAGGTGAAACATCAATGCTTTTTCAAATGGTATCCAAAACATCTTTACAAGAAAGGATTAAGAGTTCTCAGACTGAAGAAGAAGAATTTCAAAAAAAATATTGAAGTTTTGAATGATGGGAGATTAAGAGACATTGTGTATGAAGATGGAATTTTGAAATTTTGGAAGAGGAATTGTGTTCCTGATATACCAGATCAAAAAAAGGAATTACTGGATGATGCTCATAGTTTCAATTTCTCTATACACCCTAGGAGCACCAAAATGTATAGAGATTTGAAGGGACATTTTTGGTGGGACAACATGAAGAGGGAGATTGATGATTTGGTGTCAATATGTATGGTTTTTCAATAACTGAAAGCGGGAAGGCAACATCCTGGTAGAGTATTGCAACCTCTTCCCATACCTGAGTGGAAATGCGATAATGTTACGATGGACTTCGTCATGGGTCTACCAAAGAATCCTAGAAAGAACTATTAAATATGTGAAATTGTTGATCGTCTTACAAATTCATCCCATTTTCATTATATAAGAGAAGATTTACCACTTGAACATCTAGTAAGATTATATAGTAATGATGTTTTGAGACTTCATGGAGTACCCCTATCGATTGTTTTTGATCGTTATCCCCATTTTATTTCAAGATTCTAGAAAAGACTTTAGGAAGCCCTAGATACTGAACTTCATTTGAGCATTGTCTACCACCCTCAAACAGATGGACAATCTAGATGAACTATTCAAAACTTAGAAGACATGATGAGATCCGGCTTACTTGAATTTCAAGGTATGTGGGATCAAAATTTACCTTTGGTAAAATTTTCCTATAACAATAGCTTTCATTCGAGTAATCCAATGGCACCATATGAATCGTTATACAGAAAGAGATTTCATTCACCAACCTATTGGGATGACGTTAGAGAAGGAAGACATATAGGCCCAGAACTGGGGGTGGAAATGATGGAGTAGGTGAGGGTAATCCAAAACCACACCAAAGAAGCTCAATATAGGAAGAAGATCCATGCTAACAACCGAAGGAATGATTTGGAATTTCAGGTAGGGGATCCTATTTTCTAGAAGGTATATCCATTGAAGGGAGTTATACGTTTCATCAGGAAAGGTAAATTGAGTCCCATGTATATAGGTTCTTTCAAAATTCTAGAACGAATTGGGGCTGTAGCTTACCGTTTGGCAATGCCGCCAAGTCTTTCCAAAGTTCACGATGTGTTCCACATATCACTATTGAGAAAATACATGCCTGACCCAACACATATACTCACTTATGAGGAATTAGAACTAGAACCTAATATGTATTATTGCGAAGATCCCATTAAAATTCTTGATACAAGAGAGCATGTTCTGTGAAACCGGACGACTCGTCTAGTAATGTTCTATGGAAAACCATAAGATGGAAGAGGCAACATGGGAACCGAGGAGCTTATGATAAAGAAAAACCTGAGTCTTGTCATGTGGTAGTATTATAGAAATTTCTAGGATTAAATTTTTAGAAGGTGGGGAGAATGTAACACCCTGAGCTTCCACGGTACGATTCTTTTTGAATAATACCGTACCGTGTGTTGTACGCAACTTCGTGATTCTAACACACTCCGACCAATCAAAGTAGCTGTATTGAATAGTAATACCAACTTTTTTGAAATTTTATAAATTTTATCTCTCAAAATGGACTTCATTTTTTGATTAAGAATATCAAAATTTGCCTAGGGTGAAATTTTGGTACTTTTTGGAGCACTTTTATATTTTGATGAATAGTGAAAATTACTAAATTTTAATTAAAAACAACTTTTTTAATCGAAATAATTAGTAGTGATAAATTATGAATTTCAGTGGTTTTAAAGTATATTATGAATATATTTTTACCATTTAATACGATTTTGGTCGTTGGACATGATTTCACAATTAAACCGTACATAAACAAGTGTCAATATTTTCATAGTTATTATCTCTTAAAAACACGCTTTTTGTTTTAACAACAGAAATTAATTTTAAATTAATTTCTGCCACTTCTCTGTCTTGAATTTGGGAAAATGGATTCCCTATTTGAAATCAGGATGTCCAAATTTTGTAAATATGTAACTTTTATTTTTATACATTTTGAATAATAACTTCGGTAAATATTTTATTTACCATGGTTAAAGGGTAAATCCGGTAAATAAGGGTAAAATAATAATATTATAATAATAGAAAATTACCCCAAAACGTGTCCTAACTTTATTGGTTGATACACGTCTGATCATGGGCATCTTCGGGTTGATTTCGAAACCCCATGGATCCACTTGTATGTGATAAGGACACTTTATATTAATTAAGTTAAAATAAATACAAAAATGACATATGCATATATATTTTAGAAAACAATTTTTACATAGGGTTATCTATGTTAATTTTTTTACTATAAATATTCTTAAAAAACTAAAAATATTCCATTCATAATGGTATTTTATTTATAATTTAAAGACATTTAGTAATTAATATTATTTATGACACAATAATGATGCAGTATTTTCTTTATTAATGAAAGAATCAAATAATTGGTATGATAAATGATAAAATAAATATAATTTGAATGTTTTGATGACA
The DNA here is from genome assembly GCA_963277665.1 of Viscum album. Taxonomy (NCBI): domain Eukaryota; kingdom Viridiplantae; phylum Streptophyta; class Magnoliopsida; order Santalales; family Viscaceae; genus Viscum; species Viscum album. The sequence continues at coordinate 1,222,424,413 of OY728136.1, read as the reverse complement.
TAAATTAATTTTATTGGTTAATATGACATTATAGGGTTGCTTAAATGAATTTGGTTCAAATTAAAAAATATTTTATGACTTTAACAAAAATCAATTATTGAATTCTGTCAAAATTGAATTAAATGAGTTTTTAAAACAAATATTATATTTTTAATAGATATTCTATTGATAAAAATCTATGGTTCGGACAAAAGTATATATAATGATAGATGGTTCATTAATGGACCACTTTGGGGTCTCTTGGATGTATATAGTATGTTTATTAACTATATAATATAAAAATACAAAGTGACATGGTAAATGTCAAACTAATTAACTAAGAGTTAAAAATAATAGATAAGGTAAATATAATGACCCAAACCTATTTAAATTCTATAGGATGAAAGTATTTCGACCCATACCCACCATAGACATTTAATAATCTACTTTGGAGCCATTAGAAATCTAATATGAATTTATTATAAAATAATATTTCTTGCTTTTCCAAAGGTGCCCCTCACCCCTCTTATAAAAGGGCACTCGCCCTTTTAACTAATTCACAGATTGAAATCCTTTTGTCTCGGCCAACACCAACCCAAATACTCTCTCAACATCCATAATTTCAACCTAGAGGCCTTATTTAGATTATAAATCCAACCTAAGGAGCCTTTTTTATCAAATCAAAAGGAAGAACCCGGAGAGAGGTAATGATTTCATCACCCTCTTTCATGTTCATTTCTTCTTCCACTTCTTATTTATTTATTATTCCCATTCTAAAATAATAAATCCAGTATATTATATATATTGTGATGTTATTATAAACATGGTACAACCATATTTAGTATTCTATCCATCCTTTGAATGACATGTCACCGTACGTGCATACGTACGGCTTACCATCTCCACGTCGTGGTGTAATTGTAATTAAATACCATATTATTTACATGGGTATAATAATGATGATTAATTAAATTAAATAATAAATATAACATTATAATGATTATGTATATCTTGTATACCATCCAATTATATATTATTTTAATATCAAAATAATGATATTTTCGCTCATGCGTACGTACGGACTACCGTCTCCACGAATGCGATGAGATTCATTCCCCATCGTATCCATGCAATTATATTTCTCATTTGATGATTAAAAATATTTTTTAAGGACTTGATATTATTCTGTATATGAATAAGATACAACCTATCCATAAAAACACATCTTATATAACACAATAGATAAAATCAAACGAGTAAGTTAACTCCCGATACGACGATAATACTAAAATATTATTAACAATGAAATATTAAAAGTTCATATATGATATCATATATATCAATATGATTCATTTATAAGTTAATAACAATGATTTAACTATTATAAAGGATGATAAACAATACTATATCAAGGAAAAGTATAAGGTAAGGGTTTATTTTACAATCTCTTCATTATCTGAGGTTGTTTATACGTATTTATCTACTGGAACAACTTTATCATCCACATTCATGTTTCTTAAAAATGTATTTCAAATCATTCTTACTATTTTACAGACTATGGGTTAAAGTCATTTATACCACTGTTGACTTTTTATAAGAAGTTTTTAAAGGAATCTTTCTGTCTTTTTCCAAACAAGTTCATTTTTAACCATTTCGACAGAATTAAGGTAAGAATGTTTTTTTTAAACTTATACGGTAGGTGCGGCTATTTTCCACCATTATAAAATCCTTGAAGCTTCCCATAAAATAATATAAGAATATTTTCAAAGTAAATGTTTTATTTTATAATAATTCCAATTTTAAATTATTTAAAAAAATATATTTCTATAAAATAGTTTTGATATCCTCTATGTCAACATCCATTAAGGGATTTTAAGCTTATTTAATATTTATTTATTATGATACCAAACATCCATATTGTATTGAATGTTATGTGGTATGTTTGATTGTGAATGTGTTATTTCTATACTACTCATGTTTTATGGAGAATGTATTCACATTTCTTATGCTAGTTTTAATATGAATGTTTACGTTATGTTTAAACTTGTTCATATGAGGAATGCATTGGACTTAATAAGTGACGGGTGGAGCCTACTATAGCTCCTCGATGCATCAGTATGTCTCATGACACAAACTAGTGTCTTGGCATGATACCTTGACAAAATCTAATTTGTATTCTTATCATGAGGCCTTGGCTACGTGGTTATGATAGTCTGACATTATGAATTCCATCATTATGAAAGTGGTTATTGATATTGCATGTGTTTATTCGACTATTAGAATATCCGTTTGAATTAATAAATGACATTATTTCAAATTATCTTTTCCATATTATGATGAAGTTCATGTTTTTAAAGGCTTTTGTTTTAGTTATTTATTTCCTTAAATGTTTATGCTTATTTATGAAAGTTTCCACTATATTGTTATCCTTACTGGGCATCTGAGCTCACCCCTTTCAATGTATTACTTTTCCCAGGATGTGAAGATGTAATTTATGAATGACATGTTGGGATAGTTTGAGGGGATATGAAGACAAGATGTTGTTTCAGTAGTTTTCACTTTATTATTTAATGTAAACTTTATCAATGTATCTAGTTATTTCAAGGCTACTAAACTAATTTTTCATTCGAGACTTTATCTTTTTTGATCATGCCAATGTTATGTAATAATGCACTGACTTTAGGTAACTGGAGTCAGGGCATTACCATTAACAATTAGTCGACATTACTTCTTTAGATATATCCTTATGGACCACAACTATACAATTTTAAAGATACTATGACCCATGATTCAAGTATATAGATGTTTATAAGATAATTTGATAGGGTTTGGTCAATATATATGACATAAAGGGTGTGTCGAATATAATAATTTAGGGTCCCTTTTGGATAATATAGTCACATCAATGTGTTTTAAAATTTAACGGTCATGAATGTGACAAGAATGAAATAATTGACCCATAAATTAATCATTGTTTATATTTACAACCATATTTCATCACTTATACAAAAAATAGAAATATTTTGTATTTTAAATAATTTAATAAAAAATTATTTTTTAAAAAATTATAAATAATGTAATTTTTTCAAATAAATGAAATATTGTAATATAATATTTATCTAACACATTTTTAATGGTTACAAAATAAAATTTCATAAAATAATAGGATTATATGTTACTAAAAACATCATAAATTGAATTAGTTTAGCAATAAATGTCATTTTAATCCTTTCATTTTGAATTCCACCCTTGGATAACCATGTTTAACATTAAATGTGGTAACGTATTTTTTTAATAATGATATGTTTTGAATTTACTTAAAATTTAAAAATTATGTGATCAATAGTAATATAATGAAATTTTATTCCATTTTATTAATACATTTCCCATTTTAGGATTTTATTAATACAATATAATTTAATAAATTATATTTTTCTGGAATTATCATTAACTACTACTCCACCCGTGCAATGCACGACACTATAAAATAATTATTATTATTAACTATAGATTACTATTTATAAAAAATAATAGTTTATATTAATATAGAATATATTTGAAAAGAAAATGAGATACATAATGAGGAATAAAAGTTACAGAAATTGAGGAACAAAATTTAGATACTAAGCATCCTTTCATATAATATTAAAAACAATTGACCCAACGGAGAAATAGAATGAAAATTAATAATTAATATATTGGAATTATAACTTTATTCATAGAAACAAAGTATGAAATTCTAGTTTTTAGATACATGAAATGTTTCAACGGTGAAATAGAATCGTGGTAAGAGAATATCATTACTGTTTCTGCTTTGACATAGAACTATGGAATGTAATTTAACAATGATAAGAGAACCTCAATATTGTTTCAGTAGCAGATACATGTTTGACAACATTAACAAGAACCATCATTTTCAACAACAGCAGATGTGTAGATAAAATTACAATTCATGTCATCAAAATGTGCATTCAAAATCCTCCCAGTACCACCATGCATCATTGATGTAGAGTAGCAGTTTTTCATGTTTTTGGACAGTTATATTGATCCCTGCAATCTATAATTAGAAATGACTATGATTAAATAAGATCTACTTTGAAAAAATAAATGTTTAATCTAGTGAATTCATAAACATCATGTAATAATCAAATGTCTTATTTGTTACAATATTCATCTATGAAAAAATAACTGTACAAATAATCAATGATAACATTTTAATAATTTAAAAATGAAAAATCACTACTAATTCAAATAAATAATAGAAAATGGTAACTGGGTAGAATCTATAAAGAAAACAATCATGACATATTTGGACAACTGAATACTATTTCGGGAGAAAAATATAATCCACAGTTTCTGCCTAGGGCATTGCCTGTCCCCCTCTTAGCCCGTCTTTACTACCCTGCCCCTTACCTATCCCCGGCTTAGCCCATCATCATTATAAATAGGTAGGTGGAAACCATCAAATAAATTGAAAACAAACTAAAAAACAAACACGGATGTCTATTTCTACTTCCAACAACCAAATGATTCGATCTTCAACAGGTACGTGAGGTGTTGTCCATCTATTTTCCTGACCAGAAAACAGAAAAAAAAATGTTATTAAATATTATAATTACACCTTATGCATGTCAGTAATACTCTAGGTGATCACATCTATCATGGAATTGTCTTTACTCAGACATTTAGCATTAAACAAAGATTCAATTTGACAGACTAAGTCATTAGATATGCTCCCCTCAACAGTAAAGATCCCAGTTTCAGTATACTACCGATTCGTACTAATAAAAATTGTAGGAAGTTAAGGTATGAAATAGGATATTGAAATTACAGATACTGTTGACTAAAATGTTTAAGGTATACTGGGAACTATATTTGAATCTAGTTGAAGTGAAATTCTTAATATTCAGGTGATGTAGTAATCCAATAAATTCGTGAAATCATTGTAACTGTTTAATGTGAATTTTCATTTAATATATTGAAAAATGTCTGAATATTTATATGAAAACTTTAATATATTTTCCCACAACATTGAAATACTTGGGAAATTAGTGAACATAACATTCTCACTGGAAACACATCAACTATGGGTTTACTGGATTTTGGAAAATAGCACAGAATACTTAAAAAAATATTTTAAGACAAACGAAGTAGACCCTAGATGCATCTTCTGAAAAAACATGTCCCTCAAAGAGAAGATATATCTAGGAAAACAATTAATGATGATGTGTCTTGAAAAAGATAGATATCCTATGATGGATAGATAACCTTGAAATAAATTTCATTATAGGGTCCTTGAGGTTTGATCCGTATGAAGTCTGGGTAGAGGTGTTATTTCAGTTTCTCCTTCTACAAACCTAAAACCACAATCTACAAGTCAGTCCTGAAGTTGTTGAATTTCAATTAACAATTGACTAATGAAAAAAATACAAGAGTATCATCTACATGATAGGAAAATAATCAAACTGTAAACCAAGTGTCTAGAATTTTCATGTTGAATTTAGGAACATTCATGAACAAATTACCTACAAGTGTTTGATGGTCGAAATAGAGGTTAACATCCCAATTTTATGACTCAATACATGAATTCACTACCATTTCTTGTTGTTGTATTAACAACTATTGTTAAAAGAATTAGATGACAGTGAAACAATATAGTAAAAATTTTTTGACGAGTATAATGGAATGAAATGTCATTAAATGGGTAACTTCCTCCCAGAAAACCACCCATAAACTTGAAAAACTGAATGTAGATCATAACACCCTATTTTTCACAACATCTACCATGAGTAACAGAAACTAAACAATATGCATTAAAACATCTAGTATCAAAAACACCAACCATTTTCCTATTCCATAATGAGTAATGTCCATCATAATGTTGAAATTTAGAGAAACAGAAACTAATAAAAAAACAACTTTTATGAAAACCATCCAGTATGTCATGAAAACTGTCCAGCATGAATATCGTCTAGCTTATAAAATATACAATCAACTGGAAGATAATTCATACTGAAATGTCCTCTTTGATAAATTCCAAATAAAAAATATACAGAACACTATTTATTTCACCAATTTTTCGAAATATAATGAATGATAACAAATGAAACAATTAATAAGTATTACTACCAATATAGTAGTCCAGAACATCTCAGTCTTCTTTTTCATTTTCCTTGTGAAAATCTTCCCTCATTCACCTTTCTTGTTCTGTACAATGAGTAATACATTTTCAATTTCGATCACAATAAATTTAATGTGAGTAATGAAATAAAAACAGAAATATAAATCAAAGATAAAAAAGTGGTTTTAATAATAAAAAAGATAAATGTGAAAATAAATGAAACGCCAAAATATTCATTGAATCTAATTATTCCATATATACACATCAATGTGGGAAATAGGATATTAATCATGAATAGAATCTGTGCACTTGTATGGAATAAATGTTTGACCTGTTTGAAAAAAAATGAACAGATTAGAAAAAAATGAACATGTTAACCCACCTGTAATAAAAATAAAAAAATCATCACAAAAAGTGAAATATCATAATCCATGTGAGTTTCTTCCTCTCATTTAACCCTGTTTCCAGTCAACTGCATTAATGGTCGACATTCAGGTCATGTAAAAGAATTTTCAAAGAGGGAAAATGATGCGAAACATGTATGCACAGAACTGTATAAATCATCAGTGAATCATATAACTTTTTACAAACTCATAAGAAAGGAAAATAAGAGAGTAATCATGAAAATAATCTACGTACCTGTGTGGAATAAAAGATGGATCATTTTGACAAAAAATGAAAAAATTGAGATGCACCAATTGTGAGGAAAAGGGAACGTGACATTAGTTGAAATTGAAAATAGACCACAGCAGAACTACTAGGATACAATAGAGAAGAGAAGTCATTTTTATTATTTTAGTAAATGTAATATTATACAACAAAATAATCATTTGGATATTCACATGCATAACCAGTATCAAAAACATCCACCATTTTCCTATTCCATAATGAGTGACATCCATCTTAATGATAAAACATCGAGCAACAAAAACTGATAAAAAAACATATTTCATGAAAACCATCCAACATGTCAGGAAAACTGTCCAGCATGAAAAGAATACTGCATGAAAATCTTCCAGCATGTAAAATTTATAATCAACCTGCAAATAATTCATACTGAAATTTCCTCCATGAGAAATTCCAAATAAAAAATATACATAGCACTATTTATTACAACTATGTTTTGAAATAAAATGAATGAAATTAAACAATATGCATTAAAAATATATTGTACCCCCTTCCCAACCTCTTCCCCTAGTAGCCCCCTCCCCCTACCCTCATCCTCCCCTCCCCTCCCCTGGAACATGAAAAACCACTCCCCCTGACCTCATCCTCTCCTCCCCTCTCCTCCCCTCCCCTCCAACCTTCCCAGCCCCCTCCCCCTCCCCTCATCCTCCCCTCACCTCCCATCCCCTCCCCTCCGACCTTCCCTAACCCTCCCATCCCTTCCCCCCTAACCAATAACCAAAATATTTTCTGACCCTTTCCTCCCCCTCATTGTCCCCACTCCTCCTCCCTCCCCTACCCAGTACTCTATGCTAAATTGTCACCTGTATAATACAACATTTTGAGCAGAATAAATTTCTTTATGTAAGGATAGTCCCATGAATTGAACTGAAAAATAAAAAAACACACCTAACATAGGAACTGAACTGAAAGAGAACACAAAATGGACTCAACACATGAACTAAACTAAAACAGAGTAGAAATCTGACCCAAATGAAATCCCTAAGGTCTAGATAAGTGGTAGAAGTGCTGCAGGGTAATAAATACATGTGAAATAATTAAATTTAACATAGAGTACTGAACATTTTATAAATTGTTACTTTTAATAACGATAACACACTACAATGCCTTCTTTCAAATATGAAATATACATAAGATAATATCACCAATAACCTCACAGGATTGGTTTTTGTAGTAAAAAAATAAACTCTAAGATAGCCAATATTCATGTGTTGTGTAATCTCATTCATATAAACCTTCCAATGAGCCAATAAAAATGAAATTCATAACATTACATAAGCACATACTTTGAATATCTGCATAGTGTTCCTTACAATACAACCCAGCCCAAAGTTGCTATTGAACCTACACAAAAATGTTGAAATTAGAGAATCCTAAAATTAATGGATAACTGAACATCATTCACTATCAATGATAAAAAATATTTTATATAATAAACACTAAATATTTTAGAATGCTATAAAAATCGATTAATTTCTAAATTAAATAAGAAAATGTCCACTACTCAATGAAATGCTTCCACTTCGCTAAAAAATATAAAATATCAATTATAGTTTACACTATAACCAAATAAAAGAAAGAAGAGATTAAATCTGCAGGGCACATATTGTTCATATAAATGCTCAAAATTACCTTGTGTTTAATGATTGGCATAGAGTCATCCCATGCTTCCAAACTGAAATCAGACAACCATTAAGGGAAATTTATTAAGCATCAGCCTAACCAGATTGGTTAAAAATTTTAAGAATACTCCATCAATTAGTTGATTCAATTCTATTATCCTACAAACAAAATCCATTAATTAGAAAATAGAATATAAGGTAAATGTTAATGTAAAAAACTAATGATAAATTCCATATGTTCAATTTATTTCAACTCTTTTCATTAATTTATTTTAAAAGGGTTATTATTAATTTATATTGCTGATTGGATATTTGTAGTAACAAACATGACATTTTATCAGATACGCACAACATAAGCAACAAGCATCATAATTCTAAGGCATAGAGAGATATATGAAATACCTTCACTGCTGAAATCGATTCTACTGCACCTGAAGCTCCAAGAATGTGGCCATTCATAAACCTTGTATAATTAACATTTAGCTACAAACATGTAACATGGATTAGAGAAAATACATTAAAGAAAAAAAGGGTCACAAGTGGATCATAGTTCACATAAATTATGTGGCATACACATTAATTTGATAATGACAGAACTATCATCTTACCCTAGGATTCTAGACAAAGCAGTCAATTAGAGATTTATATTGTATCATGTTGAAAGACATTGAATTTATATGAAATATTCTATTTCCAAATCATAGAGTCGTGCACTTCAACAGCCTTACACCCACTGAAGTGAAATGCTGGTTACAGTGCAGTGGACATCAATGAACATAAACATCTTAAATCAATAGTTATAAGTAGAGAAGGTTTTTAAATGATGGGATGGAGAGGTATACCTACATATAAAGATGTAGGATCACTGTATTGAAGGTGAAGACATTTAGAAAGTAAGAGTAACTAACCCTAAAATCAGCTTCAACATACACATAATTACACACATAAATAGATCTGGGAAATTAGAATTCATTGGGTGGGTTGTTCAAAACATAATTAAACAATAATGAGAAATCTAGAATGAGGGGTGTAAAGGTAACACATTACATTTTAGAAAAAATTACACATGAAGTAAAATATAAAAAAATATAATTAAATTTCATAAAGCATTTAATATATTTAGAAAAAAAATAATTAAGCTCATGGAATGATATTATATGAAATGAAGCAATGATGAGAAACTACATATATATCAAGAGTTGAAACAATTTTATTAGTAATATGTTACAATGATATAACCTGGGAAAAATGAAATAGTATTCAATGGAATTGAAAATGAAATACATATCCCTGATAATATGAGAAAACAGTATTAAAAATAATAATAGTGATAACAAAAAACAACAACTTAATCAAATATATATAAAAAAGTACTTGATACCAAAGGTTAAAGAACTATATTATAGCCCGAAAATTGGTTGAGAAGATTTCAGCCTGCAAATTTCAGTTTAATCAAGAAACTGGTTGAGCAATAGAAGTATATGTAGTAATGGGTGAATCAAAATAAGAGATGTAGTGTCATAATGTTTGATAAATTCATATGAAACTAGATATACTATATCTTGGAGAGAACTAAAAAATCCTTAAAATTATGAGTATGCACCTGTTGAAACAAATATACATAAAAAAGGTACTTGATACCTTGGGTTCAAGCACTATATTATAGCCCAAAACTGGTTGATCAAATTTCATCATGAAAAGTATAGTTTAATCGAGAGACTGGTTGAGTAATACAAGTATATGTTTTAATGGGTGAATCAAAATAGGAGATATAGTGTCATAGTGTTTGAAAAACTCATATGAAACTGGATATACTATATCTTAGAGAGAACAAAAATCTAAAAAATTGTGGGTAAGCACCTGTTTCGAAGCAATGTATTCCATTATAGCCTATGAATTTCATATGAATTGAGAGGAATTAAAAAAGTAAAATGAGAGAAAAATCCAATAAATAACATAAAATGAAGATAATACCGTGTTAAATGTGAGGATAGGGAAAATGCAGATCGGTTGATGAGATCTGTATAAGCCATAGTAAGATACATGTGGAAACTGTCAGAGCCATCGTGGGCCTTAGATCTCATAGAAGATGATTATTACCGGGAACCCTAGGAGGTACATCTCGAGGATTTGGATGCAGACTACACAGAGATGGAGCAGCCAGAGGCAGATGAGGCCAAGGAGGAGCCAGATACGGAGTAACCAGTGGTGGAGAAACAAGAGTAGAATGATCTGGAGGCCGAGTATTTATTTGCAGAGGAGGTCAGTGGCGAAGGAAGAGGGGAGGCGTAGGCGAAGATGTTTCTATAGAGGGGAGTCATGGAGTAGAGGGGAGCCGATGTGCTGAAGGAAGAGGAGTCAAAGGAAAAGCAAACTAAGATACAGTACAGTGAGGCGGCGGTGGGACTAGAGGGGATTTTCGATAATGGGAGCGGGATAGAGGAGTCAGGTAGTGGAGTGGAGCCAGAAACTGTGCATAAGTGGAAGGAAATCTCAAGAAGGGGCGACGATGCTCAAGTTTTTCTGTATTTGGAGGTAAAATTAGAGGGTTTTGGGTGACATGGAAGCATCGGAAGGTGACACATTAGCTAAGAGGAAGCCTAATTGAGTATAGATAGTAAATATAATTTTTTTAAAATATTCATTTACATTATCATTAATGTCATCATGATAGTTTTGGAATTTGAATATGTACTTTAAAAACATATTTAATAAGATATATTTATCTACTAATTTAATAGGATGTAATTATTCATCTATAATTTATTACATTAATATTTTTAAATTCATTAATTTTATTTTTATATTATTCGAATAATTGTTTTGATTGTGATGCATAGAAATATAATACATTTTTTCATTAACAAAATATTAAAAATAAATTACTACTATGAAACATTTTTATTAATATAGTATATTTTATTTTATAACTAAGATTATCACTGTTTAATCCTTATATAAATGTTTTAGATATATTAAAGTAAAAATACTGAAATTTTGTATTTGTTATATTATAAATAATATAAAATAAATAATCAAAAGAGAAGGGAATCTTGTGGCCATATATTTACATAATAGAAAAAATTATTGAAACACAAAAATAAATTCGGATAAAAGAATGTGTTAGAAAAATTTTAATTCCTTATCCAAATTATTTAACAAAATTTTACCCTTGTTACAATTATAAAGTTGTCAAATTTTTCACAAGGATACAATTCATTATGAAAAAGAATAAATATTACCAAATTTTATTTAAGTAATATATTTACAAGTTTCTATTATTATATGTGGATGAATTAAAATTATCATGAAACAAAAAAAACACGATGAAACCCTGTTTTAATAATATTTTATTAAGTATAAAATATTTTCTAACAAATTAAATTATAAAACAAATTGAAATGACCATAATTGGATTACTAATAATTTAAATGAAATATTTTTAATTTTAAAATCATTTAAAACTAAATTTATCTTTTTAAATTATTTAACTAAAAACACAATATTCAATAAAATAATTTTTTTTCACTATTCAAGAAAACAAATACTTTTATAAAATTACCAAAAAATAACTATTAGATAATTTAGACATGATAATTACAAAATTATTTTCTTTATTTAATTTAATTTAATTTTTTTGTATAAAATTAATTTTAATTTTGAATAAAAAATTGAAATAGAAATGTTTTTTGATTAAAATTCATTTTTATGCATAAAATGACATAAATAAAATTTTAATGCAAATATACAATTAAATAATAAATGAATTTTTATAAATTAGTAATACTATAAATTTATTTCATAACATTGATACAGAATTTCACACACACTAATTCAACAACTAGGTCGTATTTAAATAGTAGTAATTTATCAATAAATCTAAATTTGATGAATCCTCATTGTCTGGTGATAAGAAATAGATTAAAATTATTAACCTTTTTATACTATATTTATTTGTGATGTTATGTTCTCCATATCAAATAAATTTGATTCCTTCAATTTTATCTCGAACCTAAAAGGTTCAATATTTTAAATTCCTATATTAAATACCATTATCGTAAAGAGGTATAAATAAATTTATTTTATAAAGATAATGTGGGAAGGGAATTTTTACATGAAATAAGGTATTATCATGTTCCATAATATGGATAAAACTATTTGAAAGTTAATATATATAAATTTAGAATAAAATTAACATCTCAAGACAAATATAGAGTGATTGAGAACAAGATCATGAGATATTTTACAATGACAAAACTGTAATACATGTTCTATAAAAAAAATTCATTCATAGGAAATGAATATAAAGGAATATATTTTTTTCATTATCATTTTTATAATGTCAATAAAATATATTATTATTTTGATAAATATCATTTTAAAATGATGTTATATACAAAATTTCCACTTTATAAGAAAATTTCCATCCATTGGTTGTGCATCGAGTGATTCCCAATTCATATATTTTCTCATGAGATTAATATTTAATATTTTTTTCATCATTAATTTGTTAAAATAAATATTTAATGGATTATAAGGTCCATAAAGTAATGTAATATCATTACATATTTTGTGTAATATTAAATTAAACCACAATTGAATTTATACATTATCCAGTATGGATATATACAATTTATTAATATCTAAATCCTTATATATTAAAATTAAATTCCAAATTAATCAATTAAATTATTTTTTAAGCTTTATAATCCTAATAAATATAACATAATAAAATTAAATCCCATAATTATGAATGATTATATCATATTTTTATTATTATATTTTATATTTATCACTACACATCAACATGTCCAAACAATGTTACATAAAAGATACGTGGGAACCCTGATCGTGTATTCTCCTAAAACATGTTGATAAATTGAATTATTAAATAACGCCAATTAAAAAATATATTATTTTAAATATTAACTCAATCCAATATATTTTAAAAATATTAAATTGCATTTAAATTCTTAAAATATTTCATAAATATATTTTTTATTAAATTATAAGACATTTTCAAGGCCACAAATACAATACAATTTACATTTTCAATATTTATCATCTATTTTCCCAAGGATAAAATTACTACGCCACCATAAGATGAATATTAATGGTTATTTTTTTCCTTCATCATTTGTTCAAAAAAAATCCTGTTAACAATAGATGACAATTTTGGGTTACCAATACCATTCAACACATGCATCCAAATCCATAAAAAAAATACTAAAGAAGAATACTGTGATGATTAATGATTCTATGAACCAAAAGATAATTTATAATGAACATTTATAATAAAATAATAATATATTAAAACATAAATTAATTGATAATTCCACTTTAATGATTGGTATAGAATATGACCATATATTTTCTTGGATTTCGATCTTGGATTATGGCCTTGGATCAGAGGGTGAACTACTTTATCACATTTAAGACATCAAATTCCTTGGAAATTTCTTCATCAATGACCATGATTTGTATGGATATAATATATTCCAATTCATTTGCGTTATTATTTATAGTTTTTATTCTAACATTATCGACATGAACAAAATGGTACATTATTTACACTCTGATAATTACTAGCATAACATCTATGAATGTCCATTTTCCTCACATTATGTATGTCCAGAATTTCAACCACGATTAAATTTTAAACATTATAATGGGTTAGTCGATTAAAAATAATCATAAGGTTTCACATTCCATATTCTATTTTATTATTTTAATCCTTATACCAAATATTAAATTTTCTTTTCCCATTTAGTGTTAATACCATTTATCTATGTTATATTTATTCTTATAAAAAAGGAAATAATATCATTTGAAACAAAATCACTATTGTGAAATCATGAAAAACACTTATTGTATTTCTATATATTAACCACATAATTTAATTCTATGAAAAATTTGTATTAAACTAGGTTATTATTCATTATCATCAATTCAGTTCTGTCATAATTGATCATAAGGAATATGTGTGTCATCCCAAGAATTTCCTATAGTATTTTCAGACAATATGTAAAACAAGGAAACATTCACTATGCACTGGATTAATGGTTGATAAATCTCAAAAAAGCTCTTTTTTGGGATTTTAACAATAGATTCATCTATTCCATAACCATATTTTCATATAATATCTATTTATTTATGTAATTATTATAAATATGGATATTTTATATCTTATATAAAATATTGGATGATACATTTTTATTTGTTTTTACCAAATGTTTTCAGTAATTATATTTAATCATAATCTTTAATTATTTACAAAACCCTTATATGATACCATCTATATAGATGCATAAATTTTATACATAAATATTAAATCTTTTTTGGATGATATTAATCAAATAACATTATGTTCCTCTAGAAAATAGTGGTTTCTTGTCTTTGGTGAGACTAGAAAAATAATCATATTATTTCATGAGAAATTTTCAATGTTTCCCACATAGAGAATTTTTTTTACATCTTTCTTAAAAACATTTATATTAACTCATGGAAGAAAATACATAAGAAAGGGTAATCTCATATGCTCATCATGTGTAAACATGTGAGAATTCAATCGACGGTAGAAATGAGAATAAGATATATATTAGACAATAGGGTCATGATGATAAATTAATATGTTCATACATAATAAATCATATATAATACAAGCATTCATGGTATAAGAAATTATCATAAAAGAAGACAATCTTCTAAAATATAAAATATATAATAATTAGTAACATTCAATTACTACATGACATAGGAATATAAATAACGAAAAAATATTATTAAAAAATTATGTACACGTAAAAATAGAAATAGGTTCACTCATTATTTTACGAAAATGAAATCATATCCTTATATAAGATTATGGATGTAAAACCATATCCATTCATAATTATATAAACATAATAAATGGTTTCATTTATAATCATATGGAAGTAAAAACCACGTCTATATGAAATCTTATATTCATTAATGAAATAATGAGTATAAAATTATAAACATGAAATAAGGTCTACATATACAACATTTATCTCCCATGTTATTCATCTTTACATGATTTTGGGGATACAAAAGACCCAAAAATCAGATAATCATACTCTATTCAGATGCAAGAAAAATGATCAAGAAATAGTTAACATTTCATCATAACAGAAGCCGTGTAAAAGAATATGGGTTTCATAAATTTATTATTATCATCAAAATAAACCATCTAGGGAATAAAAAACGATTTTATCATATATTCATAACTCTAGTGAAATATATGTTATTTAATGTTTCTCATTATTAGGTAAAATTCTATTAAAATATCACATGAAATATTTTTTGATGAATATACCCTTTTCATTTTGAAAAAATTATTATAAATCAAAAAATTTAATAAATACGAAAAACAAATTCACGTGAGAATAAAAAATAAAATAATCTAAAGTATGCTAAAATGTATTGAATAGAATTGATGTTCGGTGATTCCATTAATGTAGTATACATTAAAACAATAATTCCTTTAAATTTTTTATTGTAAAAATTCATTATAAACTCATTCATATAATGAAAAAAAACTCATTTGAGATATTTATGAAAAAAATAAAACAATTCAACAATAGAATCTATACATTACCTATATAATATTAAAAAATTATTTAAAATATTTTAGTGAAAACCAGTGAATGGATGTCAATGATTCTGGAACATAGAGGTTATAATGTCTATTTTTTCAAAAGAAGAAATTTTCCTACATATTTTGTTAAAAAAAATCAAAAATGGTAATATTACATGAAAAATAAATTTATTTCTAGAGGAAATAATATTAATAGTTAGTTACTAGAAAAGGAACATGTAATATCTCAACTAAATTATAAATATATATAATCTTCATTAAATATAATTGAAACAAATCCCATACAACATTGGTGACATTAGAATAAAAAACCTCATGAAGGGATAACATTAGATCAATATGTATATTTAAATATTTTTAATAATAATATTAATTAAATACATATTTATATTTTATATATAGTAAATAAAATAAACTAGTGTAGACTATGGAATATTTCTCACTAAAATAATTGTGAGACAAAAATTCATTACCATAAGTCTCACTTGATTCATATAAACAAAAAAATAATTTACAATTCATATAAATTAATTATATTTAATTAATATATCTATTTATTTAATTATTATATCCAATATTATCTAATTATAACATTTAAACACCAATTTATAAAATAATCTTTATTAAAATCATTATTTCTTGTTGTTAACTATTTTGTTTTTTCATCAGAATTTAAAATTCGTACTTTCAGTACCTGTACATTGATCGGGGTTGAATCATCAATAGAATGATAATAATGATATAAAAATCATTTTTATCAATATAGATATAGATATATTTATATTTATATTCATCCATAAATGGATGTGATAGAATTGTAAATTACACTTGTCATGAAGATTATAGACCAAACATACATATAAATATTATTTTCATATTTCTAGGGATTAATAAAAAATTCAAGATAATATTATAACTATTCCAAAAATTCATTATATAATATATAAATCAAATATATTCAGTAAATATATTTTTATTACCACTAATTTAATGTGTACTTGAAGAGTGAATCACATCGCTTCGTGGAGGTGGTTGTCTACACACACATAAGAGATGTTATCCATTTAGAACAGATTGGAAGGTAAGAAGTTATATATAATTTCATAATTTAAGAAGCATAATTATTTAATAAAAATATGTTATTTATATAATAACAATCATAATAACCATCTATTAAATATTTTGATGGAAAATTAATTATATCCCTATATGGTGATTATTATTCACAAATACACACAATCGATACATTCATATTCTAGGTGATGAAATAAATAGTTGATATTTGTTTCAAAATAATCATAATTACATATTAGTATATTTAGGTTACCAAGGATTATACTTTATTATTAATACCATATATCTATTATCGGTAAAAGATGAAATAAATTTGAAGAGTCTAGGTATGATGATTATATTATCTTCTATATGTCATGTTTAGATAATTACTTTAGGAAATATAGAATGATCATTTAGAAATAAAAAAAACAAATAATTATATTTTAATAATTTCTGAAATATAATATTTTGAGGTTTTTTTATATTTATTTCTAAATGGGTGTGATAAAAATAGGAGACGAATATCCCTTTTAAAATTGAGGATTGGGGCAGTCCAATGATTACAAAATATACTAAAATAAGTAAAATTATTTTTCACCTACAAGTGTATATAAATTGATTTATTTAGAATATGTAGAAACTATGATTTGAAATTATCTCAAAAAATTTATTTTTACATGTTTAGGTGATGTTTTCAAAATTATGTATATGTTTTAACCCCTAATTGAAAAATATGAAAAATACGACAATATCAATTATTCAATCTTTTTTTGGGTGATTAATGTTACCATAAAAAATGTGACAAATAAATAGAAATTGAATGATATTTTAATCTAAATCCCATTAAAATATCTGAATCTAAAATTTTTATGAGTTTTAATTACTCTAATACATAATCATTATTATAAAATATTATTAAATTTATTTTTTAAATACATAAAATATTATAATATAATAAAATTATAACTCAAGTAAAATTGTAACAAAAATAACATGTATTTGAATATATATAAGAAAATTCTTTTATAAAATAATATAATTAATTTTTCATGCGTGTATATTTCAATTTACGACTTATCATTTGGTCTAGTGGCTTAGTTTCCAAATGATAACCTTAATCTTGGTAATGAATCTGTTAATTTAATAGGGTTGTATTCTCATATATAAGTTAAATGTTTTGACATAAATTGTTTATTTATTAAATTTTATACTTTTGTGAACTTACATATCCAATATCTATATTTATATGTTTTTAAATAATATAATATAATATAATATTTCTTGAAATATAATTAATTATTTTTTGACATTATTTCTTTATTTTATATTAAAATATTCAAAATAGTTGTCTAATTCGAATATACATATTTCAAATATCATTAATAATACATATTTATCAGAATATTTAATGGAAAAAATCATCAAAATTGTATTACCTTAAATATTTCTAAAATGAAATATTTTCTTTTTATATTAATTGTAAAAATATTCAATTAGAAATGCATATAAATTTAAAATAATTATTTAAGAAATAAATGTTGAAAATAAATTACCATGATAAAAATTAATAATTCATAATTAAAATTATGATTTATTACCCAACATATAATATTTTGATAAATATGAAATATTTTTTGGAGATATTAAAGTCAAGGGTGTGACATTTTGTATTCATTGTTTTATTAAAATAAAATTGCATTCATAATCAGTGTAAAATATAATAAATTGGTATTCTATATGGAATATTAAGAGTCTACAAAAATTTACGGTGTCTGTTTCCAAGGCCCGGTGTGCCCGGAATGAATTTTTTAACTCTTTTTGGGTACAATCAGTAAACATGCGAGTGGTTTTTTTGTAACTTTTGAACCATTTAGATGAATTGAAATCTGAGGGCACCATTGAAATTGAAATGCTGAGATTTGCCTAAGGAGAACATAACCTCGACCGTAGTAGGTCGAGGGTAAAAGTTAGTTTTCCTCTTTTTTGAGGAGGAATAGAAAAAATTAAAAAATATTTAACATTTTTATTTTTCTTATAACATTCTTTGGGGTGATGGTGGTGGGGACCACATGATCAAAAAACTCCCAATTTGAATTCAAAGGTGGGGACCACCCAACCCATAAACTCTTCCTTTAATGGTTGGTAACTCTTGGACACCCTCCAAAATAATTATGCCACATTAATTAATTAATTAATTATTACAACTCCATATGCCCCAAAAATTAAAATTGATAAAGATATTTTATTAGGATTGGATCCTCATTTTTCTGGGAAAAAATCTTTGAAGAAAGGGAGGGTTGGAGAGAGATATTGGAGAAACTAAATCCTCAATGAAGAATACATTCTCCAATGAAGAACATGCACTATAATGAGGAATGACTTCAACGAAAATGATCTAGGATCTGTCCTTCCCTCCTCACCAACGTCAAAAAAAATTCGAGGTAGGGGTGTGTTTTCGATTGATCATCGATAATTTTTCTCTCATGTTGAATCACTACCATTGAGCCGAATGCTACCACTCTAACACGGAGGTTACGTGCCAAACGAACAAGGCCTGAACTCCCCTCAAAAACTTTTGTGGTTCTTCTTGGTGTGTTATTCACGATGGAGGGGGACGAAAACTAATACTGGTGAGGCTCTGGAATGGCGGTCGGCACCACGACTGGCCACTAAGAAAGCATCCGGGTAACCGCGCCCCCAGAGAATGCCCACGACCCATCAGACATGGAAGAGAAAGGGCGGCATCCAGCGTTGGTTGGCTGCATGATAGGGACGACGATGTGTATCCACACCCCCCTCCGGCATGCAAGGTCTGTGGCTTTGTGTAATGGCGATGAAGGGAGGGTGGCTGGCTGAGCCGACCACCGGTGAATGCACAGCACGTGACCGCACCGTCGGAGCAAGGGGCCACAACACTCCTGGTCACGGTGTGGAGGGGTGTCCCAACACGTGCTGCCAATAAGAGAAGGGGGTTATCTATTTCGACCAACCGAACAATACCGAGCACGACCTACGGCATTTCTCACTTACCTCATGGCGATCAAACAACTTCAGTCGTTTGGAAAGTGAGGGCAGGGGCGCACAACTCCCCCTGCATGTGGCCTGACTGGGTTGCCCTGTGTGGGATGGGCCGTCCAGTGTAGGTCGGCACAGGCCGGGTCGGTCCGACCCCCGACCTGTTTCGACCCTATACGTTCTTTCAGAAATATCTTGAGCTGCGGGTGTCTGTTTGAAGAACCGTATACTACGTCTGAACCCTATGATTGAGTCAGTAATTTTTCTATACCCCACTAGTGTTTTGGATAAATTTTGTGTATGGTCTGGTTGGATCAAGCACGAATCCAACAGGGCCCTTGGGACAAAAAGGATAATAAATTATAGACCAGGCGTCCTTTTGATGCATCGTCTATTATGTTGAGACACCTATGACGTGGCGGTCCTATAGTAGACTTCTTATTGGGACATAGTTTCAGTTGGAGTATCTAATAGTGGATTGAGTAGTGGACCCTCCCGGAGACAAGCGAACTTAGTGATGGAACCATGTAGCTGACTATAACATAATAAGGGGATCATTTGTGGGTTTGATGATTTATTAAGATCCTATGTGGGTATAATGATGTAATCTGATCCTATGTGGGTATGATGATGTACTAGTATCCTGTGTGGGTCTGCCGATGTACTAGGATCCTCTGTGGTTCTGATGATGTACTAGGATCCTTTGTGCGTCTGATGATGTACTAGGATCCCTGTGGGTCTGATTATGTACTATGATCTTGTGTGGGTTTGATGAAGTACTAGGATCATATGTTGGTCTATTAATGTAGTATGATTTTTTATGGGTTTGATGATTAATTTGGATCCTCTTTGGGTCTGATGATATACTAGGATCTTGTGTGGATCTGATAATGTACTAGGATCTTGTGTGGGTATGATGATGATTTAGGATCCCACATGGGTCAACCTTTTAACAGAGTGTGTTTTTTAGTAGTGTCATGTAATCATATCTACTACTATACCTAAGTTATACCTAGTTTGAGGTGAGTGTTTACCTTTGTGGTATTCGTCTATGTGGTGTACTAGTGTGGTACTTAACTTCATGGTGATACCTTTGTGGTATTCTTCTGTGTGTCATACATATGTGGTACTTACCTTCGTGGTAATCTTACCTTCTTCGAATTATTGTACATTGGATAAACATTTCGGCACTGTGTTTCCTCATGAATGAGATGGGTAATATTTCATGACTTAGGTATATGTATGGGCATATACCAAAGAAGGGTTGTCACTGGTTTACATGCTTTGTGGTTTATCCTTTGTGGATTTTGTGAGTCCTTGAGGGTCTCGTGGTCCCTACTAATTATCATTATACACACCCCTGCATAGGCTTTTCTCGCACCTTAATGTGTTCGGTGCAGACGATAGACACTGCTAATCGGGGCTGAGGGTACTATGACTGGATGGTTCCTGGATGTGGACCATACGACGTGTCAGTACATAGAGAAGACGAGTAGACATAGAGTACTGAGGAGAAGATCATTACCTATCCTAAATGTAGGAACCTCAGAGGAATACCCAATATATGTCTTTATCATTCATTAGTTTTATTTTATTTCCAGTTGTACTTATACCTTTACTGTTGAGCTTGTATTCTAGCACCTCTTACTTTTAGCCCTCCTTTTACTATATAGTTCACATGTGATCGTATATTTTTGTGTTCTTGGTTGATTATGTTTATAGGATATAAAGGAAACACCTTCACGATTTTTGGAGATACGCCTATCAGTTCTAGTCGCCAGCCCCTGGCCTATGGAATTCAGGCATGGGGTAGTCACGACACAGGCCCCAGGGGATGGGTCGTGACAAATTGGTTTCAAGGGATTTGGTTTTACCATATAAAATTGGACTATGAAATTTTTAATAGTAATAGTATTTCGTGTTGTGAGTGTTTTTATCAGTTTTAAGAATCCAGTGTTGGAGCGGCGGCTGATGTATCTATACACCAGAACCTTGAATTCGGTTTTCTGACTCAATGCACAAAAACACGGATTGCGTGTGTTCTTTGAAAATAATTCTTCTTGATCCTTTTTGAGTCATATCACTAGGTATGAATAATTGACCATGGAACACCTATTTCTTTTTAGGATGCCTCCACTCAGACAGTCGTCTAGGGTTCCAGGTATAGTATGCACTGATAGACCACTGAGTGACAAGGCCTTGGTGTAGGGCCCTCCTCAAGTAGAGGCACCAGTGGAGGCACCAGTATTACCATTAACCATTTGGCCTCCGTTTCCACCAGCCCTAGTTTTTGAGAGTGCACACCCCTTAAGCACGTTGCATGAGTCCCGGAGCCAGAGGCCACCCATGTTTTGGGGAGAGACGATCCCAGAGGCAGCTGAGGATTGGCTAGAGGTCGTGGTTAGAGTTATATGACTGGTAGGAATACCAGCTGTTCTCATGGTGTTCCTTGTTTCCAGTCTTCTAAAGGATGTTGTAGGAAGGTTGTGGATCATGATGCTATAGGTTCACGATGAGGTGAAACTTCTCTAGGATGACTTCGAGTGCCTATTTTGGGAAGAGATTGTCCCAATGACACTTTGTGTAGTACGCATACAAGAGCTTCTTCTTCTACAGTAGGGATTCATGAATGTGGCTCGGTACTCAGAGAAGTTCACTGACCTCTCAAGATACTCCATTGATATGGTCCGAGACCCTTTCTTTAGGGATCAGACCATTGATCCGGGACATAAGAAAGAGATCAGGGCATCGATGGTTTCTCTCAGCATCCTGACACATGAGGGGGTGTTAGAGTGATCCCTCTTAGTGGAGAGTTTTCTTGCTGAGAACTACCCTACAGTGAGACCCACCCCCAATCGTCACATAGAGGAGTCTTCTACAGCTCGCAGATGAATGATTTCATAATGGTCCAAGAGGACCAAACTATAGGTGGACAACCGTAGGATTCAAGGTCAGTTGTGTGTGGTACCCAAGACAGAGCCACTCATGTGAGGAACATGCAATCTTACATATGAAATGGGTAGGGTTAGATGGCTCGTGACTACCCGAACCGTCATATGGATAATCTGTAGACAGTCGAAGGACCGCCCAGGTAGAGATAGAGGTTTGACCGAGGAGGTCCGTAGGGAGAAGGTGTATGTGACAGAAGAGCAGGTCGTGCAACTAGCAGTGGGAGACGATTCAAGATGTTACCACCACCACCAGGTGTTCCTCTCCGACCACATAGAGCTGGTGGATAGGGTTGATATCAGATCTAGGTAGTTGAAACCTACAACCATGGTGCTCTAGAGATGATACATGGTACTATATGTGTCTACACTAACTTAGATGCATTACTTATTGACACAGGTGGTAGTCATTCTTTTATTTCCACTGCCCTCTTTCAGAGCTTTGAGATCCTGATAGAGTTGTTGGATCAATCGTTATGAGTAGAGGCTCTTACAGGAGAGGATTAGATGATTGCACACTGGCATCGGCAGTGTGAGCATACTCTAGGAGGCGAGAGCTTCAGTGGGATCTCCTAGTAGTGGTGTTGAGGACTTACAACATCATCTTGGGTTGTGACTTGTTATCTATATTCCATGATCATATTTACTATATTAGATGCAAATTGTGGTGTGTCCACTCTAATGTGACAAGGTTTACCTTCACCGGTGATAATAGAACATTTGCAGCAAATGATGGACATACCAGGAGGATAGTGCAGTCGATGACTTGTTAGATGGATCTCCTTATCCACGGAGTTGTTGATGTGGAGAGTCTGAGTTATCCTATAGTGGTGTACCAGTATGTGGACGACTTCCTAAATGATGTTCGATGTCAACTTCTACATAGAAGATTGAAGTCTACATTTGTTTGTACCCTAGTATGGAACCAATATCTACTCTAGCATATAGGATTTCTCCCACGGAGCTTTGTGAGATATGGGTACTACTGGAGGACATACAGGGGAAAGGGTTCATCCAGCCTAGTGTTTCTCCAAGAGAAGCCCCTATTTTGTTCTCCAAGAAGGTAGATGGAAGATTGAGACATTGTGTTGACTATCGAAACCATAACTATGTGACTGTGAATAAAAAATACTCACACTCGGGGATTGATGACCTCTTTGATCAGTAGAAGGGAGCATGGTGGTTTTCAAAGATAGACCTCATATCCGACTATCACCAGCTCAATGTACGAGATGTGGATGTGTAGAACATGTCTTTTAGATTTTAGTACGACCACTACATGTTCATTGATAAGACATTCTGTGTGATCAATTCCCCAACAGTTCTCATGGGAATTATGTACATGATTATTCTTATATACCATGATATCTTTGTAGTAGTCTTCATCTATGACATTCGAATCTACTCAACTACCGGGGAGGAGCATGCCTATCACTTGCAGGTTTTTATGCACACACTCTAAGAGCACCAGCTTTATGGTAAGATCTCAAAGTTCCAGTTCTAGATCTGAGAGGTTCAATTTCTGGGACACATCATCTCAGAGGCTGGTGTATCAGGGGATCCAGCAATGATTGAGGCATTACTAGCATGGGAGCCACCCAAGAGTGTGATTGTGGTATAGAGTATCTTGGGTTTGGTTGGATACTACTTGTGGTTTGTGCTATATTTCTCTAGAGTTTTCGCACCATTGACAGCGTTGACGAAGAAGGGGAAACTGTTTTTGTGGTTAGAGAGATGCCAGCGGCATTTTTAGGAGCTTATGCAGATGATGACTAGTTTCCACATCTCAAGGCTTCTAAAGGAGGGAATTGGGTACGCAGTCTACTATGACGAATTAGGGAACGGTCTCAGATATGTCATTATTCAGTAGTGATCAGGGATCATATATGGTTCTCTACTACTGATACAACATGAGAATAACCACGCTACCCATGACCTGGAGTTAGAAGAAGTGGTCTTCTACTTGAAAATGTGGCGACCTTACTTAAAGGGAAAGTGTTTTATAGTCTAATAATATTACAAGAGTATCCTGTATATCGTCTCTTATAAGGACATGAACCTGAGACAACGACGTTGGCTTGAGTTCCTCCAGGACTATGACTTTGAAATATTCTGTACTCCTAGGAAGGGGAATGTTGTAGAAAAATCACTCAGCAGGAGGTCTGGTATACAACTGATAGGTGAGATGATGGAGCAGTTGGACTCTTTGTAGATATCCTTTTTGGATTGAGATGGATCAAATTTTCTTTAGACTCTTATATTCACACCCTCAATCTCTCAGTTAGTAAGGGAGGTGTAGTGCGGGGACACAAACTACGAGGCTCGATGTGCTCATATATCCATAGGGCAAGCACCTGATTGATTTTCTGAAGGTGGGGAGCACATCATCCCCTTCAGAGGATGTACCATGGCATAGTGTCGCTTCGTGGAGAAGTGTTGAGGGATTTCCACACATCCCCTCAAGCAATACATCTATGAGTGGAAAAGATGTACCAGGGTCTCTAGTGACAGCACTGGTGGCAGGGAATGAAGAAAGCAGTAACAGAGGTTGTCTCTCGGTGCCTCACTTGACAGTAAGTGAAGGCAAAACATCAGGTATTAGCAGTCATAGTCCAGACATTAGAGGTTCCTGAGTGGATGTGGGATATGATATCCATTGACATCATGACATGACTTCCACATACATCTAGGGGCCATGATTCTTTCTAGGTGATCATTGAACGACTCACCATGTCGCCCATATCCTACCAATCAGAGAGAAGGTTTCATTAGTTATCTTGGGATGCCTCTATGTGCAAGAGATTGTGCGACTACATGGGGTAACCATGATGATTGTCTCTGACAATGATACATTATTCACATCCTAGATATGGAAGGGGTTTTAGGAGGCCTCTGGGACGTAACTTTATTTGAGCACTCCCTTCTATCCTTAGATGGATGGCCAGACTGAGCAGACTAGTCATACCCACAAGGGCATGCTACGTTTTTTCCTCCTAGACTTCTTTCATAGTTGGGAGTATCACTTTCCTTGGTTGGAGTTTTCATACAACAACATATATCACTCCACCATTGGGATGACACCATTCAAGGCATTGTACAACCGACCTTAAAGATCACCTTTATGTTGGAATAACCTAGGGGAGTCAGTACTTGTAGGGAAAGAGTTGGTACAAGCTACAATAGAGTAGGTGTTGATCATCTAGGATAGGATGAAGATTGCTCATAGCAGACAGAAGTCTTATTCCCACAGGAGTTGAATACCTATGGAGTTTGAGGATGGTGACCAAATCTTCCTATGGGTCTCACTCTATTTAGTAATGTGGTGGTTTGGAAGGGGTGTAAAGTTATCTCTGAGGGTTATCAGACCCATTTAGGTCCTCAGCAGAGTTGGCGAGGTGGCTTACTACATATCTCTTCCACCTTAGTTGCATTGGGTGCACAACGTCTTCCACATATCCCAGCTGAGGAGATATGTGCATGACCCATCTCACATCATCAACAATTATGAGCTGGAAATTGATGATGGGGCGACATTTACGGAGGTTTCAAAAAGGATTAAGGATCAATAGGAGTGTGTCCGTCGAGGGTGGTAGATTCATCTGTTGTTCGTTTGCTGGTAGAACGAGAACCTCCTAGAGAAAACATGGGAGCAAGAGGCCTAGATATGTGTAGTACCCCCACTTGTTCCCTTAAATTGTATTGTGGATTATGGAGGTGTAAACCCCTCAGGTGGGGAGAATGTAAATACTTGAATTTTTCATGTTATATCTTTCAAATTATATGGAATATAAGTAGTCTGTGAAAATTTACAGTGCATGATTCCAAGTCCCGGTGTGCTTGGAATGAATTTCTGAACATTTTTTCGGGTACATTCTGTAAACATGCGAGCGGGTTTTTGTAACATTTGAACCATTGCTCGGAATTTAAATCTGAGGGAACCGTTGAACACACAACACCAATATTATCTTAGGAAGACATTCACCACAACTATAGTTGGTTGAGGGTAAAAGTTAGTTTTCCACATTTTTGTGGAGGAATAGAAAAATAGAAAAATATTTATCATTTTTATTTTCCTTGTATCCTTCTTTGGGGTTATGGTGGTGGGGACGACCTGAACTAAAAACTCCCAATTTAAATTCAAATGTGGGGACCACCCAAAACTTAAATCCCCATTTAGTGGGAGTTAACTCTAATACTCCCTCCACTTTAATTATTACACATTAATCAATCAATTAATTAATTATTAAAACTCCATATGTGGAAAAAATTTAAATTGATAAATATATCATATTTGGATTGGCACCAGATTTTGCTGGGAAGAAATCATTGGCGAAAGGGTGGCCTAGAAAGTGCTCTTGAAGAAACTCATACCCCAATGAAGAATGTGCTCCCCAGTGAAGAATGTGCTCTCCTATGATGAAAGACTTAAAAAACATCGAACCAATGTCTATCTTTCCCTCCTCACCGATGTCAAAAATAATTTGAGGTAGGGGTGTGTTTTTGATTGATCATCGTTAATTTTTCTCTCACATTGAATCATCTCCATTGAAACACATGCTATCGCTCTAACGCGGAGGGTACGATAATATCAAACATGGCCCGACCTCACTGAAAAAATCATTTTGGTTCTTGGTGTGTTCTTTGACATAGAGGAGGATGGCAACCAACACCGGTGGCACTTGGGAACATTGGCTGGAACCACGGCTGGCCGTGAAGATGGAAGAAAGGCAATCGCGCTGTCGGAGAAGGGTCGTGGCCCATTGGCCATGGTGGAGAAAGGGCGACGGCCGATGGAGGCCCCACACACAATGGGGGCGAAGATGCGCATCCACGCTACCCGGACCACAAAGTCTGCAACTTTGTGCCGTATCAGCGAAGGGAGGGCCGTCGGCTGAGCGGGCCACTAGAGGAGGCGTGGCATGCTGCCGCGACATCAGAGCAAGTGGTCACGGCCTGCCTGGCCATAAAGGATGGTAGAAGGGGGCCAAAATTCGGCCTGCCGCGGAGGGGAGGCACGCGATGCACCGCTGGGAGGAGAAAGGGGCAGCCCGTTTCAGCCTGCTGAATTGTACCGAGAATGACCTATGACATATCATGCGTGATTCCTAGTGACTGAATGGCTTCATCCGTTCAGTGATTTAGGGTAGGGGGCGAGCGACTCCCCATTCAATATAGCCAGGCCAGACCCAGAGCACTAGGT
Organism: Viscum album; assembly: GCA_963277665.1. Classification (NCBI taxonomy): domain Eukaryota; kingdom Viridiplantae; phylum Streptophyta; class Magnoliopsida; order Santalales; family Viscaceae; genus Viscum; species Viscum album. The sequence goes on along the minus strand of OY728136.1, from coordinate 1,222,396,167 downwards.
CAGATTCCATGTGGTGGGTCTGACCTAGGGCAAGAAGTAGGTCGGGATGGGTCGGGATGGGTCGTTCTGACCGGGTTCGACTGGACCCAGACCAGTTTCGACCCAATACGTTCCTTCAACAATATCTTGAGCTACATGCATTCATTTGATGAGCTGTCTCCGATGCTATAATCCTTGGAGAGATATGGTCCACTTGGTGTACCCACATGATTTTTGGATAAAATAGGGGTATGATCGGGTGGATCGAGCATGAATCCAATCGGTCTCTTAGGACTAAATTGCTAATAACAAACAGAACGAGCATCCATTTTTCGCACCATCTATTTAATTGAGACCACTATGACGTGGTGGTCCTTTTGAATTATTATATTGAGACATCATGGAAGTTTGAGTATCGAAGAGTAGCTTGAGGAGAGGACCTTCCTGCAGAAAAGCGAGCATAGTGTGGGAACCATGTTGCTATCTGTAACATGTGAAAGGAATCCTGTTTTGGTCGGATTATTTTCTTGGATCCTGTGTTGGTCTGATGATGTTCTTGGATCCTGTGTTGGTCTGATGTTGAACTAGGAATCTATGTCAGTATGGCGATTTACTAGGATCCTATGTGGTTTGATGATGTACTTGGATCTTCTATTGGTCTAATTATGTTCTAGGATCTTGTGTGGGTCTGATGACGAACTAGGATCATGTATGGGTCTGTTGAAGTACTAAGATCTTCTATGGGTCTGATGATGTACTAGGATCCTTTGTGGGTCTGATTATGTATTTGGATCCTCTATGGGTCTGATGATGTACTAGGATCTTGTGTGGGTCAGATGATGTACTGGGATCTTATGCGGGTTTGATGATGATTTAGGAATCTATAAGTGGATGCCTCTTAAGAGAGTAATATTATTCAGTAGTTACATGTAATCATCTCTACTATTATACCTAAGTTTTACCTTGTGTGAGATGAGTCGTTACAATTGGTGTATTCTTCTGTGTTTCATACCTGTGTGGTACTAATCTATGTGGTTTTATCTTTGTGGTATTCATCTGTGTGGCATACCTACGTGGTACATACCTTTGTGGTAATCTTCCCTTTGTGGAATTATAGTTCTTTTGATAAGGAGTTGTGCCTTGGGAATCCTTATGAATGAGATGGGTAATATTTTATAACTTAGTTATATGTATGGGTATATACCTAAGAATGGTTTTCACTAGTTTTCATGATTTTTGGTTTATCCTTTTTGTATTTTGTGAGACCTTGGGGGTCATTGGGTCCCTACAGAGTATCATTATACTCACCCATGCACGGGCTTCACTCAAACCATGTTGTGTTTGGCATAGACGATGGACAATACTAATTAGGGCCAAGGGTACTAGGACTAGATGGTGCCCGGAGTTGGACCTTATGGCGTGTCGGAACGCAAAAGAGACCGGAGGATGTGGAGTGTTGAGGAGGCGATATGTACCTACCCTTTAGGTAGGATCCTTGGAGGATGACCTAGTAGTTATATTTCTCTTTCTTTAGTTGTATTGTATTTCTATATATACTTGTACCTTTACAGTTGCGAATGTATTCCAGCCCCTCTTACTTTCAGCACTCTTTTTTCAATGTATTTTACTTGTGTACATATATTGTTTTTTTTCTTGGTTGAGTGTGTTTACATGATATAAAGTCAACGCCTTCCCAATTTTTGGGGCTAAGCCATTCAGTGCTAGTCACCATCCCCTAGCCTATGGAAGGTGGGCTTGGGGTAGTCACGACCTAGGCCCTAGGGGATGGGTCATGACATTAAAGAACATTATAAACTAGAACATTCTTCTAAAATCATCAATCACTCGTAATAATATTAAACAGTTTATATTTTTGAGTGATAAACATCTTACATGGATTCACACAATTTAAATATTTGAATACAAAATTGTAAATTTTTAAATCCAGGTATATTATAGGAATTTGATAATATGAAACAATGTATATTGACTAATGATATCAAATAAATTTATTATTAACATGTATGTCTCATGCATGAATTGTTATTTTTTGGAAAGTATCACTTGTGTGAGTATGATCACTTGAGAGTTTAAGTATATCACATTATCCTTCATTATAGTGACTCTTACTTTTCATATATTACTATTACATCATTTAAAAGATAAAAAACATAATAGTATTACACATAGAGGATCCAATGGTTTAGTTTCTTGGGAAAACTAGGAACACGCATAACAAATCCAACATCAACCATAAACATTTATTTAATTTCTTCTTCACTAGCTTCTTAGTGGAACTTGTCCTATCCTTAGTACATGTAGCCACCTGAGGATATACATCAAAAGGGGTGACTTAGAAGCCCGGTAAGAGGATAGATATGAACAATATATCATGGGGTGAGCATAATCATAACATATCCAAAAGATCATGAACATGAGAGGAGCATAAATAAATGACTTGAAAGGTGGAAATGCATAAAAATAAAACATCATGTGTTAGTGGTTAACTACAACACATACTTGTGAAACAAGATAAAATCTTGTTCAAACATCATTCCACATTTACTCATGAGATTCATCACTTTACCCAATGCATTGGAGGTCTGTATAATTCCGGGCGCACCTGTCACATTTAAACATTCATATTGCACTCTATAATTCCGGGCGCACCCGTTACATCATAACATTATCATTAATCATGCTTTCCAAAATGAACATATAACATAAATTAACATAATTAATCCATGAAAAGGAATGCCTTTAATCTCATAATAACAAATTCATTAGCTTTGGGTTCCCAAAAGAAAGAGGGAATAACATACATGTTACAAGAACCATTCACTTTGAGTGAGAAGTAAAAGTGGTATTTTTTTAAAAGAAGTTTTCTTTTGGAAAACATTTGGATTGATATAAACTTCATTAGAAATCATTTATATCCCAAAAAAGGAAAGGAAATGATGAAAAAATGATCTTTAAGGAGTTACCATATTAAAAATGGATTGAATGAGGTAGAACTCGAAGGATGAAAGTTTGGTTCGAGAATTTCCCCTTACCTTGTACCTGAATGCCTCCTTCTCATTAATGTCCTATATAACGAAATTATATTAATTAATTAGAAATAAAGAACCATTTTTATGTCAATAGGGTTCATTCTGGTTTCATTATCTCATATTATGTTCCTTTAGATGACTTATAATGTTTAAAAACATTGTTCGGGGATGTTCGTTTTCATGGTTTTCTTGACTGGTTCACTTGTATTCTCAAATTGAAGTTTGGGGAGATCATGGGTAAACATACAGAACTGATATTACATGTTATTAATGATATTTCAGGATATTTAATTATTTTATAATTAATTATATTAGATCCATGAGTACGAATCATTAAATAAGAATTTAATGATGGTTATTTGGGTTAATTTGAGCCGTTTTTTGGATCACTATGAACTTGTTTTAAGTTTTCACTTAGTAATATGGCCATAGTTTATTTCCAGAACATAAAATAGAACATAATACATATAAAATATTCTGGTTCAACCCAAAAATGGTTTCATGACCAGATCAGAAGGTAGAAATGGAAGAAAAGAGTATGTCATTTTTTGAAGGTGATAAATTAACACCTCATGAACAACGTCCTCTTTAATGAAATAAAAGGAAGAGGTAAATGGTGTGGGGTGATATAATATCCCAATAGAATCATAAAATTACATTATATGTATAATAACGGAGTTAAAAAATAGTTTGGATGAATATAGGGTGGGAGATATCAAGAAAGGAGCTTGAACATGAAATGAAATTAAAGGAGAAGAGGGGGGGAAATTACCTCTTAAATATTCCTCTTGAGATCCTTCTTAAGGAAGATGGTCTTGGTATTTTGACGAGACCAGCAGATTTTGGACGTTGGTTAGGGGCTAGGTAAGGTGTCTGGTCAGATTTTATATAATTAATGGAGCTTGAGAGGTGTGAGGAAAAGAGGGAGTTAAGGGTGGCTTTTATTGTGGAGGGGAGAGGAGTTTCCTTAATATAAAATTGATTAGTTTATTAATTTCACCAAATACAAAGAATAGTGAGCCTTGAATGACCAAGAATATTAATTTTATAATGTAATCCAGAACCAGGTGGGCTTATATCATTATAACATCATCGATGACTCAATTAATACATTATTTAGCATTTATTGTGAATTATCGGATTCTACTATTCATAAAAAATTCAAGTATCTCAGAAAAATCCCAAAAATTTACCCCATCCATTTTTCGACATGTAGAATCCAAAAATGAAGTCCAATTTTCAAAAATAATTTTCTAAATATTATTAATTTAATATTCATTTAAAATAAAAACTTATTTAAAAAACAAATTTTAAGATTAAAAATGATTTTATAGTTCTTTCAAAAATTCCATAGGGTCACATAACATTATATAAAAACTATTAGACAATGATTAAATAATTTATTAATACATTTCAGGGAAAGAAATATTCTTTTAAATTAATTAATTAATTATAATTAATTATTTATGACTTATAAAATACCAAAAACGTTTACTAAGGTCAAATTGTCACTATCTAAGATGACTAAATTTTATTTAATTATTTATTGGTAATGTTACTCTTATATTAGATGATTTACTATTCATAAGGGTCATATTTCTATTCATAAGGGTAAGTTACTATACATAAGGGTAGGCTACTATTCACCAAAAAATATTTTTGTTTCAATAGACTCTATAAATCATCCTGAACACAACCGTGAATGTCGGATTTTCAAAATTCCAAACATAGAAGTTACAAGATTATGTTTCAAGGTTACTTATCATTTAATAGTTCATTTTTTTGTGTTTTCATGTTTTTTTAGGACATATTTATAAAAATGAAATTTTCATTGAAAAAATTTGGGTCGTTACCTTCTTCCACCCATAAGAAATTTCGCCCCAGAAATTTCACTTTACACAAACAGGTGAGGGTACTTCTCATTCATTGCCTCTTATGGTTCCCAAGTTTCTTCCTCAAACGTATGGTTCCTCTACAACACATTGACAATATGGGTTGTCTTGTTGCGTAGAATGTTAACTCTTCGATCCAGAATTATTACTAGTTGCTTCTCATAGGAGAGATCATCTTCCAACTGCACCACCTCTGAGTTTAGAAAATGTGAGGGGTCTGGTTTGCACTTCCTCAGTAGTGATACATGAAACACATCATGAACATGTTCCATATTCGGTGGATGTTCCAGACGATAGGCCACAACTCCTATATGGTCAAGGATCTCAAAAGGGCCAGTGTACCTTGGACATAGCTTCCCTTTCATCCCGAATCGCATGACTCAATTCCATGGAGATATTCAAAGGAAGACTTTATCTCCAACGTCGAACTCCAAGTCCCTTCGGTTATTTTCATCATACCTCTATTTCCTACATTGATCATCTTTGATGTGTTTTTGGATGACATGAACCTTCTCAGTCATCTCTTGAACAAGATCGGGCCCAAGTAGCTTTCTTTCTCCAACTTCATCCCAACAGGTTGGAGTTCTACATCGCTTACCATAAAGAGATTCATATGAAGCCATCTGAATAATCCAGTGGATGCTATTATTATAGGAGAACTCAACCAATGAAAGATATTGATCACAACCACCTTTGAATTCTAGAGAGTAGGCTCTTAGCATATCTTCAAGCATCTGAATAGTCCTTTCAGACTAGCCATCAGTTTGGGGGTGATAGGCCCTGGTGAAATTTAATTCATCACTCAAAGAATGTTGAAGGCTCCTCTAGAACTTAGATGTGAACCTTGGATCACGGTCAGAGACAATTGAGAGTGGAACACCGTGCAGTAACCGAATCACACCATCATTTTCGATATAGAACTCTTTTAGCTTCCCTTAATTTACTACATTCACCCTCTTTTGAATCTCCACATAATCCCTTTTTTACTTCCTTAATCTTCTCTTGAATGGATGGCTTCTCAATCATTTGGGCAAGGTAGGATGTATCTTCTGGCCTTATGATTTCCAAATCCATCCTTTTCATATCCAAGAAGATTTGGTCTTTCTCAATCCACAAAATGGATAGAGTAGCAGGTTCATTTCTGCTTAGAGCATCATCTACCTTATTTGCCTTTCCAGGATGATAATGAATAGAGCAATCATAATCCTTGATTATCTCTAACCATCTCCTTTGATTCATGTTGAGCTCATTTTGTGTGAATATATATTTAGGCTCTTGTGGTCAGATTATATGTCACACTTCTCACCATAAAGGTAGTGCCTCCATATTTTCATGGCCAAAATCACGGCTGCCATCTCTAGATCATGTGTCGATTAGTTCTGCTCATGGATCTTTAACTATCGTGAGGCGTAGGCTATCAAATTATCATTTTTCATGAGTAGACAACCCAAGAATTTCTTTGAAGCATCAATGTATATCAAAAAACATTATGCACTTTTCAGTAGTGTCAGTACAGGTGCAGTGATTGGCCTTCTCTTTATCTCCATGAATCTTTCCTCACATTCTTCCATCCTGACATACATTAACCCTTTACTTGTTAACTTAGTTAGAGGGCTTGACAATCATGATAAGTTTCTCAAAAAACGTCGGTAGTTCCCAGCTATTTCAAGAAAACTACGGATTTCTGTGACACTAGAGGGCCTGGGCCATTCCTCAATCTCTTTTGTCTTTGAAGGATCCACAGAAATACCCTCAGTTATGATCACACGTCCCAAGAATGTGACTTGATTCATCCAAAAGTCACACTTGCTGAACTTTTCATACAACTTGTCCTCTCGCAATGTCGCCAACACAAGTCTAAGTTGTTCTTCATGTTCCTCCTTTCTCTTGGAGTAGATGAGAATATCATCAATAAACACTACCACAAATTTGTCAAGGTATTGTCTAAAGAGTCTATTCATAAAATCCTGGTAGATTGTAGGGGAATTAGTAAGTCCAAAGGGCATCACCGAAAACTCATAGTGCACATACCTTTTTCAGAAGGCAGTCTTTTGAATATCTTCCTTCTTCACCTTTACATGATGATATCCAGAATGAAGATCCACCTTTAAAAGTATTGAGCTCCTCATAACTGATCGATCAAGTCATCAATAATTGGTAGAGGATACTTTTTCTTTATGGTGATCTTGTTGAGTTCTCGATAATCGATACACAGCCACATTGTTCAATCCTTCTTCTTCACAAAGAGCATTGGAGCACCCCAAGGTGATGCACTAGGGCATATGAACCCTTTGTCCAGATGATCTTGCAGCTGCTTCTTTAACTCCTCTCGTTTGATAGGAGCCATCCTATAGGGGAACTTCGTGAAAGGAGTATCTCCTGGTATAAGTTCAATTGAGAACTATACCTCACGATCCGGGGGAATTTCGGGTAACTATTCGGGAAATACATCGCTGTATTCCCTCACGATGGGCATTTCCTCAAGGTTGGAACTTTCCTTCGACTCATCCATTTGGGTGATGTATGCTTCTTCATGGGGAATCAACACCAAAACCACTGAAGTATTTCTCAAAGGATATTCCTGATCTTCCTTGCTTTTGTAGAGCATCATGGGATGGTTCAGAATATGGAAGTATATTTCCTTTTCCTGATAGTTGATATGTGATCTATAAAACGACAGCCAATCCATTCCCATTATAGCGTAGAATTCCGCCAATGTAAGTATTATGAGATTTGTTGGAAGAATATTCACACATACGCCAACATGAGAAGAGTCCAACACTTGGGTTGCAATGATTTCACAACTTGGTGTTTTTACATATATCTCTACTTGAAGCATTTGGGGCTTAGATTCTATAGTTCTAGTAAACCGTCAAGATATAAAGGAATGCATAGAACCAGAATCAAATATGAATTTTTCCATTATTGAGTGAACAGAAAGTGTACCTTGTACGACTTCATTATCATGCTCCACCTCCGTAGTAGTGATGGCATAATCCTTCCCTTGTTCTTTTGGAATTGGTGGTTGCTGATGCTGATTACCCTGATGAGCTCGAGGTTTGGTGCACTGGTTTTCATCGTGCCCTAGCACCCTACAATTGTAGCATTGAACCACGAGGGGTTCTATCCTTTCATCAGCTACATTATCCTTCCTTTTCATGTCTTTTTGACACTCTTGAGCATGGTGTCCTTCTTTCCAACACTTGATGAATTTCCCCATCCCTTTGAGGAAGTCCCCATTGTGCAACATCCCACATTTTTGGCATGTGTGTCATTGATTTTTCATCCCACCTTTATCATTAGATCCACTAGCTTGAAAATCCATCTTTCTCTTCTTATAACCATTGCCATGAGACCATTCTCCAAACTCCATCTCCACTATGAGAGTACACCAAACAACTTCTTCAAAACTCCCAAAGTCTCGAATTGCAAGAGCCTTTTGAAGGTGTCGATTTAATCCACTAAAGACTCTATCAATTTTTCTATCATTGGTGATAACAAAACCTGAAGCATACCTTGCAAGCCTTGTGAAATTACCTTCATAGGTTTTGACAGATTCTCCTTCATTTTTCTTGAGCTCTATGAATTTTCTCTCCATCTTCGTGCAAATATTTCATGGGACGTACTTATTAAGAAACATTATCTTAAAGTCTTCCCATTCCATCTCATCAATTTCCTCCCTTTGTATAATGTTCATAATCAAAGTTAACCATTGATCAGATTCACCACCTAGATGATAAATGGATAGAGTCACCTTCTCCGTCTCAAAAAATTGAAGAACAGAAAAGATATTCTCCATGGAGTTGACCCACTATTTTGCATCTAGTGGATCGAACGATCCACTAAATGTTTGTGGTTGTTGCCGCATAAAACAATCGATATCCAGTTGCTCCCTCTTTGGTGAAGGAGGATGTTCCCCATTATTATGGTTATTATTCATAACCTAAGATAGTTGGGTAATAATTTCCCTGATGTTTTAATGTCCACCTCCCAAATCATTGGGGATGTCGTTCGGGAAATCGTTGCATTGTCCCTCGCATGAGTTGTTGGCCTGATTTCTCTTGGTTCCCACCATTTTCTAAAATAGAAAAGGTTAGAACAGAAAATAAGTAAAAAATTCGTGAAAAAAATATTCAATTAAACAATTTATACCAAAAACATAACATATGGTATCCCTAGGTAAATACTTTTGTGTGCATATATTTAATTAATCTCATACTAGAGGTTTTCTCTAGGGTTCACTAATCTTAATTTCCAAATTAACAAAACCATTCCTCTGATACCAACTATAGAAACCCCGCCTTTTCTTAAATAACTATTACATCATTTAAAATATAAACAACATAATATTATGACACATAGAGGATACAAAGATTTAGAGACTTGGGAAAACTAGGACCACACATAACAAATACAACATCAACCATAATCATTTATTTAATTTCATCTTCACTAGCTTCTTAGTGTAACTTGTCCTCTCCTTAGTACATGTAGCCACCTAAGGATATACATCAAAAGGGGTGATCAAGAAGCCCAGTAAGAGGATAGATAAGAACAATATAGCATGGGGTGAGAATAATCATAATATAGGCAAAAGATCATGAACATGATAGGAGCATAAATAAAAGACTTGAAAGGTGGCAATGCATAAAAATGAAACATCATGTCTTAGTGGTTAACTACCACACATACTTGTGAACCAAGATAGCATCTTGTTCACAAATAATTTCAAATTTTCTCATGAGATTAATCCCTTAACCCAATTCATTGTAGTGATGTATAATTCTGGACACACCTGTCACATTTAAACATTCATATTTCACTATATAATTCCGGGCGCACCCGTCACATCATAGAATTATAATTTATCATCGTTTATAAAATGAACATATAGCATATATTAACATAATGAAACCATGAAAATTAATGTGTTTTGTCTCATAATAACTTATTCATTAGCTTTGGGTTCCCAAAAGAAAGAGGGAATAACATACATGTTACAAGAACCATTCACTTTGAGTGAGATGTAAAAGGGGTGTTTTTTTAAAAGAAGAGTTCTTTTGGAAAACATTTGGATTGATATAAAATTCATTATAAAAAATTTATATCTTTTAAAAGGAATGTAAATGATGAAAAAATTATCATTAAGGAGTTACCATATCAAAAATGGAGCGAAAGAGGTAGTACTCGATGGACGAATGTTGGGTTCGAGAATTTCCCCTTACCTTGTAAACGAATGCCTCCATCTCTTTAATGTCCTGTATAATGACATTATATTAATTAACTAGAAATCCAGAACAATGTGTACGTTAATATAGTTCATTATGGTTTCATTATGTCATATTAGGTTCCTTTGGATGACTTATAGAGTTTAAAAACATTGTTCAGGGATGTTCGTTTTAATGGTTTGCTTGAGTGGTTCAATTTTATTCTTAAATTGAAGTTTTGGTAGATCATGGGTAAACATACACAACTGATATTACATGTTATTAATGATACTACATGAGATTTAATTATTTTATAATGAATTATATTATATCAATGCGTATGAATCATTAAATAAGAATTAAATGATGGTTATTTAGGTTAATTTGAGCGGTTTTTGGATCACAACGAACTTGTTTTAAATTTTCACTTAGTAATATGGCCATATGTTATTTACAGAACATAAAATAGAACATAATAAATATAAAATATTATGTTTCAACCATAAAAATGGTTTCATGACCAGATCTGAAGGTAGAAATGGAAGAAGAGAGCATGTCGTTTTTTGAAGGTGATAAATTAGCACCTCACGAACAAAGTTCTCTTTAATGAAATAAAAGGAATAGGTAAAGGGTTTGGGGTGATATAATATCCCAATAGAATCATAAAATTTAATTATATTTATCATAAGGGAGTTACAAAACAATATGGATGAATATAGGTGGGGGAGATCAAGAAATGAACTTGAACATGAAAGGAAATTAAAGGAGAAGAGGGAGGGAAATTACGTCTTAAATCTTCCTCTTGAGATCATCCTTAAGGAAGATAGTCATGGTATTTTGTTGAGACCATAAGATTTTTCACGTGGCGGAGGGTCTAGGGAAGGTGTTTGGGAAGTTTTTAGAGAAGTATTCAAGCTATAGAGGTGTGAGGAAAAGAGGGAGTGAAGGTGGCATTTATTGTGTAGGGGAGAGGGGTTTCCTTAATATAAAATGGATTAGTTTATTAATTTCACCAAAGACAAGGAAGAGTGAGTCTTGAATGACAAATAATAGTAATTTTATAATTTATTCCCAAACCAAGTGGTCTTACATCAGCAAAACATCATCGATTACTCAATTAATACATTATTTAGCATTTATTGTGAATTATCGGATTCTACTATTCATAAAAAAATCAAGTATCTCAGAAAAATCCCAAAAATTTACCCCAACCATTTTTCGACATGTAGAATCCAAAAATGAAGTCCATTTTTCAAAAAAAAATTTCTATATATTATCAATTTAATATTCAATTAAAATCATAATTACTTAAAAAACAGTTTTTAAGATTAAAACTGATTTTATAGTTCTTTCAAAAATTACATAGGGTCTCATAACATTATCTAAAAATTATTCAAAATTGATTCAATAATTTATGAATAGATTTAAGGGAAATAAATATTCTTTTAAATTAATTAATTTATAATAATTAATTATTTATGACTTATAAAATACCAAAAAAAATTACTAAGGTCAAATTGTCACTTTCTAAGATGACTAAATTTTATTTAATTATTTATAGGTAATGTTACTCTTATATTGGATGATTTACTATTCATAAGGGTCATATTACTATTCTTAAGGGTATGTTACTATTCAGGAGGGTAGATCAGTATTCACCAAATTTTTTTTGTTTCATTAGACTCCAAAAATCATTCTATACACAACCATGAATGTCGGATTTTCTAAATTACAAACATAGAAGTGACAAGATTATGTTTAAAGGTTACTTATCACGTAGTAGTTCAATTTTTTGTGTTTTCATGTTATTTTATGACATATTTATAAGAAGGGAATTTCCATTGAAAAACTTTGGGTCATTAAATTCTTCCCCCATTAAGAAATTGAGCACCCGAAATTTCACTTTACACAAACATGTGAGGGTACTTCTCCTTCATTGCCTCTTCTGGTTCCCAAGTTTCTTCTTCAAACATATTGTTCCTCCACAACACTTTGACAAGATGGGATGACTTTTTAAGTAGAACCTTATCTCTCCAATCCAGAATCTTTACTAGCTCCTCCTCATAGGAGAGATCATCTTCCAACTGCACCACCTCTAAGTTTAGTAAATGTGAGGGGTCTGGTATGTACTTCCTCAGTAATGATACATGAAACACATCATGAACATGAGCCACATTTGGTGGATGTTCCAGACGATAGGCCACAGCTCATATACGGTCATGGTTCTCAAAGGGGCCAGTGTACCTTGGGCTTAGCTTCCCTTTATTCCCAAATCACATGACTCTCTTCCATGGAGATATTCGAAGGAAGAATTTATCTCTAACGTTGAACTCCATGTCCCTTCGACGATTGTCAGCATAGCTATATTTCCGACTTTGAGCAGCTTTGATTTGTTTTTGGATGACTTGAACCTTCTCAGTCATCTCTTGAACAAGATAGGGCCCAAGGAGCTTTCATTCTCCAACTTTATCCCAATAGGTTGGAGTTCTACACTGCTTCCCATAAAGAGATTCATAAGGAGCCATCTTAATACTCGAGTGGAAGCTATTATTGTAGGAGAACTCAACAAATGGAAGATGGTGATCCCAACCACCTTTTAATTCTAGAGAGTAGGATCTTAGCATATCTTCAAGCATCTGAATAGTCCTTTCAGACTAGGCATTGGTTTGTGGGTGATAGGCCATGCTAAAATTTAATTCATTACTGAAAGCATGTTGAAGGATCCTCCAGAACTTAGTTGTAAACCTTGGATCACGGTCAGAGACAATTGTGAGTGGAACACGGTGCAGTCTCACCACTTCTTTCACATATATCTTTGCAAGTTGTTCAAGCGAGAGGTCTTCCTGAATAGTGATAAAATGGGAAGTCTTGGTGAGTCGGTCAACCACAACCCATATCGCATTATTTCCCTTTGACGTCCTCGGGAGGCCAGTGACAATGTCCATAGTAACATTTTCCCATTTCCACATGGGTATAGGAAATGGCTGCATCATACCTTTGGACTTTTTCCACTCAACATTAACTTGCTGACATACCACGCACCTTGATATATATTCCGCAATCTCCTTCTTCAGGTTATCCCCCCAGAAGGGTTCTTGGAGATCACGGTACATCTTGATACTCCCAGGATGGATAGAGAAAGTTGAGCTATGTGCATTATCCAACAGTTCCTTCTTTATCCCGGGAGATGAAGGCACAGAAAGCCGCGTTCAAAACCGAATCACGCCATCATTGTCGATATGGAACTCTTATAGCTTCCCATCCTTTACTTCATTCACCCTCTTTTGTACCTCCACATCATCCCTTTTTTCTTCCTTAATCTTCTCTTGAATGGATGTTTGCGCAATCATTTGGGCAAGGTAGGATGTATCTTCTGCCCATATGATTTCCAAATCCATCCTTTTCATATCCAAGAAGATTGGGTCTTTCTCAATCTGCAACATGGATAGAGTAGCATGTTCTTTTCTGCTTAGAGCATCAGCCACCTTGTTCGCCTTTCCAGGATGATAGTGAATAGAGCAATCGTAACCCATGATTAGCTCTAACTATCTCCTTTGACGCATGTTGAGCTCCTTTTGTGTGAATATATACTTTAGGATCTTTTGGTCGGTGTATATTTCACACTTCTCACCATAAAGGCAGTGCCTCCAGATTTTTTAAGGCAAAAATCACGGCTGCGAGCTCTAGATCATGTGTCGGGTAGTTCTGCTCATGGATCTCTAACTGTTATGAGGCGTAGTCTATCACATTATCATTTTGCATGAGTACACAACCCAAGCCTTTCTTTGAAGCATCCCTGTATATCACAAAACATTCTTCACCTTTTGGTAGTGTGAGTACAGGTGCAGTAATCAGACTTCTCTTTATCTCCTTGAAGTTTGCCTCACATTCTTCCATCCAGACATAAATTACCCTTATCCTTGTTAACTTAGTTAGAAGGCTTGACAATCGTGAGATGTTTCTCACAAATGTCTGTAGTACCCAGCTAATCCAAGAAAACTACGGATTTCTATGACACTAGAGGGCATGGGACATTCCTCAATCGTCGTTGTCTTTGAAGGATCCACAGAAATACCCTCACTTGTGATCACATGTCCCAAAAACGTGACTTCATTCATCCAAAAGTCACACTTACTTAACTTGGCGTACGACTTCTCCTTTATCAATGTCGCCAACACAAGTCTAATATGTTCTTCATGTTCCTCCTTTCTCTTGGAGTAAATGAGAATATCATCGATAAACACTACCATTAAATTTTCAAGGAAATATCTAAAGAGTCTATTCATCAAATCAATGAAGATTTCAGGGGAATTAGTAAGTCCAAAGGGTATCACCAAAAACTCATAGTTCCCATACCATGTTCGGAATGCAGTATTCTGAATATCTTCCTTCTTCACCTTTACATGATGATATCCAGAATGAAGTTCCAACGTTGAGAATTATTGAGCTCCTCTTAACTGATCGAACAAGTCATCAATCATTTGGAGAGGATTCTTGTTCTTTATGGCGATCTTGTTGAGTTCCCGATAATCGATACACAGCCGCATTGTTCAATCCTTCTTCTTCACAATGAGCACTGGCGCACCCCAAGGTGATGCACGAGGGCGTATGAACCCTTTTCCCAGATGCTCTTGCAACAGCTTCTTTAAATCCTCCAGTTCAATAGGAGCCATCCTATAGGGGCACTTTGAGATAGGAGTAGCTCCAGGTATGATTTCAATTGAGAACTCTACCTCACGATCCAGGGGAATTCTGCGTAACTCTTTGATAAATACATTGATGTAGTCCCTCACGATGGGCATTTCCTCAATATTGTAACTTTCCTTCGACTCAACCATTTGGGCGATGTATGATTCTTCATAGGGAGTAAGCACCCAATACATTGATGGATTTCTCAAAGGAGATTCACGATCTTCCTTTCTTTTTTAGAGGAGCATGGGATGGTTCGAAATATGGAAGTATTTTTTTTCCGATAGTTTATATGTGCTCCATATAACAAGAGCCATTCAATTACCATTATAGTGTCTAATTCAACCAAAGGAAGTATTATGAGATTTTCCGGAAGGATCATCCCACATACTCCAACATGAGAAGTGTCCAACACATGGGTTGTAATGATTTCACAACATCGTGTTTTTATAGATATCTCTACTTCATGGATTCGGGGGTTCGATTCTATAGTTCTAGTAAACTTGAAATATATAAAGGAATGCATAGAACCAGAATCAAATAGGACTTTTTCCTTTCTAGAGTGAATAGAAAGTGAACCTTGTATGACTTCATTATCATGCTCCACCTCCATAGTAGTGATGGTATAAGCCTTCCCTTGTTCCTCTGGCTTTGGTGGTTGCTGAGGCTAATTACCCTCTAGAGCTCGAGGTTTAGTGCACTGGTTTGCATAGTGCCCTAGCTCCCTGAAGTTGTAGCATTGAACCACGAGGGGTTCTCTCCTTTCATTGGCTACATTATCCTTCCTTTTCATGTCTTTTTGACACTCTTGAGCATGGTGTCCTTCTTTCCCACACTTGAATCATTTCCCCATTCCTTTGAGGTAGTTCCCATTATTCAACATCCCTCATTTTTGGCATGTGGGTTGTTGAGTTTTCATCCCACCTTTATCATTAGATCCACCAGCTTGAAAATCCATCTTTCTCTTCTTATCACCATTTCCATGATACCATTCTCCAAATTCCATCTCCACTTTGAGAGCACACCGAAAAACATCTTCATAACTCCAAAAGTCTCGAATTTCAAGATCTTTTTGAAGGTGTGGTTTTAATCTAGTAAAGAATCTATCAATTTTTCTATCATTGTTGATAACAAAACCCAAAGTGTACTTTCCATGAATTGTGAAATTCACATCATAGGTTGTGATAGATACTCCTTAATTTTCTTGAGCTCTATGAATTCTCTCTCTATATCCGTGAAAAGAGTTCTTGGGAAGTACTTATTAAGAAACATTATCTTAAATTCTTCCCATTTTATCTCTTCAATTTCCTCCCTTAGCTTGGTGTTCAGAATCAATGACCAACATTGATCAGATTCTCCATCTATATGATAAATGGGTTGAGTCAACCTCTATGTATCAGAACATTGAGGAACAGAAAAGATCTTCTCCTTGGAGTTGACCCACTGTTCCACAACTAGTGGATCGGAAGATCCACTAAATGTTGTTGGTTGTTGCCGCATAAAACATTCAATAGACAGTTGCTCCCTCTTTGATGAAGGGGGATGTTCCAAATTATTATGGTTATTATTCAGAACCTGAGAAAATTGGGTAAGAATTTCCCTGAAGTTTTGAACTCCACCTCCCAAATCATTGGGGATGTCATTCGGGCAATCGTTGCATTGGCCCTCGCATGAGTTGTTGGCCTGATTTCTCCTGGTTCCCACCATTTTCTAAAATAGAAAAGGTTAGAACAAAACATAAGTAAACAAGTCATGAAAAACTTATTCATGTAAACAATTTATACCAAAAACATAACATATGGTATCCCTAGGTAAATACTCTTGTGTACATATTTTTACTTATTCTCATACTAGAGGTTTTCTCTTGGGTTCACTAATCCTAATTCCCAAATTAACTAAACCATTCGGCTGATACCAACTTTAGAGACCCTGCATTTTCTTACATTACTATTACATACATTAAAAGATAAACAAAATAATAGTTTTACACATAAAGGATCCAAAGTTTTAGTGTCTTGGGAAAACTAGGACCACACATCACAAATAAAACATCAACCATAAACATTTATTTAATTTCTTCTTCACTAGCTTCTTAATGGCACTTGTCCTCTCCTTATTACATGTATCCCCCAAAGGATATACATCAAAAGGGGTGAGATAGAAGCCCAGTAAGAGGATAGATAAGAAAAATATAGGATGGGGTGAGCATAATCATAATATAGGAAAAAGATCATGAACATGATAGGAGCATACATAAAAGACTTGAAAGGTGGCAATGAATAAAAATGAAACATCATGTCTTAGTGGTTAACTACCACACATACTTGTGAACCAAGCTAGATTCATTTTCACACATAATTTCACATTTACTCATGAGATTCATCACTTTACCCAATGCATTGCAGTGCTGTATAATTCTGTGCACACCTGTCACATTTAAACATTCATATTGTGCTATATAATTCAGCGCGCACTCGTCACATCATAGAATTATAATTTATCATACATGCCACAATGAACATATAACATAAATTAAAATAATGAAACCATGAAAAGTAATGGGTTTCATCTCATAATAATTTATTCATTAGCTTTGGGTTCCCAAAATAAAGAGGGAATTACATAAATGTTACAAGAACCATTCACTTTGAGTGAGAAATAAAAGGGGTGTTTTTTTAAAAGAACAGTTATTTTGGAAAAATATTGGATTGATATAAACTTCATTAGAAAATATGTATATCCCACAAAAGGATATTAAATGATGAAAAAATGATTTTAAGGAGTTACCATATCAAAAATGGAGTGAAAGAGGTATAACCTGAATGACGAAAGTTGGGTTCGATAATTTCTTCTTACCGTGTACCCGAATGCCTCCTTCTCTTTAATGACCTGTATAATGAAATTATATTAATTAATTAGAAATACAGAACCATTTTTACGTTAATAGGGTTCATTCTGGTTTCATTATTTCATATTATGTTCTTTTGGATGACTTATAGAGTTTAAAAACATTGTTCGGGGATTATCGTTTCCATGTTTTGCTTGAGTGGTTCACTTATATTCGTAAATTGAAGTTTGTGTAGATCATGGGTAAACATCCACAACTGATATTACATGTTATTAAAGATATTACAGGAGCATTAATGATTTTATAAATAATTATATTAGATCCATGTGGATGAATCGTTAAATAAGAATTTAATGTTGGGTAATTGGGTTAATTTGAGCGGTTTTTGGATCACAACGAACTTGTTTTAACATTTCACATAGTAATATGGCCATAGGTTATTTCCATAACTTAAAATATTACATAATAAATATAATATATTGTTTTTCAACCATAAAAATGGTTTCATGACTAGATCTGAAGGTAGAAATGGAAGAAGAGAGCATGTCGTTTTTTCAAGGTGATAAATTAACAAATCAAGAACAACGTTCTCTTTAATGAAATAAAAGGAAGTGGTAAGGGGTGTGCGATGATATAATATCCCAATATAATCATAAAATTACCTTATATGTATAATAATGGAGTTACAAAACAATTTGGATGAATATAGGTGGGGAGAGATCAAGAAAGGAACTTGAACATGGAAGGAAATTAAAGGAGAAGAGGGAGGGAAATTACCTCTTCAATCTTCCTCTTGAGATCCTCCTTAAGGAAGATAGTATTGGTATTTTGATGAGTCCATATGATTTTGGACGTGGGGGAGGTGCTTGGGAAGGTTTTCGATGAGAGTTTAGAGAAGTCTTGGAGCTTGAGAGGTGTGGGGAAAAGAGGGAGTGAAGGGTGGCTTTTATAGTGGAGGAGAGAGGGGTTTCCTTAATATAAAATTGATTAGTTTATTAATTTCACCAAACACAAGGAACAATGAGTCATGAATAAATGAGAATATTAATTTTATAATTTAATCCCGAACCATGTGGGATTACATCTGTAGAACATCATCGATGACTCTATTAATACAGTATTTAGCATTTATTGTGAATTATCAGATTCTACTATTCATAAAAAATTCAAGTATCTCAGAAAAATCCCTAAAATTTACCCCAACCATTTTTCGACATGTAGAATCCAAAAATGAAGTCCAATTTTCAAAAATAATTTTCTAAATATTATTAATTTAATATTCCATTAAAATCATAATTTACATAAAAAAACAGTTTTTAAGATTAAAACTGATTTTATAGTTCATTCGAAAATTACATAGGGTCTCATAACATTATCTAAAAAATATTAGACATTCATTAAATAATTTATGAATACATTTCATAGAAATAAATATTATTTTAAATTAATTAATTAATTATCATTATTTATTTATGACTTATAAAATACCAAAAACGTTTACTAAGGTCAAATTATCACTTTCTAAGATGACTAAATTTTATTTAATTATTTATAGGTAATGTTACTCTTATATTGGATGATTTACTATTCATAAGGGTCATATTACTATTCGTAAGGGTTTGTTACTATTCATATGGGTAGGTCACTATTCACCAAAAATTATTTTTGTTTCATTAGACCCCAAAAATCATCCTGATCACAACTATGAATGTTAGATTTTCAAAATTCCAAACATATAAGTGAAAAGCTTATGTTTAAAGGTTTCTTATCACTTAGGAGTTAATTTTTTTGTGTTTTCATGTTATTTTATGACATATTTATAAGAAAGTAATTTCCATTGAAAAACGTTCGGTCATTACATTCTTCGCCCCTTAAGAAATTTCGCCCCCGAAATTTCACTTTACACAAACAGGTGAGGGTACTTCTCTTTAATTGCCTCTTCTGGTTCCCAAGTTCCTTCCTCAAACTTATGGTTCCTCCACAACACTTTGACAAGATGGGTTGTCTTGTTGCATAGAACCTTATCTCTCTGATCCAGAATCTTTACTCGCTGCTCCCCATAGGAGAGATCATCTTCCAGCTGCACCACCTCTGAGTTTAGTAAATGCGAGGGGTCTGGTCGGTAATTCCTCAGTAGTGATACATGAAACACATCAAGAACATGATCCATATTCGTTGGACGTGCCAGATGATAGGCCATGGCTCCAATATGGTCAAGGATCTCAAAGGGGCCAATGTACCTTGGTCTTAGCATCCCATTCTTCCCGAATCGCATAACTCTCTTCCCTGGAGATATTCGAAGAAATACATTATCTCAAACGTCGAACTCCAAGTCTCTTCGACGATTGTCATCATGGCTCTTATGCCGACTTTGAGCAGCTTTGATGTGTTTTTGGATAACTTGAACCTTCTCATACATCTATTGAACAAGATCGGGCCCAAGTAGCATTCTTTCTCCAACTTCATCCCAACAGGTAGGAGTTCTATACTGCTTCCCATAAAGAGATTCATACAGATCCATCTGAATACTCGAGTGGAAACTATTATTGTAGGAGAACTTAACCAATGGGAGATGTTTCTCCCAACCACCTTTGTATTCTACAGAGTAAGCTCTTAGCATATCTTCAAGTATCTGAATAGTCCTTTTATACTGGCCATCGGTTGGGGGGTGATAGGCCGTTCTGAAATTTAATTCAGTACTCAAAAAATGTTGAAGGATCCTCCAGAACATAGATGTGAACCTTGGATCACGGTCAGAGACAATTGAGAGTGGAACACCATGCAGTCTCACCACATCATTCTCATATATCTTTGCAAGTTGTTCAAGTGATAGGTCTTCCCGAATAGTAATAAAATGGGCAGTCTTGGTGAGTCGGTCAACCACAACCCATATCACATTATTTCCCTTTGACATCTTTGGGAGGCCTGTGACAAATTTTTTAGTAACATTTTCCCATTTCCCCATGGGTATAGGCAATGACTGCATCATACCTTTGGACTTTTGCCACTCGACATTAACTTGCTGACATACCAAGAACCTTGATATATATTCTGCAATCTCCTTCTTCATGCTATCCCACCAGATGTGTTCTCAAAGATCACGATACATGTTGGTACTCCCATGATGGATAGAGAAAGTTGAGCTATGTGCATTATCAAATAGCTCTTTCTTTATTCCAGTTGATGAAGGAACACAAAGCCGCGTTCCAAACTGAATCACACCATCATTGTTGATATGGAACTCTTGTATCTTCACTTCCTTTACTGCATCCACCCTCTTTTGTATCTCCACATCATCCCTTTGTGCTTCCTTAATCATCTCTTGAATGGATGGTTGTGCAATCATCTGGGAAAGGTAGGATGTCTCTCCTTCCATTATGATTTCCAAATCCATTCTTTTCATATCCAAGAAGATTGAGTCTTTCCCAATCCGGAACATGGATAGAGGAGCAGTTTCATTTCTGCTTAGAGAATCAGCTACCTTGTTCACCTTAACAGGATGATAGTGAATAGAGCAATCGTAATCCTTCATTAGCTATAACCATCTGCTTTGATGTATGTTGAGCTCCTTTTGTGTGAATATATACTTTAGGCTCTTGTGGTTGGTGTACATGTCACACTTCTCACCATAAAGGTAGTGCCGCCATATTTCCAAGGCAAAAATCACGACTGTCAGCTCTAGATCATGTGTCGGGTAGTTTTGCTCATACATCTTTAACTATTGTGAGGCGTATCCTATCACATTATCATTTTTCATGAGTACACACCCCGAGACTTTCTTTGAATCATCACTGTATATCACACAACATTCTACACTTTTCGGTAGTGTGAGTACAGGTGCAGTGATCAGCCTTCTCTTTAGCTCCTTGAAGCTTGCCTCACATTCTTCTGTCCAGACATACTTTACCTCTTTACTTATTTACATAGTTAGCGGGCTTGACAATCATGAGATGTTTCTCAGAAAACATTGGTATTACCCAGCTAATCCAAAAAAACTATGGATTTCAGTTATACTAGAGGGCCTGGGCCATTCCTCAATCACCTTTTTCATTGAAGGATCCACAGAAATACCCTCACATGTGATCACATGTCCCAAGAACGTGACTTGATTCATCCAGAAGTCACAATTGATGAACTTGGCGTACAACTTCTCCATTCTCAATGTCGCCAACACAAGTCTAAGATGTTCTTCATATTCCTCCTTTCTCTTATAGTAGATGATAATATTATCGATAAACACTACCACAAATTTTTCTAGGTAATGTCTAAAGACTCTATTCATCAAATCCATGAAGATTGCCGGGGAATTAGTAAGTCCAAAGGGAATCACCAAAAACTCATAATTCCCATACATTGTTCGGAAGGCAGTCTTCTAAATATCTTCCTTCTTCACCTTTACTTGATGATATCCAGAACGAAGATCCACCTTTGAGAAGTATTGAGCTCCTCTTAACTGATCGAACAAGTCATCTATCCTTGGGAGAGGATACTTGTTCTTTATAGTGATCTTATGAGTTCCCGATAATCGATACACAACCGCATTATTCCATCCTTCTTCTTCACAAAGAGAACTAGCGCACCCCATGGTGATGCACTAGGGCGTATGAACCCTTTGTCCAGATGCTCTTGCAACTGCTTCTTTAGATCCTCCAGTTTGATAGGAGCCATCCTATAGGGGAACTTCGAGATAAGAGTAGCTCTGGGTATGTGTTCAATTGAAAACTCTACCTCACTATCCAGGAGAATTCCGGGTAACTCTTCCGGAAATAAATCACTGTATTCCCTCACGATGGGCATTTCCTCATGGTTGGAACTTTCGTTCGACTCAACCATTTGGGCGATGTATGCTTATTTATAGGGAATCAACACCCAAACCATTGAAGTATTTCTCAAAGGAGATTAATGATCTTCCTTTATTTTGTAGAGGATCATGGGATAGTTCAGAATATGGAAATATATTTCCTTTTCTCGACAGTTGATATGATCTCTATATAACGAGAGCCAATCCATTCCCATTATAGCGTCAAATTCAACCAATTAAAGTATTACGAGATTTTTCTGAAGAATCTTCCCACATGCGCCAACAGGAGAAGAGTCCAACACTTGTGTTGCAATGATTTCACCACTTGATGTTTTTATAGATATATCTACTTCATGGTTTTGGGGCTTTGATTCTATAGTTCTAACAAACTTTCAAGATATAATGGAATGCATAGAACCAGAATAAAATAAGACTTTTTCCATTCTTGAGTGAATAGAAAGTGTACCTTGTACGAATTCATTATCATGCTCCACCAAGACAGTAGTTATGGCATAAGCCTACCCTTGTTCCTTTGGGTTTGGTGGATGATGATGCTGATTACCCTCAAGAGCTTGAGGATTGGTACACTAGTTTTGATAGTGCCCTAGCTCCCAACAGTTGTAGCATTGAACCACGAGTGGTTCTCTCCTTTCATCAGCTACATTATCCTTCCTTTTCCTGTCTTTTTGACACTCTTGAGCATTGTGTCCTTCTTTCCAACACTTGAAGAATTTCCCCATCCATTTGAGGCAGTTCCAATTGTGCAACTTCCCACATTTTTGGCATGTTGGTCGTTGATTTTTCTTACCACCTTTGTCATTAGGTCCACCAGCATGAAAATCCATCTTTCTCTTCCTAACACCATATACATGAGGCCATTATCCAAATTCCATCTCCACTTTGAGAGCACACCACACAACTTCTTCATAACTCCAAAAGTCTCTAATTGCAAGAGCCTTTCGAAGGTGTGTTTTTAATCCACTAAAGAATCTATCAATTTTTCTATCATTGTTGATAACAAAATCCGAAGTGTACCATGAAGGCCTTGTGAAATTCGCTTCATACTTTGTGACAAATTCTCTTTCTTTTTGATTGAGCGCTATGAATTATCTCTCAATTATCGTATGAAGAGTTCTTGGGAAGAACTTATTAAGAAACATTATCTTAAAGACTTTCCATTCCATCTATTCAATTTCATCCCTTGGCTTGGTGTTCATAATCAAAGACCACCATTGATCAGCTTCTCCATCTAGATGATAAAAAAATAGAGTCACATTCTTCTTCTCCGAACAATGAAGAACAAAAAAGATCTTCTCCATGGAGGTGGCCCGCTGTTCAGCAACTAGTGGATCAAAATATCCACTAAATGTCGGTGGTTGTTTCCGCATTAAACATTCGATAGCCAGTTGCTCCCTCTTTGGTGAAGGAGTATTTTCCCCATTATTATGGTTATTAATAATAACCTGAGATAATTGGGTAAGAATTTCAATGATGTTTTGAACTCCACCTCCCAAATCATTGGGGATGTCGTTTGGGAAATTGTTGCATTAGCCCTCACAGGAGTTGTTGGACTGATTTCTCCTGGTTCCCCCCATTTTCTAAAATAGAAAAGGATAGAACAAAACATAAGTAAACAAGTCAAGAAAAACTTCTTCATTTAGAAAATTTATACC
Source organism: Viscum album (assembly GCA_963277665.1). Taxonomy (NCBI): domain Eukaryota; kingdom Viridiplantae; phylum Streptophyta; class Magnoliopsida; order Santalales; family Viscaceae; genus Viscum; species Viscum album. Next base: position 1,222,372,028 of record OY728136.1, on the reverse strand, counting down.
AAAAACATAACATATGGTATTTGTGGTAAATACTCATGTGTGCATATTTTTACTTAATCTAATAATAGAGGTTTTCTTTAGGGTTTACTAATCCTATTTCCCAAATTAACTAAACCATTCCTCTGATACCAACTATAGCGACCTCACCTTTTCATACATTACTATTACATCATTTAAAATATTAACAACATAATAGTATTACAGATAGAGAATCCAAAGGTTTAGTGTCTTGGTAAAACTAGGACCACACATAACAAATATATCATCAATCATAAACATTTATTTAATTTCTTCTTCACAAGCTTCTTAGTGGAACTTGTCCTCTCCTTAGTTCATGTAGCCACCTGAGGATATACATCAAAAGGTGTGATCTAGAAGCCCAGTAAGAGGATAGATAAGAACAATATAGCATGGGGTGAGCTTATCATAACATAGGAAAAAGATCATGAACATTAGAGGAGCATAAATAAAAGACTGGAAAGATGGCAATGCAAAAAAATGAAACATCATGTCTTAGTGGTTAACTACCACACATACTTGTGAACCAATATATCATATTATTCACACATCATTTCACATTTACTCATGAGATTCGTCACTTTACCCAATGCATTGCAGCGCTGTATAATTCCAGGCGCACCCATCACATTTAAACATTCATATTGCGCTATATAATTTCGGGCGCACACGTCACATCATAACATTATCATTTATCATTCCTTCCACAATGAACATATAACATAAATTAACATAATTAAACCATGAAAAGTAATGGGTTTCTTTTCATAATAACATATTCATTAGCTTTGGGTTCCCAAATGAAAGAGGGAATAACATACATGTTACAAGAACCATTCACTTTGAGTGAGAAGTAAAAGGGGTGTTTTTTTTAAAGAAGAGTTATTTTGGAAAACATTTGGATTGTTATAAACATCATTAGAAAATATGTATATCCCGTAAAAGGAATGTCAATGATGGAAAAATGATCTTTAAGGAGTTACCATATCAACAATGGAGTGAAAGAGGTAGAACCCGAAGGATGAAAGTTGGGTTCAAGAATTTCCCCCTACCTTGTACCTGAATGCGTCCTTCTCCTTAATGTCCGGTATAATGACATTATATTCATTAATTAGAAATACATAACCATATGTACTTTAATAGGGTTAATTTTGGTTTCATTATGTCATATTATGTTCCTTTGGATGACTTATAGAGTTTAAAAACATTGTTTGGGGATGTTCGTTTTCATGGTTTTCTTAAGTGGTTCACTTGTATTCTTAAATTGAAGTTTGGGTAGATCATGGGTAAACGTATAGAACTTCTATTACATGATCTTTATGATATTAAAGGATCATTAATGATTGTATAATGAATTATATTAGATCCATGTAGATGAATCATTAAATAATATTTTAATGATGGTTATTTGGGTTTATTTGAGCAGTTTTTGGATCACAACGAACTTGATTTAACTTTTCAATTAGTTATATGTACATATGTTATTTCAAGAACATAAAATAGAACATAATACATATACCATATTCTGGTTCAACCATAATAATGGTTTCATGACCATATCTGAAGGTAGAAATGGAAGAAAACAACATGTCGTTTTTTGAAGGTGATAAATTAACACTTCATGAAGAACGTTCTCTTTAATGAAATAAAAGGAAGAGGTAATGGGTGTGGGGTAATATAATATCCCAATATAAAAATTCAATTACATTATATTTATAATAATGGAGTTAAAAACAATTTGGATGAATATAGGTGGGGAGAGATCAAGAATGGAACTTGAACTTGAAAGGAAATTTAAGGAGAAGAGGGGGGAAATTACCTCTTAAATATTCCTCTTGAGATCCTCCTTAAGGAAGATAGTATTGGTATTTTGATGAGACCAGTACCATTTGGACGTGGTGGAGGGGCTAGGGATGGTTTTTGGGCAGAGTTTAGGGAAGGAATGGATCTTGATAAGTGCGAGGAGAAGAGGGAGTGAAGGGTGGCTTTTATAGTGGAGCGGAGAGGGGTTTCCTTAATATAAAATTGATTACAATACTAATTTGACCAAAGACAAGGAATACTGAGTATTTAATGACCAAGAATAGTAATTTTATAATTTAATCCTGAACCAAGTGGGCTTACATCATCATAACATCATCGATGACTCAATTAATACATGTTTAGCATTAATTGTGAATTATCGGATTCTACTATTCATCAAAAAATCAAGTATCTCGGAAAAATCCCAAAAATTTACCCCAACCATTTTTCGACGTGTAGATAAAAAAATGAATTCCATTTTTAAAAAACAATTTTCTAAATTTTATTAATTTAATATTCAATTAAAATCATAATTTTCATTAAAAACTGTTTTTAAGATTAAATCTGATTTTATAGTTCTTTCAAAAATTACATAGGGCCTCATAACATTATCTAAAAACTATTAGACATTGATTCAATAATTTATCAATACAATTCAGGGAAATAAATATTCTTTTAAATTAATTAATTAATTATAATTAATTATTTATGACTTATAAAATACCAAAAACGTTTACTAAGGTCAAATTGTGACTTTCTAAGATGACTAAAATTTATTTAATTATTTATAGGTAATGTTACTATTATATTTGATGATTTAATATTCATAAGTTTTATATTACTATCTATAAGGGTAGGTCACTATTCGCCAAAAATTATTTTTGTTTCATCAGACTCCAAAAATCATCCTAAACACAACCGTGAATGTCGGATTTTCAAAATTCCAAACATAGAAGTGACAAGCTTATGTTTAAAGGTTACTTTTCACATAGTAGTTCATTTTATTGTGTTTTCATGTTACTTTATGACATATTTATAAGAAATTAATTTCGATTGAAAAACTTTGGGTCGTTACATTCATTATTAAAAAAAATATTAAAATGAATTTTTGATATGAGGAATTTTTTTCCATAACATGTTTTCTTATCCCTTAGTAATATAACCCATGTATTCCTTGGTATAATGAGATATGGATGAAAGATATTGTTAAAGAGATACATTTGTTTAATGGAATCCATTTATGATACATTTTTATATTGAGTGTAAATGATTCTGTAATAGTGGCCACTGATTTCACATATACATATATGGATATAAAAATTCATATTTTTGAACATTGACCAAATAGATTGTGGGGTCACAATTTTTTCCTACTTGAAAAGGGATTAATTTTCATTTATATATATACATTAAAAAATATGCATTGTTATTATAATATGGTTTTGGTTGGGTTATAAAGAATTATTTCATATGATGATATAAGAGGAAATGAATTATAGCTTTTTTGGATGTATTTCTGAAAATATGCAATATATTTTTTAAATATGATCTCACAAGATATCATTTAAGATATGATATAAATTCAAATGACATAATTTTTTTTTGGATTTAGTATATGTAGTATATTTTAAATCAATGTATTCCCAATGTAAATTTTCACGAGATTCATAATAGGTATATAACAACCTATACACTGGATGATAGCCTATGAAATGTAAGATGCATGTAATATGATATCACGAAACATACAGTTTCTACTTTATTGTTTGTTAAAAATTATATAATAACTAAATTCATAGAAAATAAAAAATGATGATTTACTATAACATAATTCATTCTATTATGATTATATTCCACTACCTTGGCTTGAAGTGTATATTATTATTCATTTAGAAAATTTGTATCAGTTATTTGGAATCCAAATGATTAGAGTTATCAATCATATAAATATTAATTGATGGTCATCATTTAAATATGTGTTATAAGATATGTAACAATAGGTAGATATAACACCTTTCAAAACAATAAAATTTAATAATTTTTAATAAATCTTGAGTTAATGATATATCCTTTCAAGAGTGCCCTTTTTGATTTATACAATAAAATCAATATAAAGGTATTGGTGGTTAAAATACCTATTTAATGAATGGTACTCTTAAATCTAGAATATTTATTTCTACTACATTCATTACACCATTAGACGTAACCTATTATAGAGGCTAGAATAATTTGACACAAATGATGTGGGATTCCTCTTAGATCATGTATACACAAAGAATGGAGGGTTACAATGATTGCTCATTAGTGGCCTTCATCAAGATGATATGAAGGTGGATGAAGAATAATGTAGTAGTAGGTTGATACTTATCTATAAGGGACAATTTTTTAGTAATCATTATTTATGTTATGCATGTTTCTTTTTCCTCTAAATAGAATTATGAGTTAGAAGTTATATAATCAATTCTATTGTTACAAATTAATTCTATTAGACCCCTCATGAATCCTAATATTCTCTCAGATCATCCCATGGAATTATATTTATGAATGTATTTTGTAAATGATGAAAAATAATTTCATAATCCATATTTCTCCCTAGACATATAATATAATAAGAATATTTGGTCAAAATGTTTTTTATCACATTATAAAATATAATAAATAATAAGATGTGAACTAGTTTGAATACCTTTTTTGTTAATTAGACATTGTGTACACCTTATACTAATCATAATATTTAAATTTTATGAATTTTATTTATAAAACTAATTTACATATCAAAAATAAGACAACCGCAAACATTTACTTCTATTTCTTGTGAAAACAATTAACCATATAATTAAATATTTAATTATAATAAATTATATCCACATTAAAAAAATGAACATACAACATAAAAAGTAAATATTTGTTCATTTACATAACCAATAAATTTTTAGGTTTATGATTTTACAGAATTTAGAGAATCCCTTACATTAAATTATTCATGTCATTAAAATCATATTTCTTCTACTTCTCCCAACTTTTATCCACATTACACATTTATAATATCTTAGTCATATTCATTTTATATATAAATTATAAGAAACCATTCCTCATAAAATTCTGTAAATACATATTGGAAGGGTGATCTCAAAGAAATTATAAATGTAAATGTAACATTAATTAGTTAATAATCTTAGTGAAAATAAGATGATAATTATGTTATGATGAAATAATAAAATTGAGTGATGTTAATATAAGATAATTAACAACCATAATAATGTGGATCAATAAACATTAATCTCATAATAAATCATTAACAACAGAATGTGTCAAAAGAATAAATATTCATGGGGAATATTATGTTAATAAATTTTACAAGTACCATTGAAAACACATGGAAATCATAAAGAAATAGTGTTGGTTATGTAGTACATTATCATCATAGAAACTATTAAAAAACCCATATATATAGGATAATCATACATGTTTAATAACCCTAATTTCTATGGAATAAATAACTAATAAATTATTTAGTTTATCTACTAGGAGATAATTATTTATGGATATCTCTATCTTCATTACACATTTAATTTGAAAGATATGACATACCCACTTATCAAATATTTTAATTACCTATTACATACATTAGTCCCACCCCAATCATATTTTTTTAAAAAATTTCCATGTACCAAATCACTATTTGAATAAATTAAAATCTTTACATTTAAATATAACAACAACACTTTTTATTTTATATCATGATTAACATGCGGAAAATAAAAAATTTCCATTAAAATTTCATTGAAACAATAATAATCTATCCAAAAAATTAACAGTGATTGTATCATTACCACATATCTCTATAAGAACATGTTAAAAGTAAAAGTTTATTACTTTTCAATAATATTAATATCATAAAAATACCATGACAAATTGTTAATAAAAATACCCCTTTAATGCTAAAAATCACTTCTATAGATTTTTTTATTCTCTAATATAAAAAAATTAATTAAATATATCCATTTAAAAGTAAAAATGATTTTACAAATCATTGATTATTAATTTTGCATGAAATCTTAGTGGCCACTAAAATATCTAAAATAACAATTTACTTCACACTGTCCTCAAAACTATGTTGTTAATAAAACAATAAAAAAGTTTATATTAAATAAAATTGTTAAAATTATATCATGTTAAATACTACATTAAACAATAATTTTAGAAAATCTAGAAATAATCATGGACCCATTTTCATAAATATTGATATAGAATAATAAAATATTCATAAAAAAACTAGATAAATAAGTTTTTATTTTAATAAAAATCTTTTCTCGATAACTTTTTGTATCAATGAGTGGAAATTGGTAATAAAATATACAAAATGAATAGAATATCTAGAAACAATATTAAATTAAAAGTTTTTTTCAAATAAAGTACATATATTTTCCACAATGATAACTAAATCGTAAACAATCCCCAAAAAATGGTATTGAAACATGAACCACTTTGAATGTAATTTATTTTTTCAACCTAAGATACATAGAATTCTAATTTCAAATTTTTCAAGACCGAATCCATGTCGTGGCTTGAGCCGCAATTGCCCCAGGACCACCCCTATAGAATAGTGGGTGGATACAAGCACCAAAGTCACAAAAAAATCATAGTGGCCTTTTCCTTTGAACTTGTTCACACAACGAATCAACTAAATGAGAAAGTGATGAGGGATGAAGTAAAATATTCTTCACATTTTTAAATAAACCAAACAGGCATAGAAATCTAAATATTACATGTATAACAATCTAAACTGAAATGAAAAGTCAAAAAATACACTTGAAAGCATAAAATATACTTAACCTTGATGTAATGAAAAAAATTAACTTTTTGAGAGAACCCTACAACTGGATCCCAAGCTATGACCACCGTATAATGTCCATGAACCAGTTATCCTAAGGTCTTATGAAGTCATGATCAAACTCTTTATCATCTACATAATTCAACTCTCATGAAATAATATACCATGCAGTAGTGAGTGTAAAAACACATAGTTGGACGTGCCTAAAAGGAGAAGGTTTAGTTTTAATTCATATATTGAAGAGGAAAAATATTAGATATAACCAGGTATGGAAAAAGGTTACAACTCCACCCAACTCGATAGTTAATTAAAACTCATCCAAATGAAAGGAGATAAAAATGGTTATATAATGAACATATTTATGAGTCTTCATGACCTATTGTGGGAGGGTGGAAATATCCTATAAAATTAATCTAGACATGGAATGAACGTGGAATAACCCATGCGTCCGCACCTCTCCCAGATAAAATGTAAAGAAGAACTATGGAGTTAGAAGTAAAAGAGGATATATTTATATACTCTATAAATAAACCCAAATGAGAGAGTTAGGGGATCCCTATCTCATTTCTCAGGTGAGTAAAGGAGTCACCAACTGTTACAAAAGTATACACCCAATGATTTTCAGCATCCATCTCATCTTCCATGTACATTAATGTCAAAGAGACTCAATCACCAAAGCTTGATTCTACCGGCTTTGGGAGTCTGATTTACACCCTCACAGATTTAGGTCTCTTTACAAGGATGCCTATCAATGGTAATTGATCCAATCGTTATTTTTCGTCCAAATAGAGTTCAAACCAAGTCTCTTCACTAATTCACACAGTCAAGAGGTCATTTCTAAAAGTTGAGTAAACATGGCTAGCCCAACAAGAGGATTCCACTATAGTTTTTTCGAATAACCCTCCCTATCCCGGCTAGAGGGTCCCACTAAGAATTGGTTGAGGACCCATTCCACACATTTTATTAGGGTGCCACTTGGAATAGGTTCTAAACCCATTCACAGCTTAGCTATAGGTAGCCACTCAAAATATGCGGAGTGCCCATGCCTAGACTAACAGAATGGTGTCACTCTAGTGGTGTTGAGGACCCATGCCTCACTCTTCTTGATGGTTCCACAATGAATATGATGAGGACTCATACACACACCGAATGGAGTTTCCACTCAAGTGTTATTGAGGACCCCCACCCAGTTCAGATGGAGTGTTAAATTCTGAAGGCATTGAGGAATGACATTTTATATACCTACTAAAAGACACCACTGAAAAAGCATCAATGAACATTTCGTCCCAGTCCATCTATAGGTTAATATCACAAATATTCGATATGCTAGTTCCTAATCATTACTGTTGTTGGACGTCTCTTAAATATGTATCAATCCCAGAATATCTTTTGTCGTATATCAAATTCCACTATAGTGAGAACTACCATCTTCCATATGAAAAAAGCATAGGATAGGCTTCTCACATGCCAACAACCAGGTCCAATAGAAGTATAAACTAAAGGATGAAGATTTATTAAGAGGTACACGATCCATATAGGGTCCAAACAACGTAGGACCCCTCCACACAACCTAGCTGGGTACCTATCCATTCTTCAGTAAAAAAAGTGTAAATTTACCCCTTGGTATACCAACATACTCCTAGAGAAAATGGAATAACTGGCCAAAAGGCTCATGAGCACAAAATTCTCATTGTGGGTTCGAAGATAAAAAGGTAGTATTACTAACATGCATCTTTAAATGGCCCCAAATAACAAAATGGGACCCAATATGGTGATCCGTGTGGAAACAACACACAAGATTGCCAATTCATTCACCTGATTCAGACACCCAATGAAAAAGCATCATTTCACCACATTTTGAATGAATAAATCCTTATGGGGTCCACATCACTTTCTCGTAATGAAACATATAGATCACAAAATTGTGATACTCATAGAAAAAAATGTGATCGACTATTAATTTTTCTATACCAGACTCCAAAAAAAACACACATTTAATCGTAACATTCTCGAACATGGCTTCAAGAACCCATGCCTCAATCTCAATTTCAATTGTAGAAATTTATTAGAAAATATCTACCTCAACATCAGAATAACAATTCCACAAAAATCAGATTTATTGAAAAACACGTGCTAAAATTATGGTGGTTCAATGTTTTAATGATAATAATATATAATTATTATTATTATTTGGGAATTTTGTTCATCTAAGCCACATTCTTTAATATTAAAAATAAAAAAATGGACTTAATAGTGTTTTCTAGAAATAGGAGAACATATCCAGAGATGTAATGAAAAACATACACTATTTTAGGATATATGGATGTTTGAAACCACCTTGGATCTTCCCATCCCACATCAGCCTAGCCTAGTCTGCCAGCCCCATCACAGATCAACGCCACATCCCACAGCCCTCCATTGTGCTATGGCCACCGCAAATGGCTCCACAAGGGCCAACTAAGGTCGTTATTACTTCTTCCCCATAGCCCCAATCGTCGGTCTCCCACAAGATCCACATCATTGCCTCTCGACACATCTAATGTCCCGCTAGCTCCCTCAAATGATGCAGGTCCGCTCGACCACCATGCACTATCTTTGACTAGGTCAAGCTTTAGGTTCCTTCTATGGACAACCGGTCTTCCCCCTGTGCTTGAAAATTGAAAATGATACCAGATCTATGATCCTCATGTCCGGATCTACACAAATACATGAACCACATAATGATTCATTGATGTTTGATATATCAAAAAGTAGGTAGTAATTTCTATCGAATGATGCATCTCCTTTGATTCCTGAAATTATAAGCAATATTAAATCCAGAATTCTAGAATCATTACCAACTCATAACTATTATTCTCAATGATTAGTTGTCATTTCTACATGGAAAAATGTTAACGACTATGAGGAATAATGAAATGATGAAGAACAAACAATTAAATAGGACCCCAAAATAGATTGGTTGATGGTTGGGTTAGTTTGGCCATCAAAAAATACATTCAGATTTGAAAAAAAAATTATCATGAATCAATGTTTCTATATAAAACATATTTCAAGAATTCCTAATCCAAAAGAAGAAACCTACTTAGGTTTTTGGATCTATAACATTTGTCACACTCCAATCTAATCAAATTTGTTGCATCATCAAAATCCATTGATGATTTGATATCTATTTTCCAATGGCAGGAGAGGAGAGAGTTTCTTTAGCGAGAGGGATTTGTTATCAAAACCGTAATAAATCCTCATATAAACCCATTAATATGGGATTAATAAATAACCATATAATATTTGAAGGTTTCAAACAACCCTCGCCATCTCCCTTTAGGTCACACATAGTTAAAACACAACATAACAAAATCAACAGCAGTCTTATATTTTCAGTCAGAGACAATATTTAAAAATTATTCGATACACAGTATGAAGGAATATAATTTTATTTAATTATTTTATTTATGGTTACATACTATATGAATTTTTCTACTAAAGACCCACACCAACAAAAGGAATATCCCAACATGGGTAAACACCCAATTCTGAACTCAACCATACCCGAATATTTTTGATCTAGGATACCATTTGAGAGTTATCTCATTTACATCAAATGCATATTTTATAATATAATTAATATTTTTATAATATTTATTCAGGTCACATCAGGCCATGGAACCAGACTTTGTCTCATCACCTAGATCTGGAGATATATAGAAATATCACAAACTCTAATAAAGAAAAAATTGATATCTATATCATTCCCTCTTTAAAGATTTTATTCCCCAAATAGAAAAATCAGAAAAAAAACTCAGGATACTAAGCAAGAACATATCTCTATTTCTACCAGGGATTCTTTTCCATGTTTCTATGAAACCACATCAATTAATCCAATGGGATGGTCTGTCCACATAAGGTCTTTTCCTAGCGATGATGTGTGAATGTTCATTCTTGTATCACTATAGCTACGACATGATGAACAAATCACACCACCACACTAGTAATGGGGTTGGTCAAGGTGGTATTCATCCTCAACACCTATCAAAATGTTCTCAAAGAGCCCAATTAACCTCAATGATAGATTTGCTCCACATCCAATCCCACCGATTGCATTGTACTACTCAAACCACAATTTTTTCCTCAAAAAATATCTCAATATTCCTTCCTTCAAAATATCCATCAGGTGAAAATCCTAAGGATATCATCTCACACAATATCTCACATTTGATGTCTCACATATAAGATTCTCTCACATGATCATGATGTGAACAAGTCAACACCATCGACTAAATCAAAAATGAACACTCTTACTCCACTAGGGTAAGCAACTGGGTACCTAAATGCTCTGATAGTTGCCTTACTATAAGAGCATGGGACATCTAGCTAAGGGAATATGCTATAACATTTCATTTTTTTATGTATAAACTATTTTGATGTCATATTCCCATAGGAATTCCAACCAGTACTTTTATTTCATATTCATATCACCCAAAGTGAACACCTATATGGAATTATAGTGGTTTGGATAATGAATAATACAATCTCATAGATATTGGAACCTATATATTCTTAGGTTGAAGACTATATAGTTTAGAACCTCGTATTGAGTCAGGTAGTTTTGTTCATGGGGTTATAGCTACATCTTACATTATTTGATAACATTTTGTCACTATTTTAGGGGTGACTTTGTTCACATATGCTAACATCAAAAAAGTTATATCAGAAAAATAATCCAACCATGGGAAGGAAGAAATGAAAATCATGGGCCATACCATTCACTTCATCGCCTCTCTTGAAAATAGAGTTATTCCAAACTAGATATCCACTATACACTCTAGGTCCATCTCAAGAAAAATTTGCTGATGTTGAAAAAAATACATGGCCATGGATATAAACTACTCTAACACACCATTGCACAACTCTTCCCTGAAAAAATAAGTTAGAGGGACTCATCCTCCATACCCTGAAAATATATCAATTTGTGAGGCACTAAGTCACCATAAAAATTATTATCATGTCTCAAAAATGAGTCTCAGTGGGGGAAGGACCCCGCTAACATGTGAATTTGAACATATGTTATAATGCACCAAAAAAGTATTAAACCAATTCCTCTAATCACATCTACAACACCACAAGAATGAAGTAGGTAGAAAAGAGTACCTCACACAATGTATAACAATTTACTAATGAAAAATTATAAGAGATAAAGAGTGTAACTCTTACCATCTCTGGTTATTCCTTATCATAGAAATTAATAGGACACAACATCATGTAGCCCTGGCTACCTGGTCTTTAATATTGAAGTGTTTATCCTAGTTGTTGTGGTGGAAGGACATTATAGCGTCATCCACCAGATGTATATTTTCATGTTCCCTTTCGAGTACCACCTACAAGGGGACCACCTTTTCCTCGCCTGGGTGGATCCATGATTTCAGTATGGTATCCATTGTGGTTGTTCATTTTCTATATGTCTGAAATGATCATCATTTCTTGTCAGGCTATATCATTCCATGGACCCTCGACCACCACTACAATAGCATTAAAATTCCCCATGGAAGTCATGTAGATATAAATTGTACCTGACCATGTGCTTGAGTTAGTTCATGTGGGGGCCTCCTACGTTGAGGCCCAAACATCTGATGTCTACTAGCTACCACATACATTATAGAATATTTTCACCCACTACCAAAATAAGATATTTGTTGTCTCTATATTATAATTATCTAAGTCATGATTTCCCCCTCTAGCACTCTCACATGGGTGGGGATGCACTATGGTAGTATACTAGAACCAGTCTCTCTATGGCATCACAAATCAAACATTCATGCTCAGAAGTTGTCATGGAAGATCACATCTAGAGAGTACCAACTCAAGAATTTTAACCTAGTAAATTAGTTTTTCAATAACATCCTTCCGTATATATGATCTAGAAGATCTTGAATCTGAATAGAGCTAATGATGGAGGGGTGGTACTCCCCATGAAACAATTTTTGGAAGTCATCCCATGAGAGTTATGCCTCGTCCTGTGTCAAGGAAAAAAGGATCCAGAAATGCCCAACTATTCCTTGGAAAAGATTGTCTTCCAAATCAACTATCAGATTCTTTTGTGTTTGAATAGTCTTAAAGAGGTAGGCCATCAACTTGTGAAAATAGTATTCTTCCTGAGGATTTGTAACACCGTGGAACCTCAACAGTCTCTAGTGTGGGATCTCATGGAGTGAAATCATCATGCGCACATCATTATCATATGATTCTAAGAATATAGGTTTATCAAAATGTTTTGGATCTTCTACCTACCCACAATGAAGAAGGGGATCAAATGAGGGAACCTGAACTAAGGCCTCATCACTCACATGGTCATCGTCATGAACCAGAGCTAGTGTATTGGCCAGATACCATCACGGTGACATGATGATTATTATCATGGAGTACCACAATCAGATGAGAATATATGTATACATATATAAATCCACAACGGTGGGGAGTTGACAGAAGAATGAAAGTAAATGAATCAATCCAATATGATAAATGTACTATTGATCCCTAAAACATCTTATTCAAGGAGCTGAGTCGACAAGTAGGTATTCAAGGTCATGTGTAATGGAATCATCGACTGCCACATCATCAGTGTACTCTGTAGTCTGATATCCACATTCATGACACTTTGAAATGTTTCCCAAAATCCCATCCAATTCATTTTTATATAATATACAAAAAATATCATATGGAAAAAAACATATCAAATAACAATTGATCATTACCCACCCTGTGGTGGGGCTCGATCCGCAACTACATTAGGCACACCTCCATATGCCTAGGGTGGAGAAGAGTGCAAGAGGAACAAGAAATTGGGAGGCAATTGCCTATGTACCATTGCACATGCAGACACCCCACTCTATGAAAAAGTGTTATGAGATTTATTAATAGATGATAAGTGAATATAAATAAAGAAAACTTGCATAATCCTCTAAACAATACATGTACATTATTGTAAATAGAAAGAAATAAGGGGAAAATACCCACCCAAGTAGCAAAGGGCCACAACCTAGTAATAAATGAGAAATTATTATTGATGAGAGGGACCTACCCATAAATCCCAAGCTGTGACCATTGTATATGGTCCATGAACTTGAATCTCAAAGGTCCTGTGAAGTTGTGATCAACATTTCCATCATCCGTATATGGCATGAAACATGCGAGAAAATCTTATGTAGGGCTGAGTCATGAAATAATCAGTAAGATTCCCCGAAAATGAAAAGTGGGAGAAGTAAGTTATAGAATAAACACAAGAAATATTAGATATAACATGGTACAGTAAAAGAGCAGAACTCAACTAATAAAGGGAGGGAAATAAAACCAATCTAAACACAATGATCTTGAAAATTTTATAGTGTGATCTTCTCATCGAGTCTTTTCTACCTACTATAGGACAGTGGACACATCCAACCACGGAAATATATACATAGAATGATATTTACATACCCCTATCATCATTATATCTCATATATGGATAGTAAACATAACCCTTTGGAATGGGTACAAAAACCTGACATATATATATATATATATATATATATATATATATATTCTCAGTCAAAGAAACCAAAATTAGTGAGTAATGGGATCTCCATCTATTAGGTCCACTAGGTCAAAAACTGTTAAAGATGGGAGAATAAGGGTATGAGAGATTAAATGAACTTTCAATTTTTTTCTTGTTTTTTAATTAGAAGAAACATTGTTCTCTCTATTTCTCAGAGCAATGTTTTAGCATAAATTAAAGAATGGATAGGACACAACAATTGTTAAATGGTTCACACTCACCACAATATGTTTATATACAATACAACGGCAATGTTCTAATGTACTGAGTCCACTCAATTTGAGTGATTGTTTACAATGTTTGAAATGGTGTCATTGTCCCTTTTTTTATACAACTATCCATAATTTGAAAACTCAATTCTCTCTCAACAAAAGATTTCTCATTGCTTCATTAGAAGATCCACTCTTAGTTAATAGAGTTGTAGTTCCCATAATTATATCTAATGTGTGAATCCACCATTATATGTATATGCTCTATTTATTTCCCACTTTATTCCACTAATGAATACCTATTTACCACAGATGTACTGTGTAACTCTAAATCATTTGCTGACCTGCACTACATATTCAACAGAAAATTAATACCTTGTGTGCATGATTTAAATTTTTTTCATGAATCATTTGTTGCCTAAAAACTTCTATCTTACATGAAACTCCAATTATATGCACAACATACATAGCTTGTGTGAAACACTAGTTCTTTCATGAAACTCCCTGATCATAAAATTATTATGTGATTCGGAGAAAATATTTATACTATGTCATGGGCTACAACAAATGAGTGGTGTCACCTCTTATATATAGGCATTACCAACACTTATATGGAAGATCCCACATGTCTCAAAATATCCTATTCGAGCGTGAAAAACCACATTTGACATCGCATTGGGCACATAAATATCATTTGAAAAAATTAATCTTTCATTCACATTTTCAAATCATTGCCACACTTCATGATATTTTCATATTTTGATGTTCTATTTTTGAATCCTTAAATCCACTGATGATTCCATAAAATCATTAGTATATCTTGCAACATCCTTATCCAAAAACACATTTATCCATTTTCTTGATTTTGAGGAGAAAAAATTTGGAAAACACTAGAAAATGATGCGACCATGTATTTATTCTTCTTGTAGAAACTCCAAATATTTCATTACTTTTTAATTGTTTTCGTTAACATAGGTTTCTAGATATATATCTAGAACACAACAAATGTCCAAAGAAAACCCACTTTGTCAACAACCATAAGCTTCCAAAAAATTATTCATTGTAACCTTGAGTGACTTCCCCCCAACATTCAACCCTTTTGTGAATGATGAAACTCAATCCTAAAATGATTCCTCATTATAGGTTCCCCAATATTATAACACCATTCAATTCATGTGACTCAATGTGATAAAAAAATTACTCAATGCATACACTAATCCCACAGTAGAAATGAGCGTAGTGAGAAATAATATTGTAGTGAAAATTCCATCAATGAATCACATCATTGCCATCATAAATTCTTGAAACTAGTCAGCTCCATTAATCATGAACATCAATTATCATAATAAACATCATTTGATCAATTATATATATCCTCTCCAAATTTAATACCCCACTATGAGCTTCTCCTATATCTTATTGTTCCACCTATCAGCTTCTCCCCATGTCTGGACGTCATACATTTTCTCTCTCCAATTTCACAATTTATCCCCCTTATGGAGCCACAATATCTCTCCCATTGTCAAAAATCTCAAAGTTCTGTCTAGTGTGGTCTAAAATATGGTAATGAACATATATTAGTATGTAAGGGGAAAACATCGTACCATAGGGAGAGGTGTGGTCCCACATCCACACTTTTTTAGGTGTAGGGAGTTGACTAGACTCTGAGATCCATTTGATGCCTCTCAAACACTTCCTTGGTTAAGAACATTGTTAGAATGTTGAAAAAATTTAGGTTTGTTGGCACATAATCAAAAATCACATGCCCACCCTTCACCTTATTCTTGATAAAATTATATTTTATTTAAATTTCCTTTATCCATGATTGATGGACTTGATTTATTTATTATATTTATAGGACACCAATTATCGCAATGGATTCTGATTGGAGACTTCAATACCACTCCCATATCTTTATATTGATGCTTTAACTACAATAAATGAGTGCATAGTTAAATAGAATCAATATATTCATATTAACCAATGATCAATAAAATAAAATATGTTTTCAATCTTATTGAAAAAATTCAAAATCCACCAAGATAGAATGCACCACATGAAGATTGTTTTATATAATCTACTGATCCTTGCCAATCTACATTTTTATTTCCCAACAACTATTGCTGATATTTTTCATTATATGATATACAATAATATACAGTGTAATGGTTATAACAATGTATTATTTTCACTAAAACTATGTGTAATTATTTGTGATTTCATTGATATCTTTTTGGTTGGCATGTGGATAAAATTTATCTGGTCTTGTTACATTAATGTTCTATAAACATCCAATAATATCTCTATATTCTGTGAGATTATAAATCTTTCCTTCCTAATCATTTTCTGGTTTTATATGGTTTTCTACTAGAGTATTCATATACAAGGTATTATATATTCTAAACCCTCTCAAAACATTCATGGTGTATTTTTATTGAAAAATTAATGTTCCATTTCATTCCTTGTGTAACCTATAAACCAAAGAAAATGTTAGTTCACTAATCATTCACAATTATAACTCTCATTTCAAGAATTTAAAAATTTATCAACAATATAAATTATCTCATCCAATGATGATTATGTCATCAACATACACTTGTACCATCATCCATTGATCAATAACATTTTTCACATATGGATTGCGATCAACTCCACCACATTAAAAACCAAGAAACTTAAAATATTGATCTATTCTTCAATACTTTTCTGTTGATTCATTCTTCAACCCATATAGAACCATATTTAGATAGAAAAGTATATTTTCCTAAACTTCATGAATGATGAAACCATCAAGCAATACAATATACACTCATTCTTCCAGAACCCCATTAAAAAATGTGGACTTGGCATCCATCTGGAAAACCTTGAATTCCTGTTTCACTGTAATATCCAAGAATAATATTATTGATTACAGCCTTCCAATAGGTTAAAATGGTTCATCAACATCGATACAATAAATCCATGATTAACCATTTCACACACGTCTTTCATTGTTTCAAATAACAACGCCATATTAATTCTTCTTGTTGCAAAAGTCCCATATAGACTAGATGATATTCTTATCTACTGTCTTCAAAATGATATCACATGATTGAATATTATCAATATGGAAAAGCTCCTTATTTCTTTCCTGATCCCATTTTTTTCATATCCATGAACATCAGAAAATCATTAGGGATCTACCTAAGATAAAAAAGCAGCTAGCTGTAATGACTTAATGGTTCTTTTTTTGAAAAGGCACGACAAGATTACCAATGAATTTTTTTCAGTAAATTTTGGCTCGAATTTTGAGCTTCTATGTAGACACATACATGACTTACTTCGGATCATCATTAGTGACTTCATATAAATAATCATCTTCCACTTCACCTCCCCTATGTTTTCATTCCTCCTCATCTCATTTATTAAAAGCAATTCACTGTGATTTTTATTATTCACTAAATTTTTGACTACTATGAAATCATTGCATTTCACAACTTTTTCAATCCCTTATTAAATAATTTACATTCCTTGCTATTTCTTGAGTATCCAAGGAATATCCTTTCATATCCTCTTTATTCAAACATTCATTAAATTTCTTTTTTGATAATTAATCTCTTACTTCCAAATTTTAGAAATTATTTTAACATTGTATATATTTTGTGTCACATCTCATACTGAGTATTTCCTTCATTTTGACACAACTAATCCATGTTTGAAGTGTTGAAGGATGCCATGACTGATTCGTTCCAAAAATTCTCTATTAGGTCCATTTCAAATAGCATCATTATAGTAATATTGTTGATGATTAGATATCTCCCCTCAACAACCCCATTCTATAGAGAGTTATCACTAATGAAACATGATGTCATATCCCATGTTTCATAAGATATTCTTAAAATTTATTTTTTATGAATTTCATAACAGTGTTATTTAAAAAACATAGAATTTTCATCCCAATCATCCTTTCATATTCCTTATGATAATATTTTATGCAACTAAACACATCAGAAATATAAGAAATTAAAAATAACAATTCCATTATTCTATAATAATCAATGAACACAATATAATATATCTTCCCATCAATGGATATTGTTTTTATAGGTCAACAAACATTAACATATAACAATTCAAGTATTCATGTTTAAATTGATTACTTCACCTTATAAGTCTTTCTGATGTTCCTCCCTTGTTGATGTGCTTCATATGTATGAGTATGATCATGTGAAATCATAGGGAGGTATTTATATAAATCATACATTACACGATCATCCATGTATGATTGGAATAGATGGACATGTCATTTATGCCCCGTCCATTTTTATTCATATATGGTGAAATGCAAATATCATATTCCCCACTTATATGTAATTTATTACCTTTTGTACTTTCCCCCTATAGAACAACCTCACTATCTCTTCCTTTTATAATACACATATTCTTAGTAAATATTAGTGAATTCCCTAATCACATATTTGACTAATTCTTTTAATTTTGTGAATGAGACTATCTATTACTAAGACATCTACACTTTTCATTATTTTTCCCCCAAACCGAGACATCCTCAAACCAATTACCTTTGGGACTTTATCATTACAAAATTTTACATTCCCAACATTGGAATATTTTATGCCTGTAATGAGATCCTTTTTCTCTATCATATGGAATGTGCAACCACTATCAATGATCCATACATAAGAATGATATGATGCTTTAAGGCAAATTTTATCAACCACTTCGTTCTCATACCTTTTATTATTGAACCATTTTATTGGATTAATACATAGTATAGACTGAAAAAATTGATATTTCTAAGAATATTATGGAATAAACTCATCCTAAGAAGCTAAAAATATATTATTTCCTTTTAAATAATTTATTCATATATTGATTTTTTTCATACAACTACATGGATTCTACATTCAAAAAATTTTCTGAATGGTATATGTACAATATCTATCCATGTTCCCAAATACCTAATACCTAAAACAATGTCCATCACAAGCTATTCTACAGTTTTGATCTATATTTTGATTACACTATCATTCTTGTGAACTTTGATTTCTCCTCGCTATGGAACAAACAATTTTTTAGTGTCTCATCATTACATAGTAATAAAACATGATATAATGTGTTTTCCTATGTATTATCTCTACACTACTAGTAATACCTTGGGTTATCTAAATATTTTGATTATACTTTATCCCCCATACAACATTCAATATCAGAGTGGATGCTTGTATCCTGACTCCTAGCAAGACTACCTTCTATTTTTGATCTAGACCCATACAAGTCATTCCACATAGATTTAACTATTTCATTTATTTTTATGGACTTATTTTGATGGTTCCATATTTTGAATAATCTTCCTTCCTAATTTAACATTATTCATTACATTGAGACTAATATTTTTCCCAATACTTGTAGTATCTCTAATTTAACAATATAAATTTATCATATCCCTAAAGGAATACTTATAGACATATATTACATGAAATATTTCCTTTTAATCTAGAATAAAAAAACAAGAAGGATGAACTCAAATTCTTAGTAATGTTAAACAAAATAACAAATAATTGAATATCACCAGTGATCATAATATGATATTAATGGTATGATGATATAATCATTGTGAATGATTATTACATAAGATAATTTGTTATATTAAACAATTTTACATTATACATCTAAAATTAAATTAATATTTGAAAAAGAACAATTTATAATATTTAATAATCATGAAACATGTGATTTCCATATCGATCATCGATCCACGAATTAATAATACAAATCCAAGAGAGAATATGTTGGTTTTTTAGATAATTATCATCATAGAACCGTTTAAAATTGAATAAATACACCAAGTTAATTCCATAATCACATTTTTGTAACCTATTAATTGGTTAGTCAATTATCTCTTAGATGTAACATAAATTTAATAAACAATTTCATCATTAAATAATGCCTTTTAGGGCTATAGAAGACCCAACCATTATATACATGAAAAAACTACCTTTTGGATTTGTGTTTACTCCATAATATTTAATTAATAAGAAATTTTAATATTTCGTCTCATGATTAAAACAATTAAAATATTTCACATTTCAACATAAAAATAACCCTTTTAATTCCATTACGTTGTATACAGATTGGGGTGAAAGTATTTCTATGGGATTCTATTTGATAATTTCACAATACATCTAGAGAATGTATTAGTATGGTTTAATTACAACACAACCCCATGTGATAATAAATAAAAATAAATTGTTACTAACATTAATGAATATAAATTCAATAAAAATATTATTAAGAAAATATCAATGAAGATATAATTTCATGTTTGAAAATAGAATTTAATGGAACAAAATTTCAATATAATAAAAAAATAATTTCTGTTAAAAATAAAAATGGAAACATGTATGTGATTATTAAAATTATTAACTATTAATGATGGTGTAATATTCTATTCATGACGTAATTGTTTAAATAAATATTTTTTTACACCATCCATAAATAATTTTTTCTTTAGAAAATATCATGAATATTATTTATAAAAATGATCAAAAAATATAATAAAAATCAATATAAACAATCAATGATGAATATAAAAAACATTCATCATATTTTTAAAGAAAACATGGATACTGGAGAAAAAAATAACTAAAAGCAGATAAATAAGTTCATATTTTTTAAAATACTTATTGAAATAATTTTGAGAAGATAATATAGGAATTTTTTTAAAAAATCAATTTCAATAAATATTATTTGGAGATGTAAAATGAAAATAAAAAATAAAACAATAATCATAAAATTTCAATAATGGATATTCAGTCCAAAACACCCAAATTAAAAAGGGACTGATACATAAACCCCTTATAACCTTGTAATCATTTAAATCTAAAGACCCATTAAATTTTACAAATAATGGAATCCTTATGTATCTTTAATATAAGGATATTTGTGATATAACATTTCAAAGGGGCAGATACACACATAAAATAAAATTTTTATGTAAAACATAACCAAAAGTCTATTTGAAAGAAAATATGAAATGAATTACACGTACAATGATAATATCATTGGAATGAGAATTACGATGTTGTGAAATTTTGTTTAGAAAATGAAAAAACACAAAAAAACATAAAATAAAATAACCATAAATCATTAAAGAAATAACCAGGTCAAATCATATACAATTATAATGTAATGTAACTGAATGAATGTAAATTTAGTTATGAAATCACATACCACTTCGTTAACATTCGTATGAAATCCACATTTAATAAGTAACATATATTTTAACAAAAAATACAAATATTTTCTGAAATATTCATGATATAATATTTTATATTGGTGGGGTATTATAATAGTGACCCAATCTATATATACATAAATATAATATCTTTTAAGATGAATATTCAATATATTACATTAATAAGTATGAAAGAAAAATAAAATTTTATTTTCATTAAATACTATATAGAAAATACTATAAATAAATGAATGGTAATATTTATCATTTCCCATATATAATACATCATGGTTTACTATAATTAAAAACAATCTTATTAAAATCATACAAGGAAAAATATATGAATGGGTGACCTCATCTTCTAGATAAGGTAAAATATATGAAACAATTAAAAATAATCATAATCGAGTATAATAAAAGGATGCGTTTGTGAGATAGAGATAATTAATAAAATGTTCATACCTAATATTCTATACATCATAAACATGATTTATGATAAATCATTTTATTATAATAGAAGTAAATATTCAAAATATTGTGGAATAATCAATAATCAGTAATGTGACATGAGATCTAGATATACATATAATGATGTATCAAAAATTACACTTATAATATTGTGAACATCTATAAATTGAAATAGGTTCCGTTATTAGGTAAATGAAATGATATGAATAGCTTATATAAATCATTTAACATGAATCATGGTTTGCCCAAAATATTATTGACATTAAAAATAGGCAAGTACATAATCCTACAGAAATGAAAAACATTTATATAAAAATTCCTATGGACATGAAAACCAGATCGATACAAAATATTTTGAAATTGAATTTTCATTCACACATAAAATATTTACAACACTAGTTATTCATAGTTACACAATTTATTTGATGGTTATAACAGAATAACATAACACCTAATAATAATCAATTCATATGTATTTTATATGATCATGGAAACATTTAACATTTAATCACAACATAACCCATAAAAAGAAATGGTGTTTTGTAAATGTCTCATCATTATAAAAACCAAGCATCCACAAAAATAATAATGATGGTATCATACACTCATATCCCTAGTTAACCATAATTACCATTACAAAATATTATCATCGAAAAAAATTCCTTTAAAATACCACTTAATACATTTCATGATAAAAATACATGATTACTTTTAAAAAACATAATTAAAATTAAAATATTAAAAAAATTATTATGGGACAAAAAATATAAATCAGCAGGTTATTTTAAAAAAAATATGGAATGAATTGATTTTTTATGGTATGAAAATCGGTTCATTCCACAAATGTTAAAACAATGATTCCTTTCTCAATTTTGGTAAAAACATCCATGTTCACAAAATGATAAAAATAATCAATTGATACCTTTTTATAAATTGTAAAACATGGTTAATAAAAGTATATGAATATTCATATGATAATATAAATTTATTCTTCAAGACATCTTAATGAAAACTAGGACAATGAATAAAGAGATTCTGGACCAAAGACGAAATAAAACATAATTTCTAAAAAATAATTTTCCATTACATTTTATGTACCAATGTGTTGAAAATAGAACAATTACAATGAAATATGATGAAAAATGTAGGGGATAAAATTTAAGGGTATTTATCAGATATATACAATAAACATTCCATAATAAAATTTCATGAGTACACAATCATGAATAAAATTTTATTGAAACATAAATCCCGAACATCATTGGAAACAATTCAATCAAAACTCTTGGATAAAAAAACTTTTAGAAGGATATATATATATATATATCACTATTGTTTTAATTGGAATCATGAAAAAATGTATTCATTTGTTGTATATATAATAAAAAAAAAATACTAGATATGTCACGTGTCTCAATTAAATAAATGTGTGAATAAAACTACTTACATCATATATGATTTGTTTTGTAATGACCCGAATCTGGAGCCCCTCCACTGGTGCCCCATACCTGATTCGCCACATGACCTCAAACATGTTTCCACCAATGCCAGAGGATGCCGAATAGTAGCGAGGGAGTTGGTGATTTGGTTGGGAAACTATGCCCTCATTCATTAAGGTATATAGCAGTTAAAAAACAGTCAAAAACGGAAGCAGTAACAATATGCATAACAATAGAAACCAAACAACGGAAGAAATGAATATATATAAAAATGATGAAAATGATGTAGTAGGTATAAGTATCTATGGAAAGAAACAAACAGAACAATGTGCTAGAATAAAACTGAAAACAAGTTCAAAGGAAAAACAAAATAAACTCCTCAGCATCGTGATCCCCAACTCGGTCTCATGCTCTCCATCTCTAGCGTAATCAAGAACATGAAGTAGAAGGGAACTTTCCCTTATATATACCTGCTACAACATAGTCTTCTTGGGCCCAGAAGCATGGCTCAAACAGGGTGTGAGATAAAATACCAGTAGGCAATCACCCAATGATTTGTGCCTAACAGTCAATGAATACAAGGAAAGTAATAAAACCAGAAGTAGTAAGCAGGAAAACACAATCAGCTAAAGTCCATAGTTCTAGCAATAAAGTATACAAGTAAATATCCAGCAACAAGAAGAAAACAGGTAACCCTCTAGGTATCTCTCAAAACCTAACCACTATGGTTCAAATTATAAGTACCAGCAACCCTATAAGAGGCACACACAGTCTCACCCATCTGGTTCAGCTCTAAAATTAATAGACTCATTGGGTAAGAACCTACTGTCAATTCCCACTATAGTCTCGTATCGTGCTAAAGGCACTCTGGGGAAGCACTCAGTGTTTATTCCCCATGTGGCCCACGTCGAGGAACTACAGACTCTTTGAGAAGGCAGCCAACTTCAATTTCCCCTGTGGTCTCATATCGTAATTAAAAGACACTCTAGGGAAGCCCTATCGTTATTTTCCATTTGGTCTACTACTCTAGGTTCACAGAGTCCTGAGTGACACTAAAAATTCTCAGCATGCATGCATCGTCCAAGTAAACCTCTATAACTACTTGGATATCAACTAAGGCTCAGCAGCAGAACACAACAACTTTCCACAATACTACAACTAGGCATGACAACTGGGGAAATGCCTAATAAGAAAAATAAGCATGAAAAAGCAACCTGAGAATAAAATAAATTACTATACTCACATGAATCAACCTCTACCTAAGAAATCAAGCAATGCAGGCAAAGCCAGGGAAATAACAGGAAACCCCCAATTCCTCGTTTAAAGGAATTGGTGGAATTTGCACAAAATATCCATCAACTATCTATTTAAAGGAACGAATCACCTACCTCGAACCTCAAAGATCGATATAAGTGAACCACGAAGATAGATTCCCCATAGAACGACATAGATCTGATTAAACACAAAAAATGTCCATCCTACGATAACATGAAAATAGTAGAAAACAAGAGACAAGGCTCAAGAAGAAGGGAGATCTCACCGATGTGAGTCCAATGCAATTGAACGTTCTCCAATCGGAGAATAGACGCCGATGTGGGAGCTCGCCAAAGATCCAGTAGTATGGTCTCTCTCGGGCGGATGAAATCTAGAGAAGAAGATGAAATTGGGGGTTAGGTGAGACCCTGGTCTGTTTAGTGAACAAAAGAAAGTACACGGTGTCTTCTTTTATAGTAGACGGCGTGTACTAGGTCCTTTCCAAAATCCACCAAAATCGGCCTCCATGTCACCCCTACACACCGTGTGTGTTGCCCGGGCATGGCAAGAACATATCATCAAGCTAAGGAAGAGTACACTGTGTGTACTCAGAAAGTACAGGGCGTGTAATTTGAAAATTTCCAGAAAGTATATTTTTCATAAAACCTACAGAAAATGGAAAACATACCTGAACGAAGATCCGGGTTCTTACAATCATCCCCCCTTAAAAAATTTCTTCCCAGAATTTCCCAAACATGGCATAGAAGAAGAATCCCCAAACAGCTCCGGCCACTGCAATCGTACATCGGCCTCTTGTTCCCAAGTATGGTCCTGTACCCACCCGTGCTTCCATTTCCCCTATACCAGAGGGTCAGAAGTCCCGCAGAGAACCTTTGTACTGCTATCGTCAATCTAGAAAGGATTCACCTCGAATGACGCATCCACTTCAAGTTCAACCTCCTCGGGTTGAAAGACATGATACAGGTCTAAAAAGTAGCTTCAGAGATGAGAGATGTGGAAGATGTCGTGCATGGCCCAATACCTCAGAGTTAGCTACATCTGATAAGCGACCAGTCCAAATCTCTCCAAGATCTCAAACTGCCCGACGTACCGTGGTTAAATAATACCCTCTCTATGAATCCTCTTGTGTCCCAACCTCGGTGAGACATGCAGGAAACACTGATCCCCGACCACGAACTCCAGAGGTCATCTCTACTGATAAGCATAATACTTCTGTCAAGACTGTGTTGTAGCCATACTCTTTCGAATTAGCTCTATCTGCTCTGAAGTCTCCTGAACAAGATGAGGTCTCAGCAAAGCTGCCTCTCCTGCCTCCAGCTGGAAAAAGGGGGATCGGCATGGCCTACCATACAAGGCCTTGTATGGATCCATCTGAATGGTCTCCAGGAAACTGTTGTTGTAGGTGAACTTCACCAGAGAAATATGCTTCTCCCATTAACTGGAAAAGTCTAGAATGCATGCTCGGAGCATATCCTCAAGCACTTGGATCGTGCACTCAGACTGGCCATCAGTCTAGGGATGGAGTGTGTAACTCCATGCAGAAGAACGATATCTCAGATGTAAAGTCGTCCCAGATCATCAACACTAAAGGTCTCCTTAATTGTCAAGAGGTGTGAAACATTCATAAGCCTGTCGACGACAACCCAAACAACATTGTTCCCTCGAGAAGACCTCAGAAACCCAATCATGAAGTCCATCGCGACATCGTTCCACTTCCACTCTGGAATGGGTTGCTGTTGTAAAAGGCCTAATAGTCACTGATTCTCTGCTTTCACCTGCTGACAAGTAGAAAACCTCCTGAAGAAACTAGCTACATCCTTCTTCATACCGAGCCACCAGTACTAGCGATGAAGATCCTGATACATCTTGGTGACGTCAGGATGAACTTCCAAAACTGAGGAATGAAAATTTCGAATCATCTCCTCTCGTATGTCTGCAGGTACCCATAAACGTCCCTGGAAATGCAAGATCTCATCCTCACCCATTGTCCATCTTGGGAGAGGGTCCTCTCCTGACACACACTCCTGCAGGACTATGCCTTCTGAGTCTAATAGCTGCCTCATCCGTACCCGATCAAGTAGTGTCGGGGTAACAACTACAGAAGATAGGAATGTCTGTCACTGTCTGTCGTGCACCTCCAGATAAATCTCAGAGAATAGAGCCATCAGCTGCCACTCACTACTGGCCTCCTGAACTTCCTGAATCTATGTTCTCATGGTCAATGCATCTGCCACCGCGTTGCCCTTTCCCAGCATATAGGCAAGCTCGAAATCAAAATATTGAAGATACTCGACCCACCTGCACTGCCTCAGATTCAAATCACGCTATGTGAAGATATACTTGAGACTCTTGTGGTCAGTGAAAACCAAAAAGTGTTCCCCTATCAGATAGTGTCTCCAACAACGTAAGGCATGCACAACAAATGCCAACTCAAGATTGTGCGCTGGGTAGTTCCTCTCATGTGGCCTCAACTGCCGAGACCCGTACACAACAACTCCATCCCCCTATATAAGCACAGTTCCCAGCCCGATACCTGAATCATCACAGTAAAAAGTTTAGTTATTGCTTGAATCTGGAAATACTAGCATCGGTGCTGACGTCAACCTCCCTTTCATCTCTTGAAAGGCTGACTCACAAGAATCTGACCATAACAACTTCGACCCCTTATTGGTGAGACTTGTAAAAGGTGCATCTAGATGAGAATAGTCCTGAATGAAGCATCTGTAGTATCCAGCCAACCCTCAGAAACACCATACCTCAAAGACATTCTTCGACTGCTCCCAGGAAACTATAGCTCTCACTTTCATTGGGTCCACAGATACTCCTACCTCTGAGATGATGTGACCCAAGAAGTGAATCTGATCCATCCAGAAGTGGCACATCGAGAGTTTAGCATAAAGACCATGCTCTCTCAGTGTACATAGAACGATATCAAGATGTGTTTCATGGTCATGTAGAGTGTGAGAGTACACCAAGATATCGTCCATGAAGACAATGAAAAAGGAGTCCATGTAAGGATGGAACACTCGGTTCATCAGTGCCATGAAAACTGCATGCGCGTTTGTGAGACCGAACGGGATGACTATATACTAGTATAGACCATACCTACTCTTGATGGCGGTCAGAGGGATATCTAATGGTCTAATGCGCAACTGATGATAACCGGACCTCAAATCAATCATTGAGAACACCTGGGATTCTCGAAGCTGATCAAAGAGGTCATCGATCCTCGTCAAGGGATATCGGTTCTTGACCATCAACTGGTTTAGTTTCCGATAATCCACACAAAGCTGAAGGGTACTGTCTTCCTTCTTCGCAAACAGGACAGACGAACCCCAAGGAGAAGTTCTGGGTCGGATGAAACCCTTAGCCTGCAACTCCTCCATCTTCTTATTGAGCTCTTGCATCTCAGGTGTGGCCATCCTCTAAGGAGGAATGGACACCGATGCTACTCCTGGAATGAGCTCAATAGAGAAGTCTACCTCACGCTCCAGAGGCCAACTTGAAAAGGCCTCTGTAAATAAATCCTTGAAGCGATCCACCACTGGAGGAAAGTCTAACTCTGGTGTCCCATGATCATCCAATTAAGGACTAGCAATCTGGGCTGTCACCACTCCTAGCCCAAGATACTCTAGTCCCACCCGACTCACCCGAATGTCCAATTCTACTTTATGTAGAAAATATACACCCTTTGGTGAGATGAAACTCTCTTTGCGGTGATAGCAGTAGATGACTACCTGGATGGGAATCAACCAGTCCATGAAAAGGATGACATCATAGCCTATCATCTCTAGGATATAGAGATCTCATAAGAAGCGATACCCAGCAGCCTCGAGAGGGAACTCTCTACACTGGCGTACACTAGATGTCCTCATCCCCAAGGGTGTGTCTAGTGTCAATGAGTTGGCATAAGAAAATATGTAGAGCCCAAGGATCTCCATGACCGAAACCGAGATAAAGCTATGTGTAGCACCAGTATCTAAAAGAGATGAAGATAATACCGAGGCTACTAAGATTGTACCTCAAACTTTAGAAGGGCCGAGATCCTTCTCTTGATAGGTCTGCTCCACGGTGAAAGACTGGCCAGCACCGTGGCCCTGTGCCCCTAACTGACCACCCTGAGCTGAACCTCCCGGCAGGTGCTGAGGGACTGGTGGCTGACCGCCATGGCCTCGACCTCCACCTCAGCCCGAATGGCCGGAAGAACTCCAGTTCCTCGACTGGTGAAAAACTGGTGGTGCTGCTCCTGAACGTGGAGTCATAGAAGAACCACAGTCACCAGCTACTAGTGATAAAACTTGGAAGAAACACTGAAGGTGACACATCTTGCCGCACGATCGGCACTCCACGGGGTCCCTTTGGCACTGCGGCCTCATGTTCCCTAACCAGCGACACTGTTAAGATATCACATGGCTGCCTGACGATGCGTCCCACTTCCTTTGATCACAGCGTGTAGGCTCTCTACAGCACTTCTTGTTATCATCTAGAGGAAGTCTAGCTCTGGAAGCAGAACTGCCCTGGCTTGCAGCTCCAGAGTCTCTCAGATTGCACTCCTCAATCAGTGCCTGGTTGACGATAACGGTGATGGAAGTCAACTGGAAGATGTTCACCTGTGAACAGATCTCCCGCCTGAGGCCATCCTCAAACATTCTTGCTAAGAATACCCCACTTCCACCCCGGAGGGGCGTGAAGCACTGCAACTCGGTGAAACAAGAAGAAAACTCCATGAAAGAAAGAGTACCATGATATAAGCTCATGAACTCCCAGGCTCGATCGTCCCTCAGGGTCTCTGGGTAGAAGTTGTCATAGAACATGCGCTGGAACTCCCCCCAAACCATAGCCTGCTGCAGACCTGCCTGTGAGATCATGTACCACCACCGCTTGGTGGAGTCTTGGAGCATGTAGATGGATAGCTTTACCCACCTCTCTGGAGGTGTCTCCAGATGCTCAAAGATAGTCAGCATGGATTCCAGCCATGACTCTACAGCCTAAGGTCCTCCCTCCCCTGAGAAAGTCGGAGGATGATGCTGTTGTAAAACCTGCGTCATGTCTTCCATAGTCATGGCAAGAGGCAGTTCTCTGTGGATGGCCTGAATCATCCTCATGAAACCATCCCTAAACTACCCATCAGTTCCGGCAACTGGTATAATAGTTGGTGCCAAGGCTGGCTCGACTGGGGGATCAGCAGGAAGCCTCTGATCGGCCATATTTGGCGTCTGATCATAGCCTGATGATAGACGTACAACCGGAGGACGTCTAGGAGGAATATCCTTGGAAGATCAAAAGCACACCATAGATCATAAAAACAAGGACAAGAAATACAAGGGTACAAAATGGGAACAGGGGAATGAAAACACACAAGTTTACAAAACAATACTACACTACATGTAAAAAAACTACTTGGCGTGTTCTCTGTAGACATGACATGTAGTAGACAAGGTGTCATTGACCAATGTTGTTGGTTACACGGCTGGCTACACGGCTCAGACTACACAACATATTCCAAACAAACACAGTGTGTACTCGAATACTTTTCTTGACCCGTGTTGTTGGCGACACGGCCAAGTACACGGATGACCCCTAAACGGCTTGTTACGAACAAACACGACATGTATAGGCTATGGTGACACCATCCCATGTTGTTCGTGACACGACCGGGTACCTGGACAGGACTACACAGCGTGTTCCGAAGGCAACACGATGTGTTGAAGAGTAGATCACGCCGGCCTGTGTTGTTCGTTACACAGCCTGGTGCTTGGAAGGGACTACACGGCGTGTGATGTTACAACACGGCGTGTGCTACTCGAGCTTCCCTGACCCATGTTGTTGGTGACACGGCTGGGTACACGACTCATTACTACATGGCGTGTACCTAAAATACACGGCGTGTTCCTAATGTAACTTCCACTACACCGTGTTCTGCTCACACGGTCAGCGACACAGCCTGAAAACTACAGACCGTGTATCCAAAAAGTAAATGCCATGTATTCTGGGTTTTTCTGTGCAGTAGCTCAGAAACTGCACAAATCCTTAGAAACACTAATAACAAGGCAAAGGGGTTCCAAATTTCGATTCGTGAGGGCCCATACTCGCAACGAATCAATGCTTGGCATCTCCTGTAGTCACATACATAGGAAAAAAACAACTCTCAAACTTAACAACAGGGATTCTATCATTAATCTATCACAACAACATGCATAATTTACCCAAATCCTATAACAACAGCATGCAATCGCTAATGCACCCTAGATGGCATGGAAAGAATGCATTGCATGTTATTTTTAGAAGTTCCTATATAATGCATGATATGGAATAACCTCATCTCATCGGGTTGCAATAGAAATAGAACCGAAATATCAAAACATTAACTGTACAAGTCATGCGAAATCACTCTATGTGAAAACATATCATCCATAAAAACTCAAAACCAGCAAACTTCAATTAACGATGTAGTATGGATTTTCCCTATACACGGCTTAGCTAATCCCGAGTACAGCTTAATAACAAGTACCAAGTTTGTCCTATCTCTGGATAAAGTCTCCAAATTGTAACGAAAGAGAAAAGAACTCCTTTGATACCACTTTGTAACGACCCGAATCTGGAGCCCCTCCACTGGTGCCACGTACTCGGTTCGCCACATGACCTCAAGTGCATTTCCCCAAATTCCAGAGGCTTCCGACTAGAATTGAGGGCCTTGATGAGTCGGTGGGGAAAATATGCCCTCATTTGGTAAGGTATACATCGGAAAACCAACAGTCAATAGCGGATGCACTAACAACATGCATAACAACAAAAACCAAATAGCGGAAGCAATGAATATATATAGAAATGATGACAATGATGCAGCAGGTACAAGTATCTATGGAATGCAGAAAACACAACAACATGCTGGAATAAAACTGAAAACAAGTGCAATGGAAAAAAAAACTCCTCAGCATCGTGAGCCCCGGCTCCGTCCCATGCTCTCCAGCTCCAGGGAAATCAAGAACATGAAGTAGAAGGGTGCTTGACCTTATCTATAAGTGCAGCATCATAGTCATCTTGGGCCCAAAAGCATGGCCCATACAGAGTGTGAGATACAATCCCAGTAGGTTATCTCCCAATTATTTGTGCCTAACAGTCAAAGAATACAAGGCAAGTAATAAAACAAGAAGCAGTAAGAATGAAAACACATGCTTCTACAATCCACAGTTCTAGCAATAATGTACACAAGTAAACAGCCAGAAACAAGAAGAAAATAGGTATTCCTCTAGATAGCTCTTACAACCTAACCCCTATGGTTCAACATATATGTATCATCAACCCTCTAGGAGGCACACACAGTCTCACCACTCTGGTTCAGCTCTGAAATTAAAAGAATCCCTGGGGAAGCACTCACTGTCAATTCACCCTATTGTCTTGTATCATTCTAAAGGCTCTCTTGGTAAGCACTCAACGTCTATTCCCCCTGTGGACTGTGTTGAGGAACTACAGACTCTCTGAGGAAGCACTCAATTTCAATTCCACATGTGGTCTCGTATCGTAATTAAAAGACACTCTGGAGAATCTCTTCCATCAATTCTCCCTTTAGTCTACCACTCTAGGTTATCACAGTCTTGAGTGAAACTAAACATGATCAGCCTGCGTGAATCATCCAAGTAAACCTCTAGATCTAATTGGCTATCAACTAAGGCTCAGCATTAATACAAGGCAATAGTCCACAATCCTTCAACTAGGCATGACAACTGGTGAAACACCTAATCATCAAAACAAGCATGGTAATGCAACCTGTGCACAAAATAAATTACTCTACTCACAAGAATCACACTCTACCAAAGAAATCAAGAAAAGTAGGCTAAAATAAGGGAAAAAATAGAAAACCCCCAATTCCTTGTTCAAAGGAATTGGTGGAATTTTCACAAAATATCCATCAACTCCCTATAGAAAGGCACAAACCAACTACCTCGATCCTAGGAGATCGATATAAGTCACCCACAATGATAGATTCCCCTTAGAACGATATAGATCTGAGAAAAAACACAATATGTTCAACCTAAGATAACTTGAAAACCAGGAGAAAACAAGAGACAAGGGTCACACACATGGGAGAGCTAACTGTTACGATTCCAACGCAATCGACCACGCTCGAATCGGGGAACGGATGAAGAGGCAGGATCTCGTCGACGATCTGGTTGTACGGTCACTCTGAGGCAGATGAAATCTGGAGAAGAAGATGAAATCGGGGGTTAGGTGCGACCCCAGTCCGTTTAGTGAAAAAAAAATTTATTACACGGCCTGTAATTTTAGATTACATGGCGTGTAATGGGTCCTTTCCGTACTCCGCCAAAATAGGCCTCCACGTCACCCCTACACACCATGTGTGTTGCCCGAGCATGGCCAACACACAGCTTCGAGCTAGGGAAGAGTACATGGCGTGTACACCAAAAGTACACGACATGTACTTTAAAAATTTCCAAAAAGTTCATTTTTTCATAAAAACTCCAGAAAAAGGAAAGCATACCTGACCGAAGATCCGGGTTCTTACATGTTTTATCTCAACTACAAAATCAAGTTTAATACATTTTTGTTTTTCTTATATTATATAAAAAACCATGTGCATACTTATAATATCTTATATTATTTTATTTTAACTTTTCAATACATATTTATTAACAATTATTAATTAAAATCAACATTTTTTAGTATAGAATTTTAAAATTAATGACAATTTCAGTTTCGTAGTTACACTGAATAATGTATGATCATGGTTCCATAATCTCAAAATTAATAATCATTAAATAAATAAAATATATATTCATTATATATATATTTTTTATATACATCTATAAAATTCTGGTATATAATAATGAATTGTAATATATATGGTGATGGTAAACCATACATATGCTTGAAGGCTACATCCACGTTTTGATGGATGTAA
This sequence comes from Viscum album, assembly GCA_963277665.1. NCBI lineage: Eukaryota > Viridiplantae > Streptophyta > Magnoliopsida > Santalales > Viscaceae > Viscum > Viscum album. The sequence goes on along the minus strand of OY728136.1, from coordinate 1,222,338,243 downwards.
TGAAAAAAGATTAAAAAATAACTTATCATTTATTGAATAATTATTATATTAAATATATGTAATGACCGGCTACCACCAAGGATTTCCCTCCTTGTCTGGAAATGAAGAAGGGGATATAATAACCCCCCCAAGTCCCTCCTACAGTTGGCCCTATGGTGGTGACATCACCAATCATATACAAATATCAAAAAAATGGGGATTATTATCCATTAATAGTAAAGAATATTATGATATATGATGTATCAACCTCAAAAAACACGATTACATATATAAAATAAAACAATAATCTACCCCACATGCATGTTTAAATTAAAACTGTTAATGAAACACCAAAAAAAATTACTAAAAATAATTTTGAACATTGACACAAGAACTATACCAATGTAAAATCTAGTAATGCCGAACATGGTACCTAATGACCTCATTGAAACGTAATAGAGGATTTATATATCTAGGGTGAGCATACAAGTATACACACTCAGAAAAATAAAGTCTCTCATGCATAAGTGAGACATGTCTAATAATTATCTATTGAAAAAACAACATAACCATAAGACCTAACAAGGAATACTAACCATCCCCATCACACCAAGGGATGATCACCAAAATAATACATGTCAAATAATGTAATATCTCAATCAAATTGATAATGGGATACCACATATCACTTTTTAATAATTAGACACTCTCACACCCTAAATGAAAACATTCTAGAACACCCACCACTTCTGACCACACCACATCAAACACCACCCATGCACACTGGGGCCTCACATCCGCATGTCACCTGTACACACATAGGCCACATGCCACATAAGATCCCACCTGCACATACCTAGGACTCACAATTATGTATCACCCATATAAATGTAGTTCACATATAACATCACTACTCGAAGACCCTTGGTAACACAACAGATATCATCCAAAAGACAACTTGGAAACACGCCACACCTCATCCCAAAGACACCTAGGAAAAAAATCACATAGATAATCCAAAGCCTCATGATTAAAAAACCCACCCAATGAATCTAGGACTATCACGACTTTTAAGAGGTAGAAGGAAAGATTGGGTGTCCATCCATCCATCTTCCCATAAGGATGTTAGGGAAATACACCCTCCCCCTTGAAAATGGGTGTTTATATCATGTTTCTCAAAATGGTTGGTGTGTGTATCGAAATGAAAAAGAATTTGATTTAAATATGTATAATACAAAACATTAAATCACTACCATTAGGTTTTAAACCAATATCTAAGTCATGATACCACAGTTTTTTTTTCTAAATTCATTTACTAGTACCCGCAATAGTCACTTCAAAAGATAAGAATTAAAAGAGGATTCACACAAATCCTTCTTTTAATACCAATTTATTATTATTTATCATTGACCAAATTTTCATTCTATTTTAAATATTCATTTATTCATTCCACCAATACTTAAGATAATACTACACATAAGACACAAAAGGAAACATAAACAATGTATTATCAAGAGTTAAATAGTTGTTTAAAATAATGTAGCTTTATATTCCACTACCCATAACACCCATTCCGAACATAACATAATTTGATCTTGAGACATGGGGTGAATCTCTTAGAATACTACTCATGGTGAATCTCTAGGGGAATTACACAATCTAACCACTTCAATCATCATTACTGAATATCATTCTTACCAATCCATTAGCTCGACCACAAAATTCCACCAAGTCACAGCCACACACAACGAAACATTTCAGCAAAAACATTCTCGAAACCCTACATCATAATGAAAAATCTCCCATGCCATCAATGATAATAAATTTACCCCAACCTGATCAAACCACAAAAAACAAAACTTCCCATCCATCAGAAAATAAAATAGCCTCTCACCCTGAAAATCAATTACACCACCCACACAACTCCACGTCACTCAGCCATGACCATGTCACAACCATCAAACAAACTAGACCAAAACGTTCTTATTTAATATGGTTTTGTTTTGTTATTCCGATTGTTATATTCTGGGATTTTCATAAATACATTTTGATACTGTGGAATAAATTTATTAGGAGTGTGTTTATGGTTAACCAATTTCATAATAAAAAGTTAACAATAAACCAAACAAAATTTATTCTCGAATATATTCGGTAAAAAAAATCAACATCATTGATTTTTTTCTAAGAATATAGCCCATATATTCTTAGTAAAAATAAGAAAAAACAATGAACAAGAAGATCATACATCACTTTTCCACATCCCTTGTATATTGATATTTTCTATATTATCAGTATTTATTTATTTGGTGTTATACTATGTTCACAAGGAGAAATTCATACACCCATCTTGATGATACAAAAATAATTCTGAGATGCAGGAATCCATCCCTCGAAGAACAGAGGCTCAACACTTCATTATTGCACCAAAACAGGTGGTGCATTGGTAGTAGGAAGATCCTCTAAAGAATAATTGATTCGAATTCTAAAACAAAACACAAGGCCCCTTGAGGGAAGACACATTAGGTGAACCAAGGGAAAATAGGAATGCACGAAGAAGTTAAGATCTCATTTTCATAATGTTTAGATTCTAAATCAATGAATGGAACATTTTTTGACTACAATTAAATGAACATCATGACCAAGAACACAAAGTTTGGATGTCAATAGGTGATTATGTTTTTTAGAATATAGATACAATTCAATCCAGATCAATAAACCATTAAATATTGTTTTAAACTCATTTTACATTAAAGGAAATGTCAAAATGGGGAAACTGGAAAACCTAACATGCCTGCATGGGTTTAATCGCATCACACGTAATTCATGTCGACTAGGAACCATGCCCACCAATTTTAACATTTCAAGACATTATCACACATCTAAAAATAAATAATCAACTCGTCTCATAAAATACATGCTTAAAACATTAAATTTTAATGAAAAATAGAATAGGTAAAAACTTAAAACATATCCAAGTACTTGGCATGAATCTGCATTTCTTGCTCCAATGTACTCTCTATTGGACCACTATACCTCAATAATGTGTGGTCCAAATGTAAGGTCTTCCCACTTATATCCTTATCATGCGATCCAAGATCTATACTAACTACTCTATGATCATATCATCATCCTAGATATCCATTTACACCCATTCAATGATATGAGATTTATTTTGAAGATACCTATGAATTTTAGAGTCATGAAATGATTCGTGTATCCTACGAAATACTATAGCAATGGTAACTGGTATTCCACCATGAAAACTCACCCCAACACCAAAAAGGATCTGATGAAGTTAGAAGGAAACTTACACCCAATGTCCATACATTACTTCCCACGATGAGGGGAATGCTTCAATAATTGTTTGTCCCCAAACTCAAACTCCAAGGGCATCCTCTTACGATCGATAGATGACTTGTGTAGATACTGGACTGACTTCATCATCTCACAATCATATAGAACATTCTTAGTTGTTCTCTATACTACATCATGGCCCAGATAAACTATCTCCCCAACCAATGTCGAACACAATGTTGAAAAAAAAGTGTTTCATAAAAATATTTAAATAGGGTTTTGCCGATGGAATAGTGATATCTATTACTATATGAAAACTCAACTGAGGTAAAGTGTCACTCCCATAATTTACCAAAGTTCATGATGCATGCATGAAAGAAATATTTTAGTATTTGAATGGTCTATTTGGTCTACACAACTTACTAAGGGCGGAAGGTAGCATTGTGGCATAACTAGATACCAAAATCAAGCTACAATCCCTTCCAGAATCACACGGTAAAAAATGTGTCCATATTAGAGAAAATGTATCATTAAAATCCATCCAACCATACCACCTCATAAACATACCTATGTTATAAGGAATCCACTATGCTCGAACCCAAGTTCACTATGATGTTAGAGATTTATTCAACCGATCCACTACTACACAAATTGCATAGTCACCTACCTGAGATATTAGAAAACATTTTACAAAATCCATTGACATTTCATACCACTACCACTAAATAACATAAAAAGGTTAAAAAAACCACCAGGAACACAGATTTTCCCTTCACTAGCTGACATACCACACACTTTTCCACAAACTCTTTCATTAACTGGTTTTTTTTGGGCCACTGAAACTGCATCTACATTCCACAATACACATTGATATATCATAGGTGTAACTATAGGCATGATATATGAAACCCACATAGTACTCCCTCCCACATCATTAGTGGATCAAACATATTTAAAAAAAAACTAATTCTGACCATCCTCTGAACATCTCAATAGGGCATGACCATGGTAATTGTGGGTGCACATCACCTTTGCTTTTATATATCCCCAATGAGACTCCTCCAACTTATTTTTCAAAGAATAATATATTTTAATCTGAATAAAACATCCCCTACCACATTACACCATTTGATCATATTACAGGGATGCAAATTCCTTCATCATCTTGTAAGCGTCTATAAATTCTCAGACTACCGCTTTCTAAGACTTTTTTCTCAATGTATTGGGTACTAAATTATCATTTCATGAGGTGTATGAGATATTGAAGTCATATGTTAGAGTATATATGATTAAAATATGTTTTCTCATGTTCAGGTAATTCTGGTAAAATATATACCTCAAAATATTATGATGAGTGAATACTAAAAATCAATCCAAATTGAGTAAGGCCTCTACAACAACATAAAAAATATTGATGCTACTAGATCAAGATCATGGGATTCATAGTTACATTCATGTGGTTGTAATTATGTAGACCCATAAGAGATCAACATCCACTGGTTCAACAACATGCATTCCAAGAAAATATGGGAAGAATCACAAAACACGTTGAACATCACACCAACTTCTAGAAACCGCAACACTGGAGCACTGGACAAATTCCCCTTCAGATAAAAAAACACAGCCTGTCACTGCAAGCTCCACACGAATGCCTAGTCATTTATACTCAGAGCTAACAAAAGATATACAACTCAAAGGAAATATGGTATTAATCTCTGTTAATATCTCACTAGACCATGAAGTTTTGAACCGCCATAGTATTATTATGTTCTGCACAAAAAACAACTACTTCAACCTTTTATGTGTGTATTTCTACAGCATTATGGGTCACCACATGACCAAGGAAATTATCCTCACATGTCTAGAAAATTCACATGGATATATATCATTAGATCTAGTGGAATTAAAGAACCTTCTAGTTAGACTTGTGTGTCTCAGTAAACTTCTCATCTAACTTAAAGAAGATCAAGATGTCATCAGTGAATATGATGATAAAATAGTCCTTGAACTTGTGGAAGAAAAAGTTATTAAGCCCCATTAATATGGATGGTGAATTCATAACACCAAATGACATTACTATAAACTCATAGTTCCTATAAATGCATATAAATATAGTCTTCAGGATAACACAATACTTCACCCTCATTTTATGATATTCAGACAACAAATTGATATTATATAAACAACTTGCTACTCGTAGTTGATCAAAAAGTTTGTTTATCCTTGGGAGAGGGTAACTGATCTTGATCGTCACCTTTTTTAACCTATAACTGTCTATACACATCCCCATACCACTATCTTCATTCATGAAAACAACATTGGATCACCCCAAAAGAAGACACTGGGCCAGATAAATCCATACATTATCAGGTCATCAATATATATCCTCACATATCCCATCAAATAATGTGGCATCTGATAAGAGGGCATCAATGTAATCATGAACTGAGAAGTATGTCTATCCCAATATCAAAATCATATCAAGGGGTAGTTTCACATACTTATTTTGTATATTATACATTAACTACCCAAAAAATATAGAAACATCCACCATCATAGAATCCAATGATCCAATAAACAACTCATCCTGTAAGGAATGTAGTTGATCTACACACTGAATGACCAACTGAAAACTCCTCTACCACATGAAAGAAGGATACAGACCATCCACATCTGAATGAAAAACTCTCCTATGGAATATGTTGATAATGGACTTAACAGTATACAAACATTTTATGCTTGGGATGAAATCATACATCTGCATTAGTTGAAAGAAATGGCCCCCATAGTATTGATGTGGCCTCATCATCAATCTACATCACTGACACACATAAAAAAACATGGTATGATGTATTACTGGTGTAATAATCTCCACAGGAATGACATACATCAATAATTATATTCCCAGAGAATGGGCTAGACTAAGTGAAAAAAAAATTGAAGATCGTAAATCAAATAACAAATAAACAAGGTGGCAAAACAATGTCATTGTACCTCTAACGATCCATGGACCTGCTCAAACTACTACCTTTATATTTTGAAACTATGAAAACCCAAATCCTCTTCCCCTTTAAAGATGACTACCTTCATAACCACACCGAGGTCTAGGTCCCTACGGAACACCCATAGGTTGGCCTTTATTTTATTTGTATAACCGTAGTAAAGAATGATCTTATTGTGCCTCCTCCAGAAACGACCTAGCTAACAACTACTATTGATGTAGGTGAATAAATTGTCAAAAACCACTATATTTATATTTTACTATTACTAGGAACTGGTCTGAATATATCTATAGATATCATTGATTAATCAAATTTCCTCAAAACCCATAAGAAAGGAAATTGGACCAAAAGGTTAAGATGAAAAATACTGAGGTGTTCAACCTGCCAATCAAAACATCAATGAACCTAGAGCTTGTGACCTACTACTAGTACCCCTGCCTCATGAAGAACTATTTTGGCTCCCCTATCATGGTATACCTTCTCAAGATCCTATTCTTTCAATATTTTTTTCCTTTTTCTGGCATCTTTGTATGTTAGTAACATATTGTGTGTAACAGTGTACTAGACATATGGATGAAGTTCCTCCAATTTGCATCTCACATGATACACGTCATCCTAAAAGTTATCCAGAAAAAAATGACGGAGATCCTAGAACTTTATCTCTAGATCCCATACTAACTTACTCCCCTTCTAGAGGGAGAGTAACTACAACTTATTTTATACCTTCATATTTTATGATTAGAATTATGCATGGTACTCATTCCCAAAATCCACCAACATAATGTCATATTCATTCCACTCACATAGGTAAAAGATCAACCACTAAAAATTATATCACCTCATATTGATAACATCCAAAGTAACCTAGTACATTATCAGATCTAGGATCAAACTGAACGTGCTCTCATTCCCCTCATGCCAGCTCTTTGTCTCAATGTTTGAAACACTACACTTATAATTTCCCAATGATTGACTATAGAAAGCATGTAAACTTATCTTCCACTGGACATCCTCCTCTAGTGGAATAACCCTCTAAAAATTAACTGGACTAGTATGTTGAGCATCAAATACCCGATCCACATGTGGATGATGACCAGGTTACATAGATTAAAAGGTAAAGATGGAATTCTTATGGATGAGTATCCTGGAAATTAAAATTAACTTTAAGTAATTTTAATAATTTTTTAAACAATTTCAAATTCCCTGAAGAAAACCCAATTCAAAAAGGAATTGAACTCATTGTGATGTATGTAACGTTCTTCGAGTCTATACACTACAAAAGGTATAGAATCACTTGGAAATTCGGTATACCTAGGGTCATTGAATCCAATCACGAGAGTACTAAAATCATTTTTCCCAACTGGTCTTCCCCAGCCAATTTCGCACACAAAGATCACCTAACATTGTTTCCATAAAAATCCATATAATAATCACTGTAAATACCTCTTAAACCCTTAATAACTCTCAAACTTAAAATATGATTCCATTTTTTCATAACCCCTACCTCAAAAGATGTACCTCGTAGTCTTTCATGAAAAATGGGAGATAAAATACCTGAGTCCTACCACAAGTAGATCTTGATGTGGTGACTATCTCCAGTTGTACTGATATCTCACAGAAAAAGTGACACATCCATTTTATAGAAATCAAGCTTGGGAGATATGTGTATCATCCCAAAAACAACTCCATGACATATATAAAAGAAGAAAATCCACCCCACATAGATTTTTAAAATAAGAATGATACAATAAATATAAACTCCAATGTAGGTTCCAAAAGCAATTCTATGTAGTGACAGAACAACCATCCTAATGTCTGAGATAGTAATATATAACATAGTCCCATGAGACTTCTTAAAAAACTGAAAGCATATTGAAATATGTAGGGTGAGAATACATGTATACTCTATATGAATATTGATGTCTCTAATTCATATGTTAGAGTTGAATACTAATTCTCCCATTAGAAAATAAAAGAACCGACATCACCTATCTAGGAATTCTAACTATCCCCACGAAACATTGTTAAACCCACCAATATAACTCAATAATAGAAATGTAATATAGTATTTACCTCGATTAGAGTGTACCCCGAACTAATTTTTCACTTTTTAGCCACTCTCTCACCCAAAAAGAATATTTCATGCTTCTCCAACCCCTTCCGAACACACCACATAACAACTATCCCACCCACACATGATCCTACAAACCACATCTCACTTGTAGGAACCTTGTCACCAAAACACATCATGTCCCACTCGTACACAATTTTTCCTCACAACTACATCTCACCCATATACACTAGGGAAACAAACCACATCCCATCCTGAAGTCATATGGGGGCACAAAACATATAATACCAAAAACAACTAGGAAACACAACACAACTCATCTTGAAGCCACCAGGGAAACACAACTCAACCGCACACACCTGGTCCTCATGAATCACAACAATCCTATAGATTTTTGGGCCATTACCACATATAATCGATAGTAATGAAGAAATGGTGGAAAATCATCCATCTTCCAACCATGATATTTTGGAAATACACCCTCCCCCATGTCAATGGGGGTGTTGGACAAATGGTGCTCAATATGGGTGGGGTTAATATAGAAATTAAAAAGGAAATAGGAGTATATATATTAATACCAAACACTCAAGGCCCACATATTGATTTTTAAACAACAAAGAACTCATGATACCTCATATGATCCTACTATTAAATGCATTTACTAGTACCTGCAACAGTCACATCAGATGTTACGAAATTAACGATGAATCAAAAAGCTCATTATCTTAAAATCTATTCTTTTCATTATATAGATTTGGGAAAATTCTTACTCTCTTTTAAAAAATCACTTATTCAATCCCTTACTATCTTATAATCTACTAAACAGTATCCATAATATTTAACATAATGATTGTCTCCAAATATGTCCATGAGTCATATAAACTAATGTACCTTCATATTTTTATCGATTTAACACCCATTCATAACAAAACATAGATTGATCCCAATAAATGGGGTTAATTTTTTTTCATGCTACTCATGGGGAAAATATAGGATAATTGACCCTATAAACAACTACCGTCATCATTATTAAACATAGTTCCACCATATCCTTCATCTCACCCCCCAAAAAACCCCATGTCACCACTACATCCAACAACACATCTCCCCAAAACCATTATTTGAATCCATACCCCATAACCAAACATCATCCTTAATATCCATCAATATAAACATAGAACTACATGTTCAAAACCCCACCCCACAACACTTCCAATCTATTACACAATCAAGAAATATCTCAACCTGAGATTCCATTACCCCACTCGAACCCTCCGCATCACCCATCCATGACCATGACCATACCATCACACAAACCAATCAAAACATATTCATATTTAATGAGGATAAATTCTTCAAAATCACTTTTTATCATTTAAGGTTATCATAGAAATATTTTATCCTTGGGAATCCATTAATTATTTGAGAGTATGTTATTAACTGATTTAATATCAATAGTTTTATAGGAAACTAAAAAAATGGCATTATTGAATTTATTTGGATAACAAACAAGGACCCCCAACAACCATGACTTTTTGTTGGAATATAGAACATACAATTTATAACAACAACCAAAAACAAATAACCAATAGGTCATACATCAATTTTCCCTAGCCCCACAATATTGATCTTCGTTGGTTTAATCAACTTTATTTATTTGGAATTATGATATCATTATAAGGACACATTCATACACCAACCAAAAAATGATACACAAATAAAAGAGGGATGAATGAATCCTTACCTCAATGAATATATTATCAATACTTCCATATTTCACCTAAACATGAGTTGCATAGAGATGAGGATAGACTATTAGAAAAAATATGATCCATAGGCTACAATACAACACATGAATCCTCAGGGAATAATTTTTTGGGGGACAACTACTATGAAAGGGAGAACACATGGAAGTAGATATATCATCTTTATAATGGCTAGATCCAAAATCGAAAGAAGGAAATCTTTTTGAAGGCCATTAAAGGTAGATCATGTCCAAGACAATGTAGTTTGGATAATAAAAGAATAATTTGGTTTTTTAAAGACAAATACAATTCAATAGGACTAAAAAAACATTAAATCTGTTTTTAAACTCTTATTAGATCAAATGAAAAATCAAAGGTCTGAAATTAGAAATTATAGAGAATTCTAGAATTTGGAAAATTTATTGTAAATGGGACACTAATGGATGAGTCATTAGGGAAAACTACTAGTGAGGATATATCGGTGAATGGGTCAAAATTTGCTAATTGACCATTAAATGAGATATGGGTGGATGAGTAATCTTCAACTGACTCACCAGTCTTGAATCTCCATTTTGTGCTACCGGTGGATGTCATACGATTCAAACATTCTGGTAGAAGAATCAATGCCTTGAGAACCTTCATTTCTCACCACTGGCGACTTATCGGTGCATTTCACTGCTGGAGACCTACAGTTGTGTCCTAATAATTTGAGTCACTATAGAATCCTAGTTGTGAGAGTCATTATTGTGACTCGCCAGTCTAACCCACTTTTGGATGAGATACAGTTGGAAAATGTGATTTATGGAATACTCTAGTAATGAATCATTGTGACCTCCACTAACACTTCAAACATGGAGTTTTCAAAAATTGATGTATCAAAGTGGTTCGTGACACTGCAATATATCATATATATTAATTAAAAATATCCTTATTGATAACAATGTAGATCATAATTGAAAAATAAATCACATCTATTTGTGTTGGATTAGTCCACATGTACGTATACATGAAATTATCATTTCTCAAATGATATGAAGTTATGAATGTAGATATTTTATCATTAATTCTAAAAAATAATGATTTTGTTAATATAATTTAAATAAAAAAATTATGCTTTCTTTCAAATAAATATAGTGATAAAAATTAATATTATTTTTATGTGGTGGTAGTATTCTACTCGTACCCACAAGGGATACATTCACATCACATTTTATGGAATAAAAGGAAGATATTTATTTTCAAATAATCAAGAAAATAAATATATTTAGGATAATTAATTAAAATTTTTTATTGCAAATAATTTTCGGAGTTATAAGGAAAAATAAATTGAAAGTTGTCTAGTAAGGCGATTAATAATTAGTCGACATGCATTCTTTAGATCAATCTTTAAGGACCACTAGTATAGTCTTTTAAGGATACTATGATGCATGATTCATGTATATGGATGTTTATAAGATAATTTGATATGGTTTGGTCAATACATATGGCTTAAAGGGTCTGTCAAATATTGGATTATTGGTTCCCTTTAATAAGATTGGAGAGGGGATCATATTAAATTACATAAATTATGATAATAATATTAATTATTTTTCGTTTATTGTGTATAAAAATGATATATTACTGGGATATATTATTTATTAATATACATAATCCCATCAAATAAAATTTTCACACATTTCGCTGGATGTTTCATCCTTATATTTTAATTTCATCCAATCATCACCCCTTTCGGAAAATATAGTAATAACAATGTGTTTTAAAATTTAATGGTCAAGAATGTGACAAGGATGAAATAATTTACTCATCAATTTATTAATGTTGATATTTCCACCAATATTTTATTTACATTGCTAATAATAGAAATATTTTATATTATAAAGAATTTTATAAAAATTATTTTTAAATAAAATTCTAATTAATGTTATTTTTTGAAATAAATGAAATATTATAATATAATATATATCTAACACAAGGTTAATGGTTAAAAAATAAAATTTAATCAAATAAAAGGTTTATATGTTACTAATATCATTTAAATTGTAATTTTTTAGAGATATATTTCATTTTAATCCTCTTAATTTGGATTCCACCATTGTATAACCACGTTTAACATTAACTATTGTAATGTATTTTTTTAATAATGATATTTTTTGAATTTATGTAATGTTCAAAAATTGTGTGTTAAATGGTAAGAAATAGATTATTTCCCCATTTTTTCACACGTTTCACATTTTAGGAATTTATTAATATAACACAATTTAATAAATTATATTTTTCATGAATTATCATTAATATAAGATTTCTGAAATATTCATTTAAATTAACATTATTGACACCATGATTGTTTTGGAATTTGAAAATGTACTTTCAAAACGTATTTAGTAAAATATATTTATCTACTAATTTGATAGGATGTTATAATTTATCTATATTATATTACATTAATATTTTTAAATTCATTTATTTTATTTTTATATTATTTGTATAATTATTTTGTTTTCAATGAATAATAATATAATATAGTTTTTCAATCACATAATATTTAAAATAAATTATTGTGATGATGATTTTTTATTTATATATAATATTATATTTTACAACTAAGATTATCACATTTTTATCCTTATGTAATTTTATTGAAGATATTAAAGTAAAAATAGTGAAATTTTGTATTTATTATTTTATAAATAATATATAAGAAATAATCAAAAGAAAATGGAATCATGTGTCTATATATTTAATTATTGGAAAAAATTATTGAAATAGACAAATAAAATAGGATAAAAGAATGTGTTAGAAAAATTTTAATTCCTTATCCCAATGTTTAATGAATTTTAACCCTTGTTACCATTATAGAGGTGACAAATATTTCTGAAGGATACTATTCAAAATAAAAAAGAATAATATTTACCAAATTTTATTTAAGTAATCTATTTTAATCATAAAATTATAATATGTGGATGAATTAAATCTTTTTTAAAACAAACAAAACATGATGATAACGAGTTTTCAAATCATTTTTTTAAGTATATAATATTTTTTAACCAATTAAATTAAAAAATAAACTCTAATAAACGTAATTAGATTACTAATAATTTGAATGAAATAATTTTAGTATTAAAACTATTTAAAAAAATGTATAATTGGAAATAATTTAACTAAAAACACAATTTTCAATAAAATTATTATTTTTCACTATTCAATGAAAACAAATACTTAAATAAAATTACCAAAAAGAACTATTAGGTAATTTGAAATAAAAATTATCAAAATTATTTTCTTTTTTATAATTCAATTTCTAATTTATATATGAAATTAATTTTAATTTTGAATAAAAATTTGAAATATATTGTATTTTTTATTACAATTCATTTTTATGAAAAAATGACATAAATAAATATTTAATGGTTATATACTATTAATTTATAAATGAATTTTCATAAATTAGTAATACTCTAAATATATTTTATATATTTTATACAAAAAATCACACCCACAAATTGATCAACTTGGTCAAATATAAAAAAATATTTTAATAATAAATCACAATTTGATGATGCCTCGTTTTCTGATGATAAGAAATATATAAAAATTATTGACCATTTAATACTAGATTTTTTGGGATGTTACGTTCTCCCAGCCAAATAAATTTCATTCCTTCAATATTATCTTGAACATGAAATGTTCAATATTGGAAATTCATATATTGAATACCATCATCATACAGAGGGATAAATAAATTTGTTTTATAAAGATAAAAAGGGATGGGAATTTTTACCTGAAATAATGTATTATCATGTTCCATATGAATGATAAAAATTTTTGGAAGTTAATATACATAAATTTATAATAAAATTATCTTCTAACTACAAATAAAGAGTGATTTAGAACATTATAATGAGATATTTTACAATGACAAAACCGTAAAACAAGTTCTCTAAAAAACAATACATTCATTTGAAATGAATATAAATGAATATATTTTTTTTCATTATCATTTTTATATAGTCTGTGAAATATATTATTATATGGGAAAATTTAATTTTAAAATGTAGTTATATAAATAATGTCCACTTCATAAGAAAATTTCAATCCTTTGGTTGTTCATCGATTGATTCCCAATACATATATTTTTTCATGAGATGAATATTTAATTTTTTTTCATCTTTAATTTGGTAAAATAAACATTTAATGGATTATAAGGTCCATAAAATAATGAAATCTCAATACCTATTTCTTTTAATATTTAGTTATTCCAAAATTGGTCTTAAACATTATACAGTATTGATATATATATTTTATTTCTATCTGAGACATTATAAATAAAACATAAATTCCAAATTAATTCATTAAATAAATAGTTATAGTTTATAATCCTAAAAAAATAAAAACCCATAATTATGAATAATTATATATTATTCTTATGATTATATTTTATATTTATCTATACACTACAATATTTCCAAACAGTGTTACATACGAGATACGTGAAAAGATGATTGTATATTCTCCCAAAACATGTTGATAAATTGAATTACTCAAAAAAATAATTAAAAAATTTACTCTTTTAGAAATTAACTCAATCCAATATATTTGAATAATATTACATTGCATTTAAATTCATAAAATATTTCAGAAATCAACTTTTCATCAAATCACTAAACATTTTCAAGGCCACATGTACAATACAATTTATATTTTCAACATTAATCATCTATTTATACTAGGTTAAAATTAATACCTCGCCGGCAGTGGAAAATTAATGGTTATTTTTTTCTTAATCATTTATTCTAAATAATATCACCAGGCCAATAAATAACATTTATTGGTTATCAATACCAGTCAATATATGCATCCAAATCCATAAAAAATACTACATAAGAATACTATGATGATTAATGATTCAATGAACCAAAATATAATTTATAATGAACGTTAATAATATAATAATAATAAATTAAAACATAAATTAATTGATAATTCCACTTCATTGATTGGTATAGAATATGACCATCTATTTCCATGGAGTTCGATCTTGGATTATGTACTTGGATCTGATGGTGGACAGGTTCATCGCATTTAAGACATCAAATTCCATGGAAATTCCTTCCTCAATGACCTTGATCTGTATGGATAAAATATATTCCAATTCATTTGTGTTATTATTTACGGTTTTTATTCTCACATTATCAACATGAATGAAATTCAAAAAAAAATATTTACAATCTGATTATTACTTGTAAATCATCTATTTGTTTCCATTTTCCCCACATTATGTATGCCCAGAATTTCAACAAAATTGAGATTATTAACATTTTAATGTTATAGTGGATTAGGAATAATAAAATGGTTTCAAATTCAATATTATATTTTAGTATTTTAATCATTTAAACAATTATTACATTTTCCATCACATTCAGTGTTAATACAATTTATCTAAGACACATTAATTGATATAAAAAGGAAGAAATAGTGTTAAAACAAAATAACTACTGTGAAATCATGAAAAATACTAATTATATTTCTATAAATTAAACACATAATTTAAATCTATGAAACATCTGAAATCAACTAGGTTATTATTGGTTATCATCAAATAAATTTCTTCATAATGGATCATAAGGAATATGGGTGATCACCCAAGAATTTCCGCCTGGATTTTTAGACAAGATTTTAAAGAAGGAAACACTCACTATGCACTAGATTAATGGTTGATAAATCTCAAAATAACTCTTTTCAATGAATTTATGAAAATATTCATCTATTCAAAAAACATGTTTTCATATAATATCTAGATATTTATGTAATTATTATAAATATTTATATTTTCTATCTTATAAAAAATATTGGATGATTAGTTTTAATTGGATTTTACCAAAGGTTTTCATTAATCTTATTTAATCATAAACTTTAATTATTAAAAAAATCATTATATGATACAATCTATATAGATGCATGATTTTTATAAATAATGTAATACACCCGGTTTGAGGAATTTTTCCTTTGTTTATGAATTTTTGATGTGCTTAATGTGAATGAGATGAGTTGGGAAGAGGTTAAGGGAGTTCAAAATGGTAATGGAAGAGTTTGGAGACTTTTAAAGCGGTGTGCGGTTTGAGCACCGTTAGTGGAAATCGTTCGGATCCTCCAGGAAACAATGAAAGGCAGACAATAGGATTCACACGGCCTACACACGGTTTTACAAACAGTGCGAGGCAACAGTGGGGACCCTTTATCCCAAGGTAGTAGCATGCACATAGTTAGCGCACGGTTTGTCAAACTGTGCTGACTAACCGTGCGACCACTTAAAAATAGGGTTATAAGTTCTGGGATCTCACCGGCTTAACCTATTTTACTCCAAACTTCTTCCCACTCATGGCTCACTCGGGTTTTTTAGTTCTCAAGGGTTGAATGGGAAATCCCACTCATTTTGTAAGTGTTTTGTAGAGGTTTCTTGACGGATTGAAGGTTGTTTCCTCAAGGTATGTCTCTCCTATAGGTTTCATTATTGTTTCCTCTAAATCTACATCTCCTACTCTCTAAGTTTTCTAGATCTACACTTTTTGTGTGTAGATATAGGGTTGTGGTTGCCTTGAATGTCAATATTAAGGCTTTTGGATGTTAGTGAAAGGGGATCTAGAGAGGTTTCGGTGGGGCGTTTGCTAGTTTTGAGGTGTTGTGTCATGTGGGTCGATTTCTCAGGAACCCTAAAGGTAGGATGATTTACTCTCGACTCCTATTGTTAAAATTAATATGATTAGTTTAAAATTGGGTTATTTGAATGAAATTGATTGTGCGAATCATTGAGTAAATCTTTTTTAGTGATGATTTATGGTTTTGATGGAATTGTGAAATCTTGGTGGACTATGTGCAATGTGATTTGGATTCATGAATTTAAGATGTTGACTTTTAAATTATAGATTTGCGGGAATGGTAGGGTATTTAATTGGTTTGATGAAATTGGTCCATTATTTGGTTTTCAATAAAAGTATGGTTTTATTGAAATGGTTTTAATTTGTTGAACACACTTGGTTTTGATGGAAATGTTTTTCAGTAAATGGTTTTTTATTGAAACAATGGTTTTGGCATGATTGTTGAGAATATGTGCGGTGTGTTCATATTTCATGCAGAATGGATAAGGGTTTGGATTCCCCCCACCATTAGTGATGGGATGGATAAGGGTTAGGGCTCTCCCCCTTTAAACATTCATATTGCATTCAAGACAGATATGTGTTAGGGGACTCCTCCATCTGTGTTGGGATGGATAAGGGTTTGGGCTCTCCCCCGTCAAGTATTCATGTGCATTTGGGTTGGATAAGGGTAAGAAGACTCCCCCATCATGGTTGTGATGGATAAGGGTTAGTGCTTCTCCCCTATTCAAGGTAGCATGCATGGTTGGTTACACGGGATTGTGAAATGGTTGGGTATGCCAAAAAGGGATTTTGTGAAATGGTTTTAAAGTTGGATTGGTTATTTTTCTGGAAAAATATCTTTTCGGAAAATTGGTTTCAATTTATCATGGTTGATTTTGGTTATAAATGGTTTTAGAAGCTTGTTTATATTTAGTTATAAACTTATTTTCAGGAAATGATTAATATAAACTGTTTTTATATAACTGTTGGTAACACATATATCCTAGTGGCATGAGTAGGGAAGTCATTGGGGAAACCTACTGAGTTTTATACTCACCCATGCTTTGGAAAATTGTTTCTTTTTCATATGTCATATTCCGGGACATAGGTAAAGGTAAGACATCTCATTGTCAGTGGTTCGTGGTGACGCTTGGGAGATGTGTTGGTGCTTGGTGCATAGAGCTCGGTGCGGAGCTGTGGAGTGTGTCTTGGATTCTGTTGTTTCTTTTATTTAGTCTTTCTCTTGGGACTCTTATTTTTTGTTGGTTATGTAGTGATTTGTGGAATGGTGTAGTTCTCTTTTGGTAATGCATGAGTTTGTTGATACTTTTGTTCATGCATCATATAGTGAATGTTTGGATATGGTTGGTTTATGGGTTTATTTCCTAAAGGGTAAATTGTCCCCCAACTTATATTGAAACCCTTCCTCATTTATTGCCACCCTTTGTCATCATGGGGATGTCACTTAAGGCCTAGTTATGACACGTTGTACTCTCAATCAATTGAGAATTTTCAGGTCATTAAAAATGGTATCAAATTGTTTGGTCCTTCCATAACAATTAGTCATCTGTTTTTTTGATCTTGGAGTTGAATTGTTTCTTGTCTATTCCTTGGGAAATCATAGATTGGTGTAGGATTGTTGAAACATGAAATTTATAGCATTAAAGGACGTAGCTAACCCGTTTATTCTGAACATTATGTTACCAGGGTGTTGGGTACATAAGTGTTTTGGATACACTTCTAGAATGTTAGAAATCTCATTGTCATGGGATTAGACAATGAGATGATCATGACATGCTTTATAGAGGAATGACTTCCCACTAGGATTGCATATCTAATTATGAGGAATAAGTAAGGATTTTGTTCATGGTGACAATTTTTGGAAAATACAGAAATTTTTTACAAATGAATGTCTTTGAAAACATGGTATTTGGTGAATTTTGAAAATGGGTTGATTTTCAAAAAGCATGTTGATTTTTAGAAAAAAATGTTTGAAAATGGAAAAAGGATGTTTCTGGAAAAAAGATGTTTTGATAGATGGTGTGATAGAATTTTAATTCTATGTAATTAGTTTCTAGAGAGTGAGATTGAAGGAGTTTGTTGTTGGATTAAAAAATGGCACACGATAAGAGTCGTCGAAACCAACCTGAAAAAGCTACGGAAAATGTGGTTGCACCAGAACCACATATGAACCAAGAGCTGGTTCAGTGTATTTTCAAGGCTTTTAATGCTGTGGATATGGGGAATCATAGGAATGAACCAAGGAATGTGGATCATACCATCCAGTTCATGAAGCAGAATCCACCGAACTTTTGGGGTGATGCTGAACCCGAAAAGGCAGAGGTGTGTCTAAGTAGGATGAATTGTATCTTCGGTTTCATTGGCACACCATCAGATTACAAGGTCAGGTTGACAACATATATGCTCGAGGATCATTCACGTCAATGGTGGGATTTAGCGGTGAAAGATAAATTGGATGAAGGCCCTACATAGGAGGATTTTGAAGAATTGTTCAACAAACAATTATATCCCAACACGTTCAAGATCCCAAAAACGATGGACTTCATCAGCCTGAAACTAGAGAGTCTCTCTGTCACATATTATGCTGCTAAATTCATGAATTTACTACATTTTGCACCAGAGGATGTAGCAAGTGCATCGTTGAAGGCAAACATCTTCGAATCGAGGCTACGACAAGAGATTCGATCGAAGATTGTGGTTCTCAATATTACAGATTAAACAGATATGGTGAGTAGAGTGACTGTTGCTGAATGTGATATCTCAGGATCGATGGGAGGAGGCATGTTGATACCTACACAAAATGGAGGCAACTGAATCATTAGGGACAAGAGGAAAAGGGACACCTATTTCCACGGTGCAAGTGGAAATCATAACCAGACAGTGGGATCATTGAACCTTCCCCCACAACCCCAGGGCAAAGTAGGTTGTTTTCAATGTGGTTCGTTTGACGACAAAAGGAGATATTGTATTGAGCAACCTAGAGCATGTCACAATTGCATGTAGATGGGGCATCTACAATGCTATTGTAGGGATTAATTGAGGTCATGGGAATGTGACACTCCTCAGGCGTCGCACGCATCATATGCTTCGACATGGCGTGGACAACAGAATCAGTCTAGTCAGCATAATAGAGCTTTCCATTGTGATTCTCGAAATTCCATGCATCCTCAACTAGGGAAATATCAGCAAGGCAACAAGGAGTACAATGTAGCGAAGAAGCATTTGTATGGAGCTGATCAGATGATGGTCGATGGTCATGTTGGACCATCTATAGTGAGAGGTACAATTATTTTGAATTCTACCCTTGTGAAAGTGATCTTTGATACTGGTTCCTCACATTCCTTCATTTCTTCTCGTTTTTTGATCTTATATGTTTAAAACTGGAAATAATTCCTTCTGTTTTGAAACTGAAATCACTTATTGGTGAAAGAGAATGTCAGACCTTTGTGTGTATAGCATGAGCTATAACTGTTGATGGAGTTGAGTTAAAATGGGACTTCTCAATGATGCACATGGATGTCTATGACGTAATCCTGGGTATGGATTGGTTGACAATGTTTAAGGCTCACATCGACTGTTATAAGAGAATAGTTAGTTTCATGACTGGGGATGACATCGAAAATCTCATCAGATGTGAGAGGATAGTAACGAAAGGTGAAATGATTTTGTTGGAATCAATGGTGGGAACCATCTCCTACCAATTGGAAGCATTGAACTTGTAATCAATGGAAGAGATTGAGTAATATAGTTTTCCTGTGGTTGTGCATCAATTTCAGGATGTCTTTCTTGAAAACCTCTCATGGTTAACACCTGTAATAGAAGTGGATTTTACGATTTATCTCCTTCTGGGGACTAGTACTATCTATCTTCCATCTTATAGGATGTCACCATCTGAGTTACAGGAATTGAAAGTGCAGTTGGAAGAACTGGAAAAAAAGGTTTTTTTTCTGCCAAGCGTCTCTGTGGGAAGTACCAGTTTTGTTTTTAAAGAAAGAAGATGAAACTTTGAGGCTATGTGTATATTATCGTAAACTTAAACAAGTTATGATAAGTAATATATATCCACTTCCATGCATTGATGAACTATTTGATAAATTTTGGGGATCTTAGTGGTTTTCCAAGATTGATTTTCAGTCCAGATAACACCCGTTGTGAGTTCGGAAGGAGGATATCCCCAAGACAGCTTTCAGAAGCATATATGGCCACTACAAATATATAGTCAGGAATTTTGGCCTTACAAATTCCCCAATAGTCTTTTTGGAACTAATGAATTGGATATTTTAGAGATATCTGGAATCTTTTGTTGTGGTGTCTGTGGACAACATATTGGTGTATTCAGGAACATGGACTGAGTACGAGCATCACTTGGCGATAGTGTTGGAAATATTTAGAGACCATCAGTTGTATGAAAAATTATCAATGTGTGATTTTTGGATACAAGAGGTACACTTTTTGGGCCATTTTGTTTCTGGGAAAGGTGTTTCAGTGGATCTAGAAAATATAGAAGCTATTTTTTCTTGGCAATCGCTGAGGAATGTCTTTGAAATACGATGTTTTCTTGGCCTAGCTAGTTATTACCGATGCTTTGTGCATGACTTCTCATGACTATCGTCACCTAGGATAGCATTGACAATGAAGAATAGAGCATTTCAATGGACTGATGAGTGTGAGAGATCTTTTCAAGAGTTAAAAGTTCTCATTACAGAAGCCCCCATCTTGATTTTTCTGGAAGTAGGATTGGGGTACATGGTGTATTGTGACACTCCAGGATCTGATTTGGGATGTGTTATCATGCAAGGAGACCATGTTGTTTCTTGTGGCTCATTAAAGTTGAGAGTGCATGAGAAATATTACCCCACACATGATTTAGAGTTGGTTGCAGTCGTCCATACTTTGAAAACATGGAGACATTATCTCTTTGGTGAGAAATTTACTGTGTTTACAGATCAAAAAATCTTGAAACATATATTCTCATAGTGTGATTTGAATCTGAGGCAGAGGAGATGGACGAAGTATCTCCAAATGATTGACTTTGAGTTGATGTATACACCGGGAAAAGGAAATTCAGTGGAGGATTCATCAAGTAGAAATGAATATGTTCAGCTAGTGAAAGAAGCTTCAGATGAATGGTAGTTGATGTCGGTCTTATCCGACATGCATGTAAAATGTGATGGCTGAGCTGATGTTGCAGTATTCATTCGAGTTGCACATTTTCATGAATTAGTAATGATGATAAAATAACCACAAACATATGATGCAAAATGTCTGGTTGTATGTTCAAAAATCAATGTTGGGGAGACAATTGATGCCTTGAAACATGATGGGGGTTCAGTTAAGTGTTTCAGAGATCAGATGGTTGTGCCTATGTTTTTTCAGGAAGAACTCGTCTATTCTTATCAGAATTCAAGATGAGAAGTACACCCAGGTACACAGATGTTATATAAGGTATTGAAGGCGTAGTTTTGGTAGAGCAGCATGAAAAGGTAGGTGGCTTAGTTCGTCTCTCAGTGCATAACTTGTCAGCATGTTAAAGCAGATCATCAGAGACCATCTGGTATGTTACAATCCTTAACAATCCCAGTGTGGAAAATTCATCATATAGCAATGGATTTTGTTACAGGTCTTCCACGAACGGTTTGAAAAAACGATGCCATTGGGGTGATAGTGGATCGTCTGACCATGTCGGCCCATTTCATCCCTATTCGTGAAACTCTTATGGTGGAAGATGTTTCAAAAATCTATATCTGAGAAGTTGTAAAAAGTCATGGTGTACCTGTGTCTATAGTCTAATATTGAGATCCGAGGTTCACATCTCATTTTTGGAAATCATTACAGCAATCCTTTGGGACTCAGTTGACTTTGATAATGGTGTATCATCCTCAGACAAATGGGCTATCCGAGAGGACGATACAAACATTGGAAGATATGTTGAGGCTTGTGTAAGGTATTTTGGTGGCTCATGGGAATAGAATATACCCTTAGTGGAGTTCTCATACAATAATAGTTTTCATTCCTTGATACTCATGGCTCTGTTTGAATCATTGTATGGGCGTCCATGCCGTTCTCCACAATGCAGGGTGGAAAAGGGTGAAACTTCACTAGTCAGGCCAAGCCTTGTCTAAGAGACAACCGAGAAGATCTTGTTGATTAGAAAGATTATGGAGAAGGCTCAAAGTCATCATAGATCATATGAAAATCATCGTCCAAGACCGTTTTCGTTCGTTGTGGGTGGTCATGTCTTCTTGAGGATCTCTCCAAGGCTTGAACATCACCATTTTGGTAAGAAGTAATGTTATCTCCTAGATACATTTACCCTTTTGACATACTGGAACGGGTTGGATAGGTGGAATATCGGTTGTAATTTCCACCATTGTTTAGTTCAATGCCTAATGTGTTCCATGTATCTCAATTGAAAAAGTATCAGCCTGATCCTGGCCATGCGATCCGATGGGATCACATTGACCTAGTGCCAAATTCTTCGTTGATACATATCCTGGTACAGATTGTGGATAGGAAAGAGAAATTATTGTGTGGATTAATCATCATTATAGTGTGGGTTTTATGGAAGCATGGTTAGATTCAGGAAGATACTAGGGGACATGAAATGAAAATGAAAGAGCAGTGGCCAGAACTCTATCAGGCAAGCGATGGTTTTCTACTTTATGTGGATGAAAAGGCCAATGGTGGGGAGAATTTAGTACCCCTAGTTTGAGGTATGTGGCATTTTTTATGAATTTTATATGTTTTTTAAAAAAATGGGATGAGTTTTGAATAGGTTGGGGGAGTTTGGAATGGTTTTGGATAAGTTTGGGAACTTTTAAAGGTGTGCACAGTTTAAGCACGGTTAGTGGAAACCGTGTGGATCCTCCAAGAAACCGTGTAAGGGATAAATTAGGGTTCGCAAGGCCTACACATGGTTTTCCAAAACGTGCGAGGAAACTATCTAAACCATTTCTCCCATGGAAGTAGCGTGCACACAGTTAGCGCATGGTTTGTCAAAACGTGCGGAGTAACTATGCGGCCACATAAAAATAATGTTATAATGTCCAGGCTCCCTCGGACTTAACCTATTTCACTCCAAAATTCCTCCCACTCATGTCTCACTTGGTTTTTTCGGTTCTCAAGGGTTGGAGGGCCTCTCCCACTCATTTTGGAAGCGTTTTGAAGAGGATTATTGATAGATTGAAGGTGGTTTCTTTCGGGTATGTCTCTCCTGTTGATTTATTTGTGGTTTCCTCTAGATCTACATCTCCCTGTCACTTTGTTTTCTAGATCTACACTCGTTGTGTGTAGATATAGGGTTTTTTTCCTTTAATCTTTTTAGTATGGCTTGTGGATGTTAGGTAAAGGGGATCTAGAACGTTTTCAGTGGTGAATTCGCCTGTTTTGAGGTGTAGTGGCTTTTGGGTCGATTTCATGGGAACCCTAAAGGTAGGAGGCTTCACTCTCGACTCCACTTGTTAGAATTGATTGGCATAGTTTCAAATTGGGTTATTTGAATAATATTTATTGTGATAATTATTGAGTAAATATTATTTTCTGATGATTTATGGTTTTGATGGAATTGTGAAATCCTGGCGGATTGTGTGCAATGTGATTTGGCTTCTTGAACTTAAAATGTTGATTTTTAAATTTGTGATTTGAAATAATGGTTGGGTATTGAATTGTTTGATTAAATTGGTTATTCTTTGGTTTTCAAAAAAAGTACAGTTTTATTGAAATTCTTTGAATTGGTTGAACATAATTGGTTTTGATGGAAACTGTTTTCAATAAATGGTATTTTATAGAAAGGATGGTTTTAGAATGATTGTTGCGAATGTGTGGTGTGTGTTCTTATTTCAAGGAAGATATATAAGGGTTAGGAGTCTCCCCCATCAGTGTTGGCATAGATAAGGGTTAGGGCTCTCCCCCTTCAAACTTTTATATTGCATTTGGGATGTATAAGGGTTAGGGGTCTCCCCCATCAGTGTTGGGATGGATAAGAGTTACGGCTCTCCCCTGTCATGTATTCATGTGGATTTGGGTTGGATAAGGGTAAGAAGTATCCTCTATCATGGTTGAGATGGAAAAGGTTTAGGGATTCTACCATCTTCACGGTAGCATGAATGGTTTGTTTCATGGGATGGTGAAATGGTTGAGTTTGCCGAAAAGGGATTTTGGGAAATGGTTCTAAAGATCGATTGGTTATTTTTCTAGAATAATAACATGTTAGAAAATTTGTTTCAATTTCTCGTTGATGCTTTTGGTTATGAATGGTTTTTGAAACATGTTTATATTTATTTATAATCTTGTTTTGAGGAAGTTTTTTATATAAATATTTTTATATAATTGTTTCTAACCCTTCAATCCTAGTGGAGTGAGTATGGAAGTCATCAGATAAACCTAATGAGTTTTATAATCACCACTGCTTTGGAACGTTGGTGATTTTTCAGATGTCGTATTCCGGGACACATGTAAAGGTAAGAAATATCATTGATAGTGGTTCATGGTGATGCTTGGGATATGTGGTGGTTCTTGGTGCATGGAGATCGGCGTGGAGCAGTGGAGTAGGTCTTGTCTTGTGTTGGGTCTTTTGTTTACTCTTCCTCTTGGTACTCTGATTTTGTGTTAGTTATGTAGTGATTTTTGGAACGGTGTACTTCTCTTTTGGTAAGGCATGAGTTTGTTGTTTCTTTTGTTCATGCATCATATATTGGATTTTTGGTTATTTATGGTGTATTGGTTTATTTCTTAATGGGTAAATCACCCACCAACTACTGTTGAAACCCTTCAGCATTTATTGCCCGCCTTTGGCATCTTGGGGATGTCAAATAAGGCCTAGTAATGACACATTGTACTCTTAATCCAATGATATTTGGTAGGTCATTACACATAAATATTATATTTTTTAGTATAGAATTCATAAAACAACATTATGATCCTAAAAAATAGTGTGTTATTGTCTTTGGAGACTAGTAACATAACCCTAATATCTCATGAAAAAATTTCATTGTTTCCCACATAGAGAATTTTTTGTACATCATTATTAAAACCATTCATCTTAACTCATAGATAGAAATGCATAAGAAATGGTAAGCTCATATGCTTATCATTTGTAAACATATGAGATTACAATCAATGGTTGAAATGGGAATAAGATATGGATTAGGGAATAGATTCATTATGATAAATTAATATGTTAATACATAATAAATCATATATAATAAAAACATTAATGGTATAAGAAATTATATTAAAAGAAGAAAATATTCAAATATAGAAAATATATAATAATAAGTAACATTCAATTACAACCTGACCTATTCTTAAGATTAAGTAAAAAATAAGATAAAAAAATTATGTACACGTAAAAATAGAAATAGGTTCACTCATTATGTTAAGTACATAAAATCATTACCATTATATAAGGTTATGGATGTGAAAATATATCCATTCATAATCATATAAACATGAAAACTGCTTTCATTTATAATATAATAGATATGAAAACCAGGTCTATATGAAATCTTATATTCATTAGTGAAATAATGTGTATAAAATTATAAAGATGAAATAAGGTTTACATATACAATATTTATCTCCCTAGTTAGTCATCATTACTTGATTTTGGGGCTACAACAGACCCAACAATAACATAATCAAACTCCATTAATATGAATGCTAAATGATCTAGAAAACTGTTAACATTTCATCATAACATGACCCTTTTAAAAGAATATAGGTTACATAAAATTATCATCATCATCAAAATAAACCATCTAGGGAATAGAAAACTATTTTATCATATCTCCATATATCTAGTGAAATATATTTTAATTAATGTTTGTCATTATAAGGTGAAATTCTTTAAAAGTATAACATGAAATATTTTTTCATGAATATACCCTATTCATTTTGAAAAATATATTATAAATCAAAATATTATAGAAATACCAATAAAAAAAGTTTACATGAAAATAAAAATTAAAAAGTCAAAATGATGCTAAAAATTATTGTATAGTATTGATGTTGGGTGATTCCCTTCATGTAGTATACATTAAAAACAAAAATTCCTTTCATTTTATTGTAAAAATTCAATATATACTAATTCATAAAATGAAAATAAATCTCATTTGAGATATTTTTATAAAAAATAAACCAATTCAACCTATGAATCTATAGGGTCACTATATAATATTAAAAAAATATGTAAAATAATTTTGTGAAAACAAGTGAATGGATGTCAAAGATTCCAGAACAAAGAGGTTCTAATGTCTATTTTTCAAAAAAAGAAATTTTCCCACATATTTTATTAACCTGAGAGAAAATTGGTAATATTACATGAATAATAATTTTATTACCATTGGAAAAAAATTTAATTGGTTTTTACTAGAAAAGGAACATGTAAAACCTCAATTAAATTGTAAATATATATAATCTTGATTAAAATGTTATTGAAACAAATCCCATACAACATTGGTGACATTAGAATCAATAACCTCATGAAGGGATAACACTATGTCAATATTTATATATTCATAATTTTAATAATAATAATAATAAAAATAAAATAATTTTTAAATTTTATATATTGTAAATAAAATAAACTAGTGGAGACTATGGAATAATTCTCACTAAAATAATTGTGAGACAATAATTCTTTACAATAAGTCTCACATTATTCAAATGAACCATAATATAATTTATAATTAATATATTTTAATTATATATAATTAATATATCTATTTATGTACATATTATATCATATATTATCTACATATAATATTTAAACAACCATTTATTAAAAATTATTTATTAAATTCATTGTTTCTGGGTGTTAACTATTTTGTTTTTTCATTGGAATTTAATATCAGTACTTTTAGTCCATGAACATTGAACATAGTTGAATCATAAATTAAATGCTAGTAATGATTTAAACATCATTTTTTATCATTATGTATATATATATTTATTTAGATTCATCCATAAGTGGGAGAGATGGAAATGTAAATTACACTTGTCATGATGAATGAAGACCAAACATACATATGAATATTTTTTTCACATTTCGATTGATTAATAAAAAATCGAAGACAATAATTAATATTAACCAAAAATTTATAATATAATATATAGAACAAATATATTCATTAAATACTTGTTTATTACCACTAAATTAAAGTGTACGTGAAGAGAAAAGCACATCGCTTCGTGTAGGCGGTTGTCTACACACACATAAGGGATGTTATAATTTTGTAATGGATTGGAATGTTAGAATTTATATAGAATTTCATAATTTCAGAAGCATAATTAATTAGTAAAAATAAAATATTAATATAATAACAATAATAATAAAAATCCATTAAATATTCTAATGGAAAATGAATTATATCCCTACATGGGGGTTGTTGTCCATAAATACACACAATCGATAGATTCACATTCCATGTGATGAAATAAAGAGTTGATATTAGTTTTTAAATAATCATAATTACATATTAGTATATTTATGATGCTTAGGATAATACTTTATGATTAATACCTATATCTATTATAGGTAAAAGATGAAATAAATTTCAAGAGACTAGTTTTGATGGTTATCTTCTCCTCTGTATGGAATGTTAAGATAATTTCTTAATGAAATATAGAATCATCTTTTAATAATAGAAAAACCATGAATTAAATTATAGGAATTTAGTGAATATAATATTTTATGGTTTTGATTATATTTATTTCTAAATGGGTATGATAAAAATAAGGGAAGAAAAGACCTATTAAAATTGAGGATTGGGGAACTCATGTGATTACATAAAATACTAAATTAAGATGAATTAATTTTCACCTATATGTGGATATAAATTGATATATTTAGAATTTGTAGAAATTGTGATTTTAATTTATCCCATAAATTTAATTTTTAAATGTTTAGGTGATGTTTACAAAATTATGTCTATGTTTTAACCCCTCATTACTAAATTGAAAAAATACGACAATATCAATGTTTTTACCTTTTTTTGGGTCACAAATGTTACCATAAAAAAGTGAAAATAAATGGACATTGTATGATATTTTTATCCACATCCATTTAAAATATAAGAATCTAATTTTTTTTAGAATTTTAATTAATCTAATAAATCATATTTATTATGAAATATTATTAATGTCATTTTTGGAAATATATGAAATATTATAATATAATATTTTTCTAAATTATTTAAAATTGTAACAAAAATAACATGTAATTGAATATATATAGGACAATTTATTTATAGAATAATAATATTAATTTTTCATGGTGGTGTATTTCATTTTACAACATATCATTGGGTCTAGTGGCTTAGTTTCTAAATGATAACATTAATCTTGGTAATGAATTTTTTAATTTAAAAGGGTTTTCATTTTATATATAAGTAAAATGTTTTCAAAAATATGGAATATTTATTAAATTTGATATTGTTGTAAACTTACTTATCCAATTTCTATATTTATATGTTTCTAAATAAAAAAATAAAATATTATTTTTCTTGAAATATCATAAATGATATTTTAACATGATTCTGTTATTTTTTATTAAATTCATCAATATAGTTTTCTAATTTGAATTTACATACTTCAAATATCCCTAATAATACATATTTATCAAAATAGTTAATGGAAAAAATCTGAAATTTTTTTTACATTAAATATTTCTAAAATAAAATATTTTCTTTTTATATTATTTGCATAATTTTATAATTATTAATCCATTTGAATTTAACATAATTAATCATGAATTAAATTTTGAAAATAAATTAACATGCTAAAAATTAATAATTAATAATTAATAAATAATTACCCAATGTATTATATTTTGATAAATATGATAAAAATTAGGAGATATTAAAGTCAAGGGCATGACATTTTGTTTTCATTATGATATTAAAAAAATATAACATTCATAATCAATGTAAAATGGAATAAATTGGCCATTTATATGAGTCTTGGAGGGATATTTCCAATATAAACAAATAAAAATGGATGAATATAGCTATTAGAAAATTTTTAGATTCAAATCCGAATGTTTTAACTGTTTTTTACATGTTTTACTATTACTAAAGTGAAAAATATTTAAAAATTTATTTATTTATAATGAATAAAATTAAAAGGGTCATATGTATCAAATTTTATACACCCTATTCAAGGTATAATATACATTTTCATGGGTCAATTCATATTTTTCTAATTTTTTGTAAAAACATTATTCACTAAAAACGCAATGAAAATCATTTATTTGGAAAACTTTTCGATGATATATGAATTTTTTATATAAAATACCATTTCACAAAATAAATTTCAATGACATTAATTGGATTATTAGTATTATAGATAAATTTATTTTACTTTTTAAACCACTAAATGTTTTATAATTGTAAAACCATTAATCGAAAAAAAAATCACAAAAAAATTTATTTTAACTATTCTTATAAAATAAATTTTATAATTAATTATTAATAATTTAATTAATTTAATATTTGAATGAATATTTGAAATACAAAGTTTTTTTAAATTCAATTTATAAAATTGAATGAAGTTGTGTATAATTTCACCAATCATAATCTGATAAAAATCATTATTGAAGAAAATGAATTTTTAACGGGTAAGGGGACTTCAATATAAATTGAATACTTATTTAATATTAATAAACCATTATAACTGAATCCAGTTTAAATTATATACATATATTTCATATATTGGTTACTCTTATTCATACTTTGCTATTCAATATTTAAGTCACATTATAATATTATTTTTATAATACTTTTATATTATTGGAAAGCATAGTGTTGCATCTTAAGAGAGATATCAATATTATTAATATTTTATTAAAATTGTTTTAGTATGCTATAATAATTGAAATATAAAATAAATTGTATGTATAGAACTAAAATATGGATCAATTTAGATAAATTGGGAAGAATCATAACCTCCAGTCAAGAATTTGTAGGTGTTTATTTTAACTCGCATATAACAACATTAAATAAAGCATTTAATTTCTTAATATCCTTTTAAAGGATTATTAATTTTCATTAAACAATTTTTTATATTTATTTCAATAGTTTATTTAACTAAATTACCATTATGTACATATTTGGTATTTTAAGAATGAAATTTTCATAATTTCCAAATGAATTTCGTATGTTGACCATGGTCAAGATAACATTTATTCCACAACATTTAGAATAATAATCAAGACAAAGTTTCATTCATATTCACTAATTTGGATTTTAAAACCAATTATGAAATATTCTATTGAAAAATTAATTATATTATAATTATGGAGAAATCTGATTCTACATATGCACGAGTAACGTTTCTATTTTTCTATGAAGGAAAAATAAAGAAAGAAATTATAATCATATCCTGAGGGAATAATTATTACATCATTAATATAATATTTCCTCTTTAAATACATTATATATACTATACATGTGTGTCATTGATGATAATAATTACACTCCATGATTTCTAAGGGTCAATAATCTAATAGACATGGTTGATGTTTTTATTTTTCAACGGATAGAATTGTACGAAAATATATGATATATTTTGTTTCCAAAAATGAAAATTATTTCAATAATTATATATATATAAATATATAATCCATCATTATAAGAATATATAAAATACATTGAAAAAAGATCATTTACATCATTTCACAATGTGGATGTCCTCTATAAGGATGAATGATGGTTTCATTCTAAATTTGATTGAAGAATACTATAGATATATTTAAGAACCCATATTTTTTTAGAAAAATATTTTGAGATGAAATTTTAATTTTCTATTATGATAATTATAATTTAAAATGTGTTAATTTTCCCATTTCATATGTTATTAGATAATTTATCGGACCATATAGTTTTTCCCAGAATAGGGTGTAAACCCTAGGATATTTTTTTTAAAGTTACTTATTCTAATTTTTAATGAATAATTTTAATTTAATAAATAATAAATTAAATATTAATAAATTTTCATGGGTTTATTGTACCATTTAATTTGAATGGATCATCAAATTGATATTATATCTCCACCATTGGGTTCGAAATGGGGTGTCTTCGCTATATGAGGAATTTAATTAGATTGGGCATTGGGGGTGGGATGAGCCCATATTTTTCATATTATATTATTTTTTTTCATTTCACTTCCACTTTTTTCCTTCCTAACATTATTCCTGTACACTCTTTTGTGGTTATCCTTCACCCGATCCTAGTGAAAAAATTACAAGGAGATAAAGAAAAAAATATAAACCAATTTGGTTATCACCAAAGAGCTGGAGATGAGTCAATTCATCATGCGGTGGACATGGATCATGGAAATGATAGAATCATTGTAATATTCCACCAAATGGTAGAGAGATTTTATATTGTTTCATATATACCTTTAGATTTGTAATTTTAATGATTTAAAACATTATTTTTATTATTAGGAACCATTAGGGGTTGATCCATTGATTTTTATTGGAAATAGAGTGTTTTTGAAATTTTGGTGTTTCCACATTTGGATGTTAGTATCAAATGAGGATTTGTTCAGGGACACTACCCACGTGTTCATTATGATTGAGGAATTTGTTATCATAGAAGTTAAAACTATGTCTGGATTATTCTGGTTGTGTTATTGGATTCGGTTGTGTAGCCGAGTACGTTGTTACATATCCCTTGAAGGTGAATATGTTCATTTAAAGTACATGGGTATAACCTATGTGGATTTCACACAATGTAAAAGTACAAAACATGTAAAGTACATGGACATGGCATCTGATGTGTGATGGAAAGTACACAATTTAGGATACATGTCATGTGTGTGATGAACATGCCTTGTAAATGGGATTTAACCCACCATGTCTAGGTGATGTACATACCTAGGTTGGTTTGTGAGGGTACACACTAGGTGATTGGACTGACACACCATATACTCCTCATTTTCTACACATATAGGGGTTTTTCTATTTTCATATCATTACACTATGGAGTCATAATTTTACACATGAGTAGTCTATTCAATGGATATGTCAACGTAGACTGTTGTGGTAACACCCTTTGGTGATTAGAGTCATCCAAGGTGGTGTAGCATGAATTATACAAAATGGAGAGGTTATTATTATACTATGTGAATCAAGTTGTCTCCTGAGATTTAACCCATTCATTGAGACAGTTCAAGAGCCAACTCTAATGATCATTTCTTTTGTTTCTTTCCCAATTACGATTACTCTATTATAAGATGTTCTCTTTTGGCCAAAGAGGATATCAGAATAGTTCGTACAGAGGATTAACCATAGGATGAATCATTTACATTTTGATCTACATGATCCTATCTAGAATAACTCTATCTAATCTCAGTTATTTATTGTCCCTTGTATGATTCCTTTTCTAATATATCTTGTTAGGATCTCGTGTAAGATGCCTATTCTTTCTTACAGTTATAGGGTCACTTGTTGGAGTCCTCATTTTACTTGTTCATACATGTATACTAAATATGATTCATTACCTTATGTGAATACATCTTGAATATTTAGAAGAATTCATTATCTATGATTTGTATTGAGTGATCCAGAGGGCTCGTTGATGTTTGACAGAACCATTATAGTGCATCATGTTTTGGATTATAGGGTAATAGGTGTCCCTATAAAACTGTTACCAAATATAAAATCCCATGGGGATGTGATAGTAGTTGTGGGTTAAGAGTTTCACCTCTACCATTAATTTTATATAAATTTACTTATTTACTACTGACAATTTTTTTATAGATAAAGGTTGTTTATGGTTTGTGGATGATAGTCATGGAGTGATGCGACATCTATCCTTGAATATTACCAGAAGGTTTAACATATAATCATCTTATGTTACTTATTTATTAGGGATGACCAAATGTGATTCTGGTATATTGTAATTGATTGTACATGATTGAATTCCATGGTAAATTAGTCTTAATGGATCCTAATTATGGTAGTTGATGCCTCATAAATATCTACTCTATGGATCCTGATACAATTTAATATAATAGACATTTCTACTCCATGGATAATGAATTTAATCCTAGATTTGGTGATCATTTCTTCATATTGGATACTGATTTCATAGGATTGCATGGGATGTTAAAATCTATTGATATAGAGTACGTTGGATTCGAATGGATTTTCTACCCCATAGAGTTGGCTTATTTGGACTACGTTGAACATGCTTCTTGGACATTCCCTATGGGATTTACATAAGTCTTTATAAGGCTTCTTTTGAGATGACCATAAAACTCATGTGGATTCCACAGAGGTTTAATAATTGGATCTAGCCCTCATAGGATTAGAATGTAGGAGATTTCGTGGTCTTCATACCTTTGATTTGGCCCATGGAGTCTGTAATTTGATTACTCAGTATAGATTGAAGAGGATGTCATGGTCATTATACATTAGATACAACCCTTGGGGAATGACATTGCGCTACATAGTATAATACACTATATATTCTATATCATTAATTATATATATCCTTGATATAGGTATTTAATTACTGTGTGAGACTAGAATGTATCACACATGGATTATTATTCCTCACATTTAGCCCATGTTTATGGGTTCGGATTTACAGTGAGCTATGATAGTCATGGAAACCCCACATTTACAGTATTATCCATCATTATATGGTATCCTAAATTATAGTAATTGGAGATTAATATGGTTGATTCCATAGTCATGAAATTTATACACAAGTGGTGATGTATCAGGTTCAGAGACATTGAGGTTCTTAGGATTTTTTACATTAATTGTATTATTATTTACATGAGAACATGCATATATTTATATTAAATGTAATGTATATTTATACATTACAAAATGATCCTATATATGGTGTCATTGTGTCAATAAAATTTTGGGAACTATTCCATGAATCATTTCTGGACTTCTTTATATTGTTTATATTTTATTTTTTGTATCTTAATATTTTTATCAAATAGGTTTAGCATACTGCATGAGTACACAACAATGAAAGAATATTATAAGATATTTTTTGGGTGGCCTACTGAGATTATTTCTCACTATTTTTCTCACTCTTTTACATACACATCATTTGGTGTTTTCATACCTTATATCTTCTTTTTTAGGCTTATAAAAGTAAAATGGTGGTTAGGGGTAAGGACATGGGTTACATGATCATGTAGAGACTATCATGTTGTATTAATTTGATCAAGATGATGTAGAACAATAGCTCTTGTGGGAAAAGAACATGGTATGGCTTGGAGATAAAAGTAGTTCCCTGTAATTTTATTTCAATTTATATATATAATCAAGTATGCATGTATAGTCATCCTGGTGGATGAGTTATTTTTTTTGTTTCACATGGATATTTCGGATTCTTGTAAAATTATATATATTATTTCAGTATGTTCTATATAATTTTATTTAAAAAATTTATATCCTTTTTATTTACTACTAGGATGATATCTAGTAATTTATGTTTTTTTATCTGTGAGATAACATAATAGTCCCTCAAAGAACAAAACATAGGCCCTCACAGCTAGTCATCAGCCTCTGGTGTATAGAGTGACACACTTGTTTCCACCCAATGAACCATCTTGGAGGAACAATTTAATTATATACAATATTGGATTTTAATAAATACTATCATTGGATTGTTTTTTTATTTTTTTATTTATTATTTTGGAAATTGTAGAAAATATTTTTATGATGTTGTAATAACCAATAATGGATTTTGAGTGGATTTTTGGGAACACATTATTTTGTACGAACTCCTAGATTTTAGTGTTTTGGGATTGTTGTTCGGATATATATTTATATAGTCGTGTATGATTTTATCTATGAGTAAGGCAAAATTATTATGGATTTTTTGATTTATTATAGATTAATGGGTCTTGACCATTAGAAATACTCTAGTAATTGATTTAAATCATGGTTTGAAATGAGTAGAAGAGTCTTGTTCCATATTTGGAATGTGGGATTCAAAACTTATAGGAATATTATTGTGTGATTTTAATAGTGATTGAGGTAACGTTAATAAAGGGTAAACAAAAAAACTAAATATATTATTCGTGTATTTGTTTTCTATGGATTTATACTCAATTTTTTATTTTCTTCATATATCCTTTTTATGGATGGTGATGTTTATCAAAATTGGTTCATTTTATTATGAGGATGATTTTTCATTTCACATTTGTGGTAACTAGTTATATCTCTATGTATTATGTTCATTGGTACCAAGATATTTTTGGTAAATTAGACATCAAAGGAGTTTTACGATATATGGATGCATGTTTTGTGAAATCATGGTATCTCTTTTATGTTTGAATCATGAAATCTAAGATAAGTTCTTTATAAGGACTCTCAGTGAGTGGTTTTATCATCTTTTCTATGATCGTAGACTATGTGACCTAGTTGTGAGACATGATCGATTGTTATTGGTGGGATTCCTTGAGTCTATTTTTTATTCCTCAAAACTATGTAGGATGCTATTTATTTTGAGCGAGGAAATTATGTGATTGTGGTTGTCTCATATTTATGGATTCTATTTGAGTTAGTGGATGCCATTATATGTTTGTTTCATGACATGTTCTTGGTTAGTGCGTTGGGTTTTCAAGATATTCATGTCGATTATTTTAATTTTTTTAAATTACTTAGAATTATTTGGGATCATGAATATAGTTTATGGGAATGATTACATGAGTTCTTGGCCCTATTTACTAGTGTTTCTACTATTCATAATGTAGTCCGAGTGCAATTAGACTCTCATGACTGAAACATGAATAGGTGACAGGTAGTCATGTAATAGGTTGTGGCATTGATGATGTGATATATTTGGATGACAAGTTATTGGGGATCTATTATATTTTTTTTAAAAAAAATCATGTTGCATAGTATCCTTGGGTCTAATGGAACATGAATCAATGGAGTAAAAGTCAGATGATAAGGGTTATTTCTAGTTACACATGTTACTATTTAATCATATGTTGGTGAGTGGCTATGTGTGAGCCGATGAATGTTGTTTTCAATACATTCCATGGGTATGGTATCTTCTGAGTGTTGTTAAATGATGAATTTACCTATATGGTATTTGAGTTATCGATGACGGAATTTGGTGTAGCGAGTTTGTTATCTCATTGATGGACCTAGACTATCATTGTTGGGATACATGGTGTTGGATGTTGGATAATGGCTAGAATATAATTATTATATATGAGTTTGTCCTAAATAGATATTTAAATGAATTTATTGGTTGAATATTACTATAATTCTAGTTTGCGACAATCATCCCATATCATGACATCATTCTGCGTATGTTAAGATATTATTATCTCTATACCAAGAATTTTTTATTTTTTAATTTCATACTTAGTTTGATAATGGAAAATTTTTTAGGTTCCCCTTGAAGAGAGGTATTATGTATTCAATTTTATATACAGATAACCATTTGTTGTAAATAGTTATGTCATCATTCTATTTGAAATTCGGCTTTTCAATGAGCTATTTATCTGAGATATTGGTTTTGAGATTAAGATATATTTATTAAAATAGTGGGTAGTACAATATCAGTCATATTTAAACATCTATCGAGATGGATATAGTTATTGATGATGTGAGACTAGCCAATAGACAATTATGATTTCGATATTCCACATACTCTTGAGTCTATCACATGACTTTTAGTGTGGACTAAAGTTTCTTGGGTATGAGAAGGTATGTGCTGGTGAAATTTTAAAGGCACATTTGTTTCCATAACTAAATTTTATGCATAAATTAATTTTTTTCACGCAAATGCATACATGGGGTAAATCCGTAATCTTAACCAATAATATTGATTTAGAATATTTTTCTAATCACTTCATTCGTCCAAAAATATGGGTTTTATTCTCTTAATGATTGGTAAAATATCGGGACATTCAAAATATACAGGAATAATTGATATTTAATATTAAAATAAAAAATAATAATATGTTTTGTGGGTAATTAAAGAATATATTTTTAATGTAGAATAATATTGAGATTCATTCTCTATTATTGAGTTTATAAAATGTATTTTTTCTTGCTTGGGAAAAACCCATCCTAGTCACCGGACCGAGGCTGTTTTGGGATCCCTTTTTATTTTTCTTAATTTCTATAACAATTATCATTGATTAAACCATAGATTATAAATCATTCCTTTATTGTATATAATTATATGTAAACTATATAGAATGATAGTGGGAGAGAATAAAAAAGAGGGAGATGAAGAGTAGATCCACCACAGAACTTAGAATGAGCCGGATCATTCCTCAGTGGTCATTGAGCATGGAAATAGTATATTCTTCTACAGATATTTTTTGAAGGTAGTCTGTCAGTATGTTTTCAATAGGTCCCAAAGTATTGACCATTTTAATATTTTAATCCCATTATATTCTTTCTTTGAATCCTTTTTAGGTCAATCTATTTATTTTTTTGGGGAAGTGGGAGGACGCTGGATTCTTGTTATTTGAGGGGTTTCATGTTTAGAAATCCCAATCACACAACATGTAGTTCATGAATACATTTAATGTGTTTTTATAATTTTGAGAAGATTATCATTCATATGTCAACATAGCGTATAATTTATACATTCCTTTTACTAGGACTTTGTTTTGTATCCATGAACATGGCCATATAACCAAAGTAGGGCACATGGTCATGTAGATTAAGAAGTTATACCCCATGTGTGTTGCACACCATGTAAAGGTACAAATAATTGAGTAGTACATCCCCATTCAATTTGAGGTACCCATACAGGTACATAATGAAGGGTATATATTGTGTGTATGATGGAAATTCCATGTAAATGGGATTTGACACACTAGGCTTGGCTGAAGTAGATGAAATGTTTTTATTGTGAGGCTACACACTATGATATTGGGAGAACATGTATTGTACTCTTCTTTCTATATGATATAATTGGATATGCTACCTTTTTATATTTTTGGACATGAATCATTATTAGACACATGAATTTCCCATTTTTATTTTATTTTCAGGTATATCGTGATACTAAAATACGTGGAGTGATTTATGGATAGGTAGGTTGCATTTCATGTGTTTTATAATATAGGGAGTATCTTTCTCTGGTAATTCAATCTAGTATTCTCATGAGAGTTATAACATCATCTGAGATCCAACAAAATCTATCTTCCATGACCAATGATTGTGTAACATTCCCATTAGGGATTCATCCTTTGTATAATTCCCCTTTTTTCCATAGAGGACATGAGATAACTTATTTCAGATAATCTCTTATATAATAAATCAACTTGCATTTTGACCTCTATGATTCAATATAAGATTATTATATCCATTATTAGTTATCATGGGGCCCTTATTGGATTTCATTTCAATGATACTTGTGATGATCTAGTGTACGATCCATCAAAATTATTACAATTAGAGGATCCCTTTTTGGATTACTCTATTAAGATTTTTTACTGATGATCCCATGATGGATTCCTTTTCGGATGTGTATATTGACATGATCCTGAGAAGGTTGCATTTTCTATTGTTTAACATAATAGAAACATATTTTGGAATGATGTTTGACTCACCCTAAACTAGTATGTCGTCTTGGGGAAGATAGGGTAACAAGTTACTCCTTAAAAATCGTACTAAATGTGGAAGACCATGGTGCTATAAATGTTGTGGTGGGTTAGGTTTTTAGCCACCCTATATTCTTATTTTTTTAATTCATTCACATACTACTAATTCAATGATCATAGTTAGAAGTTCTTCCTGATATGTGGATGATGTGCTAAATGTGTTGTGAAATTTATCATTTGTGATGCCCTGATGTGTTACTGAAGATCATTTATTTTTGGGATTATTTGTTTTTGGATTCCAAAACATAATTTTAGGATCTCAAAGATGAGACTTACAAGATTGGAATCCATAAAAATTTATAATATATTAATTTTTATAATAGTAGGGGATGTTGTAATGTCCCGGCCCCAGGTGCCACGCAACGGGTGCCCCGAACCCGATTCCCCACGTGACTTCAAGTGCATTTCCCCAAACGCCAGAGGCTGCCGACTAGCAGCGAGGGCCCATGTCTGATAGTGGGGAAACTATGCCCTCATTTGTCAATGTAGAGCACAGTGGAATTTAAATAAAACATACAACAAACAGCGTATGAAGTAAACCATACGCAACTGAAATAAACTACAACATTGGATATAACCAACATTATATAAATAAATGATGATGCTACATGTTTCAAGTTCTAAGAAAATAGCCATAACATGTTATACATCAATACAGTTCAACAATATACAGAGTGCAGTAAAACAAGAAAAACAATTGGTAGCTTCATCGCGAGCCGTGGCTCGGTCAAATTCACTCCTACTCCACAGCAACAGTCAAGTACCTGTATAGGGACTCTTTCCCCTATATATATCTGTATAAATGTAATCAGTTTGGGCCAGAAAGCGTAACCCAAACAGGGTGTGAGACATATATCTCAGTAGGTACCCACCAAAGGCACGTGCCCAATGCCGTGTAAGCATGCAACGATAGTGTGCAGTAGTAAAATGGAATAAAGTAAGTAGTACTCAAAAGTAACTAATTACCAGTTATATTTCCATTTTATTATTCATTTCATCCATTAAATATTATAAATCACCACAATGCATTTCTAAGTAAATAGTCCACATCCTCAGACAAACAAAACCTTACCGTCAGGTAAGTAGAATCCCACCCACATGTATAGCCCTCAGGCGTAACAGAAGATGCCCTCAGGCGTAGGAAGTGTCTCCCTCAGGCACAAAAGTCATTCCCTCAGGCACGAATGGTTACCCTCAGGCGAAATACTACAGCCCTCAGGCTTAATAGTGCAGTGCCCTCAGGCTAATCACAAAAACTCCCTCAGGACAAATACAACAACGCCCTCAGGCTAAACAGGTAACCAGGCCATGCCCAACAGGTAAAGTAGAAGTAACAAGAAATTCATCTCAAGGAAATTCTAAAATTACTACTTTAAAGGAATACCCTCAGGTATCCTGGAAAAATAGATAAATAGTGAAACACATCCCAGGGGTGATTCCGGATCCAAGAAATGATCCCAACCAGCATTTTATTATCACAATTTAATCACTTATGCAATTCTAGGCATTAAATATAGCAACGGCCTCAGCCACACGTAACCCCAACATGGGTTCGTGGCACGAAAATGCACAAAAACGCACAAAAACTCAAGACATTTGGAAAAACTAACACAAAGCCACCTACCTTATACGTCAACGAATGTTATACCCGAACGACGACTCTATAAATTCCCAAGAATGGCGTAGATCTAATGAAGAACAAAACCCATTCAAACGTAAATAACATAACTTAGGGGAGGAATTGGTAAGAACGGCTTGAGGAGGAGGAAGTGCTTACCCGTGCGGTTCCAACGAGATCGTTCGAAGCCAAATCAGATTCCAGAAGAACACCCGGTGGATCATCAACGGTCTGGCCGTCCTCCTTGGCTCCAAAATGGCTCAAACACCTCCTCTGTCAAATTAGGAGGCTACTGCCTATTTTAAGTCGATAAAACAATGTACACGGAGTGTACTTCTTTCATTTAACTGTTCATTCGGCAACACTGTAACACTATTCACTCATCGACCTAAGTACACGACATGCACTCCTGAGTACACAACGTGTACTATTACCCAGCTAGCAGTGACTCCACCGCCTTACTATTCAAGCCTACTGACGGACTACATGGCGTGTAAGGTACCACTACATGGAGTGTTGTCGGTTCCTACACCCCTCATCGCCGACAAGGCTACACGCCTCATGTACTCATCCCAACACGACCAAAAGTACACAGCGTGTGGGAAAAGTACACGACGTGTAGTTTCGAAATTTAGAATTTTTTCCCATTTTCCATATTTTCTCAAAAACACTTAAGGAAAAGGAAAAAGAATAAGCCCATACCTTACAAATAAGAACCGGGTTCTTACAATCATCCCCCCTTATAGAAATTCATCCCTGAAATTCCCTTCCAAGGGTTGTGAAGATAATGCTCAGAACAGCTCTGGCCACTGAGCACGTATGTCAGCCTCCCGATCCTAGGTCTCATCCTGCACTCGACCATGCTTCCACAACACCCGTACGAGAGGAACTGACTAGCCTAAGAGAACCTTCGTGCTCCTGTGAATGATACCGATCAGATGCTCCTCAATGGACGCATCATGCTGAAGCTCAAACTCCTCAGGATGAAAGGTGTGAGACGTGTATGAATGGAAGTGACGCAACTGAGACACGTGGAAGACGTTGTGCAAGGCTCGGTACTACTGTGGTAACTGTAACCGATAGTCAACCAGCCCAACTCTCTCCAGAATCTCGAATGACCCCACA
The DNA here is from genome assembly GCA_963277665.1 of Viscum album. Lineage (NCBI taxonomy): Eukaryota > Viridiplantae > Streptophyta > Magnoliopsida > Santalales > Viscaceae > Viscum > Viscum album. The sequence continues at coordinate 1,222,296,142 of OY728136.1, read as the reverse complement.
TACCTCAGTGAATGTTTACCCTATCTCTTGATCCGCTTGTTTCCCAACCTCAGCGAAACACGTAGAAATACCTGATCCCCGACCACGAACTCCAAAGGTCATCTTTGGCGATTAGCATAAGACTTCTAACGAGACTGTACAGTAGCCATCCACTTTCAAATCAACTGGACCAGCACATATGTCTCCTGCACGAGCTGTGGCCCCAGTAATGCTGCCTCACCTCCCTCTAACCAACACAAATGTGATCGGCATGGCCTACCATATAAAGCCTCGTATGGTTCCATCTCAATAGTTGCTTGAAAACTATTTTTATAGGAAAACTCTACTAAGGGTATATGCTACTCCCAAGAGCCTCCAAAGTCTAGGACGCATGCACGCAACATTTCCTCTAGCACTTGTATCGTACGCTCTGACTGGCCATCTGTCTGAGGGTGGTATGCTGTGCTCAGAAGCACCAAAGTACCTAGTGCCCTCTGAAAACTTTGCCAGAAATGAGACATAAAGCATGCATCCCTATATGAAATGATAGAACGAGGGACCCCATTTAGATGTAAAATCTCTTGGATATACAACCTTCCGAACTTGTCCAAACCGAAGGTCTCCTTGATCGCAAAAAGTGATCTACCTTCATGGGCCTTCCCACAACAACCCACACGACATAATTGCCACAAGGTGACCTCGGAAAACCCGTCATGAAATACATCATGACATCATACCATTTCCACTCTGGAATGGGTAACTTCTGTAACAGTCCAGCTAGTCTGTGATGCTCTGCCTTCACCTGCTGACAGGTGGAACATCTCGTAACAAACCCAGCTATCTCTCTCTCTATAACCGGCCACCATTACTGACACCTCAAGTCTCGGTACATCTTGGTAACCCCGGGATGAACTGCCCAAGCTGAAGCATGGAACTCCCACATCAGCTCCTCATTTATATCCCCTGGAACCCATACTCGTCCATGGAAACACAAAACCTCATCGTCGCCCATCGTCCAACGGGGAGGAGGATACTCACTTGCCACCGAATCCCATAGAACTAGGACTTCCGAATCAAATAGCTGCATGATCCTCACTCTATCCAGGAGGGTAGAAGTCACAAATAACGAGGAAAGATAAATCCATCCCTGACTGTCATGCGCCTCCAGATGCATCTCAGAGAACAAAACCATAAGCTGCCACTCACCACTGGCCACCTGCACTGCCTTTATCTGAGTCTTCATGCTCAGTGCATCAGCTACCACATTACCATTACCAGGTGTATAGGCAATCTCAAAATCGAAGGATTGTAGGTACTCGAACTACCTTCTCTTCCTTAGATATGGGACACGCTGAGTAAAGATATACATAAGGCTTTTCTGGTCGGTGAAAACCACAAAATTCTCCCCCAATGGATAGTTTCTCAAACAATGCAACACATGAAGAACTACAGCCAACTCGAGATCATGCATCGGGAAATTCCTCTCATGTGGCCTCAACTACAGAGACCCGTACCCAACACATTTTTCACCATGCATCAAAACTGCTCCCAGCTCAATCCATGATGCATCATAGTAAACTGTATAGCTCTTTCCCTACTCTGGGAGTATCAGGATCAGTGCTGATGTCAACCTTCCCATCAGGTCCTAAAAAGATGTTTCACAAGCTTCTGACCAAATGAACTTTACAACCTTCTTAGTCAGACCAGTCAACAATCCTGCTAAGCGGGATATGTCTTGTATGAAGCATCTGTAGTAACCAAACAGCCCTATGAAACTCCATATCTCAAACACATTCTTAGGCTTCTCACAGGAAACTAATGCTCTCACCTTCTCTAGATCTACTGCAACTCTTGCCTCTAATACAATGTGACCCAAGAAGTGAATCTGTTCCATCCAAAAGTGTCACTTAGAGAGATTAGCATATAGCTGATTCTCTCTTAGTGTACTCAATATGATCCCAAGATAGGTGTCATGGTCATGTTGAGTGTGAGAGTACACCAAGATGTTGTCCACGAATACTACCACAAACGAATCAAGATACAGGTGGAACACACGATTCATCAGAGCCATGAAAACTATTGGAATGTTCGTCAGTCCGAACGTCATAACCATATACTCATATAGACCATACCTACTCCTGAAAGCTGTGTGAGGTATATCAGGTTGTCTAACACACAACTGATGATATTCGTATCTTAAGTCAATTTTCGAGGACACTCGTGCTCCACGAAGATGATCAAACAGATCATCTATCCTCGGTAAGGGATATCGGTTCTTAACTGTCAACTGGTTCAGCTTCAGATAATCTACGCAAAGCCTAAGGGTACCATCCGCCTTCTTCGCAAAAAGGACCGGAGAACCACAAGGAGAAGTACTGGGTCGGATAAAACCCATTTCATGTAGCTCCTCTAACTGCCTCTTGAGATCCTGTAACTCAGACGTGGCCATCCTATTAGGAGGAATGGACACTGGTGATGCTCCTGGCACAAGCTCGATAGTGAAATCCACCTCACGGACCGGAGGTAGACCTGAAAAGTTGTCCGGGAAGACATCCCGGAAATGATCGACAACTGGAGGTAAATCCGTCTGAAAAGTCCACTGGTCATCCAGATATAAGCTCACAATATGGGTTGTGACTCCACCTCGCCCATGATATTCTGGTCTAGCTCGACTCACCTAACCATACTATTCACCCTTGTATAGAAACTCTTCTCCCTATGGTGATGTGAAATGCACCCTACGACGATAGCAGTCTACAAAATCTCAGAAGGAAACCAACCAGTCCATCCTGAGAATGATGTCATAGCTTGCCATCTCCAAGACATAGAGGTCCCAAAGGAAGTGAAACCCACCAACCTCAAGGGGGCACTCCTTGCACTAACTCACACAAGCCGTTCTAGTCCCCAATCGAGTGTCTAACATCATGATATCATAAGAAGAAGAAACACTGATCCCAAGGATCTCTACAATGGGTAAGGATATGAAACTATGTGTAGCTCCAGTATCAAAAAATAATGTAGACAAGACATAAGCTACTAGAATAGTACCTTTGACTGTAGAAGGTCCGAGATCCTACTCCAGCTCGGTCTGTTGCACTGCATATGTCTGGTAGCACCTGATCGGATCACCTGTAGAAGCTGTCTGGCTGGTATTGCTGCCCTGAGAAAAGTTCATCTGTCTTTTCCTCTTGCCCATAGAAATAGTACCAGTAACTAATGTTGAACTTCCTTGGCCCACACCACCAGATTCTCACAGGTTCCTCTCTGTAAGCAGTTCCTGGTTCACGATGGCGTGTACAATACGAAACCTGAAGACATTCACCAGCGCTCAGATGTCATACCAAATTCAATCCTCAAAACGTCAGGCTCTCAGCGTCTCATCGCCCACCAGCACGGGTGAAAAGAACCGAAGTTCGGTAAAACGAGCAGAATAGTCCATCACTGACATAGTTCCATACTGCAGATTCATGAACACTCGTGCTCTATCTACCCTCAGCATCTCGGGAAAGAAGAAGTCATAGAAGACTGCCTGAAAATCTTCCCACACCATGTCCCTGTGATGCTCTGAATGGGTGGTAACACCCCACCACCTCTTGGCGGAATCACGCAACTTGTAAGTTGCGAGCTTGACCCTCTTCCCTGGAGGCGTCTCAAGATGCTTGAAAATAGTCTGCATCGATCATAGCTAAGACTCCACAGCCTGCGGTCCGCCATCCCCTAAAAACGTAGGTGGATGCTACTACTAGAAGATACATGTCAGCTCAGCCATTGATGTTGAAGCCTGCGGTACTCCCTGAAAGGTCTGTATAAACCACATAAAACCTTCACAAAACTGCGGCTCCATGCCTGGGTCCTGTATAACAGCTGGTTCCGCATCTGGCTCTACTGGAGGATCAACAGGTAGCCCATGGCCTACCATCTCCAGTGTATAATCGTTGCCGCTCTCCTGGAGAACAACTCGCGGTCGTCTCGGCAGCATGACACTACAAGGTCAAAAGAACGCCTCAGAATCAAAGTTATCAAGGCTGAAATGAAGAAAACACAAAGGGAACAAGATGAATAAGGCATCCAAAATTGGAAAAACAAGACTACACGGCGTGTACAATGACTACACGACATGTACTTGAATTCCCTTCCCCTGCCCGGGTCCTTATACATGGATATGCCACACATCTTCCATTCAACAAAACTACACAGCCGGTATAATATCTACACGGTGTGTACGGTGTTATTTTTCCAACTGCCCGAGTCGTCTGTGACACGGCTGACTAATCAGCGTGACACTACACAGCATGTTACACCCGTATACGATGTGTACAACACCCCGTTTCCAAGCCATACGACTTACTCCACACGGTCTATCCTCGGACAAGACTACGTGGCGTGTCCCATAGGTACACGACGTGTTTAAAGGGAGGTGACACTGGCCCGTGTTGTTAGTTACATGGCATAGTCCCCAGGTCACACTACATGGCGTGTGCATCATTGACACGGCGTGTTCTATGAAGGAGTTCACCGACCCGTGTTGTTAGTTACCCAGCTGGACTCTGGGTCAACACTAAACTGTGTGCAGAAAACTACATGGCGTGTTATACCCAAGCCCTACCCAACCCCGTGTCGTCGCCAACATGGTTTGTGACATTGGAAGAGACTACACGGCGTATACTCCGGGTACACTGCATGTACTCAAAAAGTTCATTTTTCTTCCCAAATAGAAGAACATTCACAGCATGTATAAAGTACTACACGGCGTGTAAACTGGTTTTCCAGATAGTATGCCTTAGAAACTCCCCCGGAACCCAGAAAATACTAAAAAACAAAACCTAAGTGTCAAATTCTGACACGTGTTGGCCCATACTTCCCATGAATCAATGTTTTACATCTTATATGTGTTATAACCAACAAACATTCAATGTTACACCAAATTCTAGTCAATGGGGGCCCATACTCCCCAAAAACCAACATTTGGCGTCCATTCTATAAACAGGGTCAAACAAAAACACAGTATCACAAGGAAGATATTTATCAAGCAGCTATCACAACAACATGATTTTCTATCCCAACAACTATCACAACAACATGAAAATTATAATGCACCTACATGGCATAGAAACTATGCATGGCATGTGATATCTAGCATGTGCCTATATGATGCATGAAATGAAATACCCTCATCTCATCAGGTTGAAACTAAAGAGAACCCATAGATAAAATATAAACAACATAATCCAAGTGCATCACCCAACGGTGAAAAAATTGCAACTATAAAATTTGCAAAACCGAAATAATTGAAAAATACGAGGCAGACTGGATTTTCCCTATACACGAGTTAGCTACGCCCGGGCACAACTTATTACCAACTACCGGTCCATCCTATCCCTGACTAAGGCTCTAAATAGTATGTCAAAGAAAAGAACCTGCCTCTGATACCACTTTGTAACGTCCCGACCCCGGGTGCCACGGAACGAGTGCCCCGAACCTGCTTTGCCATGTGAACTCAAGAGCATTTCCCCAAATGCCTGAGGCTGTCAACTAGCAGTGAGGGACCAGGTCTGATAGTGGGGAAACTATGCCCTCATTTGTAAAAGTGTAGTGAAATGGAATTTAAATAATATATACAACAAACAATGGATGAAGTAAACCATACACAACTAAAATAAACTACAACATTGGAGATAACCAAAATTATATATATAAATGATGTTTCTACATGTTTCGTTTTCTCTGAGAACATCCAGAACATGTTATACATCAATACATTTCGACAATATACAGAGTGCAACAAAACAAGTAAAACTTCTGGCAGCGGCATAGTGAGCCTAGGCTCGGTCCCATGCCCTCCTTCTCCACAACAACAATCATGTACCTGTATAGGGAATCTTTCCCTTATCTACACCTACAGAAATGTAATTTGTTTGGGCCGAAAAGCGTGACCCAAAAAGGGTGTGAGACATATATCTCAGTAGGCACCAACCAAAGGCATGTTCCCAACTGCATGTAAGCATGCAACGATATTGTACAATAGTAAAATAAAATAAAGTAAGTAGTACTCAAAAGTAACTAATTACCAGTTATACTTCCATTTTATTATTCATTTCATCCATTAAATATTAGAAATCCCCATATTGAATTTCTATGTAAACAGTCCATGTCCTCAGACAAAAAAAACCTTACCCTCTGGTAAGTAGAATCCCACCTGCATGCATACCCCTCATGCATAACAGAAGTTTCCCTCAGGCGTAGGAAGTGTCTCCCTCTGGTACATAAGTTAATCCCTCAGGCACAAAAGGTTTCCCTCAGGCGAAATACTACACCCCTCAGAATAAATAGTGCAGTTCCCTTAGGCTAATCACAACAGTTCCCTCGGGCCAAATACAACAATTCCCTCAGTCTAAACAGGTAACCGGGCCATTCCCAACAGGTAAACAAGTAGTAACAAGCAATTCCTCTCAAGGAAATTCTACAATTACTACTTTAAAGGCATACCCTCTGGTATCCTGGCCAAACGGCTAAATAGTGAAACACACCCCGGGGGTGGTTCCAAATCCAAGCAACGATCCCAACCAACATGTTATTATCACAATTTAATAACCTATGCAATTCAAGGCATTAAATATAGCAACATCCTCAGACACACGATACCCCAACATGAGTTCGTGGCACAAAAATAGACAAAAATGCACAAAAAAGACACGATAGCTGGAAAAACTAACACAAATCCACCTACCTTATACGCCAACGAACGTTATACCCAAACGCCGACTCCAGAAATGCCCAAGAACAGCATAGATCTAACAAAGAAAACACCCCATTCAAATGTAAATAACTTCTATTAGGTGAAGAATTGGTATGAACGACTTAAAGATGAGGAAAGGCTTACCCTTGTGGTTCCAACGAGATCGTCCGAAGTCGAATTGGATTCCAGACGAACACCCAGTGGATCTTCAAAGGTCCGCCCATCATCCTTGGCTCCAAAATTGCTCAAACGCCTCCTATACCAAATGAAGAGGCTACTGCCTTTTTTATGCCAATAAAAAGTACACAGTGTGTACTTCTTAGTACACGGCGTGTACTTCTTTCATTTAACTATTCATTCGGCGGCATCGCCACACTGTTCACTCGTAGACCTAAGTACACGGCATGTACTCCTGAGTACACAGTGTGTACTGTCGCCCAGCTGGCAGCAACTCCACCGCATTACTATTCAAGCCTACTGACTGACTACATGGTGTGTAAGGTACCTCTACACAGCGTATAGTCGGTTCCTACACCCCTCGTCACCGACAAAGGCTACACACCTCGTGTACTCATCCCAACACGGCAAAAAGTACACGGCGTGTGGACAAAGTACATGGCATGTAGTTTTGAAATTTATCATTTTTTTCCTTTTTCAATATTTTCAAAAAAACACTTAAGGAAAAGGAAAAAGAAGAAGCCTGTACCTCAAAAATAAGAACCGGGTTCTTACAGATGTCATGAAATATTCTAATTGTTGGATCCTGATTCATTTAGGTTCCATATAAATTTCAAATCAACAAATACTAATAATTGTAGTGGTTTCCACAGTCATTTATACTCTTCAGACCCCCATTCAAAAGAATTATACTGAAATTTCCACTCCATGTATTCATGTTACATTGGATACTAAGTGATTTTAAACCCCTTAGATCATCCATTGTTTGACAACCTTTGACATGATCTATGGACGTGCACCATGGGAATACTCCTTGGCACTACCAAAGTAATCAATGTGTTTTTATGAAGATAATACAAGGAATATAGTAGATTATGTAGCAGTTTATACCCTAGATATATCCAATGTTGGACTAACATTATTAGGATTCCTTTCTCCTTACACATGAGATATGGCTCTTGGTTTTTGACAGCTGATTTCATGGCATAGTGTGAAGAGGATTCTCGAGTATTAATACCATGTATCTGACCATTGGGGTATCACTCTAGATTACTTGCTGAAAAATCTTATATCTACTATATCATGGTTTATAAATAGATCTGGTTTGGGTAATTTATTACAAATTTTACAAAGGTTAGTATAAGACCTATTTAATTATGATTTACAGTTAGCCCATGTTTATGGATATAAGTTGACAGTTATCCTTAGTAGACTAGACATAATCATATTTATATATGAATAAAATAGTATATAGTATACTCGAATATGGTGATTGGAGGATAGTATGGGTGATCCTTTTGTTATAATGTCTACACCCCAACAAAGACGTAGAATTCTCTTAGATTTTAGTTTTCATACTTTTATGCATTGCTTGAATGAGTATGTATATGATAACATGAATATTTGTATATTTATAAGAATTTATATCTATATATTCATACATGTAATTACAAAAGTTGAAAATGTGTCCTGAAAATTTTGTTCATAGAGATAATAATCTGTTGGGGACTTGTTTCAATTTATTTATCTTATCTATTTATCTTTTTAGTAGTCTTAACTATCATGAGAATTTTTCTTTGACATGATTTTATAATATTATATTATAGGTTCATCATCGGGGTGGCCTAATGAGATTATTCCACACCCCATATGTGAACATTTAGTGTGAATTCTAACATTATGTCTTATTTTCAAGCTGAAAAAATATCCACACTGGTTCTCTTAAGGCTCATGGTTTCATTATCAAGATGATCTACTAGTGTGGGGTTTTTATGATTCAGATGATGTAGATTGAAGGTGTCTGGAGACTTGGTATGTAGTTTTCCTTGGAGTTGGTAGTATATGCCTAATATATTATTTCTGTTTAGTTATATACTCATATATGTATTTTCAGTTACTGCAGCATGTGACATGTGTTTTATGTATTCCATGTTTTTTCCTGATTCTAACGAATTTTTTTATGAGAACATATTCTATTTCAGTTTATATTCTTTTTTTCACTCTATTAATTTAGTGTCTCGATGATATATGGTGATTTACACTTTTCTTACTCTAATCTTATTGAATAGTCTATTCACGTACAAACCAAAAGAACATGTTACAAGTCGGTATCCACTGAGATATGTAGAGGTGTTCATGATGTATCTTAGTGAACCACCTCGATGAACCAAATTAATGGAATATTGTAACACCCTGTCCCAAGTTACCTAGAGTCAGTGTATTATTACCCAACATTGAAATGATCACAAAAGGTCAAGTCTCAAAAGACCGATTAGTTTAGTACCATTGGAAACACAAGATACTTTCATAAGTTTTTCATTACATCATAAAATGAAAATATACAAAAACAATGATTCCAAAGAAAACACTGAGAACCCATAGACTATTCCTATAGGCTAGTCATAATATACCTGGTCAGTAAGGATGACAATATAGAGGAAAGTTTCATAAATAAGTATAAACATTTAAGGTAATGTATAACTAAAACAAAAGCATTTTAAAGTTGAACTTCAGGAAAATATGGGAAAAATAAAATAAAATAATGTCATTTACTTATTCACCTGGATATTAAACTATTTTAATAATCACATGCAATATCAATAACCAATTCCATAATGATGGAATACATAATGACAGACATTCATAACCACATAGTCAAGCCCTTGTGCCAAGACTACAAATAATATTTTTCTTAGCCCTTGTGCGAAGAGAATAGTTTTTCTATTGGGGCCAATCGGTGCGTCAAGGATCAATAGAGGGCTCCACCTGACACTTACTAAGTCCAATACATTCCTCATATGAAATGGTTTAAACATAACATAAATAGTCGTATTAAAACTACCATAAAAAATGTCAATACATTATCCATAAACCGTTAATGGTATAAAAATAGCACATCCACACTAAAACATATCACAAAACCTTAAATACAACATGGAATTTTTGTATCATAATAAATCAACATCAAATAATATTACAATTCATCAATGGATGTTGAATTAGATTAAATCAAAACATTTGTTGAGAAATATATCTTTCTATTTTAAAATCATTTAAATGTCTTATAATTATATAAGAAAACATTTATTTTGAAAATATTATTATAATCATGTTAGGTAAGCTTCTACGATGTTATAATTACATAAAATAGCAGCACTCTCCATATATGTTAAACACGTATTCTTACCTTAAATTTTTCAAAAAGGTCAAAAAGTAACTTGTTTGGAAAATGACGGAAAGATTTCGTTATAAAAATATTATAAAACACAAGCAAGTGTATAAATGACATTAACCTATAGTCTATAAAATAGTAATAATTTTTTCAAATACATTTTTATGAAACATGGATGTGGATGATAAAGATGTCCTAGTAGATAATTATGTATAAACAACCTCAGATAATGAAGAGATTGTAGAATTAACCCATACCTTGTTCCGTTCATTGGTCAAGGGTAGGTTAACCACATGTATAATGGTGAAATAATTTGTAATAAATTATAAATGAATCATATACATTAATATGATACCTTATATGTTCTTTTAACATTCCTTTGTTAACAATATCTTAGTATTATCATCGTTTCGGGTGTTAACGGATTCGTTTTCCTGAATATTATTTTTTATGTGAGCAATATTTGTTATGGATGGGATATATCATATTCATATACAGAATCATATCAAGTCTATAGACATTATTTTCAATCCTAAAAAATATCATCTTTAATGGATACGATGGGAAATGAGTCTCATTGCGTTTGTGGAGACGGTAATCTGTATGTTCGCACGAGCGACAAGATCATTTTTTGATATTAAAATAATATATAATTGGATGGTATATCATATATAATGAATCACTGTCATGTTACATATATTATTTACATCAATTACACATCTTTATTATACCCATCCAAATAATAATTTGTTGAATAACAATTACACCACGACGACGAGACCGTAAGTCGTACGTACACGCGTATGGTGACATGTCATTCAAAGGATGTATATAATAATGAATATGGTTGTACCATATTTATAATTACATCATAGTATATAGAAGATAATGGAGTATATATTTGATATTGGAAACAACAATGGAAAATTAAGTGGAAGAAGAATGGAACTTGAAATAGGTGATGAAATATTGACCTCTTATTCAGGTTCTTCCTTTTGATTTGATCAAAATGGCTCTTTAGGATGGATTTATGACTAAAGTAAGGCCCATAGGATGAATAGAGGATAGTTTAGAGGGCATTTTGGTAGATTTTATCTGATCCAAAGGGTTTTGAAGGTGTTAATTAGAGAGAAGGGGGAGTTCCCTTTTATAAGAGGGGTGATGGGAACCTTAGGAAAAGTTAGAAATATTTTTTTATAATAAAATCTTTTTCGGGTTATAATGACTCAATAATGTATTATTTAAAGGATACTGTGCTTATATGTCAAAAACCAATCAACCAATATGTTTTAGATATGTTAAGGTCACTATATTAACTTTATCATTTAGATTTAACTCTTAGTTAAATAGTTTTACATGTACCATGTCCCTTTGTATTTTTATATTATATGGTTCATAAACATACTATATACTTCCACTAGAACAAAAAGTGGTTCATTAATGATACACCTATCATTATATATGTCCTTTTATATAACCTTAGATTTTTATGAATAGAATATCAATTAATAATATAATATTTGTTTTAAAAACCATTTTATGTCAATTTTGACGCTATTTAATAATTTATTTTTATTAAAGTCCTAAAAACAGTATTAATTCGAAATAAATTCATTTAATATATAATAACATTTCATTTTAACCAATAAAATTCGTTTATGTCATCAAAACATTCAAATTATATTTATTTTACCATTTATAATACAATTAATTTGATTCTTTCATTGATAAGGAAAATTCTGCATCATCATTGTGTCAGAAATAAATTTATTATTAAATGTCTAGATATTAAAAATAAAATATTATTATGTATGAAATTGTTTTATCTTTTTAATTAATATTTATAGTATAATATATAACATGCACAACCCTATGTAAAAATTGTTTTACTAAAAGATATATGCTTATGTCATTTTTGTATTTACTTTAACTTAGTTAATATAAAGTGTCATTAACACTTACAAGTAGATCAATGGGGTCCCAAAATCGACCCCAATATGCCCATGGTCGGACATGTATAATCCAATAGGGTTAGAAAACTTTTTAGGGTAATTTAATATTATTATAATTTTATTTTTACCCTTATTTACAGGATTTACCCTTTAACCAATGTAAATAAAATATTTACTGAAGTAATTATTCAAAAGGTATATAAATTAAACTTACCTATTTAAAAACATTGGACCTCATGATTCTAAATATGGAATCCATTTTGATAAATTCAAATCCCATAAGTGGCAGAAATTAAATATAAAATAAATCTTGTTGTAAAAAAATTTGTTTTTAAGAAATAAAAATTATCAAAAGATTGTCACTTGCTAATATCCAGTTTATTTGTTAAAATACTTCTAATGGACAAAATTATATTAAATGGTAAAAATATAATGTAATTATACTTTAAAAACAATCAATATTATAATTTATCTCTATAAATTATTTAGATTCAAAAAGCTGTTTTTAATTAAAATATAGTATTTTTCAATATTCATAAAAAACTGAATGTTTTCAGAAAAATACCAAAAAAATAAACATAAGTTAATTTTAATATTCCAAATCAAAAAATTAAGTCCATTTTGAATGATAAAATTTATAAAATTTCAAAAAGTAGGTATTAATATTCATAACGGCTAGTTTGATTGGTTGTGATGTGTTAGAACTCGAAGTCTCATAAAACACACGCTACTGTATCATTCAAATAGAAGTGTACCGTAGAATATTAGGATGTTACATTCTACCCAACTTAAAATAATTTTGTCCTCAAAATTTCTAGAAAATAATACTTAAAAAATACATTGGTTGTTCTTCATTATACGTTCCTCAGGATCCCACATTGCTTCTTCAATCTTACGGTTTCTCCGTACATCTTTTACCAGATGAGTTGTCTGATATCTAAACACTTTTTCTCTTGTATCAAGAATCTTGGAAGGATCATCGCAATAACACAGATCGGGTTCCAGTTATAATTCTTCATATGTGATTACATGCATTTGGTCAGGCATGTATTTTCTTAACAGTGATACGTGGAACACATCGTGAACTTTGGGGAGACTTGGCGGCATTTCCAAACGGTATTCTACAACCTCAATTCGTTCTAAAATTTCAAATGGTCTGATGTACCTGTGACTCAATTTACCCTTCTTACTGAAACATATAACACCCTTCCAAGGAGATAACTTGATGAAAACATAATATCCTACCTAAAATTTGAAATCCTTCCTTCGGTTATCGGCATAGCTCTTCTTTCTACTTTGAGCTTCTTTGATGTAGGTTTCGATTACCTTTACCTTTTCCATAGTTTCCTCAACATGTTCTTGGCCTACATGTTTTTTCCCCCAACATCACCCCAACAGGTTGGTGTGAGACATCTATTATCGTATAATGCTTTATATGGTGACATCAAAATACTTGAATGGAATTTATTGTTTTATGAAAATTCTACCAGAGATAAATATTGATCCCATATACCTTGAAAGTCAAGTGTGAATGATCTCAACATGTCTTATATGGTTTGAATATTCATTCTAATTGTTCATCGGTATGGGGGTGGTAGGAAATTCTCAAACAATGTATAGTATCCTAGGCTTTTTGAAGACTTTTCCAGAATCTTGAGGTAAAATGTGGATCACGATCAAAAACAATAGATAGGGGTACTCTATGAATACTCACAACATCATTAATATATATTCTTGCTAGAATTTCAAGTGGTAAATCTTCTCTTATAGTAATAAAATGTGCTGACTTGGTACGATGATCAACAATGGCCCATATTATATCATTTCTTCTTGGAGTCTTTGGTAGCCCCATGACAATGTCTTTTGTGATATCATCCCATTTCCACCTAGGTATGGGAAGGGGTGGCATGAATCTTCCAGGTTTCACTTGTTGATAAACCATTCATCTTGACAGAAAATCAGAAATCTCCCTCTTCATGTTGTCCCACGAAAATTGTTCCTTGAAATATATTTATTTTTTGGTGCTCCCTGTTTGTGTAGAGATATTGAATCTATGAGAATCATTCAACAATTCTATATTTATATTAGGCATTTCAGGAAAAAAGTCGCTTCCCAAATTTCAATATTCAAAATTCATACACAAAGTCACTCAATCTCCCATCACTAATAGATTTAGTCTACTTTTTAAAATCTTGATCATCGGTCTGAGAACTCTATATCCTTTCTAGTATATATGGTTTGGAAACCATTTGAAAAAAGTATTGATGTTTCACCTTCCATGGTGATTCCTATATCTGTATTTACTAGATACATGATAATAGGATCCCTTTCAACTCTCATCTTGTTACAAACTCCCTGATCATTTCTACTCAAAGCATCTGCCACCTTATTTTTCATCCTCAGGTGGTAGTGTCGTGTGAAATTATAATCCTTGAGTAGTTCAATCAATCTCTTTTGGCTCATGTTGAGTTCTTTCTATGAGAAAATTTACCTCAAACTCTTATGATACATATAAATATCACATTTTTCCCCATATAGATTGTGTCTCCAAATCTTCAAAGAAAAGATTACAGCTTCTAACTCATGATCATGAGTAGTGTGGTTTTGCTCATGAATTTTCAACTGTCATGATGCATATAAAATAACCCTATAATTCTTCATAAGGACACAACTAAGTCCTTTCTTCGATACATCACTATAAAAAAGGAACCCATCATTCCCTGATGGTTGAGTAAATATAGGGGAATTGACTAATCTTCTCTTCAGTTTAACAATACATGCTTCACACTCTTTTTTACAAACAAATTTAACCCATTTTGGTGTGAGGTTTTTTAATAGTGTAGCCAACCGGGACAAATTCTGGAAAAAACGTCGAGAATAACCTCCTAAAACAATAAAATTGTGTACCTCATTTATACTTGTATATGCTGGACATTCATGGATTTCCATTTTTTTAGGATCAATAGAGATTCCATCTTTAGAGACAATATTGGAAGGAAAAAAAATCTCCTGAAGCAAGAATTCACACTTTTTAAACTTCTCATAAATAACATTTCTTCTACGAGTCATCAAGATAATACGCAAGTGATTTTCATGATATTAGTACCTTTTGGAGTATAAAATGATATCATCATTTAATACCACTACCATGTCATCAATATATTCCTTGAGCACTCAATTAATTAGATCCAGGAAGATAGAGGGTGCAATAGTCAATCCAAAAGGCATTACTGTATACTCATAATGCATGTACCTGGTTCGAAATTCTGTTTTCAGAATGTCTTCCTTTTTCACACACAATTGACGATATCAAGATCGAAGGTAAGGCTTTGAAATGTGTTGAGCTCCATGATTTTGGTTAAATAAATAATCAATTCGAGGTAACAGATACATGTTCTTTATTGGTATAGCATTGATCTCCTTGTAGTTAATGCACAACCTCATAGATCCATATTTCATCATAAAAAAAGAACAGGGGATCCCCATGGAGAAACAATAGGTTGAATAAATCCCTTATTACTCAATTACTCTAGTTGTTTCTTTAGTTCCACTAATTCCACTTTGGCCATTCTATATGGGGTCTTCGATATGGGACTTGATCTAGGAATTAAATCAATCGAAAACTCAATTTCTCATTCTACAGGATGTCCAAGTAAATCTCTTGGAAACACATCAACATATTATTTCACAATAGGTATATCCTCTATTTGAACATTCCTTTATTCACCCATAGTTATTTCATTCTCTTCCACCATAATAATTGAATTTAGTTGAGCTATTGTGGGTGGATCTAGATAAGAATTAGGTGGTGAAGATTCTTCTCTAAAGATAAGGTGTTATTTATCATCATCATCAAAAATCATAACCACTTTCATATTATAATTAATTTTCACATCATGGTTCAAAAAATAATGCATACCAAGGATTATATCAAATTCAATCATGTTATGACGATGAAATCGGATGATAAATAACATTTATATTCCCTAATGGGGACTGATTCAAAAATCTTTTTTGCAATGATACTTCCCTTAGGAGTTCGGAATGACAACTCCCTTGTTAAATAAAATTGGAAATATATAATTTTCTTAGAAAAATGGGTTGATATGAAACAATGTGATGATCCATAATAAAATAAAGAACTTGTTAATCTTGAGAAAACCATTTAATTTCCTTCCACCATGTCTTTCGGTGATTCTACCTTAGCTATAGTGATAACGTAAGCATGGCCTTGATCCCTTGGCCTTTTTTGAGGTATGCTTCCATGACTTAAAGGAAATTCATTTTAATAATGTACCATATATGTAAAATTATAGCATTGAACGTTGGTAGCTTATTTCTTCCCCATGCAATCACGAGTATGGGGGCCTATTTCACCACATGTGTAATAGACTCCCATTACCATAATGAATGTACCGAGGTGTTTCTTCCCGTATTTACTACTGGATAGATATTCATCTCTTCAATTCTTCCCCTTATTTTCATTCCCAGACTGATCAACAGATCTCTTCTTCTCTTTCTTTGCTTAAAAGTCATAGGAAATAGAGAATTCTTTTTCTGTCTTGATATCACATGAGACAATATCTTCATACAATTAGAAGGATTGGGAGACTAATGCTCGATATAGAAATGGTTTTAAGCAATAAAATAAATGATCAATCTAATTATTTTGTTATGTATATAATCTGCAGCATGCCTTGATAACCTTGTAAAGTTAGCTTCATACATTGTGACATTCTCATCTTTTTCCTGATTTTTAGAAATTGCCTTTCCATATCTGCTCGATGGTCATGAGGAAAGTATTTTTCGATGAAAAGATAATTAAACTCCTTCTATTCCATATTTCATACTCCATCATCTTCCTTTGTGTTTTTAATCAATGACAACCATTGATCACATCTACAGTTAGGTGGTAAAATTCCATGAATTTTTTTTCATTTCGATACTCCCCGAGGCGTGGAATATTTTCTCTAATGAATTTATCCATTGCTCAGTTACTCGTATAATTTTACCCCTACTTAATGTTGGTGGTTGTTTCTTAATTAAGAGATATAACATTGTTCCTCCAATTATTGGATTAGGGTGCTCCATAAGGGTAAGGTTATTATTCATAACCTGAGTGAGTTATCCCAATATAGTGATAAGCTGATCAACACCATTTTTATCACTAGCTCCACTATAATTTTATTGAGCAGGAGGGAAATCCTTACATTAAGTGTATTAATTGATACAATTTCCATTCCTTCCACTAGGATCCGTATCTAAACAATGGCATAAACTAGATTAGTTTATGAATTGAAATACATAATTCCAATCTTATAAAACACTTAACATAAACTGAACAGTTTATGGATATAATCCATAATAATAAAAAATATTTTTTTGAGGAAGTATATTCTTACAAACCCTTCATAATGGTTTTTAATGAAAATTAGAATTATCCTAAGCATATACCCTGGTAGTGTCGTAACTAAAAGTGCAATAAGGCCTTTTTTCGTGCACCAGTTCTCGTTCGATTCTAGCTCAAAGCAGTGTTTTCAGGTTTTAGCCCTAGCTACATCTATTCCATAACCGCCTCTACCTGATCCTACCCAGATAGGGATGTATTACTTGAAAAACTCACAAAATCATTACAATACCCAAAAACTAGGAATTTCTTCTATACTAATCCTCAAAGTCTATCTTAGGGCTATGTGATATATTAGTGTTTATCTAAATATAACTTCCAAGGTTTGTAATAATGTTTTATGATACCAATTATAATGCCCCAACCCTAGTTACCTAGAGTTGGTGCATTATTACATAACTTTTTCATGATCACAAAATATCAAGTCTTGAAAGACTGATTAGTTTTGTATCCTTGAAAACATTAGATACATTCATAATGTTTTCATTACATATTAAAATGGAAAACTACAACAACATTGTTTCCAAAGAAAACACTGAGATCCCATGGACTATACCTGCAGGTCAGTCATAATATTCTTCTTCACATTCTAGGAAAAATAAAACATTAAAAGGATGAGTTCAGATGCTCAGTAGGGATACCAATATAGAAGAAAATTTCAAAAATAAGCATAATACATTTAAGGCAATGTATAACTAAAACAAATACCTTTAAAAATTGAATATCAACACAATATGGAAAAAACAAAATAAAATAATGCCATTTACTTATTCACATGGATATTCTACTGGTCTAATAATCACATTCAATATCAATAACCACTTTCATAATGATGGAATGCATAATGCTAGACTTTCATAACCACATATTCAAGGCCTTGTGCCAAGACTACAAAAAATATTTTTCCAAGGCCTTGTGCCAAGACACTAGTTTGTCTCATGAGACATACCGATGCATTGAGGAGCTATAGCGGGCTCCACCATCACTTACTAAGTCAAATCCATTCCGCATATAAAATGTTTTAAATATAAAATAATCATTCATATTAAAACTAGTATACAAAATGTGAATACATTATCCATAAACTGTGAATGGCATAAAAATGGCACATACAGAGTCAAAAATATCAAACAAACATCAATAGAATATGGATGTTTTGAATCATAATAAATCAACATCAGATAAACATACAATCCCTCAAAGGATGTTTACATAGATGAAATGAAAACATTTTTTAAAAAAATATATATTTCTATTTTGAAATCCTTTAAAAGTCATATAATTACAGTAGAAAAAAATTATTTTGAAAATATTCATATAATCTTGTAAGGTAAGCTTCTACTATGTTATAATGGAATAAAATAGCTTCACCTGCCGTATATGTTAAAAAACATTCTTACCTTAAATTTGTAGAAAAGGTCAAAAAGGTACCTTGTTTAGAAAATGACAGAATTATTCCTTTATAAACATATCATCAAAGTCAAAAAATGGTATAAATGAATTTAACTCATAGTCTATAATATATTAATAATTTTTTGAAATAAACTTTTAAGAAACATTTATGTGGATTATAAAGACTTTAGAATAGATAATTACGTATAAACAACCTCGGATAATGAAGAGATTGTAGAATTAACCCTTACCTTATAGTTTTCCTTGGTAATAGGTATGTTGAACTCATGTATAATGGTGAAATAATTGTTATTAAATTATACAAGAATAATATACATTAATATGATATCATATATGATCTTTTAATATTGCTTTGTTAATAATATCTTAGTATTATAGTCATTTCGGGTGATAACCGATTCGTTTTCATTTATATTATTTGTTATGTGATTCATATTTGTTATGGATGGGATATATTTTATTCATATCCAGAATGATATAAAGTATATATAAATTATTTTTAATCATCAAATGAAAATTATTCTTGAATGGATATGATGGGGAATGAATCTCATGGTGTTCGTGGAGATGGTAATCCCTATATACGCTCGAGCAACAATATCATTCATTTGATATTTAAATAATATATAATTGGATGGAATATCATATATACAGAATCATTATCATGTTAGTTTTTTCATTTACATAAATTATACATCATTATCATAAAAATCCAAATAATAATGTATTTAATAACAATTACACCACGACGTGGTGACCGTAAGTCATACGTACGCGCGTATGGTAAAATGTCATTAAAATAATGGATAGAATAATTAATTTGGATGTTAAATATTTATAATAACATTATAGTATATAAGATATACTATTTTTATTATTTTAGAATGAAAAAAGCAATGAAAAATGAGGTGGAAGATGAACGGAACATGAAAGAGGTGATGATGTATTTACCTCCTATTCGGGTTCTCCATTTTGATTTGATCAAAAGGGCTTCTTAGGTTGAATTTATGACTAAAGGAAAGCCTCTAGGATGAAAGGAGGATAGTTGAGAGGGTATTTTGGCAGAGTTTGGCCGATCGAAATGGCTTTGAAGATGTGAATTAGAGAGAATGGCGAGTTCCCTCTTATAAGAGGGGTGAGGGGCACCTTAGGAAAAGCTAGAAATATTATATTATAATAAAATCATTTTCGGTTTCTAATGGAACCAAAATGAATTATTTAAAGGATAAGTTTTGTATGGTTTTAAAGCCACTCAACCAATATTTTTTAGGCAGGATATGGTCAATATATTAACTTTATCTTTTAGATTCAACAATTAGATAAATAGTTTGACATTTACAATGCATCTTTGTATTATTATATTATATGGTTAATAAAGATACTATATATTTCCATGAGAAACCTCAGTGGTTTATTAATGATACAACTATCATTATATAAGTCATGTTTCCAACCCTTAGATTTTTTAGAATAGAATATGAATTAATAATATATTATTTGTTTTAATAACTCTTTTATGTCAATTTTTACACTATTTGATAATTATTTTTTATCATTCCTAAAAAGATTATTAATTAGAAATAAATTAATTTAATAAATAGAAACATGTAATATTAACATATAAAATTCGTGGCTATCATAAAAACATTCAAATTATATTTATTTTAAGATTTATAAATCCATTTATTTCATTCATTAATTAATAATAAAAATAATGCATTATCTTTGGGTCATAAATAATTTTATTTATTCAATGTATAAAAATTATAATTAAAATAGAAATGTAGGATATTAGTTTATATTTCTAATGTATATTTATATTCTAAGAGATAACATGTATAACCCTATGTAAATATTGTTTTAGAAAAAGATATATGCTTATGTCATTTTTCTATTTACTTTAACTTAATTAATATAAGGTGTCGTTATCACTTATAAGTAGCTCCATGGGGTCCCATAATATACCCAAAGATGCACATGGTCATAAATGTATCATCCAATTGTGTTAGAATATGTGTTATTGTAATTTAATATTATTATAATATTATTTCTTACACTTATTTACAAGATTTACTATTTAGCAACGGTAAATAAAATACTAACCGTTATAATTATTCAAAATGTCTAAAAATAAAAGTCACCTATTTAAAAAATATGGAACTCATGATTGAAAATATGGAATCCATTTTAATAAATTAAAAACACAGAAGTGGTAGAAATTAATTTAATATTAATTTCCTGTTGTCAAAACAAAAAGCGTGTTTAAAAAAAATAATAACTATCAAAAGATTGACACTTGCTAATGTACATTTTAAATATGAAATTACGTCCAATGAAAAATATTGGATTAAATGTTAAATATATAATCTAATTATACTTTAAAACCACTCAATAGAACAATATATCACTATATATTACTTTCATTAAAAACAATGTTTTTTATAAAAATTTATTCTTTTTCACTATTCAACAAAAATTTAATATATTCAGAAAAATACCAAAAAATCACTCTAAAATAATTTCTATATTCTGAATCCAAAAAAGAAGTCCATTTTGAATGATAAAATTTATAAAATTTCAAAAAGTGGGTATTACTATTCATAACGATTAGTTTGATAGGTTGTGTGGCGTTAGAACTCAAAGTTGCGTACAACACACACTACTGTACTATTCAAAGGGAAGCGTATCGCGGAAGCTTGGGGTGTTACAAATATTGACTCGGATGTTTCATTATAGGTTTTCAAATTATTATAATAACAAATAATTATTTTTAATATAGTGATTTTGTTATTTTTGTTTTGTTCAATATGTTTTCATTGAGGGGGAAATTGAAATTAAATGAAAACAGTAAATCAAAATCTATACATGTTCTTATGAAAATATCATTTCCATGAAAACTTATTCATTATAAGGCTGTAATTATTCCAGAAATAATACATATAGGAAATTTAAATGGATGATTTTTCTTTTTTTGGAAAATGTAGGTGGAAATTGAGTGATCAAAATGGGTGAAGAAGTTTTGAGAAAAGGAACCATTTTAAAACTGTTAGGAGGGGAACACATTAAAAAACATTAAGGGATAAATTAATTTATATATTGTTAATTTAAAATTGGAATAATGTTAAAATATTTAGATAATATTATGAGGTTGAGTATAAATCCAATAATTTAATAAAAAATTTACATGTTCAATGGATATTTTTCAACCATATCTCAATGTTTTATCACCCATTAACAATTTTTATGATTGTGAGAATATAATTTTTCAAATATTCCATTACATTGTCTTTATCATCAGAAAAATAAAAAAATAAATCAAAAAAATATAAAAAAAATCATAATAAGATATATATTTATATAAAAAATGGAACACTATAATAAACCTAAATATAAATTTTACATTTAGGAAAATCAATTATTTTATTTTGTTTACAAATTGAACCAGCATTATGACTTCATTGCACACGAATTTATTGTATATTATTTATCAATAAAAATATAAATAACATAACAAATATAAAAAGTAATATGATTAAAATGTATTTTATCAATTTTTAAAATAATATTTCGATCCATACATGAACATATAAGATAAATTTGAAAGAAAGTGTGAGTTTTTTTGGTTTTCATTATTTAAAATAAAATATAATTAATTTCAAAAGAAAAATGGAAATTTTTTTAATAAAATTTAATAATGGATTTGTGTTATCATTCCACAATCATCTATTATATTTAATCATGATTGTAGTGTATCATGTAGTCTTCGACCTATTATTTTTAATATTAATTACTCGATTTACAATTACTGTGGTGAAAAATATTTACCACAATTACTATAAAAAAATGACCCAAAATGGTTATTATTTAAAAAATGTATTCCTCCAGTTAAAAACTAAAGAATTAACTTTCCAGGATTAAATTTATTTATTTATGTTAAATTAATTTTATAAAAATTATGAAAATACAATCAAAAATGGATTTTTTATAAAAATGTGTTTGTAATCCAAAAAATTATATTATTCTAAAATAATTTATAATGATGAATCCAATGTAATTAATTAAATTATTTATAATTAATGGTTAATTATTTTACTTTACAATAAAATTATAATTTAAAATTACTCTATTCAATGATGAAATTACACATTTACAAAAACATCATTATTTCCCAAATTCTCATAAAAAATTATCTCAAAATACATTAAAAACATCACCAAAAATAAATTTTGTTATTATGAATTTAGAAATTATATCTTATTCAAAAAATTACAATTGTAAAATTTAGATGTTATATATTTATATAAAATCATATTATGTAGGGAACCGAATGTTGTTTGAAATAATTTCCTTTTCATTATAATTGAAAATTTACCTAATAATATTATAATGAATATAACCCCATAATATTTAATTATTGAATGTTAATAATTCTTTAAATTAATTTAAAATTTTGATTTACAATACCATTTCTAAAATATGATATGATATATCCTATGAGAAATCTATTCTCGCTATTGTAAAATATGATTTATAGCATGTATCAATCGTCTAAATATCATATAAGAGAACTAATCCCCATATCGTTGAATATTATTCTTGTTTCATTCAATAATTGATTAATATAATATATTATATTTGTACTAGAAAAAAGAATATTTTTTATTTCTAATTATGATTTAGATTGTATTTTACAAAAATGAGTTATAAGAAATTGTAAAATGTTAGTTTGGGTATCATTATTAATATAGAAAGTGTTATGAAATTAATAAATTTCATTAAGAATAAAATTTATTAAATTTTTTTATAAAAAAAAATTATTATTTAATATTCCTTAATATTAAATAATAATACTGATAATTACTTTTAAAAAATAATCTGGCATTCTATAATAATAAAAATTAAATGTATATTTATTAGTAATAATGAGTTTTTTATTTTTATTTTATAAATTAAAAATGTTTTTTTAAATAAAAATAAGATTTTATTTAAATAATGAATGTTTCTAATTAATTAATTTTTATAGTATAATTTAAAGCCTTATTTTGTGAACATATTTATACATAAAAAATAATTTAATAGATGATTTGATCAATGTTTAAATCATATAGTATATATAATATTTAGAATACATAAAACATCTATATAATACTATTTGATTTATAAAATGATAATATTTTATGAAATACTATATACAAAATAAAAAATTTGATATAATTTAATATAGGAAATGTTTATATTATAAAATTAATACAAATTATTTATATTGAAAATTATCAAATATCAACATTTATTAGCATAAATTATATAGTTTATATAAATGGTTATTTTTATAAATTTGTCAAAAATGATTTTCTCAGTTTTATATTTATGAAGCGTTCGTTTATTTTAATATTATTCCATTATTTTTTTTGATGAATAAATTTTTTGTACATGGTGAATAACAATTAAAAATTAATTTTTTTTAAACTTCTTAAAATAAATTATGATAACATAAATTACATAATAATTAAAATTACACATGATTTTTTTTTCATCTACAATGACTTCGGTTTGTAATAAAATATAGTAGTTCATATGTAGTTTTAAACATAGTTTTTATATATGTATATATATATATATGGTTTTAGATTTCCAAAAAAATAGATTCTATATAGTTTGATGTATCCCTTAGTATATAGAATTTATATAAATCTTCCAACTCTCTTATAGGTTGATGATTGTTTCTATAATGGCAGGGGGCTTTCTATTGGGGTTTTTGGGCTTTCTATTGTCAATATTTTTAACATAACAAGATTCGAAACCGTTTAAACAAAATTTCGTGTACCTTTTGTATGATATGTAATTATATATGTGTAAATACTCACACATTATGTATTTTGGTAGGTAACTCAAATACTGTGTTGTTAAAAGTGTTAAAAATAAATATATATTAAACTTATTAGTTTGGTGGAAAGAGTAGGATTCCTGAAAAAATAATAAATATCATGCATATATAATTGGAATAATATGATATTGTATTTAAAGATTAAATGCCATTAAAATCATTTAGTGTGAAATTACATCCAAAATTAATCTTTTTTGGACATTAAAATCAAACAAGTAATATTTATTCCATGGATGGGTGCCTCTAGAGTAGCATATGAAATTAAAGAATGTTATATACCTTCAAATAATAAGGCGAATTATTCATGAAATTTTATTTAGGTGACATGTTTCATAGAATCCTTGGAGGTTAGGATAATAGAGAAATATATATGATTTATCTATTTAATATATTAGGTTACATTTTTCTTGAATAACTATCCAAGATCCATATATCATAGGACTTATATGATTTACAACATAAATAACTATATGGGGTGATTAACTTCCAAAAAAACATTATTTAGTGAAAATTGTTCCATAATCACTAATAGATATAATTAATTTTAATGGAATCCAATTTTTTTTGGATATTGTTTAGAAAAAATTATTATTAAATTGTAATAAAACATGATACATATATAGTAAAATAATCCGTTTTATATAATTAAACCATCATAAAAACCCTATCATTGAAAATAATATTATAGGAATATGAAACATAATGTATTTAACGCTTATGACATTTTACAAATCAATAGTTATTAAAAAAGAAATAATATTATATGTTTCAATTACACCATCTTATGTAACCATGGGTTGATTTTTTTTCAACTTGTGGTTCTAGATTATTATGGGAAGTAAAAAATTGATTTAAAAGGTGTTTTAAAGGAATTTGATTCAAAGGGACATATATAATGTTAGAATCTAATCATATAATCTATAATATTATTTATATAAATGTAATAGTGGGACAATAAGCCTCATTAATTATTATTCTAGTAATATATTTTTCATACCATTGAAACATTTTAGAAAATGATAATTATTTCAAGAAAAGTTAACTCAATATTTTAAATTATTAAGAATAAATATTCTGGGAATATGAAGTATAGGTTCTGGTGTTATTTAGTTAGTAATAGTGGGTAAAACTCCCACTAGATAATGAATAGTAACTATATGACATACAAAATAGATATTCATCATTCATGTTAAGGTTATTGAATCCAAATTTATGTTTGAGATATGTGGAGTAAGGATTCAATGATATATAATTTTTTGATGATACTTGAATGGGGTTTAAAAAAAACATGCAATGTCCATGATTGGTATTGGTGTTACAAAAATGTTTGTATTTTGTAAAGGTTGTATGATAAGATATGATACTTTTCACATTTTAAGTAGAAAAAATTAAAAAGAATCTAAATATTTGAAGGAATTTATAGTTTTCATTACAATGATGGAGAAAAATGGATCTATGAAATGAAGTGAATTTAAAAGAAATCTATAGGAATTTAATTTATATACGAGTATCTTTAACTCATTTCAAATATATATTAAATGAACATGTTCATTAAAAATATATTTTTATGAATAGTAATTTTTTTAAGGGAAAACTAATCAACCACATTAAACACAATATATTATATGGAAACAATGGTATATTTCATAAATATTTGAAATAAAAGAAGTAAAATATACCTCCTAAATAGATTTGATTTTCTGTATCTTTTAATGATATTATACAGGGGATATTTTTTTTAATATCCTTGTGGAAAAATTATTTTTCACAAAATATCAAAAAAAAAAATTGGATATGTTTTGGTAAAAATGATAGTGTTGCATGTAGTTATAATAAAAAATTGAACATCCCAAATTTATAAATGATTACTAAATTTAAATTACCAAGTTAATTTCACTTAATTTTCAACAAAAGATATAAGTTATGTTTGTAAACTTAAATGTTAATGTTATATTTATTTTTCATGACTGATTGAGTGTAACAGTATCGTAATAGTGTTTCAGATATGATGATATTTAATAGTAAAAATAGCTATAAAAATTATTATAAGATTATGTTGTCAATTTTGATAAAAATTTATCCATGTATAATGATCTTAATCATAGAATATTATTATATATACAATAGAATGTGACATTGTATATTTTTTTGTACATTATCCAAAATGGTTTTACGATAATATTAGTTGAAATAATTATAATAGTTATAGTTATTAATATTATATTTATTGTAAATATTTGGGGAAAGAAAATATACAACGATAATGATGTTAAGAATAGAGATGTTGTATACAGACAATTGATGATGAAATTATAGAATTTATTGTATTTGAGTTAATTTTTTTTGGATATTTTTCATTTGAATAAAATTAAATACAAAAATATAACCATTATTCAAAAATTTATTCTTTACAGATGCTATTCAATAATGAGTTTATTTCAGGATATTTACTAGATTATCAAATGTTTCTTTAGGATGTATAAATATAATTATAGGGCTAATTAGACAATAGAAATTTCGAAAAACATAAGGATGATTTGGCAATCAATCATATACAATATCATTGAAATGTTATTATGTAATGTTTTATCTATTCTAATGTGTTTTATAAATATTAAATACATCATATAAAAGGAAATTTAGTTTTAATAATTATTTCCCATTAGCTATAATATATATAAATATGTAATTATTTTTGTGTATTGTATTGTTTTTTTGGGAATCATAATGATAATTGACCTCAAAATGTATGACATTGTGTTATTATTAATTTTTTTTCATAGTTTATTATAGGTGGTCATGAAATGATAAGGTTAGCAGGATTTTGCATCTTGTATGAGATATTGTATATGATCATAATGCATGAAAATTGTTTTTTTAAATGACCCACTATGTATATGATATGAACTATAATACATTATGTATTACATATAATTGCGATGCATTAATCATATATAAGTACCAATTACATGAGGATTTTTGAGATACATATAATGAGAACCTATATAACTCAATAAATTTCTTATAAAATACTTTAGATTTAGATAATCAGGGGATGATTGGGAATGATACTAATCATATAAGTGGATATATCTCATTAAATATAGGATTTTACCTCTTATTCAATGAGTAATACATATTGAACATAAACTAAGATAGGATGAAGAGTGTGAAACATAAAATATATAGTACATATGATGTGATTATATATTCTATCATGGTTCATGTTATGTAACCATCCATAATGTTGGTAGAAATGATATAATTTCTTCATTTTGGTATGATTATACATAGAGAATGTTGAAAATTTGAGTTGTATTTATTGGATTGACATTCCATATGTCACATGGTTAGTCAATGACTTGGTACAAGGGAACATATTTGAAGTTATTTTAGAATGATGTAAATATTATTGATAACTATTTAAATATACATGTGTTTAATAGATACCATTCTAGAACCCTTTGTTACTTGGTATAATTAATTCAAATTTTAATTACCCAAATCTTCTATCAAATAGTAGGTTTCGTAATTTTTATTAATATAATATATACAATTTGTTGAATCTTGAGGGATATAATTAGTTCAATACTTCTATATACTAATATAAAAATATAAAAACCATTTATCTTGGGAATAAAAAATAAAACACAATTCAAAAGAAGAAAAATAACGTGCATACTTGAAAACAAAGTCAATGGATTATTCTTCATGTCCTAGGTAATGAAAAAATAAGGTATAACACCAATGATCAGTTATTTTTATGTAGATATTAATCATTTAGGGATCTTGAAATAATAATAATAATTTCTAGGAAAATAATACAACAAATATTCAATATACATAACATTAATATATGAATAGATAATGAATAATGAATATGGTAGGTAAATAATTCAAAAATCGTCAATTGATAGATAATAAAATTCATCAAAAGATAATATCATAGTGAATAGGTCGTGTATAATTATAACTCAATTATGAATGAAGGAAATTCATAATTATTGTAAATAATGATATCAAGAATAAATATACAAATTCAATCAAGTCATTTCAGAATACAATTTAAAACTACATGTTGAAATCAATTTAATTTGGATAATTAATTTGTCTCTAAGGATTTTTTAATGCATCGTGGAGATATATTAATTTGGTGCCCCACCAATTTCTACATGTTCAAATAACCCCTCATATATCAAATTATCAATTTAATTAATGAAAAATTATTCCTCATCCTCAAATGTCTATATAGATTAAATAATACTGATATATTAATTTTTCCACAGTTAAAAAAATTACATTGAAAGTAGAAACTATATGAAACAATGTTATATGAATTATGAAATAATTATATACATTTAAAATAATATGGATATTTTAGAAAAATGTATTTTCAAATGAAAAATTATCATAATAAAGCGACTGTTTGTTGGGAAACATAACAATCAAAAAAGAAAGTATTATTGAACTATATGTTTTACAACATTGTGATTTTCAATTCAAATCATATTGGAATATATAATTTGAATTGAAACATAATACTCAATGAATAGTTATGAAATAATTATCTTTATTTTCTTGGGAGAATTATTTACAGCACAAAAGGTGATTTGGGATGTAATAATATATAATTATTAAATATAAGGTTAATTGATATAAAATTACTTACCAGAAGATTTGCATTTATTGAACATTCTTTAAAATGTTATATAATTATTTTAATCATTTCATTATTTAATACCATAACCATACCCTTATTCATAATGTATTATATTTTCCCCTTATTACATTTTAATACCTTATTGTTAATATTATTTCATTATTTTCAATGTATTCGATTTCAATGTCATTGTTTTTTCATGCATAACATGTTATGATTTTTTTATTTCTTGGTAATATTATAAAGTAGAATAAACTCTCAAATAATAATAATAACTAAATATTTATCATATTTATATGTACATTATTATTCTAAATCTAGTCATAAAGGATGGTTTTGAGTAATGGGATACATTACGATCTGGGAGAGGGTCCCGTATACGTACACAAAAATAAAAATTTTATTTTTCAAGGATCATTAATGAAAAAAGATATGTAATATATAATATTTTTATAATGATAATATGTATATTTATTTCTATAAATATACATATAAATAACATTCATATAGTGTGGTGATGAAAATAGAGTCATGTTGCTTCGTGAAGGAAGTGGTCACAAAAACTAAAAACAATGTTATCTTCATTAAGTTATTTATAAGGTATGAATATAAAATTATATAAATTAATTATATAATGATAAATATATCATTAATACCATAAATATTCATTTTATACCACAAATAATCCTTAAATTTACCCTTATCACCATACTTATAAAGCGTTAGTCACAGACGAATCCCCTCTCTTTTTGCGGTCGTAATCTGCTATACATAGATGCTATGGTACTGTATCAAATACAAATTATAAATTAAAATGATATATATAATATAAAGATTTTATAGGTATAGTAATTATATATTATATATATATATTGTATTTTTTTTATCATACCAAACCATTATATATGGTAATAAAAAATGAATGATATTATTTCCGAAGGATGTAGTCTATCGTACACATGAATGTTGATTTCATAACAAATTTGATGGAAGTAGAGATGATTCTTATTCTATAAAATTTTATTAAAACATCCAAGTATATGTAATATTTTTTTTATTATATCATAAATCTTTATTTATAATTGATGAAGTGGAATAAGAAATAAAAGAAAAATTCTCATTCAATAACCATATATCTTCATCGAGAATCCTCTTTAGGGATGCACCAAATCCTTTTTTGAATGTATTAATTCAAAAAAATAAATCATATATTATTGGATGATTAATTTTTTGATGTCATTTGTGTAATTATTTTCCAAATAAAATTGATTTATTTTTTAAAAAAGAGATGAGAGTGGGTGGCCATTTAAAATTGGTGAGAATGACACACATGTTAATTTTCAAAATTATTTAATCATAACAATGTTTTGATATTCAAAAAAGATCTACAATGGGAAATTATAGAATCCATATGAATAAATATGTATATATTTCCATAAAATGGGGTTTGGAAATGTTTTTTATTCATTTATAACCCTTAACTTCTTAGTTTAACTCCCAGTAAATCAATTCATTCCTTAACCACAATAATTAATTTTTTCTAGAGTCAATATTAATTTTTGAAAAAAAAATAGTTTTAATTAATTATATTTTATCAAAATTGATGATTCAAGAATCAAAATCCATTTTTCCTATTCTATTCAATAATTTTGAATATTTTAATTTAAAATGTGTCATGTAGACACAATGAGAAAGAGGGGTTTTAAAGAGAAAATATCCAAATTTTTACATTTTATATTTATAAAAATTAATTATATTATTTATTCAAAATACCAAAATCTGATTAACTGGTAGAAATTTTAATAAAATTGAATTTATAAACTATATGAAAAATAATTTAAAATTCTATCTTATTTAAGAAAAGAAAAATTTAAAAAACAATTCACTATTTTCACTATACATCATAATATTTAGTATTTTTTGAAAATTAAAATATTTCAACCTAAATATAATTGATTATGTGACACAATTTTTTTATTTATTATAATAAATTTATTAAATGTGTTAAATATTAATATTAATTTATCTATGAAATTTTTGATTAAATAATCTCTTAGAGAAAATATTTTTTTCATAAAACATTTCTTTTTCTACCAAATGATTATCATTTTCAGTTATAATCAACAGATAAAAAATGAATGTGTGTGGTAAATATTATTTATTTTTTCTTATTTATTACATATAATATAATTATAAGTTTAAAATAGCTCTTCCTAAATAATATGATAATAGAGCATCACATATCCTTTAAAAATGGCATGATGTAAATCACAATATATTAATTAAGTTAAATTTATTATGAAATAAAGTTTTTTTATAATCTTGGGGTGTTAAATTATCCACTGTTAAAATAATTTCAACCTATAATTTGATTAATGTTATCTTCTAAACAGATGAGGGAATTCCTTCTTCATTACATATTTTTGTTTCTACATTGCTTCCTCTATATTTCTATTCATCTAAAGTACCATTACCAGATGAGTCATTTTTTCATGAATATGCTAAGTACATCATCAAGATTATGAATGGGTTATTCATTGTACGATATAATAGGATCAATTATATTTCATCTTACGTGAGAACATGAGTTGTCTTTGGATTTCACTTCCATAAAAATGATATATGGAACACATCATGTAATTTTGTGATAATTGGAGGATTTTCAAAATAATATAAAGATTATTGAATTCTATTATAATTTAAAATTTTTGGATCATCCTATAGAATAATATCAAAATCTTAATAAACTTTACTAAATATATTTACGGAGATACATTCATTAAAATATGACATTTAACATGGAATTATAAATCATTTCTCCAATTATCATCATTACTCCTCTTCCAACTTTGAGCTTTTTTAATATGATATTGAACATAATTTTCATTTGTTTTTATCTCGTCAAATCATGTTTAGATGATTATTTTCCATTCACCAACATCATCGAACCATGTTTGTTATCAAGTATCTTAAAATATATTTCATTATATAATTACATTTGAATATTGTAATATCAGAAAACTATACTTAATGTATATACTAATCTCATGGTCATTGAATGTCTTGTTATCATGAAATAAACATGTAATCAATATTTTGAAATTTTCTTTAATATTTTCCATTAGTTCGATGATGGTAGGCATTTCTTAAATGAGACTCATTATCATAATATATATAAATAATTTTACCGAATATCGATGTAAAACAAGGATAACAATCTAACAGAAAAAATGAGGTGAAGCATAAAGTTATAAAAATTAATAAATATAGATTATTGAGAATAGAATAATTGAAAAATAATATTATATTCTTAGAAAATGTAGTTATTTGGTAACAAGGTCAATGATACCCATATTCAATCATTAATTCTATGCATCTTTGGTAGTATTCAAACAATTTCCATAGTAATTTAATCCCATTTACACATTGGAATAAAATTAGGATAAATGAATCATCTAAGATTTATTCCAATATGCTTAAAATAATGGAAACTTTTTTGAAATATAATATTCATTTACCCTATTCATCTTATCATAGTAAAATACTCCATCAAATCATAATACATCATTGTTTAATAATGTTGTTAAGAAAAATATGATCTACGAGCACCATACACCAATTCATTTTTATACCAGTTATATATGGGACACATAGTAATTTTCTGGATTTCATAACACCATCTTAAAAAATGATGACTTCTATTTTCTGATAATTCATAAATAAATGATTCATAAAAAATTTCTCAACTTCTGATTGATGAAATTATATAATTTCTAAAAGGCATTTTTTCAGAATCATTTAAAAAACATTTATTATACCCCATTACAAAACAATTCCCATGTTCATAATTACATGATAAATTAGAATTTTATTCAAATAAATCATTGTTTGGTTCACAACTCTATATATTATTCATCCCAATATATCATATACAATGTTTTAATTTCCATGAATGTATAATATTATGAAATCATAATTGTTTAATATCATGATCCATAAAAATTTACAAATTATGAGTTGTATTTGTTAAAATATACATTTTAGGAAGTTAAGATAATTTAATATTTAAAATAATTAACTATTTATGTAGTTTATCCATATCATAAAAACAAATATTATGTTTCCATCACAATATCATTCTTTGGGTAGTTCTGTTTGTGGGTCTTCAATTTAAGTGATGTATATTTATTAATGAAATAATTTTTTATGAGGAAATAACCACGTGATTAATTTGATACATCACTATATATCACAAACCCAGCACTTCCAGCTGGTAGATTAAAATTTGGATCATTGACAATATCTATTTTATTTAATGAAAACAATCATTATATTATTTTTTCCAAACAATCCTTAACAATTTTCATGTATACATGGTCAATATGGTAATAATTTTGGAAAAATTGTGTTTTTTTATTTTTAACATCCAAACCAATGAAAATATATACCCTAGTTCTGTTTTCTTTTATAAAAAATTTTGTTCCATCCTTATCATTATTTGTACCGATGATATTATATGATTGTTGGAAATATAAATAATAAAATTAAAATATTTTATGCCATAAATAAGTGTTAATAAATATCCCATATAAATAATTCCTCGGAAGATAATCAATTATAGTGCGAATGTGATTTTCATGTTACAAATAAATTTTAGAATACAAAATAATATCATCAATTAACACCACTACCAAATCATCAAGATATTTATGGATTAATTGGTTTATTTGATCCATAAAAATAGTGGTTATTAGTAAATCATAATGAAATTATAATAAAAATTTAATGTAAACACCAAATTTAAGCACGAGTATTCTAAATTTTTTCCTTCCTTACTCACAATTAATGATACCATAAATGATGGTGAATAATGGAGAAATATTAGGCTCCATATTTTGATCAATTAAATAATTAATTCAAGGATGAAGATAATTGTTATTTATCAAAACTTCATTTATTTCTAAATAATAATTGAAAAATATCATAGATCTAGGTTTATTATTAATGAACAAAATATTCTCTCCCCATGGTGAAAAAATATAGAGAATAAATCCAGTTTCAAAAAACTCCACTAGTAATTTATTTAACTCCAATAGTTATAGTTTATCTGTTCTACATAGATTATTTAATTTTCTTCATGAATTGAAGATTAAATCAATTGAAATTTCACATTAAAACTCTAGGATATGTGCATATAATTATATTTGATATAAATCATTATATTCTTATAAAATTGGAAAATCCTCAATCTAATTATTACCTTCCCCATCAGAATACATTTCCTTATCAACTTCTCCATGAATCTCATTAAGTAATAAAATAATGGGTTGATCTTATTGTGACATAGATGATGATGTATCTAATATAAATATAATGAATTTTATATATTCCCTACAAATAATAATATCCTTCTTCTTTCACCAAATATGTTCTTTATAATTATAATTCCATTCTATTCCAAGGATTATATCATTGCCAAGAATATATATAAAATTAATAGAATAAAATTAAGAATTTTTATGTGTCATAATTTAGGATTACATGACACGTCCTTGTTGTATTGAGAATTCCCCCAACTGTTTTGAGTGACAAATTTCTTATTAAATAAAATGGTAAATAACCAATTTTCAGAGAGAAATATTTTTTTATAAATGTCTAAAAAGAAGAATAATAATATATATAATTATAGAAATTTAGAGATTGAAATAATATACCCACAAATGCTTTATTTAGTACTTCCCCACTTCTTAGAGTTATTACATAATCTTGGCCTCACCCCCAGGGCATATTCTGTAGAGCTTCCCAGGATGCTTGGTGAATTTATTTTCATAATTCCCTATCCCTTTAAAAATGAAGCATAAGATATCATCATTATATTTATTCCACTTTTATTCATTATCCTAGTTTTTTAAACCTACACACTTATATATACTCCCAATCCATTCAATTATATATTAGGGAAATAGTTTCATTAGTTTTTATATGATATAAATATCTTGTTTTATTCTTTTCTATGATCAACACCCTTTTTTATGGTGATTGGATTACTCTTCTTCACTTTATTATAGATGAAAATATTTTATTTAGACAACTAGATCAATTTTTATATGGAACATATTACAATTTCATCATTTGAGGAAATTTTTTTAGATATTAGAACCCTTCTTATACTTGAATAATCCCTTCGTAGAAATGGTAAATCATGCACTCCACGTAATCTATGAACTTAGAAATTACCCAGCAGACCATATATAGATAACCTCAATATATACAAAAAAATATATCGTTTACATCCTATTATGGAATAACCTGATCATTTCAATTTATTGTTCACGAGGATAACATTTACTGAATAATGTATCGTTAAATGATTTATATTCCTTGAGTTTCATTTCCACTTCATAACAGATATTCTAGATCAATAACCATCATTTATTGACATCACCTTTCTTAATAATACACAAAGAGTGTAACATTTTCCACTTCACTACTCCCCATATCCATACATATTATCTCTAAATACATAATCTCTGACCTAGCTACAATTATATAGATTAGCCATGGAATTATTTGGGTTATATCTCATAAAGGGTTAAATATAGGTGAATCTTATTATAGAAATTGTTTCTCTATCTAATAATTTTTATTTTTAATATCCTATTTACGTAACCCTAATATAGTATCAATTTTATCAATTCTAATACTAGTTATATTTTCTTCCTTACCAGGGGTGTCACTATATTGTCCACATGTGTTGATACACATATTCCATAAAGATAACATTTCAAAACAATTTAATATACTGGATTGCCTCAAAATATTTTTAATTTGAAATCATTATTTATAATAATAAATATGGTGTAACACAAAAAATAAATTAAAAATATATAAATTTTAATATCTGAATTATAAATAGTGGTTTTCTTGGGGTTATATTTATTTTCAAACCCCTTATTAGTATTTGTATAGAAAATTGGAATTTTCAATTGCAAATCATATGTAAGTGTGAATCCTTTTATGTATTGTGTCCCATTTTCATACACCATGTATTGATTGGATCGATCCCATTGTGCTATTTTCTTTTTAATAACCCCTATGAAACTCTATAGAAGAACCTCATCCACATTTATTTTTTATACATGGATGTATTGTTTTTCAAAACCGAATTATATAATTCTAACCAAAACAATATATTTTTTTATACAAAAATCCTGATTATCTACCGAGTGGTTATTTTATCTAATATATTTTTTCCATAATTTTGTACCCAAGGAATCTACAAAACATCCACATATACTATCTATAATGACCATGATTCTAATATCACAGATCCAATGCCTTACATTATTTCAATCACATATATACAATGGGTCAAATCCTGAATGGATGATCTGTTAGGAAGTGTTGGAAAACCATGTATAAAAATTATAAACATTATTAATTATCAAAATAAAATAAAACATAATATATATAAAAAATATTTATATTTAGTCCTTGAAAACTCATTCAATTATTTCCCTTTTATATTCTGGGGAATGAATGAAAAATAATGGTGAGATCGAATGCTTAGTTAGGGATAATTATAGAAAATTACTACCTGAAAAATTAATGAATTACAAATATAGAAAGGTATATTAGTAAACACACTTTGTATTTAAATAAATTAAATTCATTAACAGATCAGACAAAATCAATAAGAAAACGAAAATTAATAATACATCGGGAAATTTAATAAATAAAATGATAATGAAATAAATCTAAATTAGATATCATAGAAAAAATACCATGAATAATAATAACTGAATTTTATATAAATGAAATAATTTACTTTTAGATATCAAGATATCTATAATCACGATACCAATACTATCATGGTCTTTTAAAAGATAGTTTTATTTTAAAGGTAGAAAAACATTTAATTTGGTCAGTTGTTTTGTATCTTGATTCCTATCAATTCATCGATAGGATATATAAAATTTATCCCCACACAACATTGAATTTCCTTATCATACCCTCTATATCGAATGATTGATTTAATTCAAAACTTCATATTCCTCATCATCAAAATTTTGTATTTAGTATTGGATGTAGATTTATCCGTAATTCATCAATTAATTAATTAACAATAAAATTAAAAAACATATATAAAATAAGTGGTCCAAATTTTTTGAAATAATAATATATATGAAAAAATTATATATAAATTAATATGAAATGTATTTTAAAATGAAAAACAATCCTAAAAAGTTATTATTTCAAAGTAAATATAAAAATAATAAATGAACGTGTTATATTAAAATAACTTTTACCAATTGGTAATTTTCATGAAAATTACCTATAGAAGAAAAATCAAATTGAATTAGGAAATACTAAGATTTATTAATTAATCATTGTAATAATATTCATTGTGGAATTTTACACATAATATAAAATTTATTTCATTCATATTAACAATTAATTTTCAATGGAATGTATGTTGATATAAAATCTCATCCCCCAGTATTTCATTTAGTTTAATGTTATTTTATATAATTTATAATTATTTATTATTATTTTTAATTTATTATGAATCCATGATAATTTTAATAATATCATAAATTTTACAATAATAAAATTTCACCTCACTTATGATAACAATATTTTTTTATTATACCGGTTGTTAATTACCATATTTTCTTGTTTTCCTTTTATTATGAATGTTCTAGTTCCTATGCAAATTATACAGATCAATCCATTCTATAATAATTATAATGAAATAATAATCTTATTTATATTTCAATTATAATTTTAAATTGATCTGTGTGTCATTGTTTGGAACAATGAAGTACATTATCATCTTGGAGAGGGTAGGTCATACACAAACATGAGTAATATTACATTTAAAATGTTAACTATAAAAAGAAGTTAATTAATATTCAAGAATAAAATAATGATCATAATATCATTTTATGTCATCAAATATACTTCTACAAATCATTATTGTGGTTGGGTGAAGAAGAGATATTTTCATCACTTCATGAAGGTGTTGGTCCACATGTAGAGGAACAATGTTTTCATCATTATGTTAGTGAATTGGTAAGAAAATTAAATGTTAAATTATCATTAAAAAATAAAAAATATGTGATAAATATCAAACCAATTTCATTTAAATCAAACATAATAATTGACATTGTCATTATAAACATCTATATAAAGCTTTTGAGAATGATGAATCACTTTTCTTTCTGAGGTAGTTGTCTTCCATGCAAATGAGCAACAATATAATATCAGATAAAGAATGTAAATTAAGAAATTTATATTTAATATAGAGGTAAAATAATATTATAAATATCACACACACACACGAACATATATATATATATATATATATATTCAATGTGTCATCGTACCCAACCGTGAGAGGTAGTAGTGGAAAAAATGAATTCCATCGGTTCGTGAGGGGTCGTTCAACCGTATGAACAAACTGTAATTTTTTAAACCCATTTGATTGAAGTGGAAAATGGTATAGGTAATTACCATATTTTAGTAAAATCCATGTATATGTATGAATAGATGGTTGTTATATCATTGTGGTTTAATTATAATTTATGGATGTAGAGGATGAAATAGTTTACAAAGTCATTAAATAACATTACAACTCATTCAGGTATCATCCTTAGGCTTTCAATAATGACTTATTATAGTGGTTTTAATTAAAAAATTTGTTATTTAGTATACTATGAGTTATTTATGACAGTTATTTTGTTAAATATTTTCTAATATAAATAGGTTTGACATCGTGAAAAATGAGAAGAGAGATGATAGACTTTTATAAATGAGGTAATTGGCACTCTTGAAGTGTTTTAAAAATATTAAATCATACCATCATGTTTTTCAAATAAAAAATTCTCATATTTGTAAATTGTCAATACAATATGAGATGAGCAGAAAATATAATATTAAAATATGTTTCTTTTCATTTTATATGTTTATTTTTACCATTATCTCAGTAGTTTAACAACCAGGTAAATGTATTTTTACCGCAACCATTGTAATTAAATTTTACTATTCTCACTATTTATTTTGTTAAAAAATTATGTCAACCTTATAATAATTTATAAATTATGGGTTTCAAAAACAATATAAATCGATTTTTTTCCATGGATATATTCATAAAAAATAAATTTAAAATTAATCTCAAATATGTGATTAGAAATAGTGTTTTTAATGGGAATACATCCATCACATTACCATGTGGTAATATAAAAATATAATAATAAAATTATTCAAATGAATTAAATTTTATTAATTTATCAAAAAAAGTACCAATTTTATTCTTAATACAATGAATAAAATAATTTATAATTATACATAACTTAAATGAAAACTATTTTCATTTAAAATTTTAGATTTTTCACTATCAATAAAAAATTAATATTTTTTGAATAAAAAAAATTACCCTGTAATATTTTTGATATTATTATTTGAAAATTAAAAATTATTTTCTAACATTTTTTATAAATTTTTAAAAATTAATTTAAATTATTTGGGAAATTCAAGATGAAACATGCTGTAAAAAATATTGGTTTTCAGAAAACATGCATTTTTTCTTAAAATGAATCTTATTTTTATTTATAAATAAGGTATAAAAAATTTATATGCAGATGTTATATAATTTTGTTATTATAATTAATACCCTTTAATTTAATGGAAATTTTAAAATGAAAATGTTTAAATGATATGTTTATTGAGTATCATGTGTCTTTTAAAACTCATCTTCCATGCATCACAAGTTATCAATGAAATTATTCTTCTCTAAACGAAATATATTATATATTATTGCAGTGTTGAAAATTTTCAGAGACATCGCATTAATTATAAATAATGTTAATATGATCAACTATGTCCCATGGATTCCCAATTTGTTGGTGAATGAATGAAGATTTAGTTTGACAAAAAGGGACACTTTAAAAGTGGATTGAAATTAATAAAAATAAATATTAAATAGGTACTCCAATGGTATTATAGATTTTGTGATACCTGTAAATGATCATGGAAACATTAAAAAAGTATTTTGGAAAACATCAATAATATTTTTTGGATATGCTTTCACATGTATATATATATAATGTAAAACTAATGCTAAATGTAATAACACTTACAGATTTATTTTAATTGGGATATTGAAGAAGAATATATGCTCTAAATCCCTTTTTATGATATTTATAATGGTGATATCAAAAAATATGACTATGATGTTTTGTTAAGTCATGTAATGTGCATTAAATAAGATTATATAAAACCAAATAATTCAATAATAAGAAATAGAATATGTTATATCTTAATGCTATGTATGGATGAATTATAATATTTGATTTACACTTCTTAAGGAATACAATTATGACATTATGTCACTTATTTTCATTGAGAAAATACTATTATTCACTTGGAATGTTTCAAAAACTTATAAGAAATCATACTGTTAATAGTTAATTGTTATATCGATCTACCATGATGGTTAACATTTAATAATGAACTTTATGAAATGAAATGTGTGGAAATTATTAGGAATGGGTTAACCATAGTATTTAATCGTGATTATTAATTAATGAGTAAATGGGAAAAATATTTGAAAAATTATTTTAGGCTATATAAATCCCACTTCCATATAATGGTAGTGGTGGTAAAAATTCTCAAGGAAAATTAAGACTCTTAAAAAACAAATATATTTTTCTTATAATTTCATTATACAAGATGAACTAGAATAATGTTTTTTTTTGGTATCAATCTGTCACCTAAAAGGTGTGATCTATATTATCCCATGAATACACCATAGTGGGAGGATTCTGAATATTATTTCATGGTTTTCTTATTCATACCCATACAAAGGTGAATGTATAATGAATGAATTATAGTCTTTATGTTTGGTAGTAGGTACATAAATATATTTTTCACAATTTGTATCATACATATTTCATTTATCAATGAATTGTGATCTTGGATACTATTTATTTAATTTAATTAATTGTATATTATTAATGTTAATAGTCCTCATATAATAATATCATACTTATCCACAGATGAGGTAATGGTTCTTAATTTTACGGTTTCCTTATTTCATAATTGAACCATCTATTAATTTGATACTTTAATACTTCATTTTGATATTTTAATCATTCTTAGATCTAAATAACTAGATTACACTTCAAATATTATGATGATAGACTTAATGAATTGTGAAATTTAAGTGTCTCAATTCAATTCCTCTGAGATATTACTTTCAAAGATTATGATATTTAAACCTTCATCACGTGAAAATTTGTAAACCAACTTTATCATACATAATACTTATGAAAATATCCTTCTTTCGTTTAATTTTGTAATTTCATCCACTATAAAATATTCAAACTCCAGTAATTTGAATTTAAATTAATGAAATTTCTACATAATTTCCCTTCATATCATTTTACGTCTTAATCTATGTTTTATTCTCTAATTCCTTTATCGGCCAGTGAAATTTTTTTTAACCAATAGATCCATTGAATCACTCTCATCTGATTGTTTTAATGATTAAAAAGAGTATTAATAATTTTTGAGGATAATATAATACATTGAGATATCATTTTCTAGACCACAAATAGCACATGTATTTTTAATCTTAATGTTATATTATTGGATATTTACAAACCTATTGCAAAAAAAAATATCCATTAAAAACATTATCAATATTAGAATATCTTTTTTATTGTTCATTATTATCTGTATCATTGATATTATATTTTATTTTATGGAACACATATATTATGTATTCCCTAATTTTCCCCGATAATAAGAATAGATTTATTTTGTGTTATGTTGTGTCATTATACACCACCTCTATCATTATACGATAATTGTGGTTCATGAATTTTTTTCATGTCTGGTTAATTATGATTTTATACCAAAAACCACTAATTTTTAAAAAACATATGTTACCTTAAAATTTCAAACTTTTCAGTTGAGTCCTTAAATTCATCTTTAATTACTTCAACATCCAATACACTCTATCTTCAAAATGTTTGGTTGAGTGTTTGATGTTTTTCAATATAATCATGATTTTATTGCATTTTCAAAAATATTATTTCAT
Organism: Viscum album; assembly: GCA_963277665.1. Classification (NCBI taxonomy): domain Eukaryota; kingdom Viridiplantae; phylum Streptophyta; class Magnoliopsida; order Santalales; family Viscaceae; genus Viscum; species Viscum album. The sequence goes on along the minus strand of OY728136.1, from coordinate 1,222,253,657 downwards.
ATAAATTGATTTAATGGACATAGTACATCAATGAATTTTTTAAACCAAGGATAATATAGGAATTTTTTTATTTTGATCTTAATATATATTTCATTATATAATATTTCATTTTTGTTAGAATTGAGTCATTTATGTATTTCTTTTGAATCGTATTTTTATAAGTCCTCCTACCATATAATATGTTATAATCATGTACCACTCCTTTATAATTTTTCATTATATACACCCAAACAATAAATATTTTAATATTATCATATATTTTAACCAAGGGATTTATTATTCTCTCAACATCATCATTTTCAACGTCAATATACTTCAAATATGGTTTGGTTATAATTACAAAAAAGAATTCCTTATTTATTTATTTATACTCAAAAATATGATTCACTTAAATTTATTCTATGTTATCATATTATTTAAAAAATATATATATATCCTTTCTTAATAATATCAATAATGAAACACTATTTTAAATAAGTTACATATATTATTTATTTAATGTTTATTAATGTTCATCATTATATCAAAATTCAAATGGACATATTATTGTAACTTGAATAATTTAATGACAACATAAGCTAGTAAGTGGTTTGATGACTTGGAATTTTTTGTTTTTTTACATTTATAATTGAGAAATGTAATGAAGTCACATCATCAACATCAATATATTTAGGTTTATAAATTAATGTGGGTGACTTTATTTCCATGAATTACACTTCTTGAGAATTATGACTCCCTATGCAATCATTATCATTATTCCTCATCTGATTAATAATAAGGTTACTTTGAAAAATACCAATTTTTATCATGTGTGGTACATTATATTCGAGTAATGAGACTTACATTTTGAAAGATAATGGTAATCTTCTCATAATCCTCTTTATAATTTTTACTATTATCTAATTTTTCTTCCAGACATCAAATGTAATGTATAGTAATTTTCATTTGATCAATGGACACATTAATGAATTATTTTTACTTGAATTGTTAAATTATTGTACTAATTTATTAAATATATAAATTTATATTCAACCACACTAGACAAGTATTTATAGTTGTTCTGAATTTTTTCACATATAGACTATGTGTATTTACACAAAACCAAATTGGTATAGATTACAATAGACAATGGTCCTGATAATTATTTGACACCTTTTACATTGATAAAAATATCCTTGTACTCATTATTAGATGATGATCCACCCATTTTTTGACTTAGATATCTTGTCTGGATTTTATGATGATAAATATTATAAATTATGAAAAATAATGATGAATATTATTCTATTATAATAGTTAGTTTTTATCAATTATGATGAGAATTACATCCATCTTAATGACCAATACCATTTATTTAATGAAAAAAATCAACTCAGAACATTTTTCTTTGATAAATTGAGTTGTCCTTGAGAAAGTAAAATATTCAATTAGGGAACATCATGGTATATCGATTTCTTCAAATTTCCCCTACCAAGAATTTATTTTAAGAACACTTCTATATAGAACAACAAATATGAAATGGTAATGTAATTAAAGGGGAACATTATAATATTTATCATCTTATAAAGAAACTAGGTATATACGAGTAGAATATAGAAAATATTTTCCAATGAACCAAAATAACAATGTATATAAAATATTTCGTAAATTTTGGTGTTGACACATTTACACTTTAATTTTCCATACATAATAAATTTATGAACTCACAGTTCTCGACCACTAAAAATAACATTACTACTCGAAGTGAACTAACAAGATATTTGAATTAAAAATAATCTTACACTATCAATCATGTAATAATCAGATTCAGTTTCATTAATATGATTTTATTATTGAACCTATAGTGTGACATCCTACATTATCTCCATTATTTTGTTCACAGTTTTCTAAAATTGTATTGAATACTTCTATTCTCTCTAATTTTATACATGACCATACTTCTTATTTTTACAAAATATACCACTAAAATATTTAGAATATCATTTAGGGACTCCAAAAAAAATTACAGAACACGAATTAATTTAGAAAAATCCATGAATTAAACACATTCAAAACATATACAAAGTCTTCCTTTTTATTATTATTCTCCCTCCAAATAGTGAAAATATTTGAATATAAAAAATTTAAAACTCGAATTACTCATATCTTGAGAGTCAACTTATTGAAAATATCCTTATTCCATTATAAAACATTAAACATGAACTCATGCCTTGCAGGAACCAGTATATTGTGTCTTCCTTCATATCAGTACGATCCTTATTGAAGAACCCATGTGAATTATAGAATAATATTAAAGTTGACTATATTATTTTATCTCTATGTATTGATACGATTAAATTAAATTAATGAATAAATATTATATTATATATATTATAAATTATAGTAATAATATTATAAATAATTTGAATCATGTGATGAATTCCATGAATTTAATATCATAAATGAAATTTTGATTTTCTCTGTAATTTTAGAAGAATTTCATCAGATGCTTGTAGATTTAGTATTGTTTGAAAACACATATGATGATGATTTAGCAGATAAATTTATCTACATATTGATGCATGTGAAATGATAAGATCTACGTGAAAAGGAGTTTCAAAATTGGAAAATTTATCCAGAAACCATTATGGTTTTCATGTTTTCTGGAAAAGATGATTGGGATGAACAATACAACTAGATGATCATTTTCAATATTTTATATGACCTTGAAATATTTGAGTATTACATGGAAATATAGGGATAAATTATGAAAGGAATGAAGTTAAATATAAGGAATTATGATGAAGGGATAAATTCTTTTTAAACAATGTAGGCTTCCATGCTTTTCAAACATAGATTACAAAATGGTGCATTTTATAAAATTAGGGAAAGGAAAGATGATCACCAAAAAATCATAGTTTCAATGGTATCAATAAATAATAAAGGTATCCATAATGGCCAAAATGATTTTAATGAGGTATATTTCCAACATGGTAAGACACTATCACATGATGAATAATGTGGAACAATAGTATGGAACAACTATTCGGGGATATAGGAATGACCAGGGGAGAATGGTTACTCCAATAAATTTTCATGGGGGGATATAAAATCATAGTATATAGTTAATAAAAATTATTATTATAAAAAAAATCAATGGGGTAGACTTTTATATATAAGTACAATTTATATTTTAAAAAACATAGTTCCTGATGGATGATATAATAATATCACATAAGTATTCTTCTATATCGTTCCTTGGGTTTAATATAGGATGTTAGTTCCACAAAACAATATTTCATTTAAAAAGTAAATCACCTGGTAGTCATGAAACCAATTTATAGAGACTAAAAACATACATTTTGAAATATAAATCATGATATTTTGAAAATTAATGAGGCACATTTTGGATACGAAGTGTTGCAATTTTTTAAAATAAAGTTACATGAAGTTAAAAATAAAATAATTTGAGGAACATTACAGAATTATGTAAAAAAATTATTTCCTAATTTAGTTTGTGAATCTGAAATATTAAAATAATTATCACATGCATGCATGTTTTCTATTTCACAGTGATTTTATAGATTTATTTTCTGTTATATGAAGAATATATAAATGTTTATAAGGGGGAATAATTCATTATGAGTAAAGGTAGATTAATAAAGTGTAATGTTTCTTTAAATACACTCAATAACCACATTTTATGAACATAAAAAATTCATATATTACTGATAGAGATACAAAAAAAGATTATTTTTCAGGGGATTAAAAAAAATAAATGGTATATATTATAATAAAATATAATATATAGAAGAAATTAAGTAATCTACACATTGACAATTTTTTATTTTAAAAATTAAATTTATAAATTAGCTATGTGATGTCCACTAAAGCATAAATGATAATTATTCCATAAAACAAAGGATAAAATAATTTATTTTAGAAGTAAAATAAATATAATGTTCATGCATGACGAGTTTAGCTTACTATGAGTTAAATTATGCTTATTCTAGGATGATCTATGATATATAATAATCATAATGATTAATATATTAAAAATAATTTTCTTGGAGAAGAGTGAGACATTTTCAAATTTGATAAGTCTCTATTATAAAAAAAGTAATGCAAGATTAAAAAATATTGTAGTACCTTGTTTGATAAAGATATATTTTAAAAAATTAGGTAAAATCTTATGGAAAAACAATTATGATGTTTATTTCATTAGAGATGACCCATTTATTTTTAATCCTATTAGCATAGAAATTATAATTCTTTAGTATATGTGTCATAAAGAATATCTTGGTTAATAGAGTATACTTACATTGGATCCATTTAGAAGTAAAACTCCATGAGATGTAAATAGTTTAATTTTTAATATATTTCACAATGGTATTATAGTTAAATTATATTTATAATTTGACCAAACAAAATATTTATTTAAATTTAACCACATTGATAATACGCATAACTATGGTATCAATAAATGTGAAATATCCACAAGGACCATATATTCATCCACAAACTACATCAGTGTGATTTATAAATATTGACCTGAAGCCATAAGGATTTTTACTTCTACTCAAATCATTCATTGTTTTTCAAAGAATAAGACCTCAGATTTTGAGTTTTTTATTAATTCATGAGTACTAGAATGGGTTTTGAATTACGTTTGATATCAAGTAGTTTAATGAAATAAAAATAATTAATGGATATGCTATAGTGGACCTTTTAATGTAGTTTCACATTTTTAGTTTCCCTCATCTTTTGTAAAATTTCATATTAATGATTAAATATTGTATTTACGAAAATAAAATTATTTATATAGGTCCAAATAACTTTTATATCATTACTATTGACTACTGTAATAATCTTATATAGATGTGGCGAGCAAGAATATTTACACATAACTTGAATTGTTCATATTTTCCATGTATTCAAAAAACATATACATTAAATATCTCATAGATGGTTTTCCATTGATCCTTTAATATAGAACCACAAAGAATGACCTGATTGATATCATCCCATTGTTGGTTTACAAAAATTAATGGGGAGAATAATGAAATATTAGTAGATTGTAGGGATGAGGCCATCGTGAGTTTTGAGTATTCATTCAACCAAGTGAAGTTGAATATGTAATGGTAAGTACAAAATTTTTAAATATTTAAAGCCTAGTTAATGTATAATATGTGAGACATCAAGATTATGTGAAAAGGTGTTAATTATTCTATTTTATGTTAAATCCAAGATGAGAATGTCATATACCTTAATGATTTTGTAGCTATAAACGACACCCTTGATTTCATTATGAATCATATCAATAGAAATTTCTAAAAAATGATTAATTGATTCCATTGTGACCAATATTAAAGAATATAATGGAAGAGTACATATAGAGGATGAACAGTAAAATTATCTTAGAAATTATAATGACAATTGGTTATGTTAACCGACCCAGGGTAGTGTGATAAAATATTAGGATAGTGGCCTTTTGGTAATTCCAAATAATATAATTTTTTTAATTAATATTCTTATCATTAGGAATTCTCATAAACATGTATAATAGAAAAAATATTTATTCTAATTTATCCTTCATAAGACTCAACATTATTTTTACTTATATGGATTGACTAAAATTGAAACATTTTTTAATTCCATGTATCGTTGATCGATGTGTTGACAATAATACTTCCACGAGACTATAATGATGTTTCCTTTAATGTTTATCCCATTCCAAATAAAATTATATATTTATGTTCTAATTCTCTTGATGATCAAAGCTATGAAGATGTAATCTATAAATGAATAAATAAACTCAGAGTTAATAAAAGCATTCAGAAAGGAAATTATATCTACCATAGATAAATTCTTTCATTTATAGTATTCTAACTAAATTTAAAATTTTCTATTTATAGAAGGAAAATAATTGAATGTGGATACCCAAAAAAAGGTAACTCCATGAAAAATGAAGGAAAAACAATTCCATAATTCCATAATCATAATTTATATTCCCTTTTCGTGATGTTGAGATATTTTTCTAATGTAATGGAAATATTTTATCAATTTATTCTCATATCTATAGATATTTTCATATTGAAGAAGGGAAATCATGATTTTTCATACATTCATATTTTTTCTTTCAGAGAAGATAATCATATAACCAACAAAAAATATTTTATTAGGAGAAAATACATATTTTTATCCTCTAGTGGATTTGATCTAGTAATTTGTTACCATGTTGAGAATATGTTTTCAGTGATCATGATGAATAATATAGAATAAATTGATGAATGATGATTAGGTTTTATAACACCTCTAGAACATGTGATTTATCCCTTAGGGGATCCACTGATAATAAGTAATATATCCTATAACAATCTTTTTAAAATTGTGTTAATATTTAAAATAAAAAATGTGTACTTGAACATTAATCCATGTCCTCATTTCACTGTGTTTTAATATTTTCGATATCATGTTTCAATTTAACGCTACCTCCTGTAGTAGTTTTTATAATTAATTTAACACACTTGGAATCACAAATAAGGTATAATAATATTTTTTATTCAGTAATAAAAAAATTAATGGAGAAGAAACTATTTTACATAATAGAGGAAATTTAATTAATATGATTTTTTCCCAATAATATTTTAAATAATTTTGAGTAGAAACCCATTGATTAATATTATAAAATCATTTAAAATCATCACATTAGGAATGATAGATTAGAATTTATTATTGATTCCCTAAAAGAGTTGACCCAGATTGAAAATGGAATTGAGTAATCTAGAGAAATCTTGTTCAAAAACCTCCAAAATGTTGTGGGATGTAATGTTTTTGAATCCATCTGAGCTTGGGGAGTTTATTGTATGATCCCCAAATCTAGATAATTTTATCACTGATCTAATAGAAATAATAGTGACCCAACCATTATACAACTATTTTTGAATAATGTGAATACACATATATATCAAAATAAGTTTACTAATGGATTCATTGAATATATTCATTTGAAAGAAGAAAAAATTATTAGGTGAATATATCCAATTTTCAAAAATTCTATCATCATCATTAAAAGTAGTCAATGGCCATGTTAATTTCATTGATAATTCAAGATAAGAAAAAATTTGGACATTTTATATTTATTAATCATTTTATTTTTAAAATAATATCTATTAATACCTTCTATATGCTTTAATTTTTTTTGAGTTTATGGGAAATAAAATTTTCTTTCTTAATGCATACTAAGAAATCACTCGAGAAGTTATAATTTTTAATAAAAGGATGATAAAATTCCTGAAGTTGAATGTTTTTATAAATATAATTATAAAATTTTATACTACATTATTTAATAATAATTTTTATTATTTTGTGATTCATAATGTAATCCCAATTATCATTTTTTAATGAATATATTCCAAATTATAATGAAAAATTCATTGACATTTCGAATACAATATCCTAACATTGTTAAACTTGTACAAAATTTTTTTTATATCTCTTGTAACATGATTCACCATAATTGGATGATGTTCATTATTTATTCATAGAGGTATGGTTCTTGATATAATGTCCCATACACTAAGAAAGGATTTACAAAAAAATTCATGTCTGATTATCTTGGAACCAATTTTACAATGTTCTTTCTTGTATTTGGAAGCTAAAAGCTACACTTCACTAAATATATTACGTTCAATGGATGCCCAAAAATAATTAGTTAATATAGATTCTATAATCATATCAATATATTCATAGATAATTAAAATATTATTTTAATCCCATTCTAGAGTCCATGGATAATTAATAAAACATTTCAATAGTTGATTTCATTTAAATATTATCATACGGTCTTGAAAACCATTTTATTCTTCAATAAAGGATAAAAGTGATTCCATTCCATGAAATTATAGTAGGGAGTAACCATATACTCAATGTAGTTGGAAATTAAGGTCCCATATATACAGTATTTTTAAAAGACCCAAATTCTGTAAATAATAATTGAATATTGAGTCGAGTCATTTACTTGATAACCCATGTTATAAAAATAGGTATCTCTTGAAAAGAATACACTTTTCTATTTAGAAATTCCCAAAATACACATATTTTTCTTCATAATATATCAACTATGAGAGTTGGGTTTGTCAAGCAGTTCCAAGTGCCTAAAGTTTTAGAAGGGGATATTGATTTATATATTTAATTGGGGTTAGATCCCCCATTCTTATTTTATTATGATTTCATTTTTCCTACATGATTTCCTAGTAAGACTATCTTATTGGGATCATATTTTGGAGTGAAATATTTTTTCATATGAAAATAAACTATTGTGGAATAATTGTTTAAATTAACTTCATCATTTTAAATTAGAGTATGCCCAACATTATCAAAAAAATCATTTATAGGAGTTAATTCTATATAGCATCAATCATTTTCTTGTCTATTGGACGTCATCGCCTCATTATTTCTTTTTTCATTAGGATAAATGATGTACATATTTTTAAATACTGTAGTTGAATCACAATTGAACTTCCAAGAATATTTTTGAAAATGGTATTTCTCAATAAGAGATTATATATCTCTTTTAGAAGATGAAATGTTTTGAGATTTTTTATCCCTTTGAATGATACCTTGAAAAATAATGGATATATACAAATTTCATTATTTTTTTAATCATAGGAGTTAAATTAGATAATGTGGGGGTTGTTTTATTATTTTACTATTTAATTAGTCATTGAGGTACTTGATTTCTCTACAATAGTTTAATATTCTGTTATAGGTGTGTACGAATCTCTCTCTTGTGACTTTAACATTTACCACTGCATTTTGGATACATCGACCCATCAATCTAGATTTTATATTTTCATTTACAATGTAGTCATTGGAACCACCGTGTTTTATATTCATGGTTTTGTGGTGTCATCTATCATAATATATTCATATGGATATATTGGCACATTTTAATATCTATTACGAGCCTAATTTTCATGATCATATTTAGTTTAAAAAATAATCAATAATAATCTATTTGTAGTGATTAATTTAATCATCCATATTGGCTTCTTTATTCTCCATGTACTATTCCCCAACATGAATAGACCATGATTTTATAGATGAAACATATATAAATTGAATGGTAGCTTGTATGGATTATGTCCATTTGAAAACAACATTTTTTCACCACAGATCAATATTTAAGATGAAAAATAATTTACATATTTTATTTATATTAACCTATTTCCATGATTTAACACCATAAAATGCCCCCAATTGATTTTTCATCACCCTAAATTTTCATGTTGAGTGACCAAATATTCTAGACACAATATATAAATAACGAGGGTATGCAGACTCTACCTTAACATCAATATTGATATTAATGGTTATGAAGCTCATAATATCGTTCATCTTTGAATCCAAATTTGCATCAACCAGGAACCCTTTGTAATGTTCCATCTCCCAATTTATAGTATTCTAGTAATTTTTAAATTTTTTTTAATTAATGCAGAAATTTCATTGATAATTTTCTTAATCCAATATTCAAATTTCAAACCATTATGCATGAACATACATTGTAATTTCTCATTTCTTCAGGCTAATTGAGTGAAAAAGATATAATAATTAGATAATTTTAAGATTTATGTTTGATTATTATTTTCAATATTTTCATTTTATGTTTTTATTTTCTTTACATCCAAGGATTATGTGGAAGAGACAACTCTATATTAGTATCAACATCTAATTTTTTATTCCCCATCAAAGGAATAATCAGGGATACTGTTTTTGAATGTGGCCAAGATTTATCCCTTTTTTAATATGTGACTCATTATAGGATAGATAATTTGAAAATATCAAGAACTTATTAGAGATTATATGGATATAAAACCAATGATAATCCATCATCCTTTGTTTTTTTACCATAAGCTATTGCATAGGGGAATTTTTTTGAGTGGATTGATTCATGAAGAACATACAAGACGGGTTTAATTTTTTTCAACGAGTTATTTTTTGTGAAACAAACACAATATGTATGGAATACATATGATCATTATTTCAATTAGGAAATTCATAAAAGAAATACCTGAAGTATTTATCCAAATATAGGTTAAACAAATCCATGTGGAAGAAGAAAACCTCAAATATCAAAATAACACATTAGAAAAAATAACTAAATTTAAGAATTTAAAAGTGAATGATTTTACAATTTATTGATTCTAGGCCCATATTATTCGATGTAAAATTTAGTTATTAGAAGGATTACAAATAAAAAATTGGGGGATGTGTCATGAATACATTTCATGTAATAGTTGAAGAGAAGAGATGAGTTTAGTTCTCCTAGTCTCATTTTAATGAAAGAAGAGGATTAATTTTTCATAGAGAATATTATTAATTTAAAAAAAACAATAATTATATATATAAATATTAATTTATTTTTAGTTTATGGGAAATTTAATGTTTAATTGAGTTCACCTGAACTATAATTGAGATCAATGTACACAATGGTATAAAATGTTAATGCACCGAAATTTGTTGGGTAAGGGTTTTTTATGAGATTATATGGTCCAGAAGATGAAATGATCATGTAATGAATTATATCTATATTAATTAATATTAATATAAATTTTTTTTTATTATTAGTGAATAAAAATATTATGGCACTATAAAATATATTTTCTGGTAGTTATATTGGTAATTTCTATGAAATATAATTTATGGAAATTGATTAAAAGAAAGGCCAAATGTTATAATTTTTTATTAGACCCATTTTTTGTAGATTTGAAGTATAACCAGGATAATTATAATGTCTTGACATTATAACATTACATAATAATGAATTAAATCGATAATTTATGACAAACCTTCTTTTATTAAAAACATAAACATGATTTATTAATAAAACATCACTTGATACAACAATGAAGATCGATAGGTTTAGTAACTATGGGGCTTAGTATCATTACATAAAAACATGAAACATGAAATACAATATATTTATTGAAAACATACTTTACATGATCATTACATTCCCTCATACTTTGCATTGCATGGGATAACCTGAGGACATGCATAAGAAATGGGTGAGCTATAAAGCCCAGTAACGGAATACACATGGAATAACAAGATGAGTACAATAAATGTTAGACATTATGAATGTCAATATAGCATAATAGAAACATGAACATAAAGGAATAATAAAGCATGATAATCATAACATGGAAACGTGGCAACAACCCTTAACATGGAATTAGCATGAGCCAAGGCCCATTGCACATGGACCATGAGTAAATCCTCATTGCACATGAACCACGAGTAAACCCTCATTGAACTTGAATTATAATGAGTAAACACTCATTGAACATGATTTATCATGGTACTATACTTTACCCAATGCATTGGAGCGCTAGAAGGGCGCACCCATCTTAAACATTTCATTTCATGTATAATTGTGCCACATGGATCCTAAAACATGGATTAATAAAACATAATAATTTATTCCATGATAAAAGAATGTGAAATTAATACATGAAACTTTATAATCAATAGGTAAATGTTCATAAATTTGAATACCCTTGATGGAAAAATGGGCATGGTATTCACTACACAATGACATTGGCTTAGAAAATAGGTGCGATTTCGGCTGCGTAATGGAATGACATAAGAATTCATAAAAATGGTTGACGAGAGAGAAATGGTTTACTCATAATATTTAAATGTAATGGATAGTAATTAGGACATATAGATACATTTACCAACAACTTTAATGGAATTTAGATTCACGATACAAAATTATTGATTGAATGTAAAAGAGGAGAGAGAAGTTTCTTTCAGAATTTCATCATAGTAATGGGTGTACATGGGAGGCATTTAATGAGATCAAATGGGTATCCCATCATTAAAACATAAATAGGGATGTATGAGGGAGGTTCTAAGACATACCCTAACATTCATAATTGAAATTAAAAGGTCAAAACAACTTAAAGAAAATTAGAAAAAATGGGAAAAGAAGAAAAAACCCTTACATGGAAGTGTGCATCCAAATGCTAGAGAGAGGTTTGTGAGAGGCTTCTTGGGAGAATTGGGAACCTTGGGAGGATTATAGATAGAGTAGGGATGATGTTGGACGAATAAAAAAGGCATTGAGTGAGGAGGAAGAGGGAGCCTGGGTGGGTTTATATAGGAAAGGTGAGAAAATTCTTTATTATTTCGGTTTGGGTCCTCTTACATTAAATTAATCTAAACCACAAACAATTACATGGTTTTTTCCCTTGTTTTTTGACAAAGGGAAGAGGAAGAAAATATTTGATAAGGCCAAAGTCCGAACTTCTTAAAATAACATGGTTTCTTATGTGGAGCTGAGTCATACTCCAATGGAAATTAATTTAAAAAGACAATGTGTTTAATAAGTCTTGAGGGGTCCATTAATGCTTTTAAAAATAAGTAAAACAAAACCAAAATCACATTATTTTAATGTTAAAACATATATTGGACGAACTTATAGATTTTAGTATTTTATTACAATACTATTGGGTCATTATGATGTCATAAAACACAATATATATTTACACGGTGTTTAATTTTTACCTAAAAATTTGACTAGCTCAGAAAATTATGGAAAATTCACCATTGGATAATTTCGACATCCTGATTCCATAAATAAAATTTATTTTATCTAAATAATTTTTTAAATATGTTAATTTTCACATTTAAAATAAAAACCAACATTTTTAAAAAATTCACGGGTTTTGATAGAAATGGATTTCAAACCTTAATAAAAATTATAATTGCATTCATAAAATTATAATATCATTTATATTTAATAAAAATTAATTTAATAATAATAATAATATTTTATTAAAATATTATTTAATTCAAAAATCCCTTAATTTAATACAATAGTATTCTTAATTAAATAATAACTAAAAACATTATTTTTACTTTAAAAACTATTTACAATGTATCAATAATGACAAGAAAGTATATTCATTATTATATAACAAAATAATGTACAGGAACATAGTACTTATTTATTTGTTACATAACACCTTAAAATAGCCGCATAAGACATAAGGGTAACGTGAGCGATGGTGACTGACTCTTGGGGTGGGTCGGATAACATCACACACGTGGTAATTTCTATCAACTTCCACTTCTCCCTTAGACGGTCTCATTCAAGCATGAAATGATAAAGATCAGCTTGGGCTTGGTCATGAGTAAACCCCAACGATGCCACCTCTTTTTCGAGCTATGACATATGGGCTTCGTATGGGGAAATTCTACTTAATGAGTCCATCACATCCTTTGTCTGAGTAAATTTGGATTTGTTAAATCCCTATATTTATACTAATCATGTGATCACTATTCAATGGATATATTATCAATGGTTAAAATTCAAAATATAAAACCAAAGAAGTTGACATTTTATATAAATATAAATAGAAATTTAATTAGATCAAGAAAGATTTCCATTAATGAAACTTTGGGTCATTGCAATATTCCCCCATTAAGATATTTCACCCTCAAAATTTTCCTTTTACAACACTAAAATAGATGTGGGTAACTCAGCTTCATCATTTTCTCTGATTCCCAAGTTGCTTCTTCAAACATGTGCTTTCTCCACAAAACCTTGACAAGGGGAATTGTCTTATTTCGTAGAACTTTTTCTCTACAATCTAAGATCTTCACTGGTTGTTCATCATAAGAATCATCATCTTCAAATTTTACCACCTTAGAAGAGATTACATGTGAATGGTCAGGTATGTACTTCCTTAAGAGGGAAACATGAAAGACATCATGTACTTTGGCCATAGTAGGTGGAAGTTCTAGTCGATAGGCCACAATCCCGACACGATCAAGAATCTCAAAGGGGATGATGTACCTTGGACTTAACTTCCCTCTCTTTCAAAACTTCATGAACTTCTTCCATGGAGATATACATAGAAAAACTATGTCTCAAACATTAAACTGAAGGTCTCATCGATGATTATATGCATAACTCTTTTGTCGACTCTGGGCTGGCTTGATATGCTGCTGAATGATTTTCACCTTCTCCACCATTTCCTCAACCATTTCTGGTCCAAGCACCTTACGTTCAATGACCCCATCCCAACATACCAGTGTTCTGCACCTTTTCCTAAGCAGGGCTTCTTATAAAGGCAATTGGATGCTCAATTGGAAATTTTTATTATAAGTGAACTCAACCAGAGGATGATGTTGATCTCATCCTCCTTTAAAGTCCATTGAGAATGCTCACAACATTTCCTCAAGTGTTTGGATATTCCACTCGGTTTGGCCATCAGTTTGAGGATGATAGGCCGTACTAAAGTTTAGTTTAGTATTCTTAACATTGTGAAGACTCTTCCAAAACATAAAGGTGAATCTTGGATATCGGTCAGTCACAATAGATAGTGGTACTCCATGAAACCTTACCAATTCCCTAATATATATTCGTGCCAGTTGATCAAATATGAAATCCTCCCAAATATCAATGAACTGTGTAGTCTTTTTAAGACGATCCACAAAAACCCAGATTGCATTTTTGCCTTTGGATCTCCTCGGATGTCTGATGACAAAGTCCATGGTGATGTTCTCCCATTTCTATTCTGTTATGGGAAATGGTTGCATCATCCGCCTAGACTTCTGTCTCTCTGCCTTCACTTGCTGGAACACTAGGCACATTGATGTATATTAAGTGATCTACATCTTCATATTATCCCACCAAATGTTTTCTCAGAGATCTCGATACATCTTTGTTCTCCCTAGGTTGAATAGAGAAATTTGAACTATGTGCATCATCCAAAAGTTCATTCTTCTGCTCCAGACTTGATGGAACACCTAGCCTTTTCCCAAATCACCCAATTCATTCTTTAATAACCTTAAACTTCAAGGATTTCACTTTTTTCGATAGCTTCCCCTTTTTCTATAATTCCCACATCATCCTTTTGAGCATCCTTTAACCATTCCAAAAGAGACAGTTGAGAAATCATTTGTGAAAGGATTGATAATGTTCCCTTCTCTATGATCCCGTTGTCTATCTTGATCAAGTATAAAATGATTGGATCCTTCTCAATTCTCATCATTGATAGAATCACAGGATCCTTTCTAGTTAGGGCATCTGCCACCCTGTTCGCTTTCTCAGGGTGGTAATGGATTGAACAGTCATAATCCTTGATGAGCTCTATCCATATTTCTGGGTGCATATTCAGCTCTTTCTGTGTGAATATATATTTAAGACACTTGTGGTCAGTATATATCTCACATTTCTCTCCATAGATATAATGCCGCCAGATTTTCAAAGAAAAGATCACCACTGCCAACTCCAGATCATTCCTTGTATAGTTTTTCTCATGGATTTTCAATTGCCTTGGGATATAGGATATAACATTATCATTCTACATCAGTGCACAACCTAATCCCTTTTTTATGCATCACAAAAAACAACAAAAATTTCACCACTTCTGGGTAAAGTGAACATGGCCCCAGTGATAAGACTCTTCTTCAACTCCTTGATGCTTACTTCACAGTCATCACTCTAAGAAAACACTACTCCCTTTCGAGTTAGATTGGTAAGATGGTTGGACAATTGTGAGAAATTTCTCACAAATCATCGATAATATCCATCTAACCGCAAGAAGCTATGGATATCTGTTACCGATGTTGGCCTCAGCCATCCCTCAATTGCATATGTTTTGGAGGGATACACAGATATCCCATTTCTTGTGATGATATGGCCCACGAATGAGACTTCCTTCAACCAGAACTCACAGTTGATGCACTTTTCATAGAGCTTCTCCTTGTGCAAAGTCTCTAGTATAGTTCTTAAATACTCATCATGATCCTCCTTGGTTTTAGAGTGTATTAGAATATCATCTATAAAGACTACCAAAAATTTGTCTTGGTAATCTCTAAAGAATATATTTATTAAGTCCATGAACATTTCTGGAGCATTAGTGATTGCAAAAGGCATTACATTGAATTCATAGTGCTCGTATCTTGTGTGAAAAGCAGTCTTGGGGATATATTCCTTCTTCACCCTTACTTGATAATATTCTGATCGCAAGTCCACCTTGTAGAAGTATTGCACTTTACACAGCTAATCGAACAACTCATCAAATTTTGGAGAGGATACTTATTCTTTATCATGATTTTGTTAAGATCATGATAGTCGATGAAACCCCGCATTACCCCATCCTTCTTCTTGATGAAGAGGACCGGTTCACCCTATGGTGAAGCACATGGGTGTCTGAACCCTTTATCCAGATTCTCCTGTAGTTGTTTCTTCATCTCCTCATGCTCTACAACAGCCATTCTATATATAGTCCTGGATATTAGTAATGCCCCGGGTATATGTTCAATTGAGAATTCAACATCTCTTATAGGAGGAAGACCGGGTAGTTCTTCGGGAAACACTTTAGTGAATTCCCTCAAAATAGGCATTTCTTCAAGGAGGTTTTCTTCCTTGGACTCAATCATCTGAGATAGATATGTGTCCTCGTAGGGAATTAATATCCATGCTTGAGATGATGGAGCTAAAGAAGATTCATCTTCCTCCTTACACTTGTCATGAATTGGGGGTCGATTCTCCATATAGAGAGTGATTTCCCTCTCCTGGCAATTTATGCTGGCTCTATCTAAGGAAAGCCAATCCATGCCAAGAATTGCATCAAATTACATGATAGGAAGTATGACAAGGTTATTCGGGAAATTCAATCTACATATTATAAAGGGGAGGACTTATATTCAATGGATGCAATGATTTCCCCATTTTCCATACTCACCAACATCTTCACTTCCATGATTTGTGGTGGTGCTGGGATTAGTCTACTAAACTTTTGAGATATAAAATAATGTATAGAACCTGAATAAAAAATTATGTTCTATATTCTTGAATTAATAACTAGCGTACCTCTCACCACATAATTTTCGAGGTTCACTTCGGTAGAAGTTATGGAAAAAGATCTTCCTTGCTTCCTAGGAGGCTGTTGGTTGCCTCAGAAAACCATTGGATTAGGGCACTAATTTGCAAAATTTCCCGGTTCTTTGAATTTGTAGGATTAAACAATGTGTTGATGTTCAAATGGAGCTTTATTCTCATCTTTCATAGTCGTGGGTCTTTCTTTTCGATAGTTAATAGCCTGGCGCCCTTATCTTCCACACCTAAAGAATTTCCTCATCCCCTTAAGGCAATTTCCAGGGTGCTTCTTTTCGTACATTTGGAAAGTGGGGTGCTGGATCTTCTTAGCACCATTGGATTTATCCATCAGACAACCATCATTGAATTCCAACATACACATCTTATCCCCATGATACCCATATTATTATTTGATCCCTATTTTTACCTTGAGGGCACATCAGACAATTTTCTCATAGCTCTCGAAGTCACGGATTTCTAATTCTTTCCGTAGGCTAGGCTTCAATCCACTAAAGAAGCGGTCAACTTTGAATTCTTGGGTAACAAAAAATCCAAAAGTGTATCATGTAGGCCTTTTAAATTATGCCTCATACACTCCAATGAATTATTTTCCTTTTTTCATGAGGGAATGGAAGTCCCTTTCCATCTTAATCTGGAGGGTGCACGAAAAATATTTTTTGAAAAACATCTTCCGTAAATCCTTCCATTCCAACGCCTTGATTTTCTTCTCAGGCTTTGTATTTTTGATCAACGTAAACCATTGATCAGATTCACCCTCTATACAATAAGATGCCATGAGGACCTTCTCTTGTTCAGAACATTGAAGGATGGGGAAGATCTTTTCAATGGAGTTGATACTTTGTTCAGCGATCGTGGGATCAGATGATCAACTAAAAGTAGGGGCCTTTGTCTAATGAATCTGTCGATAGCGACTTGTTCTTTCATGGGGGGGGGGGGTTGAACTTTATTCTTGAACACTGTTTCTATTCAAAACATGAGTTGTCTGAGAGAGAATAATGACAATGTTCGCGATTCCCACTCCCATAGGATTGGGCATCTCATTAGTACATTCATCACACTGATCTTGACATCGGTTGTTAGGATGAGTCCTCCTATTACCAGCCATTGGCAGCAATAAAAGGAAAATTAGGGGTAACACATAAAGGGTAATCCAAATAAAATTGTTGATGACTTATAAAAAACATTTATTTCCATTAATAATGAATCTATAGGCTTTAATCCATGCTTTTCATGATGTACTTTCAAACATACATTCATAGGGGCATTTTATAATTCCCTTAATAAGGTTTCATACTAAGATTATGAATATATCAAAATATATCCTGCGGGAGTGTCGTAACCAAGAGTGCAGCAAGGTCCGTTTTCGTGCACTAGTTCCCTTTCGAGTCTAGATCAAAGCGGTGTTTTCGAGTTTTACCCCTAGAAGACATATGTGCCAGAGCCGCCTCTACCTGCTCGTATCCAGACATGGATGTATTTTCTTGATAAACCAAATAATCAATATTCACCCAAACTTAAGGAAGTTTTTATTGTACTTATTCGTTTCTCTAAGGATTTACTAGGGTTTTCTAATCCTTTTCCCAAAAATAAATAAACATATCCTCTGATACCAACTATGAAAACCCTGCTTTTATTACAAACATAAACATGATTTATTACAAAAAACATCACATGATACAACAAAGAAGCTCGAGAGGTTTAGTGTATTTGGGGATTAGGATCATTACATAAAAACTTGAAACATTAAATACAACATCTTTATTGAATACTTCCTTTACATGACCACTATATTCCCTCATACTTAGAATTGCATGGGATAACCTGAGGACATGCATAAGAAAAGGGTGAGGTATAAAGACCAGTAAGGGAATACACATGGAATAACATGAGGAGTAAAATATATGTTAGAAATTAGGCATATCAATAGAGCACAGGATAAACATTATCAAAAAGGCATGATAAAGCATGATAATTATAACATGGAAATGTGGCAACAACACTTAACATGGAATTAGCATGAGCCAAGGCCCATTACACATGGAGCATGTGTAAATCCTTATTGCACATGAAGAATGAGTAAACCCTCATTTCACATGAATTATCATGATTTAACACTCATTTCACATGATGTATCATGATACTATACATTACCCCATACATTGTAGCGCTATAAGGGCGCACCCTCCTTAATCATTTCATTTTATGCATAAGTGTGCCACATAGATCATAAAACAATGATTCATAAAACATAATAATTTATTCCAAGATAAAGGAATGTGGAATTCATACATGAAAATTTATAATCAATATGTATATTTTCATAAAGGTGAATACCCTTGATGGGGAAACGAGAATGGTATTCACTACACAATGACATTAGCTTAGAAAATCGGTGCGCTATCGACAGCGTAACGACGTGACATAAGAATTCATAAAAATGGTTGATGAGAGAGGAAGAGGTTTCTCATCATATTTACATGTAATATTCAGTAATTATGTCATATATATAAATTTCTCAACAATTATAATGGAATTTAGATTCATGATACAAAAGTATAGCTTGAATGTAAAAGAGGAGAGATAAGTTTTTTTTTCAAAATTTCGGCATAGTAATGGGTATACATGGGAGGAATTAAATGAGAGAGAAAGGGTCTCACATCATTAAAACATAAAGAGGGATGTATTATGGATTTGAAAAAATATACGCCAGCATTCATAATTGAAATTAAAAGGGCAAAACAACTTAAAGAAAATTGGACAAAAAATGAGAAAGGAAGAAAAAAAATTTACTTGGAAGTGTGCTTCCAAAGGCTAGAGAGAGGCTTTTGAGAGGATTATTGGGAGCTTGGGGCACCATGGGAGGATTCTAGGGAGATTAGGGCCATGGTTGGACGAAATCCAAAGGCATTGAGTGTGGAGGAAGTGCGATCATGGGTGGGTTTATATAAGAAAGGTTAGGGAATTCTTTATTATTTTGGTTTGGGTCCCCTTAAATTAAATTAATCCAAACCAAAAACCATCCCAAGGTTTTTTATCATGGTATTTGGGAAAGGTAAGAGGAAAATAATATTTTATATGGCGTATGTCCGAACTTCTTAAAATAATAGGGTTGCTTACTTTGAGGTGAGTCATACTCCCATGGAAATTAATTTAAAAAGACAATGTGTTTAATAAGTCTTGAGGGGTCCATTAATGAATTGAAAAGTAAGTAAAAAAACCCAAAATCACATTATTTTAATCGTAAAACATATATTGGACAAAAATAAAGATTATAGTATTTTATTACATCACTATTGGGTCATTATGATGTCATAAAACACATTATATATTTAAATAGTATTTACTTTTTACCCAAAAAATTGGCTGTCTCAGAAAATTATGAAAAATCCACCATTGGATAATTTCGACATCCTGATTCCAAAAATAACATTTATTTTATCTAAATAATTATCTAAATATGATAGTTCTTACTTTTAATATAAAAACCGATATTTATCGAAAATTCACGGGTTTTGATAGAAATGTATTTCAAACCTTAATAAAAATTACAATTTCATTCATAAAATTATAAGATAATTTAAATTTAATGAAAATTAATTTAATAATAATAATGATATTTTATTAAAATATTATTTGATTCAAAAATCCCTTTGTTTTAAAAAATATATGTATTAATTAAATAATAACTAAAAAATTTAATTTTACATTAAAAACTATTTACAATGTATCAATAATGATAAGAAATTATATTCATTATTAAATACAAAAATAATGTACATGAACATAGTTGTTATTTATTTGTTACATAACCCCTTAAAAACTGCATAAGACCTAAGGGTATGTTGTGCGATGGTGACAGACTCTTGGGGTGGCTCAGATAACATCGCTCGAGTGGTAATTTCTATCAACTTCCACTTCTCCCATATACGGTCATGTTGGAGCATTACATGATCAATCTCAGCTTAGAAATCATCAAGAGAGAATCCCAAGGATTCCACCTATTTTTAGAGCTCTGAAAAATGGGCTTCGTATGGGGCAATTCTACTAGATGGGGTCATCACTTCCTTTGTCTAAGTAAATTTGGATTTGTTAAAGCACTATATTTATACCAATCATCTGATCACTGTTCAATGACTATATTAGCAACGATCAAAATTCTTAACATAAAACCAAATAATTTGACATTTTATATTAACATTAAGAGACATTTAATTTGATCAAGAGGGATTTCCATTAATGAAACTTTGCGTTGTTATATAATTCACATTGAGGATCTTTTCAGGTTTAGAGTTTTAGAGAATTAGGCCATAACTATTACATAACACTTGAATATTACAAGTAGACACTACTACTCAGTATCCATTATTTTCATAAAATATAAACTCTTAAAAATACACATGTCTAGTTCCATGGTTTAGACAACATGACTTTTCCTTTATCCCATCCTTGATCCTATTCATCTTTAAGTAATGTGGAAAACATTTCAAAAATTTGGGATAAGCCTAAAATGATCGGTAAGGGTTATAAAATAAGTATGGAAAACATTATCCCAACAATAAATATAAATCCATGAAACCATACTTTTAAATCATAACATGCCTTATGAAATCATACGATTTACGAATAACATACACAAATCATAAATCATAAAGGTTAATTATGGAATACATATCAAACATACATTGTAGCTATCATAACTACATAGGGAGTTACACTTGGAATACCCATCACAGTATATTCTCTAAATCTCTTAGGAGAAACATCACATTTACATTCATTACGTTACTCAATGCATTGGAGAGCTATCTCGGGCTCACCCGGCCTATGTTTATCACAGAACCACCCGTATACGTAATAAATGACCAATAATCATAACATAATCATAACAAATAACACATTTATAAAGTAAAGATAACATTTCCAAATTCCAATATATCAAATCAAGATATTTAAATAACCAATGTTTTATCAAATCATTTTCAAAACCTTTTAAAAAGAGATTTTTGAATCGAAGTGTCACAGAACACTTTAAAGTTTTTATATGAATTATCATTTGAAAACATTAATGTCCATATAAATAAATCCAAAAACCCATTTTTAAAACAATTTACATTAATGATAAATATTTAGAATAATAAATCTTTATAACATTTAAAATGATATTTTAGCTAAAGAGTTTTTTTAACAAAAAGAGAGACACTTGAATACAAATTTTTGAGGAATAACATTGAATCAAAACATTATAATATCATGAGAATAAAGGTATTCATGTTATATTATTTCAATGGATAATATAAACACCACATAATAGTGAATTGGTGCGTAACAATAAATAAGTCTCAATAGAAATCTATATTTAGATTAAATCCCTTATAAAGATAATATCCTTAAATTAGAGATAAATAAATTACATAATTATGTATGAAAAATATAAATACACCCAATATAAGTGGATATTAAGTATAAAACAATCATAGGTAATTCATACATATTCATAGGATGACTTCTTCAAGAAGAATAAGACGAAACCAAAGAATTGAAATTGGGTTATGAAGATCCCTTGTAAAAATTCGACAGCCTAACAGTGTCACTTTATAATTCATAAAATGAGTTGATGAGATAAAAATGGTATCTCATAACTTGTAAATAATGTTTAAATCAATTAGGATATTGGAGAACATATCCCACCATAATAAGATGTAAAATAAAACACATATCAAAAAAAAGTTTTTAAAAAAGTGGAGGGTGGAAGATTCTGTTACCAATTTGGTAACTTATAAAAAATAATCCACATGAAAGAATGATCATTCAATGAATATGTAAATAATCAAAAAGGAAATTAAATTGTATAGTGAGTAAAATAATGGGCAGTACATACAACACACAAAATTAAATAGTGAAAAATATATAATGAATCTCAATGGAATAAAAAGTGAGATGAAAAACCCTTACTTCATTGTATTCAAATTGAATCGTATGACCAAAACTTAATAACGAAAAAATGAATCACATAATACCATGAATATAAATCTAATCATGGTAATATTTATCAATGTCAGTACACATTACACCACATGTAATAAATAAGTGATGTACAATGGAAATATCACAGAACTAAAAGTGAGATAAGAAAATACCTAACAAAAATTCCGCAGCCTAACGACGCCACAAAAAAATTATTAAAATGAATTGATGAGAGTAAGATGGGGTATCTCATCATATAAAAATAAAAATTACATTATGGTTAATATAATATAACATACTCCAACATATGAACAAGAATTATAAAAGAAATGACATAAAATAGAGTACTTGAAAAGAAAGAGAGAGGTCAGATCCCTTGCCTTGTGTTTGACTTGACTCAATTGTTCTTTAATCTGCTGAATAACAAACAAAAGATAATTTATAATTTCTTAATAAAATTTTTCACGTTTATTATTCCTTTTATATCAATAATTACCATGTTATAAATATTATGTAATCATTTATGTTAATATTGTTAGTTTTGTCGATATTTGGTACTTGAATAAAAAATGGACTTCTTATATTTACATGTTGTTCATGTGGTCAAAGGATCTTTATATACACAATTATATACATCATTTAGATGTCATATATATCATATATTTCTAGTATATCCATGTATTAATAACAGTACAAAACATTTAGAGGAACGAAATGAAATGCACCGTTTATGGAGACAGTAAGTCGTACGTACACATGAACACTATTTTCATTTCTATTTATTATTTTAATGAAATTAAAACATATTTATAGATAGGTATATTATAATTCCTATATTATATCATATATAATATCATTAACCCTATCCTTTATACATCCCACACAAGGAATTAACCAGTCACATCACATCGAGGGGGCGGTAGTCCATAATTCCTCAAATGAGATTATCTTATTTACCCACTATAGAAACCATAAAGGATTGATATAAATTGGGTAGTACATAAGAATAATGAAATAATAAACATAATATATATAATATATAAGTATTTTTCCATCATAATGTCCACCACGAGAGGTGGAAATATGTAATTTAACAATCATCATTTCGTGAGGCGTTAGTTTGCCATCCACAGAAACATTATGTTCATCACCCATTAGATGGAGTTGTGTGCAAGTGTAGTTCGAATAATTTTCAAAAAAAAAATCCTAGTATATTGAGGATATTTTTTTTTTACAAAATAAATGAATAAAAAGATATTAGGTGTAGGATAAGTAATCTAATATAAAACAAATTAAGAGAAACTATTACCTTTAATTTGGGTAACTCTCTTTGGTTTGAACCAAAGGACTTCTTGAAGTGCCTTCTGCCTAAGGTAATGCTTCTAAGAAGAGGAGAGTAATGTAGGGAGATTAATTGGGAAGAGTTTGGATGATCAAAATTTCTTGAGATGTGTGAGTAATTGGATATAAATGTTATCCGTTATAAGGGAGAGGAGGGGATCGTTAGGAAGGTGTGAAAACATTATTTTACTATATATTGATATCTGGTTTCTAATCGTCCAAAAATAATAAGGTCGAAGATAAGGTGAATCATATTCGAAATAAAATCATCCAATAATAATTGTACAAGTTTTGGATTCTATTTTAATATTTGTAGTCTTATTTATTTAAAAGATTTATTAATGAGGTAAACACTGCATCATTATTGTGTCATAAATAATTTAATTTATTCGATGAATAAAAATTATAAAAAAATACTATCATGTATGAAATATTTTTTTCTTTCCAATGAATATTTATATACAAAACTATTACTTATATAACAAAATATTAATATTAATTTACTAAATGATTTTTGTTTATGTCATTTTTTCCTTTACATTAAATTAATTAATCTAAAGTATCATTATCAATCTTAAGTAGATTCATGTTGTCCCAAAACTGACCCAAATATGTCCATGGTTGTCCATGACTCAACCAATAATGATAGGACAAGTGGTATGGTAATTTTTAATTATTGTAATATTTTTTATTACCTTTAATTACCCTATTTACATTTAACCGCATTAAATAAAAGTCTAAAGTTACTATTAACCAAATATTATTTTCATCTAAATGATAAAATATTACTTCTTAATAAAAACCATGTATGTAAGATTTATAAAATTAAATTCAAGGAATTTTTATAAATTCATTTAAATGAAAATTTCATTTTTTAACTACCACTAACTGGTTTCACTATTCATCAAAAATTGATGTTTTTCAGAAAAATACCAAAAATTCAGCCTAATATATATTTGATATTCCGAATTCAAATATGATGTCTATTTTCCAAATTAAAAACATTTATGTGGAAATAATTAATTTTAAAATTAATTCCCATTATCAAAACAAATATCATGTTTTTACGAAACAATAAATATCAAAAGATTGATACTTATTTATGTCCAATTTCAATGTGAAATTAATTCCAATGACTAAAATTAGATTAAATGGTAAAAATATATTTTAATTTCACATGAAAACCAATTAAAAAGAAAATCTAACCATATAGATAAATTATATTAAAAGTCACTTTTGAATTAAAATACAACATTTCTAACTATTAATTATAAAATGAACTTTATCGGAAAACACCAAAAATTATCACAAAGTAAATTTTTATATCCACATTATAAAAGAAGGATTTTATATGGTCATATGGAATGTATTAAGGTGACCATAACAATATTTAAAAATGGTTCTCCATTAAAAGGTGATAAATCAGCCTTTTAATGTAAATATTGTTTAAAATTAGATTCATTCACATTTTAAGACTCTAACTTTTTATTGGATAATGTATATACATTTTACAATAAGGTATAATAATATTGAAGTTATTTTTTTTCATTCCCACCAATACAATGGCTAGTAGTTAATTACTGTTTAAAATATTAATATTATATTATTAGTGTGTCACATAATATTTCAATGAAACATGTTATTGCGTATCAGGTATGCTATCGAACATGGCAACCTAATTTAAAGTAAAATTAATATTTAATTCAAAATTTAAAAAATATAAAAATTTCATATTCTTTATTTACCTAGGATGTTACATCCTTCCACCCTATTGCGAATTGCATCCTCATAATTTTAAAATTTGGGTTTGAAAACATTATTGAAAGTCTTATATAAGATAAAGAGTCAGTAAAACTATCATTTTAAAAAGAAGAAAGAGAAGTACAATGGTCACCCGAGTTAACCCATACTAAGATTCCATGAAAACATGGATATGGAGGAGAAAAGAAAGGGTCGTGTTCTGATGGAGAGTGGTATAGAAAACAATTAGGAGAAAGTTAACCACAAGAAAATCAAAAACTTATGATGTGTGTAAATGGTCATTGATTATCCAGTAGGAAATGTAAACTTACAACATATTTGTTTTACATTCCATTTCATAATTTTGAGTAATTTATCTTCTATATAGAATAAAAACATAAGGAAATATACTTACCTTTAAGTAGAGTTTCATATTTTAATATGTTTCTACCAAAAATAATCATTTCTCAAAACGATGATCATTCAAAACCCAAAGATGGCAAGATTTCATTAAAACGGAAAAATCAGTTTTTATAAGTACCACTTAGTGGTTTCACTATTCATCAAAAATTGAAGTTTTTCAGAAAAATCCCAAAAATTCACCCTAAGATATATTTGATATTCCGAATTAAAAAATGAAGTCTACTTTACAAAATTCAAAACATATAAGTCACATTAATTAATTTAATAATTAATTCCAACTGTCAGATCAAATAGCGTGTTTTTATGAAACAATAAGTATCAAAAGATTGACACTAGTTTAAGTCTGATTTCAAAGTGAAATTAATTCCAACGACCGACATTGGATTTAATGGTAAAAATATAATCTAATTTCACTTTAAAACCAATTCAAAAGATTATATAATCATATAATTTAATTATATTAAAAAGAGGTTTTGAATTAAAATACAACATTTTACACTATTCATTAAAAAATGAACTTTATCGGAAAGATACCAAAAATTTACACAAATAAATTTTGATGTCCCGATTCTAAAGAAGAATTTTATTTTGTCAAATATAACACATAAAATTGTCAAAAAGTGGATTTAAAAGAGGTTCGCCATCAAAAGGTGGTTAATCGACCTTTTAAAGAATATTAGAATGTTTACACTTAAAATTGGATTCGTTCGCATTTTTAATCCTATAACATATATTGTAAAAAATAAAAATATTTGACAAACATATATAATCATTTGGTAGTTAGTTCTATTCATTCCCGCCAGTACATATATAATCATTTGGTAGTTAGTTCTGTTCATTCCTGCCATTACAACGGCTTGGCATTAACTACCTTTTTAAAATAATATTATTTTATTTTTAGAGTGCAACGCAAGATTCCCAAGAAACTCATCGTGGCGTATTGGGAATGCCATCGAGCATAGAATCCCCTTTAAAGTAATATTAATATTTGATTCACAAATATGGATAAATATAAAGATGTTATATTCTTTATTTACCCGGGGTGTTACATCCTTCCCCCCTTTTGGGAATTGCGTCCTCGCAATTTTAAAATTGAGCATGGAAACATCCTTGAATGTCCCACATCGGAACAAGAGTCGGTAAAACATTCACATTAAAATAAAGAATGATAATTACAAAGGTCACCCGAGTTAACCCATAATAGGATTCCGTGTAGGAAAACATGGACATGGAAGAAAAAGCAAAGGGTCATGTTCTGATGGAGAGTGATAGAAAACATGTTTAGGAGAAAGTTAACCATGAGAAAATCAAAAACTTGTGATGGGTTAAACGGTATTCGATTCCACAGTAGGAAATGTTAATAGACAACATTTTTGTTTTAAGTTACATTTTATTGAGGAATTTATTCATAAGGAAACATAATCCCTTATAATGTTGACTTTCAACTTTTATTATATTCCTTACACAAACTCATATTTTCTCTAAAAGGCGAGTATTTAGGAAGATTTTTTCACATTAAGAGTACTATAATCAACTTTTAGAGAATCACCTAATCCACAAAAGAGAACTATATACTTCCCATGTCTTTAGACTTTAACCAAAACCAAAACCAAAAAGGATAGTACATGATCAGATAATCCAGAAAAGGATAACCGTTTATAAAAAGAAAATCTATGCTTAATCTCCAAATTTTGTCCAACAAAATCCAAGGTTCAACAAGGACCATCCGATAAACAATTTGTCCATAAAATTCTTCAATGTAAACCAAACTAATGTTGAAACCCAAATATTTGAAGGATTTCGTCACATAGTCTTCCAAGTTAAATCTTAACATTTATCTCCAAACAACATCAGTTGCTCCCAAAGTCTCATATTGAAATGTAATTAACCTAATCACATATCCTCCATGATAGATTAATCATTTTAATAAATAACCCAAAATCAACTTACTCTTAATTGATAAAATCATCTAACTAAAATGAATCGGTCAAACTAACCAAGGACTTCACGTAGTCCAGTGTTAGGCGATAAATACCAGTCGCACTTTTGTTGTGGGTTCGATTCCCGGAGCTTTGTCCGACGCGACGGGTTGTCACACGGTCTGCGTGTTGTCCTTTTTCCAAATATATATAATTCTTAAAACATTCCACAAAATGAGATAAAATCTTCAAAAATAACCATATCATAATTTAACCTTAATTTTATCGCATGCCTTTCACTTCAATCATAACATATAGTAACCCATAATTACCTCAAACGTAAGGATCATATAAACCCAAATGGTTCTTTATAACTATGTCCACAAAAGAAAGATAAATATTCCTTGAATAAAATTTGCCTATATTAAACATTAGGGTTACACATAATATAAAAAGTCTTCTAATGTAACCCCATCATCAAAAGAGACTTAATACTCTTAAGAATTTCACCATAACTCTTGAAGCCCTTATATGTTGACATCTTACTCGTTCAACATTTTTCATGATCCATTAACCATTCCTTTCCAACTTATTCCGAAATACCTTTTTCCTACAAACAAAATCATGAATCATATCCTAAGATTCCAAAATAGGAAAACAATAGTAATGAAATAATACATACATTTGATTGGTCATTGTCAGTTTCTTTATCCTCAATCGGAATGGCATTATCTATTGGTAAAAGAACATTTGTATGCACTTGGTGATCCCATTCACGAAACTTCTTCATAGGACATGTGTTTGCATAATGACCATGCACACCACATTTAAAACATTCAATTGATCCCTCAGAAAGAACATCTTTCCATTTCCTCGAGTCAACTTGATGATTCCTTTTTCCATGGCAGTTTCTTGCTTTATGACCTTCATTTCCACATCTATAGCATATTTCTATCCCTTTGAAACATTTTCCTAGGTGTTTCTTTCCACATCTTTGACACATTGGTTTTTGAACACACTTACCTTTATGATTATTACCTGTACATCCGTAGGGATTTTTTTCTCGCATATATGATGCCTTAGAGAAATCGCCATGGTTCAGGTGGTCAATCATG
Source organism: Viscum album (assembly GCA_963277665.1). Lineage (NCBI taxonomy): Eukaryota > Viridiplantae > Streptophyta > Magnoliopsida > Santalales > Viscaceae > Viscum > Viscum album. The sequence goes on along the minus strand of OY728136.1, from coordinate 1,222,224,255 downwards.
ACTCTAGATAGTTGATTGAGAATAATCACAAGAGTTATCATTGAAGATCCCATATCATTCAGTTGCTTTCTCAAAAAACTGTCACAGTTTCCTTCAAATCCACTGTTACTTTGGTGCCTGCTAGATACAGCCATTTAATAAAATCAAAAAGGACAGTGTGAGTATATAAAAAAACCATCGTGTACTAATGAGGAAGATAAACAGTAAGATATAATTACTCATTCACTTTATCTAAAACTAGGACACTTTCTGAAATCCTAACCATTATGGTAATTCCACTTATGCTTAAAGAATACCCTAACCTCTAAAGATATCTAAACCGACCTTTGATACCACCTGTAAGGCCCAGCCTTAAACTTTACTTAATCTTAAGTTATTACAAGATTATACATTGAGGATCTTTTCAGGTTTAGAGTTTTAGAGAATTAGATCATGAAACATGAATTACATTACACATTTATTCAAAGTGGTTACATAAAAGATAGTATTCATTATTCCCATCGACGGTAACATATTGAAAATAAAACATGGATTCTTTATTGACACATCCTTGACACTATCATCACATCATGTACCTTTCCCTTGACCTGTGAAAAACATTTCAAAAACTTGGGATGAGCATAAAAAGCTCAGTAAGGGTTATAAAAATATGGAAAGGAAACATGATTTCATATATACATAAGAATGAAATCATATTTTACCCTTAAAACATAGGCACTTTAACATACCTCATCAAACAATGAATAAATCATAGAAATCATAAGACATAAAGGTAATTTGAGACATTCATAACATTCTTACGTATGGAGTAACCCTATTGGTTACGTTTAGAATACCCATCATAGTATATTCCCAAAAATCTCTTCGGAGAAACCTTAACGTTTCACTCCTTCGCGTTACCCAATGCATTGGAGAGCTATATCGGGCTCACCCGCCCTTATTTTATCACGGAACCTCCTGTCTTCATAATAATGCCCAAGAACCTCAACATAATCGTATCACATAAAACATGCATAAAGGAAACATAATATTTCCACCATTTAATCACCAGATATCAATACAACACATTGATATAAAAACATTATGAAAACTATTTTCAATACCAAAATAAATGAAAATTCAAACATGGTATTTATTTTTCTTTTAAAAAAAGTATGTCTTGTAGAGGAAGGTGAAACCCAAATAATGGTCATGACGGCGGAGAAGTCGTTGTTGCCGCATACGTACGACAAAAACATTCCCTTTTGTCATTTTGTAAAACGCTTCGTATAAAAATATTCCTTTTGGATAAATGTAAAAGTCAAAGGGGTTTATACACCGTATAAAATAAGGTTGTGTATAAAACAAAATTTGCCTTAATGAAAGGAGATTGAGACGGAGTCCCATACAAAGACGATATCCTTGGTTTAAGGATAAATGAATTACATAATTATGTGTGAAAAATGAATACACCAAATATAAGTGGATATTAAGTGAAAAATAATCAAATATCATTCACACATATTCAAAGGATTACATATTCAATAACTACATGTTGAACCCAAAGAGATCAAAATTGGGTTAAGAAGTTCCCTTGACAGCCTAACAGCGTCACATCAAAATGAGTTTATGAGAGATAAAAAGTGTATCTCCTCACTTGGACATAAAATTTACATCAATAAGGATATATGAGAACATATACCAACATAACAATATGTAAATTAAATGACCCAACATAAGATGTCTTTTAAAAAAAGGAGGGTGAAAGGTTCCTTTACCGACTTGGGTATCTTTGAAAACATACAACCCATGAAAGAAGGACAATAAATCATTTATGTAAATACTCATAAACGAAAGTATATTACACAAAGAGTAGAATAATGGTCAGTACATACACCACTCAAAGGAAATTTTGGCAAAAGTAGCATAAATCTCACGGGAATAAAAGTGAGATGAAAAATCCCTTACGAAAACTCGGCAGCGTAACGGCGCCACATAAAACTTCCAAAATGGATTGATGAGAGAGAATAGGGTCTCTCATCACATGAACATAAAAATTACAGTAAGTTTCATATAAAATTACATCCCAATAACAATAAATATATGCTTTAGATGGAATGCCATAAAAGAGTACTTAAAAAGAAAGAGAGGAGTAAGATCCCTTACCTCGGGTCTGACTTGACTCGATCGTTCATTAAAGTCCTGAATAATAAACTTGAGATAATTTCTATTTTCTTAAGAACATTTTTAACGTTCATTAATCCTTTTATATCAATTATTTCCATGTTATAAACATTATGTAACTATTTAAGTTAATAATGTTTGTTTTGTCGATATTTGGTTCTTAAGTCGAATGTGGACTTCTTACAATTACATGTTGTTCATGTGGTCAATGGTTCTTTATATCCATAATGACATTCATGATTTGGATAGCATATATATCATATATATCCAGAATATACATGTATTCATAATATTACATAATCATTTAGAGGTAAGAAATGAAATGCACCGTTCATGGAGACGGTAAGCCGTACGTACGCATGAATGCTACATTCATTTCTTTCTCATATTAATGGAATTAAAATTAAATGAGAGGTATGTATATTTTAAATCCATAATTATATTCATCATTTAGATGTATCATTCATTATATATATCCATTATATAAATGTACTTTTAATATTACATTACATTTGGGGATAAGAAATGAAATGCACCGTTCATGGAGACGGTAAGTCGTACGTACACATGAACACTACTTCCATTTCTATTTCATACATTAATTGAAATAAATAATAATGATATATAGGTATATTATAATTCAATTATAACATCATGTATAATAATTTTAAATCCATTCTTTATAAGTCCCACATATGGTATTAACGAATTACATCACTTTGAGGGGGCGGTAGTCCACACTTCCTTAAATGAAGATATCGCGTTCACCCATAATGGAAACCATAAAGTTATGACCAAAACGAAAAATACAGAAGCTTAAAGAAAACATAAACATATTATATATCATATTTAAATATAGTGTCATCTTAATGGACACCTTTGAAGGTGTTAAAAGATTGTTGAACAATCATCGTTTCGGGAGGCAGAAATTTTCCATCCACAGAAACAGTATGTTCTTTAACCATTAGATGTAGGTGTGTGTTTTTGTATCTCGAATACTTCTTATAAAAACATCCTAGTATATTGAGGATACTGGATTTGTTACAAAAGAAATTAATAAAAAGAGTTTAGGGGGTTGGGGAAGCAAAATAAAACAAAAGGACTCAAAAGAAGACATTATCTTAAAATCGGGTAACTCCCCTTGGTTTGAGCTCAAAGGCTTCCTTGGAAAGACTTCTGCCCAATTTGAGGCTTCAAGGAGTAATATAGGGATGTGGAGAGCCAAAATGGGCAGGGTTTGGCCGAGCCAAAGACTTTGGGAGTGTGGGTATGGAGGTAGAGGTGGGGGCCTTTTATAAGATGAGAGGAGGGGCACTTTTGGAAAGTAATGAAATATTACATTATTTGAAAATTAGTTTCGGATTTAAAAGGTCCCACATTGGTATAATTTGAGGATAAGGTGATAAGGTTTTTAAATACAGCCATCCAATTGGTTTTGGACATGTGTAGGTCTTAGATTTTACATTATCTCTCCATTTTATTTAAATCGTTAAATAACGAGGTCATCGCTGCATCATCATGATGTCATGAATAATATAATTTATTTAATGTGTAAAAATTATAAAAAAAATAATATTATGTAGGAAATCTTTTTAGATATACATTTAATATTTATAGTCAAAAATCTGATTTGAATAACACCATGTAAAGTTTTTTTATAAAAACATTTCATGTTTGTCTCATTTTTACTTTAACTTTAAATAAAAAGATATTAATGTCATTTTCCAACCAAAGTGGCTTCATGGGGTCCCCAAGTTGACCCATGGTTTTTCATTGTCGTCCATGACACATAAAATGAGTTTAGGACATGTTTCATGTTCATTTCATATTATTAAAACATTATTTTTACCTTAAACTACACTAAATACCTCTAATCGCGATAAAAAACTGAATAAGTTACGATTCACCCAAAAAATATTTTTATCCCATTGAACCACATTTTACTTATTAATAACAACCATGTATGTGGGATTTTTAAAATTCAAAACACAAAGATGGAAAAATTTCATTTAATCAAAAAAATCAGTTTTTATAAGTACCACTTAGTGGGTTCACTATTCATCAAAAATTGATGTTTTTCAGAAAAATCCCAAAAATTCACCCTAAGCTATATTTGATATTCCGAATTCAAAAATGAAGCCTATTTCACAAAATTAAAAACATATAAGTCACATTAATTAATTTAATAATTAATTCCCACTGTCAGATCAAATAGCGTGTTTTTATGAAAAAATTAGTATCAAAAGATTGACAATAGTTTAAGTCTGATTTCAAATTGAAATTAATTCCAACGACCACCATTGGATTTAATGGTAAAAATATATTCTAATTTCACTTTAAAACCAATTCAAATGATAATCTAATCATATAAAAAAATTATATTAAAAAGTGGTTTTGAATTAAAATACAACATTTTACACTATTCATAAAAAAATGAACTTTATCGGAAAGATACCAAAAATTTACACAAAGTATATTTTGATATCCCGATTCTAAATAAGAATTTTATTTTGTCAAATATAACACATAAAATTGTCAAAAAGTGGATTTAAAAGAGGTTTGCCATCAAAAGGCAGTTAATCGACCTTTTAATGAATACTAGAATGTTTACGCTTAAAATTGGATTCATTCGCATTTTTAATCCTATAACATATATTGTAAAAAGTTAAAATATTTAACAAACATATATAATCATTTGGCAGTTAGTACTGTTCATTCCCGCCAGTAAATATATAATCATTTGGTAGTTGGTTCTGTTCATTCCCGCCATTACAACGGCTAGGCGTTAACTACCTTTTTAAAATAATATTATTTTATCTTTAGAGTTCAACACAAGATTCCCAGGAAACTCGTTGTTTCGTATTGGGTACGCCATCAAGCATAGAATCCTCTTTAAAGTAGTATTAATATTTGATTCACGAATATGGATAAATATAAATATTATATATTCTTTATTTACCCGGGGTGTTACACAAATGAATGAAATTTAATATCTGGTTTTGGATGAATATGGAAACATGATAATAATAGTGTTAGAAAATAATAATCAAATGTTTGTTTTTATGGGTTTATTTTCATATTATAATATTTATATAAATTTGTATAAGTTTATCATTTTTATTCACTAATATCACAAAATTATGTCATTAAAAATTCAGATTTCACAGAACGCAGCCTAATTACATATGGTGTGAATCAAGAAAACAATAATTTAATATATTTTAAATATGTTATATATTTAAATAAATTTAAAAATATCAATATAATGAAATTTTTATGAAATCATGGTCAATGTTATTAATATTATTTCATATTTATAAAATCCTTTGTGGTTATAAACAGACGGCTATTATAATAGACTATAACTAATTAATATATCATGATTAAAAACTACTATATTGATTATCAAAGGAGAATATTTGTGAGTGAGGTTTTAAAATTGGACATTATAATAGTTATATATTTTTTATTTTATGTTATATTTTATTCAACTATGAAAAGAAACAGCCTTGGGTAACATTGTTATAAATTTGAATCCTTTGCGACATGGTTATACTATACACCATATTTCAATTTTAATGGTTTATGAAATTCCATATTTTTATTTTTTATCATTATTATATGAAAAATAGTGATATAAAATTTCTTTTTTATGTATATAAATTCCATGGGGGTTTTATTAAAATCATACACTATATGCAAGGGGGATTCAAGATTCAAGGGTCATAATCACATTTCTTTGACTATAATAAAACAATATTTCCCTATTCCCTCCTACAATGATGTTTTCTTGTATTTTGAAATACATTTATTGCTACATCATGTTTCAAAATAAATTATTCTGACTTTGTGATTGTATTGCTTCACTGATATTAATTTTTTACACATATATCACATTTTTTTAAAAACAAATTTGTTCTTGGTCAGGGTTTTTACACACCAACAATGTATAAAATTAGGTTTTGGAAAAGAATTATATATATATATATATACCATTTCATTATGTCTAAAAAATTGTTTTTTCATACATTTAACTAAGTGTTTTTCAATTTTTTTTTTCAAATTTCTAATGTTTTATTCATCCTGTAAAAAAAGGGTTGTATGATCTACCTATATTAAATTATAAATCCTTTATAAAAATATAAAAGATAAATTTTCATAGATTATATTTAGAATGGGATTTGTTCAATTTATGTTTATTTCCCCATTTTGAAAAGTTTTGATCTTTTTAATATCTTTATTAATATATATTTGTTTAAAATTAAAAATTTTAATTTATCTTTGATCAACTTTTTTGAATAAATTAACAATTTTTCATGTCACCATAATTAAAATTTATTTTAGTTATTAATATTTTTAAACAATTCTTACATAACACTTTACAATTTTTTTTCATACATCCATTTTAAAAGATTATTTTTTAATTAAATGTTTTCTTATTATTTTTTCTTGCACTTTTTTATCCTTATTCCTTTAAAAAGGAATTTTTTTTGATATTAAGTTATTCAAAATGTTTCACAATCAAATTTTTTTTACAAAATTAATTTTTTTAATCATTGATCCAAAATATTATTGAAATTTATTAAATCACATATATTTGTCATCCATGATTTATCATTCAGGGAGTGATGTAATGATAACATTTTATAAGTTATTATGATAGAATTTATTTTTTAAAATTTTCATTTTCTAATCTAGGATATATTAATTTTATTTTGTGCGATTTTTTTTTAATTTTTCATAAACACATTCATTTTCCATATATTCATTAAAGAAAATAAGAAATTTATTTCTTAAATAGATATCATTTGTGTTTATGATTAATGGTTAAGGGCTTATAGCTCCCTCTAATTAACTTTATAGGGATATTTTTCTTATAAGAAAACAAAATTTAGTGTGAGAATATATTTTTTTCATAACATTATGCTTATAAATTTGTTTTAAATAATATGAAGAATGATAATTTTTGTTTCACAAGATGAATTAGGGTCTACATATTTTTCACAATGTGAATCATGATCATTTTATTTGATTACAAATTTATGTATGATGAGTTTTTTTCTCATAGTGTGAAGTATATAAATTTTATTGTATCATAATTATAAAATTTATCAATGATTATGTTTGTTCCATGATTAAATTGTTTAATTAAATAGAATATTTGTATATGTGATATCCCAAATAGATCATAAATTTTTTTATTCTTGAGTTTTCAATTACATTTCAATATGTCTTATTCCATCTATTTGAAGCTACATTCTAGGATTATTACTGTCTAAGTTTACTTGGTTATTTTAACATCTAATTATTTTATAAGGGTGTATGGCCTCCGAAATATTTCCATTTTAACCCATAATACTATATAGAAGTTTTTGGAATACATAGAAGAAAACATGTGGTCTAGTATCCATCAATCTGCATACTATTTAGAGATATATTAGATAAAACCTAAATTTAGTGTTAATTTATTTTATTGTGACTGATATCAAATTGAGATTTTGGGATCATTTTTTATTATTACTTTGAATTAAGATGATTGGAGATAAAGGGAATTATTTTATCCTACAATGGAATGTACATTATTTTTCAATGAGAACCTTCTCAAGAAGAAGTCCAACATACTAGGCATATGGATACAATGTTATTGGTCTTATATTTTTTTTAAAACATCACTTAGTGTGATCTACATTTGCTTTTGTTTATTGAGATTTATTATAGATCTAGGAATTGTCATGTAGTGGTATTATATATCCCCTGAATCTTATTTTTAAAAGGAGATATATTTTATGTACCCTTAATTATGAGTTTATTATTTCTCAAATGGTGATGGATTAATGGTTTAAACTTTTAGTGACAAATTTTATGGTTCTTACCCATATAAATTCGAATAGAATTATAATCATCTAGATAGTGATATATGTTCTTATTTAGATCACATGTCATGTGTATCAATGATGGGATGGATATTGATGATGACATTTAAATCCATTAATAGAAGTGATGATTATAGTGACACAAGTATATTAGTACTAGGATTTGATTATCTGATTAAAAATCTATATAGGATAAATTTTGAAGTTATTTAATTTGTTTATATTATTATATTGGGTTATTTTAATATATAGATATATATTAATGAAAAATTATACTTTACTACTATATAATCAATACTAGTGTTTGATACAAGTATTCATATAGAAATTCCTTAATATATATACAAGTGTGTGTTTGTCTATTTGTGTTATTGTATCTTTTTCTATGTGATGGTGTGTGTTTTTTTGTTGATATAACTCAATCCCCTAGAGTGTATACACAAATTAATAATCTTAGAGTGGGTTGGTTTCTATGAGAGGGATGTTATTACTGATATTTGATTTCATTTTTCATGATTTGAGAATGAAACACCTCAATATTTTGAAATAAAAAAAATGTTACATTGAATTAAAAAATTAATAAAAATGAATATATTATAATTTAACACCCAAAAAAATTATATATATTTATTTATGTTAAAAAATTTATTCTATTTGAAATCTTGCAATACATTAAATCCTAAGATATTTACATACAATAATATAATCAACACACAAAACCATGCATAAATTGTTAATCCCAGAGTTATTTATCTCTTTTTATAAAGTAAATAAATTTTCTTTTATTTTATGTGTTTCAGTCTACACTAGTTCAAACATTAATTACATGCTGAACCAAATTAAGCTTGTTCTAAATGCAAGAATAACTTGAATTACATTACACGCATCACCAAGTATCTATGAAACGTCATATAATAGATATAATTATATAAATGATATATGTATAAAAAATCCATTATACATAGTAATATTTATAGTATTGTCTTATTTTTATGTTTCTATATATAAATAAAACCTACTAATTATACAAATGAAATATCGGTAAAGTGTTTTTATTATTTGAAGTACTACTTTCTCAAATTGACCAATTTTTATGTCCATATGTGTATAATAATAAAATTACATTAATAAACCAATATAAATTAAATTTTATAAAATACAAATCTTTTACAAATGAATAATTCGGTAATTTAATTTGGGTGAATTTTAGTTATTTTTATTTAAAACATCTCTTATTTAAGAAAGTAAAATATGCTGATTTTTAAATCAAACTGATTTTTCATCTAATTTATTTATATATTTATGTTATAATTAAATTTTTATTCAACTCATAATTGTAAATTTTTATATAAATTAATCTAATTAGGTTCATTGGGACTTATTTCTTCGTTTTATTTGATATCAAAACATTCAAAATGTTTAATATTATTTTCTAAATATCCCTCTATTAGGACACATCTGTGAGATAAATTTTAAATTTATTTTTTAAATTTTTTTTGTAGAATTTAGAAAAATAGATTAAATATTACGTATAATCATTATTTATAATTTATAATAATGAAAAATAATTTTTTTACAAATGATATCAGTGAAAATGATTAAAATTAATTATAACGATGAAGAGAAAAATGTGATAAACAAAGGAATATACCGTAAGCCTAAGGCCCAAAATGACCTAAAAAATGTTCCAAATTCCATTTTTTGTTCATATAATGACATTATCTCCCATTTTATAAGGTTTAAACAATTTTTGGATACACATCCTTTGGAAAAAATGTGGGTGCAGTTCAATTTCATTTTATTTACAAGAATTACACTACTCTCCACTATAAAAAGCCCTTCAACTCTCCCCCTTTATTCACATTTCTCAATCAATTTTTATCACAAATAATATGTTCAAATTAACTCCCAAGATCCATCTTATCTATTTATAAATCTCTCATTGTGTTGAAAGTCATCCAGGGAAACCATTTGGTGCAAACTATGATGAGTTTCTCAAAGAAGAGGAAACATCTTTCCTCAAGATCCTTTTTTTATTTTAATTATACCCAACATAAAATCTTATTATTACATTATTTATGATATGATATGTATCATAAATATACTGATATTTTTTAATTTAAATTTTGAACCTATAATTACACACACATCCATCTAATGTGTAACAAACATACCATTCATGTGTACAATGGTCTACTGTCTCAAAAATGATGTTGTTCGTTCTTTTCCATTACCATATCTCAAGATTGAGAATTTGGATAGAAAATAGTTTTTTATATAATATTTATGAAATTTTTGATTTATTTATTATTTATTAATTCTTATATAACTCATAACCTCATATATTACATTATGTGTAAATATGACAATTTTGTTTTGGGAAGTATTGATCATTTCATACTCAATGTTTTGTGATTCATCCAAACTCTATATTGAATTTATTAAAGATATATTTAGTAACATTATATGATATATATGATATTATAAATATACTATAACGATAATGTATATATACATATATTTCATTTAAATTCATCATTTCAATATGATAGTAAAATGGAAAAAACAATTCATGTGTACATATGGCCTATAATCTCCATGAATAGTGTATTCAAATTTATCATTACTAATTTAATTAATATTAATAAATATATATGTGATTTAAATAAATTTTTAAATTATCTATATAAGTAAATATTTATCTAGTTAAGATAATTATTATTAATAATTAAAAACATGTTTAGAGACCAAAAATATATTTCCCAAATAGAAACATTAAAAATTTACAATTATGTAGGAAAAATAATATTCTAATAGAAAAATATATTATATTATATTTTATAATATGGATATATAAAAATTCGTAATAAAATTATATTTATTATAATGGATGGATGCATGAGTACGATGAGAGAGAAGACATAAGGTTAGGGGATTTCAAGTCTAAATTTTATTATAAGATATTTATGACTTACACAACCCTTGTTTCTTTTGTGTGGTGTATAAATATCCCATTAATATATTTTAAAATTATTTAATATATATATGTATTTATTTAAAAATTATTTCTTGATATCTCTTTTATGGGATTTATGTTTTATAATATACTAAATTTGAAATGTACTTTTATATCATTTTTGTTTCATTGAAACCCTTTCCATCAAATTCAAAAATCATGTTTTCAAAAGTGTTTAAAAAATGTTTTCAATGATGATATATGATGACTATTTTCATGGAAATATTATTACACCAAAATTTTATGGTTACTAATGAATCATTATTATTTTTTCATTCAATTTTCAAAGAAATGTTTTCCAAATTGTATTCAAGCATTAATTATATGTTTTTAATGTTTTTACAATGAAATAGTATTCAAAACGTTTTTTAATTTTTTTTATATATTTTAAAACGTTTATAAAATAAAATGGGTTTCAAAAAATTGCAAATAATTATATATATGTTTTAATGGGGTTTTAGAGAAATAGTTTTCGGTTATATGGCATTCTTTCATTATATGTTTTCAAAAAATTATGAATGAAATATGATTATAAACAAATAAATATTAATTTAATATTTTTAGGAGTTTATTTAATTAATTTTTTGTATGAATGATTTTAAAAATTCTTTTAATTCTATTTATATTCAAATAAAATGGTTTAAAAATTATTTATATTTTACAAAACTTATTTAAAAAAATAGAGGATGCCTTTCCGTAAGAAATATTTTTAAAATATATTTAAAAATTATATTCCATATAAAATGACATCCATTTGTGTTAATGATTCTAATCTGAGGAAAACATACAACGTTTAAATTATTATTATTTAGCTAAATGGTTTATTTTTTAATGGAATTATGATTATAAAACACATTTATTTATCACTAGTTATTTTATTATGAAATGTGCTTCATTTCATGGTTTTTTATTTTGATGAAAATTTTATAAAACCATTCTATTTTCTATTGTTCAAGATATAATTATATGTTTATGAAATTAATTATGTTTCTAAGGTTATGATATAAATATTTATGATGCTATATCTCATGTACGTATGATTTCATTTTGATATTTTTAGGAAATATATCTCCCTGATTTCAATTGTGAAAATATTTATATCTCATGAGATATTGATGGGATTAGAGTCGAAGATAATAATCAACTATGGAATATGGGGAAACCTAATCCACTATGGAATGATGGGGAATCCCAATCCACTATGTGTTGATGTAAAAACCTAATACACTTTGGTACGATGGTTAAACCTAATCCCTTCTAAGGAAAGGACTACGACTAAGGATAGTGGTCTATCCAACAATTAATGTGTAGTCACCATGTAGTTCAATAATAGGTTTTGGAAATAAACCCATACTTATTTCGAATTATATTACATGTTATTAGTTCTTCTATAATTACATGTCTTTTTATTTTATTATGCCTTCATGGATTATTCTTACTGATTACTGTATGATTCATGTCTTATGAAACACCATTATTTATTCAAGGATTTACATTTCTTATATTTTATAAGTAGTGTTTCAAATAATAATGTAATGATCACATTCAATTTTTACAATATGATCATGTTTATTATTACATATCTCCCTTTTTTACCCATACCGAGCATCTGAGCTCACTCATTTCTTTGTTTAACTCGTTATTATATGATTATATTTTTTAATTATTATATATATAATATGGGAACCTATCCTAAAGAATAATGTTGTAGATACTGTACCTCTCTTATGTACTAGTTTTTTTGTTTCAATGTTTCGAAAGGCACTAGGATAATACAGACATTAGGTATTTTTCTTTGTAATCTATTAAGCATTCCAAAAATGTTATGTAATTTTAATTTATGAAATTTGAGGGTCACTATAGATGGTAACATACCAAAGGTTTTGTTATCATTTATAAACAAGTATGTTAAAACCCTAATGAGAACTATATGTAAATCTATAAGGAAAAGGATAACTATAAGAAATTGACATGGACACTTGGTAAAGGATAGAGCATGTGGTTTAAGAGAAATACAGCTATCTATGGATAAATAATGTGAACATGGCTCTAGAAATGATGTATCTAGGATAAAAAAATATGAAAATGTGTGTTGGTCCTGACTCATGTGTAACCTGGTACACAACAATGAGATTTACTCCACACCTGGTTTAGTACTACAAGGGGATATGATTTGGGAATTCAAAAACGCTTTACAAATCATCCATAAAAATTTATAAATAATATGGATATGAATACACTAAGACAATCCTACGGTCTGAAAATTTAATTATTTTTTCATTATTAAGTCATATTTTATGAGGTTTTTCATTATTATATGGTTCCACACAATGAAAAATGTTTCATATTCTATGTTGTTTGTTTGTGGTCATTGGATTGAACACAAAAAAATGACATTAATAGATATTTCAATAGAGGATGAAATTATTTTCCACCAATGATTCTAAATTCTATGGGAGTTAGAATGAAAAATACATTTAATATGTTCACCCAATATTATCAATATATGAATAATGATGTTCATCTAAAGGATAAATGGAGAAAACAATGTTATGTTGTGTCCTTCATGAAAAAATGGTCCCCATTATGCATAGAATGTTATAATCTATTTGTTGTTGAATAGTGGATCAATACCATTGAAATTATATTCCTCATTCTCAAGTGTTCATAACATGAGAATTTCATTCAGGTTTTTTATCATTTATAAAATTAACAAAAAAAATGGTTGACATTAATCAATTATATGAGGAATAATGATGATATGGAATCCATTGATTGGACAAGTTCAAGAACTTATTCTTCAATAGTTATATTACATTTATTCTTATTACGAATATGGAAAATTGGATACATGGGTAGAGTCAAAATGATGATGAACATGTCGGTACCAAAGAGGATGATTTTACATTTGTGAAATGTACACCACACGAATAATCATCCAACATGAAGGAAATGTTGATATGTTCCCTAGTGACTTAAATTCACATCTCAAATTGAAATTTACCATAAGAGAAAATAATTATGATGAAGTGGATAATAATTTAGTAATAAATTTTGAAATTATTTTTGGAGTTACATATCAATCTCATGGTTTTAAAAATAGAAGTAATATGGAGTTCAATGAAAATTCTAAAAACCATATAGTGAAGACAATGATCGTTCTTTTAGGATCTATGAGTGTAAATAAGAAGGAGGTAATTTTATTGTCTTGTATAATAATTGTATTATGTATGTAAGGTATGGGAATAAGGATATTGATTTCTAAAATGAGGGGAATGTGTTGTACAGTGATTTAAATACAAGAAAAGATAAATAGAATTCACCTTACACACATTATTTCTTCAAGAGTAAGGAGTATTGTAATTATGATAATAGGTTCAGAAACCCAATGGTTGGTGATGATTTCCATCATGAGAATCCACTTAACTAATGGGAAAAGGTAAATCTCAAGAGATCACTATTTCTAATGATGTGTATGACAAAAAAATTGTGAAAGGTACACATATGATCCACACTAGAAATGATAACTTAATATTTTATTATGAATAAGCCATCTATTTCATATCTAATGAATTTAATAAGGGTATTAAATTTCCAAAAAAAATGATTATATGTGGATTTAGTAGTATAGCCCCTTAATTGTGTGATGATGACATGTCATGTCTATGATTTGTCTCCAGTTGATATTTTTGGGAATATAATTCCTAGAAATCATGTCATTCTTCACCTGGATGAATTTTATGTCTTCATGGTTATAGATTTACATTCCCAACATAAATCCAAACTATTTTTTTTCTAAAATGATGGTATATTTTTTATTTCAATCCATCCTATGATAACCAATCTATGTAACAATATGTATGACAATATTATGGATATTGAATCTATTACATGGGTTCTAATTCAAACTCATAAGGTGTTTTGTCTCAAATTGATGAGGAGAAACATTAAACAGGTTATAGTCAAAATCTTTGGGGATTTTTGGGATGTGTTTCTAGAAGGATTATCTAGACATCCACCAAAATGTGAAGTTGTTTTCTTGATAAAACACATACCTACATCCACAAAAATTCCGATGGAACTATTTAGAATATCCATAATTATGCTATAGAAATTGAAGTATAAATTCAAATAAATAATTGTTAAGGTATTATTTCTTCAATGTGTATTACTATGAGTTTAAGTTGTCCTCTTTTTGAAAATGAGATATGCATCAATATGACACAATATTGGTTATCAGGATTTGAACATGATCATGATCTCGAACATATATCATCTCCCTCATATTGAAGAATTTTTCGATCAAGCATCTGGCGATTATTACAGTTCAATGATTGACCATTGTTCTTGATGTCATCAATTGAAGGTCAAGAAAGGTAATATAACATATATGAAATTTAATAAATGCAATGGATATTATAAATTTGTATTTATCCCATTTGTTCTAAATAATGCTCCTTTTTAATTCTCAGATATAATGAAATGTTTCTATATAGATTACCAAAATTATATTGTGGAAGTCATTGTAGATAACATCATTATTTATTAAATGAACATGGAAGATAATAAATATTAATTGATAATTCTACTAAAAACCATAAGGAATGAGAATGCATATGTATGATTAAAAATGTGTGAATTTTGGATTTAAAAGTTTCCATTGTGGGGCTACATAATATAAATATAATGTATAACATTAGATCCATTGAAGAAGTATGCTATGAAATATTGTTGTAGACCAAAAATGGTTGTTGAGATACATATTTTTTACGGTTTACCTAGATATTATCAATAGTTTCTTGAGAATCTGTCATTACTATCTAATCATCTATCAACATTAACTTGGATGTGATAATAATTTATTTAAACTAAAAATGTTGGAAAATTCCACAAAATTCAAGAGAAGGATGGTCAATTCACCAGTGATTACATTACTACATAGTAGTGAAGTATTTTTAATTTATAGGGATTTATTTGTGAAGGTATTGGTAGTTTTTTTATAAAAAAATAACATGGCCACCACTTATTTATCATGATAGTTGAAGACCCATGTGTAAAATTACCCTACTCTTGATTTAGAGTTAGCAGTAGTAATTTTTCATTAAGGATATAAATGATTTATATTTAGAATAAGCATTGTGATATAAATCCCAACCAATTTGTTTTAAATATATATTCATGCATAAGTATATGAATATGGACAACTGAATATTGTTCAAGCTAATAAAATATTATAAATTTTTTTTATATTACCACATGGGATAAAACGAAAATGTTGCAATTTATTTGAGTTTAATGGATCATTACATATTTTCTATGATGATGATCATAAATAAAAAAATATTTATGGATTTAAAAAATATGGATATATAAATATTGAGGAAGGGTAAAATTATTATCTTTTTCAATGGAATGTTTATAGCTCTATCTATATGATGATAATGTTAGTGATGATAGAATCTATAGGGATGAAAACTAATGTTTGAGATGTTCTAGATTTTAGAATTGATAAGGATAGAATGATTACTTTAAATAACCATGTATGTGTCACATCCATTAAATAATTTAATACCAATTTGTTTGAGGAAGCGCATTGTTATTATATCTTAACTTATCTGAGAAGTTTGAATATGTACATAGACTTCATATAATGCTTCTCATGGGATAGAATATAGAGGGTTATCACCAAATTTGTGTATCATTGATTGTTATGACAATAATATATGGTTTAAATACCAAATTATAAGGGGATATGACATGTATTGCCCATACCATAATGGAAATTGTTCTAAATCATCACAAATTCTATCATTGGAATCAATAAATTATAAAGGTTTTAGTGATATATGGGTTTTATTTAATCTTGTTAATATGTCATCACAATTATTCACTATCAGAAACTATTTCTATCTATGTCATCATTCCAGGGTATACATTAAGGAAGTGGTATGGGTTCCCAAAGTACCAAATTCTATTTTATTTTATTTGGATCTGAGGTTTACCTCAATATTTTGGGCATCAATTATATAATTACTTGATAATTAATTTAGTCTCATCACTTATCATCCCCATAAGGATGTTTAGTTTACTGAAATCCATACCCTAAACAATAATCTAGGATATTGTTAATTGTAATTCAAATGAATTTTGGATCAACACCTTATTCTATTTGACTTTTCTATATATATAGATTTTAAACAATAATTACAATGACACCATTGAAATCCATTTATGTGAATAAATATAGATCTCCAACAAGTATTGATTCTGTAATATAATTATATATAATGAAACATGAGATAGATAATTAAATCTATGAGATGGGAATAACTATTAAACAGAATATCATGTAACAAAAAAGTTGACTAGAAAGGAATGATAATAAATTTTTCATGATATATAGTTCAATTATTATGGAACGGGTTTTCTATAAACCTCTTTGTATATTAAGATCATTAAAATGATGAAGAAATATAAACTAATCCCTATATATATTTGACCATTAGAAATAATTGATTATATTGATATATTAGCATATCAATTTGAATATACATTAAGTCTCTCTCAATTCTGCAATTTTTTCTATATATCTCTCTTTAATAAGTACATACTTGTCCCTTCACGTGTTCTAAACATAATGGTTATACTAATGGATCATGATCTATCTTTTGAGGAACAACTACTTGAAATTTGTGTCCATATAGAGAATGTTCTATGAAATAATTCCACTATCCTAGTAAAAGTATAATGGTGAAATAACATGTTAGAGGAACCTATATGGTATCTTGAGGATATTATGATGTACAAATATCCAATTTTTTATTGTAATAGAATATTGAATATCGAGGGAGAAATTCAAATTAATGGGGTTGAATGTGACAACACTAACACTTTTGGACAATTTATAAAAATAAATTATCTTTCAATCATATCATGCATTGTACCTACACTAAGTCAATCTTAAATTATAATCAAGACCAATATATGTTTGTGTTGAACGCAACTCTAACTTGGATTTTGTTACACACACAAAACATTTCTATGAAATATCATTTTATTACTATAAATCATTGATCAAGATAGTTAAAACTCAGCTAATAATTCTAGTAATATGAATAGTAATAAACATTTTTAAAATGTTTTATAAATATAAAATATATTGATAATAAAACTAGTAATATTGGTAAAGTCATTATAATTTTAGAAATATTATTTTCTAAAATGAAAATATTTTTATGAAATTAAATGAATAATAATAAAAATTATAATAGACCATTTTATAAATAGAATATTATAAAATAATCATCAATTTATAAATTTTAGTTTATAAATTATCATAGGATAAATTTTGGGGATTTTTCTATATATGACATCTTACGAAGAATAGAGAAAAATACAAAATTGTAATTCAAAATAGATTTTACTATAATTTCTTTATATAGTTAAATTATTTTTTAATTTGTTTTTAATGTGTTATGTGAATTATTTTAAATCATCTAATAAATTTTAGAACATTTTTATGACTATAATATTGAAATTTGATATCAAAACATTTCAAACTTTGAAAAAAATTTCTTATGAAACTAGTTCTCCCAACACATTTGCAGGATTAAGATTAATGTAATTTCATCCACCTATGTAATTAGATCTTTCAAATATAGGCCCCATATTATGAATAATCATGATTTCTAATTTATAATATTTTCATGATAATTTATGACAAAAAATAATATTGAATTTGATGAATATTTATTAAAGATATTATAAATTATATATCATTAATGAAGTAAAAAACATTATAATTCTGGTGAAAAAGGCATAATAACATGATTAAATTCAATTGGATATTAATATTTGTAACATAAAAATCCTTGCATCACATTTGGATCATTATTGGATCCCTTAGTCATTGTAAAATGATGGTGATATTCCATTTCCAAATATTTATAATAATGCTACTCTTCCTCCACTATAAAATGATCTCACACCACTCCAGTATTCATAGCTAACAATCCTTTAAGATATATCTAAATATTCACAAATAAGTTATAAATATCCCAAAAAAGTAAAATATTCAAACCATTGGGAATGAATCATTTCAAGAATCCAAGTGGTGAAAATGAATAGAAGTTATTTGAAGATGAGTTAACATCCTTTCTCAATATTATTTGTTTTTATTTTCATCCTCCCCCACATTAAATATTCTAATTACATGATAAAATAATAACATTAGTATCTAAAATATCCTCATATTTATTAATTAAAAGTATTCAGAAAAAAAATATACCCACTTTAATATAATGGGTTTCAAATATACGATTCATATGTAAGTGAACTGCCACTACATGAAACAATGTTGTTGGTTTTTCCTAATCCACCTCTAAAAATTGTTAATTATTATTGAAAATCGATTTTTATAAAATATTTATGATATTTATTATTTATTTATTAGTATATATTTTGTATATAACACAAAATATCATGATTTTAATTTTATCTGAATATGATAAGTATTTTTTGTGAGGTATGGACTACCACCTCCTCCAAATGATTTGATTCATTGACACTATACAATGAATGTATTAATGATGGGTTATTGTAATTATATGATATACCTAATATAATAATCATTATTTAATGATGATATACGTACAGAAATCTTTTTCAGTTAATTTACTTTATTAAATATAATAATATAACGGAAAAATCATTCATGTGTATTTACATCATATCATCTCCATGAATTGAGCATTGAATTTCATATTTATATTATTTATAAATTATTATTTATATATAAATATAATTGAATATGTATGATATTTATGTCATTTTTTATATTCTAAATATAAATAAATCATGATAATAGTAAGATGATGAAGAATGATAATTCAAAACATGAATGATGAATAATGTTGATAACACCCGAATTAAAATTTTAACATGGAATTGTTCTAAGTTGGTATTATAAAGGAATAAGAAAATAAAATATGTTATTAGATATATGAATCTACTTCTTTAAATAGTTTATAGTATATGTATATTTACTATATAATAAGTCTATACAAGTACGAAGAGATTCACGAAATAAGGTAATGGGATTTCTAGTCTCAGTTTTATTTTAATGGGATTTATTAATTATTCACTTCTTGTTTATTTTTTTCAATATAATTCTCATGAATATATTATATTATTAATAATCTTAAAAATATGGTTAGTTACATATCCATTTTGTGATCTTATTTCATGTGGTTTATGTTTCAAAAGATACTGAATATGTAAAGTAGTATTTTCTCAATTTTACTTCATTTATCCATATGCCATAAATTTTAAAAACATTGTTTTCAATAATAATTTTGAATTTTTTTTATAGATGATCTCGTCATATAATTTTTATAAAAAACGATTTTAAAAATTATTTCTGTTTTTTAAATAATCTTTAATATGTTTTCAATGTGTCATAAACAAATAGGGTTTCAAAACATTTTCAAGAATTATTTATAATTTTTTATCGTGTTATCAATGATATGAATTTTCAAAAAATTATCAATATTTCATTTTAGTTTTAAACGTGTTTTAAAGGAAATGGTTTTCTAAATAGTTTCAATTTTTTCTTCTAATTTATCAAATTGTTTTGTAATAAATTATTTCTTAAATGATTTCAAATTTCACTATAAGTTTTCTACATGTTTTAATTGAAATAGTTTTCAAAAAAATTTCAAAAAATATTACAATTTTTTAAAGTGTTTTTAAAATGATGATTTTTAAAACATTTTCAATATACATTGAGAACATTTAAATTTTCTTTTCAATGAAAATAGTTTTAAAAAATTTATTTTTTAATAATAATTTTCTCAATAAGAAATAAAATTTTACTCAAGAAATGTTTGTAAAAGATATTTGAAAATTATTTTTCAACAAATAAGACATATTTTGGTTTTAATCCAGAAATTATGGGGAAATGTTCTAATTGTCCCATTCGTATTATTTTACGAATGGTTTATGTTTTAATTGAATGATGTGAATTATACACATTTATTTTTCATGGGTTATATTATTATAAAAACTGCCACTTTTCAAAGGTTGTTATTTTGATGGAAAGATTATAAATATATCACTTTTCTACTGGTTACGTTATGATTTCTGGTTTATGGCACCTATTTTATTCATGAGTTTTGTTAAACAACCCAAAAATTTATGAATAAAATTTCTCTTTTATGTAATAAAATATAAAACACATTCACTTATTTTTTTTATTTATATTCTATAGTATTTAAATACCAATTATGTATATTTACCATTTATAAAATAGCAATTGAAATGTGATCACATGACTAGTATCAATATAGGGTTTTAATGAATCATTTTGTGTAAAAAAGAAAATGAAGACCTAATCTAATATGATGGTACGATATGAAACCCATTTATCCAATATTGTTATGGGGATAACATTTATGGAATTTTTTATAAGGCAATCTAGTGCATAAATCTGTTAACTTAATCATGAGTGAAACAATTTATGTGATAATATCAAACTCATCAAGATTATACCCAAACCATGTTCAACAAAAGGCCCCATGAATGCCCCAACATCGAGCATATTACTATAATAGAGTATGCAGGTGTATTAAAGTGATATGTATCAAGCCCCAAAAACAGTAATATTTATATTATATTGAATAAAATAATGAATATAGTTTCATCCTTTTATTATTTTGATGTAAATGATTTTTACTGCAGAATTTATAGTTTTTGTTAATATTCTAATTAAATTAATGAATTAATGAATTAATGGATATATAAAATAAGTAATATTTTACTTAAATATAATTATTAAATATTTTTTATCAATAATTTATGATCATATAATTATTATGATTTCAAAATAATTTTTTTATTATGGTGTAACTAAATGTAATTGTCAAAATCCTGCCATTTTTATTGAATTCCAATTTTGATATTATAAGTGATAGTTCAAATATTTAGAAAAATATATATATATATATATAATGAATATTATGTTTTTAATCATGCCATTGAAATTATCTAATGAATATTTTTTCATAATTATGATAGATAGTTAATTATTTGTGTAAAAATTAAATATTGTATATGTAAACGTTATGTTTTAGGACCTCATGAAGGCCCAAATGTGATTTAGTAAATTATATAATAGTTATAATATGGAATATATCTATTTCTCATTTCAAATAAATTAATTTTATATTTATTTGAATTATTTATAAATCTTGCATGAATTTTCCAAGACATATATTATATTTTAATATTTTAATATCATTTCACTGAGAATATCACACACCTCTACCTAAAAAGTGAATTATTTTATTATATTCAGATCATTACCATATAAAATATGGTCAAACTATCAACTATGGAATAAAACATTAACAAAAACATTTGTTTGGTTATTATATTTGACTATATTATTTTGAATATTTAAAAATCAAAATAATAATGAAATGCCCCTCCTTCCCTATATAAACCCACAAGAGATCCCATTTCACGTAAATAAAAATATTTTTTCCCAACCATATCCTACAAATTACTCTATATAGTTCTATTATGGATCCCATATACTTTCATGAATCCCTACCCAATCCATTGGAGTCACACATTCCAGAATGTGATTTGCACCTCCCTCTATTTATATCAATTCAAGAAAAATTCTTGAATTTAGACATTATAATTTTAATTGGTTATGTTTAAATTCATTTAATATTATTATATTAATTTCCAATTGATTTTATTTTAATTATATACTATTTTAATTCTCTCATTTTGACTGTTATCTATACCGTTACAATGCTAAAATTCCATAAGGGATATTCCACCCTTCACTTTTATCAGGAATTCGTTTTATGTTTTTTCTCTAAATTTCAATTTTCTTATTTTCAGAGTTGTTTATAAATATACAAATTAAATTAAAATAGTGGTATAAATTATTATATCCCATTTCACTCCCATTTAACCCTTCTATTAACCATTATATACACCTTTTACCATGCAAGAATTTTTTTAATGGATTGTTCATTCCTCCTCTATCACCGTGTTTCAACAATTTTGTCACACCATGTATTTATAAATAAAAATATTTGAAAATGTATTTCCATATCAATATTATATTAATTTCATGTATAAATGTTGAGGTACCCCTTACACTCCCATATCCCATTTTAGATTATTTATGTTGAGTTATTCTGCTTAAAATGTTCCACACTTTTCCCTTTCAAAACAATTGTGTAATGGATTTCATGACCATTACTTTTATGGGTACTAAAATTTATTAAAATATAATAGTTTCATTATTATTTAAATATATTTATTTTACAATCCTTGATCATGGAAAACATTATGGTGATGAAGGAATTCATATTGATTGATCTATATAGAACATCTTAGCAGAGAATAAAATGAATGGGAGGGGTGAACCCGTAATTATATAGGGCCCCAATGCTTTGGGTAATGGTTAGTATAATGATACGTAATGTTGGGACATGGGGCTATCTGATTAATTTATGACAATTTATCCACTAGGAATTCTCGGTGGTTTATCCTTGACCTATGATAATGATACAGTATTTTAAGTTGTTTTCATATATTTCATGTTATTATTATAATGATATATCATTATTTAAAATTCATGATCATTTTATACTCCGTTGATATGATTATTGTATAAAATTTAATCTCATACTCATTTGATATTTTTTATATTCAATTATATTTATTTATATGCCACCCCTTATTTATGTATTTTCTCAGGTTATCCCATGAAATGTTATGTAGGAAGGAACGTTTTGGTGATTCTATTGAAGATTTCAATAAAGATGTTTATTTAAATGTCTACATTCTGTTATAATGTAACTAATTTAACAAATGAACAAGACCTAACAATCATATTTAATTTACTATGTGTAATTTTATTTAACAAAAGATGTATTACTATGTAATAATTATAAGGGTTTTCTAGTTGGTATCTGAGAGAAGGTTTATATTTTTTGGATTAGGATTAGAAAAAGCTGATGAAAACCCTTAAGGATAATAATAAGTGTATAAAAACATCCCCAAATTATATTGAGTACATATTACATTGATTATCAATAAAATAAATCTCCATATAGACACTATAAGAATACATTCTTCTGGCACATATATACCTTGGAGTAACAACTTCAACATGGTGTTCCAAGCTTAAATTAATAAAATAGTTCACGAAAATAGGCCTTACTTCGCAACAATTTAGACACGTTCAGGTGATTTTTTGGGGTAAATTCATAATCTCAATTTGAACAATTGTTAAGGGAACAAAAATTCCCATATGAAGGTATGCTAGGATATAGATGACAGATAACATAGTTCACAACCTATAAATTCGGATGTTATGGAAAAAATATAATTAAAAATTTATCTTTTTAATGACATCAGATTCCTTTTTATATGATTCATTTTATAAAACTCATCCTAAATTATTTTATTTATCAAATGAACCAAAATTGGATGAATCATGTTCAAAAGGGATGTGCTGGTCAATTTGATGATTTCCCCAACAAGATGCGAATCCGATTTGAGGGGGAATTGAAATATATTTCATGATACTCTCTCAGTTAACACAAGTTAATCAACGAATTCTGGACCAAGAGGAGAAATCAAACCCCTATAAGGTAAAGAAATCCACAATTGGGATCTTTATAGTAAAAATTAATCTTATATTTAATAGATAATTAAATCCCTTAACCAATGAAAAATGTGTCAATTATTGTCAAAATTTATTCTCCACATGTTAATGTTTTGATAAAAATAATGTTCTAATAGATATTTTTTGTATAAAGGGCGATGCTAATTAGTAGTGAAACATGATCATGAATATGATTCCTGAGGAAGATATTAAATCACTAGAATGGAATAAATTATGGAATATGTTTTTTTGATAAATATATTATATTTATCCTCCATCCTAAAATGGAAATATGATTCCATGAACTAATTAGAAAAGATCAATAATCATATGAAAAATTTAATGAAAACATTATAAATAATTCATGATATTCTTCCATTTATTTAGTTACCCTTAAATGCATCATTGACAACTTTTTTGGTGGGATAAATCCCAATCTTTGAAAATCGTTGGAAATATATGACTTAGATAGCTACAATGAAATATTTCAATGTTCCCTCATTGTCAAAATAGATATGGGTGAATCTTAAGAGTATTATGTGGATTATAATCAAATATTAGTGTTTAATTGTTCGGGTTTTATGGTAAAATAAAATAGTGAAAAAAATCTATAGAATCACACATGTCAAATTTGAGTAATGAAGCACTCTAGAAATTACATAAGGGGAAAAAAGAAATACTTTGGGTATAGAATAAAGGGGAACCAGAATAATTATTTTCAATAGGAAAAACCCAGAAATGTGAAATATGAAAAGAAAGATCATGTCTATACTCAAAACATTGTTGTTTCATTTAACTACAAGAAATTAGGGAACATTATGAACTTTTTCACTTTGTAAAGTATTTTCAGAGGCAACAAAAAACTTCCATGAAATCCTTGAAGAAATTTTTCCTTATATACAACCAATGTTAATCTTAATAATGATGTGGGTATTGGTACACATGTTATTAAATAATAAATAGTGAACATACTTTTTGATTTTGGTTCAATGCATTCATTCCTATAAAAATTGTTTAGTAGAAAATCCAAACCCCACCACAAAAAATGGAAGTAGAGATGTCTGTTAAAATATAAAATGGTGAAATTATTGTATCCCATGTATATAAATCATCCCTTTTCAAGGTTTGAGAGATGAAATTCCTAAATAATCTATTCATAATCCTCTTGGGGGATTTTGTGTAAATTTTGGGAATGGTTTGGTTTTCCAAATATATTTCCATCATCAATTTACATTAGAGGGAAATTGTTATCCATAAATAGAATCAACCCCTTATTCTATACAAATAGATGCAGGAGGATGCGTATTATATAGCACCAAAATGAAAATAATTTATTTTATGGTCCTATGAGAAAGACTAATGTGCTAAAATTAATGAGTATTATGAAGGGATTATCCTATATAAAATTCATATTATGGTGGAATTGATAGACTTAATTCACAAGTAATTTTATAGTTTTTATTATAGTAGGGAGGTTGAATTTTTTATCTAGGTTATACCCGTGGCATTGGAATTATCCATGACATTGTATAAGTTGGATATTTTTTAAAAAATTGGATCCTGAGAACAAACTATATGAGAATCTATATAAATTGTTTATATGCCCAAGTCCTTCAAGAGGGGGTTGACCAGTTCTCTTCATTAATAAGAAGGAAAGAAAAACTCACATTTGAATTGATTATAGTGAGACTAATAAGATGAATAAAAAGAACAGGTACCCATTTTCGTGAAATGATGAATTTTTCAATATACTACGTGAATGGAAATATTTCTTCAAGGTGATTCTATGATCAAGATATGAGCATGTTCGGGTGATGAAATATGATATTCCCAGGACTGATTTCTGAATAATATATGGGAACTATGAGTTCACAGTGATGCCTTTCAAACACACTAATTTCCCATCAATTTTAATTTACATGATGAATAAAGTCATTAGATATTACATAGTCATGTTTTTTATAGACTTTATAGAAAACTTTTTAATCTACTACAAAACCAATTAAGAGAATGTGTATCAGTTGAGGACTATGCTAATGACCATACAAAATGAGATGCTTTAGGCCTTGTGTAACAAGTGTGTGTTCTAGGTGAAGAAAGTCACATTTTCAAGGAATACCATCAAAATAAACAGGATGTATATGGATTCATCAAGTATAAATGAAATTTAAAGATGGTTATGGCCGACATCCAAAATAAATATCTATATCATCATAGGGTTAGCGGGATATTAATGTGGATTTTTTAGAAATTTGGCATGACTTTATAACCATATTACAATGAAAACATGGTAAGGAATCATGTTTTATTGGAATGAATAATATTAATATTTCTTCATTGATTTGTAAAGAAGTCATAATAGTGGCCATGTGATCATAGTACCGAGAAGTGTAGAACTTTTATAATTTTTTGTGACTCATGGATGAAGTTATTTGGATGGGAGTTGTTTCAAAATTCCAAGGAAATTTGTTTTACATCCTGGTAGTTGAAAATTAATGATAAAAAATATCCCATAATTGATATTGAGTTGGTAGTAGTAATAATAAATTTGAAAATTTTGCAGAATTATCACTTTGGGGGATGTGTGAAATATATAAAGATCACTAAATTCATAAATATATATCCATATAGAATACAATTAATAATCCCCAATGAAGACGGTTAGATAACATCAAGGAATATAACATCTCAATCAACTACCATCATAAGAATTTGAACAAAGTATAGAATTCTCTATGTGGAATGTATCCACCAATTCTAACATTAGTAGGAATTTATAAGGATATGATATTTTATATTTGTAGAGGATAAATGAGAGAATCATATAGAATGTAACATCATCAATCCTTTTAAAAATTATTTCTCAACCATCCCTTCATGAATGTATAAAGGATACTAAAAATTGATTTGTCAATTTATAAGAATTTGGAATCTATAAATGAATGACACTCCTTAATGAATAAATAATTATGAGACTTGGTTAATAAATATGTGTTCAATCAAATATTGAGTTAAAGAGGGAAATATATGATGATTCACTAGATTGACTTTATCCATTCACCCATGAAACTCAATGATATATCAAGATCTCTAATACAAATATTGGCAGGACAACATGAAGAAGCATATAGATGAATATTAATCATTATTCCTTATATGTACACCAGTGAAGGATAAATTTATCATTTATAAAGGGATGATAAAAAAATTACCCATATAAACATATTAATGGGAAAACATCATCATAGATGTGGTCACCAAACATCCAAAGACTTCCAATTGAGGAAATGCTATCTTGGTTGTTGTATATCATATTAAAAAGACTACACACTTCATTATAATTTTATAGAATTTCCCAATAGATCATCGAGAATGGATATACAATAGGTATGTGGTAAAACTAAATGGAGTACCATTATCGATTATGTTTGATATATATCCTAGATTAATCTTTAAATATTGTAATAATATCATGCATGCCCTAAACAATTATTTGAACATCATTACTTCTTATAAACCACAAAATGATGTCCAATATGAATGAAAAATCCATATAGTAGATGACCTTTTGAGTTTTTACTCAATTGACATCAATGAAAAATGATGCAACCATCTTCCTTTGATAAATTTCTGTACTACAATAGTTTCTACTCGAGATCCAAAGGGATCCATGTTAATAGAATTATTGGAAGAGGTGAATAACACCACCATGTTGGGATAAAGTTTGGTAGTGAAAAATTATAGGTCGTAAAATGGTCAAAGAAATGGTTGAGATGGTTTAAACCATCAAGAATAACATCAAAGATTCTCAGAGATAACAACAGATCTCTGCCGAAAATCATCTATTTGACATAGAGATTGATTTTGAAGACATGTTATTACTCCTTATATATCCAAGGAAAATAGTGATGAAATTTGGGGTGATTGTAAATATTATCTGAAGGTACATTGAACCTTTGGAGATCCATGATCACAACATAGTAGTGGGCTATCAACTACCACAACCATAAAATGTGTCTCAAGTACATAATGTTTTCCATATATCCCAATTAAAAATTACATACGAGTCCCCACACATTTACTCAATTTATATGTGATACCATTGGAGAGTTACCTCTCATATGAGTAGCAACAAGTGATGAAATTATATCATATAGAAATTGTCTTATGAAATAAGACAACGCCCCTCGTTATTGTGTTTTGGAGAAACCACATGTTTGATGATTCCACATTGGAACTAGAGGTGGTGATTAAGTAGGGTTTCCCTAATTAGTTTTAGTGCAGGAAAATGAAATTTTCAGTGTGAAATTTATAAAGGGGGAAAGAATGTAGTAAGGTGAACTATTATAAATAAATTACACTTTTTGATTTAATAAAATAGAAATCACATGCATAAATTTTTTTAATTATATGAACTTGTATTTAAATGACTATGAAGTATCATTAACATTGGAAATATTGAAATTGATATGTGATCACATGACTAATAGAAATATTATTTTTAACAAATCCTTTTACAAAATACAAAGGATGTGATGGCCTCAATTAGTTTGAAAATTCCATATGAATCCAATTTATTAGAGCTTTTGAGGATGATTACATTTCATGTATTTTCTCAAGAACAACTCCATGATGATATCCATGAATATAACATTGAGTGCAACTATTTACCGGAGAAGTTCAAGCACATTGAAATCATGATCCAAACCATTTTCACTTAATAGACTCATGAAATTCCCTCCATCATGCATATCACACATAGAAAGTGTGATAATGAACTAAAAAGATATTTATCAAGACCATATAAATATTAATATGTAAATTATTTTTTTGAAAAAAGGAATATATTTTAATCCTATTATTGTTACATTGTAAATCGTTTTTAATAGTCAGAATATTTTTAAGTCAATTTTTAAATTCAATAAATGAATATATGAATTAATAGATTTTTTAAATAAATAATATTTTTAAAAGATATTCTTATTAAATATTTTTTGTCAAATATTAATGGTCATATATATTCTATTAAGTCATATTTAATTTTTTATAATTGTTTAAAAAAATAATATTTTCATAAAACCTTCATTTTCTATAAATGATTGTTTTTATTTTAATTTATAAAATTGTCATATTTGGAAAATTATTTTTATAAAATTAATATAAATTTTGGAATCGGCATGTAAAAATTACTAAATTAATAGTTTTTCATAATTTTATGAGATAATTAAATTTTTTCGTAAAAATTCAATACCATATAAGTATATAGTGTGTTTTATATACACAAAAAGGCCCAATAGTTATATAATAAATGTTATAAAATATAACCTTCAAAAATAATTTGTTTCATCCATTTAACTAATTTTATTTTATTTTATTTTATTTATTTTATAAAACCTTAATCAATCTTCCATGATTTATATAGTATTTTATGTTTTTAAAATCCATCATTTGAGAGTTTGACTCACCTCCACATAATCAAAGTAATTTTTTTTATCTTCAGACATTTTCCTTGCAAAATAATGGAATCAAATCCACATTGGAAGAAAACATGTGCAATGACCTTCTGATGATTTCTGGTTTTTAATATTTTATTACGTAGTGTAAAAAACCAATCATAATATTGAAACCCCCCTACATATATATATATATTTTCAAAAAAAGTTCCAATTTATCTTTAATAAAACCCTTTTCAGCATGACCAAACTCTTACACATACTCTTTATAGTCATATTATTATGTCTGCAAGATTTCAAGATGCCCCTCCCAATCCATTAGAGTCACAACTTCAAGTAAGGGATCATTACCATCCTCTATTTCTTTCAATTAATGTATCATAAATGAAATTAGTCTTCATAATATCAATTGGTTTTATTTTAATTAATTTAAAATTACTATATTAATTTAAAATTTATTTTATTTGAATGTTATAATATTTATCTTCTCTCAATTTTAAAATTTTATAATCTCTTATTATCACAATATTTAGTATCTGATCTTTAACCCTCCACATTTATGAATAATTATTTTTATGCAGTGTATTTTAATTTCATTATGCCTATATTGTGATAAGGTTATAAATATACCTCATTCATTCAATTTTAGGTATAAATTATGAGATCCCCTATAATTCTCATTTATCCCACATAATAACATTTATGTACACCTGTTATCATGCTGAAATATTGTAAGGGTTCCTTCCTTCCTCGTATATCTTCATATTTCATTACAATCTTATGCCTTCTATTTATGATTATATATTTTATGTAATTTATTTAAATTTACCTATTACATTCCATTTTTTGTACCAATATTGAGATATTCCTTACACTCTCATCACCACTTTTATTGAATTTTTATTAGATGTTCTTATGATTCTGAAATTTTTCAAACAATTTCCTTTACAAAATAAATTGTATTGTGAATACCATGCCCATTTTCTATCCAGGGTATTCACAATTATACACTTATAATTATATTATTTGGGACTTAAATATATTAATTTGAAACTACTTTATCGTGGAATAATTTATGATGATGAATGAATCCTTTTTGGTTGATATATGTAGAACACACAAAAATAAGAAATAAATGAAAGTTAAGGGTGGGTCATGAATTATAAAGTGCTCCAATGCATGGGGTGATGGTTATTATCATGATATGTCATTTTGGGACGTGAGATTTTATAATTATATTATGGGACATTATCCACTAGGAAGTCTTATAGTTATATCCTTATGTATATTTATGAAGTAATATTTTATGTTTTTCGCACATTTTCCATGTTGTGATTATCATTATATATCAATCGTAATTATAAATTTTCCTTTTATACTCCATTGTTATATTTATTTAACCACATGTATTGTCTTCCCCATGTTATACCTTGATTGTTATTTAACAGGTCTTCATATATCACACCTTTTTTATATATTTATTCAAGATATCCCATTTAGTGTAATATATGAAGGAACATTTTGGTCATGTTAAGATGTTTTCAATAATGATGTTTCTTTTTAAATTTATTTTGTTATCTAATTTACCTTATTTTACAAAGTCACAAGACTAATCAATATTAGGTGTTTTATTATGTGTAATTTCATGTAATAAAACAAGTATTAATTTGAAATAAAGTTAAGGGTTGTAATATTATGATATGTATGATTATTATCTTGTGGAACATGTATTTATTGTCTCGTTATGAGATAGGTGAGACATATATATACTTATAATTTATTAGTAAATGATTTAAATATCATGAAATAATGATGGGAATAAAATTTATGGGATATATCTAATGTGTATGATGGGGAATACTGATCAACTATGGGTTGATGGGGAAACCTAATTCACATTAGGATAATCGGGAAACCCAATCTCTTATAGATAAAATACTGTGAATCGGGATGGTCTTTTTTCCCACCCAATAATAGTTGTCCATGTGATTTTCCTTAACACGGTTTGGAAATTCTACCTAACTTAAATTGAATGATATTAAATCATTATGTGTCTACCAACATTCGATGTCTTATTCTTATGTCATTATTTCATGTCTCATACTCCTGATTCCCATATGATTCATGTCTTATGAACATCCAACACTGATAAAATGCGTTAGGTTTATGATCTTTTATATGTATGATATGATCTTCTAATGTTGTTATCATGTTATTATTCCATTATTCTCATTATTATTCTTATATATATCTCTTTTTTACCCATACTAGGCTACAAATTTTTCCCTTTCTTATGTTTCCCTCCCCAATCTATAAATATAAATATTATGGATGATGTGTGTATAAGGGGATCTAGTCGTGAAATAATAGTTGGAGATAATGTATCACACTTATGTACCATTATTTATGTTTCCATTTTTACAATGTCACTAGGCTATTATGTTCTTTGGGTGCCTATTTGTGTAACCATTATATCGAAGAAAATAAATTATAGGGTATTCATTGTATTAAAGTATATATGATTTATATATATTTATTTATATCAATATATATCATAAAAAAGATACATTATTAATACTATTTTATGAAATAACAAATAAGTTTTTATTAAAGTATATTTATTCTATAAAATTTGCATTCTTTAAAAAAATTATTTTTTACATATAAAATAATAGTCCCATAATTATTTATAAATTAGTAATATTTAATTTATAAAATTCACATATATCTTGAAATAATTAATTCAACATTTAATTTGGGTGAAAATTTGGGATATTTGGTAGATATGTTTTTTCAGTAATTTTTGAAACAGTATCGAATTTTATTAAATGTCATATAATTTAGTAAATAATTGAACTAAAAATACACATTATGTTATTAATATGATTTATCATAAAATTATTACTCTTTAATACTATTTAAACTATGTAATTATATTTTAATAAACCTTATATTGTAATTCAATATAAGATTTTATTTTTGTCTAAAATGTGTATTTTTAAAAATCACTTTTAATGTGCCTTATGGTTTCCAATTCCAATTTACTAAAATAATACATAATTATAAATGATTTAAATTTAATATATATATTATATAATATAAAATTTTAATATATATTCATAATGATATTTTTATTTGATGTAGTATTAATTTAAAATTATCTTTACTTTAAAAAAATACATTTATAAAAAACTTTCATTTTCATATAGTTTTTGGGGTTTGTTTTGAAATAATTTTTTGAATCATATAAGCATATTTTTTTATTATAACATCATTTTGAAAATATTTATGAAAAAATTATATTATGGTTAATTTTTTACATTTACTGGGAAATATTAATTTTTTAGGATGAATATTGGTAATAAAAAATTTAATTGATAACTATCTTTTTTAATTATTAAGATATATATAATATATTCTAAATTTTTTTTAGCATAATAGGTTCAATTATTACTCTATGAATTTAATTTTATTAATTTTAATATTTTTTATATTGAAAGTAATTTGGAAAAAATTGTATGTATTCTAACCTTTTATGTTTGAAAAATCATTTTCTCACAACATATGTGGGAGTAATTTTATATTAAATTATGAAAGTCATAATAGAATTTCAAAAAATGTATTTTTTTTATTATGATTTATAAAAAATTATATTGTATAATATGGTAAAATAAATTTTTTATCAATAAGAATAGTAAAAATTAGTAAAAACATATTACATCAATTAAGGTAAAAAATTTATTATTGTTGGGTGGGTTATCTAAAAAGATAAAAATTTAAATTACTAAAAAATACTTTAAAATTTAAATTACTAAAAAATACTTTAAAATTTAAATTATGAAAATATTTATAACTTATACCTTCTATTATCAATATTTTGTAAATTATTGGATCTTTTTGAAATGGAAACAATTTGAGTGGAATTAATTGTTTTCAAAAATTACTCGTGTGTCACTCACCTCAATTATTAAATCCTAACCCCATTCATTCTCTGACCATATAATAAAAACCCATTAGTTATGAAATTATGTTTCCAAATAAATTACATAATTCCAAAAAATCCTCTTATAATACTTAGTGTGGGAATAAACGCAACCAAGGAATTACTTTTTTGAAATCAATAAGTAGTTTCTCGAAGAAGTGGTAAAATTGTTCAAAAAACATTTTTTCATTTCCAAATCCACATAATTTAAATATTATTATAGATTATTATATAATAACCTTATATTATTAAAAAAATATTATATGTTATTACATTATTTTAATAATCTTAATTTTAGTTTTCTTTCATCAAATGGATTAGGAATTCATCAAACATGTGTACGGACGACTACTAAATTGAGAATGGATGATATATTTTTCTTATTACCAACTCTCATTGTTTGGTAATATAATTGATAATATTTATATATATATGATATTTATATCATAATTATACATTCTGAGTAATTATATAATGTACACCATTTTAAATTTCTATTATGTAGGGGATATGATAACATCGATCGTGTATATGACAGATTACTACCTCATGATGAGACTTGTTTAATTATTAACAGACACATTAAATGGAAAGTAATAGAGATAAATTAATTTAATATATGATGAATTTATAACAAACATATGATATTAATGACATATTTATCATTTTGAAAAATATAATATATTATTTTATTTCTTACCATTACACTGACTTAAATATTGTAACACTGTTTATGTACATTGGGACTACTGTCATCAAAAAGTGATTAAATTCTATTTTTTCACCAAACCCCTTAGATTTTATATATAATTTATATTAATTAAAAAATATTCTATTTTTTATATTATTTTCATCATATAATGATAAAAATTTGAAGACCCCATTTTAATAATTTTTATTGAAAAATGTATATCCTACTCATGCATATGTATGGAATTCCATCTCCAAGATCATAACATACTTCATTTTTTATAACCATATTTCATTATTAGTTATAAAAATTATAATTTTTTTTAATATGATAATGATATTATTATTATTATTATGGTTATGACACATATTTAATATATTCACTACAACTAGAACACTCATAACAAATAAACAATGAGAAAATGTGCCATTAACACCTGAAAAAATGTAAATGATTAATGAATATATATATATAGGTAAATAAAAAAAGAAAAATATATTCTATTATAAAAAAAATTATTCTATATTTTTTTAATAATTCATTTATTCAACTATATATGAGGTTAGATCTTGGCCAATAAAAATGATTCAGGATATAAGTTATTTATTTTCTAAATTACAATTCATTGAGTTAAACATAAATTTAAAAAATTATATCATGCAATGATTATGTGTCTCATGTCATATGATTATTTTATTCTCTATTTACACTATTAATGTTCATTTATATTTGAAAATCATATTAATTTAAATTATTAATTCCCCACATCAATGATAGTATATTTTTAAGGATTCATTCATAATTTCATTTCATTGAAGAAGATCTGCATTTTTTACAACAATTTTGTTTTAATAATGTATATTTTAATTCTTTTACTTCTAATATCATAAATAATTAATACTTAATGGTATTTTAATATTTAATTTGAGGTAATTCATCCTAGGGGATTTGAAATAAACTATACCACATTGTAATGAATTTCAAATATAATATTCAATTACTATTATAATATTAATTCTTCATCAATATTTATATTAGATGAAAATGTTTGAAATGAAATTTCAATAGATATTACATTATATTAATTTTTATTATGTGTATTTATAGTTGATACACTTAATAAACTCATTGAATAATGATGACATCAGCTTCATTACCATTGTATGTTCTTATTTAAAAATCAAATTCTTATAATGCTTTTTTATTCTTGAATTTGAGAAAACTTAAATTAGATAAAATTTTTATATAAAATTTTATTGTTTATTATATTATGGATACTAATGAAATTTTCATGTTAAAATATAATTTTCCCCCACTTTGGTATTTAAAATGATTGATAAAATATAACTTCATATCTCTGTTTAGTCAAAAAATAGTACTCTTACAAAACTATGTTATAAAAAATTTATAAAACATACAAATATAATTTTCCAAATACATTATTATCCACCTTTTACTTTTAGAATGATATTTTGAAATAAATTTCCACTTATTATTCCAAATATTTCAATTTTTAACAAAAATGTGGAACGATCAATTTTTTAAAATGTATGATATGTGATAAATTTTTTTTCGACTGGAACATTATTTTATTTTAATATTAATCTATAATCATACACATTTATTTTATAATAAAATGGATGACAATTTTTTTAAAATTATTTTTCAAAATTAAAATTATTTATTCCTTCAAAGAAATTAATTCATGTTTTTATCTTTTTTAGTTCATCAATATCAACTACCCTTGTTATTACTTATTCTCATATGGATGTATTTGTTAATAATACCATCATTATTTTTTATCTTGAAGTTTAAATAAGAATTCTTGAATATTTTTATGGAAATAATTTATTTTTCATTGGTTATTCTTATTTCAATTATATTGACCTAAAACCCATTTATTTTTCATTGGATAATAATATTTTTAAATGAATAATGGTTTTTTATGTGGTACTGGATAAAATATGTATGTAAATTATTCACTTTTTGGTACATGGAAATTATATATTATTCGGGCTCCGAGATAGCGCTGTATTAGAGTGTTATATATTATATAATGGGTGGGACTAGATCATTTTATGTGAAATTTTTTTAGCGTATATATTATAAATGGGTGTGCCGATATAGAATTCTAATGTGTTATTTGCTGATTATGTTTTTCAGATAAATATTATAGACTTAAATCCTATGTTTATTCCATTTGTAATTATTATATAATAGTTCTATATGGTTTCCATAAGGAAGATGATCAATGATACTAACTAGTATTATTTATGATTTTTATTATAATATGATGTTTCCTTTTATCAGGATTAATATCAGAAGGCCAGTGATTATTGAATATAATTATTCGTTTTTTTGTTAAAATCTTATTCAATGTTCTATGATTGATAATTCAATCACTAATGGTTATTTTTTCATTTATGATCCACTTATGAACATTGATTATGTCATCATACCATGATGAACTTCATATTTTCATATATTAGACTCACATGTTGTTGATTATGTTTTCAATTATTGAGAATATAGTCTCACCCTTCTTATGTTTTCTTTTCTCCATGTTGTAAATAAACGATGTTCAATGAAATATATTTAGATTTTATTTCATATGGATAATGATGATAATATGATGTAAAATAAGAAATTATGGGTTAAATAATCCAATTTATCATTTTGATTTTTTAAATATTGGATGGAAAAAATATAGTCACATTTATTTGTATTAATGGAGAAAATGTAATGTTTATGACTTCTATAAAAAATATAGATGTACAAGTTTTGGGGTGTTATAATTGGTATTATAAGAATGGTTTTGTTAAAAATAGAAGTTAAGATGTTATGATGTGATGTTATCATGAGAGTAACGGATATAATTATAGGTCTATAAGATTGAAGATTATAATAATTTTATGTAATTGACAACACTCTTTAGGGATAAAGTGATGAGATCATATAGTGATCAATGATTAATGAAAATATAATTTATTATGATTAATTATATCATAATAATTTTTTAATGGTAATTAGGTATATTGATTGTGGGAAATAATATATATGTAATTTATACCCTTTAAGGATTCTATTATTTGGGTATCGAGTTAATTTTCAGAACACATGTTTTATCTTATAATTAACTGGGGGATGGAGAAGATATTTTGTTGAGAAGTGATTAATGTAATTTGGAAAATATGATCACCATTTTATTATTTTAAAAGATAAAATTTATGTGATGGAATTTATAATTAAAACCAAATTTAATGGTGTGGTTGTTTTAAAAATGATTTAGTTTGAAAATTTGGTGATATTGATGAATTATAAAGATTAATGTATTATTTCATCACATTAATGATTTCCTATTATAATAATTATCATAAAAAGTTTTGTTTTGTTTTGAATTTTTTTAATGGGAAAAAAAATTAAAATGGATTTTCAAAAAAAAAATTATATAATTTGGAAAATTTTGAATTTTAGTGATCCACTCATGATAAATTAACCATAAATATTCATAATTGGTTGAAATAGATGAAAATGTATTAAAATAGGTTAATGAAAGAAATTATAATGGTCATGTATGTATATTTTACATTTATTATAGTTCATATGGTATATGAACTCTTCAAAATTATGAATGTAATAAGGAATGTATTTTTTGGTTATATTCATAAATGAGTAATCAGAGGGTCATTCAATTAAAAACATGTTTATGGTTTTATTAACTATAAATTTGATTTAATCATTCTATTATTTTTTGGTAAATTAACTCAATATGTCTCCATAAATAATAATTATTTTGGTCCACAAAAATATATTTACTTTTTACCTATGTTCTATTTGAAAACCCTACATTTGTAATTTCAAATTATCATAGTAATTCCTATTCACATTCATTAAGAATATTCTTTATTAACCCTTTTATGAATATTGATTACAAAAAATATAATTTCAAATTTCCATAATTTTATTATAAAGATTATGTTCAAAATGCTAGGAGGAAACTTATTAAATAGAAGAGGATATAATACCAAGGTATTTTAATAGATCAATTTTTTCTCGAAATGTAAATTCAAATAAAACCAGCTGATAGATTATAATATAACTCCCATATAGTTTAT
Organism: Viscum album; assembly: GCA_963277665.1. Classification (NCBI taxonomy): domain Eukaryota; kingdom Viridiplantae; phylum Streptophyta; class Magnoliopsida; order Santalales; family Viscaceae; genus Viscum; species Viscum album. The sequence continues at coordinate 1,222,185,269 of OY728136.1, read as the reverse complement.
GATCAATTAAATTCAAAATAAAATTATCTTTTCAACAGCTTGTGGCACCAGAATCCGAGAAATATTGGTGTTCAAAATCATATTGAACATGCAATAGTAAGAAAAAATAACACATGATATATATAACCATTAAAAACAAAAATTTAAATCAGATAATATTTAAATTAATAAATACATTATGAAATATATATATATATATATATATAATAATCAATAATAATTATTCATAAATATTTACTTAATTAAAAATAAATTTTCAAAAAAGTAAATAAAATTTTCAAAAATAAGTATTCATTAAAAGGGAGTTATATATATTTTTGTGAGAAAAGTATTATACTTTAATTTTATAACAATAAAAAAAATATTTGATGAAATTAAATTTTCTATTTTATTTAAAATAGAAAAAATTATATATAGTGACATTTAAGGATTTTTCAGAAAATATTGATTTTATAGTGAACGGTGAAGTATTATGTTTTTTTGGTAAAGAAGTCATTTATTTTCAATATGTTATGGATTAAAAATATATTATGTTTATAATATAATTTAATTTATTATAAGTATTATATATTTTTATATGATCTATTTTTTAAAAAATTAATCATCAATATATTATATTTTAGAATCTATTTGATTTGGTTTTACAATGGGGGTTTCATGAAAACGATTTTAATGTGAATAATGATTCTCCAATTTAATTGAATAAAAAACTATAATGAGGTTTTCTAAATTAAATTTATATATTATTTATATTTATAAATTAAATGATAATAATTTAATGATTATTATTAGGAAATGTTTTAATAAAAAAAATCTTGTGGTTTAAAACATACACTTCTTGAAAACCCACCTTTTCAGCACTTCTGTGGGTTTTGATTTAAGTATAATCGTTCATTATTTCATAAAATTTATTTTATACAATATAATTTATTTTTATATCATCATTTCAAAATTTAATTAAGGTGATTTTTTTAGAATTTTCAGAAAAAATAAAAACTTTTTGGGAAGAATAATGGAAAAATAATTTTTAATTGAAGTAATCATTTTGGTTTAAATTGTTTATAATATAAAACTATATTATTATTTTTTCAAAGTTTAATCTATTAAATAATATAAAAATTAATCTAATTGATGTATTTTTTATCAATTTCAATGTGGAATTAGAAAAAAACATCTTCAATAATATTTGAAAATGAAAACATTAAAGGCCTGCCTTCATGTAGCACTGGGGGGGTTCATTTTAAAAAAACCCACATATATTAATTGAATTTATAAATATAGATTACATACTTAAAATCATAATAACATGTATTATATAATATTTTATGTAGTATTTTTTGGTGAAAATTAATTGTGAAAATAATAAAAATTAACTACTGCAGTTAAGATTAATATGTCGTTACCAAGAAGTTGGACTAAAACAATATTGATAAAAATAAAGTAAAAATTTTATAAAATATATTTTATATACATATTTAAAAATTATCCATTATAATTTATATAATTTCTTATTTTCATAATAAATTTTATTTGAGAAAAAATGGGAAGCAATTCATTGTTTTTAATAAATAAAGTATGTCACCACTAAATTTATTAAATGCCTACTCTTATCCTCGTATCAATAATCTATAAAAAACCATTGTTTAATACAATACTTATAAAAATAAAATCAAGAATAACATCATCATGGTCAATATGACTTGGTGTGAGAATAAATTTAACATAAACATCCTTTGGTGAAAAAAAATTTTTTACTCAAAGAAGGGGTAACCTTTTTTGACAAGACATTTTAGTTTATTTCAACCACAATTTAATTAATTTTTTCTATAAATATGATTATATAATATACCACATAATTTTAATGTATGATTAGGTTATTATGTTTATTTAATAACATATATGATTCAACTCCTCTATCAAATGTGTCACGAGTTGTTTATTTTTCTGGGTATGACAAGTTACCTCCTTACAAACCAATATTATTTATTTTTCCATTAAGACCTCTCATGGTTTTATATGATGAAAGATTAGAAAAATAAATATATATATAATATATTTATAAAATAAATATTCCTAGAGAGTAATTATTTCTTATTTTCAATTCACTTTCCATTCGGTTGGGGATACGATAATGTCTCTTATATGTATGGTGGACTGCCACCACATGAAGCAATGTGATTCATTTTTCACTAACTATTTTCAAGGAAAGTAATAATGATATTTTTATTGAATATTTGTTATATAAAATAAATTATTATGATCTTAAAAACATATTTTTCTTTTTAAATATAAAATTTACCATTTGATAACATTCACTTCCACTCACTGAAGGATGATAACATCGTTTCACTTCTATTGGACCGATACCTTCATGAAGTGATATGAATATATATTTTATCAATTAACCTCATGGATAATATGTATAAGAATATTTAAAGAAACAATATTATATTTATGAAATTATTATAATTATATATATATATATAAAATAATGCATACCAACATTATATAATAACTCTTAAAAACATGAAATGTATCTCAGGTGTACATACTACCTACCATCATCTTTATCATAATAAAAAACATTTTTCCAAAACATCATTCATTTTTTTCTTTAAAATTTATAATTGAGGCATAAATATAGTAATTATATAATATCTATTATTATGGAAATTATATAACTATATAATATTTATAATAATCATATATTTTATAAAAAATACCGAATGGGAAAAATGAAAATTGATAACAGAAATAATGAAAATCATGACGTACTATTAATGAGTCAGTGACAAATATAATAAAAGGATCATATAATATTTTATAAATATTAATATGGTTCTTTAAAAAATTCATTAAAAATGTTTAGAACCACAAAAACTAATGTTAAATCACATTATAATAATTAGATTCATGTTGTATGCTATTATTTAACTCAGTTTCTATTAATTTAGATAAACTTATATTCTAATTATAATGTATTTATTAAATTATTTTGGTAATAAATTCTAATTATCTTTTTTTATATATAGTCTTCTTATTTCAATTTACATTTTATAGAGAAAATTAATTCATTGATTAATAAACCTATCAATAATATGATAATTCTAATGGATTTTATTCTAATTTTCTTTCATTGATTAACAATTTCATGTTATGCACCCATTTAATTTATATGGGTCATATAATTATGATTTAACAAGTAATTTCATCAATACATCATAATTTATGTATTTTGAATTTAAATTTTCTGTTAGCTATTCCAAGTGTAATTGACTTAAAATAATCCAAGGGGTATAAAATTTCACAATATAATTTATTTTCACTAAGTTATATTACATTTTCATTATCTATGATATTCTGGTATAAATTACAAAGGGAAATTTGATTATATTATATTGTATTTATACTTTATTTATTTGGATTTTTACTCTTTAAAAATAATATATTCATTGAAAAAGTAAATCATTGAATTTATGAACACTGTATATTTTTATTTAACAGTATCAATCTAAAAGAGAATATTTCTTCTTGATATAAATATTGTGTAAAATAATCTTCCATTCCTATATAAAGACATTTAATTTTATTATCTTTTAATTATGAATTATAATTATAATAATTTTACTATTTTTCTAGTAAATGGTACATAAATTGATTGAGAACACATTTTTAATAAGATATAATTTGATTAATATTTTTGATTAGAAATCCATTTTATTTCGAAAATATGTTTTTTGAAAATATATTTTAAAATAAATTAACCACTTAAAAATAATTTATTAAAGAAAATTTTATTATTTTATATATTTTTTAAAGAAAATTAGTGGATTCTATGAATCGTTTTTCAACTAATTTCTGTTGTTCTTTTACAAGTAATGTGAATAAAATATTTATTTTAACATGTACTCATTGAATACAATTGTAATACCATTATCATCTTTAATGAATTCATTATAAAGTTTATTATTTTTTCAAATAAAAGTATTTTTAAATAGTTTTTGAAAAAATTATTTTTTGTAAATTATAATTAAATTGTCACTATATATGTATTTACTGATTTATTATTTCATTCTCATTCATCAATGGAAATGAGTATAATTATTTATTATGATCGGATGATGAGATTTTATTAGGACACCATATTCATTACTTATTTAAATATAATATTATTTTATTAATTATTTTGTTATGGAAATCATTTAATATACCTTATTTATTCATTTTTCAAGATCCTTTACCTGAATAACATTTCTTTTCAAAAGAATAATCATGTTATAAAATGTATAAATAATGTTTTAATGAGTTATATGATGAGTCCTCTAGGTAAATAAATTATTTTTCATTATTTATTATTATATAGGATGGATGAACAAAAATAGAACTACGTGATCCCATTATAAAATATATAATGTGTGTACTAAGATAGAATCGGGTGAGTCTGATATAATTTATATGTTGGGTGCCCCTCAAAAGTGATCAATTACATTGAGTAATGATTATGGTTTCTAAATAATTTTATTGGAAATATGTGGCATGACTAATGATTTATAAAGGGGATTATAAAGGATATATTTTTATTTGATGAAGATGATGTTCTAAGATAACAAAACAAATTCTATTGTTGGTATAGGTTTCTAGTGTCACTTTTGATGAAGATTAATATCACATGAATCATGATTATTTATTATGTTTACTTGTTCTTTTTTTAAAACCTCAATCCTTGTTTCATTATTATTGATTGATGAATTTATGGAATGTATTATTTTATGATTCCCTCTTGAACCTTGTTTCTTTCATTATACTTTTATGAGAATCACATGATAATTGATGGCATTAACATTTTAATTCTCATAATTATCCTAACTAAACATTTTAGTTCACCCTTTTTCAATTTCCTTTTCCTTGGGTTTTCAAGAATTGATTTTGGAAAAATTATATCTATATGGTATTTTTATATGTATGATAGTGATTATTTAACTTAGAATAAGAAAATCATGGTTAAGTGATAGAAATTACAATTTAATGACATGATTATTATTTATGTAAGAGTTTGTAAAAACTCACTAAAACCATAATCCAAAAAAATAATTGAAATTATAATTAATTCAATTTTTCTATTTACTATTGTATAGTTTTGGATGTAAATAATTTTTTTTCACAAATATGAGTATCCAATATTGAAATTTAATTACTATGATATCATCATCAAATCCAAAAGTGTGGGTTTTATGATTTAATAGATAATCTGGTGGATATGGGTTTCCTCATGAGAGTTCGTATAAGTTGTTTGTGAAAAGATCATGGAGACATCTCATGTTATTTTCCAATTATGTGACATGATTTTATGGCTTGTTTGGATATCATAGTCCATGTTATGTGCAGATCAAGATAGTGGTGTGTGCGTAAGTCTTGAATGTCAATAATAACTCACAATAGGGGAAATCAAAGACTATTGATTTCCCTATATATAGATGCATGGGTAAATTATTTCTTTTTTATATTATTTTATGGTATGTGCCACCAAATATGGTACACAAACATCGTGATTTCATTGATGCTTTAAACAAAATACATTACTAGGTGTTTGTGCTTGATACTTGTGAATACATTGACATATTGAGGATGTATTGAGAATTATTATGACATGTTTTTTATTTATTAATTCAAACGTATTGATATTACTTGGTATTTATTTTTTTATAAGGAAAATATTATAAATAATCCATGGAATTAATATTTTCGATGTGTTTATAAGTGGAAGAATAATAGTGTGTAGTTCGAGAAATAAATTTTAATGAATGATTATAGTCTGATGGTGATAATATTATTTTTTATTAACATATAATGGATGATGGGTTATTTTATAAGGTAATAGGGATTTATCCAATTTATGGAGATAAACATACTTTTGAGAGTGGTCAATTTATTTTTGTGTGTGAGCCTATTTATGATGTCATGAAACTCATTGTAACATGAGTTAGATTTTAAGATCAAGTAGTATGAGAGAGTACATTAGTTAAGATTATAGTGAATAGTGTATATTCATTTAGTTGGTACATGGTTCTTATAAATATTAATTAGTTTGTTTAAATTTTAAAGAATACTACAGAAGAATATGATGATTTTCGAATAGGAATAGTGGCCTAAAGTCCTCAATGAGAATGGAAATGTTTCCATTCTGACAAAAATAATGAAATATGTTGTTTATTGTTAGGGGATGAATGTTGATGAGTGTCTCATGGGAATAATTTAATTCTTATTTTGACAGTGGAACAAAGTTCGGTTTTACTCAAGGAGAAATATTTGTGAGCTAATATGGTGGGTATTTTACTATTGGCTTATTGAGGGTATGAACCATGAGATGAATGATGTTTCGTGTAATGTCATGAATGATTTTACATGATTAAAAAACATATAGTGTATGATTTTCGTGGGTACATATAAATATGTGAAGGGTTATCCATGCTCATTTATCTCCGTTGAATAAGTTGTTAGATGTGAATATATATATCCTGATGAATTAATATTAGCCAAACTTTTGTAGATTAACAATTAAGAAATTATCATTGTATATATTTTTGAAGGTAATGATTTATTTAAGATCCACTCAATGAATGAACATCATCGTTAGGGTTCCAAAAATAGTGAGTGTGTTCAAACGATCATGTAATTCATCTAAAATTTAAGAAATTAGGATAGGATAATTAATGATGCACTAACATTTATATCTGAGAAATGTGTGGAAGGTCTACCATATGATGTTATATGTGTGTTTTAGTATGTAATTTGATTTTTTGTGTGAGAAATCACATCATGTGTTTCAAATTAATAATAAATTTTATTTTTTTTGAAATTGTATAGAACCTTTCAAGGAAAGGTTTGTATCGGAGATCCCTGTTCATGAGAGGCGGGGACTCTTATTATTTTATTTGTAAATAGATAGGAGATTTGTAGATTGATTTTTTGATTCCATCATATGTGATTTTTTCTAGTGGAATTGAAACTATAATAATTGTGTATGTGGACAATTGGAAACTTTTTGTTATATAAATTTCAATTGTGGAAAGCATTATGGGTCAATAATGGACTATATAAATATATTTTATGGTGTGTAGAAATTGATCCTGATAATAAAAAAATCAATTACATCATGGATTATATAGCTATATGAGTATTTTTATGAAACATATTATTTTCATAATGTTTATATGGGAATTGTATCATGTTTTAGTGCTGTTATCACCTTGGGTTTTTAGTTTCATGTTAGAATCCGGTTTTGAGTTCATATATGTATCCATATATTTTTATGGTGAATAAGAAAATTATTATGTTTAGATTCATAGTAAAATGGTCTAAAATACAATTTCATTAGGAGTGTTTATTCTTTAGGGATTCTAAAAAACCATTTCATTTATGAGATATGATTTTTAGTGGGAATTTATTTTTATTTTGAAATATAGGGGATAAACCATTTTTAGAACCATGGTATTAATTATTAATTTTAGTGTTAGATTATCATGAGATGAAATATATCAATTCTGTTTGAGAATTGATAGATCCTTTAGATTCTTAAAAATTTCCATATATATTTGGTTTATTATGTTTTGTGCTTTTGGAGAATTCATCTTAGTATGTATTTATATGAGTTAATGGTTATTGAGAAACTACAAGGAACCCTATGTGAATGTATTTTTTCTAATATATATATTTTATGGTTGATGTTCAGGGATTATACGTGGTTTAGTGAAAAAATATTTGATTACAGGGTAATGTTTTCATTATGTCTTAGACATGAGTAATAGATCACAGTTAGTATATGGTATTAGGTAATGTGTTTGAAAAATTATACAGAAAAGACGTGATGATATTAAAGGATGTTTCATGGTTTGGAAATCGATGTAGCCCAACTATGTGATATGTGTTTACCTATAATGTGCCTAATTATGGGTTGTTTTCCAATTTTTAATACCATATTTCTAACTAAAGGGTGTGATTAACATTCCCTCTTGTGAATTCAAGAATTAAAGACACTCTTTTCCAATTAACTATATTATTATTTAATCATTTCATCATCCACGTTTGTTTTTATATATTAACTATTTAATATTAAATTATATATGGACCTAGTTGAATAATAAACTAATAATCGGGTTTTTTTGTCTTCATATGTATAGGATATCCCATGATGTTTACTATACACTATCTCTAGATATTTCATTAAAGGAATTTTGAACTACTAAATTTATTAATGTTTATGTTTAAATAATAATAATTTGAATTAGATAAAAATTTGGAATATTATGTTTGGAAATTCCCCATGGATAGTACCAGGGGTTTAAAAAAAACCATAGGTGGTATTTATTGTTTTTCTTTATAATTGACAATGATTGATGAATCTTACACATTACATATATTTAGAAATCAACCAGGTAATAAATAAAAAATTTAATAACTAATTGTTTTGGTTTGGTTTTTTTATGTTGGATCTGCAGTGATTATATGGTCTTTTAGTATTGTGGTAATCAACTAATGTGACCTATAATTAAAGTGGTAAATGGTTCTTTTTAAGTTTTGGGTTCCATAATCATGTCACTCTGGTTTATTTCATTTTTGAATGTGGATTGTTCTATAATGTATTACCACCATTGTTGGGGGATATTTAACGTATTTATATCTTTTTTATTAAATTTAATTGGTATAATGATGTTTAATTAGAAACTCTGGGACCATGGAACTAGTATTTAAATGGTTTATAGTAGTTATATTACTGTTGTGAAATGTAACAAATGAAATAAATATACCATTATAGGTGAAAATATTAAATGAAATAGAATGGAATAAGTGATATATAATTGATATATATTTCTTATTGTTTTACTCAGGTATGGAGTGAACATGGACTATAGATAATAAACATGTATTGAACCTTATACCTAAAGTTGATCTAGAAAGGATATGGGAGTTCATTACGTAATTGTTATGGGTGGGGATACATTTAGGGATGTTAGGTCTTTACAAATGGAAATATCCCCTGTTTTGATAGATGGATGAGATCACCTATTTTGAGGTTCTCATGAGATGTAGAACCTTGGGAACAGTAATGTTTTCTATATATTTTTCATGGATCCTTCATTGGGGTAGTGTTGGGTAGGGAAGAATCTGCTCACTATTGAACTATTGTATAAGAAAAAAATCATAATATATACAATAACATATCTGGTAGAAATGGAAGAATATAAATTAAACAGACAATTGGAATGCTAAAGTCTTATAAATATGGTGAAATTTAATTAACATGGTAAAACTAGTGATATGATTTTTCCATGTATTCGATTGGCACCACGTTTTTTTCATGTGAGAATGTATTTTAGAACTAGGGTAGGATTTGACCCTTTGGTAATGGAGGCATGTTACCTAATTCAAAGTAGCGTATTCATCCCCTCTAGTTTTATTAAATATTCATATCTAGGGGATGTAACCTATTATGTAGAAAAGGATTCATTCGACAGAATCCGTATATTATTTGGTCTAGTATGTGAACCCTCAAATTTATTTTTATACTATGTAATTCTATGATTGGGGTCAAGTATTGTTCATGTATACAAGGAGGGTTATAATATGTTTTTTTTTCTCTTCAATACTATGTTTTTCCACCCCCATGTTTTTATATTGTATATATCTTGGTGTTCTAGACATTTAATAATTATATCTTGTTTATCAAGGTGGTTCTTCACATATATAATTATGTTGTCTATACTAGTGATAGTCAGGACCTTGACTAATCACATTGTTTAACCCGGTTACATGATTTTATAATAGACATTATCACACAATATAAAGAATCCATCATAATCGATATTCATTCAATACATTCAAATGGCACCCATTATAGTTATATAGGGTTGGTATGATCCTTCTTCTAGCTCAAAGAAATATGATACTAGAAGAGATAGTGTTAACCCACATCTAGTGTCACCTCTAAACATGTGGGTCAATAATGATTATTCATTTTTATTAAAAAAATATTTTCTTATCATAGTATATAAAATGAACATAGATTATATTTATTGGTTGTGTATGGGGGGACAGTGGTGTTTCCCAACCCAGTTGTACTAGGAAACTATACAGGTAGTCATGGAACATTGGTACCCAATTAGATTTCACTTTATAACAATTTTAATATGGGTAAAGGTTCAATATTGTATCATTTATTTCAATATCATATATTATATTCAATATTAGTATTAGGTGGATCTTGAGGTATGGTAGAATAACCTAATTTGTTAGTAATATAACTTTTTTACTGTCTCTATGTGTTCATCCAAGGGGGTGATCAGTTTTTTTATACCTTTATAATAAAATAAATATTTTTATAGAATTTAACATTATTTTTTCCATGATATATTAATTATTTTTTGATTTTTTTAGTCACTTAAGGTTTTCTTACTACTTTTATAATGTGTCAAGTCTCTCCAAAATTAAAGATTAGGAACTGACTATTAGTTGATATCCACTGGTATAGGGGATGAAATGATATAAGAATTTGACCACTTCAAAAGATGTATTAGGTTAATTTAGAGGTACTCTTCTGACATGTTTTGAGTATGTCATCTATGCATTTTGGTGAAATTTTAATGTTTTTGGAGGGGTTTTTGGGACTTCATGGTCGGATTATGGTTTTACAAAAACGTGTTCCCTTCCCCACCAAATTGATCAACCCCAAGATAGAAAGGTATTGTATGGATGTAACATTGTTGGTTAACCGATGTTACATATTAGGAGTTCCCATTCAAATCCTATGAGAGGTACTCTTATATGTAGTACTGTTTAAAAAACTACTTCTCATTCCTAGGAAATCTTGTGTATAAGTATAATTATTCATACTTTTAAAAAATACTTTCAAACCCCCCATAGTTCACCCAAACTCATCCCAAATCACCCATAACTCATTCTTATAATTGTTTAGGCTTTAAAATGAATTAATAGGGCTCCCAAAAATGATTCTTAATTAATCAATGATGGATTGACGGATTTATGCCTCTTTGGGAATCTGATTTAATCTAGATTAGACATCCATATCTACGATTTATTTTTCATTATAAAAATTGGATGAGTATATATTTTTAGTGGTGGGTTTAGAATTAGGTTTTATAGATCATGATTATTTCTATCTCTGATTTTTGCCACGATTATAGATCCCATTCCTCTTAATGATCATAGTTGTATATTTTCAATTATGGATTTCTTTTGGAAAGTGTTAATCAATAATATGGAGGTAGGTGGTCTAAAAAAATTCACAATGTCATGATTAAATTAAGAATTTTTAATTTTGAAATTTCAATTTCCATGATTTTGAATATTCATTGATGATTTAATTGATTTAATTTAATTTCGATGTGATAACGATTTTGATTAAATTAGTTCAATTTAAATTTTAATAATTTTTATAATAATTTTTCGATTAAATTAGTAGAATATTGTGATTGATAAATTTAGTAGATATTTGGATTTTTTTAATAGTTTAATTAATGTTATTAATAGTTAATTGAATATTATGATTATGAGATGGTTGGGTTAACCTAAATGAGTTAAGGGGTTAGATGAAAAAATAGTGATAAATGGTTATGTGTTCTATTGGTCATATTTTTCAATGTGACAAAACTGATTCACCAAGATTTAATTGATAAATTAATTGGTAACCCATGATGATAATTTTTAATTTAGGATATTTATTCTTAAGATTTGGGATTAGAAAATTGTGATACGTGTGATATCGTGATAAATATGATATTGTGATAAATGTTTTGGGGGAATGAAATTATTCTTCAAATTCTCATATTGATATATACTGTTGTTGTACATACATTATTACTTCAAAAGTCCATAGTGAAAAACATTGTGTGGGATATGGGATGATGCTTCAAATACCCATGCTGTTCAAGGAATAATAATCTAGACCCAAAATTTTTTCATTAAATTATGGTTTTGATCATCTATGATATGAATCAAAATTGACTTTATAATAAAATAAAATGATTATAATGAATTGTGATATGTTTTAGTGTACAAAATGGGATGAAGTAGGTATTGGGGGTTTAGGTTCAACCAGGGACTTGATGAATATTTATGTAGTATAAATAATAAATAAATATTTTAACAATGTGTACTTTTATGGTGGTATTTTATAATTTATTCAATTGTATACACAGTTAATTAATGTATGATATTTTATAAATTATTGTTGGTGGAATTTTATTTTGAACCCAACCCTACTTGGGATTCCAAATCAATACATTAATGCATTTCATGTTTATAGGTTAATAAAAGGGAAAGAGTCATATAATAAAGGGATGAGTTTCTACATAGCTAGGATGAGGGAACCAGATGATATTCGAGACTCCCATGGTATTTATTATTGTCATTAATTATTTTTTGTTTTTAATATTAACACTTGAAATATATTTTCCATTACATATATACTGTTTAGTTTTGGATATTTTATTTCACATTTTGGTCAACATGTGATACTAGTTTGGTTTTGTTATGGTCAATATCAGTTGGTGTTTATTATTTAATTCAATAGTTGTGATTATTTGATAAAGAGGGTATAGTCTCAAAATATTGTATATCAGACCATTTCTTCTAGTGGATAGTGTATTTCATATGGGTAGGTATTTATGAGGTCATATAACCATCAATATCATGGCACCAGTGTGTGTCACTCAGGTCAGGATGTTACAAATTGGAATCAAATTGGTTTTATTTTTGTTCCTTTTGTCAGTCAATTTTTTAAAGTTATATAGATAATATATTGAGTCGATACTTGGTCACGTGCTCATTCATGTGAGTAGATTACCGACATATGAAGGTAAAATCATATTACACAAAATGGGATTGTAGTTATTGATGTTAATTGTTAAAGTCATATTCTATGTCACCTCGTTTGATGCACTTGCTTTGTGGTTTGATTATAGTTTTTGATATATTCTATGATTTTACTCATGGAACGATATTGAATTAATAATGCCCGCAATTATAATAAACAGATTTTATATATAAATATAAGTGATTTCATTAACTAATAAAAAAAATTCTATAACCATATGTTTATATTCATCGGAAACAGGAAAGCACAAACAAATAATTCATAAATAATCTACAACATCACTCTCTTATTCCATCATTACTAGAAAACTTTTTGAAACATATTAAATAAACCCATTTTCATATCCTAGTGAAAACATATATAATAAAGGGTGTGATCAAATACTCATTATGGGTATTTAATGGTAATATAAATGATATCATATTCACTAGACATGATAACATAAATAAAAAAATTTTATATTATATCTTTTATATAAAAAATCATGACTTCATTCCATTGGATAACTCATAGATGTCATAAAAAATCAAAGAACTTATTCCATGAGATCATTTCATAAGGCACTGTATTTTTTCAAACAAATAAGAATAAAAAATCATTTCCCTATTAGAAGTGGATCATTTACAAGACTATAATAGGGAAAAAAGTTCATTATTGAATTGTGTTTACTCCCAGTTCCAGCCATGTATTACTGAATAAAGTTCAATCCTCATTATTTTCATGTTTATATCATAAAATGTAAATAATTACTTATTTAATTTGGTGGACATATTGGATGAACAAATCAAATAATGAAAACCACAAATATATATGATAATAGAACATAAATCATTTTTCACCTTAGAACTCATAAAAATAAATTTGTTTAATTAACATTTCATCATAACAAAACTCATCAAAACGACATATAAATAATATAATTCAATTTAACAGAAACATAAACAATTTAGATAATTAATAATAATGGTATCATTGGATCATATCCTCAACAAAAAATAGGCAAGCTAAAATAAAGTTATCTTATATTGAAAATATTTTTTAGAGATCACATTAATTAATTATTGAGTAAAGCAACCTTTATGTTTCAAAAAAATGCATTTCCTAAAATTCAAAATTATTTTTCAAGAAATAATTTCTCTTGAAACTATCCCAGTAATATTTTTTTAAAATATAATTTAATTAAGAAATAATGAATAAATTAAAATACATTGATGATGTATAAGTTAAAAAACTTGTATTTTAAAATTTACCATAAATGTCACATAGTACCTCATTTCCAAATTGATGTAAAAATTCCTATAATTTTCAGTAAATATTTGAACATCAGTAAAAATTAAAATAATTTCATTGAATAATTGTTACGAATTTTTATGAAACATGTACATTGAATATAAATATTCACAAAAATATACATATATATATAAACAAACCATAATAAAATCATATTTGTAAATAAACGGTAAAATTGGGCCTGATTTCCTTCACATATATAAGAACATTTAGTATAATGCTTTAAATATTGTTGTTAATTTATAAAAATCCATATTTTTTATTATATTATATATGATTGTTTTATATCATCTTATCACCACTTTGATAATAATATTTCATCATTACATATATCTTGGGTGTTATCATCTCTATTTTCCGATGTATGTTTTATCATATAAGTCACAGATATTCTTCACAGGATATAATTTCATCATATATGGAATGATATTAAGGGTATATATCCAATATTTTCTTTATATAATTTATTAAAATTATTATTAAATGGATAACATGGAAAATGAATCACATAATGTCGTGGAGACAGTAGGCCATACCTTTACATAAGTAATAATATCGAAATCATTTTTTTGAAATTGTAAAGAAGAAAATGATATATTAATTTTCAATTTTTAAAAAATATAATAATATAATTATCATATACATATATATATTATATCAATCGGTATCCAAATTCTAATAAAGTTGTGATGAAAAATGGATTACTCAATAGTGTGGAGATAGAATGTTTTTTGTATTCATATAGGGTAATTTTTTTCATCAGATTGATAAATGGTGGAATATGGTTTTTTCATAATAATAAAATATCATCATTTATGTGATACATGATTTATAACTTTATAATTGAGGAAACACATTACAATGATGTAAAAGATGAAATAATATTGAATGGGTCATTAGAGATAACTTACTCCTATTTGAAAAATGTCATTTAAATCTCACCATAAAGATACTATGTTTGGGATTTTGAGAGGAATAAAATATATAGAATGTTAAAAGTGAATTCATGAAGTAAAATATTTTTGTTTTTTCTATTATTGAAGGCTCATGGTGATGTCAATATCTAAGGGAGAAGGTTCCATTTTGTAATTGAGGTGAGGTTTTTTTTGTAATTTTCTCAAAATATTAATTTATATAAAATTAAATCTCAAAACAAATACCACAAAATGACATTAATTAGAATATATTATTATATGAGGGTTTTGAATCATCATCAAATAGATTTTATAAATGTTATGATAATTTTCTAATCATTATAAATTTTATTAACCCTTAGTTATTCTATTTTATTTTTAACTATTATAATAACTTTTTAATATTAATGGGATGTAAATTTTACTAATGTGCAATAAATTAATTAATATAGGAAATGTTTTTATCATTTTTATGATATTATAATTTATTATATATTTAATGATATTTTATTATTTTTAATTAATTTTGTAACTTCTTATTTTTATAAAATATCGTTACGGTGTTTTTAAAAGTATTCATTACAAGGAATTATAAAATATTAAGATGCAAGTTAAAATTGAACCAACTATTTTATTAAATCCATAATTGGTAAATATCATCTATAAAATTATATTATAACATTAATGATTTTAAATTATATTAATTTACATATTTCTAATAACATTTATTTGATATTTCTATTATTAAAATAAATACTATATTATATTAGTGTAATTATTTAATATACTTATTTTTTCTCAAAAAATTAAAAATAAAATAGTATTATAAATATAATATTATATATTTCATATTATTAATTATAATATAATATATATTTCTCTTCACCCAAAAATTAAAAATTATATAGTATTTAAAAAATTAACTATACATCTTCAAATTTTTATATAAAAAAAAATTATAAACATAATAATATCCTCAATGTGGCCAATGAATCCAAAAATAAAATATTACCATGTAATTATTTATATTATGTAATTTATTTTCATTCTTATTGTTTCATAACATAAATTTGTCACTATATAGATACATAAATAACATTTAATAAAAAAGAAAGTCACATTTTTCAGTCTTAAAATGATTTAAATATTATATAAGTCATTTTTAGTACCATGTTTTCAATAAAAAATTAATTTAAATAAATATGTTGAAGGTCCAAATTAAAACGATCCAATAAATTATTGGCTTCATTTATTGTCATTTTGTTGTCCCAGTTATTTTTTATCCAAAATAACCCAAATTAATATAACTATGGTAACATAATTTACCATAGTGAATATCCATATTAGGAAAAAATAAATCAAAAATACTTACAAAATTTGGTTATTTTAATTCAAAAAATTTATTCAATTTTTATGATTCCAAATAACATATTTTTTAAAAATAAATTTCAAATAAAATAGTTAAAAGCTATAGAAAACAATTTTTTTAAAAAAATGATCTTTTAAACATAAAAATATTATACAATAAATACGATTATAAAATAATTTGAAAAAACCAATATTATATTATTTAAAAATAAAATTATAGAATTAAAACTGAAATCTAATCCAAAATAAAATTTTATAATATAAATGTAACAATAGAAAAAGAACTTTTATATAAAAATAAGTATTTTCATAGTAAAATCAATGTTTTCAAAAAAATAATTTAATGAAAATTATTACATGCTCATTTTAAAAATGAAATTCAATATTTATAATCAATATTAAATAATATATAACAAATTTCATTCATTAAAAAATATAATAAAATATTTTTTTATAAAAATTAATTTTTGAATGTTTATGTGATTTTAAAAATATTATGTGATTATTTTATAAGCACTTAGAAATACATTCATATCGAGTGTGTTCATTATATTTATTTCAAAAAATATTTATTAATAATTATTAATGAAAATTTAATTTCTATGTTATACTTGCAGTATCTCACTGTTCATTTATAATAAAGGTTTCATGAAAATCAATTTATTCTAGAGTTGAAATTATTTAAAGTAAAATATTTCTACAAAAATAGTTGGGTAATATATTCTATCCCCATTATAGTGATTTTTTCCCTTCTGAATTCATTAGTTTTAGAAAAATAAATTAGGATAACTCTCCAACATCACATCCTTAGGATCCCAGAAAGCTTCATCAAATTGGTGGTAAGGCCATAATACATTAAAGATGTTAGTTGTCTTGTTTATAGAACATTTATATAAAATCTAAAATATAAATTAGTTGTTCTTCATAAAACCTATCCTTCTAGAACAGTAAAACATTTCAATTTATTAAATGTGAAAGATCAAGTATGTACTTTCTTAGGATTGATACATGTAACACATAATGATATTTTGATGGATTTGGTGGAAGAAAAAATCTATAAGACACCTTTCCCACATGTTCAAAAATTTCCAAAGGATTGATATACCTAAGAAATAACATTTAATTCTTTCCAAATCCTATCACTCTATGTTAGGGACATATTCATAGAAATAATTTATCACCCACTTCGAAATCATTGAATTTTTACTAATTTCATACATAACATTTTTATCAAATCTATACCACTGTAATGTGCTATTGAATAATTCTATCCTTTTATACAATTTCCTCTAATATTTTAGGTCCCAATAGATTTCATTACCAAAATTCATTACATCATGTGGGAGTAATAAACTTCTTACCATAGTGGGAATCAGTATATCCATCTGAATATTAGATTAAATTCTATTATAGTATGAAAGATATATCAATGGTAGGTGTTGATCCTAACCCACAGTGACATCCATAAATAAATCCCTCAACATTTAATCTAGATTTTGAATTTCATTCATAGAATGACCAAAATTCTTCAAATTTTAAGCAGTGATGAAACATAAATCATTTTGTAAATCCAACTAAATACTTCTTCGAAACATCAAGTTAAACATCTGTTCCTGATCAGATATAATAGAATGTGGTACTCCACAAAATCGTAACACTTCATTAATATATATTCTTGAAAGATGATCAAGATATGTCTTATCTTAGAGAAATTAAGTTTTCTAAATTTTACTCATTTTCATTTATAAATATATAGAACTATGGGTTTTAAATGTATTTAATGTCTTATAACTAAACCTATGTTAATTTATTCTCCATTACATTCTTTTATGGTTAGTGGTAGTAACATCCCCTAACATCTCTCAACTATAAATTGATGAAAACTCTTCCCTCAAAAACATAATATTTAGTAACTATTTTTATTTCATCCCACCAAATTTACACATTAATGTATATATACATCTTTTTTCATACAATATGTTCTTATAATAATGATAAATGATCCCCATTCAATAGATCCATCTATAAAAATATTATTATATGGATACAGAAATCATTATTAAACCTTATTATTCCATCACAATCTACATTAAACTCAATAACTGATCTCACCGTCTTTTGTTTCTCAACATGGTTCTTATAAACTTCCTTAATTAACACTTTTATAAACTTTTGAACATTTATTTTTTCCATATAGGATTTCTCCACCCTCCCATCATTAATATTTTGAGATCCTTACTTAGTCAATTTAGAAATATTGGATATTTTTTGATCCTTATATTAGATAGAATATCGTGATTTTATTAACTCAATGCATTTACCACCGTGTAATAATTCCCAAGTTGTTAATGTATTATGGTTTTGTAATCATTAACCAACTCCAACCATTATATTTCTGACATATTCAAATCCATTGGAGTGAAAATATACATTATATTTTTATGATATTTTTATATGTCAGACATTTTCCTAAAAAAAATATGCCGCCAAATATTTAGTTAAAACAAATTACCGTAGATAACACCATATCATGAGTTTGAAATATTTCTCACGGAATTTTAATTTTTCATTATTCATAATATGTCATCATATAATTTATCGTGAGACCACATCTCATCTCCTACTTCTATGCATCATTATAAATTAAAAAGTTTTATTTTCTATAATGTATTTTGAGAATAGGTGAACTAACTACCCTTATATTTGTCTCCTTAAAATTCTCTTCACATTCCTCTATTTCAATTATATTATCTTATTCCTATTACAATTTTGTGAGTTGATTACATTATTGGTATAAATCATTCAGTAAAGGTGAATAATATCATTCCAATCAATTAAAAATGTATATTCATGTTACATTTGTTTTCATAAGCCAACATTCAATAACTTCCACCTTTGGTGAATCCAAATATATACCATCTATTGAAATTATATGACCCATAAATGAAACATTCTATTGCAAAAATTCACACATGGTAAATTTTTAATGAATATTTTTCTTTTTTCATGCTATTTAGTACATTGCTAAAGTGTTATTCAAATTCATCCTTACTCATAGAATATACTAGCTGATAATTTATAAAGACTACAAAAAATTGGTCTAGATATCATCTAAATAATCTATTCATTAAATCTATGATGAAATATGGGTCCCTAGTAAGAACAAAAGGCATCACTATAAATTCAGTGTCCATTCAATGAATATGATTATGTATTGTGTATATTATTCTTGTTGAACATCAATTTATTAAATTTGGAATCAGTAAAAATCATATAAAACCATTGATATCCATATAGTTGACAAAATAAGTCATCAATTTCAGGGAGAAGATATTAATTCTTGATAGTGACCTTTCTATGATCTCTTTAATCAATGCAATCACATTGATCCATCTACTTTCTTAAAAAATTGAATAATTTCCCCCTAAAGTGATAATGTAGGGAATATAAATCAAATTTAACGATTCTCTTAAATTTTATTCATCAATTCTTAAAACTCAATTAGGTGATTCCATAAAGGTTCTTTGAAATGGTCATAACACCTAGAATGAGTTCTAATGAAAACTGAACTTTAGTATTTTGTATAATACATAGAAATTATTAATGAACGAAAAAAAACATCCATAATATATGTGTGTCATTAATAGTTAGTTCCTCCCAAGCATCTGGGATAGATAACCATCATTTATAGACATTAAGACCCACTTGATGGATTTAATTTCCAATGGAAGTTCGTATTCATCCTTACAATGATAAATGATAATGGATTTATTCTGAATTTGAAACGTGACATCCATTACGTAATAATTTGTATGTTTTACATATAGTTAATGATAATTCGTGTAAATAATCACATTTAATACTACTAAAATAAGGATCACAATATTTTGTGGAATCTGTTTCCCACAAACTTTAATCAGAGACGAATTGTAAATTTATGATGCAACCATTCTTCCAAAATGATCTGTCAGAGCTAACTCCACATCTAATCATGAGGAATTATAATTATACCGCTGGAAGAATATTTATAAATAAATATATTTGTGGATCTATAAAAAATATATTTATTTGTTTAATATTGGTTGGTATGTGTAACTTTTACAACATTATTGTCGTACTCCACATCACTTGTAGTGATTGTATAAGATTTTTCTTTGTCTATGGAGATAAACATCAATTCATTATAATGATATACCATTCAGAGAAAGAATAATATATTTATCATTAGATCATATCATGAATAAAACATAATTAACATCAAATATAATTATCCTTGAAGAAGTATAATTTTAAGTGAACAATTAAAATTTTTTTGAGGAAAATATAATATTTTATTCATATTGTTTTTTTAAATTCCATGAAATTTTTGATGGAAATATTTTCAATGAAATAACCTTGATATATTGTAAGAGTATATTCATGTAATTAATGAACCATGAAATTTGAAATTTCTTTTCATGATTTTTAACTTGAGAAAATATTTATTTCATACATTGGATGTAGATGTTACAAATTACCTCATTTGTAAAATGAAAAAGAAAATTACTTTCAAACTGTTTATTAATAATTTTCACTGGGTTGATAAGGGAATTAAAAATATATAAAAAAATTGAAATTTTATTGAGAAATAGTCAAATTAAAGTAAATATTCCCCCAGATTCCTTTATATAAACAATCCTGAATAAATCACTATTGTGAATCTATCCCTTACCTTATGTCAGATATCCTTCATATATATCCAAAAATACATTATAATTGATTAAAGAATGCTATTTAATTATAGTAGAACAATATTTGTATATATGATATTATATATGATTATAGAATATAAATGTATCACCATTTTCTTAAGAATATATCATATTTACCTTTTTCTCAGGTGTTAATCATTTTCCACTAGATGTCTTAACCCTCTGTTAATGATGAGCCTGACATAGGATGGTTACATCTAGTCATAGTGTCTCAGATTTTACCTATGAGGATGTTTGGGGGATTTTTATATATATATAATTTAATCCCCTCAAATTATTTATGTTATGAATTATCCATAATATATGTGTTATGAATTGTAGAGAAATGCCTCCACGATGACGATTGTTGCAAGAACGAAATGATGTTATTTTTGGAAATGATCCCCTGGTAGTAAACCCTGAGGAACCAATAATATTATTTGAGGTATTGGGAGAGTAGATTCATTAGAACATTCATCTCTTATAGTAGTATATAAATAGAGACACATGGTGGGTTAGGTTGAGTACATCTAATCTGAAAATGGATTTTAGTGGCATCATCTTCAAATGACTACTAGAGAGGGTGGGCCTAAGGTAGATGAGTTTTGTATTGAGAACATATAGACAATATTTGATACCTTGGTGACTCCAATAAAGAATATTGTAATATTGTTTTCTTTCATGTTATGTGTTATCAAAAATCAACTTTGGGTCATTCAAACCTAGTATGGATAGTTGGATAATATGGTGTGTAATTAGTGTTAGGAATATTTAATAGAGAACTTTTTCCCCGAGATGATGAGGCATAAGATAGTAGATGAATTTATGGGGATGAATCTGTGGAATATGTCCATTATAGAATGCTTTATTTTCTTAATCGTTCGACATCAATTTTTTTCATCATTTGTGGGAGATTATGCTATTTTGTAATGGAGGTTTCAAGATGGACATAAATGTGAAATTATGTCGCAGATGAATATCTTTGGGCTAACAAAATTTTTCGATGTGGTGAATCAAGATCCAATTTGTAGTGGGAAACTGAAAGAGGTGGCTGGTAGAGGATATCTGGTTTCTCATGGATGGTCATTAGATAATATTTCTGAGCGAAATAATCATCATTACAATAACACTAACTAGATCAGGGGAATGTAGAGTGGCCTGAAGTAATAATCAATTAAATATTACCTTACATGGGTGAATTGTCACCATTTTGGTAGGATGATTCACTTCCATAGATATTTCCCCTACCACCGGTAATGTTCCATGATTAAGGTATAATATGACATCTACATATGTACATTAGGAACATATAACATTTGGGCAGTAATGGAGAAGCTAAGCTGAACTAGTTCGTGGGATAGAGATATTATTTATTGTGCGAGTCTTGTAGTTGGATTACTACTTGTTATAGTGTTTGTGGTAGTGGAATTGGTGATTGTGGAAAATAATGACCATATTAGAAGAGTTTTTCATATCAAGTGGCTCAACATATATTATATGAAATAGGGTAAATAATGATTCATACAGTTTAGTCTACACATGTAGAGAGCTTTGTTTGACTATCGATAGTTAGTGGTATTATTATTGTAGTTTCTATGCTACATAGTACCTTCTATGATTCAAGTGCCTTTAATTCTTTTTCATCTTCACTACATTAAAATGGTTTTAGACTATATGAGGAGTTAATGAGCTGGGTTATGATGATAGATTCACCTTTGGGAGTACGATTGAGTGACAACATCTTGGGAAATGGGTGTTCTCTCGAAGATGGGGAGTACCGAATTCTATGGGACATCTATGTTCTTCATAAGATAGGATTTGGCCTAATTATGGGTAATGAATAGATAGGTTCAAAAGGATCCCATGTAAATATTTTCTAAAATAGTGTGATGTTTACATCCATAGAAGGTGAAAAATATATTCCCCATGGAGAGTTGGATATCAAGGTGAATTTTTCAAAGCATGATCATCAACAACAACATGAGATCATTACTTAGAATTATAGTATATTTATATAATATTTTGGGTTAAAAAATAATTTATTTACTCCCATAATGGATAGTCTTCATGAGCCGTTTCGTGAAGACATTTTGGGGCTTCAACCTGAGAGTGATGTGGAATTTATTATTGAGATCACTCTTGGGGTTGAGATTGTTTCTATTAGACCCAGATGAATGAGAGTAAAAGAGAATCTGAAATAAAATAATAAATTAAATGTTTTTATGGATAAGTGATTCATCATACCGAGTACGTTGGTATGAGATTCTCTATTTTTTCCATATGATACTGAAATGATCCTGTGATTACGTAGTGATTATCGAAAGATAAAAGGAATTATTGTTAAAAACTAATATCATCTTCCACGTATCGATGTCCAATATAACTATATTATTTGATTTGGGTTTTCTATAAGAACAAAATAAAATAAGGATATCATCAGTTGATATTCATACCTTCTGACATGACACGGAATAAATTCAATGGTAGGTATGGATATATGAGTTATTACGGATTCTGATGGGATAATGAATCCTCCCATAATATTTATGTCCATGATGAACAGAACCATCACCACATTCCTAAATAAGTTTTTGGTTGTATTTTTGGATTAAATATTTGGGTACACCAAGACTCATTATGGTCATTTCCATCATATTGACATCATCCTATTTATAATGAGTGAGAATCATCTAAATTCTATGTTATCTTAGATCCAATTCCAGATTGATCAGGTACATTTCACGGGTCACATAATCTCATAGAACGGTTTTTGATTTGACCCATAGAAGGTGAATGATGATGTATCTTTTTATAATATAAATACATATTTTGATAAATAGTGTTTTCTCTGTTTAGCAAGTTATTATCAGTGGTTCATCAAAAAAATGTCTCATTTGACTGAACCACATTTTAACCTTACCCAAAATAAGAAATTTCTTTCAATATATTGGATCATGTGAAAATTAATACATATATTTGAAGAAGTGTTTGAAAAATGTAGGATTCTTGATCATACCTGAGATAGGGTAGAAGTATATAGTGTTTTTTGATGCTTTAGGGATCAGACATTGAGTGATTTTGATGTAGAGAGATTATGTTATAGCTTATAGGTCTTAATAGTTTTTTCAAAATGAATGGAACTAAATAATCCATGATATCAAATTACTGGCTGTTGTTTATTCCCTACTATTTTGGTGGCATCACCTATATTGATAAAATATTACTATGTATACAAATAAAAAGGATTTATTTATACCATCTGAAAAGAAACATTAATCTAAAATATGAGTTTTTGTATAAGTATATGAATTTGTTTAAGTATTATTTTATATATACACTATTGAATAGAAATATAGTTTCTAATAATTTGAGCAAGAAAACAAATAATAAGTTAGATCAAGTGTTTATCTCTTGGTGGAAAATGATGTCTTTTCTAGAAGAGATTAGTGTTGTGGTTTAGGAGGGAATGGAAAAGATAACACTAATATCAATTTCTGTGTATTCTACTATTTGTATCCAAATCATTGATATCCAGTATGACGATCATGAATTTTTTATCTTAAGGGAATGAATTTAGGGTGTGGAGTCACCATTATATTAAGCCATTGATGAGGATGAGATCATCCATGTCAAGAATCAGGTTTATGTTCCAATGAGAATATAATAGGATTTTAGGTATGAATTTCATTAGTATAAGGGGATGGTACATCCAGGTGTGGTAATGTTTTACCCTAACCTATGTTGAATATTTTCATGTGTGGGCATGAAAAATCTTCACAACTTAGTTAATTACATGATTCCACATCGGTCAATAGGTGGAGGATGAGCATCAACAACATTGTGGATTATTACAACTATTACCAATTCTAGAATGGATGTGAGATGATGTTTTTATGGACATTGTGTTTTGTCTCACACAAATTTATTATAAGAAAGACACTATTTTGGTTTTCATCTATTTTTGAAGATATTAATAAATTTCCTATATATATGAGAGTCTATATCTGGGGATTAGTTGGGCGACATGTACATTCAATATATCTTATTTAAGAATAGGGTGCCACAAAGTATATTTTTAGACAATAGATGATATATTTCTTCACTATTATAGTAGGTATTGTAGAAATAAATTCATAAAACAGTTTTCCCTAGTTCAAAATTCCACCTAGATATATATGGGTATTCCAAATATACTATTTTGGTCCTTGAGCATACGCTTCAAGAATGTTTCTTTAATATTTGTTGTGTTTTGTGAGAAGCACCTAAAAATGGTGGAGTTCTCTAATAACAATTAATATGATGATAATTTTATTTTGGAACCATATGCGGCTCATTTTAGGACATTCAAATCCCCTATTTTTTAATGATGCCTTTGAGTATATTTTTTTGGGACGGATAATCATACTAGAGAATCTAGAGAATGTGTATATTATTTGCAAGTGTATGGATATTATTAAGAATATAAAAAAGTCAAATGATAATGGGTAATAATGACCCAAAGGGTTTACTTTTTTTGATGTATTTTTCATTATGTTTTGTCTATTTTTGGTCCCTATAGGATCTAGAGTAATAGAAAGTCGGAACCCAGGTTTGTTAGTCCATTTGAGGTTATTCATAAAATCACCCTAGTGGACAACCAATTAGCATATATTTATAGGAAAAGGTCTATACATTTTTCTTTTCTACTATCATTACATCTGAAATATCATCCTAAACATTCTCATGTTATCTATGTGGATGATTTTGAGAATGAGATTAATGATTTATTTTATGGGAATCTAATACATCTGTTTGATCACATTGATAATGTGATCTGGGGAAATATAATGTCATTATTTTATATATTGTTGAAATATGGTTGTGTAATAGATGAAAATTGCGAGTTATAATAGGATAAATAAGAAAAATTTCCCAATATTTTTACCTTAGATTCATATAGAGGATAAGAGTATCACTCGAGGAAGATTTTTTATAATGTGGGGAGATTTTAATATCAATACCTTTTATATAGTGGTCTCATTTTCTTTGTAGGGTACAATTTTAGCTTATTTGGAGTATATATTGTATGGGTTTCATCTTGGGTGTATTTGGGAGAAATTTCTATGGTTTTTATAGGGCTTTGGAGAGGTTCACAGTTGGAACATGGATTTCCAAAACATTGTTCCCTTCAACAAAAATATGTTAATCCTTAGACCAAGAGTGATTTCACAGTTGTCAGATGGCTTGGAAAATAATGTTCCCACTTTGGAATAATTGGGACCCCCAGAACAGTAGATGGGCAATGTTATGGAATATTGTTTATAAATCCATCCACATCTTCCCAAGAAATCATGAGTGTGATATTTATTATAAGAAAATAGTTTTTCAAATTCACAAACCACCTGAACATCATCGAAATTTTTCCCAACTCATCCCATAACCTTTCATGTTGTCTTATAATTCTTTAAGAATTCATAAGGATCTATAAAACCATTTGTGATGAATAAATGTGTATATTAATGGATATAATCCCTTCTAGGTATGTGACCACATCTTGATTGGGAATCAATCCCTCTTATCTCTCTTTCTACATAAAAAGTATACACTTTTCCTATATTTTTGGTGGGGTTTGATATATGATTGAGGTTCATCATTCTTTTCATCCATGATATAGTTTTTGGTTTTACGTTTTTATCTTTAGCATGATCTCGAACGTTCCTTTTCAATTAAGGATTTCCATTGTGGATCATTTGTCTTCTATCTCAATGTTGGTTATCTAAATTGAAAATCCGATAGTCTTTATATAGTTACCTATATTCAAACCTAAAATTGAAATTATGATGATTGGGTAATTACACATATGATAGAATTGATTTTTTTTAATTACCATGTGATGATGAATTTAATTAATTTGGTCCAATTGTTATTGGTGGAATTAGATTTATTAATTGTTTAATTAATTAATGGATTATTGGTATTGTGGAATTTACTAGATGTTGGGATTGTGTAATTGGACAATTAATGAGATTATTAATCAATTGGAAATAAAGATAATGAGATGGTTTGATTAACCTAAATGGTATTAGGTGTGATATTATTAAATTTTAATAAATGATATAATAGTGATTTTGTTATATTATTCCAGGTTATTAATGTGATTAACAAATATTGAATTTAAAATTGAATTCGAAAACGATGATGATAATGTTTGAAATAAAGGTTCATGTTGATTAGACATAATGATTACTGAACTTTTTTATGTGTAATATTGTGATAAATATAATTTTGTGATATATGTGTTTGGGGAATAGACTTATGATTCCAAATATGATAGTGATACATGGGTTTTGGGACACATATTGATGCTTCAAATACCTATCGGGTAAAAGAAATGGATATCTAAACTAGAAATGATGACATCAGACTATTAATTAGACAATCCAAGATATTAATTTAAATTGAATAGATAGTGAAAGAGGATCAATATAATGATTTTTATATTTACTGTGTGATACTATTTAGACTCAGAAATCAGATGAAATAAGTGTATAGGGTTTGTGTGTCCCTATGAAATTAGGGGGGTTGTTATTAAATAAATAATAATTGATTATATGTAAATATTTAACAACATTTCTAGTATTTTATTATTCAAACAAATAAATACATATTTACCAACAATATATTGTTTTATAATACGATGGTGGTGTCCAACTAAGTTTTACACGCACCATAATCGGGCTACATAATCTGTACTTGAATAGACATCATGTTTTCATGAAAGGATATGGTAATAACTATTATATTATATAGTGGAGTTGGGATAGATCATTTATGAGGAGAGAAGATGTGATTTTGGGAATAATTTGGATTTTTTTGAGTCTTCTTTATTATTCTTTTTACAGATTGACAAATGGCATGTATTTTTCATGACTTATCTATAGATTATTTATCATATTGTATTTAATTTTTTAATAATCATTTGATCTATGTTTTATTTTGTTATTGGTTATGTAATTTGGTTATTAAATTATATTTATGAAACTCATCTTCTTTGATAAAGACGTTATAGTCTCCCAATTTGTTTTTTTATCCCTCACAACTAGTTATAAGCCTCTTACAAATGAGGAAGTGTGCTTAAGGTCATGTATAAAACTAAATAGGGGAACCCATTCATGTCATTCGGGTTGAGATGTTACACATTATTATTATATAGACCCCCTAATCTGTTAGCAATAATAGTAAGATTTTATATGATTTTATATATTACCAACAATTCCCACACCAAAAAAATCTACAAATAACATTAAAAAATGTCATCAATTACTAATTATGGAAATAATTCATAAAATAGTATTTTGTAAATGTTCAATAAATTCATAAGTACTATTTTCACAAATTCAATATTTTATAATAAATTATAATATACATGAAAAATATTTATTTTATCATTAAAATAAAAACACACTAAAACAATTTTTCTGAGTTAATAATATAATTTTATCTGTCATTTAAATTCATTAAAATAATTGTTTTAGAAACATAACATTAAATTCAACCAATGTTATCTCAAAATAGATAAGTTAATAATAATGTTTCTTTATAAGGATTCCATTAATTTATTATTTTACACTCAAATCCTCTTATGACTCATAGTTTAATAACATAAGAAAACACCAAATAAAAAAAATATACATAAATTACACAATATTAGATCAAAACATATAAATAGAAATTGATTTTCATACTGTAAATCCAATTATTAAGTGTAATGAATAATCGAATTTATGTCATCATGAAGTATTCATGATGAAAATTTTACACTAAATATATGGGGTTTCCATGACCAAATGAAAGTCCCCCAAAAATTCATTAAGTTCCAAATAGGGAAGGAAAAATTGCTTAATATTAGGAAGAATAAATTATACGATTCTTTCAATTAAAGTACCACCACAAATATAATGGTTTATATATGAGTTCCCATTCCAAGAAAAAATACCATAATTTTTCATGAAATTCCATTCCATGATTGAGAGTAAAGATGGTGTTCTAGGTTAAAAATAAGACCACATTATATGTTTAAAATATGCCAAACCTAACATCATAGAATCCAAGACCACACATGAGACAATGTATTTCATTTTTTCATAAACCACCAAATACATGATTATCTTGAAGGATCCCATGGGCTATTTATGTCACTAATCATTTCCTACTTCCACATGTCAAAGGATTTATGGTTAACTAACAAGGCCATCGAAACCATGTTTTTGACCATATATTTTACTTCAGACCAACAATTTCAACTCAATGCACCTGAAAACAGCTCCAAATATATTATAACAATTTAAAATACCTCCTCATTTGTAATAAAAGAAAATTCTATGATGCATGTGTTGAAATGATAAACCATGTGTATATATTTGGATTCTTAATGTGAAATTGGCCTTATGTAGGTCATAAAATGGATTAATGAAGGCTTCATGGTCATTCAAACAATGCTAGTTCCTATAGTGGTACTTTTATCATGAAGACAAAATACTCTGTGTTCCTATTGTATTGATATTAAGATAATATTTTTCCTAAAATATGTGTGTTTAGGTCTATGAGGTATAATAATATCTTATTTGACATGGGATATGTATACAATGTCCTTATGGTACTTAGTTGTTTGGTACAAGGATACTAATATAATTATATGTTTTTTAAAATATTAAATTGTTTAATTTATTTATGGTTCTAAATAATTGATTTACCATTTATTATCCATTGTGGGATTTTCATCTCCCTTCTCTCATTCTCTTATACCCATTACATGGGATATCACTTTTTCTTGTTTTGTTCATTTATTTTTCAATCAAAAAGTGATTTTATGTTATGTATTGTTATCCTCCATCATCTGCTTCTAGTTTCATCATCAATTTTGTAGTTTTTGACTAAAATCATCACATTTTGATTTTTTCAATAGATTTAACATTTTCATTCCCAAGGGTAGAGTTAGATATTTTAATTTTAACTTGTATCATTGATATTTTATTATATAAGTGGTTCCTAGATATTTTCATGAATTATAAATGTTTTTAATTCTCTATTATATCTGTATTGGTAGGTTCACAAGAGTTATTTTTAACTAGAGAGGCTATGGTGATTGAGAGTCAATGGAGGATAGCATGGATAGTGTAGTATAATTATATGTTTTGGTGGATCGACATACTCAACTTCCATATTATATGGTGGGTAATACACCAAGGTATTTATTTGAAATTTTGATTATTTAATTATGATATAACTCATTGAATTTTTAGATTAATGAAGTTCATTAGGAATGCAATCAATGTAGGTTTTATATATGTATAAAATTATTAAAATGGTATGATATAGTGTGGGGTTGACCAAATACAATTGTAGATATATATTTTTGTAGAATTTTGGTTTCCATAACCTATTGGTGAAACTACATTCCACTAGGTATGATAGAATTACGAACTTGGTAACATAGAGGGACATAAAAGATGGGAATTACCATTTTATTTTTGTATTATGGTAATGAAATAGATAAATAAGTAGATGGAAGGATATGAAATAGATATGACTATTGTATAATATATTGATTATGAAGACTTATTTGGTTGATACACTTAATCTATGGAAGTATTTATTCATAGAAACTGCAATAATTTTGAAAGAGAGTGTTGTATTTGCGATGATGATGCAATACATTTAGGAATCTTAGATGGGTGTTCATTTTTGTGAAGAATTATTTTGAGTTTCATAAGTACCATTGAGTGTGTAAAAAATTTGGAAATGAGAGCCCACTTAAAAACTACACAAATAAAATATTTAACTATCCTTTGACCTAGTAATCACATGGTTGAGAGGAAGGTGTTATTGTAATATTTGCAATATTTTGAACTTTTTATGAAAAGATACATGTGAGAACAATATTTAGGCACATTTTAGGTAGTGTCCTACTGATATATTAATGACACCCTTCATGATCCATATAGGATTACTGTATAACTATAAACATGCGACAACGTAAATAGAAAGGTCTTGTTAACAATTATGTAACTAAATGGTGATAAAATGGGCGCCCTAGTGAGATGTTTATGGATCATATAGATTGATAATTTTCTTATTTAGTGTATTGTTAGTGTTAGTTATTTTTAATTACTTTTATAATTATATTACGGTCTATAATGTGATACAATTGACTTTAGTATGACTCATGTTACAATTTCATTCTTTTGTTCTACCGATTATATGAATCTACAATTGTTTCTTTAAAATACCACATACATGATTTCATTAACTTTTTTGACCCACCATTTATTATGAATTATTTTATTTCTAGATTTTTTTATTTTTTTAGTTGGTAAAGTATCTCCAAAATAACATATAGAGCGTCATTTCTGGTTAGAAACGTCAAGCATATGAGGAGGGGTTCTTTTGGTAATTGTAACTCCAATTAAGTCACAGGGGAATAAAACTATACCAATGATTTTAGAAAGTTTTATTGACTTGTTTTTTTATTCTAATAAAATAGTAAAGTATATATAATCCTTTTTTAGTGTTGGGATTTTGGATAAATTATATATTGTGTTACTAGATATCAGATATGAAAGGTTAAGTGTAGTATTATAGGGTAACTAAAAAATTTCTTTCATTTTTTTGGTCAATGTTGAGGGATTTGAAAGAGATATATATGGTATTTTAGGTTATAATTTAATATTTTTCAACATGGAAGTAAAAGTAATGTAGTTGTATTTAGGTATAATTTTAGGTACACATATCTCACATTAATTCAAAAAAACTATAAGTAATTTTATGTTTATTTCTAAAAAGAAGTGGTATTGTTTTTTGGTGTGTCTAGATCACATATAATGAATAAACATATTATGTCTTAGTTTGTTAAATTTTTAAAAACAATTATGCCCACCAAAATACCTTATTGGTGATATTCTTCTAAAGTATATTAGGTTCATTTTCTATAGTACAATTTAGTATAAAAATCATGTTCATGTGTGGTGGAAAAATATGAATACAGTATCCATAAATATATAGTTGGTTGGATATATATTTGTGTGTATATATGAATGAGTATTAGCTAGTGTGATTCACAATATATTAAATCATTCTCTATATTCCATATATGCTCTGTTAAATATGTATAAAGCATGGTTTTTGGATTTAAATTATATTCCACCTCAATGGAATCTATTGGAGCTGCATGTGGAAGACTCTGTGGTCCCCTTATTGAATTAAATGGATGGTCCCTTTGAGGTAAGAAAATATATTGAGCCATATTTGATGGATTCATGACTATAAAAGTATCTTATATAACTATGTTGACTATTTTATGATAAACATTAGTCATGTTTAGTTCATTTAATACTGATTTTTAACATGTGGGAATAAGGATTTAGGTTTTTATGGGTCGTCATAAGAATATTTTTTGTCACAATATTATTAATTGTGGTATGGGAAAGTGGATCCTAGAAATCTATGTTCTGGACTAAGTCAATCTATGTTTTTGTTGATCAGATTGATATTTCCAGAGTATGGAGGATGAAGAGGTAAGTTTTAATTAATATTAATCGGATAAATACTATTGGATGGCCCTGCGTAACTATGGGTGTGCTATGAATTTGGATAAATATTACAAATATAACCACAGATAATGAAGGTAGGTTTATCACTATGAAATGAACAATATGATGTGTATTATGATGTGTTATTATATTGGTGTTCACACATTTAACATCTCATAAAACTTGTACTTATAGACATTATCTAGGGGCATTATTGGTGGGATACTACTAAGTCCATATTCATATTGTGCCTAAGACAACTGAAAAATGGGTAGAGCGTTGGGATAATGAAACTCGTATTGGAAAGGGCCTTATGGCTTGTTCATAGCTGGATAAAAAAGTAGCCAGTGAACTTATATAAGGTTTATGGTTCACATCTCTATCCCCGGTGGGTCCTTCAAATAATTTTGGTGTTTCTTCTTTTTTTGTCTTATCCGTACATGAATGGCTTATATGTGATCTTGGTTTTATTGGAATGAATCACATGATATTGACGATATTTATGTTATATAAGGTTTCATATATATGTTTCATGGATTCTATTAGCCATCATTCTGTTTTATTCATTATTTTAATTTTAATATATTTTTATTTCTCTACTGTGGATTATAATAGGTTGT
Organism: Viscum album; assembly: GCA_963277665.1. Classification (NCBI taxonomy): domain Eukaryota; kingdom Viridiplantae; phylum Streptophyta; class Magnoliopsida; order Santalales; family Viscaceae; genus Viscum; species Viscum album. Next base: position 1,222,151,891 of record OY728136.1, on the reverse strand, counting down.
AATATTAGATTACATAGTGATAAATTTAATCTATTAATTAGATTTCAATAATAATTATATTTTTTTCCTTAATTCATAAAATTATGATATTTTTTCAATTGATGAAAATTGTATGATGTGGAAGTTGAGGATTAATTATCATTATTGTGTATATAGATGAATCTAGGTTATGACCAGAAATTTGAGAAATTCCAATATATGGGAAATATAGTAATGAGTCGATAAGTCTTGAGATATTGGAAAAGGCCTTTGCGTTGTGTGGAATGGAAGAGTATATTCTTGTGAAGTGCAGTGAAATTTTGAAAAAGTCACATATAAAAGAATTAAATGTAAATCTATGATTTTTGATGTTCTGTGTAAATTCCGAAAATTACAATATAAGGGGTCTAAATTTAATAGTAACCATTCGGGTGGAAGTAGATAAATTTTATTTAAATGTCTGGATGTTTTTTTATATATGATTGATTTTTTTGGGATTATTGTAAATATAAAGTAAATAATAAAATTAATTGGTGATTCATAGCTTACTGATTAAAAATATATGAACATGACGATCCATGACCTAGATCATTTCACAAAAAATATACATGCATGAAGATTATTTTTCCATAATATAGGTTCACATACCATGAGGATTAAATGTTTAACCATGTCAATATATAAGACTATCTCTATTCCCATATAAATTATTCATTATGTGAGATTAATTACTGATAACGCAAATAAAAATTTAAACTATGATGATATGAAACGGTATTTAGGATGAGATGAAGAGTAAATATCAATAAAAAGTTATCCATTTGAAGGAAGAGTGTGTAGTTGACATAGTGGTTATCAACAAATACTATTAGGGTTTTGAATAAAAAAATTGAATGATTTGGGATATAGGACCTCCACAACATATATTTAATAGAATGACGTAACCTATTTAGAGGTATTTGATTTTAGTAAATATAAAACCAAAAATACTCATATATTATAGAATCATATATAAGATGCCTAAAATTTAAAATGAGGTATTATTAATTTAAAAGAAGGAATCATCCATTCAATTGAATCCAATTAGAACATCATAAAACTTTAGTATTTTATTATATAACACATAAATAAGTCGTGGTTATTCGGTGTTGATTCCTGGAAATATATTTTTCATCATAAAGTATTTGATGGATTTACAGTGTGGAATCTATTTTTTGAGAAAAATATACTAGATTTAGTGGTGCATGGATAAAATACTCTATGTGAGTGTATCCCACATTTCTTTTTATACGTTTATACATTGAAATTTCTTTTGTGGGTTTCTGATTGAATTATACAAGTTAATAAATATTTTTTCTATAATTATATGATTTATCCACATTCCCAACCAACAAATATTTTTCTTTTGTCTGATATGGATAATATTTCATTCGTGATGGATTTATAATATATCACGATATAACAGTTTCACAATAGATGATGGATAGATAGTTGGAAGATGTTGATATAACACCATTGGTTAATTCAGCCATTAAATAACTTAGGATATATAATCTTCACATTGAGACTAATTTTATCTTAACCCTTTAGTCACATATAACGATGGATATAAACATAGGGGTGACACTAATGTGATAATGAAAAATGATAGAGTAATAGATTACTATGATGATCTTTATTATTATAGGATATACAACTATGAATCTTGGGGTAAATAAGTAACATTCATTAAAGGAATTTAATTAACTTTATTAATTATAAATAGTAATGAATATTTATAATTATTTTCCTCTCATTTTCATATAAATTAACCAAAATAATTAACAATATGGGTGAATGGTGACTTTTTTGGAACCTCATATAAAATTGATCAATCATTTATATCAATTAACTAATATTTTAATCAATGTAAGAATATTATTTACTCTCATATCATCCATAATATATCGTATACATTAGTTCTATTTTCTTTCTCATCATTTCCCACCATTTCTACTGAATGAACAGTCTTGAACAACCCACCTAGTTAAGATATTTATGTTTCCATGGTTTAACCTAAATAGACTAAATTAATATACAAAAGTTTATATTTAAAATAATCAGGATGTTGTCTTTTCAAATTATATAATCTTAAAAAAATCCACATGAACTGAAAAATTCAATAAATAAATCTATTTTATCTTCATTTTTTAGATAATGGAACAAACCAACATAATGTTTTCATGTTTCGAATGATTACATCATTATTCTCTTTTTTATTTTAATTTTTTATTCAATTTTATGTGAATTAGTGTCTATTCATAATTGATGAAATCATTAATTTCTTAATACATAAGATATAATAAATTTTTATGATATTTTATTATGGGGAACCACTAAAATTATACTTTCATATTCGACGTTATTTTTTTTCAATTGGAGGAAATAAACAAAAAATCAAGGAACTCATGAAGAATGTGGGGATATATATTATATCATAGGATGTTAAATAAAAAAATCCACAAGTGGAAATAATTATAGACTGGTTCCAATGTTAATGATGGTTTAGGTCAAAATATATTAAATCCACCATTTCATTCCTAAAAATTTGAATTAAATGGGAGATTACTATAAATTATCCACAAAATGAGCCAATATAGAGGCAAGTAGAATGATAATACGCTTAGTAATTATTCAAAATTCTATGATTTTTGATACATCATTAAAAGATAATATGTCACTAAAGATTACATTATACATCATGCATTTCCATTTTCAAAAACAGGATTTACTATGTAATTGGTTAATTTTCTACCACTGAGACCTCGCAAGTTATTGGAAGATCTAGCATGAATATTTTTGGAGAAATATTTCCCAAAATTGAAGATATAAAAACAAATAAGATAAATCAATAATTTTCCAATAACAATAGAAATTATATTTATCATTCTTTGGAATGATTACAAAATATTATCATATATAGGATCTTCCTTATAGATATGGATAAATGATTTTTATTTCATTCTGAAAAATAAATCGATGGCCATGTTAGATTTATCCACATGAGTTTTACTAAATAGAAAGATCCACAATAAATCTTAAGACATAAAAAATGATTTGTTAACAACTTTTAACAATGTTAAAGGGAGTGAATCATATCCATAAAACTATCTAGATAAAATACTGAGATGATTGATATGTATGCTTAGTTAAAATAAATATATAAGAATATAATGATGTTTCTGGATATCCATAATCAAGGATTACTTTATAAGCCTCCTAAATAGCATCCAAGTGACTAGTATTAGGGTAATAATATCATTTAAGGCCTTTAGGAATGATTTTAAGATACGAAAATGGGTTATTTATGTTTTTTAATCCATAATAGACCTTAATTGTACCATTAGAAACACTTTAGAAAATTAGTAAGGTCACTTTTTCAATGTTAAATATATAGAGTAGGGGTGAGGGAAATTGATTTTTCACTCATTGTCTCTAGTATAGACCATAAACATTTAATCACATTGACCCATATACAAAAAATACAACCCACCAAAGATAAATACATTCAATAATTGCACAAAATTCTTTAAACACAAGGGTTATACGAACAACCCACAATTGAGGAGAAGGATAAATTATACAATTTACAATAACCAATTCAATGTCACGAATTATAGAATAATCTTTAATCAAGAATGTTTATAAGAAAATAAATGTAGTGAGCTCTAGGACATAGATAAATAAGAATTCTATGTTTCTAAAAAGTTGATAGTGAAAGAAAATAACATGTTTTCTGGTAACGTTATGGTATCAAGAGAATATATAAAATCCATAACCTTTTAAATATATGATACATAGAAATGAAAAATGAGTATTTTCAAAATATTTATAATTATATATGTAACTACCAAGAGAAAATGTTACTCATTCAAGCTAGGAAGTGAAAAAAGTCAAGTGACATAAAAAACATAAGAATACATGACAACCTAATATGTAATGAAAATGTATATTTAAATATAGTCATATTAGTAATCTATTTAATTATCATATATGATGTGGAATGTTATTACATGTGAGTAGTTTATGATGATAATAAAGATGTTCAAGACGGTGCCCAATAATATTCCATTACTTCATCATATTTTTTAAATATTGATTCCTGAAATATAATTATCAAACTACTATCGATGAAAATATTTATTGAAGGAAATTAATGTTATTTCATAAAGAGATAAATGTTTTTATTTTTATAGTGGAATGTTACAACAAATATGAGATTTCAATGTATTATTTATATTTTATTATTAAAATGAACATTCACATTTCCCATGGATGTTTCAAATATTGGAGAAATTATGAAATTGATTCTAGTAAACATTATCATCAATCTTGGACTACTAAATATGAACACAATAAGAGTTTTAAAGTTTTTATAAGATAATGAATAATCAAAACATAGAGTTACCTATGTCTATGTCTCGATTATGGTGTGATGGATCATATTTCTTGACAACTCTCTAATTTAGGAAGTAGTTGAAGAAGAAGAGGTTCTCATCATTCATGGTTACCCATTACTCAAAATTTCAAAATATCCCTGAACCATTAATAGTTATTTAATAATTTTTTAGATACTAATAGATTATTTTTTATCATACATAATTAATGAATCATAAAAATAAACTAGAATATCTTCATATATTGTAAACTATTTAATAATGTTTTAAAATCATAGAGACCCCAATTAAGATGGAGGAAATGTTTTCTAAAGGAATGATTAAAAACGAAACAGATAACTATTGAGAGATGGATAGAAACAAGGATTTCATCTAGTTGGATAGATTTTAGGAGAAATATTTTCAATATTACTACCTCAATAATGAATAAAACAAAATGGGGGGGGGGGAGAAACTCCCTAGTAAAATTCATTGCATATTTATTTTTCATGACAAGGCACAATCTTTTATTTTGAATTAATATATTTATAAATTACAAGATAAATTTTTGGATTTGATGTTAAAATAGTATAAGATGAAAATAACATAAACTATTCAATATATTAAAGGTGTTAGAACCACTATGTTTACCAAAAAATATAAGAATATAATGTTATAATGATTATCTAATAACCATAAAGGATGTCGATTCAAACAAATAATGATTTTTCTGAAATAGAATGTTCTAAAACACGTGGATGTAGAAATTTTCTAACAATTTCTGGATAGTGAATATGTAATTCCTCCTTATGTTTTTACAAATAATGGTCCGCTGGACATGGTAAAAAATGATATTGAGTTGAACTCCACATGAATCGTAATCTGTTTGAGAGTTTGTGTTGACTAAAATAATCATAATTATTCAATATATAAAAATCATTTTACCCATAAATACATTTATTATATGATTGAGAGACTATGTGTCCACAAGTATTTCTATATTCTTGAATTTTAATCAATGAATATATATATATTCATATAAGACCAAATAGATAAAAAGTATTAAATTTTTGATTCGCATATAGAACCATCACCTTCTAACACATGTCTGTTGGATTGTTTAACTCATCAAAAGGATTTTATTTTTTCATGGATAATATATTACATATAATAATTTTCTATTCCATTAAAAATTTAAAAGGATTTTTTTTGTCTTTTTAATTTCATTAGATGTATACATGAAGAATTTGGACTTTGGGATTGAGGTGTTTGAAGAGACTTTCATTATGCCAAACTGGGAGAAATTCCACTTCAAGAAAATACTTGGAATTATGATTACACATTGAATATCAAAATAATGAACAAATTATGATCCTAAAAAAATAAATATAAAAAAATATGTTTTAAAAATCAATGATAGTATTTTGGATTCACAATTTATGAATAAATGATGTATTTAACCGTATAATTTTCAAGTAATTTTCACAGATCATTAAACCCCACTCACATAATATAAAAATTAATGTAATTCCTATTTGATGAGTGTTTTGGGGAGGATTTTAGATATTTGAATTAAATATTAAAAAATAAACCTATTAGAAAATACTGATGTTTAATGAGTCATTTCATCTTATGTGTAATTATAGATAATATACAGTGGTAGGAGACTAGGAAAAAGAAATAATTAATTTATTTATCATTTTATTATGTTAAAAGGTCATCAAAAAATCTCATCTAAAATACCCTACTATGTGAATGGTGATACTGAATATAATATTTTATTTCAAAAATTGTAGACATTATATGATTATATCTAAAATAGTAGTTTCAAGGAAAATTCTACATCGATATATTTCTTACGAAAGAATGTTATGATGATTCAATTTATTATTTATATTATTTTATAGAATCATTTATATATTAAGGTGTGCTATATTGTTTAATTTATTAGTTTTGTGTCCAACCAACATTCGATAATGAAGTTTATTAATATAAATGAAGTGGAATATTTAAAATTCTGAAATTAGTTCCATGAGGAATATTTAATTTTTGTGTACCTCATTGATGAAATGCTATTCAATGAAATCATAATCTACTTTTAAATTTCGAATACTGAATTTTAGTCTACATACAAGTTGTGGATATTGATTTTAGAATATTTCAATCTCTATTATTCGTATAAATGACTGTTTTTTTAATGTAGATATTGAATACTCAATAAGATGAATTAATGAAACTGGAATTGAAAGCGTGATAGAGTTTTTTCATTTCACATTGAAATGTGGACACTATGGCCAAGATATAACTATGGATAAAATATTAATGTTTTTATTTTTATGGAACAAACATCTCTATTATTCGTGAATATTAGGGAAAAATTAAAAATTATCAATAGATATGGAATATTATAAAAAAAATTAATAATCACCATGTAATGACCCAAACCCTACTAGAAAAGAGTCAATGGTTATTTTATTAGAATGTGATAAGATACAATGAATCACTTTATAATAGTATTAATGGTTTAACAGTCTTGGAATAATAGATACAAACTTGAAATTGTTATTATAATTGAAAACCTAAATCACACATGGTGGTTTCATTGATAACATGAAATTTCCCCTATCATATCCATACATATGAATAATAAAACATTTCATAGTACCATGGATAAAATAAATCTAAAGAAAGGTGTGAGATCAGATGTTTTTAAGGGTAGGTGTGATAAAAAATGCACTATGAATAAATAATAATTATCTATATGGGACGTTAAATAAAATAAACCCATTCCATTTAATTATTTAGTTGGTAAAATATGGTTTTAATAAATGATTTTCAAATAATACTATATAGTTAATAACATTATCATAAAATATGACCATAGATATTCTATATAATATATTAATTACATAAAATATCAATAAATAATCTAATAATGATGTAATTAATAATTATGTACAACATAACTATACATTCAATGAATCATGCCAATGAATCTTACAAAAATTAGTAAGGACATGATCAATAATTAATGATATTTTGTATTATGAGAGCTTCTATTGCATCAAAGGGATATAGGGGAACTAGAAAATCACTAATTAATTCCAACAAATTAGTTATATGATATTGGTTTAACAAAAAAACTAATGAATTATTATTGAAATAAACAAATAGGAAATGTTATGAACTACCCCAATCAATAATCATAATAATAAACTATATTAATAATTAATAATGGTATCAAAATGGTACAACCATAATATGAATAATCATAATACATAAAAATTTTATTATTAGTATATAATTACAACAAATCCCAAGTGGAGCATAATGAATGTAATGTTTTTACTTTTTAAACAAATATAAATAAGACAAAATTATAATTAAATAAATTTTTGAGATAAATAACATTATTTACTTAAAAATATTTTTACAAATAAAAGTTTAAAAAATAATTTGATATTATTTTTCCTTGAAAATCTATTTTAAAAAATATAAATGAAGCTTTAAATGTTTTTTGTCCATTATAGCATAAATTTCATAAATGTTATATTCATTAAAAAATTATTTCATTATATTATTAGTAACATCCAAAGGGACCTGGTTCAAAAAATGATAATTATATTCCTTTCATCACATTATATAACAATTTATAAATTGGTAAAAATTACATTAAAATATTATTCATAGAATAATAAAAATATTATTTCCTTATTTTTTATAAAACATTGTTTTAGAAAAAAATTTGATAGATGAAATAAATAAAGTCATATTTTATATAAAAAATAATCATTCAAATTATGTAAATAAAAAAGGAAATATTATTTTATTAAAATCAAAAAATACATTGATAAAAGTGTATAATATTAAATATTTAATTTGTGATAATAATATCATATAACTCTCGTGAGGGAGACGTAAACATAAATAATCTGAAATAATGATGAGCCCAAGAAATAAACCATTTCTGATTTAGAATATTTTGAATCATATTCCAAATAGAAGAAACAACATAAAATGAAAAATTAAATACCTTTAATGGAAATATATCTATTATTTATCATATAGAAAAATGTATTATATACATCAAATATTATAATATGTTATGAAAATGGAATATGTCTCTCAAAAGTAAAGGTGTGATGAGAAACCCTTAACTTAATTATTAATTCCATCGTACATGTTCGAACGTCATTAATAATAAATTTATATTTATTATAAATTTATTTCAGAACAATAATATTATATTTCAAATGATAGATTATTTAATTATGGTCTTTTATCTCCCTTTCTTTAAAAATTCATTGTTAAAATAATCATTTGATGTAAAAGAAGTTTGTTTTTCCTATATTATTTGATTTTGTAATTTTAGTTTTTTTAATTTATTATGATTACATCATCATGATAATTTTTATAAAGATATAAATTCCATATATATTCAATATATATTTATTTTTAAACATATACATAGTCAGATATTGGAGATAGATTACACTATTTATTTAGACTGTAGGCCATATGTACACATGAAAACCGTTACAATTTTAAATGGAGATTGGTGTAAATGGAAAATAAAAATAAATAAAAATTTATTACGTAATTTTTACATTATATATATATATATATATTATATTAATAAAATGTAACTTTATTAATATCTATGTAATAATAAAATAGAAAACATCTTAATTTTCTATATGGATGGGGAAATCGACATGTATGGACATGTGATGTCATTATTATCAAATGGGTTGGGTGGTAAGAAGTTATAAGTGATATTATATATACTTTAGAATGGCTATGATTGTAATATCATATGTATTACTTAATTATTACATTACATCAATTTTATGAATAATAAAAAACTAATTAGATTGCTACGTGAGGTGGTTATCTATTATATACAAAGGATATATTATCGTATCCTAGATGGAATGGAAATTATAATAGAATATGTGATGTAAGAGTTAAATAATTATAATAATTTCATAAATAAAAATAAAATATATTTAATTATTCTTTAAATCATTAGATGTATTGTGGTTCTGGAAGATGAATTACATCTGTTGGTAAGGAGGTTTTCCTTTAAATTGACAATCGATGTTTTCATTTTCATGTTGATGAATGTGAAGATTGATTCGGGGAATTATGTTAATATAAAATCAAATGTGTATATATAGGATATTTTTTATTCTATATTATCATTGAATAAAAGAATAATCATTATGTAAAATAAAAAAATAAATAAATACAACCATTTAAAAATCATACCTTCTCTTTGGAAAGCCTCTTTAGGTTTATAATCAAAGCCTTCGTACGAGGGTATCAACATAATACTGAGTCCACTATGATGTGTAAATAGTTTAATAGATGATATTTTTTGAGTTTATGGATTATTAAAATATTTTTTAGGTTTGAAGAGAGGATTTGATGAGGTGTCCTTTTAAATATACCTGATAAGATTTATATGGATCTTTTTAAATGATAATGTTATAATAATGTTTTAATCTAGAATAAAATATCAAAATTGGCCATTATAGACCCTTATTAGTGATTATATTCAAATATGGCAATCATTTTATTTTTATACATGTTGTTCTGTCATTTAAACCCTGATCTTTTTTATTAACCCCCAAAAAATAGTTTTTTACCTAGAAAACAATTGTTAATTTTTTACTATTTAAACTATTTATAATGTTTATTAATTATATTTTAATTGTTAGATAATATTATTTTTTATAAATCTATATTTTGAAAAAATATTTAAAAATTCAATTATCAAAACTAATATAATTCATTTTAAAATAGAACTCATACACGTGATGAAAATGACATTTTTTAATGAAAATAATTCAAATGAATGAAACTTTTTTGATCTGAAGTGGAAAATAATATTCATAAAAATTATATAAATTTTAAAAATTCATATATAATTTTTCTAATTTTATTTTCTGTACAATTAATTATTAATTTTTACATTTAAAGTAATATAATAAAAATATTAGTTTTTTACCAAAACTATTATTTTTTCACATTTGATCAAAATATTATTCATCTCATAAAATTCCAAAGGCATTCACCAAAAAATAAATTTAAAAGGTAGAATAAAAATTTATGTCAAATTAACTTACTAAAATTATAAAAAATTAATTGTAAATTATTTTCAGAATGAATGATTAAACCACCATTTTGAAAAATAATCCTCAAGAAACATCTTGTTTTCATTGAAATGGTCTTAATTTTATTTATATTTAATATATTACAATTTAGGTAACTATTTAGTTATTTAAACGATACAATATTCATAATTTTCTTATTTCTATTCGTAGACAAACAATTTTCTGCATGGTTATAAAGTTCATGTTTTTAAAAATAACATTTAAATAGATTATATCATTATGTTGAAACCTGATGTTTTGTGCATTCCAAGCTATCAATGAAAATGAATTATATTACTAACATCTATATATTGAAATTTATTAGTGTGTTACATTGTCATATAATATTATTTTTTTCATTTCAGACACACTTTTAATAAATATTTTCCCCTTTTAAACTCTCAAGGCATTAAATTCTACAAATTAAATAAGTTTCATCTTATTAATTTTATATTTTGTCTAAAATTAAGTGTTTACAATTTAAAAATAAAATATTTTGAATACAAATCAATAAAAGGGTTAAGTAAATATTCTCTTATTAATGGAGAATTAGATTTAAAAATTACATTATGAATAAAACATAACCAAACTTCCTTATAAGAGAATAGTTATTGTATGTGAAGATATAGACATGAAAATAAAGCATAAATATTTTTTAGAGTGATAGAGATCCTTTATCAAAATAATGTTTCTGATTAGTGGAATGTAAATGTCCTTAAAACTATATATTTATAGTTAAATAAAATAAATTTTACAAATTTTATCTATAGGTAATATGAATAAATTTTTTTTCAGGATCCTCATCCCAATGTTAAGAAATTATTTTACTCTCTATGATTATAATGAAAATATACTTACATGATATCATTCTATTTTGTAAGAAAAAATTCAACCATTTTATTTTATTTCTGAAATTTCAAATTCATTACTTAATCATGGAAATGAATATCCAAAAATGTAATTTTAATGCCTTATTCACTTAAATTAACATTTATCACATCAAAACATCTATAAATAAAAGAAATATCATTCCTTTTATATTTGTGTTTTTGTTCAAAATCAAAATGTTTTGAAAAATTTAACCATTATAATACATTAATCTCTAAATTATAAATATAACACCACTTTAATAATGATGATATTTATTTGTAAAATATTTTATGTAAACAATCACATAAAGATCACATAAGATAATAGAAGATTCCACAACCTTACCAAACTTTTATTTGGGGTTAATACCCCATAACCATTCCATACATGATGGGTAGTTACCCAACATATAGGTTATCATAATTTTCAATCGATTTTTATTTTATTTCTTATAATATTACCAAATGGAAATAACCATGATTATATCAAAATTAAATTTAATACAACCCAAAATGATACCAATACCTTTATAAAAATCTATAATTTTATCATATTAAAATGCAGAACATATTAATTGTTATCCTCAATCAATCATGTTTTTCTAATATATTTAACATTACAATGAAATATTTTTCTGGGCCATGAGTACCATTCAACATGTACTCATAAATCCTTAATGAAAAATTATTTTCATACAATATTTATACATTTTATTAATAATTTAACCATAATATAATAGATTAAATACATCTATAACATATTTATTGAATTTAAAACCATGAAAATTAATCCTTCATCATCATATATTATTATTGAATTATCCTAGTCTTGATCTAGTAGCTTATTTTGATATATATAATATTGATTATTGGGGAGTTCATATTCATATTGACCCATATAGTTAAAATTTTAACATTTAATATTGGAATATTCTTTAATTCTCAAGGAATCACATTCATTGTGGTCTTTCTGTCTATACTTATAGAAATCATTATGTCTATTCATTCATGTTCTAGAGTGTTTCATTGCATAATTATTACATGTGGAAAATCCTTCTTTCCATTCAACTATTTATCAATTATTTAGTACCATCCTCTTCTTCATTATCTTAACATTAAATACATATTACTTATATAATTATATAATTATTTTTATAACACATGAAATTTTGTCCACGTATGATAAGAAACATTTGGAGACAAGTTTCTCATAAATAAACTAATTAATCCTTTCAAATAAATTTTCAATATTTCTCTTTTTATGGTTTACAATTTCTATAACATGACATCCAAACCATGTAACATAAGAAAACTTTATCAAAAAATTATCATATTCCTTTTTTCACAGATTCAGGAATTCATTCTATATATATAATTATTTCGCATGAGGAAAATACATTTCTAACAATAGTTCCAGAAATTCCAGAAATTGTATTTTTCCATTTGTTTTACATGCATTGTGTTTTTATGAATGAACACCATTTAATTAAATCTCCTAAGAGATTATTAACATATATTAAAAATTTCTCCATTTCCTGGATTATGGATGAGATAAATATCTTATCTATAAATCATATCCAATTTTTTTTAACAAAATTTTGTCCAATTTTTTGTCAAATATTTTTGATTTATTATCTGTTACAAAATTTTTACACCATAATTTTTAATAGAATGATACTCAATAATTTCAAGATTATTTCTCATATTCTATGTTGTTTTCCCTATAATGGTTATAATTTGATATGTTCTAACTGTTACTCTAGCTCCCACATTATTCTCCTTCCATGTACATAAATATATACATGGTGTACATGAATTGATTTGGATTCCATTCCTTTCCAAGTAACTATTTCTAATATTGGATTACACTATATTAGATAATAAAATTAATAAAAATAATGATGAATCATTAAAAATTTGAATCAAATAACATAAATACATTATTTTATTCATAGATAATATCATTATAATAAAAATGGTTTCATTTGGATTGATTTTAAAACCTAAAATATTTTAATATACTCCATAATGGTTTTTAAAAAAATAGATGATTTATCTAAAGAATATCACCCACAATTGTCATATTAGGTGTGCATTAAGAATTGTTGTTTTATATAAGGTATTTCTTGAGTCAAGTCCAAAATTCAATTTTCATAGTTATTACCTCTAGGTACATATGGTACATTACCCTATCCACCAATGATATCTATATATTGAAATATTTGTACGAAAACGACCTAATATCATCATTAAAAAATCAGTAGTATATTCTTTTATACATATCCTCAATTTATATCATAGGGTTATATTCTATAAACTATTTTTTCCTTAATACACATCCAACCATTTCTATTAAACTCTATTTGAATCAAAATGTAATGACCCGGACCCTAGTATCCCAAAGGTAGTAGAAACATTATTATATTGGTACAGGATATATTTAATTGTTTATTGAAGATCATAATAGAGTTATTGAATAATTTAAAATGGTAAATAAATGAAATTCTATTTATAATTGAAAACACCAAAAACATAAAAAATTATTTGAGAATATAATATTTCCTTTTATCATATCCCTTCATATGAAACAAAAAATACTTCCCTGTATCTTGTGAAAATATATAATAAGAATGGGGTGAGCTCAGATGTGTTGTGTGAAATTCATTACCTCAGAACCTATCATAAATAAATACGTATAATCAAAATGTAATTGTAAATAACTGAACACATGATATGACATAAATCACATTAGTATAATTAGAATTTAATAAATTCTAATCAAATATTAACTATATAAAAAACATAGGTGAAAGAAACTTTACAATTTATATTATAACTAGTCAAAATATCACATGGAACAACAATAACTATTATTATTATGGATTAATTCAAAAAATAAAACATCATAAACACTCTTTGAAATCCATATTCCAATACGTATTACATTATTGAGTTACCTATCGACCAAAAAATGTTAGATATTATATCTGATGAAATCTATCAAAGAATAGATGGGCAATAGTGGAACCTTACAATTAATTATTAATTCAAAATTTTGAATTTATATGAACTGGGTGAAAAAATATTAACAACCCTAGGATTTGATATAATGGGTCTTCGATTTCTCTAAAGGGATTCAGTGATAAGTAGTTCCCCAATAAACAAATGGAAAGTGGAGAGGCTAGTAAGAGGACATGACTCTATTGATAGATTTGGATAATCCACCACAAAATGTTCCTTCCATCATAATTGTTATGAGAACATCATCTTCTTATGATTCTTAGATATATAGAAATAATCCAACAAATATTCAAGAAAAACATGTTGATTTCAGCTAAATTCTTCGATAACCATAATCCAAACCCACTCAATTGATGATTTATAAATACCACCCAAATAGAATATTCATAGTTATATGGTGAAAAAACATTATATTTCTAATATAAAATCATAGAAAAACGAGAAAACAGGATCTAGAGCATGAAAATGAATGATGAATTCTAGAATGTAAAATAAATTTATGAAGACATGCATATAGTTCCATTCATAGTGTGTCACACAACATAAGAATGTAGTAAGTCAATATGAAAAGAATTAAATGTTAGAAGTTCTAGAATAGGGGAGCATTTTATTAATAAGAGATAAAAAACATTCGAGGGAATCCAATTTATTATTTTTCACTTGTGAGAAAGGTAAATTATTTAACACTCCTATAAAACCCATGATATGGACCTGAACCATTGATAGCATTAATTACTGGATGATACCGACTAACACAAGACACCAATGCAAATTGTGGAGGGACAATGCCTCTATGAAATCTAATATTGTAATCAAAAGATGAGGTAATAAAAAATATAAGTATTGGACTTTTGGATAGAGCTATATATTCGAGAAATGAAATAAATAATCAAGATTATGGAAATTTTTAAAATGTAGGAGAACATACATCAGTGGTAGATGATGGTAGCCCACCCCTCATATTGGGTAGTGACCATAGGAGTGTCCATCAACACTTGGACATCCCAAAAGTTACTATAAATAACTATATAATTTAAAATATTATTAATATCAAATTACATGTCATCTTACAAATAAATCTAATAAGAGAAAAAAAAATTACATGAGAAACAAGTAAGGAAGGGGATTCCACAACCAATAATTTGAGATTGTGCATGATTGGATCACATTTGGATGATAAACAAGGAGGGAGAGTTAACCAGTGTTCGATAAATTATTTATACTTTAAAACATTTATCCCTTATAATACCAATGTCACTTATTCACATATCGATTGTCGTATTTTTTCACCTATCATTTTCAAGTACTTACACAAAATAATAAATCACAAGTAACACCATGATTTGATAATGTGGTTCACCAATAATTTGGATGACTATGTAACAAGTGTATGGTGTTCATTTTCCTATCCCAACAACATCCTATTTATTTTCTAATAAATCATGGGGAATAAATAAAATTGGATACATTATCCTTGAATAGAATATTTACACAATGTTCTTTACCTTTCATTAACAATATATGGATATTGGTCTAACTGTTCAGAAGAGATGAATAGTGTAGAAAAATTATCCTTATTTGGCCTT
This sequence comes from Viscum album, assembly GCA_963277665.1. Lineage (NCBI taxonomy): Eukaryota > Viridiplantae > Streptophyta > Magnoliopsida > Santalales > Viscaceae > Viscum > Viscum album. The sequence goes on along the minus strand of OY728136.1, from coordinate 1,222,135,863 downwards.
TAATTAAAATAATATTTTTACAAAAAAAATATTTAAGGAATAATTTATACATTAATTCAATAATATGTGGGATTTCTATGACCAAAATAAATAAATTTAAAGAGCATTTACATCATGGAATTTAGTTATAATAATATTAATATGATGTAAATTGAACATAAGGGGGCCCCTTTTATGCCTAAAATTATAATAATCAAATTAAAAATTATTCATATCTTTTTTTTTCTAATTTTAATATTCTATATTAAATCTAATATTTTAAATATCATTGTATGATTCTTAGTAATAAAACATGCATATATTTCATGGTATAATCAACAATATCATGATAAAATGCATATAAAATTTGCATCATAAATATAATATTTAACACTTTATTAATTATTCCATGAGCTACACAAAATGGGACTGATTCTCAATGAATCATTTTAAAATCTATGAACATCCATGTATTTCATCATGAAATGATTAATTCTTGCATGTTGTTACTCATATTTTTATATGAGAAATATATTACATGGATCATTTTTTGAGAAAATAATGTATATCCTTTTTATAATTATTCGTGTTTACATAATATTATTATTTGGATTATTTAAATAATTCCTTTGAATTAATTTTCAAAGGTTCATTCACAAAGTAATGTACTGGAATGTAACTATTTTTATTCAAGGGATCATGCGTGTTTCATCATTTTTAATCAAAACATTTGTGGAACAACTTTGAAAAATTAGGAGGTCTTTGGAAAAAATAGAAAAAATAATTTTTGTATTAATGTATTAATAATATAAGATAATATTTTTATTCATATAGACATAAATAATATATAATAATATGTAGTTAATTCTTCTAGGAGGTAGGGATTATAAGGGTTCTTTGTTTGATTATCCGAACTATGTTGAACATCCATTCCTGAAATTAAGAGCCTCATAGTTTTTATAATTTTTATGATTCATAAAATAAGGGTTATTTAATGAATTAGAATCATGTTTCTACCAGGGTATCTCATTATTTATACACAAGGTTTACCAAATTTACCCTACGAATTCAGAATATTTAATTGCACTGAAGATATTTCATGTTAATCAATATATTTAATTATAGAAGATCATATTATTTTTAAAGACCGTATATTGTTGAGAAATGTAGAATCCTCATATAAGAAGTAGTTTCATCCTTTGTGAGCCAATACACATGTGATTTTTTGAATAATCACATAATTCATCAAAACCCTATATCAATCATTCCCTTAGATTATAAAATTGTCTTTTAAAACATAATTTTCATTCAATTGAATCTTATTCTATAGGATCCAAATATCAAGTAATTACAGTATATGTTGGGTAGTAGTTTAAAAAATTTGAAAAATTTATAACATCCATATATAGATTAATCAGAAGATCTTTTTAACCATTTATATTTTTAGACATAAGGAATTTTTATAATGATGTAATCATTATACCAGTAATGGCTAAATCAATAATAAAACTAGTATAAAAAAGGCTTGAAAAGGACTATAAAATTGTATGAAGGAATGAAAAAATATTTAATAATGTTTTCCACACTTTAAACCTGTATTAAAATAATTTCATTGTCCATGAAATTGGGTTTCTATAGTTTTAACATAACTATATGTTCTACCTTTCTTAAAAAAATAAAACCCTCGATACTGAGATCATCCATTTCTCTATCTGAATATCCCTATATTTTTGTTATCTATATGACCATACTCAACTATTTCTTTTATATATTAGAATAGAATGATTATCAATATAATATAAAAAATATATACAAAATAAATTGATAATGTAATTAAGAATTTTTTATACCAATGTAATAAAAAAACATGCCTCTGAAAAAAATTACAATAAATCTCTTTAAAAGTAAAAATATATTAAAACTATAAAATAAAACTCCATATTTTCTTAGTTTAAATAGACCCCCTCCTAAAATTATTATTTTTATAGGTGTACTCTCAAAAGTAATATTATTAAATCTCAATGGCGGTTGTGAGATCCTATAAAAAAATTCTTTCTTTTTAAAAAATGAATCTTTCCAGTATATTTGTTTATATCTCATTAGTATTGAATTCATTATAGTGTATCAAGATTCCGACTCATTGGAGCAGAAAAAGTTCTTATGGAAAATTAAAATCTTATTTTCTAATGTATTTGATAAATGTTCATTTAGAAATAATCACTTTCTTTATTTGATGATGTTCTTCCATTGTTGTCGATATATCACCAGTTCACATAATTTAATATAATTTGAATAATATTTTTTATTTAAATCATATGATATTTGTAACCATCATTTTTATGTCTCAAATAATGAATGATCAATTTTGAAAAAATATTTCTATTTTTCAAGAAACATTTATCATTCCAGAAAGATGGGTTTTCTATAAAACTATACATATAACATATAATGTATAAAGGCTAGAAAAATATAATATTTATGTAATATTATTGTGATTTATTTAATATTGTTGGAAATTGTTAATATTAACTAACTGTATTCATAAATATCCTCCATAATGAATAGAAATCAAAACCTAAAAATAAAAAAAATAAAAAAATATATTTACACCCCATGTCTCATATAAATTTCATTTTTATCTAATTTTTATATTATATATCCCCCATTTGTTTTAGAATTTAGGTCCCTAAATATATAATTTTGAATACTTTTTCTTAAAATTTTATATAATGTTATTCACCATTTTCAATTTTTTAAATAAGGACTAATATATTGAATATAGTGTACCTAAAATATTAGGGATGGAAATTTATCATGAAAAAATGAGAATAATCACATTAAATTTTAGTAAATAAATTCTACCATTAATAAAAAAATTTACTAATTAAATTCTAAACATATATCCATATAATAATTTAAATAGAACCTATCCATAAATATATTACAGTTAAAATTTTATTAAAATATTTCATCAAAAGTCCCATTTTATTCATCATGGGGTTTCTAAGACCGTCATCATTTTCTTCTAATCCTAATAATATTTTCCAATTTCTACAAAAAAAATTAAAAAATTCAACTAAATATTCAAGATAATGAATCATATTTTTATTTTAGATTTTGTATATATTATTCTAGATATTGAACATTAGAATAGTCACTCGTATGTTCGATCAAAATATGCAATTAAATTTATAAATTTTTTAATAATATTTATATAGAATATACTTGTCTACTCCTACATTTATCAACATCATGAATAATGAAAATTTCATGGTAACAACATCAATTTTTAACATTTTATTATTTTAATCTTTTTTATAATGTCTTAATCTTGATTCATAACAAGAAATTTATGATCATAAACCACCAATGTAGTTTTAGAGGATTCCACACTCGTTATTTTTCCAATATATGAGACCAATTTGGATGATATTTGAATTTCTTCCATATTTATCTTAATACATGAAATATGCCTCATTAATTCACATCTAATGTATATATTATATAAAACTACATATATAAGATTGTAACAATTCATTAATATAACTAAATTAATCTACATTATTAACAATATTTTTAAAATATTGTTTCCATTAATTCATGTTTTCCAACATATTATATTTCGCATGAAAGTACACTCACATATTGTTAATATTATAGAAAATATAAATAATAAAATCCAACCTATTAATTAATTCCCTAATATAATTTATCCTAATTTCTATTCATTTTATAGAATTACATGACTGAGATATTTTAGAATTGGGTGAAATGCTTGGTAGAGAAGACCCAGGTGTCCTAGGAGATCTATATTTTTGTAAAACATCATTATCATCGAAAATATCCATAACATGAATATCAAAACCAACCTTATCATATAGTGGTATTTATATAGTCTATGATTTTGAAATTTGTCTATTTTTTTCTTCAAATTATTCTTTTTATCAGGATTGTCTAATGAGAGGCATTTCAAATATTTCAAATTTAATGACGATAAAGAGGCTTTTGATAAATAATTATCATATATTTATTGATTTTTATCTCATAAATTATTTTATACTCTTTCATCAACATATATATTCCTAGAATAATCTTCAAATCGTTAGTATGAAAATATTTTGAAATTCATTCCTTTTATGTTTTATATTTTTCTTTAAAAAAATAATATGCATAGTTTTGTCAATAAAAATGGTTAAATAGAAATAGAATTAGTTTTATGTCCAATTATACGATGAAATGTTCATCTAGAAAATGTAACACAAATCCCTTTCCAATTTTTTATCATTAACACCAAAATAAATATTCTCGAATTTTTCCCTAAATCCTTAGAAAAATTATGTTTCTTTACCTATTCATCTTGTATTTTAATCCTTTACAAAAATATATTTGATACTATCATTCCAAAATTTTTATGTTCTTAAAATCATCTAATAAAAATAATATATCATCTAGGATTTTTGTTTTTTCTATTTAATTAAAACAAATTAATAATTACAATATAATTTTTGTGGATTTTTTCTTTAAAATTGAAAATATTAATTAATTTGTTTTCCCAAGTCTAATTTTCATATTGATTTCTTAATCAATATATTCATTTTTTGATATGTCTTTTTTTCAAAAAAAATAATTTTATAAGTATCATATGCATATTTATTTTTATTTATTTTCTCCTAGAAAATAAGATAAATTGTATCTCTCACATAAATTTCAATATTCATTATTTTTCAACATCCTTCAATTTTAAATACTGATATTTGGAAAAATTTGAGTAAATAATATATATATAATAAACATCTTAAAATTATAGCCTCAATAAAATTTATCACTTGATTCACCGAAATCAAATATTTTCACATTGGAATTAATATTATAATAAATTCTTTATTTAATATTATAATCTTAATATCATCCTTTCTAGGGTTTAAAAAACATTTCTCCCAAACTTTAATATTTTTATCTATAATGAGATAAAAAAATATCCTCCCATTTTTCTATAAGGAAATAATAGATGTTTTATATTTCAATTATTTAAATGTACCTTTATTTTCATGATATATATAATTTAATTTGTAATTTTTCATTTCTAATTGGATTTTAATTAACACATCAATTCCCTTGATATTTTATTTTTAATAATTATGAAACAACTAAATATATAAAAGTTTATAAACATCATATTCCATAAATTATAAAATGTTTTTGAAATTAATTACCATCATTTTATGATGTATATTTAATTTTTATACTTTTACATATTAGGATTTATATAATTTATATATATCAATCATTTCATCAAATATTCATACATATCAAACAAGGTACATTGTATAATTATTTCCATGGATTTTATCATTTGGGAAGAATCACTAGAGGAATTTAATTATCTTGAATCATAATATACATTGTTCAGACAATCATAATATTATTGGAAAAAGACTAAACAATTAGTCGATAACTCTTCTAAGAAGAAAGATGGTGTAAAAAAATATATAGGGACCACAGGTCAAATATATAGGCTACAAGAGGGAGAAATTTCATCTCTTAAATATCTCATAACATTTAATGAATCCAAATTTTAGATCAATATCTTCAAATACCATAAATTGATATTGTAAGAAAATAATAATCTTGATTTTTTTAAATATGTTATATGTTTTATACATTATATACTTAGTCATATGAAACCGTATTATTTTTAAAACAATTAAAAATATTATAGAAACATTATTTTAATATATATATATATAGAATTTTTAGAATTTTTGTTTTAGATATATATTTATTTGTATTCATTTATAGTCTTATTCGACCATATAAACATTGTGGGCTTTTTTAAATTTTTAAAAACCCATAATATTTTTAGAATTAATTTTTTTCTGAATAAATTTTAAAATAAATTTAATCCCTAAAGTTTTAATTACAAATATTCTAAAATATTTGTAGAAAAATTCTTTTATGGAAATTTAAATTTCATGAAATTTTTTATAATTTTTTAATTGAAAATAAAATTTCTTGAACAAAATCACATAGATGGTTTTACAGAGTTCATTACTATAGATAGATTGTTAAAAAACATGTTATATGAATAAAACTTTTATATTGATTATTAATTTATAAATATTATTGTATTTAAAAATATTGGAATATATGGTTTTGTATAAATAACATAATGTTTTCCTTATATTTCAATAAATTGAAAAACTATATTATTTTTTGTGTTTGATCATTAATGAAATGATGTCTTATCTTTATGTTCATAGGCCGTACGTAATGTATTGGGTTCTTAGTTAATTTTATTGAACTTGTGTTATCACACACAATTTGTTTTTCAATAACACTCATTAAAAAATTAGTGAGTGGGTGATTCATCCACAACACTTAAGAAAAATAGCTTCAGCTACTACAAAATTATCCTCAATAGTGGAATGTGAAACTAATATTTTGATTCACAATATACAACAAAACTAAATCCTATCATAAGAAATTTAAACTTTATATATTCACATTTTTTATCTATTATAGATCCTGAAAATTAATCTTACATTTTATATTTTAAATCAAAATGATTTTAATAATAACAATATAAAAAATATCTAAATTTTTCAAAATAGAATAAAATTTTATTTTTACAACATTAATATGGGACTATTTTTTATTTTCATCCTTTAACTCACAAAATATTTTAAAAATCATAATATATTATCAAATTAATATAAGATATTGGAATATACCAATAATTTTACTAATTTTATATCTCAACTGGTCAAATAAATTATTCAAATTATATTGTTTTTAGGTCTCAAAAAGGGTTCTTATACTATATCTATTATTATGTAAATTTTTTTAATGGTATGTTTTATAATATTATAGAGATATAATAGTTTCTTCAGGATTTAAATAAATGTTTAATTCATGGAAAAGGTTAATTCTCCGATCATGTCATTATAAACATAGACACCATAGGATATTAAAAGGAAGTAGTACAATATTTTTGATAAAAAACAATTCATTGACATAAATTTCAAATAATGATTTTCTTTGTCAAAAAATTAATAATAAGGGATGGATCAATAATTACCTTAATAATAATTTTTTCAACAATAATCTAGTTAATCTATCATACCTTTCACTTTGGGAACACTTAATTCAATAAACATCTATATTTATTCTAAAAACAAGTTACAATTGATTTTTCCAAATGCTATTAATTTTCTACATAAATCACCTCTTATACATATATGTTAAGGGAATTACATTTCACACCAATTTGAAAAACATTAAAAAAATTTAACTCTTCATATTCATCAAATATATAAATAGTTCTAACTATATTGTGGAACATTTATCATCATATTCAGTTAAGTATGGTCCATAATAACCATTAAAAACAATTATATATTTTTAACTAACTATAAGTCCATTTGCATCTCATTTATTTTTGAAAACTGATTTGATTCTATTAAAAAATATAACATTACATTGTTGAACCACGATCTGAAAATGATTCCTTGGAAACTCATTTAGTTCATAATAAATTTCTTTTATCCTATCCTATCCACCTAAAGCTCCATCAAGAGTAATTGGTATGACTTTTTAAATAAATGAACATTTTCTTATTTTTTTATTAGGTATCATGATGTTTTTATTGGTTGATCAACATTAATAATGATAAAACTACTATGATGATTCATAAAGTATTTTTTATTTATACTTTTAAATGGATCTTCATCAAAAATGCGTTGACATTATTCTTGAGGAAAACATTAGAAATAGAATCATCTATTGTATTCTAATAATAATATTTTTCTAACATGGTAATAAAATTATTATTTTTTAAAACATTGAATATGTGGCTTCAAGTTCTTTGAATGGAAAAATAATTAGCTTCCTGATATTTAACATCCATTGTGTCATTAATAGTACATGAATTTATATTAATGACTATATAATCCTTCTCATTATGGAATAACCCATAAAGAATCATTTTACCGATGTTTGAGTTATTTTTCGGTAAATTTACATTACCAATAATTATTAACAAATTTCATCCAATAACATTGAAGTATGATATATTTTTCTTCCCATGTACAACTAGTATTGTATTTTTCCAATAAAAGGTGTAACTAATTTTCAATATATTGTATAAGTTTTAGTATATACATATTCATCTAAATAATATTTTCTAAATTAGTGTACACTCAAAATGGTTATAGTATTCTTTTAATGAAATATGTTTCATATTTGAACTAATCTATATATTTGAGATGTTATAGGGGAAGTTAAAATATGTAATATACCATTTTTATAATAAAATTAATCAAAATATGAATTTTCATATTCTCGAGCATGGTTATTATAATCAGTTAATAAGTATTTTTTTTACATTTTTAATATTGGATAAATAGATAAAAAATAAAAAAATGATTCTTATATTTTCACTAGAAATTAATCCTTGATATATTAAATGTAGTAATCAAATAAAATATTTACATAACATTTTCCACCAGTTCATCTAGTTTATGCTGAATTAATTAAATTCTATTTCACTCATTTTAAACCATAATATGTTGAATCTTATAAAATTGATTTACTACCCAACTTATATTTCATTTCAAATTAACATTGATAAATAGTATTTCAAGTGCTAATCCTAAGATATAGTTGTCCTTTAATTAGTTCTTTCTTTTATTTTTTACCTAATTTTCATTTATTATGGTTTCTTAACCATATATTCCACATATACGATTGATCTTCTATTCTACTATGGAATTTTGTATCATGGATCATATGGACTTTAATGTTATGTGTGTGCATATTCTCAAGTATTTCAAAAGAAATAATGTACTAACCTTCATATCATCAAAGAGTACAATTAAAATTCATTATTATTACGATATATCCTTTATAAAATAATTCTATTACACATGTAAAATGTTTCTTAAGTCCTAGGAAAAAACATTTAATATTAACAGGTTTCCAAGAAGAACAATATTACTTATTCTATAGATGTATACCTTATAATTATCAGAAAAAATTATTTTCCACCATTCATATAGATAATTATTTGGAGAAAATTATTTTATCTGTTCACATATCATGAACATCCACTGTTATATAACTGATATTATATTTTTTGGATAATTTATCATTTTTCTATGATATAGGTATATTTAGTCTTTAAGAACCTAAAAATTCATGGTTTTAGTATTGTAATAAAAATATAATTTTAATAATCCACATTTACAAAAAAAATTAATATAAACTTTTCAACTATTTAAATAAATTTTATTTATTGAATCAAACAAAGTTGTAATTCAATTTAAGAACACTTATTTTTTTGAATATACATAATATTGACAGTTTTTAAAAATGGTTTACTCTTTGGGAAAGGAATAATTATTTTTGAAATTTGGATTAGTTTATAAAAAAATTCATAGATAAACATATATTATGTCAAATTTTTATGTACATGATTTTAAAAATACCATTTCTAGGAGCAAATTTTGATTGAAACTTTTTTATTATCATGATATTAGAGTTTAGTGTAAAAACTAAATATTTATCCTCAATATTGATTTTTAAATATATTAATAATTTTTTTCAAAATATATGTTCTTATAGGATATATATATTTTCTATAATATCAATTTTCATTTTTTTATCATTTTATATTTTTAGATGCCTTAAAAAAATTTCTAACAAAAAAATTAGAAACTTTGTTAAAAATAGGTAAAAATTATCATCATCAGATAATGTATCATTTTTCAATGAAGTCTAATTTTCGTCCATAGAATAATAACAATAATAATTTAATTTTATATTTAAAAAGTTATCATAATATTAATATATATTATATTATTCAAATTTTATTGTATTTTTTGAAAATTAACTTATATTTTTTTATAATTACTACTACATTTGGGATAATTATAATGAAAACTATGTCCACCACATTCAATCCATGTGATAGTGTGTTTTGGAATATTCAATCTATTATTTCATCAGAACCTCTCATAATTTATGTCCTTATCATCTGTCATGACCCACCTTCTTCAAGATGAAGGATGGGTTAATATGATTTTGATACATTCTATCCTTAAGATGAATGAAATATAATTACCCCCAATTCTAACATGAAATAGGCCCTAGGGTGGAATCCAAAGCAAAGGGTATATGAGTTTTAAAATAATGGGAGGAATTTCACTTTTTATAGTAACCAAAATCTGGAGGTATGATGTATCAAATTCAAATATCTCCAAGACACAAATATATAACGAATCCAAAATCCATATCATTTTCATGTTAAATGTAAAACTCATAGAAATAAAAAGAAAACTGCAAATTGAGATCAAAAACAAAACTATGTAGTGAAACATAAACCATCCCCAAATTGTGAGCTAGTATTGTTCACCATGGTCTTCATAATCTTCTTAGAAACATGAAAATTTTCTAATATACATAGGGTTAGAATGTGATTATAATCTACTGGGAGAAACAAATGTCAGTCATGTACTAGTGGGTGATGAATTCTAATTCCCCTATATGAAAACAAAATAAACTCAAAAGCACATAAAAATGAAAACTATCCACCAAAACCTCACAAAACCATGTTCATCAAATAACGGAATTCTAGTAATTCAAATAGTGTTAACAATGATATTTTTTACCCCAAAAAATATCCCTAGGTTTAAAAGGGAGATCCCTAACAACAAACATATTATTTCTTCCACACTCATCCACATTCCCGACTATCAAAATCTACCCACACATGTGGGACACATACCTCATCATATCTCACCTGAAAACTCTCGGTCCAAAAACTATAACCCAATACCAAAGACACCATGGAATCACAACACAACTCATCCCAAATACACTGGGGAAGCACTACTCTCCAGTCGACACTTAGTCCTTACAACAACACCACAACCTACCCAAAGAGTCTAGGGCTACAAATGCCTAGAAACGGGAGTAATGTAAAATAAAAAACCAGTCATTTATCCTCCCATCAAGATTTTTGAAGAGGTTATCCCTGAATATTGGGGGTTTTCTACATGTAGTGATCAACCAAGGTGTGGTGTGTATATAAATCACAAATAACTACATGTATATAAATTGGTACAAAACACTTATCCCATCATATGTGTTTTCAAAAAAAAAACATGAAAACAAAAAAGCGGCACATGCTTCCAACATTACATGAATGTACCTTCACAAATGAAGTTCACTTCAAGATTTCAATAAATGAACAATAATTTACTTAATGTCACAACTTGAACCATACCACCTTAAAATTCATTTTACAAATTATAATACTATATTATAATTTCATTTTTTATTTATTCCATCTCTACATGAGAAATTAAAAAACACTTAAAATTTTATATGTTGAAGAAACAAAATCCACCACTACCAAATAAAAACAAAAAAATAAAGGCAAAAGTGAAACAATCCATTCTAACACCCATTCATAACAAAAATTAATTCAACCCTCTTGGATACCCACTACACTCTCTCCTTTCTTGGACACCTATACTATCATTCTTCAATGTCATGATTCCATGTCCTTCCTCTCAACAAGCAGGACCTTCAACACACCTTATCACAACCCCTTTAGGCATCCACACTGCACAAAAACCCCATACCAGCACATCAATAAACATGAACAAGACACATCCCAGTCGTTTAGCCACATTAATAACCACTACTAAAATTTTTTCCCACTACATTTCATGTTCATCCATTCCACATTCAACCAATATATAATCCTGAGATACCATCACACCACCTGTGCCACCCTATACAACCAGCAACACTAAGAAAACAATAACACACAACCAATATAGAAATAAGGATGAATAGGACAACACAAAACACAACCACACCAACAAGGAAAGGTTTATTATAATTTTGAAAACATTAATGCTATAATTCCACTAGATAAAACTAGGTCTATCAGAGAAAAGGATCAAACATGGTTTATCCATTTATTTAACCTAATATACATGATTATCTAGATTAAAAATTTATCAAAAATGATTCAAAAATAATATAGGATCACAAATAAACACCACAAATTTTCATGATTTTTATATGGAATAAAGATCTTTAAAAAAATGATAATATATTAAACAATGTGATCATCGTCGTCTTAAGAACCCCTAGTTTATTAAATTTTTTTATCTATGATAAATCAGTGTCCGATAATATTTACAAGGTTACATGACTACAAACATACCACATGATACACAATAAATATGGAGACAAATGTATACCAACCTAGAACAATAGACGATCAACTTTCCATCCTTGGCCCAAAAAAAGTGTACAGAAGTAGAATTAAAATTGAAAATAAAACAATATCAGTTTCTATGTCAGAACCAGAATCTTTTTTAAGAGGAATTTCTTTAAGAGAACAATGAGAAAAATGAAACACATGGGGAAAATATGATCTCAACTAAGAAGAGCTATATCTTATATCAAATGGAGGACATAGTTTCAAAGTCTATTAAAGATAGATCTTCGTAGAGACCACATGGTTTGAATATTCCATATCCCCAAGAGAATTATGATACTAAAGATATAATTAATATCCATTTAAATGTCAATATTAATTCTCAAATAAGATTTAAAAATTGATTTATGTCAAATAAAATGATTATGGTGTGATTCTAGAAAAACTGGGAAAAACTATAAATAACTCGCCAATTGGTGATTCACCACTACGACTCACCAATAGTGAGTCTCCAACAAGTTAATCGCTAACGCAAGTCACATAAATCACTAACCGACACCACTCACTGACATTATTCACTAACATCACTCACTGATGCCACTCATGACACATAACCTACCAATGCCTCGACCCACTAACACATCAACCTACTAACACCTCAACTTTTCGATGACATGACCGACTAATGCTTATTGTTACAAACACTGATATTCCAAGTATAACATTCTGATACTATGAAACTGAATCCAACCTACTTAAATTTATCTACCAACATGACATACTAACACTAGACTCACAGATTGGAAAACTATAAATTTGAAAAGCTCATGAAATGATCCATTGTTGCCTCCCAGAACACCCCAATAACATGATTTTGAGTACATAATGAAATGGGGAGGTATATTCCATTACATCATATACCTATTTAACTATACTCACACTTTTTAGTTTAAAACCAAACTCAGAAGAAAGTACAGTCTGAAAAACAACCCCGTAAGATACCTCTCAAAGATCAAACACCTTGTGTTTTTTGATATCAATTGTGAAGCCTCCTTAACCATAGACACCACTTCCCATATCATATAACCCAACCATCCAAAATATAACCATCACAAAGACCAACTATCTATAAACATGAAATAGATATTTTCTTCCTTGGTGTAAATATATTATCTGCTCTTCATGGAACTGACTAACCCTCATGGTTTTAATCGAGTATTAATTACTGTGTCTCAGCTTGAAATTAGGTATCCCACATTACATATTTTAAGACATAATCCGAAAATATTGAACAAGGAAAAACCCAACATTATATTAAAAATGGTTAAATCAAAAAATAACATAACAAAACACACATGAAAAACTCAAAAAATCATAGGGTACTGGGCACATATTTTTATCTTTCTCTCCTTATTACACTTCTATTGGCCACAATTCTTACACAAAAGGATACATAAAAATGTTCCATACCCAAAACACCTTCAACCATTCATTTTTTATCTCTTTTATCTACTACATAAATGTTATGTCCTCCTTGATACACAAATCTCCCCAATCAATGACAATATCGTCATTGTGAAGAAACTGAAGATGATAGGAGACATGAAAGATGTTATGGATCTATATCAGTTATGGTGGAAATTCAAACTAGAATGACACATCTCCATCTCTTAAATGCAGTTTCAATGATCTAATGAACATAGGAGAAATATTACTCCATATGACTAACCTCTTCTTCCCACATCGAGGGAAACCTTTAAGAACATGTAGCCCCTAAAGTTGAACTCCATTGGCCTCCTATGATGATTACCATATGAATTTTGCAAGCCCTACAGTGCCTTCATCATCTCACATACATTGTTCACCTTCTCTTTTATAATAGGCACCACATATAGACAAAAAAAAGATTCCTCCCCAACATTCTTCCAATAGAAGGGAGAATTCCACAACTATCTATACAGAGCTTCAAACAGAGCCATGCCAATGGAAGAGTTATTTCTATTATTGTATAAAAACTCTACCATGGTAAAATATCACACCCACTATCCAATAATGTTTAGAACACATTCCCGCAATATTTCCTCCAATGTATGGATGATCCACTCTATTTTCCAATTTGTCTGAGGGTGGAAAGCCGTATGAGGTGTAACTAATTGCCAAAGGAATACTACAATCCCCAATAAATTCATGACATAAAACTTGTATCCCAATATAATATTAGGGATCTTGGAACTCAATTTATCCACACCACATCATCAACATACCTTCGTACTATGTCATCCATTGTTCTTGACTCCTCGATCGCTAATAGATGAGTTGATTTTATCATATGATTCACTACTAACTAGATTACATCATATCCTCCCTGATAAATTTTTTTCATTTAAATAAATAAATCTATATTTCATCAAAAATAAAATCTGGGAAATCTTAGGGCTAAATCAAACTACCTGGAACAATGTTCTCATGCTTCAGTTTCTTACACAACGAGAACATCCCCACAAATGTTTCCACATCCGACATCACCTCATGAAACTACAACTATTTACTCAAGTGCATGTACATATTTGATACTCTAGGGTGAATTGTGGGGGTTGAGTAATGGAACATATAGAAAACTCCCTCTAGCATTCCCACTAGAAAAAACTACTACCCATAGAAGATCATATGATTCTGACCATCCCTCTATAGGATCACCATGGTCAATGAAATCAACAATGAACTCTTCCTCATAGACTCCCCACTGATACTCATCCACCTAATTCCTCATAGATGATTTCACCTTCGCCTAAAACAAGTAACTTCTACCACTGTCCATTACAAAATCTATGTTATATGTATCCAACTCCGTCATTTCTCCCTAAGCATCAATGTCTTCATGAACCACTTCCATCAATGAATTCCAGCTCATGTCATCGGCCACAACATTCCACATTCCTAATGTATAGTAAAATCTAATTAGGTGATGTTGCCACATATATAGTGAAATAAATGACTGGTTCTAACTCCTTGTCATGGGTTCAATTGTTACGATCATGGAGACTTAACTACCTAGACCCACAGAGGATCACTCCCCATTTCTATATCAAAACACACCCATATCCCAGATGGGAAGCATTACACAAATCCCCAAACAACACTCCTTTCTCTAAAAACCCAATCACTGGGACAATGACCAACATCCCCTTAAGATAACCGAATTCTACTTCGCATTGCACGGTCCACAAAAACTAATCCTTTTTTACTCAGATCTATAAACAGGATGACTACTCGAGAGAAATCAGGTAAGAATATCTAGATGTAGCCTACCGGACTACGAAAATTGTGAGGCATTTTTACATTCTTGAGTTCTTCCCCTGTAACGACAGCCCCAACCTTTGACGATTCTACTATAACACCCAAATGGGACACTATCAGACCAATTAAGTAGACATATTATGTAAAAAATATTCACTTGTGTAGATTTACATAAATATGGTTGTGACGAAGAACCTCTAGTATAGTCTTGAGATGCTCGATATGTTCCTCCTCCGACAAAAAGTACATCATGACGTTAATGATGAATAATACAATGAAATGGTCATGGAAATCATGAATTCCTGAGTTTATATGCTCTATGATCATAGTCGATGTGTTCTTAACACCAATCTTCATAACCACAAATGTTATGTACTCATAAATGCTCTTAAAAGTAGTCTTCTAGATGTCAACCTCCTTCAACCTCAACTATAGATACCCAGACCACAGATCGGTCATAAAAACTACATTCTTCCCTTAGATAGCAAGAAAGATCATATATCCTCTTAAGAGGGTAATAATTATTGAATTTTAGAAGATTCAACCTCTGGTATTATATACATAGCCTCATACGACAATCTATCTTCTTTTAAGACATGACATTATAACCCCATGGTGACACACTAGGACATGTTAGGACCTTCTTCATCATATTTTTAATCAAGATCTATAACCCCTACAACTCATAACATGTCATCCGATAAAGAACCAAGGAAATCATACAATCACCATGTTGTTTGACTATCCCAAACTCCACATCACATTGAGGGGGTATTATCACAACCACATAATGGAAAACATTGATAAATACACTAAAAAATTTGAAACCTCCACCATATCAGCATCCATTGATCACACTGACAACTCAGTTAAGAAGGAAAGAAGATGATCTTTATGCCAGTTGCTCACTTGACATATCTGTTCACTAATGAAATCTACATGTTGTCCTTTCACATATAATAAAATTGATTTTCTTCTGAATTAGTTGATGAAAACATGACCCAAAACAAGATTCAATGCAATGAATGGCATTTTATAGCTGTATCTATAGAATAAATAGATCCTCACTGGACTAATGCATCCCAAAAATCAGTCTACAACCAAATCAAATGAAAAACAAACTATTCTATCCTCGGACTGGTGTACTCAACACCAGAGGAAAAGAAAGTATCTATAGGTCATGCCCCACGGAATGGCCAATACTGTGTTAAAATAGTTTAGTGAGAATCCTAAATCATACAAAGAACGAATAGAAGAACTAAACAAACTGATCATACCTTAAATGATCTCTGGCCATGATGGAACTGTTTCCTCTGAAGTGTGAAATTCCTTATTCCCATCTCCTCAGCCTCATTAATATCATCTTTCTCTTCTAAAATTCTTGGGTTGAGGTCCCTATAGAACACCCTGATGTTGGCCACTTCCTGCCTAATTTTCTCTTAGTATAGAATGATCCATTTTACATTACTAATGAAATGGGCTGGCCGACAACTATTGCTGACGTGTGAACTACATATACCCAAATCTACTATAATGATCTCAAACTAGGAACTGCATTTGACAGATCTCATAACCTCTACAAGAGAAACAACTTATCCCCAATACTAAGTGAAAAGGAATGGTTCACGAAGGCTGGAACTGAAATTGTTGTGTCTGATCCCCACCAAATGACGCCATGATATTCCGGATGTTGGAGACCTACTACTAATAGACATCCTCTTTGATGTACTGTATTGGATCCCCTTTTGTGGTATACCTCCTTCGGAGTGTATCTATTTCACTATGTCATCCTTATTATGAACCTCTAATTATGTAAGTGGGGTGAAGTGTGTAACCTCATATTAGAGGGAAGGATGGAGTCCTTGCTCTAAGAGTCTCTCCAAAGACTATTCTCTTGAAAAGAGATCAATAGAAAAATGAAGGAGATACTTGAAAATATTCCCCAATTATCATATAGACATACTCCCTTGTTAGAGGGAGAGAATATATTATCTCTTCTCATCCATCATCATCAAAGAATGGAAATCCACCCTCAACACCTTATCAATGTAAACCCACAAAAAATAGGTCTCCTTTAGCCCTAAAAGATAAATCCTCCACTGTTGATGTGCTTCTCCGCTAATATGGTTCACTACTAGGGGTGCCCATTACTCTGTTGATGATCGGATCAAGAGAAATGTTTTCATTATCTCTTCAAGACAACTATTCATCTCTATTTCTGAGACATTTCCCCTGTACATTCATATAGTAAGCCTTTGTAAAAAACAAATCATCTTCCACCACTGATTCTCCTTTTCCTCTAGATAAATCTTTAATTAGTCGACCGGGTCAACCTTCTAATCCTCCACTATGTGAGCAACCTGTGGTTGTTGACCATGTTCCATAACTAAAAGGTAAATAAGGAAATCCTTAGCCCGAGTAGTATGGAATTTATTGTGTAATAATTTCAACACATTTTTATAAATAAATTTTCAGAAAACTCAAAAAATAAACAAGAACACGAGTCCTCCTGATGCATGTACCATTCCTTGGATAACTAGTCTGGAATCGTTGTATCCTCACTTGTTAATTCATTATGCTCAGAGTCCTTTCATCAGATCATGAAGATCCATCTATTCCCACCGCCTAGTTAGTCTCTCTGTTCTATGTCATGCACCATGATCCCCAAACCTTGTTTTCCAACCTACCTCATGCAATCATTACTATTCTTAACATCCAACCTCAATCCTATATCTCAACCATTACCTCTAATACCATTTTTCGTGACACACATTAATGTAGATGTTGTAAATATTAGAAAGTTGTTGAGACCTTCCTTCCTTATGATGATGGATAGATAATGACCCCACTCCCCCATTTCAATCGGCCTCATCGTAGATACTTTTACCAAGGGTATAAGAAACTCACATAAATGTTATGAATATACCATTATATAGTAACATGTATTAGGATATTAGATGTATCTACCAAAATAACTCCAATACAAAAATAAATAAATATACCCAAATCCAGCCACATGTATTTTTAATTTAAAACTATTATACTCTGAATGATTAGGGTAGAGCCCTATTTATTAATAGAAATGAAAAGATCCCATTTTCGCTAGTAGAGGGTAACCCATTACATACCCAAAGGTTAGAGGAAAACATCCAAACCTCAAAACAAAGTACGAATAATGCATTTGACCCAACGAACATCAGATCGCAAAAAAACTATACTCCTGCCTCACCTTCACATGCAAGCTAATTCTGAAAACAACTGAACCGCTAACTCCCGAAGAATCCAAGATGCAATGAAATAATAACACAAAGCCAAATTCCTCGCCACCAAAAATCAATCTCAATTTGATTCAACAATTTAATCATTAACATATTATAATTCTCAGTTTGTCAAGCGTGGGATCAGGGTATTCTTCACCAGACCATGGAATTCTATTGGGGGTATCTTAAGCTATCATGGTCTGCAACACAGTCACCATAGATCTTCCCTCTGAATGCCCACACATAAATCTTTCGACGGTGTCTTTACCTGAAAACACCGTCCACACCCCTATCACCATAGATCTGCCCGTCATTGGCTGAATCCCCCAAGGAAAAATAGTCACCCTGATCAACTCGCAGACAACTGTCCGCCATGATCATCGCTACAACAATAGAGAACCCACACCTATGCAAATCTGAACCGAATAACGATTCTGTCATTAGATTTGGAACATATCTGGGTGCGAGACACCAGATCTGAAGGATTCTCCACTACCTGAGTCGCCACTAACCTGAAGCCACAGATGAAGGCATTTCACCAATCTAACATCACCGTTGAGGGACCAACTGAGGCAAAAAACTGAGAGTGAGCCCAGTCCACCAAAGTTGTCCTGACATGAGGAGTCACATCTGGGGAATCCATTGAAGAAGGGGTGAAACCCTAGTAGAGAGATATCAGCTGAAGCTGAGAGCCCCATGTTTGTACACAAATAAAATTAATCAGTGACATAACTACCATCCCCATAGGCCAAACTAGTATGGTTAAACATGGTTGACATAATCTCCATTAAATATGAAAATAGTATTTTATATGTAGGGTGAGAATAATATTGATCTCAACTGGGAAAATCCAAAGTCTCTCATGCATAAGATGGAGAAGCATACTAATCCCCCTATGATACAAAAACTGATAGTCAAAAGAACAAAACAATGTATACTACCCACCCGAACCCCACCATTGAATTATCTCAAAATAACACAGGTCATGTAATTTATATCATAAATACATCGATATATTTGTACCCCACAACACTTTCACCTAGTTAACTCCTTATCTCTCAAGGAGAACATCTTCATGATACCATGCTCTTCCTCAAACCCCACTATCACCACCTACCCAAAGACACCTGGACCTCATATCACTTCATATCATCCCCAAGGACATCTATGACACAACCCACAACCCCATACTTAAGACACCATAGATTAATCAAACAAATAATCCCAAAGACAACAGGGAAGCACACCATAGCCACAGAAACCTGGTCCTCACAACCACAACATAACCATCCTAATAATTCTTGGGCTGCCAATGATACATCCCAGATTAAAAAGAAGATGACATTTTAAAATTTATTAATATTTTTTAATTAAATATTAAATATAATTTAAATGTGATACTATGTTTAATATAGTACCTGACACGAAAAAATGGGTTTCTCCTAAAATCTCATGTTGCACATAAGGCAAAGTCGTACTGAATAATAATATTATAATATTATTTTAAGCGGTAGTTAACACCGAGACATTGTGTTGGTGGAAATGTATAGAAGTAACTAAAATAATATTTTAATTTTTTTAATTGTTTTTATATTTATCCAATTAATGTTAGAAGAAAAAAAATGTAAATGGGTCTAATTTTATACATAAATACTCATATATATTGTAAAAGGTCGATTAACCACCTTTAATGGAGATCCATTTATAAATATTGTTTTAGTAACTTTTGTACGTTATAATTGACAAAATAAAATATATTTTTAGAATTAGGACCTTTCAAATTACTTTGGGTAAAATTTGGTAATTTTTCTGAAAAATTCTACTTTTTAATGAATGATTCATAATACTGCATTTTAATTCAAAAATAATTTTAATCAAATTTATTTATATGATTATATTATATATTTAATTTGTTTTTAAAGTTTAATAATATAATATTATTAAAATTTATTCCAATTTTTCTCATTATAATTAATATCACTTTGAAATTTGAAATAAACAAAGGTTATTTTTTGATAGG
Organism: Viscum album; assembly: GCA_963277665.1. Classification (NCBI taxonomy): domain Eukaryota; kingdom Viridiplantae; phylum Streptophyta; class Magnoliopsida; order Santalales; family Viscaceae; genus Viscum; species Viscum album. The sequence goes on along the minus strand of OY728136.1, from coordinate 1,222,115,072 downwards.
TAATATTTTTTAAAAACATGATTTTTGTTTTGACAACGGAATTAATTTTAAATTAATTTATTAAACTTCTAATTTTTTAATTTGAAAAAATAGATTCAAATTCTGGAATCAGGAGGTCCAAATTGTGAAAATAGTTGATGTTTATTTTTAGAAATTACGAATATTTAAATTGTTAAATATTTTATTTACTATAGTTAATGTGTAGATCTAGTAAATTAGGCAACAAATTATATTATAATAATATTAAATTAATCATAAAAAATGTTCTAAGACTATTGGATTAGACTTTTCCGACCATGGAAATCCATGGGTCCATTTTGGGACCCCATTGAGTTACATGGGTGTGATAATGACACTTTATATTAATTACTTTATCGTAAAGAGAAAAGTAACATAAACATATATCTTTTAGTAAAACAATTTTTATATGGGGCTATATAAGTAAAACCTTTAACAATAAATATTAATTCTAAATCTAAAAATATTTTCTACATAATGGTATTTTATTCATAATTTTCAGAAATCAAATAAATAAACTTATTTAAAAAACAATGATGACGTAATGATTATGCCATTAATGAATGCTTTAACTAAATGATATTATAATTGATAAAATAAATTTATTTTGAAACATTTTATTCCTTTTATGAATTTTATGGATGAATATAACTTCTTTTTTGATTAATAATAGTAGGTTTTTAGAAACAATCATGTTTTTATATATTTTTTAAATGTATTTATATGAATAGTATTTAATTTTTTATAAATGTGGTCTCAAATCAATCATCATTTAATTAAATAATATTATATTCCAAAAAAATAAAATATTAAGACAAAATACTCATATAAGGTTTATAAATTCATTAATTAACCACATGTTGTTATATTGTCATTTTATGGTAACTGTATTAACCATATAATATGAATATATAAGAGAAAATGGTAAAGGTTAACTAATTTAAAAATGGGACAATTAAAAGTAATAAGGATTAAAAATTATCAAAAACCTATAAAATTATTATTCGATGATTTTATTTCAACTTATATAAAAATTATTTAATAATTAAATAAGTTTTGGATCTTGTGAAACTGATAATCTATTTATAATAAAATACTATTTTAAATCATTCCTAATGAGCCCCTCCTCCACCTTATAAATGGATGTCACCTCTATCCCATTACACACACCACTCAAGCCCCTTTTTTCATCCAAACATCACCCAAATAATCTCTCAAGATCCCTATATTCCACATATATGCCTTACTTTAGGCATTAGGAACTTAAATAAAGGATTTTGTTTCAAACCAAATGGAGTTACCCGATTTAAAGGTAATGCATTCCCTCAAGTTCTCATATTTTATTTTAAATCATCACTCACTATTCAGTTTTTATTCATTGTTTAGGTAAAAAACATATTCTTCAATATATTAGGTTGTTTTTATGAGAAGGATTCAATATAAACATACGAAAACCTCAATCTAATGATTATAGAACATAATGTTTCTATTGAAGATGAACTACTGCCTCACGAAACGTTGATTGTTCAATTTTTTCCTAAAACCATCTATGGTGTCCATTATGATGGAACTACAATTATTTCAGATATTTATGATATAAATTTTATCTTTAAGATTCTGTAAATTTCTTTTAAAATATACTTTTATGTTTTTCATGTTTTGTATATATGATAATTTCATTTGAGGAAGTGCGGACTACCACCCCCTCAAAGTGATATGACTAATTCATAACATACATTGAATTCATAAAGTATGGTGTTAATGAACATACATAACATATAAAAAATATTATTTTACACATTAATAATTATATAAATATGTGTCATTTGGTTTTCATTCCTTTTAAAATAAAAAAATTAATAGGAAATAGAGTTCTTTCGTATATATGGCTTACAGTCTCCGATAATGGTGCATTTCATTTTCATCTATCCTAATCATATAGAAAATTATAAATATATATATACTGGATATATATGATATATATGTTATATAAATCAGGAATATCATTCTAGAGATAATGGAATTTCTACCACAGGGGCAATTTATAATTGTTCAGTGTCATTTTTTAACATAAGTTTCGAACATGGACAAAATGTTTTATATGAACTTAAATAACTCTCTAATTTTCATAGAAAGGTAATAATATATATAAAAGAAATAATAAACTTTAAAAAGGTTCATAATAATGTAGAAATTACCTTAATTTTATTATTCATTAAATTAAAAAATGAATCGGTCATGTCGGGCATGAGATAAAGGACTTCATCTCAATCTCCTTTCATTGTGGAATGTATTGATAATATACACCTTTTTCTTTTATATGGTAATAATTAACCCCTTTTAGTTTTAATTTCATTTAAAGGTAATCTGTTTTCTATGAATAATTTTAGTGAGCAAAAAAATAGTGTTTATAACATTTGAGGGGACAATGACCTCATTGTAGTCGTATTTTTTATTTGGATTCCTATATAAGACATAATGTTTTAAAAAGGAAAATAGATACCTTATTCGGTTTTTGGGTGTTTCAGTATTGAAAATGGTTTTTGAAATGGATAGATTATTTCAATATCTTGAAATGATTTCTTGTGACTGTGAATGAAATGTTACTATATAAATGTTTATATTTTCAATATTTAATGTGTTACGATTATATAATGGTACATGGACATTTGATGGCTGTATACGTGATAATCCAATTAATGGGTGGTTCTATGATAAACTGTAATGGGTGGTTATGTTATAAACTCCATTTCATTGGGTATATAAGTTAGCCATATGGTTATTCTATTTAATCATCTGTGTGGAATTCAACCATATGGTTAATTAATTTTCATATGTTTATGTCCCAAGTAACTTATATATGTTATGTTTGATTTCTATGGGTTTTATGGTTATATATTGGTTATAAAAGGGTAATAAATGATATTTTATTTATAGAATATTATTTATTACATCATATAGGTAAAAATTATAACTTATGATAATGTATTAATTGTTAAGACGTTGTTTGGAAAATCTAACAGTTTTCCTTAATTGTGTATCCCTTACTAAGCTTCTTATGCTCATCCCATGTTTTTGAATTTTTTTTCCATAGGACATAATTATTAATAGGGTAATGGATGAGATTATGGATAATTCATGTTATCTAAAACATGGAACTAGACATATTTATTTTTTAATAGTTTTTATTTAAATAAAAAATTGGAAACTAAGTAAAAGTGTCTATTTTCTAATTTTTGAAAAGTAAAAGTCATGGTCTAATTTTATAAATCTCTAAACATGGAAATATATTCGATGGGAATTATTAAATTAATTCATGGTTATATAATATTTAAGGTCTAGGCCTTACAATTGGTATTAGAAGTCAGTTTAGATAACTTTAGAGGTTTGTGTGTTATTTAAGAATACGTGACATAATCATAATAGATAGAATATTAGAAGGAGTCTTAGTTATTTTAGATGAATTGAATGAGTATAAGATAACATGAATATATCTATCATTGTATTTACACTCCTAAAATGATATAATATTATTATTTTATAGATATAATCACACTAACCTTTTCTGTTTTACTAAATGGATGGATCAATCAAGCACCCAAATAAAAATTGATGTGACTAAAAATGTGAATGTTTTCAGAATAAGAAACTGAATGAAGTGTGATATGCAATGGAAACACGTTTAATTATTCTCAACTAACTATCTGGAGTCATGACTGAACACTTGAACCATGGTTATTTTTATAAGGCATCGCATATGCGACAAACAAATCCCTATGGATGTTCAGGAAATAATCAAAAAGGTAAGTATATTTAAAAAACATATGTGTCAATGATGTTGAAAGAAACACATAAGAATATTCTTCAAAGGGATGGGAAGATGATTTAGAAGTGGTAATGAAGGTCTTAAAGAAAAAACCTATCCTAGGAAAAAGAAACATCCAGTTGACTATAGGTCTAGGAAAGAAGTTCACTCCTAATGATCAATTGAATGTTTTAAATGTGGTCTTCATTGTCATTACACTAATAGATGTCCTACAAAGAATTTTTGATGAGGGGATTAGAAGGATCCTAAACATATATATTTACCAAAACCTAATTCCATTCCAATTTATGATAAAAAAATTTAAAATGACCAATGAAAGGTATTGATTATTTCTTGGACCATGTTTTGACATTAATGAAATCACACGACATTTAGTATGATTTTTTTGTAAGAAATAATTATAAAATAATGAGATGTAAATACCTCGATAAAGGATTAGGAAGAATGTTCAATCATTAAGATGTCAACATTTTATGAATTAATGAGTTATTTTGGATATATGGATAAATATTATTTAAATGTATTAAGGATAGGATTACGTTGGAAAAATATTTGTAGTATGTGTAAAACTAATGTTTGATATGTGAAGATGTTATTCAAGGAATAAATATCTTTTCTTTTTTGGATATGGTTATAATGAACCATTTGTGTTTATATGATCCTTGAATTTGAAGCAATTACGAGTTATTACTTTTTGGGATGAAAATGTGAGGAATTAGATAACATTTGTAGTCAAAATATATTATATTTATTTTTGAGGAATTTATATCATTTTCCGAAATGTTCTAAAATTATATAGATTTTGAGAAAGGACAACATGTATGATGGGTGACAATCCATCACATCAGACCATGCTGTGGGAATCAAAAACACTACCAAAGTGCGATTGAGATTTATCACCTACCACTAGACTACATGATGACCCTGTTTAGTTTTACTTATTATTTTTATTTATATAATTTTATGGTTCATGTATAAGTTAATTTCAGGGACTTATGTTTTATCAATTGGATATTTTTTATATAAGAAAATGGTTTTGGGATTATGTGATAAAAGTTATTTTGGAAGACGTTCTCTCTTTTTGGGAAACAATAATGGTTGAAATATTATTTTTAGTCAATCTATCTTTTACTGTGGATATATTGATATTCATGTTATTTAGTGAAATAATAATCCTATCATTTAGAATATGTGACTAGATCGTTTAGCTTTTATTATGATACTTTATGAGTATCCAATGTTATTTGAAGATAAATGTTATGAATTTGGTGGAAGACAATGTGATCAAATCCTTTTGAATTATGGGATTCAATCTTAGTTTGTATTAATTGGATGAAATTTAAGGTCAATTTTGTATTGAATGGTCTTTCTTAAACATTTAGTATTGTTTTTCAAATTTTGGAGATTAGGAGTTGTATTTATTTTTATAAATTATTATCTTTTTTGTGACTATCAGATCTTGTACCAAATAGTATTGTGTCTCTTAATGTATAATGAAAAGGGAAAGATATTGTTCATATTGTTTGTATCATGTGATTCTATGGATGTTCATTCTCGCATTTTTTTTGTGACCAAGTCATCTTGAATAATCATTTTATGGAGAAAAAATTGGTTTTTTGTAGAAACTTATTAAAGGATTAAGATATACATGAAAACTAAGTATAATAAATAATGTTCTTAGTAAATCTCATAAATAAATTGTCTAAATTTACTAAATGAAACATAAAACAAAAATGTTTTCTGTTTACTTTTCCTACTGGGGAACCAAATACCCTTTAACCAATAACATGTTTCTGGTTTTTTGGTGGTTATCATTTTCTTGATCATGTTTTATGTCACTCTCCATTTGAAATTGACACTTTGTTTCTCTATCATATCCATGTTTTCATAGAATGCTAATATTCATTATCTTAGGTGACCTTTTTACTTCAACTTATTCCCTTTTTAGGTGATAGTTTTTTTTGATTATTTCACTGATGTAGGGCCTTCAATGTTTTTTATCCAAATTTAAAAATTTCAAGGATATAATTTCCAAAAAGTGAGGAAGGATGTGACATCCCACGTAAATAAATAATATGGAATTTTCATATTTATTCGTATTCTGGAATTAAATATTAATTTAACATTAATTTTGATTCTATTTCCAATATTATACCTGACATGCAAAAAATATTTTCTCTAAAAATCACAAGTTTCACATAAGGCTGAGTCATACTGAAAATTAAAAATATAATATTATTTAAATGGTATTTAACACCAAGTCCTAGTATTGGTGGGAATTAATAGAAAAAACTACAATATAATTATAAAAGTTATTTCAAATTTTTTTAACATTTATCCAATAAATATTATAAGCATAATATGTTAATGAATCAAATTTTAACCATAAATACTCCACTAATCTTTAAAAGGTTGATTTACCTCCTTTTGATTGAGAAACCATTTTAAATACAATTTATGACACCTTTGTATATTATATTTGAATAAATGAAATTCCTATTTAGAAAAGGTTCATCAATATTTACTTTCTATAAATTTTTTTTATTTTTTGATAAAGTTTATTTTTTATTTAATAGTGTGAAATACTACCTTTTAATTAAAAAATAATTTTTATATTAATTACATTATATAGTTATATTGATGGTTTAACTATTTTTAAATTTTATTTATATTATGTTTTTACCAATTAATTAAATGTTGGTAATTAAAAGTCATTTCACTTTGAAATTGGACAAAAACAAAGGTTAATCCTTTGATTGGTATTATTTTTTAAAAATAAACTTATTTTTACAACAAGAATTAATTTTTAATTAATTTCTATGAATTCTGGGTTTTGAATTCGAGAATATTTATTCCATATATAGAATCATATGGTCAAATTTTTTTAAATATGTATCTTTTATTTTTATATATTATGAAAAATTACTTCAGTAAATATTTTATTTTCCATGGTTAATGGATAAATATGTTAATAAGGGTAAAAACTAATATAATAATAATATTAAATTACTTTTACACATTTCCTATCCCTATTAGATGATATTTTTTCAACTAAGTCCATCCTTGGGTTGATTTTGGGACCCCTGGAGCCACATGGGAGTGATAATGATACATTATATTAATTAATTTAACGTAAAGACAAAAGTAACATACACATATAAATTTTAGTAAAAAAGTTTTTATATGTGGTTATTTAAGCAATCCCTTGGACAATAAATATAAATTAGAATGATAAATGTAATTTCAAAATTGTGTTATTTTATTGATAATAATTTTATATCATTTAAAAAAATTTATTTATGACACAATGATGATGTAATTATTATCTAATTAATGAATGTTTTAAATAAATGAGATTATAAATGGTAAAATGAATATATTTTGATACATTTTATGTCTTTGTCGAATTTTATAGATTTTTATGATTGTTTATATTTTAATTATTTTATGTTTTTATAATGAATCATGTTTTTATTGATTTTATAAAAAGACTTGATATGAATAGTATTTAAATTCGAATAAATAATTTTTTAAATCATTTAACATTTTATTAAATAATTTAATAATCCTAAAAATCTACTATTCATACAAATTAACTAGATAAGGTTGAAAATTTTATTAATGAACCACTTTTTGTCCGATTATCAATTTATAGTATCTATATTAAACATATATTATGAATATATAAGATAACCTGCTAAAAGTTAAATAAATTATCAATTTGTAAAATAAAAAATATAGTAATTAAAAATTATCCAAAACAAGTAAAATTCTTATTGGATGATTTTATTTCGACTTATGTGAACAGTATCCATTAAATTAAAAAGTTTTTTACCTTCTAAAAATGAAAATCAGTTTATAATAAAATAAAAATTTCAAACGTTCATAAAGAACTCCTCCTCCCCCTTATAAAAGGATGTCAAATCTAACTCATTACACACACCACTAAAATCCATTGTGTCAACCAAAATCTACCCAAATAATCTACAATGATCCATATCCTCCACCTATAAGCCTCACCTTATGTAGAAGGCTTGTTAATAAATCCTTTTGGTACAAACCAAAATAGAGTTACCCTATTTAAAGGTAACGTCTTCCCTCAAGTTCTCTTTTTTTTATTTTACTTCTTCATGCCCTATGAACATTTTATTCAATGTTCAAAAAATATCTAAAGTATCGTAAATATAATAGGTTTTTGTTATGAGAAGGATTAAAACTACACTTACACACACCTCCATCTAATGGGTAGTGAAAATATTTTTTTTTGTGGACGGTGATTGACTTCGTCACAAAATAATTATTGTACAATCTTCTCCGACCACCTCTTATGGTTACCATTAAGATGGAAATATAATTATATATAATAATTATGATATTTAGTTTATCTCTATGGTTATTTAAATTTCTTTTGTAACAGACCTTTATGCTTTTCATGTTGTATATAAAAGAAAATTTCATTTGAGGAAGTGTAGACTACCACCCCCTCATAGTGATATAACTTGTCCATAACATACGTGGAAAGTATATAGGATGGAGGTAAGGAATATACAAAACATATATAAAATATTTTATCATACTGAAATAATAATATTCATAATTATAATTTATTTTTAATTCCTTTTAAATGAAATAATTTAATGGAAGTAGCGTTCATGCGTACGTACGACTTACAGTCTCCATGAACAATGCATTTAATTTTCATATATCCAAATGATTTGGGATATTATAAAAAATATATTCATTATATATATTTTATATATGATATAATAATCAACAAAATCATTCTAGATATAATGCAATTTTAACCACGTGGAAATTTTATAATTATAACATGTTCATTTTTAACTCAAGTTCTGAATATCAACAAAATGTAAGATATGATCTAAAATAATTAATTAATTATTATAGAAAGGTAATAAGTGATACAAAAGGACTAATAATATTGAAATATATTATTATAAATTTATTAAATAACTTATGATTATTATTCAAGATATTAAACAATGAATGGGTCAATTCCGACATGAGGTAAGGGACATCATCTCAATCTCCTTCCATTAAGGCATGTTTTGATAACAAACAACCCCTTATTTAATAATTTATAAAATAATCCACATTAAATTTAAATTTCATTAAAAGGGATAATTTTTTTTATGATGAATTTTACTAAATGACAAAAGGAATGTTTTTACCATTTGCGATGATAATGACCTCTCATCACCGTTATAGATATTTGGATTCTTATATATGACATAATGTATTTAAATAGAAAAGAAATACCTTATTATATTTTTGTGTCATTTGGTATTGAAAATAGTTTTTTAAATGGATTTTTAATTTCAATATCATAAAATGATTTCTTGTGATTGAAAATGAAGTGTTTGTAGTGAAATGTTTATATTTGAAATATTTATGTGTTAGGATTTTGTTATTGTACATAGACATTTGATGGGTGGTTACAAGATAAAACAAATTACTGGTGGTGTTGTGATAAACTGGGATGGGTGGTTACATAATAACATCCAACTCATTGGGTATGGATGTCAGCCATATGGGTTTTCCATTTAGTGATATGTGTGGAAGTTGATAGTATATTTATTCTATTTTAGTTTGTTTGTGTCCCAGGTTACCTTTTTTTGTTATATATTCCTTCCATGGGGTTTATGGTATTATTTTGGTTATAAAAGGTTATTAAATGATCTTTTATTCATTGAAGAGTATTGAATACTTCGTAAAGGTGAGAAGTATTAATAGTGATAAAATATTGCTGGTTTTCTTGTTTTTTGGAAAATTTAATAGTTCTCATTATTTGTGTATCCCTCCCTAAGATTTTAATGCTCATCCCAAGTTTTTCAAATGTTTTTCACTAGACATAATTATGAATTGGGTCAATGATGAGATCACAAAAAATTCATTCTATCTAAAACATGGAACTAGACATATTTCTTTTTTTTGACATTTTTTATTAATAAAATCGAAACTGAGTAGAAGTTTGTAATCTGTTATTTTTTTGAATTAATAGTTATGACAAAATTATCTAAGACACTAATTTGAAAATAATATCAATGATAATTATTAACATAGTTCATGATTATGTAATTTTTATGGTCGAGGAATTATAACCAATGCCTAGAATAAGGGGTATAAAAGAGAAAATAACTATCCATCCATCCTCATACTAGGATGTGGGGAATAGATTCCTCCCACATAATAATGGCGGTGTTCAATATATAGTGCTCAGCATGGGTGGGGTGTGTATAAAAATCACAATGAAATACATGTACGTATATATGTAAAGATCTCTAATATTAATCAATGGGTTTTCAAAACAACTACCATACCACAAAAACCCCACCATTTTTTCCAATCCTATATGTGTGAACCACTATGAATGATGGTCACATCTATATGTCGATAAATGAACATTGGTTAACTAAAGTCACAACTCAAAACATACCCCAGCCATTTGACTGGAATTTCATTTTTCTTTATCAAGGACACATTTTGTGAAAATGTGAGAAACCACAAGTTCATCAATGATAAGAACTAAAGGAATATATATAGGTGTTAAAATGAAACTTGAACATATTATAACTATTATCCCTAAATGTTTTCCAAGAAATATTAGATACTGTTGTTTTTGTAGAATGATTTCATTGGTCTTCAAAGTAGGATGTCATCATGTCCAACACTTGCATGAACTCTTCTTGTGTGATCTTCTCTTCACTGAACCCTTTAAATAAAATCATTTTTTTCATGTAAATCCAAGAACCTTGCACACTGAAATTATTCACCCAAATAGGCATTCCAATAAACTTTTCTACATCTTCTATGGAGGCATTAATTATAATTAATTCTTCTTCCATAACATCTCTATAAAGAAGAAGAAACTCCAAAAGAATATCCTTATCTCATTCACCCATAAAGAAGGCATCCATACAATTCCCCTGCAAACTAATCGAAATTATAGTAAGGTTGTAAGAAATAATATTCATTTTTCTTGTGATTTTTTAGTAGAGCAAGTCTCTATTGGTAAAGGTAGATATTAGTAGTCCTTTCAGACTTTCTTAATGACTTGTCGCCCTATCCTCCTCAACTGATTGTAGGGTTATTTATCATTGGATTATGGATCACTATATTCTTTAAACTGAGCAGATGACTCACCATCAGATTCCTCCCTAGGAAAATTATCCTCTTGAATAGTCCCCTCAATCTCAATTCTCTGAAATTAGTTACCCATCATAATGATTGGTGACCCTCTCCTCGAGCATGTTCTATTAAAATCCATACTCTTATGAGGACAATCATTCCCAGAAAACTCCATTCTAGTAATCACAGCCTCAAAATTCAAAGAAGAAATTGTAAACATAGTATTCCTCATCTCCCCATTTCTTTCATCCACTTAGAGGTTGAGACCACTATCATTGGAACTAATTTAAGACTCCATAGGTAAAGGATATAGAACACAAGCATTAGTCATGCACTCCTTCACACCATGATAAGGCTCCTCCAAGTCCTCCCTCAGCTGTATGGAGATGCCACTAACTAGAGGGTTTCCATCCCAATATTCTTTTTGAACTACCCCTTCCTCCTTCTCCGCATGCACATGGGCCTGGTCCATGGTTCGTTCAATAGATGCAGGATCAATGCCGCTGCCTCTAACATCTATACCACCTACATCTCCAACATTCTAGATCATCACCTAAAAACCTCCGATGAGTGACCATTTATAATACCAAATGAGAAGAAATCCACCCAAGATTCATAAACCACATGTTTTTTATATCTAAAATCTTCTCATACTATTATCAGAACAAAATCAAGAGGGGTTCTTGAATCATCAATTTCCACACAAGCATGAGGGTTAATCGGATGACAAAGCACTTGACATCTGCTATCAGCCCACAATAACCTACCAACTAGGTTCCCTAGAATCCTTAATATTGATGGATTATGGAAAGGAAAAAAGAATGATATAAAATATCCCCCAAATCGGAATCGAGGGAGAGTCACACTTCATGTGAAACACATATGGCCATCAGAATAGAAAAAATTGTGACATGTTGCAGCTGCGTGGAGTAAAGGACCATGCTTTTATCAGATCCTCTTCTGATTCAAAGTGAAACATGAAACACTTCCTATCAATATACCCCATATAATCCCGTTCATTCAAATCCCAGGATCCAAATACAATCTGGTCGAATGAATCCACCTAAGGTCGTCGCTTTGAAAAACGATCTATAAGTGTCTGATTGAGGAGCACCGAAGCATCAGTAAACTCCGAAATTGAGATCAGGATGTTAGCAAAACCACTGAAAAACTAAATAAAAATAGGGAAAAGAGAATGTAGAGGAAACTGAGGTTGGATATTAGGATTAGAAAATAGGGTAAATGAGTGAGTCGGTACCTTGATGGACGATAAAGGATCATCCCCCGCCGGGGGATGAGGGGCTAACGAGAAGGTCGTCGCTTCCACGATGCTGAAGCTAAACCCTCGTCATCCTGAACCCTCCAGTCTTCCTCCTCCTATCCAATTATTTTGAGTAATTATCATTTTTTAATATTATTATTGTTTTCATTTATTAATTTATTTCATCCCTACCCATGAATCTAAAAAAATTGCAAACGTTTTAATGCAATGAAACCATACGAAGCACTACCAAATCCAAACCAATATCGAAGGGATACGGAGAAAGAAACAATTATAACATCCAATAATCAAAAAAAATATAAATCATCCAAATTGTTGTCCCAAAGAACACTACCCTTTATTGGGCACCACTACCAACATTCTTCAATGTCATCCCACCCTGTCCTTCCTTTCAAAAAGAAAGACACACTATGAACCTCAAGAAAACCCCACACGGTATCCCATTTGAACAATAACACCATTCCATACACATCTATAAGCATGAACATGGAACAACACAGTCATTTAACCTCTCTTCCTAACAACTACCCAGATGTAGTCTCATTGTACAACATGTTCTTCCATTTCAAAATCAAAAAATCTCTTATCCTGAGATACAATCACACAACCAATACCGGCCCATAAAAACAACTTCAATCCTAGACACAGCACCCCACTACTAGAACTGACACAATACCGAAGAGAACCAAACCAAAAAGTAAAGGATTATTTGGATTTAGAAAACAATCATGCATTAATTATAATTTCTAAAGTGTTGGTTACACTATAAAGGGTTCAATCCACGAGTATCCATTTATTTAACTTAATATACATGATTAAATAGATTCTATTTTTGTATAAATGATTCACCAATCATACAGGTGAGACATTATAGACCACCAATGGCCATGATTTTGAACTGGTTTATAGCCCATAAAATCATGGATAACATATAAAACAATGTGATCATCATCGTATTATGAAACCCTTTTTTATAAGATTAATATTATATTTGATAAATATGGGACAAATATCATCCACATGGGTTTATCAGTGGACCCACACCCTTGATACATAATTAAAATAGAGGCTATGAGATCCCATCTTGGAATAACATATAACGAACAATCCCTTCTTTTAACAAAATATATGGTGCATGAGTTGGATTAAATTTCTAATGAAAATAGTATTAATGGCAATGAAATAACTTGTGAATCCATGTGGTGAAAACCCTATTGTAGAACAACGTGAAATTTGAAACACATTGATAAAATAAGATCTCAGTTTAATAGATATCGATCCAATTACAAGTGAAGGGAGATTTTTTAAATGATGTTAATGTCAAATCATGGTAAAGGCCACAGGGTTAGACTATTTCAATGCCCAAAGATCATTGGTGTAAGAACATGGATCTAATTCTTGAGGTACAGGTTTTGCCTTTTCTTTTTTCTTAAGTGTTTTTTAGAAAAAAAGTGAAATGTGGGAAAAATAACATATTTACGGGTACACGCCATGTACTTTTGTACTCACGCCATGTACTTCGAATGTGTGGTATGAGAATACAGGTCTTATAGAATTTTTGGCTATTAAGTGTGTAAAAACTAACTAAAAGACGTGTAGTTTGTAATACATGGTATATAATTAGTCGGCGGGTGAACAGTGAGGCGGTGGAATGTAGCTGCCAGAGGAAGAGTAATGAATGGCAGTACACACCGTGTACTTAGTAATACATGGTGTTTAATGAGTCGGCTGATGAATAGGGAGGCAGTGGAATGTAGCCTCTAGAGGAACATTTAAAAACAATAGTACATGACATGTTCTTGACTGTACATTCCGTGTAGTCATGTTGTTTTGTTAGAAATGTGTATTAGATTTCACATTCGACAGAGGAGGCAGAGAACTCACCTGGAGAAACAGGAGAGGAGGCTGAGACTTGGAGAAGCTCTTGATCCCTCACAGAGACTCCGATTCATCCAACATCTATATCTTTCGAACCGCGTGGGTAATGTATTCCCCCTTCTTGAATCTTTCCGTCCAATTATTTCACTATGTGAAGTTATTTTGGTTTGAATAGGTAATTATTTATCTCAGATCATTGTTGTTCTTAGTTGTTTTGGGAGGCACCGTTCATGTATATCGATTAGGGGAGATTGATGTAGGTGGACTTGTGTTTAATTCCAACTATCGAGTTGATTTTGTGTACCGTTGTGCCAGGCACCCATGTTCGGGGTGTCTTATGACTGAGACTTTTACTGTTGAGATACCTGGAATTGCATAGGCAATCTAATGAATATGTATAAACTGCTGTTTGAGATCTCTACATTGATCTAGGGCCACCTCAAGGGTGTGTTTCCCATGATTAGTCATTTTTCCAGGATACCCATGGGTATTTTGTGATTATATCATGTTTTGAGTGTTCTTGCGAGGAAACATATAAAAATTGCTTGCTTATGCGTTGGGCTCAGCCCGGTTACTTGCTTTTACTATGAAATTCCTTAGGGAAATATTTTGTTTAGCCTGAGGGAAATGTGTTTTTTATCCTGAGGTCAATGTTTTGTTTATCCTGAGGGCAATGTTTTTAATTCCTATGGAAAGTAGATTCCATGGCTATTGGTGATATCTCGTATTCCTGAGGGAAATTTTTTTATGCAGGATGGTAGTCACCTGAGGGTTTCATTTGTTTTTCCCTTAGGGTAATAACCTGTATGTCTGAGAGTAATGTTTAATTTGAATATTCACTTTTGTGATTTCTTATGTTCTACCTACCATGATAATGTACGACCTTTGTATTATTATTATCTTTTACTTGTTAGGTATACTTTTGTGTTTTTTGCTGTGGAACCGGTATATGACATTGTTGGTTGAGGCTGAGCCTCAAAAATATTTAAATTCAATTATATTAAATTGTTAAATAATTATTAAAATTTCAATGTAACTGGTAGGAATGGTTACTTTTGGGTACTTCCTAGTTTACTACTTTTCATTACTGCACATTATTGTTGCACATTTTCACTAATAGTTGGTCATTGCCTTTGGTGGTTTCCTAATCAGATTTATTTCACACACCCTATTGGGGCCATGTCTTGGGCCCAAACAGATTATATTGATGCAGGTTTCAAAAAGGGAAAGGGTCCCAACACATGTACATGATTGTTGTAGAGGAGTAGGAGAGAATGTGCCCGAGCTTAGGCTTGTGATGCGACTATGTTCTTGTTGCACTTCTTTGGTTTTGTTTTGCTGTACTTTGTACCTTGTGTTGTATTGTATTAGATTTTAGTGTATCCAATTTGGCTGAATTCTTAGAATTTGATACATGTTTCATCATCATATATATGACTTTTGGTTATATTTTACTTCAATTTTGTTGTCCATTTCATGTCAATATTGTTTACTACTTCCACTTATGTTTGTTTAAATTTTTTCCCCACTGCGCTACACATTAAAAATTGAGGGCATAGTTTCTCAACTATCAGTCCTAGGCCCTTTCTGCTAGATGGAAGCCCCTGGTGTAAAACCACAAGCTTCCACAGTTTCATTCTTTTTGAATAATACAGTAGTGTGTGTTGTACGCAACTTCAAGATTCAAACACACTGTGACCAATAAAAGTATCCATTATAAATAGTAATACCCACTTTTTTAAATTTTTTAATTTTTATCCCTCAAAATGGACTTCATTTCTGGATTCATAATATTGAAATTACCATAGGGTGAAATTTTGTTAATTTTCGGATAACTTTTATATTTTGATGAATAGTGAAAATTACAAAATTTTAATTAAAAAAATCTTAATAAAAATAATTAATAGTAATAAATTCTCTTTTTGAGTTGTTTTAATGTATATTTAGAATATATATTTTTAACATTTAATAAAATGTCGGCCATTAGACATAATTTCATAATTAAACCGGACATAAAGAAGTATCAATCTTTTGATAGTTATTATCTCCTAAAAACACGCTTTTTGTTTTAACAACGGGAAATAATTTTAAATTTTTTTCTACCAATTCATTCTTTCTAATTTGGAAAAATGGATTCCAGATTTTTAATCAGGATTTACAAATTGTTTAAATAGTAAACCTTTATTTTTAGACATATGGTATAATTACTTCGGTAAATATTTTATTTACAATGGTTAAAGGATAAATCCGGTAAATAAGGGTAAAAAAATAATAATATAATAATAATAAATTTCTCTAAAACGTGTCCAAACCTTATGGGTTGATTCATTTCCGTCCATGGGATTATTTTGGTCAATTTTGGGACCCCATGGATCCACTTTTATGTGATAAGGACACTTTATGTTAATTAAGTTAAAATAAATACAAAAATCATATAAGCATATATATTTTTGAAAAAAAATTATATAGGGTTATATATGTTGGATTATAGACTATAAATATTCCTTAGAAAGATAAAAATATTTCCTAAATAATGGTATTATATATATAATTTTTACCCATTTAATAATTAATATTATTTATGACACAATAATGATATATTATTTTCCTTATTAATGAAAGAATCAAATAATTGGTATTATAAATGTTAAAATAAATATTATTTGAAAGTTTTGATGATATCCATGAATTTTATTGGTTAATATGACATTATATTATGGCTTAAATGATTTTTTTTTCGAATTAATTAACATTTTATGACTTTAAAAAAATGAATTGTTGAATATTGTCATAATTGACATAAATGAGTTTCTAAAACAAATATTATGTTATTAATTGATATTCTATTCATAAAAATCTTAGGATTACCCAAATGACTTATATAATGATAGGTGTATTATTAATGGACCACTTGGGTGTCTCTTGGATATATATAGTATGTTTATTAACTATATAATATAAAAATACAAAGTGACATGGTAAATGTCAAACTAATAAACTAAGAGTTAAAACTAAAATATAAGGTTAATATAATTACACAAACCTGTATAAATTCAATTGGTTGAAATTATTTCAACCCATACCGTCCTTTGACTTTTAATAATATACTTTTTATCCATTTGAAACGATATATGGATTTATTATAAAATAATATTTCTAGCTTTTCCAAATGTTCCCCTCACCCCTCTTATAAAAGGGCGCTCAAACTTCTCACTAATTCAAACATTCAAATCCTATTGGCTCGGCCAAAACCATCCCAAATACTCTCTCAACTTCCTTCAATTCAACCTAGATGCCTTATATTGATCATAAAGCCAACCTAAGGATCCCTTTTGATCAAATGAAAATGAAGAACACGAAGAAGAGGTAATGTTTTCTCCACAATTTTTCAAGTTCGTTTCTTCTTCCACTTCTTCATTATTTGTTATTCCCATTATAAAATAATAAATCCAATATCTTATATATATCGTGATGTTAGTATAAACATTGTTAAACCATATTCAGTATTCTATTCATCCTTTGAATGACATGTCGCCATTCGTGCGTACATACGGCTTACCGTCTCCACGCCATTGTGTAATTATTATTCAATACATTATTATTTGGATGGGTATAATAATGATGTTTAATTCAAATAAATAATAAATATAACATTATAATGATTATATATATATGATATACCGTCCAATTATATATTATTTTAATATCAAAAAATTGATATTGTCTCTCGTGCATACACACAGACTACCGTCTCCACGAACGCGATGATATTCATTTCCCATCGTATACATGCAATTATAATTCTCATTTTATTTTTGAAAATAATGTATAAGGACATAATATCATTTTGGATATGAATAATATACAACCTATCAATAACAAAACACATATTATGTAAAAAAATATTTATAATAAGATGAGTAAGTTAACACCATAAATGATGATAATAATAAAATATTATGAACAAAGAAATATTAAAAGATCATATATGGTATAATATTTATGTATATGATTCATGTTTAATTTAATAACAATGATTAAACTATTAATCAGGAGGTTAAATTATACTCTATTGAGGAAAAATACAAGGTAAGAGTTTATTTCACAATCACCTCATTATATGAGGTTATTTATATGTAATTATATACTGGGAACTCTTTATCATCAACATCCATGTTTCATAAAAATGTATTTCAAATAATTTTTACTATTTTATAGACTATGGGCTAACGAAATTTATAACCTCTTTGATATTTTATAAGATATTTCTAATGGAATATTTCTGTCATTTTCCAAACAAGGTCCTTTTTAACATTTTTGACAGAATTAAGGTAAGAATGTCTTTTTTAATTTATATAGTGGGTGTGGACATTTTCCGCCATTATAAAATCATTGAAGCTTCCCTTACAAGCTAATAAGATTTTTTTCAAAGTAAATGTTTTATTTTAAAATTATATAAATTTTATATGATTTAAAAAATTCATTATTTCTCTCAAATAATTTAGATTTCATCTATGTCAACATCCTTTGATGGATTTTAAGATTATTTGATGTTTATTTATTATGATACAAAACTTCCATATTGTGCTGATTGTTTTGTGATATTATTGACTTTGGATGTGTTATTTTTATACCATTCATTGTTTTTGGAGAATGTATTGACATTTCATATGATAGTTTTAATATGAATGTTTATGATTAGTTTAAACCTATTCATATGAGGAATGCATTGGACATAATATGTGACAGGTGAAGCATACTATAGCTCCTTGATGCATCGGTAGGTCTCATGAGACAAACTAGTGACTTGGCATGAGGCTTTGAAAGAATCTTATTTGTATTATTGGCACGAGACCTTGGCTACGTGGTTATAGAAGTCTTGCAATATGCATTCCATCATTATGAAAGTGGTTATTGATATTGCATGTCATTATTCGACTAGTAAAATATCATTGCGAATATGTAAAGGGAATTATTTTATTTTATCGTTGCCATATTATGCTGATGTTTAAGATTAAAAGGATTTTGTTTTAATTATACACTGCCTTAAAATATTATGCTTATTTATGAATGATTTGGCTATATTGTTATCCTTACTGAGCATATGAGCTCAACCATTTCAATGTTTTACATTTCCCAGGATGTAAAGAAGTAATTTATGAATTTCCTGTAGTGATAGTATGAGGGGATATGAAGACAATATGTTATTGTAGTAGTTTTCACTTTATGATATAATGTAAACATTCTGAATTTATGTAGTTATTCTAAGGCTACTAAACCAAACAGTATTTAGAGACTTGATATTTTGTGATCATGCCAATGTAATGTAATAAAGCACTGACTCTGGGTAACTGGGGATGGGGCATTATTGTTGGTATCAGAGGATGTTTAGTAAAATCCTTGGAAGCTATATTTAGATAAAATTTGATTAGAGCACATATACCTAAGATGCACATAGAGGATTAGTATAGAAGAAATTCCTATAATTTTGGTTTTGTATAATTTTTTGAGTTTTCAATGTAATACATCCATGTCTGGATATGAGCAGGTAGAGGCAGCTCTGGCACAGATTTACCTACGGGTAAAACCCGAAAACACATCTTTGAGCTAGACTCAAACGGGAACTGTTGCATGACAAAGGGCCTTGCTGCACTCTTGGTTACGACACTCCTAGTAGATATTCTTAGGAAAATTCTAATTTTCTATTCAAACCATTAGGAAGGGTTTATGAGTATATACTTCCTCAACGAATTTTTTTAATGATTATGGATTATATCCATAAATAGTTCAATTTATGATAAGTGTTTTACATGTATAATATTATGTATTTTGATTCATAAACTGATCTAGTTTATGCCATTGTTTAGAAATGGAACCTAGTGGAAGAAATGGATACCATATCAATGCACACACTCCATGTAGGGATTTCCCTCTTTCTCAAGATAATTATAGTGGAGCTTGTGATGCAACTAGTGCTAGTCAACTAATCACCATACTGGGACAACTCACTCAGGTTAGGAATAACAATCTTACCCATATGGATCACCCTGATCCACAATATGGAGGATAAATGTTATATCACTTCATAAGGTAGAAACCACCAACATTCAATGGGAGTAAAAATTCATTTGTAGCTGAGAAATGGATAATTTCCCTAGAGAAAATATTTCTGGATTTGGGAAGTAGTGAAAGAGAAAATGTTATCATGGAAGTTTATCACTACACTGGATATGCTGATCAATAGTGGTCATTGATTCAAAACATGAATGAAGATAATGAAGTATAAAATATGGAATGGAGGATGTTGAAAGTTATTTTATTAGAAAAATAATTTCCTCATGACCATCAAGATGACATGGAAAGGAAATTTCTGAGTCTGAGACAAAAGGAGGATGAGAATGTCGCAAAGTACGAGGCTAAAGTTACAAGGTTAGAAAGGTATGGTAAAGATTATATACATTATATAAGAAGTAAGATTGATGGTTTCATTGATGGGTTAAAACCATTTCTTCGTTGAGCATTAGTGTCACAATCCTTCTTGCCGTACAAAGATATTGTCTCATGTGCTATCAAGATAGAAAAATATTTCCATATTTCTTATAAATTTAACGAAATGCAAGAGAAAAAGAGATCTACTGATCACTCTGGGAATGGTAATAAGGGGAAGAAGGGAAATGTTGAATATCCATCATGTAGTAAATGTGGGAAGAAACACCCCGGTTCGTTCTTAAAGGGAATGAGAGTCTGTTACAAGTGTAGTGAAAAAGGCCACCAAGCTCGTGATTGCAAGGGGAAGAAAGAATCTACCAATGTTCAATGCAACAACTGTAGAGAGAAGGGATATTATGAAAATGAATGTCATATTCTTTAGGGGAAATTACCTCAAAAAATGGCAAGGGATCAAGGAAAAGCATATGCTATCACTACTACTGATGTTTATGCTTCGAAAGATGTGGTGGCAGGTAATTTAATGGTTTCACCAAGTTTAGAAAATGCATTATTTGATTCAGGATCATCGAATTATTTCATATCTTTCTAGTTTGCTACGAAAATTAGATATTTCCAATTTGATTTTACATGGGAGTTGTCAGTTAATACTCTTAAGGGAAGTATCATATCAACAATGTTTTGTGAATCAGTCCTCATTAGAGGACATGAATGTTCTTTATCTGCTGATCTCATCGTCATACCTATGATTGAGTTTGATATAATCCTCATTATGTATTGGATTTCAGACCATGATGCACAGATTTATTGTAAGAAATAGAAGGTTACGATTTTTGATGATGATGATAAGGAAGACCTTATCTTTAGAGAAGAATAATCACCACCTAATACTTATCTAGATCCACCCCTAGTAGCTCAAATAAATTAAATTATAGGGGAGGAAGTGAATTAAATGATTATGATTGAGGAAAGTAATGTTGAAATATAGAATGTACCTATTGTGAAAGAATATGTAAATGTGTTTCTGGAAGATTTACCTGGACATCCTCCAGAATTAGAAGTTGAGTTTTCCATTTATTTAATTCCCGGATCAAGGCCTATATCGAAGACCCCTTATAGAATGTCCACTATGGAATTATATGAACTAAAGAAACAACTATAGGAATTGAGTAATAAGGGATTCATTCACCCTAGTGTTTCTCCACAGGGATCCCCTGTTCTTTTTGTTAAAAAAATGATGGATCTATGAGGTTATGTATCGACTACAGGGAGATCAATGCTATAACTATAATTAACAGGTAACCCCTACCTCGCATTGATGATTTATTTGACCAACTACATGGAGAAAAATAATTTTCAAAGATTGACCTTCGGTCTAGATACCATCAGTTGTGTGTGATGAAGTAAGACATTCTGAAGACAACATTTCGAACTAGGTACGAGCATTACGAGTTTACAGTAAGGCCTTTTTGGATGAGTAATGCACCCACTGTATTCATGGATATAATGAATAGGTTTTTCAAGGAATATCTTCATAAATTTTTGGTGGTATTTATTGATGATATCTTGGTATACTCCAAAAGCTACGATGATCATGATAATCACTTGGGCATTATCCTAAAGAATCTAAGAAGACATGAATTATATGGGAAGTTTAGTAAGTATGAATTCTGGAATCCAGAGATTTCTATTCTTGTCCATATTGTCTCTAATGATGGAATCTCTATTGATCCTTCAAAGACCAATGAAATCCATGAATGGCCTGCACTGAAGAGTATAACTGAGGTACGCAGTTTTAATGGTTTTGAATTTTATTGTAAAGGTTTCGTCCATAATTTTTTCCTGTTGGCTAACCCATTAACAAAGCTCACACGTAAAGGGGTTAAATTTGTTTGGACAAAAGGGAGTGAATAATTTTTTGAAGAACAAAAGAGATGATTATTCAATTCTCCTTTATTAACTCTACCTTCAGAGAATGATGGGTTCGTTATTTATAGTGATGCATCAAAGAAAAGACATGGTTGTGTCCTTATGCAGAATTATAAGGTTATTGCCTATGCATCCAGACAGGTGAAAAGTAATGATCAATACTATCCTACTCATGATCTTCTGTAAATAGGTGTGATATTTTCTTTGAAGTTATGGAGACACTACCTCTGTGGTAAAAATGTTTGATTTATACTGATCACAAGAGTTTGAAGTATATTTTCTCACAAAAATAACTCAACATGAGTCAAAGTAGATGTCTTGAATTACTCAAGGATTATGATTGCACGATACACTATCACCTGGGGAAGGCGAACCAGGTGGCAGATGCTTTGAGCAGAAAAGATCATGGAGGTTTTAACAATCAAAAAATTGATAGGGATCCAATTTTCATGGATCTAGGGAATACAGACATGGGAATGATCATGAGAGGTGAAACATCCATGCTTTTTCAAATGGTTCCAAATCATCGTTACTAGAAAGTATTAAGACTTCTCAGACCAATGATGAAGAATTTCAAAAGAAGATTAAAGCTGTGAATGATAAGAGATTGTGTGACATTGTGTATGAAGATGGAATTTTGAAATTTGGGAAGAGACTTTGTGTTCCCAATATACCTGATCTAAAAAGGGAATTGTTGGATGATTCTCATAGCTCCAATTTCTATATATACTCTGGGAGAAAAAAAATGTATAGAGATTTGAAGGAACATTTTTTGTGGGACATAATGAAGAGGGAGATTGCTGATTTTGTGTCAAGATGTATGGTTTGTCAATATGTGAATGCTGGAAGAAAATAGCCTTTTGGAGTACTACAACCTCTTCCCATACCTGAGTGGAAATGGGATAATATTATGATGGACTTCGTCATGGGGCTACAAAAGACTCCTAGAAAGAACGATGAAATATGTGTAATTGTTGATCTTCTTAAAAAGTCAGAACATTTTCTTGCTATAAGAGAATATTTACCACTCGAATGTCTAGAAAGAAAATATATTAATTATGTTGTGAGACATCATAGAGTACCTCTATCGATTGTTTCTGATCTTGATCCCCATTTTACATAAAGATTATGGAAAAGTCCTCAGAATTCCCTAGATACTGAACTTCATTTAAGCACTTCCTACCACCCTCAAACAGATGGACAATCAGAACGGACTATTCAAACCTTAAAAGACATGTTGAGATCCTACTCACATGACTTTTAGGGTATGTGGGATAAATACTTACCTCTTGTAGAATTTTCCTATAACAATAGCATCCATTCGAGTATTCAAATGGCACCATATGAAGCATTATACGAAAAGGGATGTCAGACACCAATTTTTTTGGATGAAGTTGGTGATAGAAAACTTGTCGGCCCAGAACTAGTGGAGGAAATGATGGAGAATGTAACGTACCGAAATTTTGAATAAATCTTGTTTCCTAAATTTATATGTTATTTTTATATTATTTTTATACTCAACAAAAATGTTTCATTTGATAACATGAGTATAATTAAAATGATACCATTGGTTTTTGAATGTTATATGACCATTGGTCAATATGACCGCTGGATACTAAAAGTTTTGATTATTGTCTCTAAATACAAGTAATTTGGGTTAATTAATGTAGAAAGATGATTCTATGGCCTCACCCAGTAGTCTTGGACCGATCGAAGCTAATCTAATAGAACTTGGGAAGGAGGTAGCACCACTGGGCTTTGCTCTAGACCAAACCCAAGCTGAACTTCATCGTGTGAAGCTAGAACGCGATCGCCTTCGCGAGAAGTTCAAACTGATAGAAATTACTACTCGTGTGATGTTGGCCAAGCCTCCCTCAGATTCTCTAACCTTAGAACACCTTACACTTAGGTCCTATGATGGTGTGATAAGGGGCTATGTAAGGAGACCATAACTTCCTTGTGTAATCCTTTGTTTTAAATAAAAATTGGAATTTCTTCTTATGATGAAGTTTATGAATTTTCAAATGACCAGATAAATATAGTATGCATATTTTTGAGGAATTTTAGAGAAAGGATATTTTATAAATGTTTATGTAAACCTTAAATAAATAAAAATGTGTAATTATTTTCAAAAAATCGTCTTCTACAAATATGTTCAGCACGGAATTTAGAGTCTAATAAGATCAACTTAATTTTTGATGAATAGTAAATTATGAATAGTGATTTTATGCTTAGGATTAGTAATGTGACCAAATGGATTATTAATCTCACTTAAAGAAAGTATTAATATAATCTAGGCACCTTGATTTAGGTAATGTGATTCAATAAAATGGTTAAAAATGGTTTCATAAATTATTATTCAAGTATTATTTTTTTGGGTGAATAGTGTTTTTTAATTAAAATTTAAATTTAAAATATTAAGAAAATTATTTTTATAAAGTGGATTTCATTTTTGAACTCAGATCATCGATATTATGTTAAGGTAATTTTTGGGGTTTTTTCTTAAAATAATGAATTTTCGGTGAATAGTGTATTTATTTAAAAAATAAATTAAAAATATTTAAAAAATTATTTTTATAAAATGGAGTTCATTTTTGAAATCAGAGCATTGATATTTGGTTAAGGTGAAATTTTGGGATTTTTCTGAGAAAGTTGAATTTTCAGTGAATAGTAAAAATACAATTTTAGGGTTTCGGTATGTTTAATGACATCATAACTCTGTCATGATGATGTAATGAGATATTTTAAAGGATTTTAGACTAAATAGGATGAGTTATTGTGTGGGGTTCCCCATGTGCCTAACTTTATGGGAAGTACCATGGGAGGGCCCATGCTTTTGAGAAAACCACTTTTGATGTGTCCCTTGGCCATTAATGCCTTGTCCCCTCACTTTCCCTATAAATACCAAGCCCTCCTCTCATCTTTTCGACTCCAAAACCATCCTCAACGAATTTCTGGTCTCCTTACCTCCCAAGAAGTCCTCCCAAGGTTCCCCCATGCCCTCAAGGTCCCAACCATTGAGTTTTAAGAGTTACGTTTTAAGGTAAGGGATCCGACCTCTCTCTTTCATTTCAAGTAATCTCTTTTATGTCATTCCTTTTATGCTCCATGTTCCTATGTTGGAGGATGTTATTTTATACTCCTCTTACTGCCCTTTTCATCTTCATATAATGAGAAATACCCTCTTACTCTCATTATTTCATTTTATTAAGTTTTATGTGGCGCCGTCAGGCTGCCGAAATTTTTGTAACGGATTCTTTCTCCCTTCTCATTTTTCAAGATCTATTTTCATGTAAAGTATTTCAAGTTCCTTTTTATTATTTTGGGGTATGATCTCTAAATTTATCATACTGATATTTTATGATCATATGATGAGATACCCCATTTGATCTCTTCAATTCAGTATTTTGAAATTATAAGTGGCGCCGTTAGGCTGCCGAATTTTTAAGTGGTTCTTCACCCTTCTCGTTTTGAAGTTCTACTTTCATATCAATTCTTTCATGTTATTTTTTGTTATGTTGGGGTATGATATATATATCTATCATACTGTAATCTTATGTTCATATTATGAGAGACCCCATTTGAACTCTTCAATTCAGTATTTTGATGTTTTATGTGGCGCCGTTAGGCTGCCGAATTTTATGTGGTTCTTCACCCTTCTCGTTTGGATGTTCTACTTTCATGTCAATTCTTTCAAGTTCCTTTTTGTTATGTTGGGGTATGATATCTAAATCTCTAATACTGGACTCTGATTTTCATATGATGAGAGACCCCATTTTATCTCTTCAATTCAGTATTTTAAAGATTTAAGTGGCACCGTTAGGCTGCCGGAATTATTTAAGGGATTCTTTCACCCACCTCATTTTTCAATTTCAATTTTCATGTCAAGTCTTTCAAGTTCATTTTTATTATGTTGGGGTATTATCTCTATATCTATAATAATGATCTATTATGATCATATGATGAGAGACCCTATTTTATCTTGTCAATTCTTTTTATAGAAGTTTAAGTGACGCCATTAGGCTGCAGAAATTTCATAAGAGAAATCTAATTTTTGTCTTCCTTCCATGTTTTTCATTTCAAATGGTATTTCCTTAAAATTTCATTACCATGTACATATATCCTTCTTATTCTTCCCCCTTACTATTTTATGGATCATTTAGGAGTGGGTGACCCATGTCCCCTCTCTTTTCAATGTTTTCTAAAACCCCGAAACATAGCCGTTATGCTGCAGAATTTTCGTCTCAAAATGCCTCTCTCTCTTTTCTCAAAATTATTTTATGTTATAAAGTTAATAATCAAAGCTCTTATTTCTACAAGATTATTCACATATATATCGAAATTTTCTATTTTAAATTCTGGGATTTACATACATGAGACCCACTTTCCCTTCTGTGGGTTTAAAGTGACGTAAAGATCAGTCTTTAAAACAGTTTTTAAAAACGTTATGATTATGAAATGAATCCCATTTATTTTATGCTATATGGGTTATTTATGAAATGTTTGATGATGATATATGTGTCTCACATTATAATAAAGGCAAATTTAAGGGTGCGCCCTGATAGCGCTCCAATGCATTGGGTAATGATGTAACCACTAGAGATTACAATTTTCACGATACCTTGGTGAATATCCTAAGTAATTTTCAAATGACACCTTGGGGATGGACCTTGGTGAAATGTTCATGATTTTCTATGTTAAATGATGTAGCCACAACTTCAAGTTATGAAAAAGTTTTATTTTTATTATGATATGCCTCATGATTTCATTTTCATGCCTTAAAGTTCTTTTCATTACTTTATTGATGTATCTCAAATTCATATGTAAAATACTTCACTTGTTTCCCTTGTTGGGCCTTCTGCTCACCCTTTCTTTTGATGTATGTCCCCAGGTTATGAGATGCAGTAATGAGCCTAGGGTTAACAGGAGGATAACCCTTTCAAGTGTTTAAGAAGAATGTTTTATGTTTTAATGTTTTAATTTCCTAGTTTCCAAGACACTAAACCTTAAAGATCCTCAGTTTTGTAAAATGTAATGAAAGTTTATGTGATAAAAAGGTAGGATTCTATAGTTGGTATCAAATGATGGTTTAGTTATTTGTGGATATTTGGATATGAAAAATATAGGAAAAACCCTATAGAAAAGTTTAAATATAGGAAATCTTCCTCGTATTTTAGTGAGTATTGAGTAAGGGGTTTCCAAGCAAATACATCCCTGTCTGGATACGAGTAGGTAGAGGTGGCTCTGGCACAGATGTACATGGGGGTAAAACCTGAAAACACCTCTTTGAGCTAGACTCAAACAGGAACTTGTACACGACAATTGGCCTTGCTGCACTCTTGGTTACGACACTCCCGGAGGATATGCTTTGGTAAATTCATAAGCTTAGTATGCACCATTGTTAAAGGAATAAAGATAAAATAAAATAAAGGTTCTCATAAGAATATATGATCACAGATAACCTAGATGGGAACCTAGTGGATCACAAGTTAGGGTATACTTTTCAACTACAAGTTATCCTTATATGCTTTGAGATTCTTTTCATGATTATTGGCTAAGTATTTAAGCCCCTATTTATAGTTTCTTTTCTTAGTTAATGGCGGGAAATGGAAGAACATGTCCCAACAACCAATGTGATAGGAAATGATACGATTGCCGTATTAATACGATAGAGATGATTAGGGGAATAAAAGATTATTATTATTTTGGAAGACGTTCACTATTTTGAGGACCCTATATGATCAAGGTAAATAGATTACTACGGTATTTTCATTGAGGTGTAAGGTTGACTTATATTTTGAAGAATCAATGAACTTAAGGTGGACTTATAGTAATTTAGGTTACTTATGGGAATGATTAACCTATCTTGGGTAAAATATGTTTAGGTTAGCTAAATTTGTTATAAGATTTTATGTGTCGTTGGTGTTGTTTGGAGATGAACAATGAAGTTTATTTTGGAAGACTATGTTATCAATCCCTCTTGTATTTGGGTTTCAATCTTCGTTTGGTTTATTTTTGAGGAATTTTAAGGACTCTTATTTATGGGATGGTCTATGATGATCTTTGGGTAGAACCATGGAACTTTGAAGATTTAAAAATAGTTTCCCTTCCTATGGGATTCTTTCTTTTTGAAGAGTTGTTTTACCTTACCCTTTCTGTTTTGGGATAATGTTTAAATATAGAAGAAATAGATAGTTAATATTTTTTGGATTATGTGATTCCCTAGAAGATGATTCTTGTGTTTTGATGAGACCATGTAGTTTTGAATGCTCATCATTGGGAGAAAACATTAGTTTTGGTAGAAACTTATTAAAGGATGAAACTATACATGAAGGTAGGTATATTTTCTCATGTTTTTGTTCTATGTAGTAAATGAATTCCTCAAAATTAAGAAAAGGAACGTAAAACAAAAACGTTGTTGGTTTACATTTCCTACTAGGTAATCAATGACCATTTACACACATCATATGTTTGGGATTTTCTTATGGGTAACTTTCTCCTAATCATGTTCTCTATCACTATCCCTTATAACTTGAACCTTTGTTTTTCTTCCATGGCCATGTTTTCTTACATGGAATCCCAGTGTGGGCTAACTCGGTTGACCTTCATACTTCACTTTATTTATTTTAATGTAATAGTTTTACTGAATCCTTTTACGATGTGGGACTTTCAATGAAATTTCAAAACCTAATTTTAAAAATTGCGAGGACGCAATTTTTTAAGGGGGGAAGATTATAACGATCCGAAGTTTTGAATAAATCTTGTTTCCTAAATTTATATGTTATTTTTATTTTATTTTTATACTCAAAAAAATGTTTCATTTGATAACATGAGTATAATTAAAATGATACCATTGGTTTTTGAATGTTATATGACCATTGGTCAATATGACCGCTGGATACTAAAAATTTTGATTATTGTCTCTAAATACAAGTAATCTTGGTTAATTAATATAGAAAGAAGATTTGATGGCCTACCCAGTAGTCTTGGACCGATTGAAGCCCATCTAACAGAACTTGGGAAGGAGGTAGCACCACTAGGCTTTGCTCTGGACCAAACCCAAGCTGAACTTCATCGTGTGAAGCTAGAACGGGATCGCCTTCGTGAGAAGTTCAAACTGATAGAAATTACTACTCGTGCGATGTTGGCCGAGCCTCCCTCGGATTCTCTAACCTTAGCACACCTTACACTTAGGTCCTATGCTGGTGTGATAAGGGCCTATGTAAGGAGACCATAACTGCCTTGTGTAATCCTTTGTTTTAAATAAAAATTGGAATTTCTTCTTATGATGAAGTTTATGAATTTTTAAATGACCAGATAAATATAGTATGCATATTTTTGATGAATTTTAGAGAAAGGATATTTTAAAAATGTTTATGTAAACCTTAAATAAATAAAAATGTCTAATGATTTTCAAAAAATGGTCTTCTACAAATATGTTTAGTACGGAATTTAGAGTCTAATAAGATCAAAATAATTTTTGATGAATAGTAAATAATGAATAGTGATTTTATGCTTAGGATTAGTATTGTGACCAAATGGAGTAGTAATCTCACTTAAAGAAAGTATTAATATAATCTAGGCACCTTGATTTAAGTAATGTGATTCAATAAAATGGTTAAAAAACGGTTTCATAAATTATTATTCAAGTATTAGTTTTTTTTGGGAGAATAGTGTTTTTAAATTAAAATTTAAATTTAAAATATATAGAAAATTATTTTTATAAAATGGATTTCATTTTTGAACTCAGAGCATCGATATTATGTTAATGTAATTTTTGGTGTTTTTTCTAAAAATAATGAATTTTCGTTGAATAGTGTATTTATTTAAAAAATAAATTAAAAATATATAGAAAATTATTTTTATAAAATGGAGTTTATTTTTGAAATCAGAGCATTGATATTTAGTTAAGGTGAAATTTTGGGATTTTTCTGAGAAAGTTGAATTTTCAGTGAATAGTAAAAATAAAGTTTTAGGGTTTCGGTATTTTTAATGACATCATAACTGTGTCATGATGATGTAATGAGATATTTTAAAGGATGTTCGACTAAAGATGATGAATGATTGTGTGGGGGTCCCCATGTGGCCTAACTTTATGGGAAGTACCATGGGAGGGCCCATGCTTTTGAGAAAACCACTTTTGAGGTGTCCCTTGGCCATTAATGCCTTGTCCCCTAACATTCCCTATAAATACCAAGCCCTCCTCTCATCTTTTCGACTCCAAAAACCATCCTCAACGAAGTTCTGGTCTTCTTACCTCTCAAGGAGTCCTCCCAAGGTTCCACCAAGCCCTCAAGATCCCAACCTTTGAGTTTTAAGAGTTACGTTTTAAGGTAAGGGATCCGACCTCTCTCTTTCATTTGAAGTAATCTCTTTTATGTCATTCCTTTTATGATCCATGTTATTATGTTGGAGGATTTTATTTTATACACATATTACTTCCCTTTTAATGTTCATATAATGAGAAATCCCATCTTACTCTCATTATTTCGTTTTATGAACTTTTAAGTGGCGCCGTTAGGCTGCCGAAATTTTTGTAACAGATTCTTTCTCCCTTCTCATATTTCAAGATCTATTTTCATGTAAAGTCTTTCAAGTTACTTTTTATTATGTTAGGGCATGATCTCTAAATTTATCATACTGATCTTTTATGATCATATGATGAGATACCCCATTTTATCTCTTAAATTCAGTATTTTGAAATTTTCAGTGGCGCCGTTAGGCTGCCGAATTTTTAAGTGGTTCTTCACCTTTCTCGTTTTGAAGTTCTACTTTCATGTCAATTATTTCAAGTTCCTTTTTTTTATTTTGGGGTATGATCTCTATATCTATCATACTGGAATATTATGTTAATATTATGAGAGACCCCATTTTAACTCTTCAATTCAGTATTTTTAAGTTTTAAGTGGCGCCGTTAGGCTGCCGAATTTTAAGTGGTTCTTCACCCTTCTCGTTTTGACATTCTACTTTCATGTCAATTCTTTCAAGTTACTTTTTTTTATGTTGGGGTATGATCTCTATATCTATAATACTGGACTATTATATTCATATGATGAGAGACCCCATTTTATCTCTTCAATTCAGTATTTTGAAGTTTTAAGTGGCACCGTTAGGCTGCCGGATTTTTTTTAAGGGATTCTTTCAACCTCCTCATTTTTCAAGTTCAATTTTCATGTCAAGTGTTCCAAGTTCATTTTTATTATGTTGGGGTATTATCCCTATATCTATCATAATTATCTCTTATGATCATATGATGAGAGACCCTATTTGATCTTGTCAATTCTTTTTATTAAAGTTTAAGTGACGCCGTTAGGCTGCTGAATTTTCATAAGAGAAATCTAATTTTTGTCTTCCTTCCATGTTTTTCATGTCAAATGGTATTTCCTTCAAATTTCATTACCATTTCCATATCTCCTTATTATTCTGTCCCTTTACTGTTTTATGGATCATTTATGAGTGGGTGACCCATGTCCCCTCTCTTTTCAATGTTTTCTAAAACCCCAAAACATAGTCGTTATGCTGTAGAATTTTCGTCTCAAAATGACTCTCTCTCTTTTCTCAAAATTATTTTATGTTATAAAGTGATTACTCAAAGATCTTATTTCTACAAGGGTATTCACATATATATAAAAATTTTCTATTTTAAATTCTGGGATTTACATACATAAGACCCACTTTCCCTTCCGTGGGTTTAAAGTGACGTAAAGATCAGTCTTTAAAACAGTTTTTATAAACGTTATGATTATGAAATGAAACCCATTTATTTTATGCTATATGGCTTATTTATGAAATGTTTGATGATGATATATGTGGCTCACATGATAATAAAGGCAAATTTAAGGGTACGCCCTGATAGCGCTCCAATGCATTGGGTAATGATGTAACCACTAGAGATTACAATTTTCACGATACCTTGGTGAATATCCTAGGTAATTTTCAAATGACACCTTGGGGATGGACCTTGGTGATATGTTAATGATTTTCTATGTTAAATGATGTATCCACATCTTCATGTTATGAAAAAGTATTATTTTTATTATGATATGCCTCATGATTTCATTTTCATGCCTTAATGTTCTTTTCATGACTTTATTGATGTATCTCAAGTACATATGTAAAATGTTTCACTTGTTTCCTTTAATGGGCATTCTGCTCACCCTTTCTTTTTATGTATGTCCCCAGGTTATGAGATGCAGTAATGAGCCTAGTGTGAACATGAGGAGAAGCCTTTCAAGTGTTTAAGAAGAATGTTTTATGTTTTCATGTTTTAAGTTTCTAGTTTCCAAGACACTAGACCTTAAAGATCCTCATTTTTGTAAAATTTAATGAACGTTTATGTGATAAAAAGGCAGGATACTATATAGAAAGTGAAGGTAATCCAAAACCACGTCAAAGCAGCTCAAATTAGGTAGAAGATTTATGCTGACAACTGAAATAAGTATTTGGAATTTCAGGTATGAGATCATGTTTTCTTAAAGGTATATCCATGGAAGGGAGTGATACATTTCGGCAAGAAAGGTAAATTGAGTCCCAGGTACGTAGGAACTTTCAAAATTCTAGAATGAATTAGGGTTGTAGCTTACCATTTGGAAAATGCCTCCAAGTATCTCCAAAGTTCAAGATGTGTTCCACGTATCACTGTTGAGAAAATACATTCCTGACCCAACACATGTACTCACTTATGAGCAATTAGAACAAGAACCCGATATGTCTTATTGCGAAGATCCTGTTAAAATTCTTGATACAAGAGAGGAAGTTCTAAGAAAACCGAACGACTCGTCTGGTAAAAGTTCTATAGAGGAAACATAAGATGGAAGATGCAACGTGGGAACCCGAGGAATATATGATGAAGAACCACTCGAGTCTTTTCATACGGTAGTGTTATTGAAATTTCGAGGAAGAAATTATATGAATTAGGGGAGAATATAACACCCTAAACTTCCACGGTACGATTTTCTTTGAATAATATAGTAGCATGTGTTGTACGCATCATCAAGATTCTAACACATTGTGACCAATCAAAGTAGCCATTATGAATAGTAATACCCACTTTTTAAAATTTTATAAATTTTATCTCTCAAAATGGACTTCATTTTTGGTTTCACAATATTAAAATTATCATAGGGTGAAATTATGGTACTTTTCAGATAACTTTTATATTTTGATGAATAGTGAAAATTAATAAATATTAATGAAGAACATCTTTTTAATCGAAATAATTAATAGTGATAAATTATGAATTTGAATAGTTTTTAAGTATATTTAAAATATATTTTTACCATTTATTACAATTTTGGTCATTGGACATAATTTCACAATTAAACAGGACATAAACAAGTGTCAATCTTTTGATAGTTATTATCTCTTAAAAAAACACTATCTGTTTTAATATCGGGAATTATTTTTAAATTAATTTATGCCACTTATGTGATTTGAATTTGAAAAAATGGGTTCCATATTTGGAACCAGGATGTCCAAATTGTGTAAAAAGTAACTTTTTTTAGAAATTTTGAATAATTACATCGGTAAATATTTTATTTATCATGGTTAAAGGCTAAATTCGGTAAATAAGGGTAAAAAATAATATTATAATAATAATAAATTACACTAAAATGTGTCCTATCATTACTGGTTAATACATGTCTAACCATGGGCATCTTTAGGTCGATTTTGGGACCCCATGGATCCACTAGTAAGTGATAAGGACACTTTATAATAATTAAGATAAAATAAATATAAAAATGACATAAGCATATATCTTTTAGAAAAACAATTTTTACATAGAGTTTTATATGTTGGATTTTTTACTATAAATTTTAATTATAAAGATAAAAATATTTCCTATAAATTGGTATTTTATTTATAATTTTTAGACATTTAATAATTAATTTTATTTATGACACAATAATGATGCATTATTTTCTTTATTAATGAAAGAATCAAATAATTGGTATTATAATTGTTAAAATAAATATAATTTGAAAGTTTTGTTGACATCAATGTATTTTATTGGTTATCATGACATTATAGGATTTATTAAATGAATTTTTTTAGAATTAATAAACTTTTTATTATTTTAACAAAAATCAGTTACTGAATAGTGTCAAAAATGACATTAATTAGTTTTTAAAACAGATATTATAGTATTAATTGATATTCTATTCATAAAAATCCTAGGATCATCCAAATATCTTATATCATGATAGGTGTATCATTAATTGAACACATGAGGGTCTCTTGGATGTATATAGTATTTTTATTAACTATATAATATAAAAATACAATGTGACATGGTAAATGTCAAACTGATTAACAAAGAGTTAAAACTTAAAGATAAGTTTAATATAATGACCCAATCCTATCTAAATTATATTGTTTGATAGTATTTAGACCCATACCCACAATATTATTTTACTAATCCACTTTTGAGACATTATAAATATAAGATGAATTTATTATAAAATATTATTTCTACCTTTTACAATGGTGCCCCTCACCCCTCTTATAAAAGGGCATTCCAACTTCTCAGTAATTCACACATTAAAAGCCTTTTTTCTTGGGAAAACCCTACCCTAATACTATCCCAACATCCCTCAAATAATCCTAGTGTACATAGATTGACTTGAAAGACAACCTATGGATCCCTTTTGATCAAATCAAAAGGAAGAATCCAAAGAAGAGTTAATGTTTTCACCACCCTCTTTCTAGTTACTTTCTTCTTCCACTTCTTCATTGTTTGTTATTTCCATTATAAAATAATAAATCCGGTATATTTAATATATTGTGATGTTATTATAAACATGGTATAACCATATTTATTATTCTATCCATCCTTTGAATGACATGTCACCATATGTGCGTACATACGGCTTACCGTCTCCACATCGTGGTGTAATTGTTATTCAATACATTATTATTTGGGAGATTATAATAATGATTCTTGATTCATGTATATAATAAATATAACATTATAATTATTCATTATATATGATATACAATCCAATTATATTTTATCTTAATATCAAAAAAATGATATTGTCCATCGTGTGTAAGTATGGACTTCCGTCTCCATGAACGTGATGAGATTCATTCCCCATCGTATCAATGAAATTATAATTCTCATTTTATGATTAAAAATATTATTTATGGACTTGATATCATTTTGGATATGAATAATATACAACCTGTCCATAACAAACAAATCTTATGTAACAAAATATATAAACGAAAACGACTAAGTTTACACCCAAAACGACGATAATACTAAAATATTATTAACAAATAAATATTAGAAAATAATATATGACATAATATTTATTTATAGGATTCTTTTATAATTCAATAAAAATGATTTAACTATTATACAAGAGGTTAACATACACTCTATCAAGGAAATTTACAATGTAAGGGTTTATTTCACAATATCTTCATTATCCAAGGTTGTTTATACGAAATTATCTACTGGGCCCTCTTTATTATCCAAATCCATGTTTCATAAAAATGTATTTCAAATAATTCTTAATATTTTAAAAACTATTGGTTAAAGTCATTTATACCCATTTTGAATTTTTATAAGATGTTTATAAAGGAATATTTCTGTCATTTTACAAACAAGGTCCTTTTTAACCATTTCGACCGAATTAAGGTAAGAATGTCTTTTTTTAACTTATACGACAGGTGTGGGTATTTTCTGCCATTATAAAATGATTGAAGATTCCCTTACAATAATATAATAATATTTTCAAATTAAATGATTTATTTTATAATTATGTGGCTTTTATATGATTAATAAAAGAGATATTTCTCTCAAATAGTTTTTGTTTCATATATGTCAACATTATTTGATGGATTTTTAGCTTATTTGAAGTATATTTATTATGATATAGAAAATCCATATTGTATTGATGGTTTTGTGATATGTTTCACTGTGGATGTGTTATTTTTATACAATTCATGGTTTATGGAGAAAGTATTGACATTTCGTAAGCTAGTTTTAATACGAATGATTATGTTATATTTAAACCTCTTCATATGAGGAATTCATTGGATTTAATATGCGACGGGTGGAGCCTTCTATAACTCCTTGATTCATTGTTAGGTCTGATGAGACAAAATAGTGTCTTGGCCCGAGGCCTTCACAAAATCTTATTTGTACTCTTTGCATGAGGCATTGGATACGTGGTTATGATAGTCTGGCATTATGCATTCCATCATTATGAAAGTGGTTATTGATATTAAATGTGATTATTCGACTAGTATAAAATCAATGTGAATAATTAAATTTAATTATTTCATTTTATCTTTGACAAATAATTCATAAGTACATGTTTAATAGGATTTTGTTTTAGTTATACATTTCCTTAATTGTTTATGCTTATTTATGAATGTTTCTGCTATATTTTTCTATTTACTAAGCATCTTAGCCCACCCATTTCAATGTTTTAATTTTCTCAGGATGCGAAGAATTAATTTATGAATGACATTCTGGGATAGTATGAGGGGATTTGATGACAAGATTTTTTTGTTGTAGTTTTATCTTTATGATGTAATGTAAACGTTATGAATGTATCTAGTTATTACAAGGCTACTAAACTAATAGGTCCTTTGAGACATGATCTTTTGTGATCCTGAAAATTTTATTTAATAATGCACCAACTCTGGGTAATTGGGGTTGGGGTGTTACACCTTGTATTTGGGGAAATTATCTTGAGGTCATGTGACTAAACGGGTTTGGGGAACCTGTTGTGTGGCACCCGGATCCGGGACGTTACAATGTGGTATAATATGGGTTTCTTTTTTTGTGTTATTTTATTATTTGGTGACAATGAAAAGAGATAGATGGTTAATGGATTCAGTAATAAACTATACTTGGGAGTAGCTACCCTGTGTGATGGTAAAGGCCAGATTGCCTTGAATTAAATTGTAATTTTCTTTTTATGATTTTTACTACTGATTTTATTTCCACCATTTGGTGTTTCACACTTGGTGTGCTATTAATATTTTTATAATTGTGATCTATTTAGTTACAACACTATGAGATGAGGTTATTACATCTCAAGCCTCATTTAAGAAGATGTTAGAATCAAATGTCATTCATTGTTTCCATGCCATGTATGTGAATTATAAATTTCATGTTGTTGTGATAGATGTTGTGTATGAAAATGCATGATGATGTGATAGTTACCTTGATAGATACGCATACTGTTGATAGGGTATTAGTACATGTAACGGTCGGGTTTTTGGAAGATAAACATTGGTTCCGGAGAAGTATTGGATCTCTTGGCCTAAAATTTGGCGGATGATAATATAGCCCTTTCTTTCATTTTGTAATATAATGTGAATGGTCGGGTTCTAAACATTGGTCTGTGGAGAGTATGGGCCCCCATGAATCGGAATATGGCATACCAGCAGTTGACATTAATGAAAACGGGGCTCCAGAGTAGTTTCTGAGGCTTATTGTCCAAAAACCCAGAAAACACCATGGGTGGTTCTATGAACACCCGCCATGTACTCTTCTGTTTGGGAAGAAATGAAAAAAAATTAGTACATGACGTGTAATTATAAGTATATGTCGTGTTTTATAAGGCCATGTAAACCACCATGTGTGAGGGAACATGGGTCTTTTAGATTTTATTGAGGAACACACTCTGTTTCGATTGTACACGTCGTCTCATCATGACCCTGTGTCCACCCGTGTGACTAAGAACAATGATTGTAAAATCATAGATTATACACACCGTGTCAATTCTGAACATTCCTTGGAGTGTAATCTTGGGATCCTGCCATGTAGCTAACAACACTGTTCGATGTAATCTTTTCATGTACATGCTGTGCACTATTGGAACATGCCCTGTAGTGTGAGCCGTGTATCCGGCCATGTCACAAACAATACAGGTCGGTGAAGCTCGTCTAATACACGGGGTGTACCTGTGGGACACGATGTGTAGTCCTGACCCGTGAGTGACCGTGTGGTCTTGGACGTGTTGCTGGGGAAATAGGGTGGTGTACATGGTGGGTGTGGGTGGAACACACCATGATCCTAGGGTTGAGAGATGCGTAGGCCGGAATTAGAACATAACCATATAGGGGATTAAGATTACATGCTGTGTAGACCTTATACACGC
Source organism: Viscum album (assembly GCA_963277665.1). Taxonomy (NCBI): domain Eukaryota; kingdom Viridiplantae; phylum Streptophyta; class Magnoliopsida; order Santalales; family Viscaceae; genus Viscum; species Viscum album. Next base: position 1,222,076,419 of record OY728136.1, on the reverse strand, counting down.
CATGTAGTCTCTTTTTTGTAGTTGTTGTGGATCATTCCCCTTTTCGTTGGCACTATTAGCCAAATAAAAGAAACCACAACAATAAATTAATCTAAGGCTTATGTTTGACCTTGTAGAGTCATGGCCATGAGACAACCATGAGTTGTTTTCCATGAGAGTGGTGATGATGTTACTCTAGAGAAGGTAGGCCATGGGATACTGATTGATCCTCCAACCGTGACAGATGTAGCTCCACCCGTTATGTCAGATGCAGGTGCAGATGCGTAGTTCCATGAAGGCTTCATATGGTTCATGCAGACATTCTAGTGGGCACTGTTGGTTTCCACATCTATGGCAGAGATGATTTGTATATTCCAACAGCTGCATCCACCTACATTTTTAGGATATGGTGGACCACATGCTGTGGATTCATGGAATAATTCTATACAGATGATCTTCGAGCATCTACAGGCACCTCCTGGTAGGAGGCTCAAGCTTGCTACTTACATGCTGCATGACTCCACTATGTTATGGTGGTATGTTACCACAAAGATTGAGCATCATCGATACATGGAGTGAGATTATTTTTATGACGTGTTCTATGACATTTTCTTTCTGGAGACTCTAAGGGAAAATTTAGCTCGAGAGTTTATGAATCTATAGAAGGGAACCATATTAGTGATGGATTATTCTTCCCGCATCATCGAGCTACATCATTTTTCATTTTTTCTGGTGGGTGATGAGATGTTGAGGTCTAGAGGCATTGAGGATGGTCTTTAAAATGACATTCGAGCACTGGGGAATGTTTTTAGGTTTCCTACTGTGCATGATATGTGAACTGGGTGTTGATTACTGAGAGGAACCCGTGAGAAGCTAGATATATGGACCAGGGTAGTTCGACACCGGTCAATGGTACAATTTCTACCTGCAAGAGGAAGAGGAAGATGGATTTATCTCACGGTGGCAGTACTAGCCTGATGAATTTTTCAAGGGGCCAGGTGATTTTCTACCAGTGTGGTAAAGAGGAGAATAAGAGTCCTTAGTGTCCACAAGACCAAGTGGAATGCCCTGATTCTGACAAGATGGGACTTTTTCAGCGTTTTTGTAGGGTGTTTCCTCCAATGACTAGTGAGAGGGGGTCTGTGCAGACTCTTCTTGGAGATGCAAGACCATCAGCTTCTTACCAGTCATTGAATTGTAATAATTAAGGACATTCAGGAAATGATGGTGGTCGTGGTCATGGTATCCAGACACCAGGATCTCAAAGATAGTAGGGAAGGTCATATCTAGGTAGTTAGGTTGTGTCGTAGGGCCGCAACACAAGGCAGACATATGAAATTCAATAGACCCAAAAAATTCTGGATCCCAGACATCAACTATCAGAGTTAATATTATAGTTTCTTTTGTTTTATCTTCTTACTTTGTGATAATGGAGCTTCACATGGCTTTATATTTATGCCCATTGTGGAGAGACTTGGGCTCTATGTGTCTTTTTCTTATGATATCATGATGCTAGACACTCTGTTTGGAATTAAAATGGAAGGTGTGCGTCAATTCAAGGAGTTCCCCCTAGAGGTTGGTGGGTGTCTCTTCATATGGGACCTGTATATCATAGAGGTAACATCCTACGATTTCATTCTCCGGAAGTACGGGTTTGTACAATTTCGAGCATTTATATATTTCTCTCCTCGCAGGGTGAGTTTCACGTCACTAGAGGGCGGAGAGTTTCTGTACAAGGGTGAATGAGATGTCCAGGAAAGCGAAGATGGACCTGAGCATCATGGGCGAGGAGGAGTGACATCCTAGATTGAGAGTTTATATATGGCTGACCAGGGAACAAGTCAGAAGGATTTCCCTTCAGTGGTTAATCTTTTCAAGGATGTCTTCCCAGACATCTTTTTAGGTCTACCTGCTTAGCAAGAGGTGGATTTCTTAATTTAGCTTGTTCTAGGAGCGGAACCTGTGTCCATTTCTCCATATAGGATGGCTACACCAGAATTACAGGGGATCAAGAGGTAGTTAAAGGAGTTACAAGATAAGGGTTTCATTCAACCCAATATTTCCCCCCTGGGGTTTTCCTATCCTTTTTGCTAAGAAGGCAGATGGTACCCTCATACATTGAATGGATTTTCTGAAACTAAAATAGTTGATAGTTAAGAACCAATATCTCATACCAAGGGTTGATGATCTTTTTGATCAACTTAGAGAAGAACGAGTATTCTAGATGATTGACTTCATATTCATATATCATCAGTTGTGCATTAGATAATCAGACATACTACTTACAGCCTTTCAGAAATGATATGGTCTATAAGAGTACTTGGTCATTCCATTTGTATTCACTAATGCACAAGCAGCTTTAATGGCTCTGATGAATCGTAGGTTCCACTAATATATAGATTTTTTATGGTAGTCTTTATTGAAAATATCTTTGTGCACTCTCTCAATCGGCACGACCATGCCACCCATCTTGATATCGTACTGTGTACACTGAGAGGGAATAAGTTATTTGAAATAATCTCAAAGTTGCACTTTTATATGGACCCGATTCACTTCCTAAGTCATATTATCAAAATGGAAGGAGTTTCAGTAGACCCAGAAAAATTGAGAGCAGTAGTTTCATTGGAGCATTCTAAGAACATGTTTGAAATATGGAGTTTCTTAGGGCTGTATGGTTAGGACATGAACTTTTTACAGGATATCTCCAGCATAGCAGCATTGTTGACGGGTTTTACTAAGAAGGGTTTGAATTTTGTTTGGTCAAAATCTTGTGAGATATCTTTTCAGGAGGTGAAGGGAAGGTGGACATCAGCACCGGTCCAAATACTTCTTTAAAAAGGGATGATCTATATAGCTTTCTATGTTGCATCAGGTATTGGGCTGGGAGTAGTGTTGTTGCAGGGAGATCGAGTAGTTGTTTATAGGTATTGACAATTGAGGCCACATGAGAGTAATTTCCTTATGCATGATCTTGAGATGGCAGTAGTTGTTCATGTGTTACATAGTTGGAGACATTTTCCCTTAGGAGATGATTTTGTGGTGTTTACGGACCGAAATATTCTTAAATACATCTTTACATAGTATTAATTGAATTTGAGACAGTGATGGTGGGTTGAATACCTTTATTCCTTCAACATTGAGCTTGCCTATACACCTGGTATGGGTAACACAGTAGCTGATGCACTAAGTGAAAAGACTCAGATACAGGTAGTGCAGGAGGCCAGTGGTGAGTGGAAACTTATGGATTTATACTCTGAGATGAATTTTTAGGTTCTCTACAGTAAGTGGAGAACCTATATTTCATCCTTAGTTGTGACTTCTACCCTCCGGGATAGAGTGGGGATGAGATATCTATCAGATTCAGAAAGCCTAGTTTTACAGGAGTCAGCGGGAAGTCAGCACCCTCCTCCTAGTTGGACGATAGGAGATGATCAGGAAATGCATATCCATAGATGACTATGTGTTCCAATAGATATACTTGATGAGTTGATGTGGAATATTCATGCTTCAGTTGGGGAAGTGCATCCTGGAGTTACGAAATTGTACTGTGAGTTGAGACGTCAGTATTAGTGGCCGAGTAAAAAAAGAGGTGTAGCTGGTTTTGTTATGACATGTTCCACCTGTCAACATGTGAAGGCTGAGCATCAGAGGCCAGCCAGACTATTACAAATGTTACCTATTCCGGAGTGGAAATGGGATGATGTCATGATAGAATGCGTGACCGGGATTCCGAGGTCACCTCGATGCAGTGATACGATATGGGTTATTATGGATAGATATACGAATGAAGCTCACATTTTTCTATTTAAGGTGACCATCAGGGTTGATGATCTTGGGAAGTTGAATATTCGATAGGTATTATGTATTTATGGGGTCCTTCATTCTATCGTTTTAGATAGGGAATCCAATTTTACATCTTGTTTCTGGAGGAGTTTTCAGAGGGAACTGGGTACACAAGTTCTTCTATGCATAGATTACCATCCTCAGACCGATGTCAAGTCAGAGCATACAATACAGGTTCTAGAGGACATGGTGTGTTCATAAATCCAAGACTTTTGGGTCTCATTGTCGAAGCACATACCCTGGGTCGATTTTCCCTACAATAATAGTTTTCAGGAAACTATTGAGATGAAACCTTATGAGTAATTATATGGTAGGCCATGCCGATCACCCTTGTGATGGTTGGTGGTAGGTGTGGTAGCTCTACTGGGACCACGTCTAGTGCATGATACTTTAGATAAGGTCAATTGATTAAAAATAAGATGGATACGATACATTCTCATTAGAAATCTTATGTTGATCGCCACAGATGACCCTTGAGTTCGTAGTCGATGATATGGTTTTCTTGCGTGTTTCACCGAGGTTGGGATGTTGGAGGATCAGTACATAGTGTAAACATTCACTGTGGTGTGTAGGGACGTTTGAGATTCTAGAGAGAGTCAGGATGATTGCCTATCAGTTGTAGTTACCACTCAGGTACTAGACCATGAATGAACTCTTCCACATATCTCAGCTACGCCGTTATCAATCAAACTTGTCTCAGATTTTTCAGCATGATTATGTTGAACATCGAGTGGATGCACCATTTTTGGAGTATCTGATTCATTTTGTTTCTAGGAGAATGAATGTTCTTCGAGGTCGATCAGTTCCTCTCGTACGGGTTCTATGGAAACATGGCTGAGTATTGGAAGATACCTGGGAGTGGGAGACAGAAGTACATTCTCAATGTCCATATTTGTTCTAAGATTTGTCTTCACCACCCTTGGAAGGGAAATTCGGGGACGAACTTCTTTATGGGGGAAGTTGGTAAGAAATGAGTTCTTTTTCTTGAGGTATATGTTTATTATTTTTCTTTTCATTATGTTATTTTGAGAAAAGAAGGTAAATGTGGGAGAAATCCTAAATTTATGGTACACACTGTGTACCCGTGTACACACGCCATGTACTTTGGCAGTGTGGGATGAAAATACAGGGCATGTAGGCTTGTTGGCGATTAAGGGTGTAAAAAATAACTATATACCATGTACTTAGTAATACACACCTTGTATTCATTCGGATGGTGAACAGTCAGGTAGTGGAATGTAGCCACCAGAGGAACAAGTAAAAAGAATAGTACATGCCATTACTTAGTAATACACATCCTATAATCAGTCAGCAGATGAAAAGTGAGGCAGTGGAATGTAGCCTCCATAAGAATAGTTAAAAACAATTGTACATGCTGTGTACAGGAAAGTACACTCCGTGTAGTCATGTTTTTTCGATAAAAACCGGAAATATCCTCCTCATTTGACAAAGGAGGTACGTGACTCACCATGAGCAGCAGGAGTTGAATTCGAGACTTGGAGAAGCTCCTGATTGCTCATCAGGACTCTGATTCTTCTGTCATCGATCTCGTTTGAACCACGTGAGTAAGGTATTCCCCCTTCTTGAATCATACCATCTAATTTTTTCTTTAAGGGATGTTATTTATTATTTAATGGGTAATCGTTTATATCATATCTACGTCATTGGTGGTTGATTCCAGAGGAACCTTTCACGTATATCAATTAGTGGAGATCGAGTTTAGTGGTCTAGTGTTTAATTCCCAATGTCGAGTTGATTTTGTGTACCGTTGTGCAACATGCCCATGTTCAGGCTATCATATAGCTGAGAATTTGATTTTTGAGTTGCCTATAATTTCATAGGAAATATAATGAATAAGTATAAACTACTGTTTGAGATTGTTGCATTCATCTAGGGCCACCCCGAGGGTGTGTTTCCATTAGTTAGCTATTCGGTCAGGATACCTGTGGGTATGCTGTGATTATAATATGTTTTGAGTTTTCTTGAGAGGAAACATATATAAATTTCTTTCTTATAAACTGGGATCATCCCAGTTACATGCTTTTCCTATGTAATTAATGAGGGTAGTGTTTTGTTTAGCATGATTTCAATGTATTTTTTATCATGAGGGAAATGTTTTTCTTATCCTGAGGCAACATTTCTTATGCTTGTGGGTAGTAGTTTCCATGTTGGAGGGAGATATCTCATATGCCTAAGGGAAATATTCATTATTCATGAGGGAAGTCACCTAAGGTTTTTGTTACTGTTTCTCTAAGGGTAAGGACTTGCATGTGTGAGGACCATGTTTACTTGAAATATTCACTATGGTGATCTCTTATGTTGTACTTGCCAAGATAAATCATAGGATAGGTATTGTTATTATATTTTACTTATTAGACAGTCTGTTGTGGTTTCTACTGTGGAACTAGTATAGAATATTTTCAGTTGAGGAAGAGTCTTAGAAAACTCATAATTAAATTATACTGAGTTGTTAAATTATTATTAAAATAGCAAGATAACTGGTAGGAACATTTATTTTTGAGTACTTCCTAGTTTATTGCATTATATTATTGCTCACTACTATTGCATATTTTCACTGATAGTTGGGAATGGGACTTTGGTGGTGGCCTATAGGGATTTATTTCTCACACCCTATTTTTATCAAATCTTAGGCCCAAACATATTATATTTTTGTAGGCGTCGATAAAGGAATGGGTCCCTACACAGGTACATGATTGTTATGGAGGAGTAATAGATAATGGGAACACACATAGGCATGCGACGATACTACTTTCATGTTTCCCTTCTTTGGTTTTGGATTGATGTACATTGTTCGTTGTGATGAATTGTATCAGTTTAAAGTGAATCCTATTTTGGCTACCTTCTATGACTTAGAGACATGTTGCATCATCATATATATGATCGTTGGATATCTTTTACTTCACTTTCATTTTCCATTTAGGTCTATATTATTTACTTCTACTTCTTTTGTATGTTTACATTTTTTCCCATTGTGCTACACTTTGAAAAAGTGAGGCCATAGTTACCCCACTATCAGTCCTAGGACCTTTCTGTTAGTCGGAAGCCTGTAGTGTTTAAGAAAATGTTCTTGAGGTAATGTGACCAACCGAGTTCGAGGTAGCCATTGTGTGGCACCCGGATTCGTTACATTAGAATTAGGATATTAATGATATAACTAATATACTATTAAATGAATTTAGAAATAAAAATACAAGGTTTTGATCTAAATTTTTGTCAATTATAATCTAAGAGGGGTGAAACTGGAAAAGATGGGAAAAGATGGAAATGACTAACCAATTGGTGACTCGTCGACGTAGGTCACTGAATGTGAGTCAATAAATGTAATTCACTAACACGTGACACACTGACATGAGTAACTGATTCCATCAAAAACACCACTCACCAATGACACTAAGTTTTTCCACTCATCGACGCATCTTACTGACGTCCAACATACTGACGCCTCAAAATACCGATGCCTCAACCTACCCACACCCCGACATACAATGACCTTGAGTCATTGATGCCCTAAGAACCAACGATGATCTATTAACATCAACCTACTCACTATGAGCTAAAAACACCAACATATTGATGCTGGGATACAGACCTGACTTACAGATGCCAATTTCTTCAATGGGAAAAATGGAAGTTTGAAAAACTCTTGAAATGAGCCACGGTAGCATCCCAAAACACCCTAAAAACTATATTTTAAAATGATAATGGACTAGGAAGTTGAGGTTCATTACATTATTGTTTCATTTTAGTGTACCAAAATATGATCTAATATGACTAGGTTTCATGTAATAAAACAAATTAATATTGGAATAATTAATATTGGAATAATTAATATTTATATTTCAATCATTATGATTTTTCATATATTTGTAAATAAACTATTTAATTTCACATATTTTATTATTTCTAGTTGAATGATTGGAATATTTATTCTCACTCTTCTTTAATAAACTAATTTCTAACTCATCATTAATTTTCTTCTTTCTTGATGATTTATAAAATTTCTCTACTGATCTGTTTTTTAATAAGCAAGTGATGTATAATAACAAGATTCTATGTTTTTTATTTTATTAGTATAAACATTTATATTAGATTTTTCATTATATTACATAATATTTATAATGACATAATATAATGTAATAGTTTTCAATTTCTTAGTATCATCTTATGTAATCCTCTTGGATTCAAAATCACAATTTATTATGGAAATAATATTTTCAATGAAATTTTCATATGTTAGATCATTTTCAATAAGATAATGAAATATATCTGTAGTCAATATAAATCATCAATTAATATTTTTTATTGGTTCTCGAGGGAGAAAATAAATTTATTTATAATAATCTTTCAGTAATTATCTTCCAGATCTAATAAAAATGGTAACTGCATAGTGATTAACTTCTTTTTTAAATACTACATTCATATCGAAAAAACGAAATATGGAAAAACATTATTTTATTAATTATGATAAAATATGTTTCTAACACGAGAGGAAATTTGATATTCTAGCATTTTTTATTTTTAAAATAAGAAATTATTTTTCCAAAAATATTATTGGTTCTTACTAACAAAAAAATTCATCAACTCCTTTGTGGATAATAACTTTTTTCTTATGATCTCTTCAATTACCATAATTACAAAAATCAATAACATGGGGTATTCTTGGAATTATAGTTTATATAATCCAACAATTTAAATAATATATTATATAAACATGATAATAATAATTTTACAAAATCAAATTACTGCATAGTTTTTATCTGATGTCAAAAAACAATTTATAAAGCAATTGTTTATATATAATATAAAATTGATAAAGTTGTAGAACCTACTAGGACACCAAATTTAGGATTGAAATAGTAATTAATTAAACTAAAATTTGTTTGGGTGGTGTATTTTAGTTTATAAAATAGAAATACTAATTATTGTGACATCCTTATGTTGACTAATTAGATAAAATTATTCCTAAATTATATTTTTAGAAATTAAAACTTTTTATAATAAAGTATGTTTTACATAACCAATGAAACTCAAAAGAGGAAGAAATTTAAACAAATTTATAAAAAAAATATTAAAACAAAGGTATAAATTACATAAATTTTCATTATAAAAAAATTACACCCAATAAATGTAATTGTAAAAGTAGTCAAACCCCATAGAATTAGGTACCCTTTATTTTAAACTGACCTTATTATATTCCTTAATTACATAAATAAATCCCATAACATTATGATCCGTCATAGATTTTTCTTCCTATACCTGAAATTCATCAATCAGAAAGATCAGACACACCTATTTTTTCTAATTTCCATAATCCCTTGAGAAGAAAAATGAAATATACAATTACAAACCCCCAAATTCATAATTAATTTGTAAAATATCTTATCATCAATGCCTTAAGAAAATTTTTTATTAAATTTATTATAGTGAAACAGACTCAAAATAACGATATATTATAATATCATAACATCCTATTAAATAGACTTGGTTGAAAAGGAACCCACCTCCTCAAAACAACCTCAATTTATAAAAAACTCTCTTGTAGTCACATCTACAAATATTATATAATGTTGAAATTTATTTAGACAAACTCCTTCTTTACAAGAATTCTACAATATCAGTATGTTTTTTTATATTTTTATGTTTTGACACTATTAAATTTTTTCTATATTTTTTTTATTTTTAATATAAATATTTTATCATGAAAATTTAAATTTAATTATCTGGATGATTTGATAAATGTTAATCTATAAATAATCAATATCAATTTTTGTTAAAAAAATATTCTGATTATATTGATATAAAATTTTCCAAAATAAATAAGTTTAATTTTAAATATGTAATTATATAAAAAAATGTTATATATTTAATAATAAAAACAATGTATCAAAACATACACATCCTAAAATTAAAAAGTATTCCACTATAAAAAATTTATCAGTTAGAAAAATTATATTTTATTATAACCATTCTTATAAAATGGAAATCATAAATGATAGTAAAATATAAATTTTCATGAAAAGTATTTTTAGATTAAAAAAATAGAATCATATAATGTATATTATTTTTACTCAACATATTATTCCCATTATTTCAGGTATATATATTTCATTCCCTGAATGATGTTGATCATTTTTTCTTCTCTTAATGTGATCACTATAGATGGTATGAATAATGTAAGTAAATTATGGGAAGGGTGAGGTAGATTGTATATATCTAACAAATATAAAGCTTAACATTCAATGGATGAAGATGATAAAATGAAATTATCAATATATATTGAATTATTATTATGTGGATACTTTTGTGTAAGTATGTTTTTTAATAGTAGAAATGTACACACTTCATACAAATCTCACATTTGAAAAGAACATGGTCATCCTCTAATTAATTATTTAATTCATGGATTACAAATATTGAGCCTACATTGGGGTAAAAACCTATAAATCTACAGGCACACCCCTCATGGGACATTCCATAATGGTGTGGTCCACTCCAGAACATCCATGTGCACTTGGTATACAATATGTTCACACCTGTTTTTTCCAACGATATAGACACTATGAACTTCCATCATTATTTACACCATTATATCTTTTATGGAACTCATTCCCATGTGGTTGAGCCTAATCAGATGTGTTTTTTAATAGAGATTTTATGGAGGGCCATATTTATTAGTACAATTTTTTTTATTCCCAACATATATATACATAGTTATTAGTAAGTATTAAAATTAAAAAACAATAATTATTAAAATATTATTTATGGTAAATATATTAATAATGATTCTAATTTATTCAACAATATCATTATTATTCATTAAAATAGATATTGTTATGGTCATACAAAAATCAACTCAAATTGAAATATTTCATAAAATAAATTTTTTTTCATATACATTTCAACAAATATAAATGAATTTAACTATTTTCACTATTTTACAAAATCAAATGCTATCATAAGAATGTGAAAGATATCATATTTCTTATCAATTAATACCACATCTTTAATATCTTGAAATTTACGTATAAATTTTAAAATATATTATGGAGTTTTTACGAGTCCAGTCGTAGAGATGTCACATCATTCTGAGGACCGGTGATCCCAGAATGGTGGTTCGAAATTTTTCAAGTGAGCTGACACTTGTGCACATTTGTGGCAGTTTACAAATGGATGCCCGAATTAAAAATATGAGGGAACCATTGTATCCGAGATGATGAATTTACCTATGAATGGTTCTATCCTTTACTATAACTGGTCAAAGGAAAAGGTTAATTTTTGGACATTTTTAATAATTTAAAAAAAATGGAATATTTTATTTTATTTTTTTATTGAAACATTTTCTGTAGCGTAACAATAGGGAATGTGTTTAATAATTAATTCCATGTCAAAATGACATAGAAAACGCAATGCTAACTCATTAATAACGCAATGTTTTTTTGAATGCTAAACACGTTTTCATTTTTATTAGGATAATGAAACATCAATCATTGGTGGAATATTGTGATAAAACTCTGGAAAAAATATGTGGCGCTTTAGAGAATACTCTCAGTGATGAACAATGAAGGATCAAAGCTGCGGATCACTGCACCAATGAAGTTAAAGGATCTCTACAGTGACAGAAGTGCAATGACATCATCAACGATCGATCCCTTCATGAGGTAGGGGTTTATTATTTAATTTCTTTTCCCCGCTTATGATTTAAATGATGAATGCAGATCAACCATAAACATGTTGATCTGTGAATTTGTACGTTCTTGTAGGTGGAATTTATTGGGATAATTTGGGGAATTGATCCATATTGAATTAATTTTGTTTGATTCTTCTCTGTTTTAGCCTACTAACGGGAGTGGATCAACGCCACAATGAACAATGGCAGAGTTTTGTTCCGGGATTTCCTTATTGGATTTAACCTCCCCCTTTTTCTATCACATGTTCTTCACATTCTTCGTGGGGTAACGAAAAAAGGATATTTATGCATCCGGTTTGTGATGTAACAATCCCAAATTGAAGATTCGACACCAAAATGACCTTTCGTATGTGTGAAGGCGATAGCGGACGATGAATTAGACTGGATTAGGAACGGTAGTTATTCGATCGTTCTCCATGGGGGTGGATCGTTGCACGTTTTTGGAGCCAAACAGAGGCCCAAAAACAATGGAATCAGCTTCATGGTGTTGGGGTAAGCAAAACCAGGGATTTTCATGGTGATTGGAACCTAGATTGATGATCGCGGTAGCACTAGAGGCGTGGCGGTGGATGTCTATGGTTCAAAAAAATTCCAGAATACATGGAATGTACTTCTGTAGAACACGTTGCATAGTGATGAAAGTGATTTATAGGGTTTCGGGGGTCAAATAAGTATCACAAGGCATGTGAACCTAGTCACATGGCGTGTTGGAATTTTCCCAACACTCGGCGTGTATTTTGGGATGTACACGGACATGGGATGGACTACATGGCTTCAGGAGACACGGCATGTACTCTCTGCGCGGTAAGACAAAAGCGACTATGAGGGACTCGATGTGTATCCAGGGGATACACAGACATGGGATGATGTAAACGGTGTGAACTTCAATACATGGCCAGGTGAGGCCAGTAACACGGGTCACCCCATGTAAAGATTACATAGGTTAGACTACACGGGTTGATGTCCATGTACGAGCACATGTCCAGTGTACACGGTGCAAACTACAGTCACATAGACCCGGATTGTAAACCATACCACACATTGTGTACTCACATTTCAACACAACCAGCCGTATGAAACGGGCAGTACCTGGGGTCACACAACACAACGTGTAACATTTATGTACATCATGTACTTTTCAATAAATGGCACGGTCCTCTTGTTCACCGTATCTTGATCATATTTCTTTTGGGTTAGTTCCCCTTCGTATAATTCCCCTGAAGATTAATAAAAGTTTTCTTTCTTTACGAGTATGATCTCCTCGGCATGAATTTTTGTGATAGAGTTGGCATTCCTCTAAGAGGCTCAGAGCGAGATCTTCTATCCATTCCTGGCCCTATGTAGACTCAGTCATCGACGCGACCTACTCTACCAAGTATTTATCCTATAGAAAGCTGGGGAATTCAGATGAGTTTCGTTATCTTCCATGGCCCTAGAAGTGATCCACATCTGTGTATTGTGAACTTTCCCACTCAAGAGTGTGTCTCCCATAATGAGTTCTTCTATATATCATGATCTTTCTACTCAGGAGTGCATCTCTCTTAATGAGGGTAACTACCTCCCATGATGTTTCCCATAAAATAGTAATTATTGGATAGACATCATCAAAACTATTAGATTCATGGAGCGTGTTCTCCCAGAATGAGTGCTTCATGAATCTTCGTACTAAATCCCTAGAGGGGTACAAGTTTGTGTGACATGTCTCTAGAATACGGGTTGAGTTTTGAGTATATCTGTATTGAGATATCCTATTATATTTATAGTAGACATATATTGTGTAGAGCTTACTTTGCCTTTTATTTGATTACTTGCTTTGTGTTTTTCGGGTTCCTCTACTGAGTATTGTTATACTCACCCCTACACGGGATTTTCTCACACATGTTTTTTCTAGTGCAGATGAGAAATATTTTGACAGATTCCAGGGTGGACCAGGATAGGACTGAGCTTTCGGAGTTTTCTACAGGCTAAGGAATTCCTTAAGCTATAATTAGCAGTCCTAGTACCAATTTGTGTTTACCTGTTGGACTTTGCTGTTTTCAGACTCTAGTTTTTGGTGGGATTGTATTCTATCCATGTTTACATTCAGTACATTAGTTTCTGTCTTAATATGTTGGTTGGGATTAGTAGTATACATGAATTATTGTTCCTCAGTGGTTTTTAAATTTCAACGTTTGTGGACATAGAGATGTGTGTGAGAGTACAGGTTCTTGGGAATGCCTCCCATGTTAGCAGTATGCCTACTCGGTGCTAGTTACTAGCCCCTGGACTATTGAAGGCGGGCTTGGGGAGTGATGTTGCAGGCCCACTGGTACAGGTCGTTACATAGTGGTATCAGATGTGGATGGTTCTACATTAGGACCAAGAGTATGTGAGACATGTTTGGTGAAATAGTGTTAAGTGTTTTGAGTTCAGCTTTCAGGACAGAGACTCCAGTGTTGGTGTGGCGGGTGACGTATCAATACACCAGGACTCTGATAACATTCTTTTCGACTCTGTAAATGAGAAAACTACTTACAAGGAAATAAAAGAAATATACATGCATCATATAGAAATGTGTTGTCTATCCCATGTCTTTTGATTCAGCTATGTAGATATACTAATGCAATATTTTTATTACTTACATGATGCCTCCATGATGAATGCCTGCTAGGATGCAGTAGCACTATCACAAGATGATTGTCTCAGTGAAGATGCTTCTATACCGGGACCAGTTACCTAGGCATTTCCACTAGGTGGTGGACCTACTGTGCCACCACTAGTTGAGCAGCCCGTGGTACCCGCAGTACAGACCGACTAGGAGCATAGGCTGAGCGTGATCCTTGAGTTCCAGAGACAGAGACCCCTCAGGATCCAAGGTGAGACCTACCCTCAGGTGGCTATGGACTGGCTTGAGGCAGTGACCATAGTTTTTGTTCTAGTGAGGATACCAAAAGATCAGATGGTGATCCTATGAGAATTCTTTCTTCATGGATCAGCGGGGAGATGGTAGAGTCTGACCACACAGACACACGACGATAAGACTATTTTGTGGACATAGTTCAAGTGACTCTTCCAGGAGGAATTATATCCATTTACACTGAGAGACATACACATAAAAGATATTCTTTTCCTTCAGCAGGGAAGTTTGATAGTAGTTGACTATTCATTGATGTTCACCAACCTCACCCAGTACTTGATATATAAGTTCAGGGATCAGTACATTAGAGCTCGGACCTTCGATCAAGGTATATGATTAGACATCCGAGCTAGTGTCGTGACTCTATACATTCCAACTTATGTTGGAGTGCTCCAGTGGGATTTGGTGATCGATAGCTTCTTTGCAGAGTCGAGAAAACCAAAAACAGTCAACAGTAGGTAGACATGTGTGGATACCTTGGCAGTAGGGAGCCGACGTCGTACATAGGGATCAGAACCTGAGAGAAATAATAGGAGGTACTAGGACATGGGATTGACAGACCATGGCTCTCAGGCTGGATCCAGTCATCATAGGGAGAAGCATAACTACGCGTGTGGCGGTAGTAGACATCTCACTAAAGATTGTATGACCTGCTGAGCTGATAACAAGAAATCAGAGGATGTACCACCGATGAAAATGAAGAGAATGGAATAGATAGACCCACTAGGTGATGGTCATGGGAGAGGTGCATGGAGAGATGTAGGTTGTGGAAGACGCTTCGATCTACTTCCACCACCACCCCCAAGAGGTCCGCACCAGGCTTCGGGAGCATGGGGACAGGGATGGGGACAAATGCATGCAGTCGAGGTGTACGACCCAAGGACTCCAATGATGATATGAGATACAATCTGTGTCTTTTATACCTTAGATTCTGTACATATAAATATAGGTTCTAGTCATTCCTTCATCACCACATGTGTTGTGTGAAACCTTATGATTTTGGTAGAAACATTGACTCAATCCTTACGCATCGAGACACCTGTGTGAGGAGACTTGATGATCACAATCCTTTTCAGACAGAGTGACCTTGCCAATGGAGGTGAGAGTTTTGGTTGGAACCCCTTGGTGGTAGAATCGAGGCCTTAAGACAACATTATTAGTATGGATTGGTTATCTTCGGTCCTTGCCCATATTGACCATTTTAGGTGAGGAGAGCAGTGTGTCTGCCGTGATGGAATGAGGTTTTGATTTTTCAGATAAAAGGAGACAGAGGAAGAAAAGAATGGGATCATGCATAAAAGGGTGTCTATCACTCATGATATGGCTAGCCTTACCCTCAGAGCAGTAGAAGTTGTGAGCTCTCAGTTCCTAGAATTGGTGGTGGAGTACGAGAATGTCTTTCCTAAAGATGTTCTAGGATTACCTCCCCATTGGGAAATCGAGTTCTACATCGACTTACACATCAGGACATCACCAATTTCTTCATCATCATATCTGATGGCTCCCGTATAGAATTGTGTATTGAGGTTGAAGTTGGAGGATTTCAGAGCAAGGGTTTAGTAAGACCCATTGTTTCACCCTGGGCTTCCCCGATCATTTTTTCCAAGAAGGCAGATGGGATTTTGATGTCGTGCATGGATTACCAATGCCTAAACCAGATGAAGGTGAAGAATAAGTATCCAATACGATGTATCGATGACCTCTTCAATCAGCTGAGAGGGGAAAAGTGGTTCTTGAAGGTTGACCTTCAATCAGGTTGTCACCAGTTATTATTACAGGACATGGATATACCGAAAATGGCTTTCAAATGCGGCTACACTCACATTGAATACATGGTGATGCATTTCATCTTGAAGAACAACCCTACACTATTCCTTGGACTGATAAACCAGATCATTCAGCCGTACTTGGACCGGTTCCTAGTGATCTTTAACGATAACATCCTTGTGTATTCAGCAATAGAGGAGGATCATGCGAGACACATGTGGTTGGTTCTAGACATGCTCCAAGAGAACCAAATTTCTGGGAAGCTCTCAATGTGGCAGTTCAGGATTCAAGAGGTCCACTTTCTTGGACATGTAATCTCAAAATATGGAGTAGATATGGACCTAGTCAAGGTGGAGGCTGTGTTAGCATGGGATCCACCTTAGAGCATAACGGAGGTGCAGAGCTTCCTTGGTATGGCCTGATATTACCAGAGTTTCATTCTGGATTTCTTTCGGATATCAGTACAAATGATATCATTGAATAGGTAGGGGAAACCCTTCATGTGGATGGAGAAGTTCTAGAAGGGTTTCAAACAGTTGATACAGAGTTTGATGAGCGCCTTGGTTTTGAGATTTCCAGAAGAGGGTGTCAATTAAATTGTTTTTTGTGACTCATTAGGGATTAGGCTGGGCTGCATCCTAATGCAGAGGCAGGCAGTGATTTCTTATTATTCACTCTAGCTTAGGCCACATGAGATGAACTATGTGATCAATCATCTCGAATTGGTTGTGGTAGACATCACATTGAATATGTCACAACACTACCTTATGGGCTAGAGGTTTATCGTCTACTCTGACCACAAGAGTCTCAAATACATCTATTTGCAGAAATATTTGAATCTAAGGTTGGGGCGTTGGCAAGTGTTCCTCCAGGATTATGATTTCAAGATCATCTATACTCCTAGGAAGGGGAACAAGGTGGAAGATGCTATTTGAAGAAGGTCGAGCTCACAGCTGTGGAGTGAGGTGACAGAGCAGTCGGCCATGTAACAATTATCCTTCATGGATGAAGAGGATACAACCTACATGTAGTCGATGGCTATATACCCTAAACCCTTTCAATGTTTAAGGGAATCGATACTTGGGGATGTTTACTATGAGACTTTACAAGCTCAGTTATCCACATGACATGCTCCTGATTGATATTCACAAGGTGGGGAGAATGTACTTATTTTCAGAGCACAAATTGTTTTACTAGTGGCATTGTAGGAGGAGGTTTTGAGGGATTATCATACACCCCCCTTGGTGGTACATCCTGGAGTGGAAATGATGTACCATGATATTCAATGATAGTTCCGGTGGGTCAGGCATAAAGAAGGAAATATTAGAGTTCGTTTCTTGATTCCTCACATGCTAGTAGGTGAAGCCTGAGCAGCAGGTTTTAGCGGGACTAGATCACCTCTAGAAATTCCAGAGTGGATGTGGGATAGAATATCGATGGACATTGTGATAGGATTACCACAAATTCCAAAGGGTAATGATTTTATCTGGGTGATCATTGACCGACTCACCAAGTCAGCCCACTTCCTAGATATTAGGGAGCAGGGTTCCATAGAGATCTTGGGACGCCTTTAAGTGTAGGAGATAGTTCGGCTTCATGGAATCCCCTCAATGATAGTATGATATCGAGATGAATGTTTCACATCCTAGTTGTTGAAGGGATTTTAGGAGGCCTTTGGGAATCAGCAACACCTGAACATGATGTTCCATCCACTGACCAATGGTCAGATTAGGAGGACCATTCAGGTTCTGGAGGATATGTTGCAGGAATGTATCATGGACATTGGTCATAGTTGGAAGGACCACCTACCACTAGTGGAGGTTGCGAATAATAATAGCTACCACTCCACCATTGGAATGGAACCATTCAAGGCTTTGTATGGTAGACCCTTCCGGTCACCGCTTAGCCAGACCGACCCTAGAGAGTCAGCATTCTTGGGTCCAGAGTTGGTGCGAGATACCAGTGAGAAGATTAAGATCATCCTAGATTGGATGATTACTACATAGAGCCGACAAAAGTCTTATGCTGACAGAAGACAGATACCCCTGGAGTTTGCAGAGGGAGACCACATCTTTCTTTGACTCTCTACTCGATGAGGGCTTCGAAAATGTTGCTGGGGTGGCAAGCTATCTATGAGGTTCATCATACCATTTGAAATACTATGTAGAGTTGGAGAGGTGGAGAACCACCTAGCTCTACTGCCACAGTATCAATGTGTACATGATGTTCTCCATGTGTCGCAGCTGAGAAGGTACATGCATGAACAATCGCACATCATGGACTGGGTTGAGCTGCACATCGAGGATGGAGTGACAATTACTGAGTAACCAGTGGAGATCGATGATCGACAGGAGAGGATCATTCGAGGGAGATCAATTCCCTTGGTGCGCATTTGTTTGTAGCACATGAATCTTCAGGAGAGCATGTGTGAGAGGGAGTCTAAAATTCGTGCACAGTACCCACATCTTTCTTATTAGTATTGTTTTAGGTTTTCGGGGACAAAAATCCCCAATGATGGGAGAGTGTAATGTCTCAGATTTTCCGTGTATTTTTTGAAATATATTATGGAATTTTTATGAGACCAGGCATATAGACAGAACATCATATAGAGGCCTATTGATCCTGGAATGGTGGTTCGATTTTTTATGTGATCTCGCACTTGTGCGCGGTTGTGGCAGTTTCCAAATGGATGACAATATTAAAACTCTAAGGGCACCTTTGCGTCTAGTAAAATGACTACGAATAGGTCTAACATTGATTGGCATGGGTTGAGAGAAAAAGTTAATTTTAGAAAGTTTTTAGTAAAATAAAAATAACAATAAATGGAAAAAAAATTATATATAGAAACATTCGCTGCAATGCAACGACATGGCAGCTATTTAATAATTAATGTCATGTCATAAAGACAGAAAAACAGCAATACTGACTCATTGTTACTGCATCATTTTTTTGAATGCCAAAAACTTTTCCCTTTTTATTGGGATAAGTGAATGTCAATCATTGGTGGACTATTCAGAAATACTCTAGGCAAAATCCGTGGCGCTTTAGAGAATACTCTCGGTGATGAACGATGACAGATCGAAGCTGCAGATCGTTGCTCTAATGAATTTGAAGGATATCGATGATGATGGAAGTGTGATTCCTTTGTCAATGATTGATCCATTCATGAGTTAGGGTATGTTATTTAATTTATTTTCCCTGCTTATGATTTAATTGACCAACACGGATCCACCATGTACAAGTTGATCCATGAATTCACACATTCTTGTGGGATGGGTTTAAAGGGATAATTCTAGGAATTTATCCATGTTGAATTGTTGTTGTTTTATTCAGTTATGTTTAAGACTACTAATGAGAGTAGATCATTTCTTTGGTGAATGATGGAGAAGGATCGTTCCTTGATTTTCTTATTGGAATTTCTTCCCACTTTTTTTTCACGCGTTCTTAGCATTCTTCATGGGGCGATGAACAATAGATCATTGCACATACGTTTTGCAACAGAATGATCCCAAATTGAATATTATACACAACAATGACATTGTAGAGGTGCAACGACCATAGAGGATGATGAATCAGACCGGATCGAGAAGGGTTGGTC
This sequence comes from Viscum album, assembly GCA_963277665.1. Lineage (NCBI taxonomy): Eukaryota > Viridiplantae > Streptophyta > Magnoliopsida > Santalales > Viscaceae > Viscum > Viscum album. The sequence continues at coordinate 1,222,056,628 of OY728136.1, read as the reverse complement.
TTCATGCGTTCTTCACATGAGTGGATCGTTACACGTTTTTAGAGTAAATAAGAGGTCGGAAAACAATAGAATTGGCATTATGAAGTTAGGGTGACCAAAACCTAGGAGTTTCCTGGAGATCGGACATCTGATCAACGATCAGGGAAGAACGAGAGGAACAACGGTGGAAGTCTATGGTTCTGAAAATAATCAGAATACACAGCTTGTAATTACAAAGAACACACCATGTAGTGCTGGCAGCGGTGGCTAGGGTTTCAGTGGTCAGATAGGAATTACATGGTGTGTGAACTTGGTCACATGGAGTGTTGGAATTTCTCCAAAACATGGCATGAATTGTGGGAAGTAGACGGACAAGAGATGGACTACACGACTTCAGACGACACAACTTATACTCTCTACATGGAAAGACAGAAGCGTTTATACCTGTCTCGAGGTGTATCTATGGGATACACATACACGAGATGAAGTACATGGCATGTACATCATCACAGTGTCGGGAAAGGCTAGAAACGTTGGTCACCCCATGTACAGATTTCACAGGTTGGAGTACATGGGTTGATGACCGTGTACGGGCATAAGGCCAGCATCCACGGAGCCAACCCCAGTCACATGAACAGAGTTTGTTCACCATACTACACACTTTGTACCCACTTTTCAACATGACCAACCTTACTACATGGGCCGTTATACATGTGCAGTACCCTGGTTCATACAAAACAGCATGTAACATTTCTATACGCCATGCAATTTTTAAAAAATGTCATAGTCCTCCTGTTCACTGTATCTTGGACATATTTTGTTTGGTTATGTTCCCCTTATTCTTGTTTCCCTAAAGATCATGCATTGTTTCCTTCTACAAAAGTATGATCCCATCAGTATGAAATTCTATGATAGAGTCAGCATCCCTATGAGATGCCTCGAGTGAGATCTGATATCCATTCCTAACCATAGGTAGAGTCAGGCATCGACGAGACCAAATATATCGAGAATTGATCCTCTAACTAGCTTGTGAATCACCTTGCTAGTGAATCTGGATGAGCCGCGGTATCCTTCAAGGCCATGTATGTTATCCTCATCTATGTAACGTGATCTTTCCCACTCAAGAGTGTGACTCTTATAATGAGTACTTCTATCTATCGTGATCTTCTCACTCAAGAGTGTGTCACCCGTAATGAGTGTAACTATCTATTGTGATGTTTCCTGATGAATGGTACTTCTCATATGGTCGCTATCATATCTACCAGACTCGTGGAGTGTGTTCTCCTAGAACGAGTGCTTCATGGAATCTTCAAACTGAATCTCTAGTGAGGGTACATAGTTGTGTGACTTATCTCTAGACTACGGGTCTGGGTTTTGAGTATATTTGAATTGTGATCTCCTATTATATGTTTTGTAGACATATATTTTGTAGATCTGATTATGTCTTTAAATTATGTACTTGCTTTGTGTTTTTCGGCTTCCTCTATTGATAATTGGTATACTCACCCTTGTACGGGCGTTGAACGCACGTGTCATGTCTTGTGCAGATGAGCAGCCTTTTGACATTGTCCAGGGAGGACAGGATATGAATGAGCTTTCCGAGTTCCCTATAGGATGATGTGTTCCTTTGGCTATGATATGTAGTCCCAATAACTCTTTGTGTTTATAGGTTCTACATTGTATTTTTTCAGACTCTTGTTTTTGGTGAGGTTGTATTATAACCCATTTTACACTCAGTATGTTACACTCTATCGTACTATGTTGGTTGGGTTTATTATTTTCCATGATTTTTTGTTCCTTAATGGTTTTTACATTTCTTCATTTGTCGGCTTAGAGATGTGTGTGTGTACTGGTTCTTGGATAATGCCTCCTTTGTTAGCAATATTCCTACTCAGTGCTCGTCACCAGCCCTTGGCCTGTTGGAGGTGGTCTTGGGGAGTCAATGCGCAGGCCCCACTAGGATGGGTCGTGACAATATAACCAACTTCATAATTATATCTATATTAGCCAATTATATAAAATGTGGCCAACATACTTATTTTGGATCGATCTTCTTCAATCATCAACATCTTCCTTGCTTCATAATTCAATACTCATAATTTTTTATGTTAGAAAATCTTCACAAATTACCTTGATGAAGAACATGTAACACACTTCTAATTGCATAAACATATTTTATTCATACCATAATCAAAATCATTATCATCAAGGGTGTTTTTAAAACATATATAACATAGTCATAAGGTGGGATCTTCAATCTTCCCATTTATATTTTTTTCTCAATTCCATTGTAGAAAATGGTATATCAATATATTTCCAACATTTTAATTATGTATTCATTATCTTTTCTTCCACTTATTGATAATAATTTCAATGAACTTTGGAATTGATGATATTTTTAATTTCATAACAAATTTTCTAATATTTATTACAATCTTTTTCAACATCGTCTAAGTTGGTGTAGAAAAAAAGTGGTTCATATATATACATCAATGATGACCATTCGCAATTTATAATTTTACACAAAACTGAGATATAAAAATATCATGCATTCATCAATGACTATTCAACATGTTTTAGGTTGATATTTATTGGTTGATTGGAATTGATACAATATAATTGGAAATATCTAAATAAAACACGTAATAAAAATTCTAATGATTCAACAAAAAATTACAACACTTATCGAAACACAAATATAATTAAACATTCTATTAATCTAGTAAGATTATATTCATGAATGTATTATTTGAAAAAAATAAGAATCAATTTATTCTTTTTATTGATCAATTTATGTTCATTAATTTATTAACATAATTCAATTAATTTTTTTCTAAAAAAATGTATGAATAACTTTGAAATATTGACTATAATCATAAAGTATTATCTATAAACTATTTAATAAGATCTCATTAAAGATAAATTCATATATATAATCCATTTATTGTGACATTAATAAAAATTGAAGGAATATTCCATTATGAAAATGTTTACATAAAATTTTCTCAACATTCCTCTCTTCAAGAGTATTTTTATCATTATCAATTCCCCAAAAGTTATAAATAAAAAAATATTGGAATAATTCAAATTTTCATAGATTTTCAGTGAGAGAAATAAGGTCAAATTTTTTAACCATTAAATTCCTTTGTTTTTGTTTTACATGTTATGGTAAACTCTTTTTACTGATTCCACTAACATTATTAGTACTCTTGTGAATCATGTAATAATTTACATGAAAAAATTATTTATATGAAATATTCCTTCTTATTGTTTAATACAGGGAAAATATATTTCCATGAATTTTTCTAAATATTTTCTTTATCAATAATTGAAATGGTGTTTTGAATAAAAAATTATATAATACGTGTATGGCCTTATTTTTCCTTCTACATTGTACATAAGGGATTTTATGGTGGATATTTTTTCAAAAAGTTTCATTAAATTCTATTGGATCATATGGACTATTTTTGCATTTATCAGCTTCTTTCATATTGGTTTCATCAAACATTATTTCTCTTTCAAAAACAACTAATAAAATTAACAATATTTCATTCTTAATAAGAATAACCATATTTCTAGTTCCAAATTGAATATTAAGTTATCTATTTACAACATTACCCCATGTATTATTTTTTGTATTGTAATTTTTATTTGTTTCTTAGGATTTATTCATTGATTGTGATATCAATGGATTTTTTACAGAGATAGATGGTGTGACCTATTTTTCATTAAAATTATAATATTATGGTATTTTTCCTAGCATTAAATTTGAATTCCATAGGTGGTTTTTGATTATTATTATTAATATTATTATTATTGTAACAATAGGATTCCTTACCTATCGTCTTTATAAAATTATTTAGATTAATTTTCATCTATTTCCTTAAAATGGTGTGATTCACTATATTTTATGAATCCACATGGTAAAAATTTACAATGTATGTTCCATAAAAAATCATAAAAAATTTAACTCGATTTTTAATAGGTATATTATTACATTTAAATTGCGGTCATTAGGGCATTAAAAAATTAATACCCCTTTATATAAAAATAGTTTGATTTATAATCGCTATCATAATTTTCCAACAATCAAATTTTCTGAGATTGAATTTTTTTAAGTAAAAAAATGCCATAAAAATAATGATATACTATTTCAAATGATATTATAGGAATATTCACATGATCTCTGTCTTTGTGGGATTTTATTATTCAATGGGGATAAATTTGTGTAATATATTATTTTAACATATTATTTATTCACTACAATTGTTATAGTAAGAAGCGGATAACCATTCATTATCAAAGTTTATACATGATTTCCTTTTAATCAATATCTACGCATAATCCAAAAATGATTATAATAATTATATGTTGTGATAAATGGTACATATTTCGAACAAACGACTTTATATTTATCATTAGATGATTTAAATCTATTCATACCATGAGATGAAGATATTTTGGTGAAATAATACCCATCAAAAGTATGTGTGGATATATCTCTTAATGTTATTGATATTTTTTTATTCTTGGCATTCCAACATGAAAATATTCAGAATTTTTGGGTTTTCACAACATGATATTGAGAAATAATATTAAGGAATAATTTATCTTCCTCAACTAACATCAATTTATCATCATATTCTTTATTTATCTTTATAACATCATCTTCATGTATTTCATTTTTCTATTACAAAAATGTTTCAAGATAATTGATATTATTTTATTTGAAGTCCTATTTAAAATTCATTAAATCAATGGTGTTATTATGTATCTTTTATAATGCTTGGATTTAAACATTAGGATTCTTAATTATTTTATCATTCATTACAAACTCTTTAGACATATCAGTATAAACACTCGAGAACATTTGTTAAAGATTATTAATTCTTTCACCTTTGGAATTTTATAATTTTAGGTTATAAACACATTTATTCTCCATTTGTGCCAATGCAATATTTATTTTATTAGATTATTAATTTATATGGGTGATCAATTTCATGAATTGTCTACCAAAAAATGAATAAATATTATTGTTTGTGGAAAAATATTCACCACTTTTTCCTATATAATTTATTTTATATTATTAGAAACTTATATATGATACCTATTCATCATCATCTGGGGTAGAATAAAAATCTATTTCAGTAATAGTAGATTGTACTGCCTGATTTTCTAATTTAATGTATGCCATTTTTTCATAGAAATAAGTCATTTTAAAACTAATAAATCAGCCTATTTTCAAACACGTGGCATCATATTCATATTTAACAATTATTTCCTTCTCCCTTTCACCAAATCTATAGATAATATTGCATTTTTTTTATAGGAGATACCATTTCTCAATTTTTTAACATTATTTTGAATTATGGATAAAAAATAGATATTCATGAAAAATAAAATTAGAAAATTATGTTGTGGGGTGAGATACATTCATATCCATTGTTTGAATTTTATTAGGATGGCCATAATCAGAGGGATGATTTATCATTTTGGGAATATTTTTTAAAAATTCTGAACATTAAACCCTTTTGATACCTCCATCATGTATTATTTGAATGATTTTATTTTTTTCATAAAAATTTGTTATAAATCATGAATATAAATATATTAATCACCTCAAAGGAAAGAATATTTTGAATGAGGTCTACCCTGCCTGTGGATGGCAATATATACAGTGTACAACAGTTATTAACCAACACAAAAATTAATTTTTTATCAAAGGATGTATTAAAAATGTGATGAAATTGAACCCCATTTTCTAAAACTAAAATTTTACAGTTTAATATTTATATTTTATTCATAATGTGAATAATGGATGATTTACATTTATAATGTGATCAATAGTTAAAAACATGCATCATTCAATAATATTCAATTAATATAAATAAAATCATTAAAATGAATCAATACAAAATATATTCCTTATATAGAAAAATAAATCAGTTTTCCAAGATTAGAAAAAAATAAAATAGTGTGTATCAACATTTAATTATTTAGTCACAATAATTTAAAAGATGATGTATACTAAACTTATAAATCTCTTTTCTATGTTCAAAATGATAATAAATATATGACCACTAGGTCACTAAGTTTGCTTTATCTTTTGAACATCAATAAATAATACAATACATAAAATTTCATTGTCTGATTCTTAATTATAATCCATTAACGTCTTTCATGGGATTATTATTAGTATAATGATAAAATTCATATACAATGTGTTTTATTTAAGGAGTATTTCACTCCCACCATATTTCATCTTCTTACAACACAATTATAGATGAATTCCCAATGTTACCTTTTTCGAATGTGTGCACATAAGGTTATTAATTAGTGAAATAATTAATTATTTAATGGATTGTTTCTATCATATTCACTTGAAACAGTTCATATTAATCTTCAATTTCTTGTGAGAACACAATCTTCGTTCATATTTTTAATATTAATATTTTTATTCTTTATATATTACTTTCAACCAGTTTTCACATGTATCTACATATAGTTTTTCATTCATGGCTATCTATATATAATTTTTAAGATATGAAACTATTATTTATTGAGTGATTATGTGTGTTTATTCTTAATCACAAACACCAATAATAAAATAGATTTATGAATGTGATAGTTTATTCAATGAATATTGATATAATATATTATATGTATTATTTTGAATATGTAAAGAATATATGTCTTTTTATTATGAAAGAAAATCATTCATAGTTGTATGTGGGTCTTCCATTCATGGGAAAACGAGTCTTTTAGTTTTTATTGTAAAAAAGTGTTTATGGAACCTATTCATACAAATATGAGTGCATATGTCGCCCCTCCCCAAATTCAAGAGACCTTATATTTTAATTTGTTTCATGATGAAAAAACGAGATCACTAAAATTAATCAAAAAGTTGTACCATCCTAATTACCTCACTCTTTATAGATGATCTTCAATACATTTTCCCATAAATACATTTGATTAAATATCAACAAGAAATATTTTATCAATCTATATCATTAATTCCTACAGCCCTCAAAATCTTTTCAAGCATTTTGACGTCAGTAAAAGTGGTATCTCCACACAACCGTCATGTTATCCCTTTCCAAGTTCATACTCAAATGATTTTTAGAATAATAAAATTCTTTATAATAATCAAATATCAATAATTCAAAATTATACTCAATTTTCTTTCTTCAAATTCATATCAATTCAACCTAACTATATTCTTTACATTATATCATGATTGTATTATTTTGATTTCATGAATGATGTGGAGAATGTATTTTTTCCTTGGAATGGTCATTGGAAATGGATTGAATAATGATTTTCTGTTATAGGTTTAGTGAAATTGAATATCATGATATCGCTTAAATTAACCTTGTTTTTCATAAGAATAAGATGTTCAAAACAAATGACTTGAATAATGAAAATAGTTTTATCATGTAATAACCATTATTGGAGTTTTTTTAATTGGTAAGCATTTCCTTAATTATGTCCATCCCACATCATTTTATCTATTTTTCTGACAAACACTTTATATACCCAATCCTAGATTTGATCCTTTTCTCTAGAACCAAGGCCTATGCCTAGAACACTACACCAATTCCACTCAAAGAGTATTCCACATAGGAACCTCCATGAATGAATTTCACGATTAATTCTCAAAATCATTTTCCTAGCCTATTTTTTCCTTTGGAAATCCATATTTTGCTACTTCAATACTTGACATCAATAATATCACTCCCATTGGGTTGTCCCTCATTTTAAATGTGAGTGATTGATCATTACTCCTGAGAAATTATCGTTGATCAATTTTTTTTGGTTTATCCCCACACATATATGTATAAAAATTATTAAGTATTAAAATTAAAAAGATATCCTTATTCAAATATTTTTCATAAGAAAATATTAATTTATCTTTTTTAGTGGTCAATGTTCTTCCTGAAAATAAATTATTTCAAGAACATCGAAAAATCATTTACATTAGCAATATTTAGGAAATTATTTTCTTTTTTAATGGTTCAACCAACTATTCATCATGAAAATAACGATTTTATGGTCTTCCAAAATAAATTTATTTTGTAATAAGTGTGAGAATTAGCACATGTTCGTGATTCAATGAAGACCAATTCAGCCATCAGAAAAACTAATTCCACATCAAATAACAATATATAATTTTGTTAATGAACATATTATTGATGGATCATCTTCAATATTCATCATCCTTGAATATTCTTGACTTAATCAAATTTATTACCTATGAAAATAATTCTTTACTCATTACCATGATTGGGGACACAAAACATAATTTATGATATTCAACATCATTAATTCATATTAACAACAACTACTTAAAAACATAATGTCAAATTGAAAACAAATACAACACAATATAAGATAGGATATTTAATCTAATGATTTTATTTAGAGTTAACACCAATGTGTAAAAATTTAAATCCAATATGGTTACTTCATTTATTTTCTCTGTTATTTTTAATCACAAATATTTTTGATAGTGGATGAGTTGTACATGAGTGAGAATATATTCATTTATTTCAGTAGATAAACTTTTTCAATTAATCATGTATAACTCTGCATGTTCTAGTCCAATATAGAAAAAAATAAAGTGAATATTATAAATAGACAATATACATAATAAATTTAAAAAACAATAAAAAATATTAAAAAATTAATTTATTAGAGTCTATTTAACTACATCAACATTTATTTTGAATTTTTGATACAAATTGACTCAATGAATGTAGTGATCATCTAATACAATCTATGATGAAAATTCGAAAAATTCATTTATCAAGAAAATTAATTCAACAATTACAACATATGGATTAAAAACATTCCATTATTGGTGGTAGGTTATGTTATGGAATTAATTATTGGAATACAGAAGTAATTATTTTTCCTTGGAATTGATTAATTTGTGACCGGCATGAGTCAAAGGTGACTATCGATAATTTATTGAACTTTTTTCTAGAAAATTCATTAAACTCTTGGAATAGATTTCATATCTTTTGAATTGGTGCTTAGATTAAAAGTATGAGGGAACCATTCAATCCACAATGTCAGTATTTTCGTATATGAGAATTTACTTTAACTACAGTAGGCCTGGAGAAAATTTTATGTTCTGTGACTTTTTTTATGAAATAAAATAAAATTATTTTATTATTTTATGATCATTTATATCCTCCAATGGACAAGTGGAGTGTGGGACCAAGCGATATGTCAATCCATTAAATGGCATGACACTTTAATCTATGTAACAACATCATTGGGGGAATTATAAAGCTTCTTAATTAATGATCCCTATTAATTACCAACATCGTTAATTACTATCCATCTCTCCTATTATATAGTGCTTGGGGGAGGTATTGACACTACTTCACCAAGCAATGAATTGCTGAAGGAGTATAGAGATGCCAAACCATTGGAGGATGGAGCTAGTTCTGGCCAATAGTGACAACCGACACCATACCCCTTACTGAAAGATGATGTGCAAGAAGAATTATTGGAATCTGTGGCATGATTGAAGATTACTAATCCACCTTCATGTGCAGACGTTCTTCAACATTTTTATGATATATGTATTAGAACATCTGGGATTATTGTTTCCCATTTTCTTCTCTTCTACATGAAGAACGCAGATCAACACACTAACTAGTTGATCCAAATTAATTTGTTCTTGTGGAATTGGGAATAAATATTATGAGAGTGTTACAATATATTACATCATTGAGATAAAAAAAAGTAACCTCTAGAAATAAACACATTAAATAACTTTTAATTCTTTGGGAATATCATTGCATACTATAAATCAATGGCTGAACATTATCTTTACTTTATCAAGATGGATCAGTTCATCCATTTATTATCTAAATGATATAAATTTTTTTGATCTCATTAATGATTGTGAAATAATTTTATTTATCATATCTGATTTCTTGATTATCTTAATCAAGGTTTATTTCTGTCCATTTGTTTGTGATAATCTTCATGATATTAGTAGATTCATAAGACCATGATAGTGGTCACTATAAACAATAGAATTATTATTATATCTTATGTATTAATTGACATTTTTTATTCAACATGATTATACTACGTGGTATTTTAACGACATTGAATTCCACCCATACAGTAAATGAAAAAATGTATATCATAATAGGGTTGTTCTATGTAGATTTACAGTGATATAAATAAGTATAAGAATTGATTTTTCAAAAATAAAATGACATTATTTTATTCTCCATGTGTGGGTAAAGACATCATACTAACTCTACTATCATTGTTATATGTCTTTGTAATAATGGAATCATTTCATTTAATATTCTTTGTGTGTGGAATAATACATTTTTCAGAAGCCATCAAGACACATAAATATATATGTGCTATATAAGACTTCTTCCACATATCTTCATGAGTTAAAGATATGAAAAATAAATTATCAAAGATATATCAAGACATGTTTCAACATCAATTGAATACATATGAGATATAATTATTATATGTTTTTAAAAATGTCTTATTAAATTTGATTAATTATTGTAGAATTTTCTATTTTTCATTATAATTTGAATTTGTACTTGTTTCATCTAATTTCCTTTCAAATTATTTTGGTAAAACTTCTAGTATGTCATTCAGTTAATGACCAAAAATATTGGTAGATCAAAATATATTATTATGTGTGATACTAACCAAAATTGATTTCATTTTGTTCTAGGACACCTCTTGTCTTCTGTTTCATATGTTTTTAGCTATTGATTGGGATTTACATGGATTATTTATAGTGATCCATTGGATGAAATATATTTCCTAAAAAAATCATCTTCTAATTTTTTTATAGAACACATTTATTATTTTTTTCTTTCATGTCATTCATATTCTACTTTCCACCAAATGTATCCATATCTATCATTGATATAAAATTCATGAGAGTAGTTTACACTTAGTTATCTCCCATGGGTTACTTCTATTTATTTTTTAGCTGAAGTGGTATTTTCTATTGAGTTATTAAACATTAATTATTTTGAAAATTAAAAAAATGCACCTTATCTATATGAAACATTACATTAATAATTGCATATTGGTTCTCAAAATTTCAAATATTTCAAAACATGGAAAATTATTTTTTTTAAATTTTTCCTTATCTTCTTATCTGATTAAATACACTTATATATAGAAAAAAAATTTATTAGAAATTATCATATAATAAAAAATAACTTATTATATGTGACCAAATAATTTAAAATAACAATTTTATGCAATAGACACTAACAATTTATTTTGATTGAAAATTATGAAATGCCTCCATTATTTGTTATATTTTATTATTATATTGAAATTATATAATGTAATAACTTATTATATCATTTATTTTCATCATTGTAGATGTAGAAATGATAAATTTTTCAAATTTTTTCATCAACTTATTTATAGGTTGTTATTTTGATCCTACTGTACATATTATACATTATTTATCACAAAAATTGTTAACAAAGATGGATGGTACCTTTCCTTTACTAAATTATTTACATTCTTCATTATATTATTTCATTATATTTTTGTAACAAGATAATTCAATTTTATGACAACTATATATTAAATAATTTTGTGTGGTTGTAGGCATTGCAGTAACATCTCTTCATTTGTTTTTATTTTAAGACTAATATTTCGAAATTTCTATATTATATTGTTTAAAAACGTTCATGAGACTAAATATATATGAATAATTTATCTTCCTATGATTTATTTAATATGTCATCTAATTAATTATTGAATTTATAACATAATCATCAATAATTTTGTTTTTTTCTTACTGTAATTTGTCTTGTTCCTTGATATTATTTTCCTTGAACTCAAAAAATAATTTTTTAAATCAGTGATTTCCATTAATTTATTTTTTATTTCATAGACCATACATTCTTTTATATTTTTGGATTCATCATTAATTAATATTTTTTTAATCTAATGGTACAAAACATTTGATATTACTTCCTCAAGATAAATAATTTTTGGTCAATTTTAATTACGTTATTGGGTAAGATACAAATGTCAACAATGTCTGTATCAATTTACACTTTTTTCATTGATTATTCTTCTAGATGTGTAATATATTATTTCATGGTATTTCTCTAAATATTATAACTATATGTTTATAATGATATATCTTCACCCATTATTATTATTTTACTTATTTCAATATATCTAAAACCTTTTAATCGTCACATGATGTAAAAAAAATTGTCAATTGATATTGTTGTAGATTTTTCTACTAGATATTCATATCCCATTATTAACATTTATTTATTTGAATAAGTACATTTGTAAAATTGATTCATTGTATTTTTTGAATAATATTAATGTTTTATTCATCTTTATTAATTAACTATAAAATCAATTCTTCAATGTAAATACTGAGATATAATTTTTATTTCTAGTAGATAAAAATCCACTCTTTTTTTCAAACCATTTTATATTTATAATAGAAAAAAATCCAAAAACTTCAAATTATAGAGTCCAATCAGAGGTCTTATATTCATTGATACTTATTTCAGGATCATTTTTGGGATGGACATATTGAGATCAAATGAATTTCCATGGGATGGATTTTCACCCATTAAAAAATTTACCCCATTCTAATACATCTATAATTTATTTAGAGAATCATTATATTATCCACTTCACCAATGGATAGAAATCATGTATATAAAATAATTAATCACATGGAAAACCAGAACGTTTTGATGAGATTTTCTTTTAATGTGGAAAATGACATCATTGTTGAATGGTTATCGATCTACCATAAAAAAAGAGTAACATTTATTAAGAAATAATTTATGGATAAGATGATGAACATAGACTAATATTCAAAAAATAAACTAGGAAAAGTGATAGATTTATCTTCAAAGCAGGAGATATATAATATAATATGACCCATTTTTATCTAATAATTTTTTTGTATATGACTCCGTATATTATATCCAATTATTCTGAAATATTTCATTAAATAAAGAAATAAAAAAGTCTGCTTATACTAAAAAAATTAATGGACTATGAAAGATATGAAATAATCAAACAGGATGCGTTTTTTCATTATTCTTATGAAAAATAACATCAACATGATGTTTATTAAACCTATTATTCTCTATTAAATGGAAAAATTATAGTCATCTTATATCAAATAGGTCACTATTTTATTAAAATTATATATTTGGAAAATAATATTACATTTCGCATTTTAGAAACATTTTTTTGTAAATAAATTATTCATAATATGTAGAGGATTCTAAAGTATATGATGATAAAATTTATATATAATGTGAATCATGAAGGATGATTTCACTAAAATTTATTTTTTTAGTTCAACACACAAATGGTTTTATGATGAATGTGTCCTCTTTAAATATGTACAATGTTCTGTATTCTGTTAGGGAAGGATAAATTGAGTAATTGATTAACCCATTATTTATCATGTGATATAGTCCACATGGATATTCTATTTCATGATAGAACACGATATAAAACCTTACAAATAATATTTTTTTTACAATTTCTTCTAATCTTGTATTCATGAGTATTGTTGTTAAATTTAATTATGCATTGATATATATGTATTAAAATTAAATCATATAACTATTCTTCTTTGTGGGAGTATTTTTGTTTCTTATTCATCATGAGAACAAAGCATGGAACAACTTCAAAAATGAAAGAGGTGATTCATGTAACATAGGTAAAATACTATCATTGTAATAGTTTGTAGACAGAATGACAATATTTCTACATAATGTAGACCTCAATACATTACTAGATTACAAGATTAAATCCATAATAAGTTAATGTATCTCATAGTTATTCCTAAAAAAACTACACTGAATGGAACATTTTTATACAAATTATTGTGTTAATAATTTCCCTTTATAAAGAATGGCGGCATAATGGTTTGTCAAATTTTCTCGATGGAGAAAAAAAATCTCTCTAACAAACCACCAACATGTCTCTACCTATATTGCATCATATTATTAGATGAGGATAATACCATATACCTTATTAATTCACTAACAAAAATTACCCAAAATATATCCCATGTCAACAGATAACTTGAATTTGAAAATTACATGATATGTTATGTGACTATAAAACATCTAGAGAAGTATAATATTTAAATCGATAGATGTATCTCTGTTAATGGATTTAGAAACATGTGAATGTGAGAATAATAACATATTCCATCATAACATGATCTCACCCTTTCACTTAGATATTCAAATGGGTTTATAAAACCTATTTTGTACATATAAAATATTATTTTTATTCTAATTTTCTCAGAAATATTTGATATATATTATACACATGTTTTTGAGAATAAATTGCTCAGTTTTTTTGTCACTGAAAAAGGATAGACTAAGGCACATGGAACCTAGGAATGGTGATGTCAATTGTGTTTTTATTAGGAGCTATAACATCATCATCCATTTGATCAAAAATATGAAATAAAATTATCGGATGATTGAGAATGTTTTTATTGAGTTTTCAATGTTATATGGCTATGTTTTTATTTGGTGAGCTATAGTTTCTCCTCAACCATCCCTCATCCGAATGGATATTTGTCATCATGTTCTTAATTATTCAATTTTTAAATTACACCATTTGAGTTATCAATGGGGTAAACATGAAGAACACTACAAACATACCATATATTTGTTGGGTCACACATACATAGTGCACATGTGGACTTCCAATAATTTTTTACATAGGTATTATGAATACCCTGTCACACACTCCTTGTGAAATCATTTTTGTTACTATACTATTGATTCTATGAAGTCGTGGATGGATAACTCTACAATGAACTTATGCCCTATCCCACATGTATTGGATTGATACGTCCTAGTGAGTTAAATTTCAATGTAAATTGTTTGGGTTATGTCCGACATATATATAAATAGTAATTACTTTGTATAAAATGGACAAGATATCCTAATTCAAATATTGTTCCTTAAAATATATAAATATGATTTCTCTCTTTTTTGGGCTTGAATTTCTATTTTATTCTAGAAAATAAATATTTTCATGAACATTCCAATAATAATAAGCATATTAAATCTTTCTAAAAATAATTTATTTTGATAGGGTTCTTCCAACTTCAAGTCAAAAATTATTATTTTCATATACATACACATTATAAATATATTGTGAAAAATTTGAAGTTAAGAAAATGGTCATGAATAAATGAATAATAGTTCAACAATTTTCATTTATAAATCATCTTCATCGTTTAATATAGCTTTTGAACATATAAATTATTTTTTAATGATCCTATTTTAACTTCAATAGATTAGCATATTCTTTTTATAATTCATATAATTGTGTTGAATCATCAATATTGTCACATTATCGTGCTAGGGAACTTGAATAACATTTTCAACAATTTAAATTTCATCATTTCATATTTACATAAAATATATCATCACAAAATATAATATTGAAAAAAATACACAACAAATAAAGGTAGGATCTTTAGTTTGATGATGATCATAAAGATATTTCTAAAATAGATGAGAATATTTTCTGTGTTTTATAAATATGAAAAAAGGGGAATGTATATTCAGGGAAAAATGAAGATTCCAATAGTTGTATATATTCAACATCTGAATGTATAATTCATAGAACTATTTCTTTTGTGTGGAGAATATGTGAATTATCCCACTAAATTATTTAATACAAGGGCTTACTCATAGAACTATTAATCTTCTATGATGTGCTAATAATTGAATTGAAATGATGGATTATTTTATATATTATGATTCCGTAAGTACATTGAATAGGTGTATTATCAATGTTATTTTTTTTCTAAGAATCATGAAACAACTAAACAATATTATACATTACTTTTTTATTATGAATTTTCATGAATACATTAAATTTTATGAATTCCTATAAATGTGATTTTATGATAATGTGTAATTATTTGTAAACACATGACTTATGTATAGAAGTACCTTAATATGTGTGTAATTTTTATATAACAATATTTGGTTTTATAAATTAGATTATGAATATTAATAAATTAAATTAGATTGTATGTGTTTCCATGAAATTGATGTTTTTGATTAAAAAATTATTTATGTTTTCTACAATGATGTTAATGTTATTTTATTGTTTATAGAATATATCTGATAGACTTTTATTTTATATTATCAATAAGTATATAGTGTTTTTTCAGATGAATATATAATATCATTATAGTTTTACTATGACTCATGTTATTAGAAATTTTTTAGTATAATACAAGATCATGTTATTAACAGGCTTCATATGTGATACTAAGAGAAAAAATATTGTTTTTAGTAAATAATTGTTTGAAAATGATTTTAATTTATTAAATATTTTAATTTTTTATTTTTTCTCGTATATAATTTAGAGGAGTATTAGAGTTAACAATATATTGCCTTTTAAGCTGAATTTTTTGTTTTAGTGGTCTGTTTTTATATGTTAATTTATTATTCTTTCATATGAATATAAATCCATATTGAAAAACATATGTAAACCATTTTTTATTAATATGTAGAGATATGGAGAATTAATATTCATTATTTTATGAATATTTAGATCAATTAAAAATTATTTTTTTTATTTTGCAACAAAAACATAATCTTGAATATTAGTTTATACAGGAATATGTAACATAAAAGAGGAAGTTAATCAAATAAAATCTAATGTATGAAACTATACTTATGAAATGAAATGATTTATAATAGGTATAATTATAAAATGTATCCTTTTATGATCAATTGTGATGAATTAATGGTCTTCATTATCCTTTACTGATTTATTGTTTTGTGTTCATTAACAATATCATTATTAGGTTGCCTAATATTTATTATTATTCCTTGAATTTTATTTTACTACACAATTTATATATTTTAAAATCCATATAATCGTATCATTATATGATAAAATGATTATGTGTTATTTTAGGTAACATTTCTTCACACTCCCCCTTTTCAAAAGATGTTTTATTGACCCACATTTTGATGTTGGTTAAAAAAATGGATTTTCAAATACTAGACCATCTATTATAGAATATAAATTTTGTGGATGTAATTTATTTATTTTTTGAGTAATTTTAAATGACTTAATTTTAATTAACAATGATAATAAACACGATATCATTCATAAAATACAACAACGAGCCTTATTTATAGAAATATGTGATATAACAATAATATTAATTAAATGTGGTCAGTATAACATATCCATTAAAATGAATTTTATGAATAAAAAAATATGACACATTTGTTTTAATGTTTTATACAATTGAAATTTAATTTCTAGTTAATGAAAAATATGTCCTCATTTTTTTATAAATTTCATTTTTTGATTCAATGATATATTTCCATAAAAAATGATCATATAAAATTTTGTAAAAATAAATTATAATAAATTTATAAATATTTTAGGAATTTTATCTAATAGAAGTAATATTTTTTGAGAATAATTTTACAATTATTATGTTTGCATGAATTTTTACGATTTTTTAAATAGATTTTCTTCAATAAATAGTAATTATATCATATTTTTTAATGATATAGATTCATTTATTTAAAATAATAAATTTAATAAATTCATTATACTTTAGATTTGGATATAAGGTGACATAAAAACCATTTTATAATGTATAATATTTGTATTTCAATATTAATCTATATGACATTTTATTTTGGTATAAGTTCATTTTTTTTATTAAAAAAATAATTTTTTGTAAACTAAATTTTATTACGTATTGAAGATTATATTGAAATTGATTTATTTGGGTTATATAAATTTACTCATTTAAAATTAAATAAATATTTTCTGTAATAATAATTAATATATATTAAAATAGTCAACTAATTTTTCAGTCATTATGAGTAGAAACCATGATAATGTTTTGTACGTTTATTATTTGTAAAAAAATTAATAATTATAGGATAATGTTTTTGAAACCCTCTAAAAATTTCGTTTACATATATTGATATTTATTTAGAACTCAGGTTTTAAAGTTTCATATATTTTATTTTTAAATATCATATTGAAATTTGGGACCCAAACATCAATTTTATTAAGATATGTTATATTTTTTTCAAATAATAATATTTATGTTTTAATTTAATTATGTTGTTTGATTGTTCCATTAAGTTTTTACCATTTCTAATAGTAAAAAAATCTTTCTTTTCCGTTTTTTTTATTAAAGTCCTTGTATTTTGTTTTCATCATTTTTAGGTAAAATGTTATACAACATTAAATCAACTATTTTTACAAATACAAACATTCCTTAGAAATGAGAAATTATATTAAAATTAATATCTAAAAACAATATAAATTTAATATGATAAAATGAATTATTAATTTTTAAACAATATGTCATGAAAAATTAGATTTCCCCTTTTTAGTTTTTTATATATATTTATGTTATCAAGATAACAAACTTATTTATCACATATATGGTCAAAATGAAATCAAATTTTTTTAACTATGATAAACTGATTAAATTATATCTAGACCCATTTTAAATTTTATTCCTGTGTTTATTTTAACCTTATAAAATAAAATATTAGAGATTTGGTTAATTTCATTTCCATTTTACATGATTATGAAATAGATATTATTTAAAACATTTAGTAATTCCATGTGTTTCCTTTCCCTCAATTATAGAAGGGAACCACCTCTCATCCACAATTCAAAAATATTGAAATTATTATATTATCCATTAAATCCCCATATACCTTTTTAAATTCCTTACAAATGTCCTAGTTATTTTAATAATACTGAAAGAAAATCATCTCAAGGATTAAGGTTTATATATCTAGAAGGTATTAAATGGAATAATAATTTTAATTTATATAGATGTTATTACTTCCAAATGTGATAATGTAATATTGTTTTTAACATATAATTCTTTGATTCCATTTCCAACTATTATTGAAACTCATTTCATTGTTTTTTCATATTGAAGATTATATTATTTCTTTCAAAGAAAATATTTTACGTAGTAATTAATAAATATCATTGATTTTAAATCTGTTATTTGAAAATAAAAAGTTTATTTTCCTCAAAATATGATCGTGTGTTAATTAAATTTTTTTCATATATTATGACATCCATTAATGGTAACCATTCTTCACTAAGAAAATGATCATGTGATGACAACATTATTATTTCCTTTTGTGTGTTTTCATTATCCTGATATTATCATCATAAAATTAATTTTTCGTTCATTGATATTTTATAGAAAATAATTAATATTTTCTATACCTTTTGACATACATATGAATGGATTATGGTCATGTGACTATTAGTTCCACAATACTACTCCACTATATTGGTTAATGTGATATTTATATCTTATTATATGATGATGACAACTGTGGATAAGACTCTGAATATATTTATTGAAATTATAAAACATGATTATGATATCATCTATTAAGGATCTCAAGATTAGTCATTAACATAATTGTGAATTTATATGTTCAAATATTGATGTGTTTGTGGTATAAAAATTTATATATTATCTTAGGATTAAATAATTATTCGATTGTTGTTCTCCATTTCCACAAGACAATGATGTCATATTCTTATAATTCTATATAAATATCATATGAAAAATGAATGATGGTTACTACATTGATACACTTATTAATAATGCTTCTAAATACCTTTGATGTCGGATTTTATGATCTGTGCTATTTTGGGTATCAATAAGTAATTTTTTGAAGATGATATTTATATTTTATAATGACCTTATGATAATTTTGTGCTATAATATGATTTTTATCTCCCATTTTTTTCCTGTATTGAGAAGTTGATCTCACAATTTGTTATTTCTTCCATACATAGGTTTTTGTGGATGTATTAATGTGAGAAAATTATTGAATGGTACTAATATGATGATATTACTACGATAAATTGAATATCATTTATGAAATAACATGATTTTTTATCCGGTGTCTAAATACACTGAACCTCCATTTTTTACTAATGTTTATATTTTTGAAATGTAAGTATATTCATCTAAAATGATGTAATAATGATTTTCATTTATGATCATGTCACCTCAAGGAGGAACATTCAACCACTATTGGAATTTCGGTACCACCACACCATATCATATAATTCATGTTACAAATATAAAACATGAGGGAAACATATATGTTACCATCTTAAACCCCACAAAACAACTCACTCCGTATACAACAAATTTCAAATCAATTAAAAAAATTGAAAGGAAAATACCATAAAAATTTAAAAATTAATATAACAAATTTTAGAAAAAAATACATTATATTGAAATTATTGGATATTCTAGGATTTCCATATTGAAAATCCTACCAATACACAATATTATTCTATAAAGGGTATATTCAATATTTAGGAAACTCTGATATTTTGTCAACTCGATAGCACATCCAATGTTCCATGCCAGAAGATATATTTTTAAATGAACCTTGTATTTAAAACCATTTTTAACAAAGTATTACATGCCGATAGGATGGTTATGAATTGAATTACGAAATTTCTAGGCAATGACCACATAAAAATATATAATTCCAATACATAATGAGTTGAAATACTAAAAATATATATAGATGAAACTCTAAAAAAACTCTACACTCCCTCACATCCCCATACTCTAGAACTATGATTGCTCTATTATAATCAATATTTTATCATTAACTATGGTTAAGAAAAATATTATTACTTTTTTATTTATTAGCGATTATATATATCACGTAGAATAGGTTTCCTACCCTTTTCCAAAATAATTATCCAAAATACCTTCACACAAACCATTTTCCCAATACTCTCGTCTATTAAAAATAATCCACCCGCTGAGGCTTATTAAACCCACATTACCTATATATTGACACTATTACTCAACTTAAAACATTATTTGTATAAAACATTCATTATCCCCATCTAGTTTCACAATGACTTCATCCTCAACCATAACCCACTTGAGTCAATATAGCACCCAAACCATTTTACTATAGAAAATTACATAGCTTTCCCATCGACAAATTCACCGTATGACCCTTACTAACCTCATCCTACAACCCATGAACAAACATATTACTTTCAACACCCCATGATTTATATACTGTTTAAATTTAAATTAATATTTTTTTAAAAAATATTGTGATTCATGGGGAATTAACCTAAAATTATTAAGGAAATATTTTATTATTATTGAATATTATAACTCCAAAAATAATACATAATGAGAAAAACAATAAAACACAATAAGTAAAATTATTAAAGGAGTGAAACGAAAAAATAAATAATAATGATAATAATAAATTAAAATTTTCTTTATCATGGACTTTTATAAAGATCATATAAAAAATTATAACAATAAGATAATATAGAACTTTAGAAATATGATAAAAACCTATATAGATATTAGATAATGCAATGAATTATTTCTGTTCTAATATATAACTATATTTTGAAATGAATAATGATAGTTATTTAAATATATGTATGACGTAAATTTTAAAATATAATGACCTTTGATATATGTTTGTTACATAATCCAATGTCCAATGAATAAGTTAATGATATGTAATTGTTAGTAACAAATTAAAACTAATTTTATTTGAAACCATTAAATAATTTTTGAATCATATAAAATGTTAATAATTAAATAACATAATTTATTGTAAAATTATTTATTAATATTATTCATTTATTTATTTGGGTTCATAAAAAAGGTGTAAATGGATCCCCATTAATATTTTATCACCCCTGATTTTATGTTTAAAGACACCCATTTGTGGTACATACCGAATTCACTAAGATGAAATGTTGTTAAACATGATATATCAGTGTTTTTTGGTATGGTGTAGGTAGGTGGTCAGTGGTGTAGGGGGTTATATCCTCTATGGATATATGGAATAGGATGGTCGAACACATTTT
This sequence comes from Viscum album, assembly GCA_963277665.1. Lineage (NCBI taxonomy): Eukaryota > Viridiplantae > Streptophyta > Magnoliopsida > Santalales > Viscaceae > Viscum > Viscum album. Next base: position 1,222,034,683 of record OY728136.1, on the reverse strand, counting down.
CATGTGGTTGGGATTACATGTTGTATGATGTTAGAGGAATAGACCACAATGTTGGAAATGTGACATCCAGGGTTCTACATCACCAGGATTGGTGGATATTGAATATTGTCAGTTTTATGTCCATTTATAATTTACCAAGATGTGTTTATATTCATTGTGATTAGATCATTTAATATTTCCCTCTCATTTGAGATAAAAGGTGGTTTCCATTAATAATAAAATGGTATTAACCCAATGTTATTTATAATTTCTGTAATTTATTTATAGAATTATTTCATGTGATAAATAAATTAAATGAATTATTATCATAATGAAGGAATAATAATATATTCAGTTTAAAAAATATAAAATAATTTTAATGGTATGAGGCAAAATTCATTTTAGGTTAGAAGGGATATTTCTTATGGAATGTAATTTTTCAAACAATATAGTTTTTTCCAACTTAATTAATTTAATTGATTAGTTTAATAGCATGATATGTATAAAATAAAATGATTCCATACATAAATTTATATATTAAAAGTAATTTTATTAGTTCATTTTATGAAATAAAATTAAGAATATTTACTATTTATAAATTATTTATTTTATAATTTTATACCTTCATTTTTTTATGATTAGAAGATAAATTTATCATTTTAATGAATTTAATAATATTAAATGGGAACTAAAAATTAAATCATAACATTTAAATTAGGTATTTTGGGTCATCTATTATTTTTAGTTAAAAAATAATTACGATGATAATTAATTAAAAGTGTTTAACAGATACAAATGTTGTAAAACTGCATGGACCAATATTTTTATAATTAAAATGGTAGAAACTCATAGTAGAAAATGTCTTTTTTTCCACCTTCCATGGTTCTAGGCTCCAAAAAATCCCTATACCCCCATGAGATCTCCACTAACTCATAGGGAGTCCATTTTCGGTCCAACAAAGTGGAATAATTTTTTTTAAAGGATCCATACCTCAGTCAAAAACCTATTTCATAAATTATTCCCCTATAAAGGAACTCTACCATTATTTCACCATCCATATAATAACAAATGATATCTTAGAAAAAAACCATCCAATGGGCATGTAAGTCCCCACCCCCCCTCTAATGACTCACCCTATACATGGTTTTGCTTCCATAATGCCCATAATATTGGTACATCTTGAGCTAAGAGAGTCATTATTTTATGGTTTATGATTTGTAATGGATACTATGCAAATGTTTCAACATAATATATCTCAACATCCATAGGAAAAAACCTGAAATGGGTCAACATGATATAAGAGAAGTTATGAACTATGAAAGGCATCCTGCATGGCACAATACCATTGAGGTAGTAGAAACTAATTGGCTGCCAGCCAAACTATATCCAGAATCTCAAACATCCCAAAATAGTGTGGAGAAAGATTCCCTTTCCTCAGTATCCATATATTACATATTCTATAATATACCCATTGTAAAACAGGATCCATGGCCTCATTTATAGAGGTTATAGATGCTGATTAACACAAGATTTCTATCTAGACTAAGTGGTAGACAATCACCTCATGATCATTTAATTCTACTGTGAAGTCTCTTGCATAAGATAAGGACATATTTGGGCTTCCATTATTCAATCTATCATGAAAAATGGTGAATGAAATGACCAACAATATATGTACTCAAAATCATCCATTCGATCATTCCCCTGAAATCTATTATTATTTGAGAACTTGACAAGACGGATATGATTCACCCATGAATCTTTGAAATAAAAAATACTTTCCTAGAGAATGTACTCTATAAAATTTATCATCTATTTCAACAGTCCATCGATCTGAGTGTGAATATATATGCTCAAAATATCTTATATACCTATAGATTTCTATAACCCAATCTAGAACAGTGATGTTAAATGAGAATCCCAATCTAAAATGATATTATGAGGGACCCAATTTATTACAATGTACTCCCAAACATATAGACTTCCAAACTCTTCAACTATTAATTACATCCCGAAAAGAATTATGTGGGAAATATTATTCACCTGGTAAATAACAACCCATAGAGCGTCGGTACCTCTATGTGACATAGTAAATTCATCTATAAAATCCATGGAAATGTCTTCCTATTTTCATTCCATAGAAAAAAGTAGTTTTAAATAGTTATATATATATATATATGAACCTTGTATTTAATTTATTTAATAAATAAGGACAATTGATAGTCATTCCATTTAAGAGTCATGAGTTTGAAGCCCTTCCTTTTATTAATTTGATAAGGCCAAGGGGAATGAAACATTTAATTCCATTTCGTTTTTAATTTCTTGGTTCTCTCCTTTATATTAATGATATGATAATTATTTTATAAGGATGATAAACCACTAGTAATCCATTTATTATATCTAGGACAACTCATATTCATAAAATATACATTGTATTTCAACTACTATTCTTTAATCAAATTCAATAGAGTCACATACCTTAGATGGATCAAGTGTAAACATGCTATATTAGTATCTATTAGAAAAATAAATATCTAGATAATATATGGAGGCATAACATTACACTGGTAAATCCTATACAAACCCTAATGGTGGATCAATGGTATAAAAAAACTAAAAACATAATTTTGGCATATCTCCCTACATGGGATGTTTGACATTATGTTGGTAACCACATAAAATGAATTGAATATATGGTATGAGTATTAGAACACAACCCCAATGAAAAAATATCATATTTTATTTCAACAAGTGATGACTGATGAAATTTGAATGTTGAAAAAACCATTATGAAATGATAAAACAATAAAGAATGATTTATAGACCACCGCCTTAGGCTCATACAACTCTCGTAATTTAGTATCATCCACTAATTCAGTTTCGGATTGGGTAGACATAAATAATGGATCAATGACCTGAAATTGGGGAATATTAGCCTATATAAAAATATCATCCTATATAGGTATAAGTATTATATTTTATTAAAATGGAGTTGAGATCATACTTGTTTGAACCCAATTAGATGATTGGACATTGTTTTGAACACCATATAAGCGATCGATATCAAATAGTATAACATGCTTGAAATTGATTTAAAGAAGAAAAATAGAGGATACTATATAATATAATTTAATGGTGAATAAGGGTTTAATTTTATTATATATTTAATATTGAATGAGAAATTTCAAATTTATTTACACATTGTATGGTTTATGCAACACGTTTTTGTCAAACTTTTTGCAAATCATGCATGACAAACTATTGTAAGAGTGAACCTTCAAGATTAGGACACTTGATTAGGGAATCCATCTTTCAACCATGTGAAAAATCTCTTTTAAAATAGTAGTAAATCTCGCATGACTTAAAAAAATAGTGTGGTTGACATCACATAGTTTAACCTAACCATGTGATATGCCATTTTTCTATAGAAACAGGGGTTTAATGCTCCAAAAATTCCACAAACACCCATGATACCACCAATAACTCATAGGGAATTAATTTTTTTACCTTGAAATAGGATTAAAAAAAATTAAATGATCCATACCTAAGCCAGAAACTGGGTTCTTACAAAAACATTAAGAGGTTGAGAAATATATTTCATAATTTATTAACCAACTGTTTATCACTATATAAATTATAAAGGAACAAAAACATGATATGAGTATATAGAAGAAAGAACAAAATATTTCATTGTTTTACCATGATATAGATAGGTACATATGATTGAAGAAACATATATGGGACTCATCAATACCATAGATGAAGAAAAATATATTTTTGATGAAGAACATACCATATCAGTGACTATTAGCATTAGGATTTTAATGATTTAGATATATATGAAGAAATATTTTTGATTGAAAATTTTAGATTTATATTTCAATATATATTCACCGATTCATTCCAAAAAACTATAAAATAATAAAAATAAAAAATTTATGGTGATGTTGAAGCCATTATCTATACAAGTATATATATAAGAGAAAATCACTATTTAGTTTTTAATGGGTATTACCAAAAAATATAATTTTTATATTTATAATTTGGTAGAGTTTGACTGAAATATGTAGTTTTCAAAAATGATATATATATAAGATGATTTGTCAATTGATGAACATTCCATGTTGTAAAAATAATTATATAATAAGGATACATGGGGTACCCCATGAAACTGTTTCTAATAGTGATCAATCATTCACATCAATATAATTGAGATTTCTATGACTTCTTCATATTGGAGGTGAATTGGGATGGGAATGTTACTATATTACCTAACCCAAAACTTACTACCCCAACTATAATCCATTTCAAAACAATTCCATTACATTTTAACTAAACCCTAATCCTTATTAATATACCTTTTAAAAAATATTTCATATTTAAAAACTAGTTTCATTCTAATCCATTGATTTACTATTTAAAATGTTATTATAAAAAATTCCCACATCATCATTATTTTCATATTAAAAAACTACCTCATATATTGAGTAGAAAACACACATCTATTAAAAAAATTCCACATATGAAATCTATACCATAAAAAATCATTAATGGATTATAAAAGGTGTATAATTGTGTTTAAATTCTATATTGTTTCCAACCACATCCAAAAATTCCTCCTTAATTAATTATATGATATGGTTTTATGGAAAAAAAATTTATAAACCCACACAATCCATTATTTAAGAAATATAAGCACAAAAAAAATCTACAACTAGAGGTGGTAATCTACGAAAATATATACATCAAGATATATAATTCTTCTACAATTTCCGTCCCAAATCAAATTCAATAATATTTTCAAAACCATGAAAATATTTTATTCTTAAAAAAATTTCCTGAAAAATCAAAAGTCATCCAATCATAGCTATAAATATCAAATATTTAATAGATTGTAAAACCCAAATTTATAACTATTACTTATGAAAAGAATTTAAATTGAAATAATATACTATTTCCCTTTGGTTTTATTCTTCAAATGGCCAAAGAAAATTTAAATAATATGAAATATTTATAATTTTTTTTCAAAACACCTGTTAGATGTATCTATCATTTTAACCATCAAATAAAAATGATTCAAATCCATTTTGATCCATACTGGTTAATTTTTTTAATAATAAAACAAATATATACCTCTCATGATGTATTCCTAAAGATATATATTGATCACTCACCCATATAACAAATTTTCCATTTCTCAAAATTAAAAAACTATTAACCCTCACATGAAAAAACAACTAGAAAATTCAATATTTTATAAAAAAATCAATTGTAGCTAATACTCATAATTAATCATTAAGGGTTTTATCAAAATATACATTTACCTTAAATTGATCCATGGTTCACTGCATCCCAATAACTTCACATCATATCTAAAATCCATTATTTTTTACCATGAGAGACAGTCTTTTAATTGATTGAATAAAATTAATTACAGAAATACATATTCACTAACATAAATAAAAATTCCAAAATATTCCATAAAAATCCCAACCATAATATATTCACAAAAATAAATATTATCTCATTATTAACTCAGCAATCATTATAATATGTCAAATAAAACACTTAAAAATTTTAAACTTCAACATAATTTTATTATAAAAAAATTTCATTAAACATGATTCATCATTTACAATTAAACATGAGTGATCTAGTTTCAACAACTATGTCACTAACAAATATTAAAATACCTCTAAAAACTTTTACTATTCCAAAAATCCTTAAACCGCCCAGATTCATTTGCTGAAAAAACTATTCATTCTTAAAAAATAAACCCTCCCTCTAAAAATTTGCAACATAAATAAAATAATAATAAAGGGAAAACATCAATGTTCCCCTCTATTGCTGAAAAATCCATAATATTGAAATAAACTTGTATTTTGTAAATAAAAATGTAACATAAATTTCAAAAAAAATTAAAATATATCATTATTTGTTAAACCCACTTATTTTCCTTTATAATAAATAATAACCAGAAATTCCTAAATGATTCATTTTATCACATAAAAAATAAAAACCAAAATAAATTCACATATAAAAAACTAGATTATTTTTTATTTCATCATGATATCATCTAAAACTATTTTGATTCAAAATTATATTTTTCTTCTCAAATGACTAGACCTGATGGAAAAATAGTTTCTAAGGGAAACAATTTGTAGAATTTTCTCCTTGAATATATTTAAAATAAAATGGACACATCATAAATTATCTATAAATATATGAACTCAGAATAAGAAAATAAAAAATTAATAAAATATAGATATTAATGTAGGATAACAATGTTTCACAATTTCAGTTACTATTGAACACAATTCTTTTTTTTAATAATTTATTCCTTCTGTAACATTTTTATTTTTTAATGGGAATAATATTCTAGATAGGTGAATATTTTTTTCTAAGATTCTATACTAGGGATTATAATTACGTACTGAGAAATCTAGCATGATATAATCTCGACAAACCAAAAAAAATTACCAAAAAATAGAATTTAATGCCAAAAATACCATATAAACATTAATTTAACTTTAAATACATATAAATTTATTTTAAAAAATTTATCACAACATGAAATTATTAATTTTCCACATAATGTATTAATGTTTAAAATACAAATATAGAAACATCCCTCCCCATTGAGTGGTTCCATTTTTATTTATAGAAAAAAAGTCAACACTCAAATAAATCGATAATTTATATATGAAATCCTATTATGGTAGAAAAAAGTTCATGTGATACTATATTTTTTGAGTCCATTGAAACTAAATATGCCAAATAAGTAAAAATAAAACTGATTGATACATTTTATGATAACTAACACTTCATCATCATAAAATTAAATGTAAATTAATTTCCGAATATAAATTTATCAAATAGAAATTTTTATAGTATAATATCTTTTTCTTGAAACATATCATATACATGAATATAAAAACTATCTAAAAAACAAGTAACATTTATACTATGTTGACATTGTATAAAAATTTTAATTATTATATGAGAAGAATTAAATTTTTATTTGGCCCTTGGAATTTTCCCCTGGCTTCCAGAGGAATAATAAAATAATTATAAACTGAAAATTTTCCCTAGATCCTATATCAAAGCAATGATATAGCTAAAACATAGTACTATAATACTCACTGTTATCCTATATTAGAAATTCCATCATATCCAATGACATAGGGATCTTATAAATGTGTAACTCAATCCAAATTCATATTCATGTCTAATGAGGCACTTATATATTTGGTGAGTGTAATGACACAATAGGTGTTCCTTGATAAATTCTTTTACACCACATCCATTTGAAAACAAAGTATCTCATCTGTGTTTTATGATAAAATTTCAAAACCCATGTAATTTAATAAAATTAAAATAATATTTGAAAAAAAAATTTCTTTTATTAAAATATAAAATTAATAGGGTTGTTGATTCCATCTCAATGACCATCATCAGAAATATTTTTATAAAGGATGATTTCTAGTTCAAAAGATGAATATAATAAAATATAAAAGGATAAAAAACATTGTTATAAGTGTTTGAATGATTGAAATTTATTTTAACTTTTTTGATGTAATAGAATGAGATCTGTTGGTAGGTTCTTCATCCACATAATTTTACTATTAAATCCTATTTTGGAGAGACCATCCACCACCATGATCACCTCTCAATAACCATGGGTTTATATATGGTTGAGATATGATATATGTTGGAGGAATGACTTCTATAATTATATGAGGTTCCACACTAGGTGAGATGCTCCATGTCAAAGGTCTTGAATGATGGTGGTGGAGTCTTTTTCAATCTGTATGTTATTCAATCATTTACTCTTAATGATACCAAAAATGATAATGATATTGTACATATTTGTATCATCATTAATTAAATAATTAAATAAATAATTTATGAATGAGTATAATTTTTTTTCAAAACAATAGATGTATTACTATAGGTATATCATGTTGATCCTATATCCTATAGGAGGAAGTGTGATTGAATGACTATATTGCGGTATTGTAAAATGATCATATAAAGTACAAAATATGTTTATGGTCAAATGAATCCCATATCAAAAACACTCTTACTCTCATATTGGTGACCATATGAGTGCTTATGAACTTGTAGAGGATTGTAGATGAGTTCATCCGGTCATGAAAACATTCAATTAATAAATGAATTAAAATCCCACAATCCATTTATAAATTATTTATAGAAAAGTATAATGCATCATACAATTGGTATTAGATGATAAAAGGTTAAAAATGGGAGAAGTCTCTATTGATGGGATGATAACTTGAATCTCAATTGAAGGGGGCGTGAACCTCAGGAATCATCTGTTGATATCAGGAAACAACCCTAAAATCTCTTTTATATCATCAAAATCTACTATGAAGCTTATGTAATCTCACATAAGGCCTATGAAAATTCATCTTGATCTCGCAATAGACCACACACAAATCATCTTTGATCATGTGAATTTCAGTGTAAAATTATCTTGATCTTAGAATGACTATTATACATGTAGGATCAAGGGCTCAAATTCCATTTTAAGTGTTAACATGTTAATGCAACATTATTTTGAATAGATAGGGTTCAGTGGACATCGTGATTATGGATTACTCACATGGTCTCCAATTATATGGTGATTAATTGGATGCCTTGTAGAAATAAATTTCCAAACGTGGAAGGAAAAACTCTATCCCCCAATAGAAGTTCATAATAATGATATATTCTTCATGTAATTTTTTTTATAATTGGGGTTGGGAGGCTATAAAAATAGTACTCCAGGGCAGAAAACAGATACTCAAAAATAGATATGCCTCAAAAGGGAATACAGACCGTAGTTTAGATAATATTGATTTTCATAAATAAAATCCAAATTATCAAATGGTTTCTGATCATGGTAAAAATAATGGAAATGACGTAAGGGATAATTATGTAAGAATATACGACTCACATGATCAAAAAATATCATAAGAAGCAATTCAATCTGGAAACTTACGATTTATGAAAGAATTTATACCAATTTACTTGGAAACATGAAAATTAAACAAAGAAATTATTATTGAACATTTTAAAAATAAAACAAAGGACGAAAAATATGGATGAATTATGAAAATATTGATACACAAACATTCACTTGAATTAATAATTATCCTCACATTACGTACATTGATAATGAGATAACATCAAGAAAAATCACCCAAGTCTTGCAATGTAATTTGGATATGTCATCCAATACTAGTGAATTCCTCAAAATATTCCAACATTGTATGGTGAAGTCCTATATAAATATCACCAATTTCTTGTCAAGTCAAATGAACTTGTATCCTATATATGGTGAATTTCTTTAGACATGTGTGAAATGTGTTGTGATGTCCAATAGATATTCCAATAATATCTTTCTATGTAAAAATTACTTTCCAAACATGTATTTATAATTCCTCAAAACATGTATCACAAGTCATTTGAATTCATCTGGACATTTCAACAATGTATTTTTAATTCCATCATACATATCACCCACGACTTGGGAAGTCTTTTATTCATGTCTCCCATGACATGTGATATCCTTAATACATGTATCCCATTCCATTTGAAGTAATATGGACTTGTCAAAAATGTCTAGATAAGTCCTCAGGACATGACATCTAGGTCATGAGAATTCAACCATACATGTAGACAAAGTCACTCATAGTCATCTGGATATCTCCTCCATGCCATGGTAACTCATCCAGACATTTTTCCTATGTCTGTATAAGTCCACTAGAAAAGTATCATCACCCATTGTTATTCCTCTATTAATATATTAAAACTTATATAAAGTTATATTAATATGTGAAATAAGTCTTTAAAATACCTCCATACATGTCTACCAATTCTTGAGATGTCCTCAAAAAAAATTCTTCATGTGATTTGACTAACATAAAACTCATTTTTCATGATTACATGACACACATGGAAATATCTACATTGATCGTGAATGTAAAATTATATGTTTCAACTATTTAATGCAAAAATATTATTGAAATTTAAGCCATATTATGTAAAAGACCTTAAATTTTTTTGATCAATAACTTGAAGCAACCAAAGACCCAACATAACCAAAAAAATAAAGTGATAAATACCTTTTTAGTTATCATATGGTAGTGTGTATATGAATACAAGGAAATATTATCATTACATCATTTATGGTCAACCTCCACACACTGATATATCCCATGGATATTGAAATACTCCTCTTTACCACACAGATCCATATAGATAGATTATCAAAACATAGATTCTCTTATTTTTAGATGTTTTTAAAACACCTAGTTTAGTGATATATATGGACATTCTACAGTAAATATCACTTGACCATTATCATCATGTGACCCAATGAAGTAACCTCGATGGTCTAACCAGATTAAGGAAATAGTATTGATGATGATGAAGAATACATGGACATATTGTGATATTTATCTATAAAAAACATCTCAATTTTGCTTTGGATCCCCACCACTTTTACCTATGACATTCTATACGAGATATAGATGTAGTGCATATATTATCTATGATAAAATATGTTGAATACTAATAATTAAATTTAAGATAGAAACATCCCCTATCTAGGATATGATGGTCGTCTTCAGACCATAAAAATACTATGTTGTCCAATGGACATTGTTGTTATCTCCATAGACTAGAACTAGATACCGGAAAATCCAAACATAAATTTACAATTCTCTTTCTGCCTCTTCACCATAACTCATATCCAACTAATTGATGATGACTAATTAGTTATCTATGTATAAGGATTGGGAAATTATGTATTGTTTCACATCACCTCATCCTTATAAAATTATAACACCCCACATATGAAATCATATAATGGAATTTGAAAAAGATAAATTCAAGGAATGGGTAAGGTGAATGCTAAACGGATAGTACAAATTAATACACCAACTATGAAAATTGAAAGTCATTTCAAATAAAGGGAGAGGAAAGCTTGAATACCATTAAACAAGGTACCTTGAAAAAATTTAAATGTATTAAATACAAATAACATTAAGTAGTGGAAAGCCTGATATATTACCATATAAAATGACTCCAATCAAGGGAATCCATTTCAAACATCTCAAACATGAGAACAATTATTCCTAATTGAAAGGGTCGTAATAACATATGTCATATCAGTAATACTATAAAAAAATTTCAAACGTGTTTATGGTAATATTTTCCACTCTATTTCCCCACATATCAAAAATCCTAGATAATATTCAGGAAATATTCGGGTATAAAATCAAATCATCCACACCCTACAGTAATGGGGAATTTATATATCAATAACCAAAACCAGGTTTAACCCACTATGAAATTATCCTAGGGAAATTATAAATGATTCTAGATAAACCCCATCCCACCACGATAGGGTATTTATATCTCAATTTATTTAATAGGATTCATCAAAAAATATACTAGAGTCTTCTAAACATTATCAACCAGGTCAAAAATTTCCAATAGAAACAATGAATACTTCTGATCCAATATGGATGGAGAAATTTCCATCGTTATAATTACATTAGTGGGAATCATTCTTATTCTGTATGGAGGTAAATTTCAATGGTTAGAATCTAATCAGTTCCTACTTCAATAATAAAAACCAATTCTATTTGGGTCCTACACCAAAAAGATGAAGGGAAACACCATCAATGTAACTATTAATAGAGAAATAATGAAGGAACATTGGGTGATGTCAATCAAACCTTGTAATGGTCATAATAAAAAATACTCGATGGAAAAGAGCTACAGAAATGACCCAGATGCCACCATAGTGGGGGGAGTGTGTATTATACATCAATATTATTATGTTGAAAGGAATGAGACAAATATCATTCCCTCATACACTTCAGCGAGTGTCATCACCGTCAAAAACAAATTATGATGTTGACAAAGATTAAAATATATAGGGGCACAATGAATAAGTTGAATCATGAGAGGATTGTTACTTGGATACACCAAATGAGGTAACACATATATGGAATTAGAGGAATAGAAAAATTCTAGAAACTCTAATTAATGATTTTTATACTCTACTGGGGAACACTACTAATGAAAATTAGATAGGTGTTTCTACATCAACTCACCACCCATATGAGTTGAAATTCCCTTTATTAAGGAATATTTTGAACAATTTGAAAATTAGATAAAAAATATGAGACATCTCAATGAGAAGATACTCAGGGAAAACATTACATGTGGGTATTATATTCCAATATAGAAAAGATTCCCTCCTCAAAAACGTTAAGAAAGAGCAAATACACCTTCATGAGAAACATGTAAGAATCATACTAGCTTTCAATCTAGGTTCTAAATCAACATAAAGTAATATTTCAGGAATTTTTGTGACATTTTACCATTATAGCGACAACCTCTTCTCTCTGGGTGATCATTCAATCAAATCACAGATAAAAAATTGGCGGGATATGAAAAAGGGGCCAGCGCATCAAGGCCATCCCACTCACTATAAATGGGAGGCAAAAATTAATGTGTTACTAATTGACATAATACATACCATTGAATCAATGGAGAATAAAATGGAAGCCATAGAATGGATGTACACACTTGTGTAGTCCAAAAACATTGCATATCCTTGATGGGGGGAAATATCTCCCCACACAATTTTGGTAATCCTACCTTGTAGACCATTTATGTATCATGTGATGAAGAGTTATATATAATACGCATAATTTTTCAATGGGTCCCTATAGAAGGGCCCTCCAGACTAGTAGTAGGTGACCAAGATGATATGTTTAATATAGTCTCATATGGGTCTATACAAATTTATGGTATAGTGGCCTTCAACTAAGATATATTAAAGGATGAGAATAACATCATTTTCATTTTCATTTAAATTTATTCTCAACATTGAGTAAAATGATAATTTTTTACATTAAAAACTATAATAAATGTTCAAATGATATAATTATAGACAATATTTCTGGATTGAATGTTCTAACCTATTAAATTATTATCACTCCTTAAGAATTAAATTTACTGGAAATCTATGATCAAAATATCCAAGAAAAAAAACATGACTACTTTTAATGAAATATGTATGTAGATTATTTGATTTTTACAAAATGAAACAATGATATGGAGATTCCTTTTATGGGACTAGAGCTAAATCTCAACCCATTAAATCTACATGGGAAAGCTTATTATTAGGTAAAATAATTGTATTGATTCCATAAAATGAGTTCCAATACCCTTTCATGAACCATATAAGGCCATGACTCATCTATCACAACTTTTTATGTGATATATACAAAATATTTCCCTCTACTAGAAGAAAAAAAGATCATGGATTATAATGAATTTTGTAATGATATAATAATGTATAGTTCTTACAAAATGAGTAGGTCCAAATTCTTTACCTTGAAGCCTTGGAAAATTACCAAATCAAGCTAGTAAATTATAGGAATACAAAATATGTCAAACTAAATAATTTTCCCACCATTTTAAATTATATAAGAGGATTAATCACAATAAAAAATATTTATTCATCATTAATAAAGATTTGAAAATCAAGTTATAATTTTTAAATGTGTTACAATAAATTTCCAATGAATATTTGAATTTTGAAGTAGTCATCCAACTAGATGAATATGGTGTTTGGAAATAATATTTTTCTATTTTTTGTGAGAACTAAGATATCTAGATGACTCGATATATTGATTACCAATATCATTTTACCTAGAGATAAATTTTACTCATACCAATAATGATCTCGTTACCTAGAGAGGTAATTTTAAAAAAACCACTCCATGATGATTTATCTTATGAAACATGAAGTTGATCAAGAAGACGAGTCTTATTTATCCCCTATGTCAGCTATAACCCTTTAAGATGTATTTAATTAAAAGTTTGGAGAACGTGAACATTCCCATGAAATAAAACCTCATTGGATGAGGATATAATTTTTATTTTATTATCTAATTTCACACATCAGACCTATTTTAAGATAATGAATACAAATCATAGTATGAGTCCCCGATACTAGAATAGGGAGCTGAGGGTTGAATGAATTGGGGCCGAGGATATAGTGGATAGTACATTAATGGTCAAATCCAAGATTACAAAAATTCCCCTACAAAGGATTTATATATAGTCATGACCAATGAGAGGGCACTCCATTAATAAAAAAATAATGTAATCCTCCAAATCCCTCTTTGGGTCAGCAATGCATAGTAATCATACACAGAAATCTGGAATTTGAATGATTGTATGATAAAAATTGGATAAATGGGGTGGTCGGAGAAACCAATTCCACATGAATCATATTTTTATTTGACCTCAAATCTATTACCATTCTCATCCACCAAAAACCGCACATTTCCAAATCATCAAAATAATCTGAATTTCCTCCATTGTATGTAATGTCCTTTTGAAAAAAAAGTGTGACATTGAAAAATATGTGGTATTTATTCAAAGACAAACTCTTTATTCTTCATTCTCTCATTATTTCAAATGAACTAAGATAGGTAGTTAATGAATCCCTCTATAACTTATAGGAGTTTGAGAAAGAAGATGACATATATAAGGTATATCAAGTGAAAAATATACAATATGAATGATAATTATCTATCTTTTTCATATTATATAATCATGAAAAAGTCATCAATGCACATATTATACACCAATAAGTATCCAATTAACACAAAAATATACAAATCCGAAGTGATCAAATAAATTTTTTTTCTTGGATGAACTTCAACCAAACTTGAAAATTATGATGTTTTGGATGTTGAAAAAGATATTAATATCTAACAATACAAACCACTAAATAGTAAAATAATATAATAGGAAGACCTATTGAATATAAAAATGTCAATATTCAATTTGGATATCTCATATAATACACTGAGTTAGTGGTTATCTAGTAAACAACACCTATAATTCTCTTATCGTAATTTCTAATCTTTACATAAATGTGATTTTCCTTTAATAATTCATCAATGTTTGAATGAAATAATAGATGTAAGGATGTCATACTTCATGGTTATATTTCATCCTTCCTGTCGTATAAATTTGTATTTGTTAAGGTATGTTTCTTAAAAGGGTTAGAAAAAACCAATGGATCACGACAATATATAGGTTTCCTCTATCAATGGTTTGGGTACCACACCTATGAATCCTTGGGGTATCATCAATTTGAAATAAGTGTTACCAACAAATATGACTGGGGATGTAGAAAAAATCCTAGATGTTCAAGCCACTCCTATCACAAGTGATTGAATTAATGAAAAAATCAATTATGGTAACTATCCCTAGTGACACTAGATATCAAGGATGACAATATCTCTCATAGAGGCCCCTATTAACATAACCATGGATGGGATGAATGAAGAATACCCACTATTCCTAATCATTACTCCATGAACTCAGAAGTTAGATAGAAATTGGATGACATTAGTAATGATCTTCTTGATTTTGGTTATGGTGTCTCTATTATAATCGATGAACTTATGATGGTGAGTCTTAGAACACAATAAGTGAAAATGACTATGTTGATTAGGTACTCCATACACCTCTATGAGTTTGATATGTATTGAACATTTCTAAAGAATCATCTATAAAAGTTAGCAGAAATAATATAAAATTCAGGGGTTAAATATTAATGTGTATATGGACCATCATTTAAAACCCATTGTTCATTAGGGATTCATGATCAAATATATAAAGAGTAATCCCTCCATTACTACAAATGTACAATTTAAAGTAGTAAAACTGATCAAAATTTTCATTTTATGTTATATAATTACCAAAAATGTCTCAAAAGATCATTTCATACTAGTCATGCCCTGCGGATATTAAATATATATATTAAAATACTGATGTACCCTAAAGATGTGGAAGACACCACCATTATCACACCTCAAAGGATCATTTCATACCAGTCATACCCTGCGGATTAGGGAAAATGGGTGCTACCTAACAACATTACATGCATCATATCATCAATCCCTTCATGTTATGAATAGAATAATTATTTTGCAAGGAACTGGTAAGAAAATTATTACTATTAATAGATATATTAAAATAACATCAAAACATATCATCATGATGGTATGGAATAGTCTGATGATGACTATGCTTAAATTCACTTTTGGTGTAACAATAGAGAAATTTCATGGAATTATGGAACACCACCATGAAATCATTTTCCACCTATAAAATAATAGTTAAATTATAGTAATTTTACCTCCACATAATCATAATGTACTTATATGGATCTAGGGGAACCACTCTTATATTCGAATTTTCGTAGCTAAAATAGATTAAAAGTCTCTCACATTCACCTAGTTAAAGAAGAATGAAGTCAAAAATTACGGATATAGTTACATCTAAGAGCTTTTGAGAGAATATTTTTTTAACTTATTCACACACCACATTGTATTCTGATAAATTATTAAAGGAAGGTCATCTTATATGTATCCTCTACTGAATGATAAATCGGTTCTCACCGCAAATCAAAAAATAATACAGGGAATGTGAAAATTCTCAACTACCATAGTGAATGATGGTAATGAGACCCATTATTATGATTTTTTGATGAAATTACTTTCACATAATATTATAGATAAAAAAATAATGCATTACTTTGATAACGAAAAAATAAACTTGGTATCTTGTATTTACTAACTCAAGTGCATCCTTGGCCACTCTATGCTGGCTAAGTGTTGTTCTTGATTGGTTTTTATTCGTCAAAGAATAGACATATAGTTCTTATAACATAAGTTAGTCAATTTTAATTATATGTATAATTTTCTTGATGTACATCCCACTATAAAATTAACACAAGTAGAAATCTATCATCTAGATGAAGATGTTTTATATTCCCATGGAACTACAAAAACACTGGAGTCTTGTTTTCATGGTGCCTCCTAATGTCCTCTTAGTAAGAATATGGAAAACATAAAGCTCAATAAAATTAGTTTAGGATTTTATTGTTTTAATATGAAAAAATAGATGTTTCTATAACCATTCTCACTATATGAAGACTACACCAATAATTTTTAATAATATCAACCCCTTATTGCCTGTTTTGAATGAGCTCTAATGCTACAGATAACCTACATAAACATAAATGGTGATCAATTTCTTGTGGTAAAATTGATCAACAATGATTGTTCCATAAAACATGATGAATAACCCCCTCTAAATGTTTATGTTATATGATAGATGAATGTTTCCCTTGTGGACCAACATTTCATCATGCACATCGATCACAAAACACCTATGCACATGCATTGGCTACTTCTTTCTAATTTATTTCTTACCTTTATCAATATGAAGTTATTTAACACATCATGAATTGAATTATTGTCACATAATTCATCATCTATGAAGGTAAGAGTTCATTCACATTAATAGTATCCAATATTTTGATGTACCTCTATCCACCACGAGATGAATTAATGCAATAATTAATTATCACCAAATGTGAATATCCTTAGAAGTACGAAAATATAAAGAATAGACTAAATAATGTGTAGTATACATTAGAAATATAGATTATCAAATAAATAAAAAATGCCTAAATATATATTGATTTCTTGGAATTATCTTCAGATTCACATCATAAATATTTATTCTTAACATAAGGGACCATGTCAATATAGGATACTACATTGATCATATGGTTGGGACTAGATTATCACCCGAAAATATGAGGCATTGTTACATCTAGTCAATCACCAAAAATGACTATAAGAACTTCAGTTGGCTATTTCATGCATTCCATATTGAATAAATGTACTACCAACAACGCCCAAAATTACAATATAAAGATAAATATTCTTATTTATTTTCCGTATGGGGTATGGATATTATTGGACAATATTCCACTATCAAAACTATGAAAATTATGTATATACACAATACTAATGAATAATTTTACAAATTTAATGATCCAATACCTAAAATGTAATTATAAAGAAAAATATCATTATCATTGATAACTATAATGTCCTCACCAAATACAACATCTCTTACTGGATATTGAAAGTGAATGGAACAAAATATTGTTTTTTTAAGTTGAATAAATTATACATGAAGTAAAATATTGAGGTAAACCATTCATCATATAACCACATGCTGGAAAATGGAAATATCCAGGCCTTCAATAATACACTATGAATTATACCCCAAATGATGGTTGATATGGACCAAAAGACCTAACAATGAAATCCCCTTCATGATTTATGGGATTACACTACCTCTATGAATAAATATATACAAGAAACTCCATATTCATTTGTGTATGTAACCATAGAACTATAACCCATTGAATTTTATTTTCCCTCACCTCAAATACCAGTATATGGAAAATTATCAAATGATGAGAAATAGGTAATTTTTCTAGATGAGTTGGAATAGATTGATGTGAAAATGTTGTATACACATCAAAATCACCATGTAAATTAGAATTAAATCACATGATCCTTCAATAAAAAAGATCCCCATAGATTGTAAGCTCATGGAGAATTTTTATTTTTTCCATTAACGCCACTGGTTCTATGAAAAAAACTCCAATGATGGAACCAAAATGTTATGTTCATTACATAAGACATATGTTCTACTACAATGGTTCGTTGTTATTGGATATAATGGAAGGGGAATTAATACCCCCCAAATATATTCATACAAAAAAGTTACTTTCTTATATCCTATTAAGAGTCTAGTATCCTAGTCACGTGTTGTTATGCTACATAATTCATCCCAGAAATAAGACGTTAAGCATCATGATACATCTGGGTTACATGACATTAAACTGAACAATACATATTTTTGAATGAAATTAAACTATAGGGAAAAATTTCATGATGCATGATCTAAAACGTTTAGATAGATATATCCTTACTAATATATTTTGACTCAAATAGAAGAAGTCCTCTATAATAGACACTATATGACACAACAATCTATGTCCTGGTATAAACATATTTAACCTGACATCATCTTTTGTATTTACCACATGTTGCTAAATAAAACAAACTTCATAACATAAATGAAGATTCACTACACATGAGATATATCTCAATGAAATAATGATAGTATTCCCAAATCCCTATGGGCCTGTAAGGATAACTTAAGGAATCTCCCAACTCAAGAACTGTGCATGTCTTGATTATTTCCATCATATGATACGTAGTTATGCCCAAATCTAAAATCAAAGTTCCACCCAAAATGAACCAATTATAATCATATGTTATTAAACTATATGATAGTGGAATAATTATATGATGTTATGGTGTAGTCTTACCTTCTAAAATTCGTATCAGATGCCTAGGAAAACTATCCTAGGATTGATAATGTCCAAATAATTTAGTACCTCTCATGATATGATTTCCCAAATGACCTGGAGAATTTATGAGGCATCATGCCTTATATTTCTCATTGGGTAACATATATCGATTTCACATGATGAAAAACATCATAGTTATCCTTGAAATTCATATATATTGATTCCCATTCTACTAAGATACATAGAGGACCTTATATCCTAGTTCATTACCCATCTGCAACATATTGAAATTTCATTATCCATTTAGTAATTTCCATCATATCATGAAGGGTAAATTTTCCATTCATTGTTTCTCACATAGAAATTAGCTGACCTGTGATTAAAAATTTTGGTGTGAATTCCATATATGATCAAGACATATCGGTTCACATTAAGGTTTTCAACATTATTATTCTAGGGACTTAAAATTCACCCAACACATCATTATTCCATGACATTAAATTACACTAATTATATATCTTAAATGAAATTATATTTCGGATTAATATGTACCTCACATGGGAGGACCAATATTCATAGTATTGGTCTTCCACCACACATCAATAGGAGATGCATGTGTGGATGGATTCCTATAATCACGGTAACATAGTGACCTCGAGATCATCAATACCCATTCTTCAAAAAGATTAAACTTGCATTCAAAATTTTCTAAATATGATCCTTTTGTGGCATCAATAATACTATCATAGGATATATACTAACAGGTGAATCTCTAATAACAAGTCCATCTACAATAATCAATTGGAAAAAATTACCCTACTATATAAGGGTAAAATCTATTAGTAGAGTTACTTATAAAAGAACATAGTGTTTCTTAATTTTTCCATAATAGGATATGTAGTGGCACCTAGATCTCCATTCTTGGGACTAACCACAAAAATCAATGGTAAAATTTCCCCATAATTTATAAGGGAATGAAATGAATGGAATGTTTCCAATACACTAACTATGTATGGTTTGATTCCTTGCATCCCATGATTCATATTGATGCCCATAACTCATATCCTGAGTATTTTAATTGTAAAAAACAATAATAGTGCCCCGATATATACATGTTAGACCTATATAGAGACTCTATCATTAAAAAAAATATTTTTATTGATAAATTCCGTTAATGGAAACAGAGTGACACATGGATCTCCCAATCAGGAACTATCCAAAAAAACTGGGAAAATCACCCCTACATATGGTCAAAAATGAAGATTTATTTTTTATAAAATAACATTAATTTTCCTTATTTCTATTATATCATGATATATATAGACACATAGATCATCAATTTTGGTTTTTTCTATAATATTTAACATGATAAAAATGCTCCCTTAATGACATATTGACTAGACAATTGAAGTGGGGAAATGAGACTCATTTTTGCATGAATTATTCGACTACATGAATATCCATTGTTTCAAACACAAAGAATAGAACATATGATCTTAAGAAATATAGAAAGAATCTATGGACGACATGACCATGAAACACCTCAAATTGGGAATAATTTCTTAGTCACGTTACATTAAAATTTCGGAAAAAAATGTCTTCGCATTGAATATATCATACCTTCACATGGTTGTGTATCTATGAATCACATGTTTTAATCATCTTTATAAAAATGTTCTCATTACAGGGTAGAATATGCATTTAGGTTCTTGAACCCTTCATGGGTATTACATTATCTTGGAAGCAACTTCAAATCATTGATATCTGACCCAAAAGAACCAGTTTATTGATTTTATATACTTATCATGGAACTTGATAGAATTTGGATCTCTTGTCACTTTTCTCATCCTTATATAAATATAATAAAATAGAATGGTTCATCCTTATGGATCATTGGATAAAAGTACGGTCCCAAGTAATATATGAGTTAATTTTAGGACCATGGGGAATATTGTCACCCACCAATATAAATGGTTGACATATACCAACTGGTTAACAAAACTAGATAACTCATATATTTCAGGGTTATGATTTATTTCTTAAAAAAATATTCATGTGTATTTAGATTCTATCGATGTTATAAATATGTGAATCATACATATTTTAATTGAAATATGGATATTTTGTCTATGTAAAATTCCATTTTTATATATGTATATTCAGTAATGACCCAATTTCTTTGAGGTTTCCAACATATAACCTAAATAAGAGTTATAAATATGAAGATGGATATCTTTAGAAGAGATTATTTTTGAATCATTCATTCCATTAGAATATTCATATGGGAATTCTAGAGAATACACTTCAATTAAAATTGAATACACCTATATTTTAGGAGGCCAAATTCATATAAGATCACTCTTACAACTCATATTTTATATCTATTTGTGGATGTTTTGTGTTCAAGATATATATTCCTATGAAGGGTTCCAGAATATGGATTACCATCCAAAATAATGTGTACCAATAAATAGGGTTCCCTATATCTGAATTCCCCAGACTATTTAAAATTATCCCAATTCATATCTTTAAAAATATCACATCATATACTAGATCCTCATAACATGAAATTAAATAAAAAGGAAAACATACATAGTTATTAATGTTAAACTACTTGGTAAATATCCATGTCACCTGATGATAAGCTGTATAATATAAAATTCCCAAATAAATTCTATTAAATTGTGCAATTAATAAAACATAATCATTCTTTTTATAGGAATATAGTAACACAAACATTTCCATCTAAATTATGGTGTAAATTCCTCATCTTTTATATACCTTAACCCATTAATCACAATTCAGTTCTTGACTACCTATAGTTGCAAAAAACCTTTCACAACCCCCAAAAATTATAAATGACCTCTCTATTTGACCATGCAAGATATGAATCTATATAAGGTATTTTCCCAACCAACTATATCCCCCATTTACATTTTAAGGGTTTTTTAAAAATTTTGATTCGGACATCATTGGTATATAAATCATCACCATAGAGTTGGTTTGGTTCACATAAACATTTTTTTCTCACACCATTACTAATGAAACAAGAACTTTGTGCCATGGTATAATACATTTTAATCTCGTGATAAATTTAATTATTTATTATTTCTTATAAAAGGTATACTAATTATTATTTTTCGTATCATTCCTCTCAAAATTTGTCCTCATGTGTGGGGAAAAAAATTCATGTATATTGGTCAATGATGTTCCCATAACGAGGTTACCCTTTGATGGTCTAAATTTTATGACAATAAAAAAATATAATAAAAAAACATAATACATTATAGTATAAAAACCCAAAATGAGAAATTTTAGAAGAATTCATTTCTCCTCTTGATAATATCATTAACTCTTGAGTATAGGGAAATGATAAAGAATAAATAAATAAGAAATAAAATAATTATGGATAACTTGGCAGACCTTGTATAAGACAATACATTATTTATGGATATAATGCTCCAAGAAAAAATTATAATGTTGATTTAAAACAACTTCCACCCTATAATAACATGTTCACTAGCTTACAAAACTAATTTTTGTTTTCTCCCACCCTATGTGAATCATAATTAGTTAAAATAACACTTTTCTATATTAAATGAAAGAGAAAAAAATAGACATTCATTGATATTATTCAAATAATACCACATGGATATTTTCTATCCTTACATGAGCCGCATCTATATAATAAAATAGTAACATTGAGGGGATTATCCAAATAGTCACTAGGATCCTCGGAAATCCCACATTAAATCCATGACTTATTTTCCTAACCAAGTAAAACATTATATGATCACGCAATTACCTATTCCAGTACAGAAACCACAGGTTCCCTCCTCTAAATAAATCATATATTCATTGAACTTGATTTAGAGTCCGCATAAACAAACTATTCAAGAATATTTGACATCCTCAACCTTACATTACTATGTTTAGTACCATTTGTAAATGTTGGTATGTGGCATTCCATTCCTTGGACATTTTTATGAATCAATCTATGTAAATAAAAACTAATTAGTGGAGGGATAATGACTCCAATCATAAATCTAAAATACACTAGGGTTCCATAAACCATATTAGAATAATCATTTTCTCATTCCCATTTCACTGTACATGCTTTTTAGTCTTCATAATCATTAATTTCTCTTGAAATAGTGTTGGGAAACCAATACATTACCACATATGTATGATTAAAGAAGTAATTATTAATTGATGATGACCTAAAAAATTTATGAACATACACTTTTTAGGAAATGAATTTCCTACCCTCATCGGCCTTGGTGACACCATAGATGAACCTTTCTCTTCAAGGTGTTATGGTTCATCCCTTGTATGTTGGATGAATTCTATGTTCATTGCATCAATTTATTTGGTCATCACTTATATAACCCACATTTAATCTATCTATATAGACTCAAAATAAATAATATTCCACTATCCAGAACACCATTTCTGCTAAGGATTCAAGGTGCCCCAAACCATTATGAATATTCATACCCTATGATTTCTACAAGAATAAAGGGTATTAAAACACTTCATTAACCTTTATTATTCCGAATATCAATTTTAAATATAGGTTATTAGAATCAATCAATGATATTGAGATAATATAATCCCATCACTAATGCATGGTTCTCAAAACATTATGGAATACATGTACACCATTACTAATAAAATTTATCATCAATAAGACCCTAAAATACACAAATAAAAAGTACAAGATAAATGAACCTAAACCTAAATTAAAATATGTTCTGATATAAAATACCTTAAAACAACTACAATATAAGGTCAAATCATAAATATCATAAAATAAATAAATATAAGTTAATATAATGAAGAACCTAAAACTATATTAATCGATTTAGGAAGATAGAAGAACATAAAATACAATAATATATTTTTTAAGCTAGAAGTCCCTAAACTACAACAAATAGTTGTATGATTTATAATCCCTCAAACATTAAATATAGATGGTCATAAATTTATACCCCAAACTACATCACACCATGGATTTATCATTAATGAAAACATATAATATAATTGAATGTCAAAAAATACACTCCATGATGTAAAAATGAAAAGGGAACCCTTGGGAGAATTGCAGTTTCTTCTCACTGAACATGAACATTTTGTGATCCATGAAGTGTTGGCCATAACTAAAATGGATAATTCATAAATAATATCTAGTGGAAACCCTATTTGATATCCATTTTATCATAATTTAGGTCGATTTATTCAAATAATTTCCAATATGTATCTTAGAATAAAATTAGGGAAATATAACAAAATAATAAAATCTTGTAAGTGTCAATTTTTTTTCTGTCAAAAGTAAATATATTATCTCTATGTCCCTTGACATTATAAAATATAAATTTTTTTTCAGTATAGTGTATATATCATTCTCCAATTTTCATTATAAAGATATTGGTCTCATGAAAATAGGAGTAGGTATATAAATATGGAATCTCATGTCTATAGAAATTATTAGAAAAAGTGAACATAAATCTATTGTAGGATAAGAATTAAATTATAGGTGTTTGATTCTACATCGTATTTTATAAAGGATGTGTTTAATTGATTATCCATAAGACATCAAATATATTAAATTTTAAGAACATCATGAATAATGGGAAGTGGGATAATGACAAGTGATTTTAAGATATATTATTCATTGATAATATGGAAAAAAGGACCAATATCTACAATATATAGTATCTATAATTATATTTAAAAAAAATTGAACATATCCAACCATGGATGGATCCTAATAATATCTATTTTTCTCGTATTCTAAATCTGTGAATGTTTAAAGGGATGTATCAATGGAATGTTGAACTGTTGTCAACTCTGCCTCCTCTACTATAGCCTTTTTAGTGAGAGTATTAGGATAAGTTGATAACTATTCATTAATTTATAAATTTTAACTATTTAATTTGATGATATGAGAAGAATGAATCAACAATAATTAAAAAAAACTTCATACTGTGCAATTTATGTGCTCAAGAGATCTTCCAAGAGCCTAACTTAGAGGCATTATAACATATCTAGTCATGTTCCTCGAAGGATTCCCTTGTTTACTATAACAAATAAATATCATCATGAAAACATCACAGGTCCTCACTACAAAATATTTGTTTCCTAGTTTGAACTATTTATTTCATGATATCGTATAATGGTTCGTGGTCAAATCCACCTTCCCATATATCAGAAAATATATTTCTAAAGCATTCCACTTGATTACAAATAAACTATACTGTAGCCTTAATGATAAATGTATAGATCTTATTCTTAATTGTCATCCATCATTCTTGGTCTCATAAATATTGTTTTTTCAGTCCAATATGATTGATTTTTTGAGCAACGTCAAATAAAAAATTTATCGAATGAAGGATTTGATAAACAAATAATGATGAAAGATAAATTTTTTCACATTATATACTCACAATCAATGCCTCATGTATAAATATTATTAAACAAATTCCCTCCACAAAAAAATATCCTACTAATGGGATGTTCATCACTAGTGTATTTATGCTTCTTTCAAGGCCTGCACAAATTTTGATTCTTGTAAATTACTTTTATAATTAAGGTGGTCAATGAAGTGTTATGCTTCACCACCGAGGAGAAAAAATATTTTATAACACAACTCCAGAGGGATTCTAGACATTCCATGGAATATTACTGAATCATAATGATTACGACCTCTATAGGTAGAAGAATAATGTCATAGTTTTTATTTTCATAATTCAACATTATCAAAAATTGGTGAATTTGTCTTGGATATCCCTCAACCCAAACACCATCTGAAGGGATGGTAGAGACCCTTTAAATATAAAAACATTTATGGGAATCCCAATATGGGTTATAAGGATATCAAATAATAATGACGTAAACATGAATCACAATACCCCAATTATAATGAGAAATTTTTAAGTCCCCTAATCAAGAGATCTAATTCCAGTATCAATAATTATCCCAAATGATGTCAGATAAAGAATTATGTTTAAATAATAAGGCAATTTAAACATGTATATGACTTCATTTAATATTCGATGCATCTCGTCAACACCAAAAATATATAGTATCCCAGGATGAAACAATGAATCTGGGATCCCAATAGTGTTCTAATATTTTTAATAGTGTATTTTATCTCATATCTATACTAATAATAACTACAAGGGAGAACAAATATTTTATGTTATGTTTTATTTATGGTTATTGATAAGGAGTTAAAGGGTGCGAGAAAGACTTGGTAAGGGTAGGTTAATAAGGAATAACTCTACCAATCAGGAAGCCATCACTAATGTGCCTGAATGATTTCTAATTCACATGTCTTTAAATAAAAAAAATCCATTTTTTCTAGATCATAGGTAAAAACATGAGTACTCAATGTCCTGGGAATAGAACTGATGTCACGTGATAGCCTAATATTGAATACTCCCCAACCAAATGGATTTTACAATAAGATACCACAATGTACAAAACCTATCTACATGGGAACTAGAGAAGACATATAATAGTGTAGGAAAGCCCCTATAACGATGATGAAGATATTGATATAGTACTCAAGGGAAATACGAAAATGTAGGTTCAACTCCTTAATTAATAACACTTTTGTGATGGTGAGTATGTTACTTCTAAATACTATGGTTTATAATGGGTCTTACTAAATATCAATGGATGGAGAACAATAGTCACACATCTCCCTATGGGGAGATATCCCTCAAATCTTTCGAATGTCCTAAAGGATGAAAACTACTTCTACATGAGTAATAATGATGAAATTATTTCCATCACTCTAATGACTAATAAACTCATTAAAAATTTCTTACTAAGGTCTACTGATTAATGTATACATCCATGTTCCCTCTTAAAGATGATTAGTGGTAAATTTTTATGATAATTTAAAGAAACTATTCTTAACCCAGGATTGTGATTCCCATTCAACAAAAAATTACCATCAGGTTGCATGTCTCATTTAAAACCTCAACAGTTTCTTAGATTATTTAAATGCGACATTAATATGTTCATAAAGCTATGTGGAATTTTTTGATGGGAAAGATCACAACTATCTAGTCCTTGAGGAAAACATGTCAATATTTGATATAACCATTGGTGTGTTGCAATAAAAAATTGAACAACCATAGATATATCCATTTGAATATTGTATGCACTATCCATCAATGAAAATATACAAAAACTAAATAAATGTGACTTATGATAGAAAAATGATTAACTTGATTAAGCCCCCTCAAATCCTCTTTGATGAAGATTATGTGATACTTAGATTTTACATTTGGACACCCAAAAATAGTTTTCATCTCACCATTAGATTTGGATGATATCTATGAAATTGATTCCATCAATACTAATAATTGGGGAATATGTAAAATAAGTGCAGTACCCTTCTATAAATGTGAATGACTGATAAATCTTCTTGAAGATTTCATCAACCATAAATGGATTCATAATCATTATAAATCATATGGGTCTCATGAATTGCATGAACATTGGAGTGACACCTTATTGAATGATCTTAGGTTTTTCTTATGATCGCTTAATCCTGAGCTGCTCATGTCAATCATGAAATGATCAAGAAAAATATCCAATGGATAATAATAACCATACAAGGAATCCTTGTATCAAAGGACACGGTTCATGGTTTAGGAAAATAAATGAGAGAAATTCATTATTCATTTGAAAAAAATTTAGAAAACTCATTCACATGTTAATATCTTATGATACAGCCCCATAATAAAATCTTACAATCAGATCATGTGGATGTGTTTTACAAAAATATATTTGGAAAAGCCCTTGTGAAGGAGTCACATTATGGGGGAAATAAATGGACCTCTAAAGGATGAAGTCATTAGTGAAATGATATATACTTTTCTCCCCTATTTAATGAATGATTTTTGGAATACCAAATGCCACCTTGAAGATGAATCATCAAATAATATAATGACAAGACGATTACCAATGGACACTAGTCAGAATTTACCCTCCCAGTAATAGAGTCCGTGTCCCTATATACCTCAATACATATTGGTGGAATGTTTTGATGACCACCAAATAATAATAAAATTCTAGAATCAACAAAATTCCAAAATTATAGTACTATTTAATCCCCAAAAAATTGAATGATTTTTAGGAAAAAACATGACGAATTAAAAATATCTAGTAGGAAACAAGAATACATAACCGTATAATGTGATGTGAATAGATCCTATTATGCACATATTCTATTTATGATAAATTGAATCCCCTCTGACAAACCACTCTCTTCCCCCAAAAAGGCATGTAGACAAGTGCTGATGATGATATAGATACTTAAAGTCTAGATCATCTGATTATAATACATTTTAACAGATAGATTACTGAATTTCATAAAAATACCATTATAAAATAATGTAAGATAAGGGAGGAAGTGTCATGTGATTGATATTTATGATGATATTTATGTGACATGCTTCTATGATTCACCAAACCCCATGAATCACAAGGTGGCATGTTAACAACGTCATGAGAGGAAAGTTTGTAATTTCACCATCATCATTTTAAGAAACTCAATATTACCATTCAATTAGTGGATGACTAATCAACTGTATTGAAAATTTTCAATATTTTTTAGGATAGCGCTCACATAACATTATCATATCATTAAATGATTATGTGATCCATATAAAATAATCCAAATGAGGATTCATGATAATTATTACACAACATCAAATGATCATCTATTGATCATGAGATTCCCTGATAAACACCCAATGGTATAAGGCCAGAGGTCTAGGGAAATAACAAATCAATGTTTGAAAATCATGGAAGCCTCTTGTGAATGGAAGATAAAATTATTTTAATTTGACAGGGTTGTGTGACTTAGTTAATCAAAATTAAAATCATGAATGAATACAATAAATCTATTTCTATTTCATAAATGGAAACTAACAAGAAGTTATAATCTTAATGAAGGCATGTGATGAGTCAACCTAATCTAGAAAAGGACACCAAGAAGGTCATATTTGATTACACGAAAGCCTTTTAGTGGAAATATTTATATGATAAATACATTAAGACATGTAAACTCAATAGTTAAAACACTATTTTACATTCCAACCTCATTAGGGGAAATTCATTTTATGAGATGGTTCCTAATAGATATGTAGATGAGGGATTTGTTATGTGATTACTGATTATCATGTGACGGATAGACGACCAATGGAAAGATAATTGAAGGAGTGAATGGAAAAACACTGCGTAAAAAATACATTTCAAATATTTGATATATGAAACATTTAAGGAGGTGTAGAACTATTGTGGTAATTGATATAACCCCCCCCCCCCCCTCATATCACAATATAGAGACAAATATACAGTGAAGACACATGAAGGGATACATTTAATGTGTATAGAAGAGAAGACTTACCAAAATATAAAGCATCACCATCACAAGGAACATACACTAGGTAAAAATATTTGTAATGACCTATGGGATCACTTAACATGAATATGCACTCATCATGTTCGACCTAATGATCACACAATGGGATTTCGGGGAAGAAATAGGGTAATGTGATGGAATTTTCACATTTTTACTTGGTAACACAAACCCCATTATAAAAAATGCCTAACAAACCATGAAGAACATATGAAATAAAAATTTAACAAATGAATTCATATGAAAATATAGATACACATTATTTCATTAAAATATAAGACATGTTTTTCATAAACAAAATAGATTAAGCAAAAATATCACAAAATATTCCCATGCCTTCTGATGTCCCCTATATATCTCAAGAACGACTTAAGAAGTCTACTCGATATGACATCCATTCCATAAAATGTCCTAGGTACATGTCCCCAAGTCTTATGATGTCCATCGAAAATATAAACCATTTCTATAGAAGTCATCCCTAAATATATCCAACTTCATGGAAAGTCCTCTTGTTATGTCAACCAAGTATTTTGAAGTTATTTGTATATGCTAACAATGTTTTAAGTAGTCCTTAAAACATGTATCCCATGTAATGATTAAAACAATTGAAATATTGGATAAGTCATTTTATGTCATATGTATATGTAAACCAGGAATTTGACGTCTAATGTGAATTCATCCCATGTCGATCGAAGTCCTTAGGTCATGTCTCTTAATTCATGTTAATTCCTCTGGTCATGTATCCAAGTATATTAAAATCCACATATAAATGTCAACCATATATTTCAATGTCCTTTAGAAATGTCTCCCATGTATTGCGATGGTCTCATGAATTGATGACCAAGTAACGTCAGGGCCCCTAGAAATGTATCCCACCCATTTTGAATTTATAAGGACATATCAATACTGTCTTATAATTTCATTTAACATATCATCCAAATATTAAAAATTCATTTATACATGTCCCATAATTCATGATAAAGTTTTCATACATAGAGAACATGTATTGGGAATTCATGTAGTCATGACAACCAAGTGATGATAAGTCTTTAAGAGAAGTTTCCAATTTCATTCAAAGTCATCCAGACGTATCAAAAAGGTCGCATGCAAACCTTCTAACATGTCAACCTTGACACATGACACAATTTCAAATGTATTCATTTCTCATGAGAGATTTGATTGGAATCATCATTTTGATAAGTCCCTCCGTGTCTGAAACAATATAACACATTGTTCCCAAAATCTCTTATGGGTTCATTATTATTCTTTATTAATCAATAAAATGAGAATATAATTTAACTATAAGGACTTCGATTCATTCTAAAAAAGGAATATATAATAAACCTTCCTCAGACCTAATCTCCATAACAATAAAATAACTAGGTACACTCTAGTTTGTATATCATAATTCATAATAATGTGAGTCTGCTCACATGATATCTATTATTTCACACAAGGATCATGGCTCCTTCGGTCTGAGGGATTTTTAATGATCATATCAATTTCATCAGATATCTCCCTCGTCTATGGAAGCATAAGTGTGTAACCCCAATCTAGTGACATGATATAGATTTCCCAATAAAAAGAAATCCACAATATCATATGTCCTGAATAAATTCAGATAATTGTAACCAAGAGGGAAATATCTATTAGAGAAAATAATTATGTTTCACCTCCATCAAGTTTAAGGAATAACAAACAATGATTTAATCGATTCCAATAAATAAATAGATACTTATGATGACTTCCTAATGCTTGAGAAAAATTCTTGATGCCTTAGTAACATCATATATTTCTTTTAAAAAATATATTATTATTAACCATTTAATTAAACTAAATGGTTTACTATTACTTTTATAATTTTTATCTGTATGACACCTTATAAAGGATCATTTCTATCATTTGAACATCAATTGAATCCATGGATAGAAGAAAACGTTTTATTGCCTCAATATATGGATTTAAGATATATGTATCTAGCAATTTCATTGAAATGATTTGAAATAGATGAATAACCTAATATATATATATATGTTATCATTATTGGACCCCCACCCCCATTACATGAAAAAGTATTTGATAGTAAATCATTTCATTTGAGTAATCAGAATTGTATTGGTGTTTAGAATAGATTATCAAACCTATCATTCATCTATAATAGGATTAGAGTGTAATCAATGTTTCCCCCAAAAGGTTATAGTGAGTTTGACCTCTCATACTCTTCACCAATAAAATTTCCGAAGTTCCATTTATTCTTAAACCATATATGACATATTTTATTTGGAAAACAGTTATGTACATTATTATGAATATGGGAGAAATTAGATGTTTTGAGGAAATTAAAATACTTAATTGGGAGAGATTTATTGTGCAAACCTACTTCACCCCTTCATAATAAATTCTCCAAAAGGAAAAAATTGTAAACCTACTATGAAGAAAAATAATTATTAAATAAATGAATTGTACAGTCATTGATCATCTTTTCCAATAAACCTGGTGTATAACATAATCTCTGAGTGAATTATTGACATAAAACAATTATCTATTTCTCATGAAATTCACACAATATAATCATTTTCAATAATGAGGGCACATTAATCTCATTCCAAAACATTAGGGTATCTCCATCCCAAAAACATCCTCATCATAGAAGAAAATACAAATCAATGTCACGATTTACCAAACCACCCATTTATTTCTTGGTAAATTAATAACAATTAAATTTTATTCATTAACAGTACCCTTGAGTATAAGAAATATATTCCATAAATCAGAAACTATTATCAAAAAAATTATGAAAACCCATCCTATAACATTCAAAAATTAATGACTAACTAAATAAAAAAAACTTATTCTAATTTATATATTTTAATGAAGTACATCAGCAGAAAAATATATATATATATTATTTTATCTATATAAAAAATGAATCTTTTTATCACATTTAATTATAAAAAAATAATTTTACATACATTATAATGAATTATATAAAATATATCATTTATTAAATCTTGTTTCATTAAACAATATTGAGGTTGAAAATCCAATTATGTGACATTGCTTCATGATATTAATTCTTCCACACATAATTCCTCATATACCATATATAACAAAAAATATGAATAAGACTAAAATTTCATAATGAAAATTTCCAAAAAATCCCCAAAACTAGACTAACATGGAAAAATATTCATGATTTATAATTAAATATATTTATCAATGATAAAAAATATAAATATTCCACAAATAATACTCATAAAAATACAGAAGAAAAATTCCCTAAAAAAGGGTGCATTTATAAATTACTTAATAAAACTCCTAAATGAAATCCTTATATTTGAAAAATAAAGAGTAAATAATAAAAAGTAAATTCTATTTACATCATACATATGATCCAATATATCAACAGTTGGGATAGTATACAAATTAATCATAGAAACAAAGTAACCACTGAAATCACCAAGTGAATCTGCTCCAATGGTTTATTGATAAAAAAATTGGATTTAGTGGAGGGTTTTCTATTTTAACAATCTATCATTAATATCATTTTTAGATGATTCGAAACTCAACATCCATTTTTCATATACAATTCATGGGAATCTCCATTACATTATTCCAAAATTCCTAGGATGTACCATTTTCATTCAGGGTCTCAAAGACTATGAATATGACCATGAATTTCACACAACCAAAGAACTCTATATGTACTATTGGATTACATAGTCCCACATAGAATGTTTTTAACTATTTATTTCTCTATATTCCATTAATTTCAACTAAATATTCCTCCATATCATTTCTAATATATAATAATAATTTATCATTTAGGTTAATGTCTCTTCATAAAAACATA
Organism: Viscum album; assembly: GCA_963277665.1. NCBI lineage: Eukaryota > Viridiplantae > Streptophyta > Magnoliopsida > Santalales > Viscaceae > Viscum > Viscum album. The sequence goes on along the minus strand of OY728136.1, from coordinate 1,222,001,116 downwards.
AATTTAGTCTATCATCCATTAATAGAATAAGACCAAAGTATTTCATATTTATGTGGAGATAATAGACATAAACTAACATGTAATAGGGGTCCTAGATATGTATTAAGAGGAAGAATATTTCATGAAAAACTATGTGGAGTATAGGAGAAAAAATCAATTATGAAAATTACATGATTATATTCATCTTTAAATATATTTTTTATGATTGACATATTGTTTTATTTATTTAATTTTATTTATAAAAATGTATAATCCTCCAATGTTTTAAGGAGGTTATAACATAAAATTTTAATATTCTTATATTTGTAACTTCAAGATTTTATTTTAATTTTATTTCATGATTAAAATATTTTAAATATTTATAAAATAATGTAAATTTCATTAGGGCATGGCATGAACGACTAACCGTTGAATCATGTTCTATGTCAAAATAATCCAAACATGATAATTATTTAATTTAAATTTATGATGACATTATACAACTCAATCTAGAATAAAAAATTATGATATACTAATGATAATGGCTATATGACATCTATTATAAGAAGTATTACAATATATAGAATATGGCATTATAATGTTTGAGTTGTAAATGATATTTACATATTTAGATCAATAAATAATAAATGAGTGAAATTCATTAAAATTTATCAAAAATAAATTTCCTTTCAATCAAAGGATTTACTAATTGTTTAATATTTTCTTATTAATTATATAAATACAATATTCATTCTAAGATTAAAATCACCACTCAAATCATATTAATTTCATTTGTAGGAGTAAATTAAAAATACATAATAATACCTCATTATGGGAATGATATTTCATTACACACTTCATTGTTATTGTGCAAGGTTTTATATTATTGGAATTAATGAAATACAAAAACATATTTTCTTCCCATAAATTGATAATGTATGTATGAAATTTTAATATTACAATGATATATTTCTCTTTGAGTGGTATATGGAAAAAAATTATCCAACATCATAATTTGAGTGGTCCTAAATAAATTACTTTTGTCATCCAGTCTCACTTGGGTTACGCAAGAAAATAAAAACCTAATATAATATTTGGATATTGGTATTTAATCCTATTAGAGGCACCCATTATTTGAAATAAATATGAAATATATTTCATAAGAATATAATTTTTTCAATAATTACCTATTTTGAAGATGAATATTAAAACCATTTTTTAAAAAAAATCTAACATGTTGATATTTTGAAGGATATGATATATCATAAATCATAATATATTCAATCCAAGAATTATATATATTTTGGAATGATTTCAATGAATATCATTTTGATTTCATAATTATATCCAAATTATCATTCTTCAATCACAATGATGTATAACTCTTATAAAATTTTACTTCTGTAATAAACCCATTAGAAATGTTAAATATTTTGTTTTTCACATTTCTATATAAACCGCATATATTATTTTAACTTTATCTATTCAATGGTGTAAACCCCCATGAAACAAAATATTACTGTATAATTTGTATGATTAGGTATGCATCTAACACCCACATTTCATGATATTTCTTATTTTACAAGGACAATGAGAGTCCCTACCGATAATCTCACCATAAAAATATCATCACTCAAATGTAATTTTAATTTTACAAAGTGATTTAAATTCAAATATATATGAAATTATACATCAAAAATTTAATTTTAAAAAAAAATTATAAATAAATACATTTTTCTTAGTCAAAATAAATGTATTTATATAACTATCATGAATCTTTTTAAATTTATACCATTAAATTTTTTAGAATTAATTTCTATAATTTCAATCAAAACATTAAAATAGATTATGACATAAATATTTTAGTTTTTTTATATTTAAATAATGAAGTAACTAATAGAATGAACTCTTCATATATATTATATGTCATATTACTCCATTAGTGTAACAACCCAAGATTTTATTTGTATTTCCTTGTAAAATCAACATGTGTTACCTGATAACATTCATTACAAGTAACACAATGTATATCAACCATGACATAGTAAAATACTACAACATTGTCCATAAAATAAGTTGGATGAAAAGTAAGAAAATAGTATTGAAAATATGTATAAAATTTTTTATAAATTAAAATATATTGATTAATGAATAAAAATTAAATGCTAAATTATATAAAAATTTATTTAATATATTAAAAATATTTTTTCATAATATATTTATTTTAAACCAAGTTTTGAATGAAAAAAATTATTTAATTCATAATTTTTTTTGATTTTTTTTGAATATAATATACTTTTGGAAATCAATATTTCAGTATTTTATTATGGTTATATTTTATGATTTTTCTAAAATTATTTATTTATAATTGGATTGTTAGAAATAATGATTCTTTGTGACAAATGACATTTCTTTTCAAGTAAATATAATTTTTTATTCTATTTTACATAAATTATCCAATGAATAATTTTCTAATAAATTATTTAATTAATTATATATGAATCATCCTTGAACATTATTTCGTTTATAGGAAAAGTTGGACCATGAAATAATTTTTTTGAACATAACAGGTTTTTATGCACAATTTGATTTTTCATAAAAAATAATTTAATATATATTTATTAACAATTTTAGTTTAATTTATAACATATGAATTAAATATATTTTTTTAAAAAATTCATGTATGATTTTTAATGGGCATATAATGGAATTATGTTAAGCTTTATGTTAAAATGTTAATTTTCAAAAAATGTGCACATGTTGTCATTAGCGTGGTTAATTGAAATTTAATTATGTCACTTATAAGATTATAATATAATAAAATGGATTCTATATCATTAATCAAAATAATTAATATAATGTAATAGATGCATATTCAATTTTTTTGAATAATGAAAATTAAAAACTGGATAATTGTATTATGACAGTTATGGTTAAAACGTGTTAAATGAGGCAATTATGGTGGAGGGTGGGGGAAATACATGATATATGTGTATCAATATAACAAAAAAACATATAAAATTAATATTTTTAATTTATTTCAACATTATATCATCATAACTTCATATCTTGGGATATATGTAGAATCATACACTTGAAAGCGACTTTCAAATCTTTATAACATTTATGAAATTATATGTGTACCTCTCCCATCACTTATAAAATGGATCATGTACTCCTACATTATTCACAACATTTTAACCATATATAATATAAAATATCTAACCTAAAACATTTATAGATTCATTCAAATCACACATGATATTTTTTTCTTCTTCTAGGAAAAACAATTCTACATGTTAATGAGTATACTAATGGAGGTCTTTCAAATAATATGTATAGATATTAACATGGCTATTTTAATTAAATTTTATCATATTCTTCCTATAAACATGTTTTAATAATAAAAGACTAATAATAAAATAATAAAAATATATTTATTTTTATTATCAGTATAGAACAAAAATTTACATCCTTTTAAAGATTATACGTGTCATTAATGTGTTACTCGTATATACGTGTGTACTGTCACATCCACATAGCGATTTGATTCATTTTCATTAAATAGTTCAAGTTAAATATTTAGGGTATATATATATTTTTATATAATATATTTATTTCCTAATAAATATTCCCTATTTGTGAATTAATATTTACCTTTCCTGAATTTCATCTATCGAAAAAAGTAAATGTCACCCTTGTGTACATATGAACTTTCATCTCCACAGAGTGTTGTAATTCTATTTTTTCACTATTTTATAAGAATGGTTATAAATACTTATATAATTAATATATATTGTATTTATATAATTATAAAAAATCAATATATTAAAGAAAAGATACTATTTTTTATGAACCATAACAACTAAATAAAATCATTCTGGAAATGAGAAGCAGCTATCACTAGAAAAAATAATGATGATTAAACACTGTCAATAAATTTTTGATAATGTACATTAATTGATAAATATATTTCATTATATGTATTTTTTTTGTTTTAATAAATTCAAAAAATTATAATTTTATTATACATTATTTTATAGTATTTTCAATGAATGATATACTTGATGTATGTGTTTTATGTTACAATGTCATTTTGTAAAGGATTTTTTATGCTTATATTTTACAATAATGAAATTGTAAGATACTTTCTCGCAAATATTTATTCATTTATAAAGACTATTTTTTTTATACATTTCATTTTCCATTGAATTCCCCTATTTATGTATTTTTTAGACCAAATATATATTATTATTGAAAACCAACATTATTTGTTACTTTCACCAATAATATTTTCAACAATAACATTATGTTTTAATAAATTTATTTAAAAAATATTTTTTATATAATCCAGATATTTTTTAATTTAATTTGAGAATATATATTAATTTCCATATATTGGAAAAAAAGGACTCCACATATAATTTTCCAAATGGGTAAATTTTAATGTTTAGAGAAAAATTGGAATGGTTGTTTACATAAAACATATATACAACTTTTCAATGAATCAATACTACTACATTAATTGATGATTAATTTTTTATTTTTTGCTTTTAAATTAATAAAAATAATTCCCTACTATTTTTTTTATTTATTCAATTTATAAATTTAATTAAAAATAAAAATTATATATTCTGTAGTAAATGATCTTGTGATATTATTGTAGTATTTTTTATCGATTAAGACATCCAATGAATCTACATTTTATTTAATGTGGATGTTATCCAGTATAACCATGTATATTATTTATATATATAGTTTATCATTATATTAATTAAAATATTATTAAATCTATATCCTTTCAATAGTTTATGATTTGTTTGAATTGATCAATGTTTTTTGATCTCAAGAACAAATATTATTTTCATTATGTGATAGGTAGGACTTGAATTATATATCCCTACAATTAATTTTTTAAATAAGGATATCACTAAGATAAAAAGAAATTGAATGGGAAGTGATCCTACTTTAATAAGGGAATCTATCCATCAAAATAGACTTGAGGCTGAACCTAGACTAATCATATATAGAAATTTGTGTGAACCCAATCCACTAAGATAGTTTGTCAAGATTCCATGACTATAGAAATTATTTTTTTTACATTTGTTCATGAAAAAATATTCTTTCATATGCTTAGGATAATTTTCAGGTCTTTTTATTTACTATTGACGATTCTATAATCTCATGTATAATATTTATCAATTGTTAAATCAATATGACAGGATTCAATAATAAGACATAAGTGTTAGTGGTTATGATATTATAATTATTAGTCCATTTTCTAATACCCTTATTTCAATATTATATTCAACTATGATCATTTATAGATATATATTATGTTAACTTGTATATTGTATTATATCTCACACATTCATATGATTCGCTTCCCCAGGATATAGAGACATTATTTATGTCTGTTATGTCTAAAAAGGATGCTAATTATTAGAAATTAAATTTGAACTTTTTTAGATATCTTATGTACTATTTTTTTATATATCCATGATTAAAAATTCATAAAATATATATGATCATGATGATTTTAACATTGTTAAATTTATTTAATATTTCTCTAAAATTATGTAATATTTATGTTAAAATGTATTGGTCGCTATAGTTGTTATCATAGGCAATGTATAGTATCCCTTGGAAACTAGGATTAAAAAACATGTTTGATAAACATTAAAAACCTGGGACTTCTTTTCCGGTATGTTTTTCCTTTCTGGCCGTTTTTGGAGAAAAGTTAAAAAATTTGAAAATTTTCTAAGTACACACCATTTAATTTATAAGCACATGTTGGGTACATCCTTGCCACAAAAGGTTGTGTGCTAGCCATGTAGTAGCGACACACACAGCCATGTGGGAGAGACTTGGAGGCCACCTAATGCAATGTACGAAAACAGTGAGTACACACCGTGTTCTCCAGAACAACTTGCCGTGTATTTTGTTTTTTTCATTAAACGCACCAGTGTCATGTCTGACGGACATAACTCTCATCTTCTAGGTCTCGTTTGTCCGAGATAGTCCGTACAACTACATATCATTGATGAACCACCATGCCTCCGTCCTTTCTCTGATTCGAACATCACTGATTGCATTCGAATCTCATTATTATGTTCTCTCTTCTCTTAGAGCATCATCTTCTGATTCCTCTTCGTTTCCATGTTATCAGGGGATAAAACATTTAAACTTTTTCTTAGATCTATAGAGTTATAAATAGATTCAAGCTTCGAGGTTCAAGTATATTGATCTTCTATCCCCATGGTAGGTGGTTTGTGCCTTTCCATTCAAGGTAATTGAGTATTATGTGAAAATTCCATTAATAACCTTGAACGAGATACTAAGTGTTAACCGTTTTACCCCTCATATTTTCCTACCATGTTTATATTATTTTCTATAGGTAATTTGGATATTAATTGGGATGATTTGTATCCTTTGAATGTTTTTCCCTTTCATGTTCTGTTTATGACTGTTTGGTCTTGCTTAGCGAGTTTACCTGCCTTGCCTGTTTTGCATGCCTGTTGCTATAGGATAGAGAGTTTGTATTATGACATGCGGGATAATCTGTATAAATTTTATCCAAGAAATTATATATGTTTACATTTTCCATATTATAATGCTATTCTTGTTGAACTACATAGGGTCGTGAGAAGCCGATGTAGTGCACTATAAGGGGAATTGACCGGGTGAGCATTCGTTAGAGAGTATTTTATTAATTTAAGCTATAGGGGGGATTGATTGAGCAAGCATCCTCAGAAAACCTATAACCACTTGGGGATATAAGGGGAATTGACTGAATGTTCTTCCTCATAGATTCCTTGATTTCGTTAGACTATAAGGGGAACGACCGGATAAGATTTTTCAGAGAGTCTTTTTTTGAAATGAACGATTAGGTCTATCAGTGGAATTGACTGAGTGAGCATCCTTAGAGAGTCCTAGAACATGTGGTTATAAGTAGAATTGATGTGTGAGATTCCTCAAAGAGTCCTTGACCTCCTTAGACTATACGGGGAATGTACTGTGTGAGCTTCCGTAGAGAGTTTATCTTTAACATTGAATATAAGGGGATAGACTGTCAGTGCTTCCTCAGAGTGTCTTATTAAATTCTTATGATAGAACCAGAGGGGTTAGGCTATGTGTACTTCCCCGAGGGTTGTCTTTACTTATAAGGTAGGACAATTGGGGATGGTTGTGACTAATTCCCAAATTGTTACCTATATGAGGTTTAGCTGTTTTTTCATTGTTGCTTGTTATTGAACTATGGATTGTTTACTGATGAGTACTTTTATGTTTATTGTTTAATATACTTTTACCTACCATATATTCACTGACTATTAGACATAGTTATTTTTGTGTCTTCCGACTAGGATTTAGTCTAATAACCTATTTGGGTCATGATTTTGGTCCCAAACAGACTATATTGTTGCAGGTATAGACAAGGGAAAGTGCCCTTCTACTTCAGGTACATGACTTGTTGTAGAGCTGGAGAGCATGGAACCAAGCTATAGCTTGCGATGCTAATGAGTTTATATGCTTTCTTTGCACATTGTTTTTGTATTGTTGTATTCCATCATTATGACTTGTTTGGATTGTTTCCTATACATATGTATCATGCATTATTTTTTATATATTTTATCTAGTTTATACTTCTATTTTTCTGATAGTAATGATTTGTGTCATTATTAATACTTCCGCTCTTGTATGTATTTTTCTACATCCTCTGTGTACTTTTCCAATGAGGAAATATTTTCCCCACTATCACACCAAAGTCCCTCACTGTTAGTCGGCAGCCTCTGGCGTTCGGGGAAATGGGCTTGAGGCCATGTGACCAACCTGGTACGGTGTGCCTCTAGATGGATTCCAGAACCGAGACGTTGCAATTTGGTATCAAAGGGTTTTTATTTTATATTGATTTACTATTTAGAGCCTTTAGCCAGGGATATAACGGAATAGGTACTTTTTTTAAGTTATTCCTAGGTGTATCTAACACATGTACGGGGAAAAAACCAATATACCTAATTAAATTGAAATTTTTGTGGTTTTGGAAGTGTTACAGTTGATTTGATTTCACCTTGAGTGACTTGCATGATTTGGGTTTTTACTGTTGATGTTATTGAAGTCATATTTATATTGTAACCCAATGAGTTGAGGGTATTCCATCTCATGCATCATATATTCACTTGATAGAAATAAAATGTCATGCATTTTTTTCATGCAATCTAGGATGCATTAGTGATTGCATGTTGTTGAGATAGCTGATGTGTAAAATATTCATGCTGTTGTGATTGTGTCCTTGATATAAATACCTACTATTTGATAAGGTAGTATTTGTGTAGATATTTTCTTAATGGATTCCAAAATTTTGTTCTTCAGGTGATATGGGCCCTCATGGACCATAATTTGGCGGATCATTGCCTTGTTTTCCATGTTATATTGAGTATAAGATTCAAAACATTGATTCTCGGGGAGTATGGGCCCTCACAGATTGGAATTTGGCACTTTTGATTTTTGTTTTAGTGCTTTCTAGGTTCTGGAGTAGTTTCTAAGGCTTACTATCTAGAAAAACCCAGAATACATGCCATGTAATGTTATGTAAATGCAATGAGTTCTTATTTTCCAGAATAAACTATTTTTCATAATTATAGGTTGTGTAGTCTCTAAAATGTGTCATATGCGGTATGGGAAGAGACACAGATGGGGAAAACCAGGCATGAACATGTCATGTATTATTCATACACACCGTGTAGTGTCAACCCCATTCCCACCTGTGTCTGTAATAACACAGGTTGGTAGATTCATGTCTAATACACACCATATTCTATCTGAACACGTTGTGTCATCTAACCTACGGACCCGGCTGTGTCACGAACAACACAGGTTGGTGTCATCCTTTCTCATACACGCTGTGTCCACCATGAAAACACCGTGTCATATGACCCAGGTACCCGACCGTGTCATTAAAAACACAAGTCGGTGTTATCACTTCTCATTCATGTCGTGTTCTTTTAGAACATGTAGTGTAGTGTGAACAATGTTTCAGGTTGTGTCTCCAACTACATGGTCCTGATGAAGCATGTCTATTACACACCATGTAATAGTTGTACATTCCATCTAGTCTTTCATTAGTAGAGTCATGTGGCTTAACCGTGTAGAAGGACTCGGTCAGGAAAAAGAGGAATTGAGTACATGATGTGTGTTGGGAAAACACACCATGTGTTTGGGGTGTAACATTACCAGTTTAGGTAGGAGTACACACCCATGTAAATGATTTTTGCTAACACGTCCTGTAGGAAATGAACACACCGTGTAGTCATGTTTTGTAAAACATAAGTGCTTTCATCCTCATGTTCCCTTCTTGCACTATTTGTTCTTAGTCTTTGATAATCTTGATCTAAGGTGTGCACTTGAAATAGCAGAGTCATGCCACCGAGACGTCCTTCGGTTGTGTGCCAGTTTCCATGTGGTGATCAGACACTGGACATAGTGAATTAGGGACCACCTACAGATCCCCCCATTGTTCCATCCTTGGCACCAGTCGTTGTACCTGACATAGGTGATGATGCACAGTTCAGGGAGGGATTTGTGAGGATGATGTAGACCCTTAAGGGTGTGCCGCCTTCTGCCATATCGATTGCTGATTTTGACGTGGGTCTTCCTGCAATAGCATCCTCATATATTCTTAGGGGATTAAAGACCTTAAGCTATAAAGTCATGGATAGAATCCACACTAATGATTTTTGAGCATTTGGATATACCGCTAGATAATATGATGAAGCTCGCTCTCTACATGCTCCAAGACTCCACCATGTGGTGGTGGTATGTGATCTCACAGGCGGGATTCCATCAAAATATGGCTTGGGATGATTTTTAGCGCATCTTCTACGATTTCATCCATACGGAGACCTTGAGGGCTGATTGAGCCTAAGGTTGTATGAGTCTGGAAGAGGTTACTCTTTCTATTATGAACTATTCAACTCATTTCACAGAGCTGCATCGTTTCACGCCTGTTCCAGGAGGTGATGAGTTGTTCCTTGCATGTAAGTTTGAGGATGATCTAAGGCACAACATCTGGTCATTGGTGATCTTCTTCAGGTTGAATTCGATATCTTCTATTGTCAACTAGGGGCTGATCACAAAGCACAATATAAAAGGATTCTAGAGCTGCGAGATAGGGCAGTTCAAGATCTAGAGTCAGTGCTTCACCAGCTGATAGCAGGAAGCGCTATAGGAAGTCTGAATGAGGAGATCAGAGTTGGAGGGATGCAACTTCCGGTATCCAGGTGGTGTGATACTAGTGTGGTAGAAGTAGTCATATGAGGCCACGTTTCCTGAGAGACCCAGTGGAGTGTCGATCTTGTAGAAATAGGGGTCACCTTCAGCGCCTATGTCAGATCTTCTCACCAGCAGCTGGAGATAGATGTTCTTCTATGAATCCTCATTCTGGATCAGTACTAGCAGCTTCTCACTAGTATGGAAACTAAAGGTCTTCTGGACATTCAGGATGAGGTGGAGGTCATGGTCGTGGTAGCCAGTTTCTTGGTTTTTAGCAACATCAGGGTGGATCCGTTTAGAGTGGACATATAGGGTCACATGGCCACGATATAGGCCAGACATTTGCTGTTGAGCAGACCCAGTAAGAGCAGGATCCCAAACCTTCTATTATTCAAGGTACAATCTTAGTAGCCTTAATTTTAGCTTCTGCTCTTTTAGATACAGGGGATTCTCATAGTTTTATTTGTATTTCTTTTATAGAGGGAATTAGTCTTTTTATATTTTATTATGTCGATATCTTTATACTAGACACTATGTTGGGGACTAGAACGTTAATTGTACATCAGTGCAAGGAGTTCCATCTATAGTTTGATGGGTGTCACTTTTATGGGACCTCTATGTCCTTGAGATGATAAGATATGATGTCATTCTCTGAATGTACTGGATAGTTCTATTTTAGGCAGTCATCGACTGATATCATTGTAGAGTGAGTGTTGTATCACCAGAGGGTGGATATTTTCTTCATAGGGGCGTATGGGATGACTAGGAAAGAAGACCGGGTCCAGATCATCATTGGTTGGGATGAGTTACAACCCAGAATTGTAGTCATTATCATGATGATCATGGTACATCATTGTTATATCTTCATCCAGTGGTGGATTTTTTCAGAGATGTATTTCAATAGGACTTTTCAGGTTTTCCTCTAGAGAGTGAGGTAGAATTCTCTATTGAGCTTGTCCCAGGAGTGACACCAGTGTCCATTCCTCCTTAAAGGATGGAAACAACTTAGATTCAAGAGCTCAAGATGCAGTTGGAAGAGTTTCTGACAAAGAGTTTTATCTAAACCAACACATCTCCTTGGGGTTCACATGTCCTGTTTGCGAAGAAGGCAGACTATTCCCTCAGGCTTTGTGTGGATTATCAGAAGTTGGACCTATTGATGGTCAAGAACTAGTATCCCTTGCTGAGTATTTATGATCTCTTTGATCAACTTTGAGGTGACAGGGTGTTCTCGAAGGTTGACATGAGGTTTGGTAATCATCAGTTGCATGTTCGAACATCAAATATACCTCTTACAGCCTTCTGGAGCAGGTATAGTCTATATGAGTACGTGGTTATGATGTTCAATCTCACGAATGCACCTGCAATTTTCAAAGAACTGATGAACCGAGTGTTCCATCCATACTTGTATTCTTTCGTGGTGGTCAACGTGGATGATATCTTGGTGTACTCTCACACTCGACAAGAACATGCTACCCATATTGAGATCATTTTGAGTACACTCAGGGAGAATCAGTTATATTCTAATATCTCAATGTGCCATTTTTAGATGGATCCTATTCATTTCTTAGGTCTTATTATCTCTAAGGTAGAAAAATCAATGGACACAAAGAAAGTGAGGGAAGTAGTTTCCTGGGAGCAGACGAGGAACGTCATTGAGGTACAAAGTTTTCTAGGGATGGCTGGAAACTACATACATTTCATACTAGACATTTAACATTTAGCAGCACAACTGACAGGTATGATAAAGAATGGGGTAAAGTTCTTTTGGTCAGATTCTTTTAAGTCAGCCTTTCAGGAGCTGAAAGGGAGGTTGACTTCAGCACCGATACTAGTTTTTTCAAAGACAAGCAAGTGTTATACCGGTTACTATGATGCATCAGGTATCTGGATGGGAGTTGTGCCTAGGCAGTGAGATAGAGTCATTGCGTACTCGTATTAGCAGTTGAGGCCACACGAGTAGAATTACACGACACATGATCTGGAGTTGGTAGATATTGTTCATGACTTACATTGTTGGAGACCTTATCTTTTGGGAGAGCACCTTTTGGTTTTCACTCACCACAAAAAGTCTCATGTACATCTTCCCTCAGCGTGATCTGAGTTTGAGGCAGTGTAGGTGTGTTGAGTACCTACAGTCCTTTGACTTTATGCTTGCCTATACACCTGAGAAAGGAAAAATAGTTGCTACTTAATTGAGTAGTAGGACTTAGATACATGCAGTTTAAGAGGCCAACAGTGAGTGGAAGCATATGGATCTTTTCAAGGAGAAGAATTTTAATGTGCATGACAGACATGGTTAGACATTGCTATCTTCTTATAGTTGTTACCTCTACTATTCTATATTGAGTTCGAATGTGGAAACTATAAGATCCTGAAGGGCTGGTCCTAAGGGAAAGCATGTAAAGGGTGGAATCTATTCTTGGATGAGACATAGGTGTGGATGAAATCTTACGTTTCCAAGGATGTTTATGGGTTCATCAGACAAACGTGAGGAGCTGATGTGGGATTTTCATTCCCCAATTTGGGAAGTTCTTCCTATCGTCACTAAGTTGTATCCTAAACTACAATGTTTGTATTGGTGGCCTGGTATGAATAGGGACATTGATAGTTTAATCATGAGGTGTTCCACTTTCCTGGATGTGAAGGTAGAGCATCAGTGACCTGATGGAATTTAAAAGTAGTTACCCATTCCCGAGTGAAAGTGGAATGACATCGTGATTGACTTTGGACAGGTTTTCCGACGTCGTCTCAAGAGAATGTTGTAGTTTAGGTTTTCATTGAAAAACTCACGAATGCTGGTCACTTATTTCCAATCAAGGAGACCATATCTGTGGATGAGATAGGATAGTTGTACATCCGAGAGATTGAATGCCTACATGGAGTTCCACATTCCATTGTTTTAGAGATGGATGCACGTGTTACTTATCAGGTATAGAAATGTCTTTAGAAGGATTAGGTTACATAGGTATATTTTATTACAGCTTATCATCCCCAGAAAAATGGCTAGTTCAAGCGTATGATTCGGGTGCTTGTGGATATCCTCCGATCTTGCATTCTGGGTTTTGGAGGTTCTTGGGAGAATCATAAACCTCTTTTGGAGTTTTCGTATAATAATAATTTTCATGAAAATATTGAGATGGCACCTTATGAGGCTTGTACAGTAGGCCATTTGGATCACCCTTATGTTGGATGGAGGCAGAAGAGGTAGCTTTGATGGGACCTCATCTTCTTCAGGTGATCACAGAGTAGAAAGAGTTGATTCTGAAGAGAATGGCTACTGCATAGTCTCGATATAAGTCTTATTATGATCTATAGAGACGACCTCTGGAGTTCAATGATGGAGATCAGGTTTTCCTGCGTGTCACTCCGAGGTTGGGACACATGAGTATTTGATGATAGGGAATGCTTTCACCGAGGTACATCGGGCTATTTGAGGTGCTATAGAGAGTTGGGAGAGTTTCCTATCGATTGAAGTTACCTTAGAGGTATCAAGATATGCACGACGTTTTCCACGTTTCTCAGATTCAACGTTACTTTTTAGACTCGTCTGATATCTTTCAACTCGAAGAGTTTGATCTTGAGGTGGATGCTTCAATTGAGGGGACTCCTATTATGATTTTGGGTCACACTACAAAGTTTATCTATGTATGGTCTTTTCCATTAGGACAAGTTATATGGATGAACGGGCTAGTATAAGACGATGCTTAGGAGAGGGAGGCCGATGTACGAGCACAGTGCCCGAAATAGTTCATGGGTTCTTCTTCTACGTCGTACTAGTGAAATTTATGGAGGAGTTTATTTATGGGGAGATTTTTATAATAACCCAAACCCTTTTTAGGTATGTTTTTTCATTTATAGTCATTTTTTGCGGAAAATAGATAAATATGGAAATTTTTTAACTACACGTCATGTACATTATATGTACACCTCTTGTACTTCCTTGCCACAGCAGACCGTATGCTGGCCATGTGGTTTCCAATCACACGGCTATGTGGGAGTGACTTGGAGTCCGCTTAATGCAGATTACAGAAATAAAAACTTCACGCCGAGAACTTCATAAGTACACGTCCTGTATTTTGTTTTTTTATTATACGCACTGGTGTCGCGTCTAACAGATAGAACTCAATTCTTCTTGGTCTCGTTCATCCTAGAAAGTATGTATGGCCATGCATCTTCGACTAACCCCCTAGCCTCCATCCATCCTCTGATTTTAACATTGTTTATTGCTTTGGAATCACATCAGTGAGTTCTCTCTTCTCATAGAGAATCATCTTCTGATTCCGCTTCTTTTCTATGTTATCATGGGTTGAAGGTTATATACATTTTCTTATATCTATAGAGTTAGAAAGAGCTTCATGTTATAGGTTCAATTATATCAATATTCTAACCATGAGGTAGGTGGTTTGTGCCATACTGTTCAATGTCTTTGAGTATTATGGGAAATTACAACCAATACCAATGAACTAGGTATTTCATGTTTACTGTTTAACCTCTGCTGTTTTTTGTCATTATGGTATGCTTGTGTAGAGGTAATTTTGATATCAATTGGGATGATTGATATGCATAGGATTTTTTTCCCTTGCCTGTTCTGTTTATGACCATTTGGTCCTGTTCATCTGGTTTGGCTGCCTTGCCTGTTTTCTGTGGCTGTTGCTGTAAGATGGAGTGTTTGTATTCTAACATGCCGGATATGTTGTAGTCTATTTATCCAAGTAATTAAATATGTTCACATTGGACATATTATACTTCTATTCTTGTTGATCTACACAGGTCCGTGAGAACCTATTATATTATATTATAAGGGTAATTGACCGAGTGAGATTCCTCATGGAGTCTTTGATTACTTTAGGCTATAAGGGGGGATTGACCAAGTGAGAATCGTTAGAGATGCTAGAACTACTTGGTGATATAAGGGGAATAGACCGAGTGAGCTTCCTCAGAGATTCCTTGATTACTTTAGACTATAAGGGGATTGACCGTGTGAGCTTCCACAAAGATACTTTATTTGAATTGAATGACCTGGGATCTAAGGGAAATTGACTAAGTTAGCTTTATCATAGACTCATAGACCTAAGGGTTATAAGGGGAACTAACATGTGAGATTCCTCAGAGATTCCTTGACTACCATAGACTATACGTGGAATGCAATGTGTGAGCTTCAATAGAGAGTGTTTGTTTACCTCTGACTATAAGGGGATAGACTGTGAGTGTTTCCTCAGAGAGCCTTATTATATTCCTATAACAGAACCAGAGGGGTTAGGCCATGTATACTGCCTAGAGGGTTGTTTGTAATTCAGAGGTAAGACCATAGGGGATGGATGTGAGTATATCCCAGAGGGTTACCTATTTGAGGTTTAGCTATTTGTTTCACTATTTCTTGATATTTAACTATGTATTGTTTACTACTCAGTACTTTCATGTTTACTTTTTACTATACTTTTACCTGTAATATATTCACTAACTGTTAGGCAGAGATCTTTGGGAGGTTTCCTTCTAGAATTTAGTCTCACACCATGTTTGGTTCATTTTTTGGTCCCAAACAGATTATATTATTCCGTGTATAGACAAGGGTAAGCGCCCTTCTACATTAGGTACTTGAAAAGATATGGAGTTGGAGAGCATGGGACCAAGCTATGTCTTGCGATGCTAATGAGTTTATCTTATTTATTTTTCTCATTGGGTTTTTATTGTTTTATTCCATCATTGTGACATGTTTGGTTTTTTTCCGAGTCATATGTATCAGGAATCATTATATATATGTGTGTGTGTGTGTGTTCTCCAGTTTATACTTTCAGTTTTCTGGTGAAACTATTGTATTTCATTAGTACTGCTTCCGCTTTTGTATGTATTTGTTTACATTGTTGGTGTACTATGTCAATGATGGTATAGTTTTCCAAATATCACACCCTTAACCCTTGCTGCTTGTCGGTATCCTCTGAAATTCATTGAAAAGCACTTGAGGACATGTGACCAACTGGGTACGGGGCGTCTCTAGTTGGATTCTAAAACAGTGATATTACAAAAACCATATGATAAGACAATTTATAGGGGAATATCATATGTTATGGTAAATAAATAATTTTATATTTCCTAGTAAAATAAATCCATTTCTCTATAATATATTTTTATATAATTTAAGAAAAATTGAATCTAGCATTAATAACCTTGAAAAAGGATTTCTAGTATATCATAGCTATCATTGGTGCACTATTAATAGTCCCTTAATGTGATAAATGTTTGACACTCAAGGGTGATATTATAAGGAAAATAATCAGTTTTATTAATAGAAAATACAATGTAATTTAATATATAATAACCAAGGATGAATTAATTTAAACATACAGATATATATATAGAAAATATGGAATTATCATTTAGTGAAACAATGGGTGATTTTTTATGACTGATCATTATGATTAATGAATCCTAATGATAAAAAATAAAAATTTGGCATTGGTAAGGGAATAAAGAAATAATTTAAATGTGGAGATGGTGAAATGTACACTAAAATAGCGAGGTATTTTAATAAAATATAGTTATTTAAATTCATTCACGTCATGAAAAGTATCAGATATTGTAACTTCATTTCATCAATGATGAAATGTTGAAATATTATTAAAAACCCATATATAATTTTAAATGCATATCAAGAGAATGGATCTTCTCTGATTAAAGATAATTGGAATATGATTCTTGAAAACATTTTTATTCTTCAACTAGATGAATATGATGTGATTTAATTCATGAATTGAAATTATTTACTGAAATCCAACATACTTATTTAAAGAATGAATTTAACATTTGATATTACTAACCTACGTATGTTTGTGTATTACAATTGGATAATTTTGTTATTATAGTGGAAATTAAATCCATTAAATGGATCATTATTCATATTTTATGTTGGAATTTATGTCACATTATTATGGATAATATTAATATCATTGATATGAGTATTTTGTAAGAATTTTATGTCATTATAAAAGAGTTTCTATGTAATGTTACTAATAATTATGTTTATTTATCAGTATAAATCATTCTCAATTATACACTATTACAAAAACTCATCATAGAATAGCCCTGATGGAGTTATAGTAATTTAAGAAAAAACTCTGAGAGAATACGTAAAAAGTATTAATTTATTTGTTTTTGAAATGAAAGGGAACATTAGTACATTTTATAAGAATAAATATGGATAAATGGGATTATTTATTGTTTATTTTGAACCTAACAAGATCATAATAAAAAATAAGAATCTTTATCCATGCATAAATTCTTTTAATGATCAAATATAATACACCCAATATATTTGGATGATTAATCGTTAAAGTTTTGCCTATTCATTGAGGGTCATAAGTGAATACATACAATATAAATACTATCATTATTAGGAATATAGACTATGAATTAGTAAATATATAATTTTTTATTACTAATACCCTAACTATATTTACTGATTTAATTACTAATTTCTTTTTATTTTTTCTTGATCATTTTCTAGGTGACTTCATAGATGATATTAATATATATTCAATGATATCGTGTGATTATGGAAATAAATTTAGTTATATACTAAGGACCATATCTAATGATAATTTGTATGATTGATATTCTATGTTTCAAATTGCGATAAATAAAAATTTAACTTTTAGTGATGTAATTTAAAGAGAGCATATATCTAGGGATCCATCAATGTTGTATGTTAATTCTCATTTTGTATAATATAATCTATGACTCAAATATATAGTTCTCCTTCATCGGATTGGTATTATTGATTATT
Organism: Viscum album; assembly: GCA_963277665.1. Taxonomy (NCBI): domain Eukaryota; kingdom Viridiplantae; phylum Streptophyta; class Magnoliopsida; order Santalales; family Viscaceae; genus Viscum; species Viscum album. The sequence continues at coordinate 1,221,983,085 of OY728136.1, read as the reverse complement.
TTTAAATACATTAACAATATATCTTATCCAATCACAATGTAATCTTGGAATAGCTTTTTGTTCTATTAGGAAGATGCGTGTGAAGAAAATATCAAGTAACTAATGCTAATGGTTGTCATTATACATGTTCTCAAACTACACTATAGTGGATAAGGGTTTATAATTTATAATGATGCATAAATGAAAAAAATTATTTTTAAACATTTATAATGATACAATATATTATTATGAGTCACCCCAAATTGACGGTTCAGAAATAAAAATTACTTGACTAATGATTAAGATATAGAATTGGAAATATTTTAGTTAATGATATAGTGAAATTAGCATTATGTAGAAAGCTATAACATATATATAGGTCATAAAATATTAAACTGTATATTGACATATAAATTTTTTAATATCATACAGATAAGACTGTTTGGGATTATTAGGAAATATTGTTTCCCAATATAGTTCAACCCTATAAAATAAAACCTGGTTGCTGAATATTGGAGCCAAAAGGATTCTAAATAATTATATATGATGAGGATCATAAAAAAATTATTAATATTATAAGGATGAAAATTAAAATATTTTTTGGAAGGGGAGAAAAATTATCTTTCTCAAATGTGTATTTAATATTCAATCAATATAAGTGTTCAAGTGATGAAAAATGAAGACATGGTTCAATAAAAGAAGAAGAGAAATATTTCTATGTTAATCAATTATTTTATTAGAATGATAATAATTATAACCATGTATCTATCCCAATAATACCAAATATGATGAAGGAACTTTTGTATAATCTTTTATCTCATCCTTTCTTATTCATCATCGAAGTAAAATGTTATGTAGAGATGTAAAAATGTAATTCAGGTTGGAAGAATTGAAGAGGTATATTGAAATGTATTTACCTAAAATATTAATTTTTTAATATGTAAAGGATGAGAGATAGAATAGTCATGGAATTTTAAAACCAGTACCCATAGAAGAATAGAATTGGCAGATCACCATTATCGATATCCTCATTCAACTACCTAAAATAGATTGAGCCATTAATGATATTCATGTTTTAGTGAATTAAATAATTCATTATAATAGTTCATTTATGTCAAAGATTATTTATCTCTTGATTAAATTTAATAGTTATAAAATAATGATGGTTTGATGGAATATCGAGTCCTATTGCACTTGATCATGATCCATCATTTCCTAAATGTTATAGATAAACCATAAAACTATAAATATAATGTTTTCATTAAGTAAATCATTTCATCCAAAACCACATAGAGTGAAACCCCATTTAATTTTAAGATAAATAGTTTTAATTTATTAATTAATTATATTTTATAGAGGTATATTCATTATATGAATATTATTTAATAATTTTATAATGTAAGAAATCATTTACATTGAAACTAAATAGAGGTTCTATTTATAGTATTAGTTTTTTTAAAATATTTATTTAAAAATTATAAAATTTTAATTAAAAAAAATTAATTTATTTTTGAATTCATCTTGTAATTTTTTTTGTGATGGTTTTTTTAGGAATTTTACAAGAGTGTGGTTTTTCTATGAAATGACAAAAAATTAATTTAAATATAGAGAATTATTTTCTATTCAAATATTTTGAATTTAAAATTATATTTTTGATTAAATTAAAAATTTATATAGTCAATCAGGATTATGAATTGTACAATATTTTTTGATGGAATCATAATTATATTTCAATTTGTTATGAATATAAATTTAAACAAAAAATGAATTTCTTAAAAATCCATTTTAAACATGTTTTGTCTATTTAATTTTAAATTTAATTAATAAATTAGTATCAATTGAATTTGATAAAATGATTATCTTATAAGTAATAATATGGTTAAAATATTATAAATTTTATTCTTTAATTTTTTTAATTATGTATAATATTAATAGAAAATATGTGACACCTAGATAAGGGTAAATTTTATAATTATGGTTGAAAATTATTTTATAAGGGATTAAAGATTTCCTAACGGTTTTATTTAATCTATTTTTTCAGTTTTGATTGACCATCCCCATCCATAATTATATTTTATGGTAATTTATTTAGATTTTTTTTAAAAATGAAATATAATTTGTTTTATGTGATGGAAAAAATAAAATGCCACTTTATTTCATATAAATTTATATTATATATTAACATAGACATTATATTATGGGGAAATGAAAATTAAATGTTATTTTGAGAAAAACTGTTATTTTTTTATGACTGTAAATTATTTATTAAATTTTTATGAAACAATGACATATTGATTTTCCAAGTAGTATAGAATAGAAGTAAATGAGTTATAAAATATAAAAACTAATTCTGTTTTATTTTATATCTTTTCATAAGAATTTCATAGGCAATAATAATATATTCTAAATTTTTTAAATGTATTCTATTATAATTTCAATACTATCATGTTTTTTTCAATGTCAAATTAATTTAATAGTTCCTAAAAATAACAATATGGATATTAAATGTTATATATAGTATATTAAATTATATAAGAAAACATATAAATCCTGAAATTGGACTATTTGGATGATAAATTGTCATAAATTTTGTCACATTACCAATGATGGGAAAATTTATTTTACTTATATGTAAATATATATCCAATTTAATTTGAAAAAGTTCTTACCTCGATTTTTTGTATAAATAGATAACAGAATAGATAACAAAAATATTAAAATTTTAAATAATATATAAACCTATAAAATTTGATTTTATAATTATATAAATATAATATATTCATTATATATAAATAAAATTTTTAGAACCATTTTTCATAATCTAGACACATATTATATAATTAAATTTGTTTTATTTCAAAAAGATCCCCACCAATCACTTATAATATGGAACCCCACATTCCCTCCTGCAATCTTATACATATCATTGTGGATCAAACAATCCTAACCCAAAGTCCTTTAATACATATATATATGTTATATGAATTTACTTTTATTAAAAAAAACAGACAATTGATGGATGAAGGTGTAGTGAAAATAATGCTTTCCAAGTAAGTGGTATGACATTTTACTCATTATTTTTGACGTATTTCATTTACAATCTAATTTGAATATTATTTAACAATGATTATATTATAATATATGTATCATCCATAAAAATATATATTATTATGTTAATGTAATAACATATATAAATCTCTTTCCACTATCAATTTCAAAATTAAAACATCATTCATGAGTACAATGGACTACCGCCTCACAAATTATTGTAATTCTTATTTCATGACCTCCTTTAATGGATGGTTATAATAATGGATTTAATAAATACATATATTATATTCATGAATTAATTAAATTAATGTAATTATTATATATCATCTATTTAATTTCCTTACCATCAATTTTAAAATGATAACTGATTCAAGAATACATGTGGGTAATGGCATCCATGAAGTAAGGTTTTTCATTATTCAACACCGCATAACATAGATGGGATATACAAAAATATTTAAATATTTAACATGAAGCATTTTAGATTATAAAAATTCCATAATGAAAAATTATCTTTACATTCTTTCCCTCGGGAATTTTTAAAATAGAATACACTACTCATGTATATGTATGACCATCCATCTCAATGATTGTAACATTATTCATTTATCATACCTATATTTCTTCAATGAATTTAAAAATATAATTAATTAATAAAAATTTGGATTATTTTATGATTATTGTTTTGGATATTATGTAAAAATCACCACAATGAACATTGTCAATATAGAAATAACATTTTGAAATTATGAACTATTCCTTATCATAACAGTCGATCTATACATAACGTATTATAAAATTAAATATATCATTGTAATTATTAAAGAATGTGGCTTAATAAAAATTTAATAAAAATAGAAAATTTTCATGAAAAATTTATTTATATATATATATAGTATTTATATGTCATGTAGGGAATGATTAGATTAGAGTTTAGGGATTTCAGCACAACATCCCTTCATTGAGGAATGTTTTAATTTCATAAATTAAATTTTATTATATGGTGTATATGAATATATTTTATTTGTTAAATGATGAGGCCCTCATAACTCATGGTATTTTCTTTTCGAATTTGTAGTATATTCATCAAAGGGTATTTGAATTGATACCTACGAAATAGTAAGAGGATTCTTAACCAAATTTCCTTTCATTGGGTTGTATCATTTGAAACAGATTATAATAGTAAATGGTTATTTGAAAAATTAAAATTTATTGACTTGAATATTAATTTTTTAATTTTGGATTTAATATTATTACACATAATTTAATTATTAATTCCTTATCAATTAACTAATATAATCATAGTATGGGTTATTCATCTCAAAATTTTCCGAATTGGTAATTATGTTTATATTATGAGTCTATATTCTAATATGTGGGGTATATACTACACCATAAACTATAATATAATGGATATCCATATAGTACTTTTATTTAATGTTTAATTTCATTTCATTTCATTTATAGTCTTGTGATCCAAATATTAGGAATACGAAAGGGATTCTTTTGTATACAATATAATCTAATTTTGGGATTGAATAATATAAATGTTCCAATGGGTGGGAGCATGTGATCATATATTCCAAAAACATATATAAATTATTATATTATAGTTACGAATGTGGTTTACAAGTAATTATTTCAATTTCCATCATTTTTTGTTAATAAAACAACAGACAAGTAGTTTGTATGTGATACCAATGTTGTATCTTAATTTTGACCTTGAATAATAATTATAATATCCATGATTTTTAAAGATAATTAAATAAAATTTTTATTTAAACATGAATGACTCAATATGATAATTTTCATGGTTCAAGGATATTACACATAGTTTTGTTAAACAAGGAATTCGTTTAACATATTTTATATGTCACATTTTGACGTTATTTACAAGAGTGCGAATATATTGAATTATGTTAACATTTATAGAGAAACCAAATTTTTATAGCATCTAAAAAATATTGGCATATTCAGATTTTTTAAATAATTAAAAATATTTTATTAATTTTATACGATTATTTTAATATAAGTTTAAAATTGAAATGATTATTGTCACCCATAATTTTTTTAATTATATATTCATTGTATTCATATTCGTCAATTATAGAAAAAACCATTATGATATTTATTATTCAATGTGGATATAATATAATAATACCATGTTTTATATTTTTTATAAAAATATTATAACTGTTTTAACTAGATTTTTCTGAAAATATTTTAATTTCCACCAGGAAATCAAGATTTTAAAGATCAATGGTTATTGTAACATTGTAAAATTTACACATTCATGTGTAATTATTATGATATGGTTATTGGAAAATTTTTATTTCGATAGGTGATCCAGATATAGCTTATTGTGATGGGTGATCCCAACATCTATCTCCAAAGAATTGAGTAAAGTAATAATGTTTACTTGATATATTTTTCACTTGAGAGTTTTCTAATTTACTGGTTAGTTTTTCAATTTGTAAGTGTTTTATAGTAATTAGTATTAAAATGAAGTTCCATGATTCCAATATGTTTTTTTGGATTTAATGTACATTTAATGTTCCTTTTTCATCGATTATTGTTTTCACATGGCCCATATTTTCTAATATATACGAGTATTTTATTTTGTTAGATAATTATTATATTTCCCATGTTTTTACCTATGTTTTTATTTGTATTAATACTCTTAGGTTATGATTATGAATGTTGATAATGTAATAATAGAATTATTCTTATACTTTTAGTACTGATAACATTCCATTCTTAATTTTTAATTTTTACCTTACTAAAAATTTTATGTCACCATTCTTATGTTTCTTTTTACCGTGGATATGATATTTTTTTACATATTTTATTTCAAAAATGTTAAATATATTTATTTATATTTATTGAGATGAAATATAGTTTTATGAACTTGTTCATTATGTATAAAAAAATTTATCATAAAGTTTATCTATATTATCTATAACTCCATACTCAAAAGTTACATGGGTATTTATGTGACCTAATATTTTCTTTTTATATAGTATGTTTATTATGGTAAATTTTTATTAACATTTTTTATTATCAAGAAAAGAATTTAGAGGTTATGTTTTTAGCTCCAAATGCAGCAGAGTGGGTTCATGGATTTTATAGTATGTATCAGTTTAAATGTGTAGATAGCATTGGAAATTAAACGGTTTTCATTTGTGGTTTAATTATGTTTTATAGATTCAATAAAGGGAAAATAAGTTTAGATTTTGATAAAAATTTCAAATATATAGGCACCCCATTTTTAAATTTTAAGTGATGGGATATAGATATTTTTTTTGTATTTTATAGGTAAATGTTTTATTTGTTTATGTTACAATAAACAATTGGGTGTATCATTCGTTGAACATGAATAATTTTTTTAATAAAAGGATATATAATTATTGGAGATGAATGATAAAATAACTAAAATAACAATTGATGTTAAAATAATATTTGATGTGGAAATTATTGAGGTTCTTTAGTATATCAGTTCAATTATAAATGGAAGTATTTAATTTTATTCATTAATTATAATATTGATTTTTGATATTCATTTAATATTTATTTAAATGATTGTTAATCAATTTATGATATTATCATACTTTATTCTATAGTTTTTTTCAATTAAAATATAAATTCTAGAGGAATGATCTTTTCTTCTTTTTTATACGATGTTGTACATTATATGTTCATTAATTTTTTCAGACATGGAAAATTCAACGTGAATTACTATATTATTATTAAAATATGAGATTATGTAGCAAAGTTATTACATGGGTAATTCAATTATCTATGTAAATATATTTACTTATGTTCTTAGACTAGATGTAAAATTAATTACTCAGCTATAGGAAATTGATCATGAAACAAATGTGTTATCATATTAATATAATTAATGATGACAAAATTTCTTTTTCCCTTGTCTTTGGATTATAGTCTTATGGTCTTTGAAATTATCAAATCACTCATTTTTATATCATAAATTTTCTATATCACTCTCCACTAATATTTGGATGTTATGTTTTTCCTCTATATATTTATTCTCACTTCCAACTAATGATATTTTATTTATAATCCTTACTATGTGTTTTTCGAGATGAGATTTTTATTTAGATTTAAATTTAAAAAAAAGAAGTTTATTTTCAATTTCCATGTTGTGGATTTAAAAAAAATATAATTTTAAAATACAAAATCTGTTTTCAATTAAAGCATATATGTTTAATCATCCACTCCTTATAATTTATTTTGAATTTTTTAAACCCATTCTATAAGGAAAATGTTGATATTTTGTGGACATAATTTTCCAAAGGGGGAATATTTTAACATCACTAGGTATTTTTATTATCAAACATTCCAAAAAATTAATTAATTACATTTTATATATTAATATTAATTACAATAATAAAAAAAATTCAGTAAAAATGAAAATGCATTATTTCGAAACAAATTCAGATTTCAAGGACTAGATGGCTTTATATATGATATTAATTTATAAATAATTTAATTTTATTTTTAAATAATGGACATTATATTTTATTCATTGTGTAAAAATTATATCTGAATGAATTATTTAGAATTTTATAAAAATATTACTTTGTCAATTAATAATAATTAAAAATTATAACTATAAAAAATTTCATTTTCATATCAATGTATTTTAAATTTCGAAATATAATTTTATTTGTTTTAAAATTAAACTTTTTCCCATTGACTAATTTTTTTAATAAATACTATTATAAATCCCATAAATATTTAATTTGGTATAAAAACACTATTATAAATATATAAATTCTAATAAATTGATTACATCATGTTGTATAGGTTTAATTTTATATAAAATTATACAAATTTAGAGAATTGTATTTTGTAAAATGGATTTAATATTTGAAATCATTAGTATTAATTTTTTAAATATGGACTTTTTATTTTTTATAAGATGTAATTTTTTGTAAATATGTTTCACCTCAGTATGGGTATGTAATAAAATTAATGAAAAATATAATATGATATCTTTAAAAAAAATGCATTTAATCTATCTTACCATTTGGTTTCAAACAACCTCATCTGATATTTGTATTTAATTTTTTATGTTCTATTTTTCACTAATATTAATTATTATATAGTTTATTATGAGGAATTATAAAAAATGGAAAAATCTTACTTTCTTATTTCAATTTACTGTTTTCATATAGATATAATAAATTCATAATTAATACTAATGTTTTTTCTGATAATAATAAAATTACTTTTCTAGGTTAATTTAATTTTTACTTATTTGATAAAATAATTACCCTAAATATTTAGTAAACTTCGATATGATTAATGTCGTGCTATTAGAAAAGAAAAGTAAATGATTTTTAAAAAATAAAAATAAACATTTTTTTAATGACATTTGGAGACAATAAAATTTAATAGTTATTAATAATATATCATTTAGGTTTTAGTTGAAAATAAAAAATTTATAGTACTGACATCATATTTTCAATGAAAAATTAACTTAGTAGTTCTTAATATGAAATTCATGTTATATGAAATTAAATAAATGTTTTTAAATGATTTAGAAAAACAATAAATTAATAAAATAAGAAAATTTTTATGATAAATTTTTATAAAATTTAATTATTTTTTCATTTATGAGATAATTTTCAACATAGAATACATTTATAAAAATTGTATATAGAAAACATAGTTTCTATTATTAAGAATAAAAAAGGTTAAAGGAATGATGAATATAAAATATAATGTTTAGAATGATCTATAAACCATTAAAAACAAATTAAATGGATATATAAATATAAAATCCTAATTATCTTATATTCAATAAAATTTTGGAAATTTTTTTATTTGTTAGACTCATATTATAAAAGATTATTTTTTATATTTCCTAGTGTGTTAGTCCCCACACATATAATATAAATCCCCATATCCTATCATATTCAAAATGAAATATAATTTTTCTAGAAACAACTCCCCAAATACCATCCTGACATTTCCAATAATGATATATAGGTCTATTTTTGTGAATAATATCATCGTTATAGAGATGATTATGTATCAAATAAATGGTTGTCCAATGAAGTGGTATAGCTTTTAACCAGATTGTTGGGTTAATTTTGTATTGTACATTCAAAAAATATTATTAAAACATGATGAAATAATAAAAATATATTATATTAAATATACTATTATATAATTATGTTAATATAGTGACCAATTTTACATCTCCTACATCCATAAAATTTTAAATTTATACATCGTTTATATGTAATTTAGACTACCTACTCATGAACTGATGTGATTCATTTTTCATCAACACCTCTCATATGTGGTCCTAACCATGGATTTGGTTTAAATATATCATTACAATATATAAATGTCATTATCTAATGATAATAAATCATCAATTATCATATATTTACATCCACTGAATAATGATACCGTCATACATGTGTATATGTGGATTACAACCACCATAGAGAGATATGATTATTTTTTTCAACAGCACATCATCAGGATGGTATATATTTGTTCATTTAAATATTTAATTTGATATATATTATATATATTTTTATTCTTTAATGGTATAAATATCATTATATTTGATCCATTATGTTATTTTAGAAATGAAAATATTACTCACACATAGATACGATAAACCATCTATATGATTTCAACGTAATAAATTTTTCTTAACAATACTTCATGGTTTTTTTAAAAGTATAATTAAGGTAAAAACGATATTATTATTTCCTGGCCATTATTCATGATATTGTGTAAAAAATCTTTTTTATTTTGTCAACATACCAAATATTTCTTAAAATAATGAACTAAACATCCTCAAAACACTCGACATTGACATCACATATTAGGTAACTAAATATTCCATTATAATAAATTTATAAAAATATAGTAAAGATAAATTTAATTCACCATTAAAGGTCTATTAATCAATATAATAATTATTAAATTTTATTATATGGGATTTAATGGATATAAATTGAATGTATGGACTTGAAGTACGAAATTTTGTCGTAGTGTCACCACATTAGGTCATGCTCTATAGTTATAAACATAATTTATTTTACATGATTTATATACAAATAATATCTATTTTATATCATGAATTAATTTTAATACATGCTATTTTTTCCAACAATTAATTTTCTTTCAAAATTATGGGATTTGATATGAAATTTTCAATCCAATAAGAAATTTACAAACTCTATTTCCTTTCCTTGGGTCATGTCACATATTCATTGATTATTTACTCCTATTAATATATGTGAAATTATCATTTACTGATTTATGTTTTATTTCCACTTAATTTTTAGGGATTATATTTTTTACAAATAAACTTCTCACTGATTAATTCTGAATTACATAATATGTTCTTTTTAAGGTTTATTCTTATTAACATGTCATTCCATTGTTCTCTTTTTTATGTCATTAATATATATTCAAATAGTATGATTATATACCACCCATTTAAAATTTATATAAAATATTCTGTATGTTTATTATCTACATAGTTTCTTTTGAATCCATTTCATTCTTATGATTATGATCTACATGTTACCATAATTTTAATACTTTTTATTATGTAATTTCATTTTATTTCAGTACTTTATATCTTCCAAGATATATTGGGAGGGATCATATACTCTAAATTTTATGTACCAAGTATATTATCTTATCCTATATTTACAATTTTGTTTTACATGTTCAATTTAATATTTCTCTCACACTAATTAATGAAACACCAAGAAATTTATTTGAACTTGTTAGTGATATTGTTTAATAATTGAGATTTCTAATCATTATTTTTTTGAATAAATGTTTTAAATTTATTAAAATAAGTTTATAATTTATTATTAAATTTTTTATAATTGATATTTGAATATATATTTAACTTTATTTAGAATATTTTTTGTTGTGAATATTTTAATCTGAATTTTTGTGAATCATTTTTTCCATTTTAAATACTGTAAAAAATGAATATTTTATATTAATATATATAACATAATATACCATTACAACATCATGATTATTTTTTAATTGGTGGTTTATTTATATGATTAGATTTCAGTGTTAATGGAAAATTATTTCCTCAATATTATATGAATTGTTATTTTATAATAGTTATTTTCAATGAGAAAATTTTTATTCATTCAAAAAGTATCAAATATATTATTATAATATTTTTATTCATCGAGCATAACAACCCTTTATGTTACCTATTATCTAATGGAAATATGATTAAATGAAACCATTATTATTATTTCTCTAGATGTATTATGTAAAGTCCCGTAATATTCAAGGAAAATTTTTTCTTTATTTTGTTTGGTAATTTACAAGAACACAGTTTCTGACGGCACCTGATTCCGAGGCCCGATGTGCCCGAAATCATTTTTTGAAGATTATCTCGTGTATATTCATTGAACAAACGTGCAGAATTTTCAAACATTTGGACCGGTTCTCAGAATCGAATTCTGAGGGCACCGATGGAACCACAGCGCCGGTAATTGTTTAGGAACACCTTTTCCAGAGTTGTGTTTACATGGGAGGAGTTGTTAAAAATTTTGGAAGTTAAAAATAAAATTATGCTACAATTTTTATGTTTTCTATGTGGTTAACCTTTGGGTGGAGGTTGGGGTAACTGCCCAAGTGAGGTTATGAAGAGGTGGGGCCCACATGAACCCCACCCCATCATATTCCCTAAACTCCCATAACCCTTCTACTAAATGACACATGAGTTAATTAAATGTTTTAATTCAATTTTTGAATTTCAAACATGAGTCATGAGTAATAAAATAAGTGAAACACTTATTTTATTATTATTGGTCTTGTTGTGTTGAGTCTTGGGAGAAAAAGGAAGTATTGAAGTTCATCGTTCTTTGTCAAAGAACGCGGAGAACGCACCTCTACCAACGAAGAACGCTGGCCTCCGACGACAGACGACGGCGAGGGATTCCTTCCTTGGAGATCAAATGCCAACGATCATCTCCTTCCGCGACACCATCTTCTGCGACGGTTAATTCTGTGACGAACCCCCACTCAACCAATTCGACGAGGTAGGGTATTTTGTTTTTGTTCATGATTATTTCCATTGTCATTTTTCGTGAATCATTGCAGCTTGCTATCGATTAACGGGAGGGGGCTGGACATCCCAAACATGACTGAACCTCTTCCCTTATCTTTGTGTTGTTGCAGTTCGAAGGAAAGCGGCGTGGTGCAATGACACCAAGTGGGGTCATACGGCAAGGGTGGGTGGTGCAGCCGTGCCACGCCATTGAAGTCGAACAAAGGCGTGGCACCATCGTGCCACACCGGAGAATCACGAAAACACCGCGACCGGTGCGGGGCCACGGCGGAGGGGCGTGGTGTTGTTGCGCCGCGCCGAACAGACCAAGGCCGCGGCTGAGGCCACAAAGGAGCAAGGACTGGCGGCTGGTTCTGGGCTGCCGGCGTCGGAGCAGGGGGGGACTGACCCATGTCGGTCCCGTGGCGGAATTAGCCGGCCAGCCAGAACGGGTCGGCCAGTCAAAGGAGGAGCCGGGGTTAACGACCCCTCACTTGCCGGATAGCAGCACCCCCCCCCCCCACATGGAGGTCGCGGTTACAAACAGGCGGGGGGCAGCGCGCCCCCCTGCACCCCAAACGCTCGGCCGTTTCAGCGGAGCCTCCTGGCTAGCAGGCCAGCACGCCGGTCCATGCCCAAGTGGTCTAGACCTAGACCCAGGTCGGGTGTACCAGGTTTAGGCCGACCCAGGGGGGTATCGGCCCAGGTCGGTCCGGGCACAAAACCCCCACTTCCGGACTTCTTACTATCTTTTCCCCATATCTTGGGCTACGGACCTCCGTTCGATGCACCGTCAACTGCGATATGATTCTTAGATCGAGACGGGCATTTTGGTATATAACACTCAAGGGTTCGGAGAACTTTGTGTTTGGCCCGGTTGGTTCGTATACGAAACCAACCGGGCCCCTGGAGCAGAAATGCTTATAACTTGAGCTCCAGATGTCCGATTGATGTGTCGTCGACATTTTTGGATTCCTCTTACTGAGAAAGTCCTTTTGGATTACTTCTCACGAGGTTTGGATGTGGTTGGAGTATAGTCGGGTTGGTTTTGACTTAAAAACCAACCAGGCCCCGGGGATGAAGAAGACAATAACTCTCAGACTAGACGTCTGATTGATGCGCCGTATGTGATGTTGAGTTCCTATTGAAGATATGAATCTTTTGGATACATTAACTCTGGAAATCGTGTCAATTGATGTATCAGCCCCTCGGCTCGTGGAGCGGACCCTCCCAAAATGAGCTTGCTGTGTGCAGGAACCCTAGAGTTGGTTGCGACTGCAACGACGACGACGACTATACAGAAATCCTCCATGGATTCGACGGGGATGAATACAGCACTCAGCAATCCTACGTGGGTCAATGATACCGATCCTCTGTGGGTCAGATCCTTTGTGGGTCAGCGCTCAGCGATCTTGTGTGGGCCAGCACATTCCAATCCTGTGTGGGTCAGATCCTGTGTGGGTCATTGCGGGGGTTAGTACCTATAGATCCTTTGTGGTTCATTGCGGGGGTTATTACCTATCGATCATGTGTGGGTCCAATGGCTTAGATGAATCTGTGGCTACATCTGATCATCTCATTCATCTCATGAAGATTTATACATGTGTGAGCTGAGTCTTGACTTTCAATATATATCTTCGATAATATTGACTTGATATCCTGTGTGGATTATGTTATGCTTTCCTTCATGGATTGGGTTATGATTTCCGATGTGGTCTGGGTTGTACTTGGGCTCGGATGCTGGATCCAAACCGTAATTGATGACTTAGGTATATGTATGGTCATATACCTATGTAGTGTTAGATGTCACATCATGATTGTATCTTTTCCTTTTTGGATTCTTCTTTGTGGGTTTTGGGAGACCATCGGGGGTCTCAGAGTCCCTACTGAGTAGCTATACTCACCCCTTCATGGGCTATGCTCGCACTACATTCTGTTGGATGCAGGCGACGGACATCGCTGATCGTGGTAGAGGCTAGTAGAGTAGTCGATACCTGGAGCTGGAACACTGGGCGGGACGTACACAGAGCGGACGGCTGGACCAGAGGAGTTGTGGAGTCTATCTATACCCACCCTTCAGGTGGTACATCCAGTGGACGACCCGATGTTGCGGCTTTACTTTTCAATTGTTGTACATTCTCTTCAGTTGTACTTTACTTTCAGTTTGGGTTTGTATTCTGTCCCACTTACTTTTTCCGCACTTACTATTGTACACGGTTTTAGTTAGTGTTTACTTCTGTTTTCTTACTCTGTGTGTTTTTGTTTACTTTACATAGTAAATTCCTTCCCTTTTTATCGGGAATTATGCCTTGGTGCTAGTCACCAGCCCCTGACCTATGGAAGGCGTGCTTGGGGTAGTCATGACACGAGCCCCGAGGACGGTTTGCGACAAATTGGTATCAGAGGAGTTCGGTTCTACCGTAGAACTCCGGACTCTGATCTTTTTCTATGTGAGGCAATAGTGTTAAGAGTATTGAGTGAGGTTATCAATCTATGGAGTCCAGTGTTGGTGTGGCGGCCGATGTATCCGTACACCATGACCCTGGCTTCTGATTTCTGACTTAATGCACGAAAACATTGATTGCATGTGTGATACAAGTTTTCATTGTGATTAAATTGTGTCAGCTCACCAGGTATACTATTTAACCGTGGATCACCTATTTATTTTCAGTATTCCCCCATGATGGTAGCCAGCTAGTGTTCCGAGATTTGAACGTGATGATAGCCCACTGAGCGACGAGGCCTCAGTATAGGCCCCTTTGATAGTAGAGGCACCAGTGGTACCTCTTCCCGCCGAGCCACCGATGCTACCAGCCCCAACCGCTGAGAGTGCACATCGCCTTAGAGCACTACACAAGTTCCAGCATCAGTGACCACCCAGGTTCCACGGATAGACGGACCCTCAGGTTGCTGAAGATTGGATGGAGGGGGTTGTGTGAGTTTTCTGTTTGGTAGGGACACCAGCAGACCTCATGGTGATCCTTGCAGTGAGTCTTCTATACACGGCAACAGGAATATGGTGGAGCTTGATGCTTCAGGTGCACGACGAAACATCACTCCTCTGAACGGACTTTGAGATCCTCTTTCTCTCAGAGTTTGTCTCAGCCACCCTTCATGCGGTGCACATCTAGGAGCTTCTACAGCTACGGTAGGGCAACTTGATGGTCGCCCAGTACTCGACGAGATTTACAGACCTCTCACTATATTCGACGAACATGGTATGGGACCAATTCATCTGGGCCTAGACCTTCGAGCAGGGATTGAGGCATGAGATCATGGAATCACTAATCTCCCACAGCATTCCGACACAGGAAGGGGTACTGGAGAAAACCCTTCACATCGATAGATTCTTTGCTGAGCCTACACCAGTAGCGAGAACTACCACAGGGCGGCACGTAGCAGAGTATTATGCAATAGGAAGTCGACGGATGACACATGGGTCCAGGAAGATCAGACCCTCGGGCAGATGAGCTCAGGACACTAGCTCATAGGTGCGGGGCACACATCGCAGAGCCAGTCTTACGAGAGGCAGACAATGCTACGCATGTGGCGGCAGGGCCACATGTCTCATGATTGCCCGACCCTTCAGGCCGAGGAGTAGTAGATGGTTGAGGGACCACACAGGCAGTGGCAGAGGGTCGACCTTGGCGGTCCGCAGGGATCAGGAGGACGAGGAAGAGGAGTTTCCCGAGCAGCGGGTGGTGGGTGATGCTTTCAGGCTCTACCACCACCACTACCCGGAAATCCATCCTGACCATAGGGAGCTGGCGGGCAGAGACATGCACAACTCTAGGAAGTGGAGGCTTATATCCATGGTGCGCTTGAGATGATTCGAGGTACTATCTGTTTCTAATCCTCCCTTTCTGCAGTTCTTATAGACATAGGAGTGAGTCATTCTTTCATTTCCGCTGCCCATGTTCGGAGCTCGGAGATTCAACGGAGCTGTTGGCTCGATCCTTATGGAAAGAGACTCTTACGGGAGCAGACTCAACGATTACACACTGGTGCCGGCAGTGTGGTCCTACTCTTGGAGGCAAGAACTTCGGCTGGGATCTTCATGTAGTGACGTCGAGGCCTTACTATGTCATCCTTGGCAAGGGTCTTTTATCTAATGTCCATGCTTAGATTGACTGCATTAGGCACAAGTTGCGATGTGTTCACGCCGATGGGAGTATGTTCACCTTCTCCGGAAATATGGGAGCCTTTGCAGCACAAGATGGACTCACGCATAGGAGAGAACAGCCCATCACTCATCAATAGGCTATCCTCGTCCTAGGTCAAGTTGACGTGCAGAGTCCTGGTATTCCTGCAGTGGTGGATCAGTATGCAGACGTTTATCCCGACAACATTCCAGGACTAACTCCTCGCAGAGAGGTATAATTTTATATTGACATGTACCCCGGAATAGCCCCGATATCCACCCCAAAATATCGGATGGCTCCCGCCGAGCATCGAGAGCTATGGATACAGCTGGAGGACTTGCAGTTCAAGGGATTCATTCGACCCAATGTTACACCCTGGGCATCCCCGATTTTGATCGCCAAGAAGGCAGATGGGAGCTTGCGACTTTGTGCCGATTACCATCGCCAGAACCAGGTGACCGTGAGGAACAAGTATCCGCTACAGAGGATTTACGACCTCTTCGACCAGCTCAATGGAGCACGATGGTTCTCAAAGATAGACCATAGATCAAGCTATCATTAGCTCAGAGTTCCGGATGAGGACGTGCAGAAGAGGGCCTTCATATGTTGGTATGACCACTATGAGTTCTTGGTTATGCCATTCGGCGTAACCAATGATCCAGTAGTGTTCATGGGCCCCATGAACAGGATCTTTCCGCCATACATCGATCGATTTTTCGTGGTCTTTATTGACGACATTTTGATATACACGACCACATAGGAGGAGCACACCTATCACTTGCGGGTTGTACAAGACACACTATGAGAGCACCAACTTTATTGAAATCTCTCGAAGTGTCAGTTCTGGATACTTGAGGTCCAATTCTTAGGACACGTCATCTCTGAGGTGGGAGTTGCGGTAGATCCTATGAAGAACGAGGCAGTGCTAGCTGGGAGCCACCTAGGAACATGACAGAGGTGCGGAGTATCTTGGGGCTAGCTGGATACTATCGGAGATTCATTCCAGACTTTTCTAGAGTTTCGGCACCACTCTCAGCTATGATGAAGAAGGAGAAACCCTTTGTGTGGTCAGAAAGATGTCAGTAGAGCTTCCAGAAGCTGGGACAGAGATTGACCAGCGTGCCTATCTTGAGGGTACCCGAGGAGCGAGTAGGGTACGTAGTCTACTACGATGCATCAGGGACCGGACTCGGATGTGTCCTGATGCAGGAGGGGGATGTGATCACCAACGGATCACATCAGTTGAGGAAACCTGAGAAGAACTATGCTACCCATGACCTGGAGTTAGCAGCAGTGGTCTTCGCTCTGAAGATGTGGTGAAACTACCTAATGGGCGAGCACTTTACAATCTATTCTGACCACCAGAGTCTCAGGTACATCTTCTCGCAGAAGGACCTGAACCTGAGACAACGGCGATGGCTCGAGTACATCTAGGATTATGTCTTTGAGATAGTCTATACTCCTGGGAAGGGAAACGTATTAGCTGATGCTCTCAGCAGGAGGACAAGCATTCATCTATCTGGGGAGGGGACAGAGCAGCTAGCCACTATGCATATATCCTTCGTGGATAGCAATGGAGTTTCCTTTCAACAATTAATCACAGTCACTCCTCCACTTCTATAGCGGGTCAGAGAGGCTCAACGTGGGGCCGATGACTGTGAGACACGGCGTGCACGAATATCCTCAGGACAGGCACCTGATGGATTCCTTGTGGAAGGAGTGAATGAGGTACTTTTCAGAGGACGTACCATGGTACCAGCTACTTTACAGGAGGAGGTTCTAAGATAGTTTCACACTTCCCCTTTAGAGGTACATCCAGGAGTGGCAAAGATGTACCAGGATCTCAGACGTCAGCACTGGTGGCCGGGTATGAAGAAGGCTATGGCAGAGTTCGTTTCTCGGTGCCTCACCTGCCAGCAGGTGAAGGCAGATCACTAGGTACCAGCAGGCTTGGTACAACCCTTAGAGGTCCCGAGGTGAATGTGGGACGGGATATCTATGGACTTCGTCACTGGACTTCCACGCACTTCTAGAGGTCAATACTCCATTTGGGTGATTTTGGACTGACTCACCATGTCAGCACACTTCTTACCCATTAGAGAGCAGGGCTTAGTGGAGAGATTGGGAAGTCTCTACGTTAAGGAGATTTTACAGCTTCATGGTGTTCCATCATCTATTTTCTTTAAACGATATGGTCACTTTACTTCCCAGCATAGAAGGGGTTTCCGGAGGTGTTCGTGATACAGCTACGTCTGAGCACCGCCTTTCACCCTCAGACAGATTGTCAGATGGAGAGGACCATTCAGACTCTCGAGGACATTCTCCACTCATGTGTCCTCGACTTTGGTCACAGCTGAGAGGACCACTTACCCGTGATGTAGTTCGTATACAACAACAGATACCCCTCCACTATCGGGATGGCACCGTATGAGGTGTTGTACGGCCGACCTTGCAGATCACCGCAGTGCTGGACAAACCCTAGGGAGTCAGCACTTGTGGGACCAGATATACTCCAGGCCATGACAGAGAAATTACAGGTCATCCAGGAGAGGATGAGGACAGCTAAGAGCCGACAGAAGTCTTATGGTGATAGGAGGCGGAGGCCACTGGAGTTCAAGGATGGCAACTAAGTATTCTTGCGGGTCTCACCTTGACGTGGATTACAAAGATTTGGCCGAGGCGGTAAGTTTTCTCTGCGCTTCATCGGACCCATCTAGGTCCTCAATAGGATTGGTGAGGAGGATTATCGCCTGGATCTACCACCTCAGTTGTACTGTGTGCACGACGTCTTCCACATATCTCAGTTGAGGAGATACGTGCACGACCCAACACATATCATTGACCATGGGGGGCTGGACATTGATGATGGGGCGATTTTTGCAGAGGTCCCAGTGGAGATCGAGTATCGACAGGTTCAAGTCCTATGTGTATGGTCGATTCCTCTAGGGCGCATCATATGGTAGCACGAGAACCTCCAGGAGAGCACTTGGGAGCGGGAGGCTCAGATGCATGCACAATACCCACATTTTTTCCCCTAGTTTAAGATGTATCTTTACGGGGACGTCAAGCCCTGAGGTGGGAGTAATGTAAAGACCCGTAAAATTCAGGGAAATGTTTTTCTTTATTTTATTTGGGAAGTTACAATAATGCAATTTCTGAAGGCACCTGATTCTGAGGCACGGTGTGCCCGGAATCATTTTCTAAAGTTTATCTCAGGTACGTTTAGTGAACGAATGAGCGAGATTTTCAAACTTTTGGACCGGTGCTCGGAATCGAATTCTGAGGGCACCAATGGAACCGCATCCCCAGTAATTGCTTAGGAACACCTTTTCTGGAGTTTCTTTTACTCTGGAGGAGTTGTTAAAAATTGCGGATGTTAAAAATAAAATTGAGCTAAAATTTTTATTTTTACTAAGTGGTTAACCTTTGGGTGGGGGTTGGGTAACCACCCAAGTGAGGTTATGAGGATGGTGGGGCCCACACAAACCCCACCCCTTCATGTTCCCTAAACTACGATAACCCTCCTATAAAATGACACATTAGTTAATTAAGTGGATTAATTCAATTTTTGAATTTCAAACATGAGTCATGAGTAATAAAATAATTGAAACACTTATTCTATTATTGTTGGGATTGTCGTGTTGAGCCTTGGGAGAAAGGGGAAGTCTTGAAATTATTTTTTCTTTGTCGAAGAACACGAAGAACGCACCACTGCCAATGAAGAACGCCAACCTCCAACGACGGACGACATTAAGGGACGCCTTCCACGGAGATCAAATTCCAACGATCCACTCCTTCCACGACGCCTTCTTCTACGAAGGTTCATTCCGCGACGAACCCTCAATCAACGAACTCAACGAGGTAGGAGATTTTATTTTTGTTCGTGATTACTTCCATTGTCGTTCTTCGTGAATCTTTGCCGCTTTCAATCAATTAACGGGAGGGGTCCAGACTGCACAATCATCGCAAACCCTCCCCCCTTATCATTGTGTTGTTGAGGTTCTAAGGAAAGCGGCGCGGTGAAATGGCACCGCGCAGGATCATATGAAAAGGGTGTGTGGTGCCCCTGCGCCTCACTTTTGATGTCGAGCAAAGGCACAGCACTGTCGCGCCGCGCCGAACATACCACGACTGCGGCTTTGACCGCGGTGGAGAAGGGACCAGCAGCCGGTTCTAGGACACTGGTGTCAGAGCAGGGGGGACCGAACAATGTTGGTCCCGTGGCAGCAACAGTCGGTCGGCCGGAGCGGGCCGGCTGGTCAATGGAGGAGCAGGGGGTTACGACCCCCGGCTGGCCGGATAGCAGCGGCCCCCCACATGGGGGTCGCAGTTACAAACAGGTGGGGGCAGCGCCCCCCCCCCCCCCCCTTCCGCGCACCCCAAATGCTCTGTCGTTTCGGCCGAGCCACCTGGCCAGCACGCCAGGCCGCACCGCGCCAGACTCGGACCCGGGTCGGGTCGACCTATGGTGGTCTCAGGCCGGGTCGGTCCGGGCCCGAAACCCCCACTTCCAGACCCCTTACGGTCTTTTACCCATATGTTGGGCTACAGACCTCTGATCAATGCACCGTCAGCTACGATGTGATCCTTGGATTGATACGGTCATTTTGGTATATTACACATAAGGTTTCAAAGAACTTTGGGTTCAACCTGGTTGGTTCGTACTCGAAACCAATCGGGCCCTCGGAGCAGAAATGCTTATAACTTCAGCTCCAGATGTCCGATTGATGTGTCATTGACTTTGTTGGATTTCTATTAGTGAGACTGACATTTTTTCTTATTCCGCTCGAGGTTCAGATGCCGTTGGAGTACGGTCAGGTTGTTTTTGACTTAAAAACCAACCGGGTCCCTAGGACGAAAAAGCCAATAACTCTCAGACCGGAAGTCCGATTGACGCGCCATCTGTAACGTTGAGTTCCTTTTTATGATACGGAACTTTTGGATGCATCAACTCCGAACATTGTGTCAGTTGTTGTATTAGCCACTCAGCTTGTGGAGCGGACCCTCCCGAAATGAGCTTGTTGTGTGCGGGAACCCTAGAGCTGGCTGCGACCGTGACGACGATGACGATTGTACATGAATACTTCTTGGATTCGACGGTGACGACTACAACACTCAGCGATCCAACATGGGTCAGTGCTACTGATCCTGTGTGGTTTAGTTCCTATCTAGGTCAGCGCTCAGCGGTTCTATGTGAGCCAGTGCTTACTGATCCTGTGTGGGTCAGATCCTATGTGGGTCAGATCCTGTGTGGGTCATTGCGGGGGTTAGTATCTATCGATCCATTGTGGGTCATTGCGGGGGTTATTACCTATCGATCCTGTGTGGGTCTGACAGCTTAGATGAATTAGTGGCTATATTTGATCATCTCTTTCGTCTCACAAAGAAGTATACTTGTGTGAGATGAGTCTTGACATTCAGCCTTTATCTTCGATAAGATTGACTTGATATCCTGTGTGGATTACAATATGCTTTTCTGCGTGGACTGGGTTATGATTTCCTGTGTGGAATGGGTTATACATGGGCTCGGATGCTGGAGCCAAACCGGAATTGATGACTTAGGTATATGTATTGGAATATACCTAAGTATTGTAAGATGTTACTTCGTGATTGTATCTTTCCATTGTGGATTATCCTTTGTGGTTTCTTGGAGACCTTCGGGGGTCTCGGGGTCCCTACTGAGTAGCTATACTCACCCCTGCATGAGCTATGCCTGCACTACATTGTGTTGGATGCAGATGACGGACAATGCTGATCGTGGTAGAGGCTAGTGGAGTAGTCCGTACCTGGAGGTGGACCACTGGGCAGGACGTACACGGAGCGGACAGATGGACCCTAGGAGCTGTGGAGGCTATATGTACCCACCCTTCAGGTGGGACTTCCAGTGGATGTCCCGACATTGCGGCTTTACTTTTCAGTTGTTGTACTTTCCCTTTTGTTGTACTTTACTTTCAGTTTGGGTTTGTATTCTGGCCCACTTATTTTTTCCACACATACTATTGTACCTAGTTTTACTTAGTGTTTACTTCTATTTTCATACTCTGTGTGTGTTTTTTTACATTACATAGGCAATGCCTTCCCTTTATTTTGAATTACCCCTTGGTGCCAGTCGTCAGCCCCTAGCCTATATATGGCGGGCTTGGGGTAGTCACGGCACGATCCCCGAGGATGGGTCGTGATAGATTATGATTGATTGAAAGAGGTTATAATGGAATACATTTCTTTTTCATGAGTAAATAATTCTATGAATGATAACTTATTATAGTTATATTAAAATATGAAAATTTTTATGTGTTATATTTATGTTATGGTACATGTATAGTGTTTATGATGACGGGTGAGCCTGGTATAGCTCCTGATGAATTATTATCCTTACATTGATCTATAATGAAATCAATAATGATTCTTTTTTAACTTTTTATAGGATTCACCTATGTCATTATTTGAATTTACGAGGTTGGATTTTCAATTTTTGGAGTTATTAAATTAGTGATGTGGAAATGATGTTCCTTGTATCTATAATGTTTTATTTATTCTTTGATGATTTTCTAACTATAATTTTCCCAATTATCATTATAATATGGATAATGATTATTGTCCTATAAGGCTCTTAATATATGTTAATGCTCTCTGACATATCTCAGTATATGTGCTCAAAGTTTTTATGTGTATTGATTTACTTATATAGTTCGCCGACACATATATTATGATAGTTTACCATACAGATCATGATTTTATCAGAAATTAAATTAAATTTGTTATTCTTAAGTTTACCCAACTAATTAATTGATCTTACCCTTCTTATGTTTCAATTTTCCAATGTTTTGATGAAATGTTTTATGTTTTTTATGCCGCAAAATGACTCTAACTTTTAATAAAATAGTGGGAGAATAATTTTTTGAATCGTTATCATATATCTATGTTATTATTAAATAGTTTTTGAAATTTCTCTAAAACTCTAATACTAAATTACATTTCATGTAAAGTAGATCTATTATATTCTTAATGTGTTTTAATTATTTGATTCCAAAAATCAGTTAATGCTTCACTATATAAATCACAAAAATATAATGAATATTAATTTAAAAATTCATTTATGTGTACATGTTTTTGGAATTAATATGACGTCAGAATAATAAGAGCCTTCATATTATAGATCATACATTTGATCATGTCTTATAGAATTCAAATGTCATTGGAATCAATATCTTTATTGACTCATTTTTCTTAGAGTAATAAAATTCTCATATATATTTAAATAATATAATTACAAATCACTATATGGAATGATTTCTATAAAATCAATATGGATTGAATACATTTTAGAAATAAAACCATTTAACATGATCTAGTCAATAATATGCTATAGATGTTTTGAGCCACTCAATAGAATATCATGACATCATAGAGTCAGTAGAAATGTTATAATTACAATCATCTATGGGAACTATAATTTAATTTTGGTGCTAATATTATCAAGTGAATATTTTAATGGATAAGGCTTTTCAAATTCATAAAGAGGAGAAATTTTAGTCATTCATTTTTTAATCCCCTTTATTTTATTGATCATGTAGGGAATGTAGCTTATCGCTTGGAACTCTCACTGAACCACTATGAAGATCATGAAGTGTTAATTGTATATATCTTGATTAATTTCGTACCTATTAATATAAATGTACTGAAATAATATTTTATATATATTATTCATGATAATTCATTCGAAAAAACCATTATAAATAGTTGATTTTAGAGATAATGTTTTAGAGAACAATACTACTGACTTTGTTAACAGTCTTTCATAGAAACAAAATATTAATCAAGCTATATGCGAACCTAATGATGTTTTAAAGTGGATAAATTATCATTTATTTATCCCGTAGTAATATAATTTTGTCTGAAAATTTAATTATATGGGGTGTGGAATGTTACACAACAACGTTTTTATATTTTTTTAATTATATAAGACCATGAATATCACATAGTTTTTAATACAAATTATCTCGAGTCTATATGAAAGACTATATATTAATACATTAAAACATATCTGTTAAATTATATAATATGAGTAGTAATATTTTTCATTTGATAAATATTTATGAATGTTATTTATTTCAATTTTTATTAATTTATTATAAATATTTCCTCAATTTTCTATAAATTCTATTTTGAAAATAAAATATATTTAAAAATGTTTTATTTGACATTTTAACAAATGAAAAATAAATTTAATTTATATTATATTTATAGATTCTAATTTCTCAATTGAATAAAATTTTTAAAATCAGTATTTCAATATTATATTGTAGTGAGTTTATATTGATTATATAAAATAATTTTTTACAGTGAATATGGAAAATAAACAATTAAAAAAATATAAAATTCATTTCCATATAAATTTCATAATATGTTTTTAATATTATCATAATGTAATATAATAATCTTTTAATTAAAAATAATAAACTTTTTTATATTGGAATCATCATTATTCTTTTTTATAGAATATAATTTTTTTACTAAAAACACATTTTTCTAAAAAAAATAAGATGAAAATGTGTTATAATATTGATAAATTATTTTAATATATATTGATTAATGAATTTAATTAAATGAATAAATTATCTATTATATATAATATTAAAATATTATTTGACATTTTTATAGGGAATATTAAGAATGTATATTATGTTTTACTGTTAAATATTTAATATTTTAAATAGGTTTTTCTTGATCTTGTCACACATCACTAAATTAAAATCTGAATCTTATAGAATTTTTTTTGTAACCTCGAACCCCACAGCTATGAATCAGTGGTTATTTGTTACAAAATTATTGTTATAATTGATCATATCATCATTGATAAAATAGTTTAGCAGTCTTGAAAACTAGATACAAATATGGGTCCCTTATTACCTTGTAAATTAATCAAAAAACATAATATGGAAAATAAACTGCTTCTGTGAATATTATTGAACGATTAGAAGTTCATACCCTATGAAGGAAAAAAAAGGTGTGAGATCAAATTCTCATCTTATGTTCAGTTTATAAATAATAATAAATGAAAAGTTAATAAGTCAAACACATTGTGGAAAGGTATGTAATTATGAAAAATATTCTATCAATAAAATGGTAATGATAATGAATACATAGGTTTTTTTATAGTGAGAATATAATGGGAAGTAATAGATAAATACTTAATGAATCAAATGATTAATTTTTGGGTGTAATGTATCTAGAGAATGAACCATTATACTATCCAGATAGTTCATATCTATAGTTAGAAACCAATATGATTATTCATAGAAATAAACAGGAAGAAAGTAACTTACATCTTTTTCTACTGAAGCCTTTTGAGGTATCAAGGGGATATCTATAAATGAACCCAACCCATCCCTATAATTCCAAATTATTCATTGAACATATATTAAATTAAAAATACAATGATAAAAGAAAATACATTATGTAGAAATTGTATACATATACTACAATGATCAAATCCATGATATCTGAAATATAGATATTTTGTGAAATATTCAAAGAATGACAATTATTAATAAAATATAAGTATATATACACTATACAAAAAGAATATGTGGTGAATAACACAAATCCAAAAGGGGATTCATAATAGTGTCCATTAAAAAGTGTATAAAATTTATAATCAGACAATTATAGTCATAGATCATCATAAATGATGTCCAACTTCATTGAAAACGTTTAAAAAGTGTTCTCAATTTTTTTTAAAAACATCCACTTTATTTCAATTTAATTGAAAATAAGAAATATAAATTAATACATACAAAATAATAATTTTTTATATTATAAAAACAGAACAATTTTATTTTTTTGTGTTAAAATGTGTGCTTAAAAAAAATTATTGGCTTAAATTATATTATGGACTATTCATGAAAATGGAAAAGAAATTGGAAGTTTCATTCAATCAAACAGACATATTAGGATAATTAAAAAGGAAACCTTAAAAACATGTACATAACTATAAAATAAGGAATAATTGATTAGAAGAATTTTTTTTGGAACATATTGATAGAATTTAAAATAATTTAATAAAAATAAAGAAGAATTAAATTGATCATAGATAGATAAAATGTACCATGAAAGAATAATTTTGGGTTTGGAGTGAATCCCATACCATATATATGAAAGTGTTCATCACATTCACGTAATTTTTGAAATAATGAAATTATATTAATTAATAATTTAATTCCTAACTTAATAATAATGTATTTTTTATATTATTATGTTCATTTATGGTGTTTTTGATGAGCTATGAGAATAAATTAGGGTTTTTTAGAATATTTTTTCCCTTGATTTTAAGGATTTATTCAGTATTATTCGTTTATGAAAGATCATGTAAAAAGAGAATAGTTGATAATAATTGAAATTAATTGTAATTAATGAACATACAAAAGGATAAATTGTCTTATATATCATTTTTATAAATATTTTAATGATTAATTAGATAAAATTTAATGATAAATATTTATATATTAGATCTTTTTTATTATCTTGAACTAATGTTGTTTTATTAATTAATATTATGTATATACAGTGGTTACATATCATTATGAATCTTATTAAATTTTTAATAAAATTTAATTTACCCAAAATAATGGTTTTCTCACCTCACATGAATTTAGTGGTGAAAATTTTAATTTTTTTTCCACTATATAATAAAATTGTAACATCAGATACAATGTTTTCATTTTTGTAATAAAAGGAAGAGGAGAAGGGGTTTGATGATGGATGTTCCAATAGAAAAAATCAATTTATAGAACATATAATATATTTTCGTTTTAAATAATGTTTTAGTAGAATATTGGGGGATAGGATAATAATGTTAAATACATGTAATGAAATAAAAAGAGAATGAAATATGATTTTACCTCTTGAATTATTCTACATCAAAACCACTATAAGGGGCTTGGGTCTGGTCTTTTTTTGAGATAAAATAATGCATGACATGTAGGAGTGACCTAGGAAGAGTTTTGGGTAGAAATTTAACTTCATTCATGGACTTATAGGTGTGGTAAAAAGAGGTGTTGAGGGGCGGTATTTTTAGTTCTAGAGAGGGGTGTTTGTTTACTATATTTTTAATCTGTTTCTTGTTTTGGAACAAAACTATAATAGTGTTTATTTTGGTGAATACATATAGTAACTATTATATTTGATTTTTAATAAATTATTCTTATATCATCAATACATCAACTATGATTCAATAATTCATGTATTTAGCTATAACCTTAAATAACTATATTTTTCTATTGACCAAAAAATTAACTATTTAAGAAAAATCTCATAAATTAACCCAAACTATTTTTTAAAATGTAAAATTTATAGATGGAATCTATTTTTTAGAAATTAATTTTCTATGTATTAGAAATTTACATATTAATTAAAATCGTCATTTTTTATAAAATTTCTTAATTTAAATTTTTCTCTAGTTTTATAACACATCGAAAAATTAATTAAGGAATCATAAAATAATATTCTAAAAATATGAAAAAAATAATTAATAATTTTATTTTAAAAAATTATTATTATTTTGAATTATTTTAATAATTATTAAATTTTAAAAAACATTTACATTTCACAAAAACACATAATTTATCATTTTAAAAATATATTTACCTATTTCGTGATATAAATAAATAATATATTCGTTCAGAATATACATAATTATTATTTATAATTCAATAGCTCATGTTTCTATTAAATTGGTCAGATTACTATTCCAAATGGTCACATTATGATTCCCATTTTTATGTTACAATTTTAGTTTATATCACTATTCATTTTTGAATTATAAACATTCAAGGAATTGAATTTATTTTATAAGATGCATACTATGAAATGTTAGGTTTTTTTTCTTACCGCCTTCAAATTTATCATCCTAGAAATTTTTCAGGAATACATCCTTATAAAAAGATGTTGTTAGTTCTTCATCCGAATAACCTCATTTTGGCATATTTCATCTTCCATTTTATGGTTTAAAAAATAACTTTTACTTATTTATTCTTCTAATTTCTCTATACATTCACTATCCTATAATGAATCTTTATAGGATCATGAATGTAAGAAAAGTGTGGTTTGAGTTCTAATTATTCATTAGTGAGTTCCTTCTATATCTCTAACTTTTACTTTAATATAAATTTTATGTAAAACACATCATTATATTTGTAAAAACATAGAAGCATTGTAAATCAGTTGGTTATTGCTTTAATTGATTTGTTTTATTTTAATTGATTCAATGTTTATGTGGCTAATTTTACTTTTCTTACCTAATAATATGAAACCCTTACATTTAGGTACATATTAAAAGAAAAGATATTCAACATGAAATTAAAAATCCAATCTTATTTTGTCATTAAAACTTATTTTTCAACTTTGGACAACTTTAATATGACCTTGAATAGTCTATACCTTTTTCATTTTTTATCAATTATTTGTTGTCCTATAATTTTTCTATCACCATATTCTTTTAAAAAATATATTGTATGACAAATAAATTTATATAATTAATCATATGGTTCCATTTGAATACTAGAATAGAAACTATTATTATAAAAAAATTCCACCAAAAGTAAATACAAATCCAATATACCCTGAATGTAAGGTGGGAATTATCTCAACATATCTTATAATGATAAAATATTCTTTTCTAATTATCCATCTGTTTGAGGTTGATAATAAGTACTCAAATTAATCTCACTATACAAATCTCTCTAAATAATCATATGAAATATTGATGTAAAATGGTATTCCCGATCAGTCATAATCGATAGTGTTGCACCTTGAAGTGTAAAAACATAATTTATAAAATGTATTTCTAGGCTCTAGAGATTTTAATATTCACCTATAGAAAAAATATAATCTATTATTATACTGATATTTATAAAAATACATATCGTATCATTATTTATAGGGGTATTTTATAATCCATTGATGAGTTATAGAGAATTTAAATCACATATCCATGGTGAAATTGAAAGAGGTTGAATAATTTCTCTAGGATTATTTACCTTGAAATTTAATTTTGGATACACAAGACATCTTTAGACAGTAGCAGCAATTTCACAGTTCATATTATATAATGAAAATTTTTTCTTTAGATGATTATACATCATACTACTACCTTGATACATAAAACAATTTTTTCTATCAACATTATATAATAATTCAATTTTTATCAAATATATTGATGGACCACATAACCTCTTTCCAAATTTAAAAATTTTATCATCAAATATGAAATCCATAAATCATCTATATTTAATGATATTAATTTTCTTTTGAAAATTCTCATCATAATATTGAGAGATTTTTTTCTTCTCCAGTAAATATGGTTCTGTAATCATTTTATAAAGAAGATATGTTTCTATTTGTTTAAAAATTCCCATATCCAACTTTTCTAAATCCATTAGCATAGAATCATTATCAATCCTCATTTGTATCAGAAGTCCATGACCATTCATCACAATTCTCCGTCTATATTATATTCATTTTAGGGTGGTAGTGTATTGGGAAATCATAATCTTTTAGTAAATCAAACCATATTCTATTCCTCATGTGGGGTTCCTTATATGTAATGTGGAATTTCAAAATCTATTGATCTGAATATAAATCATATAATTCACCATAAAGATATTGTCCCCAAATATTTAGATAAAATATTATAATTTCTAATTGAATATCATTAGTTGGACGAGTTTGTTGAGTAGTATTCAACTACCTTGATGCATATAAAATAACATTATAACATTATATAAGGATACAACCAAGTCATTTCATCGATTCATTAGTGTATATTATATCCCCTTAATTCTATATGGTTGAGATAAAATCATATCATTAACTAATATTCTGTTTAATTATTGAAATAATTATTAAAATTATTTTTCCATATGAACATTAACACTTTACACATGATCTTTGTTAGTTGGTCAGATAATGAGGTGAAACTATGAATGAAAACTTGATAGTAACATGCAAATCTGATAAATCTACATAACATGGTTTTCTTCATTGGTATAGTCCATTCTTTTATTTACATTATTTTCATAAGATGGACTATTATTCCATCCTTAGAGGTAAAATGGCCCATAAAAGTAATTTTCTATAAATATATTTGAAAATTTCAATATTTACCATAACTCAATCATTATGATTGCCTCATGAAGAATCTGAATTTGATTCTCTTTGTATTTATTAATATTATAAGACACTAGATCATCACTAGTTAATACTTGTAAAAACATCATGATATTCCTTGAATACCTTGTTCATTAGATCACTAAAAATGGAGGGTTCATTAGTCAATCAAAATAGTATTATTGTAAACTCATAATGTCTGTACCTATTCAAAAAATAAATCTTCATAACTTGATCCATATTTATTCATAATTCACGATACAAATTAGGAAGAAAAATCGTTGAGTAATTTTGAGAAATGTGAATTTGATCAAATTACTCATCAATTCATGTGAGGTTATGCTATTTCATTGATTTCATATAATTTATTTATCATTATTCAATAAAAAGACTATAGGATCATTCTTTCTCTGTAACAATGAGGACATAGTCCCCCTATAGAGAAGAAATTCTGTTAATAAATCATTTATTACTCAAATAATTTTGTTGTTTTTTTAGTTCAACAAATAATTCACTTTCTATTATATATGTAGTTTTCATTATCATTCATGCATCATGTATTAAATACATTGAATAATTATCTTCACTCTATTGTGGGGGTCCATGTAATTTATCAGTAAATTAAACAATTTATTCTTATAAAACTATAAATCCTCAAATTGAAGATGTCATTCCTCACCCCATAATGTTTTTTCTCTTCCTCTGGAAAATTTTTGTTCTGGTATGCTACTAGGGGTGGATCTAGTTAAGAATGAGATGATAATGTTTCATCTCTAATGATAATGGATTCTACATATTCCTCACAGATAATAATTTCCCTCTTATTAAAAAAACTCTCATATAATTAGTTTGAATTCTTGTCCATATAAAGGATTGTATAAAATCCGAACGTAGGAATAATGATAAGTTAAACAAATAAAGCACATTTATATATGGTAATGGGAACATATCAACACATTTTTGGTGAAATGAAAAATACAATAAGGGTTTTAAGGAAAATAAATTATTACATCCATATAGTAATATCTAATTTTCATTGAAATTTGGGATGAAATAAAAGATTGTGATGATCCAAGAAATAAATAAATTACTGAAAATTTTAAAGATATGATAAGTGTACCTAACACCACATCAATTTATAATTCTAAATTATTTTTTGTGATCATATAAGATTGGCCAGGTCCCCTTTCCCTATTGAATGGTAGATTTCATTGCAGAGTTGGAAATTGATTTAAATAATGCACCATTTCATTATAGTAAATGCATTGAATGTCATTGAATTATTTCATACCTAATCATTAATTTACTTAATGACCAATTTCTTTTCACTTAAAACTAATTCCCATTACATTCAATTATTTACCAGGATTATTATTTCCCCAATTTTCATATAATTGGAATTTATTTGTTCTCTAATTCCATGACAACGGTTCAAATTTTCCATGGTTATCAGATGGCATCTTCTTGTCATTATTTTCCTTGAACTTATATGATCAACAATATTTCTACTCAATTTTTATGTCACATAATTCTATATAATCATATATTGAAAAATAATGGGATTAATGTTCCCTTTAAATACATAGATTAAGAACATAAAATTGGGGACATATCATGTATTAGAAACTATGTATTTCATAAATAAAATACATGGAATGTTTTTTATAGGTATCCTTATACTCGACATCACTATCTTATTCACTTTTCAATACGCTTAGGAATTGTTTCTTCATTTCAGTTTGTTTCACATGAAGAGAATATTTTTTAAACGGTGTTTTTTAAAATGTTGTCTAGTACATATCATTAATTTGAACTTCCTAATTATTTTTGGTTAAATACCACCATTGATCAACATCTTCTTTGAAACAATATAGTGCCTGTATAACTTTGCTATTTTAATTTCATCTTAATTCTAGAATATCATTTCATGGGACGTGATCCACTACTATATTACAACATACATAGTTGTGAGAATGAAACATGGGGTCTTATGCTATATGAAATGATCCTACCTATGTTTATAAATAATATTCATCATAACTATAATATTTTATTCTAATATAGTCACGATCCATTCAGTTCCATCACTACCCATATTTACTTTCATAATTATGAAATCCCTAAATTGTCATTGGGTATTGATTCTATTCATTCTGTTAGTACTAAAAATTAAATATTTTTACACACTATGTTAGATTATAATCACCAGTAGTATTGATCTTATAATCCACTCAAATAAATTTTAACAATTACCCTAATTCTATAACATCTAGTTGCTATGGTTTCCATTAATCTTAATTTGATTCTAACTGTAACATCCTCGACCCTAGTAGACAAGAGTTGGTAGTTATTTTAATATAATGTCACAAATACTTGAGATCACATCACTGAGTATATACTAGATTAGTACTGTTTAATAACTAGGTACATACATGGTTCCCTTATTAATCTGGTAATTAAATATAAAATTTACCATATGTAAATAAATTCATTTCATGATTATTATTCAAATATTACATATTCAATATTTTGGGAATGAAAATAAATAACTGGGAGAGTGAAAAAAAATTTTATGGGATACATTAATAATTAATAACTGAAGAATTTTCAATAAGAAATAGTAATCAAGGAAGGGTAAATAATTTGAAAACACCTTATATAAAAAATTAAGCATAAAAATGAATTCATTGATTTTTTTCGTTGGAAAAAATCTCATGAAAATTAATGACAGAATAAAAAATGAATAAAATTATTTATTTTTGGACATCATATATATATAACATGTAAAATTATACCATCAATAAGGTATAATTTTTTGGTTATAAACTGTTTAATTATGCTTTGACAGAAACATTGATGGCTTGTTTCCAAATTTTTTGTCTCATGATACCTATCAATTTATGGAGTGACTATCAGTAACTAGGCCCCACCCATCACTGGAAGTCCCATGAATTCTTCATATGATGATTCAACTCAATAATTCAATTCCATGAAAACGAACTCTATAGAAATGATATACATAAATGAAAATAATAATCTCCATGATACAATTAGAATGCATATATAATTAATTCTTTAATTAATGATATTCATTAATAAATTTTATATATACATAATCCACAAATAAAGAATAAGTGTTGAATAAGACTTAACCAAAGGGGATATCACAATGGTGTTCATGAAATAATGGATTTTAATCATACATAGAAATTAATAGGCATAGATCATGTTTACTGATGTATATATTAAATGAGAACATGTAAAAATTGTTTTTTACATACTTTATAAAAGTGCGTCTTCAGTGCGGTTTATTAGAAAGAATTATTGAATTATTAAAAATAACAAGAGATTAATTATTTGTATAAAAAATGAAATGTAAAAAATTAGTTTAGAATAAAAAATTTGAGATTTGAAAAAAAAAATTTGCCTGTTAATACATATTATAGAATGTAATTGAAAATGGAAATTAAATTGGGATGTTTTCATTAATTTGAAATTCTTATCAAGAGAAATTGAAATGGAAAAAAACAAAACATGAATTTAAATATAAAAGAAGGAATAATTTATATGTATACATATGTTTGGAACTGATATATTAGTTATAAAAATATTATTTAATGAATGAAAAATTACATTGGGGTAAAATAGAGAAAATAAATGTCGAAGGAAAAAATTGTGATTGAAAAATAATCCCTTTCAATATGTGTGAAAGTGTTCGGCACTAGAAGTTAATGTCATGGATAATGTAATTAGATAATTTAATAATTTAATTCAGAATCAATTAAAAATTTATTTTATTTAATTTTATTTCAATATCATCATTTATGGCCTTTTGGGTGAGTTATAAAATTCAAAATTTTCATTTGGGAGTGTTCATTTACTTGATTTTCGTGATTAGTTCACATATAAAAATGTAAGAAAGATCTGGTAAAATGGGAATAGTTTTCAAGATTTTAAATTATATTTAATATAAAAATATGAATAATAATAAATATAAATATATATAAAAAATTCTATGATAATATAATGACAAATTATATAAAACCTTAATGATAACCATTAAGATTATTTTACTATTTTTTCAATATTCATAAATTGATTTTTTTGTTAATTAATATAATGTATATATAATAGTTTCAGACAATCACATTACTAATTATATATACAATAAAATATTATTTAAACATAATTATTATTTTATAATAAAAATTAAGTTGGTAATGGTAAAACAAAACACATCATCAATGATGGAAATAAATTAACGCATCATGAATGGTGTTTCCATTTTTTAAAAAAATGGCAAGGTGGAGGGGTCTGATGATGGATGAAACATTATGATAATAAAAGTATAGTTTATATAAGATAATATAGTTGACATTAATTTTTATATATATGAAATTCTGACAGGACAAGACTAGAGATGAAATTAATTGAAATTAAATGAAAATGATAAAATATTTATCCTCTAGAATTATTTTTCTTAATAACCTCTTTAAGAGGCTGGGGACTGTTATTTTCATTATAAAAAAGGCTCATGGAAATTTTAGATGTGAGTGGTAAGATTATTGGTTACAAATTGAGAAAATAAATCAATGGATTATAGGTTTTAGGGAAACAGGTTTTGAGGGGTTGTCTATATAGTTGTGGAGAATGGAGTTTTGTTATTTAATTCAATTATATATTAATTAGGAACACAAATATTAATAGTATTGATAATTATAATTAAATAATGTAATGACTGCATGTGTTCTTGATCCAATTTTTTATACACCATCTAAAAATCAACCTTGACTCAATAATTCATGTATCTTGCTAATATCTTACATTACTATTTTTCTATATTCCCAAAAAAAAATATTCTTTTAAAAAATCACAACAATGTACTAAAACCAATTTAAATTTATATTATAAAATATAGACTCCTTTTTCTAATTGTGTTACAAATATGTTAAGCTACACTTTTTAATTAAAATATCATTTAATAGAAAAATACTGAATTTATAATTATTGGTGATTTTATGACACTCTAAAAAATTAAATAAGGTATGTAAAATAATTCTATAATCATAAGAAAAAAATATTTCTTAATTAATTTATTTTATGAACATTAAATTACATTAAATTTATTATATTTAATATTATTTTGAAAATACACAATTACTTTTTTTAAAAATAACAACACTTAATTTATCATTTTAAACAATTTATTTAAATATTTGATGATATAAATATATCCTATTTTCATTCATATGATTCGTAAATTTTATTTATATATTCATATGTATGTCACTATTTTAGTAGTTGGATTTATATTCTTAATAGTATTATTACTATTCTAATGGTCATGTTAATATTTAATTGTAAACAACAATTTTTTCATGAAATGTAAGATATCAAATAAAATGAATTTATTTAAGAAGATACATAATATAAAATAATGAGTTTTATATTCATAAGTCCTTTGAAAATTACAACTGAGAAATATTTATTTAATAATTTTTTATGAATAGATATTGGTGGTTCTTTCTCATAAAATCTTTAGTACCCCACAATACTACATACATTTTATGAATTCTCTAAAAAAACATTTATCTATATTATCTTCCAATTTATCCAGAATATCCCTCCTGTGTCAAGAATCTTGATATTCTCATCACAATAAGACAAGTCATGTTCCAGTTCAATTTATTCATAGGTGAGAACATGGGTTTTTTAGCATTTAATTATTTAATAAACATATTTGGAACACATCATGAACTCTTGAGAGACTTTGTGGAAGTGATAATTGATAAGATAAAAATCTAATTCATTTAATAATTTCAAATGATTCGATGTACATGTGGCACATTTTCCCTTTCATACTGAATCTTATGACACTTTTCCAATGAGAAACAATCGTAATGGAATTATCCCCCCATTTAAATTCCAAATCCATTCATTGGTTGTTATTATAACTCTTTTTTCTATTTTGGGATGCATTTATATTAGAATTATCAATCATTACCTTTATAGATTTTTTATCAACAATTGTTGGTACTGTAAGTTTCATCTCAAAAAATGTATCCCAAAAAGATGGAGTATGAAATCTCTTTTTAAATAATAGCTCATATGGATTCATTTGAATACCATAATAGATACTATTATTGTAAGTTGTTTCATACAAAAGTAAATATTGATCCAAAATTTATTGAATAAATTGTGGAAATGTTCTCAACATGTCATCAGATGTTTGAATTGTTCATTCAGAATTTCCTTCTGTTTGAGGGTGAAAATATGTACTCAAACGAAACTCTATAGCGAAGGCCCACTGAAAACTCTTCTAGAATATTGATGTAAAATGGGGATCTCGATCATAAAAAATAGATAATGGTTCACCATTATGTCTTATAACATAAAAAATATAGTGTATTTCTCAGTTTTGAAGAGGTAAATCATCTTTTAAAGCAAGAAAATGTTCTAATATTTACTGTGTTCAATTATAACACATATAACATCATTCTTTCATGGGGTTCATCAGTAATCAGGTGATTAATCCCATATTAATTTCATTCCACTTTTATATTATAATATCTTAAGGTTGAATGTATTCTTGAAGATATTTTCTCCAAGCCTTTACTTTTGAAAAACAATACATATTGAAATATAGTGATATATTTCCCACTTCATATTAACCAAAAAAATGTTCCATTATATATATATGTATATATCATATCATATTACAACTATGGTGTATATAAAAAACATAGGAACAAGTATCATCTAATGGTTCTCTTTTTAGAATTGGTATATATGGAATACATAACCTCTTTCCAAATATCATAATTCTATAATCATACATGAAATATGGTAATCTTCCATCTATAATGGCTTTAATATTCATTTAAACATGTTTATTTTTATATTGATAATTTTTTTCTTCTCCAGGAAATATATTTAGTAATTATCCAAAAAAGTTTTGATTTTCCCAATTATTTAAAAATTACTATATCTATGTTTTCTAAATAAATTAACACATGAGCATTCTCTATTATCATTAAGGTAAGATGTCCAAAATTTGTCCTGTTTAATTCAAATGATACCTTATTTTATTTTCTTTTGTATTTACGTATTGAGAAATCTGAATCATTGAGTAACTTGATCCACCGTCTTTTCGTCATATTGAATTAATTATATTTAATGATATATTTAAAACTATTTTGATCTGTATATATCTAACCTCATTAAACATAAAGATACTATCTCTACATCATCATAGTAATGATTATCTCTGGTAACTCAAGATCGTGAGTTAGAAACAATAATAAAAGAGCGTTAATCTTCCTTAATCCATATTCAATTACATTGTAATTTTATTTATTATGAAGCTATCTAGTAATTTATGAAATGCATCAAGGTATATTAAAAACACATTAATTTTATATGGTAGAGTTAGATTTAGTTTATTGACTAATATTATCATCAATTCATTAAAACATTCTGCAAAATCTTGTTTCTATTTGACCAATACCCATTTAAGTGTGATCTTTGTAAATGTTTTACTACATTAATCGAATTTCGGAATGAAACACAAATAGTTACAAGATAAAATAATAAAAATTGAATAACTTGTTTATTTTCATTGATGTAGGTCATTGAAAGAATCTCTTTTTCATTATAAGATCAATTGAGATTCGATCATTAGGGGAAAATGGAAACGAAAAGAAATTTCCCAAATCCAAAATTCACCCCTTCTAAATTAACCATATAATTTTTCCTTATGAGAGTCCCAACGATAATTCAGAATTGATTCCCATACACTTTATAGCATTTAGAATACACCAAAACATTATCAACGTATATGAAAACAAAATCATTTAGATATTCCTTGAATACAATTTTCATTAGATCTATAATAATACATACTGCATTATTCATTCTAAAAGGAATTAATTTTAACTCATAATGTTAAAAACTATTCTAAAAAGATATAATTAGAATATCATTTTGATTTAGTCATAGTAAATGATACGTAGAATGTAGGTTAATATTTGAAAACTGTTAAGCTTAGTGGATTTGATTAAACAAAATATCAATGTTATGGAGTTGATACTTTTTATTTACTGTAATATCATTGATTTCCTTATATTTGATTAAAATAATCAAGGATATAAATTTTTTTTTAAAATAAATAAAATGAGATCACTATGAATAAACACTAGGAAAAACCCCCTTCAGAACTAAACCAATTAGATGGTTCGTTAGAATAACATTTAATGTCTGATAATTTCCATGTAAATTTTTCTAATTAAATTGAATTATTTCAAGACCAAGCACTGAGATGGCATGTGATTCAGAGGCCTGAAGTGTCTGGGATGTAATTTTGATATTTTAGTCAGCTCACATAACTAAATATGTGAGAATGTTTTTTTAACTTTTGAATTGTTTCTCATATTGAGAATCTGAGGGCACAGTTGAACTCAGAATGCTGAGATTCACTTAGAAGGGACTTAACGTCAACCGATTGGGTTCCAACAGAAATGTTAAATATCTGAATTTATTGAAAATAATAAAATAACATAGAAAAATATATTTTATTTTCCTTTCTAAACATTTTAGTAGAGGACATCTACACTATAGTGTGGTGACGAGATGGCTATGAGGGATATTAAAAGAAACACAAAATGGCACATTTTGTTACAAGAATAATGACTCCACATTGCAGCATAATAGAAACAATGTGACAAGATTTTTTTAATATCACATGGGGAAAACAGTGGGTGGAATTTCCTCTAATTAATAACGTGGAACCTCTCTCTCCCATTCCCTCCAATGATGAATGCTATTAAGGAACATCGATGGTACATATTAAAGAGATAATTACCGATGACTAATTCTAATGGAGTGAAGATCAAGGATAGTTCAAAGCTTCATCCCTTATTGGTGATGGATCCTAAAACAATGTAGGGGTTGTTTTATTAAAATATTTACCCAATTGTTTTTCTAATGAAATGAACATGGGTCAACCCATGAACATGGTGACCTGTGGATCATTCTTAGACGAGGGAATGTGTCATTTTCTTGGGTTTCTACAACGGGATAAGTATATTGTTGATAGAACATTATCCCAAATCCTCTCATGCTTTAATATTCTAATGCAGAGGGCACATGCCGACACTAACAAGGATCGACCCCCTCTACTGGGTGTGTTATAATCAACGAATGTTTGAAATGGTGTATATGAAATTTCTAGACAATCTTAGGGAAGGCAGCATCCAATGTTCTATGAGGGTGAATGCCGCTTGGAAATATGACCACCAGAGCGAACCTAGTGGCCACAAATGTGTCTGTAACCATGACACCACTGATGCGGCGACACTGACGACTAGTGGAATTGGCCATAGGTGGGAGGCGGCGACAACCAGTGCCTCATGAGGGTGGACCGGTTGACCCTATCCGGGCACGCTGGAAGAGGCAGTGTGCCTGGAGCATACTATGGGGGAGGAGGTCGTGGCCCTTCGTCCATGGAGGTTGTCTAAATGTGGTGACATCCTGGTTCTGTGATAAAGGGAGTAGCTCACTCTTTGCATGCCTTGTGCGAACAAAGGTGGTGTTCAGCAAAATTGGACACAAAATATCCCAACCATACCAGTCGAGCTGATTTTCTATAACACACTCATCTACTGGAATAAAACATGGCTATGTGGTGGCTGGGTCTAGGAAAAGAGACCGGTCCACCATTGTGGACCGAGATGAATAAATTTTGGGTCGTTAGGCGACCAAGTGGACTAGACGCATGACCAGCCATGGTTAGTTTCTTAAAGGCACAATGGGTAAGCCCAATGGGATAGGCAGACATGTTCTGTCATGCGGTACTCTAGGCTATGATTGTTCGGGTCAGTCCGATCAAGTGAGACCAAACTGGATGCAACCAATCCCTATTTATTAAAACAGTTGTATTGTGAAAAAAGAGAATCTGAAGGACAATCTTTTTGCAAAGCTGGGTCTTTCTAGATGATGTATTCCTTGGAATATATAATAACTGAGTTTGGGAAGAGGTCAGTTTATTTCTGAGATGGATCAGACTCGAACTCAACATGGTCCTTTTTACAAAAATGCCCATATCATATAGACCGGGTGAATATTCAATGCACCGTCTGTTGTGTTTTGACCCTTACTACAAGATGATACATTGGATTACACTATTTTGTACTTCGTGGAGTTTGATGTATAACCAGTGTATTGACGAGAATATTTTATAGAAATGAAGTGTGCTTTGTTTCAGAATCTAGTGGTTGGTTATCACATGGTGACTGAAAAGAGACAGTTCATGGATTTTCATAAGAGTGACGATTCATGCATCATCATAAGAGAGAACCATAATGGATTAGAAAAATATCCTCCCTTCGTGGATCCATAAGAGAGAGACCCATCATAGAAACGTAGTAGAGTGACCCATTGTGGATCGTCCATATAGCTAGCAGTCCTAGATCAGTAGTAGAGCGACCCTTTATAGATCAGTAGTAGAGAGACCCTTCATGGATCAGTAGTAGGTCCTCTAGAAAAAATAAGATAATATATCTTTATGAATACTCATCTTCACATTTGTATTTATGTTCTACGAGGTGTGATCTGTTTCTTTTTCTTTGTGATTTTTATTGATATCCTACTTTGTGGTATTCTCATTTGTGGATTTCTGAAAGTCCTTTGGGGGTTATGGGGTCCCTACCGTGTATTTTTATACTGACCCCTACATGGGCTTCACCCCAACCTATTGTGTATTTTGTATATTATAGGAATATTTGTATGTTAATTTGGGGAGCTAGGGATAGAATGTGCTCAATAGTGGAACGATAGATGTGGTGTGCTGTAGTGCCATTAGACATTGAGTAGTATATAACATTTATGTCGTATCCCTAGAGGAAAACATTTGGAGCTTATAAATATCTTTCTATATATTACATTCTATTGGGATTGTATTCTGGACCCTTTACATTCAGTTTACACCTTTTACACTCTGTGGTGGTACATATTTAGGGTTGTTGTATTATTCTCCATTGTGGTTTCTTTTTATAAGATTCACCATATATTTGTGTACAAGTTTAAAAGAAATGTATTCGCATTTTGGGATATTCCTTTCCAGTTCATGTCACTCGCCCATGGCCTATAGATGGTAAGCTTGCTGTAGGCCTGATATGAGCCCTAGGGGATGGGTCATGATAATGTGGTATCCAAGGGCACTTGGTTCTAACAGAAGAGTTAAGAGTCTATATTTTTTATGGGTGAAATATAGTTAAGTGTTTTTTTTTACATCAGGGGTTTTTAGTGTTGGTCTGGTGACTTACATATCCATACACGATTTTAGAGAATTATATTTTCTGATTTATTACAAAAAACCACCAGTTGCATGTGTTTTGCAAAATTTTTTTCTATTCACCACTTTTGAGTCAACATTCCATGAATAACTTATTGCCATAGGGGATTTGTTTCCCAGTATTATTTCCCCATAATTATAGCCATCTAGGAATCATGTGAGGCATCATTCAGATAGTCCACCGAGCGCTGAGGAATCAATTCACAGACCATTTATAGTGATAGCACCTTCTGGTGTTATTCCAATATTACCACAATCCATAGACCAACAGCTACTACCAGCCCCACGAGAGGAAAATGTATGCTGACTGAGTGTGCTGCATGTGTTCTTGAGATAGTGGCCTTCATGGTATTGAGGTGAGATAGATCCTTAAGCAGGTGAGGATTTTATAGAGGTACTTACGTCAGTTTTCCAACTGTTAGAGACACCTACACACCATATTGTGGCCCTAGATGCTATCCTTTTTAGGTCACAGTAGGGATATGGTAGATATTGACACTCCAGATACCCGATGTGGGGAAATATTCCAGGTTGGACTTTGATAATATTTTTAAGGCGGATTTCGTAACACTGACACTGTGCTCTGTGTGTATTCAAAAGTTGCTGCACCTATAGAAAGGCAACCTAGCTGTGTCCCAGCACTCAATGAGGTTTATAGAACTCCTTAGATACTACACCAACATAGAAATTGAACCTTTATTAATGGAATCAACCATTGATGAGGGGATCTTACAGGAGATCCAGGCATCAATGATTTTGGTCAGCCTCCCAACATAGGCACGAGTGCTTGAGTGAGTTTTACTGGTGGAGAGATTCCATGCTAAGTAGGAACAAATGGTGAGGGACTCCACCAAACTATAGGTGCAAGAGTATTCTACATTATGTATTTGGAAGACTACACAGAGTCAAAAATATGCCATACCATCTGGGGGATGACCTAAGTATGTAGGGTTAAATGCGCGGAGCCCACGAGGAAGAGTATATAAGTTGAGTGCTAGAGTTTTCTACACCAATGGTGGGTATGGAATCATGTCTCGTGATTTCCAGATCCACCTCATAAAAGATCAGAAGATGATATAGGGACCAACAAGGAAGAGGAAGTGGTTCGAGCGAGGAGTTCCATAGGGTGGAGGATGTGGTTGGGGGGAAAGATGATATGAATGTGGTGGCAAACAGTTTGAGGTACTACCTCCATGACCCCCAGGTGGTCCAAAATGGTGTAAGGGAGCTAGCGAATAGAGGAATGATTAGCTTCTGGCACGAGAGGCCTATGACCATAGCGCTCTAGTGATTATTAGAGGTATGATATTTGAATTTTTCACCTTAGATGCAGTTCTTATAGATATATTTTCATGTAACTCATTCTTTT
Organism: Viscum album; assembly: GCA_963277665.1. Lineage (NCBI taxonomy): Eukaryota > Viridiplantae > Streptophyta > Magnoliopsida > Santalales > Viscaceae > Viscum > Viscum album. Next base: position 1,221,939,943 of record OY728136.1, on the reverse strand, counting down.
CCTTGAACAACATTCATGGATTGAGGATTCTTGTGGAGTCATTGGCTTAATAAATACAATAAGATAATCTTACGAGAGGGGGTTTAACAATTACCCATAGGTGCCAGTAGTTTTACATAACTCAAGGAGGCTAGGGATTTATATGGGATATCCTTGTATCAGCATTGAGACCTAATGACTTCACCATGGGGTGGAATGGTTATCTACAATCCATGATCAGATAGACTATTTTATGCACACAATGTGGTGTGTCTATGAGGATGGGACTAGGTTTTTGCATCATTGATGTGAAGAGAACCTTTTTATCACATGATATAATTTCATAGAGGATGATGTAGCTGATCAATCACCAATTAGAAAGCCACGCCTTCAGTAATGTGGGAGAGAAGAGTTTGAGCATTCTTGAAGTGGTGGATGCGTATATGGACAACATTCTAGATGATGTCCTAGGACATCCTCCTCGAAGATTGGTAGACATCTGCATTGAATTATAAACTAAGATATCACTGATATCTACACTTACATATCATATGGATCTCATGTATTTCAGGTATATGAGAGTACAGTTTGCGGGCTTGTAGAGGAAGTGGTTCATAAGAGGTATTATTTCTCCATGTTCAGCCCCGGTGTTGTTTTTCATGAAGGTAAATGTGGGATTTTGGCTACACATGGACTTCTAAAACCTAATCCAAGTGACCATGAGGAAATAGTATCCACTCTAGAGAATTTATGTCCTCTTCGATCAGAATATGGGTTATAATTGGTTATTGAAGATAAACCACATATTATGTTATCATTATCTTTAGGTACGACAAGAGGGAATGCAGAAGACAACCTTCATGTGAAGTTATATCCACTAACAATTCATTATGTTTCCCTTAGGCATGAAATATTCCCCCAAAATGTTCATGAGACTCATTAATAAGATCTTCCAGCCTTACCTCGATCGTTTCATAGTTTTCTTCATTAATGACATATTAGTGTACTCGGAATCAGAGGGGGATCATTCTACACACCTACTGATTTTCCAGGATAGACTCTAAGAGCACCATTTTTATGGTATGCAATCAATGTGATAGTTTTGGATTTTCTATGTCCACATTCTATGACACATCATCTTGATGGATGAAGTTGCTATGGATTTAGAAATTATTGAGGCAGTGCTTACATAGTATCCACCCAGAAGCACGATTGTGGTGTGTAGATTTCTGTGGTTGGATTGATACTACTAAAGGTTTATTCTTGACATCTCTAGTGTATCATGACCCAGTAAATATTTTAAACAGATGGTAAAATCCATCGTGTGGACATATAAATTCATGCCAAAAATCCATAAGCTGAGGAACATCATGACTAACACTCCCATATTGAGAATTCAAGATGAGGGAACCGACTACATCATATACTATGATGCATCTGGGACTATACTCGGTAGTGTCATGATTAATGATCTAGTATTCATCACCTATGGCTCATGAGAGATGATGCGGGATGAGCAATACTATGTGACACAAAATATAGCGTTAGAAGAAGTGGTCTTTGACATAAAGATGTTGCTTTACTACTTTATGGGTGAACGATATACCATATACTATAACAATAGGATTCCTAGGTATATAATATCATAGAATGAACTAATAATTAGATATCAGGTGTGGATGGAGTTCTTCCACAACAATGAGATTAAGATAGTATACACATCTAGGAATGGGAACATGGTGGAAGACGCACTCAACATTAGGTTTTGTTTATAGATTATGAATGAGGTGATGGAGTAGTTATCTATGATATAGATATATTTAATGGATAGTGATGGAGTAGATTACCTTAAATCTATGACTATCACTCCCCCTCTATTATAGTGATTTAGGGAGGCACATCATAGGAATAGTGAATGCGAGGCCCGAAATGCCCTAATATCCTCATGACAGGCTCTTGATTGATTTTCTATAAGTGGGGAGATCATAATCTTTTTCAAAGTACATACCATGGTAGATGTGATTTTATGGGAGGATTTATTGAGTGAGTTTCACAAATCCACATTGGCAGTATATCATGGTGAGGTTAATATGTATCATGACCTTCGACTTCAGTATTAGTGGCCTATGATGAACAAAGAGATTTCAATGTTCATTTCATGATACCTTAATTTTCAGCAAGTGAAGGCTGAACATTAGGTCTCAACTATCATGACCGATCCACATAAGGTACTAGAGTGGATGTGGGATGGAATATCCATTCACATTATGATGGGATTACCATACTCATCTAGGGTCCATGACTATATCAAGGTGATTGTTTACCAAATCACCAAGTAGACTCACTTCTGACTATTCCACGAGTAGGGGTTATTAGATTAATTGATTACCCTCTATGTCCAAGAGATAGGGCATATTAATTGGGTTACTTTGATCATAATATCATATAATGAGGCTTGTTTTACTTCCCAGTTGTGTAAGGGGTTTCTAGAGGCATTTAGGACTTAGCTAAAAATGAGGAAAACTTTTAACCTCTAGAAAGATGGCTAGAAGGAGTGTTCTATACATACATTGGAAGACATTCTTTGTGTTTATGTCATAGATTTGGGTAATAATTGAATGGACAACCAACCATGGGTCGAGTTTGCGTTCAAAAATAGATATGACTCCACCATTGGCATGTCATTGTTTTAGGCCTTTTATGGGCGACCAAAAAGATCACATCCATGCTAGATATACCTAGGTAATTCAGAACTCATGGTTCCAGAGTTGTTATGGGATTCCACTGAGAAGAGAATGATAATTTAGGAGCAGATGAAGGATGCACAGAGTAGACAAGAGCCTTATGACAAAAGGATACAGAGACCCTTTGTTTTTTGAGAGGGATAACCTGTTTTCCTTATGGTCACACCCCAATGGGGATTGCAAAGATTTTTCCAAGGAAGAATGTTATTTCCAAGGTTCATAGAACCTCTCCGCATTCTCAAAAGAGTTGGTGAGGTGTTGTACTATGTAGTTTTTCTCTTATAGTAGAACCAAGTTGGAGATTTTTTTTGGCATGTCGCAGTTGAAGAGGTATGTGCATGATCTATTGGACTTCATCGACTGGGATTATTGGGACATTGTTGATGGAGAAATTTTTGTGTTGTTCCCAGTGGAGATAGAGGATTGAAAAGAGTGGGACCCTCATAGATAGTTGATTCCTCTAGTACATCATTAAGGGTATCACATGAACCTTTTTAAGGGAACATGAGATCGGGAGGCTCATATCCATGCTCAGTACACCAATTTATTTGATTATACTTTCTTTTGGATTTAGGGGATGTAAATCTCCAAGGTGGGGACAATGTAATGTTCCAGAATTTAAATGTAATTTTTTTAATTATAGAGAATTATTTCGAGACCAAGTTGTGAGATGACATGTGATTCGGAGGCCCAAGGTACATGAAATTAAATTTTGAACATTTATTTTGTTAACTTAAGTAAAAATTTGATCATGTTTTAGAACATTTGAATTGGTGCTCAGATAAAGAATCTGAGGTCCCTGTTGAATGAGAAACATCATGATTAATTTAAAGTGGACGTAAATTCGACTGGAAAGGGTCGTATGGAAAAGTTATTTTAATAATTTGTAAAAAACAATAAAATAACTTAGAAATATTTACATTATTATTTTTTCTCATAAGTTGAGAGGCAGATGGTGATGTAATGGTGGAACGATGAGGTAAAGATGGGGAAAATCAAAGTAAACCTAGAATTGAACGTTTTTGTGCAAGCGTAACGAATATCCTATTTCGTAAATGAAACAACATAACAACATGACCTCACAATGTAATAGAAATGTTGCTATGTGTTTTATTTTTATTTCAAATTGGGGAAATCAGTCAGAGGACATTACTCCTCCAATGAACATGGAACCTCTCTCTCCCTTTCCCTCTAACAACGAAGGCTATTAATGAACACCGGTGTGACAGATTCAAGAGGAAACTAATGGTGAGGAACTAAAAATGAATGAGGACCAATGAAATCTCAAAGAATCAACCCTCATCATTGAAGGGTTATCATACCAGGAAGGTTTTATTTGCATAAATTATTTTCCTCATTCTTTTTCTAAAAAGAAGAATGCATGGAAACCCACAAATAGGTTGACATGAAGATCATTCGTCAATGCAAGAGGGTGTCATTTTCTTGGTCTTATACAATGGGATTGGTATATTGTTGATATAATGTTGTCTTCAAACATCCCTATTATTTATGATTATAATGGGGAGGGTGCAGACGACACAAACAAGGCCTTACCACCTTCTGCATTGTGTATTATTGGTCGACAAACGTTCGAAATGGAGGTAAGAAAATCTCAAGACCCTTACATGGAATGCCGAAACCCTAGAGGCCCGAGGGCGCAAGTTGTTTTTAAATTTGGCCACTAGAGAAGACCGAGTGTCCCACGGATGGTGCCACTGGTGCTGTACTACCGGTGCGACGGTGCCGACGACGGATGGTAGCACCAAAAACCAGTGTCAGTGCCAGTGAATTGTGCTTGTGGCTGAAGAAGGGAGGTGACGCCAACATGCGCCGCATGCAGGTGGAATGGATGGCCGCATATGTGGAGGTGATGTGCCAAGTGTGTGCCATAGTGGAGAAGATTGTTGCACCAACCTGTCTATGTGTAAAAGGAAGTAGTTTGGTCATTGTGGACCACTTATGATTGATTGGGGGGAAGCCATTTGAATTGTCCTTACACACCCCAACCGGACCGATCGAGCCTGTCCGGGCCAAGACGGGCCAGCGGAGCTCGCCACTCGAGTGGCATGGATAAAATTTTGAATAATTTATCCTTAGTGGACCAGTCCACATTGTGGTTCGGGCTAGGAATGTTAACCGACCTTTCAGTGAAAGTCGAGCCCGATATATTTTAGTTCACTGGGTGACTAAGAGGGTATGACACATGATGTTCCTCGAATGAGTCTTGTAAGGCCAAATGGTCTAAGAATACATGTCTGGTCATGCAGGAAACCATCCCAGGATTGGTCGGGTCGGTCCGATAAGGTCGGTTTGTTCACAGATTCAAAAGGCCCCTATTTACAACAACAACTATATCTTATATACCGAGCATCTGATTGACAAGATGTTTCCAGTAGGGAGACCCTATAATTGATGATATCCTTCTCAGATACTATACATGTGTTTTGGAGGAGTTTGGGATACAACTAGGTAGAATCGGACTCGAATACAAGTGAGCACTTTTAAAAAAATACTTGTATCTTATAGATTGTGCATCTGTTCGACACATCAGTTGTTTCATTGCGACCAAAACAATGAGACGGTCCTTTGGGTTAATCTATGTGGGACTTCATGCAGGTTTAGGTATTACTGATGGATTGAGGACCAGATCCTCCAAAAATTCAGAATTCTAAGTGAGTGAATTCATTGTCTAGTAGTGACGTGACTAATGAAGATTGACCCTTCATGGATCAGCATAACAGCAACCCTCTGTGAATCATCATAAGAGTGACCCTTTGTGGATCAATAAGAGAGTGACCCTTGGTGGATCCGTAGAAGCGCAAATTGCTGTGGATGTGCTGAAGAGTGACCCATCATGGATCTGTAGGAGAGTGACCCATTGTGTATTAGCCACAAAGCGACCCTTCATAGATCAGCAGCAGAACCTCACAAAAGAATAAGTTGATCTAGTTGTACTAGTAATCATCTTTACTTTAGTACTTATGTTAAACCTTTTTTGAATTGTGTCTTTCATGTTGTGATTTACATTAAGATATTGCATTTTTGTTTTTTACTTTGTGAATTTACGAGAGACCATCCAGGGTCTCAAGGTCCCAAATCAGAATTGTTATACTCACACATGCACGGGATTTTCCCACTCATGTTGTGTCTTGTGCAGACGATAGGAAGTTTTGACTAGGGAATTTGAGAGCAAGTGCTAGAAAGTACTCGGAGGTGGATCGATAGTCATGGTGTGCAGTAGAGACATCTGACTATGAGTTGTACCAACCCTTAAGGTAGGATCCTTGGCAAATTACCTCTAGAGATTGTACTTATTTTGTTATACTATCATTTTAGTTGGACTTGAATTTTGGCCCCTTTACCTTTTGATTACTCTTTTACACTCTATGGTGTTACTTTTTGGTGGTTGTACTTTTTTTCTTTTGTGGTTTTCATTGTGCAGTATTTCCATTCTGTGTGTGAACAGGTTTAAAGACAATTCCTTCTCTTTTGGAGTACTCATTACTAGTGTTAGTCACCGGAACCTAGCCTATGGATGGCAGGCATGAGGTCGTCATGGCACGGGCCCCGGGGGATAGATCATGACACTAATGTTTTTGTAGTGTCTATTCTAAAAATATATTTTGATAGTGTTTTTTCAATAGTTTTTAAATAAATCGTAAACTAAACTTAATGCTCGTAGAGTGTCCTAGTAATTAAATTTGAAATAAATTAAAATATTTCTATACAATTTATAAATCCCTAATTGGATGACGAATTTATTTATAACAATATGTTTTTATCTCTTACTCCCCATAAATTTATTTCATAATATCAACTACGGGTGCATCTATGTAACAATATGATGATGAGGTTCGTAATCTAATGACAATATATTCAATATCTTCCTCACTAATCATAATTTCCTTATTCTTCAGAAAAATAATCATATAATATTTTGATAGCCAGTCCATATCAAGGATAATTACAAATTCATTCATAGTTAGGATGATAATGTCTGAAATTAATGCACATATATATTCCATAATGGAAACTTCCCAAATCATTTTTTACAAAGAGCCATTCCATACGGGATTTTGTTAAAATTTACCTTATTTAATCAAAAGTGAAGTATACAATTTTCTTTGATAATTTTGTAGATATAAAAGACTTTGAAAATATAAAATAAAATAAATAATTGGATAAATTTTGAAATAAGATTATTGTACCTTCCTACATATCATTGGGTAATTATACTTCATTTTTCATGATCCCATAAGAATGTCCATCTCCTCATTGCCTCTTATGTTGTAGAATCCCTTGATTCTTGGAAAATTTATTTGAATAATTAATCATTTCTTACGGTCGAATCATTTAACAGTGTTGGTTATTTTTCCCCTTTGCTTTAATTTTCATGATGACCCTTTTATCCAGACATATAACAATCATCCACTCCATTCGAGTATTTCCCTTCATCATTAATTCCCCAATTCGTACATAATGGTAATTTAATTTTACTCGCCTCTTATTTGAGTATTCACCTTTTATAGGGTTATCATAATGTCTCTTATTATCATGATTTTAATTTAACATCTCTGATATATAAAATTTATTCTTCATTGGATGGTGTATAATACAGATTATTCATATAATTAAAACGTTTTAGAAGCTATTTCCCATTGGATACATGGTTTAATACCATCAAATAAATCCTAAATCATGTCTTAAAATCATTTTAGTAATATATAAAATACATGGTCATTCTTGTGAAGATAGCCTCAGACTCTGGAATATTCTATTCTTCGATTTTTATCAATTAATGGATTTTTTTAATCATATTAATTTTTTGGTCACAAGTAAAATAATTTTTTTATAATGTTTCTCTAAATTTTGTCATTTATATGTTGAATATATCATCTCACTACTTAGTTTTTTGGATAAATAAACACTATTGATATGGTTCCCCCTTTAAAAAATAAACTTCTAGTAATACCTTTTCACTTTAATTACTTACCAATGCTAGAAATATATTTCAAGGTACTTGATCAACTACTAAAATACATCTAGATTAGAAATCCCACTAAAAGATTGAGGATTATTCTACATGAATAGATTAAAAATAGGTATAAAATAGTTATTCCTTATTTCTTATGTGATATTTCCTAAAATGGTCATGATCTGTTCTTATCCAACAAAGACTACATTGACTTGCTCAGAAGAATAATACTTTAACATTCCCTATGAATTGGTACCTTTAGTTCCATTAGTCATCTTCCATAAATAATTGAATAAAAAATATACACCCATAATTATCATGAGTATGGTGATGTATATTTAATATAAGGAATAATTATATACATCACGATTATTTAAAATCTAGTTCAAAAGGTTTATACTATACATTATCTGATACCATATTTAACAACCCCAAATCTAGTACACAATATTTAGTGGTTATTTTATTACAATGTCATATATAAATGATATAAAATCACCAAGGATCGATCAATTTACTAGTCATGATGTACCAGATATGCACATGGTTCCCCCATTATATTGGTACTTGAACATAAAACACAAGAAAAGAAAAATAAACTACTCCCTTGACACTTTTTCAATAATTAAATGTTCTTATCCAAGGGAAGGAAAACAAAAAATGGGTGGGATCAAACAATTAGAATGTGTTACATTAATCAAATATAATGATGCAGATTCGATAAGGAATTGTACTTCTGGACAAATAAATAACTAAAATCACATTCCAATAATTACATGAGAAGGAAAATGCATCCATATATATTTTCATAGTAATGATATCATGGATATTAATGACTGAATATAAAATTATTATATTGATTAATTATTGGGCGCTATGTATATAAAAAATGAACAATAATACCATTAAGATGACCTGAGTCTATGGGTATAAAATTATTTGAATAAACATTAAAAAACAATGGGTATATTTCCAACAATATTGACTCATGATACCTATTAATTCATCAATGATCTATATATAACTGGGTCCCAACAGTCACTAAAAGACCAATGCATTTTTCATACAAATATTCAATCTGATACCATCATTCAAAGAAAAAATCAAATGTAAAAATTGTATACATCTAAGAAAAATAATATCCACGATTTATGAAAAATATATATTTAATGTTTTAATCAATGAATAATGATCATAAATTAATAGTAAGTATACATACACCACAAATAAGGAATAAGTAGTGAATCATACATACCAAAGGTAATATCATAATGGTGTCCCTAAAAGAATGTATTAAAATAATACATGGAAATTAACTGGGATATATAATGATAAATAATTAAAAACTATAGTGAAATCATGTAAAAAATATTTTTTCAGAATCACTATAAATTTACCACTTTAGTTCGGTTATAGGGAAAATATTAAATATTCCATAAAAAATTAATGGCATAATTGTAAATACCCCAACCACTATTACCCATAGATGGTTCCATTATTTAATACATTGGTATACTTATGATGAATTAGTATTCAAAATGGATAAATATTTTGGTTGTTTTGTAAAACCCATTACAAACATAATATTTATATTTCAAATTGAAAGGAAATATAATATAGAAATTCAATTAGAAAAACCCATAACTCTTAGATTACCCCAATATGTGATTCAAAATATTCATCTTCAAATCCTAATAAAAATAATACATCATTGAGGGATGATCTGAGCTGATAATTAATGGTAACTAAAACAACATAATCTTAAATAATAACACATGGTGGATAACTAAAAGTAAAAATGTTATTAAAACATAATCTCGATCATTATACAACATAAATAAATTATAATTATGTACTACTGAAGTAAAAAATAACAATTGATATTATACTAGTAGAATAATAACTTATATTAATTATTACTATATTTATAATGACTGAATGCATAATGAAGGAAAACATAGAATTACTGTTAAGGATAAAGCCAAGACGCCACATATAATGGCTACAAACCCATTATAACTTGTCTCATGTGTTCTACATATACATAAAGGGGCTATCGAAGTCCCAAATAAACACATAATAAGTACAATGAACTAATAATAAGAATAATGATAAACAAAATAACATATACAAATGAAATTTAAAGAACATTCCACAATCTATGAATATAATCACTAAATATTCTTAGTAGTATGGTGAATGGTTTCATGATAGAAAATCTTTAGTAAAACTCTTCATAAACAATTTAATAAAATATTTTCAATGATAAATATAATAGATAAAACTAAATAAATAATTAAATTGAAAATATTTGTCGAAATAGATAAAAACAATATAATAAAAGCAGTGATGAATTATTTAGTGAATTTCCATTTTTATGATGCAATGAAGAGGTCATTCAGAAAAATCATAAGTATTTTATCAGATTTTGTTTTGTACAAAACAAAAAATAAATAAAAAATTATTATTCATGATAAAAGTAGTGACTTTTTAAAAATAATTGTGTCTTAAAATAAATTACATATGGTACATATAAATTGGTAACAAATTCAGACATTCCCTTTATTTGGGGTTGCGTATTGGGAAGAAATGAGAAGAGAGCCTTGTATAATATTTTTTATCCAATAAAATAGTTATTAATTGAAATATATATTTTAAATTGGAATATATATATATATTATATGAATTTTATAAATATAATGAAGAATTACATTTTTTTATATATGTAGAATACTTAACCCAAATGAAAATTTATGTTCAAGAGGAAAACCCTTACCTTATGTCAGAATGTGTTATGAAGTTGACCTTAGTGACATGTATAATCAAATTAAATCCATTAATTAATTAATTTGGAACCTTTTTACATATGTAACTTATTTATTTTTATTTTATTTTGTTCATTAATGGACATTTTTATGAATTATAACTTACAATATTATTGGTTGGGAGCGTTAGATCACTTTGTTTTCACGATCAGTATAACTGTATACAAGTATGGATGTTCAAGTGGAATGGGTATAATTTTATATAATTAAATTAATATTATTTTAATAAAAATACATATGTTTAAATGGTTATATATATATATTTTTTTTATATTTTAGGAATAATAATCATTAGATAATACATTTAGTGATAATTGTTTACATTATTACGACAGTTATTGATCATAATGAACTCATTTAGTTTTTTAATTTATTACTATATAAAAAATTTAATTGATGATAGTTAGAATGGTAAAAATACAAATTTTATATTATTTTTTAACCAAAAAAATTATTTTCCATCCATGAAAGAAAATATGAAGATTGATAATTCGTCGTCGAAGACAGTTGTAAATTGACACATCTTGAATGATGATTTCATTTTTAAAATAAAAGACATTGGAGTGATAAATGTTTTGGAGAAGGATACTAAATTAAAATGATATAAATATAGTATATATATGATAGTAGAGTTATCATTATCATTTGGATAGTTGAGGTGAAGAGTGAATAATAAAAGAAAATAACATAAAAAAATTAAAAGGAAAATGAAGAGGATTTTCCCTATTGGATACTCCTACTTGAGAACATCAATAACCAGATTGGTTTCTAGATTTTAATGTGAAAAAGAGATATATGATATGGGGGAGTGTCTTGGAGCGAATATTGTGGAGTTATATTTCAATTATAATAGGATAAGAGGTGTGAGGGGATAGGGTGCTGAGGAGTCATATTTATAGTGGAGGATAAGGATGTTTTTAAATGTTTTAATCAATTGTTTATTTTTTTGGATCAAGAAGATGAATAAATTGATAATTATTGTCCAATATAATTAAATAATTAATGACAATTTGTGATTTTTTTGGTTACATCAGAGAAGTATCATGGAATAGTGTTTTTAACATATAATGTATTTACATCAAAAATTAACATATTATACTACTCACCAAAATTCCTATCTTTTATAAAAATCCTAAAAAATAATCCTGAATATTTTTCTATTTGTAGATGTTTAAAATGAACTTCATTTTATGAATATAATTTTATATATAATATTTTTTTATTTTTAATTATAATCATCATTTAATCTAAAAATTATATTTGTAAAATTATAATTGATTTTATACCACATTCAAAATTTAACCATGGTATCATAAAATTATCCAAAAATCATAAGACAATAAAATATTCATTTATGAATACATTTTATAAATATTAATATTATGATAATTGTTATTATTAATTATAAAATTACAATTAAACATTGATGACATATAAAAATACTAACACTTAATTATTAATTTATAAAATAATCACATGCTTATAATATGGTATAATTATATAATACATATATTTATGATATGCCTAAATTATTTAAAATAAAACATGGGTGATGTTACTCCTCATTTAAATGATTAACTTTTCATAAGGGTCGTATTAATATTCTGAAGGTATTGTTTCTATTTCATCAGTATAGGTTTTGTTGTCTCCTAGAAATACTTTTTATTTCATCCATTCATTATTTAAAATGATTGTATTGTGATTTATAATATTTTTTTTGATCCATGATATACGAAATAAATATAAGAAGATAAAATTCACTGATAAGGGTTTGGATCATTATATTCTCCCCTCGTACAAAAATTTGAAACTAAGAAGTTTTAAGTTATCAACTCATAAAAATAATTTGGGTTTTTATCATCGTATGTTCCTAATGATCCAACATCGCCTCTTTTATTTTATGATTTTTTTCAATGTACCATTACAAACTAGGTCATTTTATTCCCAATCACCTATACTTCAGTGTCCCAAAACTAGATAGGCTTTTCATGATAAGACAACATTGGTTCCAATTCCATTCCATTAGAAGTTACTGTATGTGTTGGGTGTGGAATATTCTTTCTTAACAAGGAGATGTATAACACACTGTCAATACTAGAAAAGATATGTGTGATTTCCAAATGATAATACACTACTCCTATTTTATCCAGAATTTTAAACGGGTCATTGTTCTTGATTCTCAATTTTCCCTTCCCCTCAAATCTTATTACACGCATTCATAAAGATAATTTAAATAAAATTAGATCTACCACTTGAAATTTAAAATCCTTCCTTCGATTATCAGCATAAGTATTTTCCAACTTTAGGATAATTTGATATTGGTTTGAATAGTCTATACCATTGGTATTTTTTCATCTAAAAGATTTGGGTAAAAAATGATTCCATTCACAAATTTCATCCATATAATTTGCTATAGGACACCTTTTTCCAAACAATACATCTTGTTGTTCCATGTGAATATAATAATGGAGTGTATTTTAGTAATAAAATTTTACCAATGTTAAATATTGATTCAATCTAACTTGAATGTCCTATTATCATGATATCAACATGTATTCAAAAGTTTAAATCATTCATTATGACTACCCATCATTTTTATGGTGGTCAGAAGTACTTAAATGTAGAATACTATCCAATAAGTTCAAAATTATTTTCTAGAATATGAATGTAAACCTGGATCACAATAAAAAAATGTAGAAACTGTTCTACATTAAATCATACAACATTATTATTATAGTGTTGTGCAAGGTACTCATGTCTAAAATAATTCCTTATATAGAGAAATGTGTTGATTGGGTAATTTATCCAATAATCACCCATATTGCATCATTACATCATGGGGTTTCTATTATTGTAGTGAAAAAATCCAACGTGATGTAATCCCATTGCTATTTAAAAATAAGATGGATTTCATGATTGTTATATGGGGATATCTTTAATAAATCATCAATTAATAAAAAAATTAATAAATACTGTGAATGTTCTTACTTCAAATTATCCCACAAAAATTATTCCTCCATATCTCTATTTATTTATTGAGGAGAGGGTGTATAAAGAACTTTTAACTATGTTCATCATTCAATTACTCAATATTTATCTCATGTATATTTTTAATTCATATACCTATAAAAAATTTATAAATTTCATCCTCACTCATGGATTATGGTGACTTCCCATCCTTCACAACATTATTTTTCATTAATATATTCTCATCAACACATTGGTAAATTTTAATTATTTACAATAAATATTTTTGTAGAACCAGTTAAAAAAGTAATGATGTTTTACCTTTCTTGATAATTATTATATCCTTATTTACTATATTCATATACTCATGATCTTTTTAAATCCATGTTTCTTTTCATAACTCTATGATAATTCATAATTAATGCATCTTATACCTGACTCAATTTCCAGGGGTTGTTGTTCATTGAAAAATAATAACCCAAGAGTAGTTTGAGCCATCTAATTTTCCTCATATTGAGTTCTTTATGTAAAAATATATATTTCAAACACTTTTGAAATGTATTTATATCACATAATATACATAGATATCTTGTCTCTATTACATCAGAGAAAATATTACAGTTCCTAACTCAAGTTCATGACTTGGATAGTTCGATTCATCATTTTTTAACTTACATGATACATTAGAAAGTAATCTTTCATTCTACATAAATACACAACCAATTCCTATCATTGATGCATCACTATAAACTACAATCCCACCATTTATAGATAGTTGATCTAGGATTGGCACATTCCTCAATATCCTCTTTAGTTCATCAAACATTCTTCACATTATTTCTTCCATATCAACTAAACCCCTGAATAATTATGTTTGGTTAATGTGAAACCTAATAGGGTGATTTTTTTAATGAAATTTCAATAATAAACATTTAATCGAATAAAATAATGTACCATGGTTATGTTATTAAATGTAGAAAATTCTGGAACTACTTCTTTCTCCCAAGGATCAACTGATTTTCCAACAATGGATATATTATGGCCATGAAAAAAAATTGTTTGAGGAAAAATCCACACATTATAAAAATCCCATAAAATTAATTTAATCAAATTGTCCTAAAGTCAATACCTATATGATTTTCATGGATTTGATATATTTTGTATTATACTATTATATCATCAATAAATACCCCAACAAATTCATCATGTATTCCATGAAAACTCTATACATTAGATCTAAGAAAATATAGGGTGAATTAGTTGGTGTGAATAATATTATTATAAACTCATAACATCCATACATAGTTTGAAATAATGTCATTGGAAAATCTTCCTTCTTCAAATTCAATTGTTGATTTCAATATAGTAGGTAAATATTTGAAACAGGTTGAGCCATAAGAAGTTGATCAAACAAATCATTAATGTGAGGAAGAAGGTATTTGTTTATTATATTAATATAATTAATTTCTCTATAATAAATATACAAATTCATGTATCCATTTTTCTTGTAGACAATGTGAGTTGGGGATCCTCATGGAGAAACACTTGGGTAGATAAATCCTTTATCATTTAATTCCTCTTGTTGTTATTCATCTACACTAATTCTACCATTGATATTATATATGGAGACTTTTATATAGGTATTGAACTAGGAATTAAATTAATATATAACTCAAGTTCCCAGTCTAGAAAATGTCATGGAAAATCATATAGAAATATATCAATAGTTTTTTTCACAATATGTACATATTTAATTTGAATTTTTCTTTTCCAACCCATTGATATTGCATTCTTAGTCTTCTAGAGAATTTTTTTCAGTATAGCTACTAGGGGTGGAGCTATATATGAATTAGATTGTGAGGTTTCTTCTCTATAGATAAGGGATTCTACAACACTCTCAAAAATGGATAACTGCTTCATTATGCAATAGAATTTCTAATCATAATATGAGATCTCATTCATAACTTGTATTTTATATAAACCATTCATGGGTATACTGATATGGAAAAAAACAAAATAATTTTACGTGTCATAAGGGGGATAGATCGTGTAACATCCCAAGTAAGTAATTAATAATAGATATTTTTATCTATGTCTATTAGTGAATAAGATAGTGTTTTAGAGGCTTAAAATGAGAATAAATCCAATCTTATGCATGAAATATACTAATATTTTTAAAAGACTGTTTTAATGCCTTTTGATGGAAAACCCTTTTTAAATCTATCTTTTGACAATTTTATAAGCTATGTTTGTCAAAATAAACTTATTCTTCATGATTGGGACATCAAAATTTACTTTTTGTGAATTTTTGTTATTTTTCTGATAAAGATCATTATTTAATGAATAGTGAAAAATGTTGTATTTTAATTCAAAACATCTTTTTATTGTAATTTATTTATATGTTTAGATTATCTTTAGAATTGATTTAGAAGTGAAAGTAGAATATATTTTTACCTTTTTGATCCAATAGTGGTCATTGGAATCAATTTCACATTGAAATTGGACTTAGACTGGTGTCAATCTATTGATACTTATTGTTTCATAAAAACACACTATTTGTCAAGACAACAGGAATTAATTATTAAATTAATTAATGTAACTTATATGATTTGAAATTTGTAAAATAGACATTATTTTTGAATTCAGAATATCAAATATATCTTAGGGTGATGTTTTGGTATTTTTCTGAAAAACTTCAATTTTTGATGAATAGTGAAACCACTAAGTGGTAGTTAAAGAAACTGATTTTTCGTTTAAATGAATCTTTGCCACTTTTGTGATTTGATTTTCAAAAATCAGACATACATGGTTGTCATTAAGAAGTAAAATGTGGTTCAATGAGATTAAAATAATTTTTTTGGTGAATAGAAACTTTTATGTTTTTCATCGCGGTTAGAGGTAATTAGTGTAGTTTAATGTAAAAATAATGTTTTAATAATATGAGATGGGCTTGAAACTTGTCCTACCATCATTGGATGTGTCATAACCGAACAAGACAATCCATGGGTCAACTTGGGGACCCCATGAATCCACATTGGTTGGGAAATTACATAAATAACTTTTAATTTAAGGTTAAAGTAAAAATGTCACAAACATGAGTTATTTTACTAAAACAATTTTTAAATGGGGTTATACATGTCAGATTTTAGAATATAAATGTTAATTAGAAATATAAAAATATTTCCTACATCATGATATTTTTTTATAATTTTTAGACATTAAATAAATTAAATTATTTATGACATCATGATGATGCTTCGATTACCTCCTTAATAAAGGATTTAAATAAAATGAAAAGATAATGTGAAATCTATGACCTACACATGTCAAAAACCTATTGGATGGGTGGATTTCGAAAACTTATTACCTTACCATCGAATTATATCAATGGGGGACCTTTTTAATCCGAAACTCAATTTAAAATAAAGTAACATTTCTTTACTTTCCAAGAGTGTCCCTCCTATCCTCTTATAAAATCCCCCACCTCTACCTCCTTACCCACACTCCCAAAGCCTTTGGCTCGGCCAACCCCTACCAATTTTGTCTCTCCACTTCCCTATATTACTCCTTGAAGCCTCACATTGGACAGAAGTCTTTCCAAGGAAACCTTTGAGCTCAAACAATAGGGAGTTACCCAATTTAAGGTAATGTCTTCACTTGTGTTCTTTTGTTTTATTTTTCTTCTCCAACCCCCTAAACTCATTTTATTCAGTTCTTTTGTAAAATCTCCAGTAAAATAAATATACTAGTATGTTTTTATAAGAAGTATTCGAGCTATACTTACACACACCTACATCTAATGGTTAATGAACATATTGTTTCCGTGGATGGTGAATTTCGGCCTCATGAAACAATGATTGTTCAACACTCATATATCACCTTCAAAGGTGGCCATTAAGATGTCACTATAATTATATATTATATATAATATGTTTATGTTTTACTTATGCTTCTGTATTTTTCATTTATGGAATATCATTATGGTTACCATTATGATTAAATGCGATATCGTCATTTTAGGAAGTGCGGACTACCACCACCTCAAAGTGATTTGATTCGTTAATACCATATGTGGTACCTATAAAGGATATATTTAATGATATTATATATTATACCATTCTGGAATTAAAAAACTATTATGTATCATTATGTTTTAATTTCATAAAATATGAAATATAAATGAAAGTAGCATTCATGCGTACGTACGTCTTACCGTCTCCATGAACGGTGCATTTCATTTCATACCTCTAGACGTTGTGTAATATTAAAAATTCATGTATATAGTTGTTATATATGATATATATGATATATAAATCATGATTATAACACTGGATATGATATATACATGAACAACATGTTATTATAAAGAGCATATTTTGACTCAATTACCAATGATCGTTAAAACGACCATTTTTAACTAAAATAATTACATAGTGTTCATGACATGGTAATAAGTGATATAAAAGGAATAATTAACATCAATAAGGATTTTAAGAATGTATAAATTAACTCAAGTTTATTATTCAGGAGATTAATGAACGACCGAGTCAATTCGGACCCTAGGTATGGGACTTCATCTCAATCTCCATTCATTGAAGCATATTTGGTTTTATACACATCCTTATTTTATACGGTGTATAAACCCCTTTGACTTTAACATTTATCCAAAATGAATCTTTTTTATACGAAGCGTTTTACAAAATGACAAATTGGAATGTTTTTGTCGTACATATGCGGTGACAATGACTTCTCCGCCGTCGTGACCATTATTTGAGTTTCGGCTTCCTCTACAAGCCATAGTTTTTTTAAAAGAAAAATAAATACCTTGTTTTACTTTTCATTTATTTTTTATTGAAAATGGTTTTCATAATGTTTTTATATCAATGTGTTGTATTGATATCTTGTTATTGAATGGTGGAAATGTTATGTTTCTTTATGCATGTTTTATGCGATACGATTATGTTGTGGTTCTTGTGCATTATTATGAAGATGAGTGGTTCCGTGATAAAATAAGGGCAGGTGAGCTCGATATAGCTCTCCAATGCATTGGGTAACACAAAGGAGTGAAAAGTTAAGGTTTCTCCAATGAGACTTAGGGAATATATTGTGATGGGTATTTCAAACGTAACCAATAGGGTTACTCCCTACGTAAGAATGTCATGAATGCCTCAAGTTACCATTATGTCTTATGATTTCTATGATTTATTTATGATTTGAATAGGTATGTTAAAGGGATTTTTTTTATGAGTAAAGTATGATTTCATTGATTCTTCTGTATACATGTACTCATGTTTCCTTTCCATATTTTTATACCCCTTACTGAGCTTTTTATGCTTATCCAAATTTTTTTGAAATGTTTTTCACAGGTCAAGGGAAAGGTACATGATATGATGATAGTGTCAAGGAAGTGTCAAAAAAGAATCCATGTTTTTTTTAAATATGTTTCTGTTGATTGGAAAAATGAATACTATCTTTATGTAACCACTTTGTTTAAATGTGGAATGTAATGCAAGTTTTATGATCTAATTCTCTATAACTCTAAACCTAAAAAGATCCTCAATTTGTAATCTTGTAATAACTCAAGATTAAGTAAGGATTAAGGCTGGGGCCATATAGTTGTTATCATAGGTCGGTTTAGATAACCTTAGGAGTTAGAATTCTATTAAATGATTATCCAAAATTTTTTTTTTGAAATGATATAGCATTTGAAGATTACCATGTCGCTTTATCTAAGACATTTTTGTTCAGAATGGTTTTCCACAAAGGAAACAAGGAAGCAGTGCTAGGAAGGCATACAGAAAGAAGCAACCTTCCCAATCAGCATCTAGAGATGGTCAGAATTGGAACTGAACAGTTTGTTGTAGTAATGGCGCAGTTGACTCAAGCAATAAATGTTGGTGGTATCCATGCACGAGATCAGCCAGATCAACCGTAGAGGAACATGTCAATGGTGGAACATTTCATGAGGCAACATCCACCATCATTCATTGGATCATCTGATCCTGTGTTAGATGAAGGGTGGATTAAAGCACTGGAGAAGATTTTAGATGTCATGGGGTGTTCAGAAAATCAAAAGCTTAGTCTTGATATTTACCATTTAGAAGGTGAGGCGGATCAGTGGTGGTCGATGATTAAATATATCAGGGACGCTGATGAGATTGATGCTCTTGACTGGGATGAATTCAAACGTATGTTTCTTGAGAATTATTTTCCTAAGGCTGTTCAGCTTAGGATGGAAAAACAATTCTTGGAATTGAGGCAAGAGGAAGACTCAGTGGCTGCCTATGAAGAGAGGTTCACTCGATTGGCAAGGTATGCTCCAAATTTTATCCGAGACCTTGATAGTAAAATCAATCATTTTTACTCAGGATTAAAACCAGCATATTGGAGGGCATTAGATTCTCATGAATTTAAAAGTTATGAAAATCTTTTTTGATGTGCTGAGAAAGTGGAAATGGAGTTTTCTGATGATCAAGCATTCTATATCAACCAGAAGAAGAAGAGACTGAGGTGGCAGGAGAATGGGAAGAATTCTTCAAAAAAGTCTAATAGTAAGAAAACTAAGTTTCCAGTTTGTGATAAATGTGGTAAAAGGCATGTTGGGGAATGTATTCTGAATTCTATAAAGTGCTACCGATGTTGTAAGATGGGACATAAGGCTCGTGATTGCACTGAAAAAGATTAATTTGATGGTAAGTCCAAATTTTATTTATAGTTAGTCAAATGTTTTAAGTGCAATGAGATGGGTCACTATGAAAATGAGTGTCCGACAAAGAGATTGAGTGATGGGTAGAAGTTATACTACAAGCAGAAAGGGGTGGTGAAATCCTTTGCAACTACTTCAGTAGAAGTCGGGCCATCAATTGAAGTTGTATCAGGTACTTTTTTTGATTTTTCAGATTATGCCAGTGTGTTGTTTGATTCGAGGTCTACACATTCTTTCATCTCTGAATTATTTTCTAATAAAATTGGAATACCATCTCAAGAAATGACTCCTGAGGTTTAGGTAAGAACACCTGGGGGAATGTTGAGGGAAAAAGAATTTATAAAAATATTCCTATCATTATCTGTGGAAAGAACAAACTTGAAAACCATATTGTTCTACCTCTAGTAGAGTTTGATGTTATCCTGGGTATGGATTGAGTCTCTATTTACCATGCTAAGATTGACTGTAGAGCTAAAGAAGTTTCTGTTCAGAATGACTTTCAGTTTGTGTACAAGAATGAACCCTTACTGTTGATAACATATCAAGAGGCCGAGAAACTTGTAAAATATTGAAATGAATGTTACCTTGAACATATTGTTGAAAAAAAGGGAACTGTTCAGATTAATGATGTGCCAGTGGTAAATGAGTATCCTGATGTTTTTCCTGATGAGTTGCCTAGAATAATAATAGATCGGGAAGTAGAATTCACTATTGACTTAGTTCCTCATGCTATGCCAATTTCAAAACCCCCTAATCAAATGTCTCAAATTGAACTTTTAGAGTTGAAGGAGCAATTGCATGATTTATTAGAGAAAGGTTTCATTCAACCTAGCACATCACCATGGGGCGCTTCTTTTATATTTTTTAAAAAGAAAGATGGTTTTATGAGACTTTCCATTTATTATAGAGCCTTGAATAATATCATTATTAAGAAAAAATATCCTTTTCCTCATATTGTGGATTTGTTTGATCAGCTCTAGGGAGCTTAGTTTTTTTCAAATATTGACCTAAGATCAGGGTACCATCAGTTGAAGGTAAAGGAAGAAGATGTTCTGAAGACTGCATTTCGTACAAGATATGGCCATTATGAATTTTTAGTAATGCCTTTTGGGCTAACCAATGCACCTGCTATATTCATGGACTTAATGAATAGAATTTTCCATGAGTTCTAAGATAAGTTTGTGATGGTTTTTATTGATGATATTTTGGTGTTTTATAAAAGTAAAGAGGATCATGAAATACATTTAAGGGTTATTTTAGAAACCATAAAAGAAAAGAAATTGTATGGGAAATTCAGCAAGTGTGAGTTTTGGTTGCAACAAATTTCTTTCCTTGGTCACATTGTATCTAAATATGGGATAACTGTTGATCTTGCAAAAAAAAGGTTTTGGAAGAATGGCCAAGACCCACAAATGAAACTGAGATTTGTAGTTTCCTTGGTTTTCCAGGCAATTATTGAAGGTTTGTTAGAATTTTTTCATGGTTATCTAGTCCAATGACGAAGCTAACTCGGAAGGGTGTTAAGTTTATCTGGTAAAAAGAATGTGATGATTGTTTTCAGGAACTGAAAAGAAGATTGATGAATGCTGCAGTTTTGGCACTACCTTCCAGGAATGGTGAGTTTGTTAAATACAGTGATGCTTCATTGAAAGGACTTGGTTGTGTCCTTATGCAGAATGATCAGGTAATCTCTTATGCTTCACGACAGTTGAAAACTCATGAGGTAAATTACCCTACACATGATATGGAATTAGCTACTGTTGTTTTCGCTTTAAAATTTTGGAGGCGTCATTTGTATGGAGTTAAGTTTGAAATATATACCGATCACAAAAGTTTAAAGTATATATTCACTCATAAAGAATTGAACATGAGACAGAGGATATTGCTAGAATTAATCAAAGATTATGATTGTACAATTCATTACCATCTAGGAAAACAAATAGAGTGGCTGATGCTTTGAGTCGAAAAAGTAATGCTTCATTAGAAATGTTGAATTTCGAATGTGATCCATTGGTTAAGGATTTGAAGAACTTTGGCATATAAGTTTTTGGTACAGGATGTTCTTCTGTTTTGTTTCAGGTATCTTTGAAATCTTCTCTATCAGACAGAATCAAGCAAGCACAAAAGAAAGATATTGAGTTGCAGAAAAAGGTAGAGATGGTTCAGAAGGGTAAGTTTCCTGAATTCAACATTGATAGTCATTTTGTTTTGAGATTTGGGAAGATATTTTGTGTGCCTTGTGATTCACAGTTGAAAAGATAGTTGTTATGTGAAGCTCATAGTTCTCCGTTTTCAGTTCATCCTCACAGTACTAAGATGTACAGAGATCTGCGGGAGTATTACTGGTGGGACAGAATGAAAAGGGATATTGCTGATTTTACTATGAAGTGTTTGACTTGTCAGCAGGTTAAGTTAGAGCAGCAGTTACCAAAAGGGATGCTTCATCCTCTACCAGTGCCAGAGTGGAAATGGTAGAATATATCAATGGAGTTTGTTGTGGGATTACCAAAGACATCTCGAGGTAATAATGCAATCTGGTTTATTGTTCATCGCTGGACTAAATCTGCTCATTTACTTGCTATACGAGATACTTTTTAACTAGATAAACTTTCCCATTTGTATCTTAAAGAGATAGTTAGGTTACGTGGAGTTCACCTCTCCATTGTATCTGACTGTGATCCCAGGTTCACATCTATCTTTTTGAAAGTCCTATAGAAGTCGTTGGGTACTGAGTTAAATTTTAGTAAAACTTTTCATCCTCAATCAGATGGGCAGTCAGAACGAACAATTCAGACATTGGAGGAGATGCTATTTTCTTTCTCTATGGATTATCAGGGATGTTGGGACCAACATCTTTCATTGGTTGAATTTTCATATAATAATATTTTTCATTCCAGTATATATATGGCACCATTTAAGGCGTTATATGGGAAGGGGTGTCGAACTCTAGCTTTTTGGGATGAAGTGGGTGAAAGAAAGCTGATGGGACCAGAATTGGTAGAAGAGTTGGCAGAAAACGTTCAGCTGATACAGAAACACATGAGAACAGCTTAGAGAAGGCAAAAGAGTTATGCGGACAACAGGAGGAAGGATCTATCTTTTGTGGTAGGTGATCATGTTTTTCACAAAGTATCACCATGGAAAGGTGTGATATGATTTGGTAAGAAAGGAAAGCTAAGTCCAAGGTTCATCGGACCATATGAAATTCTGGATAGAGTTGGATCAGTCGCTTATCGAGTGAATTTACCACTGAGTTTATCTCACGTACACAATGTTTTTCATGTTTCGATACTGAGAATGTATATTCCATATCCATCTCATGTTTTGAGTCCAGAGGTAGTTCAGCTAGAAGAGAACCTATCTTATGAGGAACAACCGGTCCAGATTCTTGACCATAGGGAGCAGGTGTTACAGAATCAGGTGATTCATTAGGTAATGGTTTTGTGGAAAAACCACATGATTTAAGAGGCACCATGGGAATCTGAAAATGCGATGAGGGATTAATACCCCCACTTGTTTGATAAGTAAATAAATTGCGGGGACACAATTTTTTAAAGGGGGGAAGGATGTAACATCCCATGTAAGTAATTAATAATAGATATTTTTATCTATGTTTATTAGTGAATTAGATAGTGTTTTAGACAATTAAAACGAGAATAAATACAATCTTAAGCATGGAATACACTAATATTTTTAAAAGACTGTTTTACTGCCTTTTGATGGAAAACCATTTTTAAATATATATTTTGAAAATTTTATAAGCTATGTTTTTCAAAATAATCTTATCCTTTATGATTGGGTCATCAAAATTTACTTTGTGTGAATTTTTGGTATTTTTCTGATAAAGTTGATTTTTTAATGAATAGTGAAAAATGTTGTATTTTAATTATAAATTTTGTTTTAATATAATTTATTTATATGATTAGATTATCTTTTGAGTTGGTTTTGAAGTTAAATTAGAATATATTTTTACCATTTAATCCAATAATTGTTATTGAAATCAATTTCACTTTGAAATTTAACTTAAACTGGTGTCAATCTTTTGATACTTATTGTTTAATAAAAACACGATATTTATCAAGACACCGAGAATTAAATATTAAATTAATTAACATAAATTATATGATTTTTATTTTTTATAATAGACATCATTTTTGAATTCATAATATCAAATACATCTTACGGTGATGTTTTGGAATTTTTCTGAAAAACCTCAATTTTTGATGAATAGTGAAATAACTATGTTGTAGTTAAAGAAACTGATTTTTCATTTAAATGAAACTTTTCCACTTCTATGATTTTATTTTCAAAAATCCTACATACATGGTTTTCATTAATAAGTAAAATGTGGTTCAATGAGATTAAAATAATTTTTTTGTGAATAGTAACTTTTATGTTTTTAATCGCGATTAGAGGTAATTAGTGTAGTTTAAGGTAAAAATAATGTTTTAATAATATGAGATGTTCATTACACATGTCTTACCCTCATTGGATGTGTCATGGCCGACCATGAAAATCCATGGGTCATCTTGGGGACCCCATGGAGCCACTTTGGTTGGGAAATGACATAAATAACTTTTAATTTAATGTTAAAGTAAAAATGTCACAAACATGAGTTATTTTACTAAAACAATTTGTAAATGGGGTTATACAAGTCATATTTTTTACTATTAACATTCATTAGAAAGGTAAAAAGATTTTATACATCATGATTTTTTTTATAATTTTTAGTCATAAATAAATTAAATTATTTATGACATCATGATGATGCATCGATTACCGTATTAATAAATGATATAAATAAAATGAAAAGATAATGTAAAATCAATGACCTACACATGTCAAAAACCAATTAAATGGGTGGATTTAGAACCCTTATCACCATAACATCTAATTATATCATTTTGGGACCTTTTTAATCCGAAAATCATTTTAAAATAAAGTAACATTTCATTACTTTCCAATAGTGCCCCTCCTCTCCTATTATAAAAGGCCCCCACCTCTACCTCCTTAACCACACTACCAAAGCATTTGGCTCGGCCAAAACCTGACCATTTTGTCTCTACACTTCCCTCTATTACTCCTTGAAGCCTCACTTTGGGCAGAAGTCTTCCCAAGGAATCCTTTGAACTCAAACCAAAGGGAGTTACCCGATTTTAATGTAATGTATTCACTTGTGTTCTTTTGTTTTATTTTGCTCCTCCAACCCCCTAAACTCTTTTTATTCATTTATTTTGTAACAAATACAGTATCATCAATATAATAGGATATTTTTATATTATGTATTCGAGCTACACTTACACACACCTACATCTAATGGTTAAAGAACATACAGTTTCCGTGGATGGCGAATTTCGTCCTCACGAAATGATGATTGTTCAAAACTCATATATCACCTTCAAAGGTGTCCATTAAGATGTCAATATATTTATATATTATATATAATATGTTTATGGTTTACTAATTCTTCTGTATTTTTCATTTATGTAATATCATTATGGTTACAATTTTTAGTAAACGTGATGTCTTCATTTTAGGAAGTGCGGACTACCGCCCCCTCAAAGTGATTTGATTCGTTAATACCATATGTGGTATGTATAAAGGATATATTTAATGATATTATATATGATACCATACAGGAATTAAAATACTATTATGTATCATTATTTTTTAATTCCATAAAATATGAAATAGAAATGAAAGTAGCATTCATGCGTACGTATGGCTTACCGTCTCCATGAACGGTGAATTTAATTTCTTACCTCTAAACTTTGTGTAATATTATAAATGCATGTATATAATGGATATATATGATATATATGATATATATATCATGATTTTAACTCTGTATATAATGGATACATGAACAACTTGTAATTATAAAGAGCATATTTTGACTCAAGTACCAATGATCGTTAAAACGACTGTTTTTAACTAAAATAATTACATAGTGTTCATGACATTGTAATAAGTGATATAAAAGGAATAATTATTTTAAAAAATGTTCTAAAGAAATTAGAAATTAACTCAAGTTTATTACTCAGGATATTAAAGAACGATTGAGTCAAGTCAGACCCGAGGTATAGGACTTTGTCTCAATCTCCATTCATTGAGGCATATTTTGTTTTATATACAACCTTCTTTTATACGTTGTATAAACCCCTTTGACTTTTACATTTATCCAAAATGAATATTTTTTATATGAAGTGTTTTACTAAATGAAAAAGGGAATGTTTTTGTCGTACGTATGTGGCGACAACGACTTCTCCGCCACCGTGACCATTATTTGAGTTTCAGATTCCCCTATAAGCCATACTTTTTTTAAAAGAAAAATAAATACCATGATTTAATTTTCTATTATTTTGGTATTGAAAATGGTTTTCATAATGTTTTTATATCAATGTGTTGTATTGATATCTTGTGATTGAAAGGTGGAAATGTTATGTTTCCCTTATGCATGTTTTATGTGATACGATTATGTTGTGGTTCTTGGGCATTATTATGAAGACAGGTGGTTCCGTGATAAACTAACGGCGGGTGAGCCCGATATGTCTCTCAATGCATTGGGTAACGTGAAGGAGTGAAATGTTAAGGTTTCCCGAAGAGGTTTAGGGAATATACTATGATGGGAATTCCAAACGTAACCAAGAGGGTTACTCCCTACATAATAATGTTATGAATGCCTCAAGTTACATTTATGTCTTATGATTTCTATGATTTATTCATGATTTCATGAGGTATGTTAATGTGCTTATGTTTTATGAGTAAAGTATTATTTCATTGATTTTGATGCATACATGTTCTCATGTTTCCTTTCCATATTTTTATATCCCTTACTGAGCTTTTTATGCTCATCCCATGTTTTTTAAATTGTTTTTCACAGGTCAAAGGAAAGGTACATGATATGATGATAGTGTCAAGGAAGTGTCCAGAAAGAATCCATGTTTTATTTTAAATATGTTTCCGTTAATGGAAAAAATGAATACTATCTTTATGTAACCAGTTTGTTTAAATTTGGAATGTATTGCAAGTTTTGTGATCTAATTCTCTAAAACTCTAAACCTGAAAAGATCCTCAATGTGTAATCTTGTAATAACTCAAGATTAATTAACGTTTAAGGCTGGGTCCTTATAGATCGACACATCATTGTTTCAGTGATACATCACTTAGGAGTTTCTACTGAGACCACCTTTATTAAATCAAATGGTAAAGGTATAATTTTATTAGAAAAAATGGAAGTTATAAAATAATGTGATGATCCAACATAAAATAATGGGAGGTCTATGATTGAGAAATTTTTTAATGTAACTTTCACCACATCATTATTAACATCAACATTACTAGTTGTGACTACATAATCTTGGTCTTACACCATTGGCCTACATTGGTTAATTTTTCCTTAACACATAAGAATATAATGATCACAATATCCCATATCATTAATATTTTAGAATCTATCATTGGTAGATTATTTATTTCCTTTATAATCGAAGGCTAAGTGGTTATTTCGTCTACACTTGAAAAAAAACACACATAACTTTCATGAAAGTACAATGGTACTTATTCCCATAACTATTATAGGGTGAAAAATCAATTATTCCATTTATTTTCAATTACTTATATAGTTTTCTAGATTTTTCAGTATCCCTCTTCTAATATTTCATTATCTTAATGGGATAAGATGTAGAGACTTATCTTTATGTCCCGATAATACATTAGACTATATTCTCATATGATTAGAAATTTTTAGATACCTTTTCACTTTAGAGTGTATTTTTTAATCAATAAATGAAATGATGAGTCCCTATACTATGATTAAATATTTAGTCTAAATTGTTACATTCTATTCTGGTAACGTTGGATTCATAATTGGATTCATTTTTATCCACTTTCTGTGTTAGGCTTGTGAAATGATTTTCCATATCTATGGTATGTTCAAGGAAAAAAATATTTTTTATGAAAATTTCATAAAAATCCATTCATTCCAAATTTTTAATTTCATCCTCCTCCATTGTGTTTTTAATTAGTTTCTACTATTGATCATAATTTCTTTTTAGAAACTAAATTACCAGAAAAACCTTCTACATTTTTACAACTTAATATGATAAATATTGTCTCTATTGAAATTATAAATTGGTCAACTACAAATAAGTTTATAGTCCCATTGAATTAAGGAGATTGTTTTCTCATAATGCATTCTAAAATTTCTCCTCCATATTGTGAATCTTTATTCTCTATATAGGTATGGTGATGTTTGTAACATGAGTAAACATTCTTAGTATAGTTATAAGTTACACAACACCAGTCATAGATATAATACCAACATATTTATATTTATTAAGAGTTAAATCCATACATGGGATATGTGAATTGAAACAGTTTATATAATATCCACAAGGAGCCATTTATAAATGATGGAATACACTAGATAATGCTGTGAATTGAAATGTACAATATCAAATTAGAAAAAATACATAACAAAAATTTATGTTTTCTTCATTTTCTAATCTCATATTCATAAACATTGTTTCATTGGTGACAATTATTCTTCTAAGATATTCATTATATGTTTTAAAGATAATGTGACTTATCATATGAATATCCAATGGGAGTGCCATGATAGGTGCACAGTGAGGCCCGTTGATGTATACCAGGATCCCCTTAGTCAAGCCTGGGACACCTTGTTATTGTTGTTACGCTAACATACATCTGTGCGAGAACCATGTCTACTTAAATTATTCAGATAGGGTTTTGATTTTTATGAATACTCACTTAATATCAATGTTTCCAAAATTTTATGTCGTTATTATATTATTATCCTCAAAGTCTATCTTATGGATATGTTCCCTGATCTATGTATTCTAAATATATATTCCATGGTTTCTAATAAATATCCTATCATATCAATATTAAATACGCCAACCCCAGTATCCTAGTGTCAGTGCCATTATTTATTACATTCGTATGACTATAATGAAGTAGTATTCTGAAGGAAAACATAGTATATTATCATTATAGTACCAGATAATAACATAATATTTATGTTATAACTTGAACCAAAATACAATATAGAAATTCCATTACTAACTCCCATAACACCTAGATTACCCCTCTATGTCATTGAAAATATAAATCATTTTTTTGATAGAAAAATAAAACTTAATATGAGGGTTAGATAAGATGCTCAATAATATTATGAAAAACAATAGATGTATAAATAATAAGACATGGTGAATAAGAAAAATTGCACATTCTATTAAAACACAATATTAAGTATTATATGTAAGGAATAATAAGTTATTAAATAGTTCCATAATAAAACATTATTGTGGAAATTCTAGTAGTCAATTAATCACATGGAATATAAATTACTAGATTACTAATGGGGGAATTCATAAATCTAGATATCATAGACATACAACCAATGCCAAAACCAAAACACCATACATAATGGATTAAAACCCAAAATAGCTTGTATCAAGAGACTAACTAAAGGATAGAGGGGATAGAGTCGGCCCCATACATCACTTAATAAGTCCAACACATTAAACATTTAAATAGGTATAATCATAAACATCATATACATATGAATTATAAATAATTTTCCAAGAAATAAAAACGTAATCAATAATCATTATGAGTAGTGTGATGCATGGTATCAATAAATCACATCCACATTCAAAAAATTCATAACCAAATTAAAAAAAACCTGGGAAATGATAAAATTAATAGATACGCATAAAAAATTATAAAACTCCACAGAACTATTCAAATATATTAAAATACTCTAATAAATTCATTGAGGGATTCTTGATATAAATAACATTTTTTCTTAGAAAAGAAGATATTATTATGAAAAATCAATTGTATTTTTCATGATTGTTTGAATAAAAAAATATATGAAAATATATATTTTTTCATGAAAAAATTAGTGATACGAAAAAAAGATAACTTAAAATAAAATATACATTGTACTTAAAAATATAGAATAAATTGAGATGTTACCTTTAATTGGGGTAGCGTATTGGGAAGAAATGAGAGTGGAACCTTATAAAACATTTCTTATCCCATAAAAGAGTTTTGAAATGATCTGGAAAAATGAATTTAAAACATATATATATATATATCAGAATAATTATTAAAAAAATGACGACTTACATTGGTGTATATTGTAACAAAACACTATTTGAATGAAAATTAAGGTTTGTGAAGAAATCCCTTACATTATGTCTGAATGTGTTATGCCTTTGACCTCAAATAACTATAAAAAATATAAATCCATAAATTTATTGTAATTTTATTGAGCCCATTTATGTCCTTTTTGATTAGTTATATGGTAAAATTTTATTGCAAAGGATCATTCATTCCCTTGGCTTTTATGATATGTATACTTGTATATGAGTATTTAAGGTCATGTATAATGGATAAAATTATCATGAATGAAATTTACATGAAATAAATGAACATAATAAAGTTGAAATGGTTATATATATAATATTATTATATGTTATGAGGATGAGTCACTAGATAAGACATTTAGTGAAAAGCATTTATATTATTACAATTGTTATTGATAATAGGAAACTCATTTTATTTTATCATTTAGTATTATTTAAATATGTTATATTCAAAGCATTATAATGGTTTTAAGAAATATAGTATTGTTTTTTACCAAAAAATGAGTTCATTACAATCTGTGAAGAATAAATTTAAGAACAAAAATATATCGTCTAAGAAGGTTTTAAATTGGAACCCCTCATATGATGATTTTTTATTTAAAATATAAGAGTGATAGAGAGAAAGTAGATTGACTGTGGATATTACTTTAATATGAAATCATTCAAGTATATATATAATAATAGATTTCTTATGCTCAATTTCACAGAGGAGGTGAAGGGATCAAAATAAAATAAAATAAAATGAAAATAAAATTAAGAGAAAAAGGATGAGGATTTTACCTCTTGGAAACATTTCATTGGGATCCTATGTAAAGGGATGGGTTTTGGTCTTTTGATGAGACCATGTAATCCTAGTCGTGGAGGAGAGGCTTGGGGAGAAGATTAAAATAAATTTGACATTGATCAAAGGGTTAGAGGTTTGAGGAGAAGCGGTTTCGAAGGTGGTATTTATAGTGGGGGAGTGGGGTGATTTTCAAATATTTCAACAATTAGTTTACTATTTTGGATCATTACTATGAAATGTTTGGGGATTATAAGAAAATATATTAAAATAATCAATTAAACATTAATATAATGGTTCTAATATCTGAAATGACTCAATTAATAGTTTATTTATAATATAATTTATATATTTGTTAAATTATAGTATTTTACTATTCATAAAAATTTCATTTCATGTAAAAAATATGAAAAAATGACCCTAACAATTTTTCAACATGTTGAATTATAAATTTCAATCCCTTTTATGAAAATTAATTTCTAATTATTATAAATTATAATTTTTATTAAAATCATTATTTACATTAAAAATAAAAATTTTACAATTATAACTGATTTTTTATCTCATTAAAAATAAACTGAGGTCCTATGAAGTTATCATAAAGTCATAGAACAACAGAATATTGTCTTATAAATACATTATATAAAAATAAATTTTCTTTCAAATTATTTTCTTAATTAAATTTTTTTTATAAAATATTTATTAATATAAATATACTGAAACATTATTATTAATATTTTAAGTATTCACTTACTTATATTATGGAATAATTTTTTTATACTTTATTTTATAATATTCTAGAATGTTATTTATACAATCATCAGGGTTGTGACTAATCATCTAGCTGATTTACTTTTCATAAGGTTGATATTAATATTCCTATGTTCAATTTAATATTTCATATGTATATGGTCCTTAAATACTATAAATACATATTCATTCATTAATTAATCATTTATAATGATTGAATTAAGTAGTATATGTTATTTTATGTGATCTATACTATATGAAATAATTATAGTAAGGGAAATTTCATTGATAGAGTTATGAGTCATTGTTATAATTTTCCATATAAAACCATAAATGAAAAGAGATAAAGATTAATGATAAAAAAGTTATTTTAGAACAATATTGGTGTCTTAATAAATATTATAGAGTGTTTTTGAATTTGTCAAATAAAACAGGAATATCCCTTTAATTAGGATTTAAAATCGGGATGAATAAAAAAAGTAACATTATAAAACATGTGTTTACCCATAAAATAACGATAAATTAATCATGATACATTTTTTTGAAAATATAGAGTATATTTAGAAAATTTTTGATAAATAAAAAATAATTACATGGGGTAAACATAGAGAAAATGAAACCCTATGGAAAAAATTCATGTTCAAAGAGTATCCCTTACCTTATGCTTGAAATTTTTCTACACAAGCACTTAATGTCCTAGATAATGAAATTAAATTCATTAATAATTTAATTCATAACCACATTAACATTTATTATATTTTTATAATTTTATTAAGTTCATTTATTTTATTTTCAATGAATTATAAGATTCAATTTCACCATTCTGTAGTGTTTAGTTACTTGGGTTTTCATGATTGGTTCACATAGATAATCGTAATAATTATCATGTATAATGGGAAGAGATTTCCAAAATTGATATTATATGATTTTAATTAACTTAAATAATATTTAAGGGTCTTATATATATTTTTGTTTCATGATATGAAAATAATTCATCAGATTAATCTTTAATGATAAGTCTTTAAATTATTTATGGGTTTTCGGATAATCATATTTATTAATTATTATTATGTATTTATATATTGGTTCTTGATCATTATATTCCTATTTATATATATAATAAAAAAATAACTGTAGTTTTGGTCTTATAACTAGCCTTGATGGAATTATTAAAAAAATAAAAAAGAATCCTCCTTAATGGAAGTAAATCGAGACATCGGGGATGATGTTTTCATTTTTTTCAATAAAATAGATGTTTAATAGTTGTGATGATGGATATATAATTATCATAATAAAACTATAATATATATAAAATAATGTATTTTTCATGAATTTTTTGAAAAAGAAGTTAAGTATGTGATATAAAAAATAATGAAATTAAAAGAAATTCAAAGAGAACAAATGCAGATTTTACCTATTGTGTTCTTCTTCTTTAGAATCTCTGTAAGGGGGTTAGGATTCGAGTTCAATTTAGAAAAAAGGATCATTGATGTGTATGAGATAATTTGGAATATTATTGGGATGAAATGGCACAAAAATATATTATGTATAGGTTCGAGTTAAAGAGGTGGTGTGGGGTGGTATTTATAGTATAGGATGTGGTGTATTTTATTTATTTATTTATTGATTGATTATTTTGTCTAATTAAAATGAATAATATTTATTATTGTGACTAAATAAGTTTACTAATTCTTGTAGAATTTAGAAAATGGTGCTCACATCATCCATACATCAAATATGTCTCAATAATTCATGTATTTAGGTAATACCATAAATTATTTTTTCCACTACTCAAAAAAAAATCAACCATGATAGAAAAATACAAAAAATTAAATTTATCTATTTTAATAATGTATAATATTTACATGGAATTCATTTTTTGAAAATAAATTTCATAATATGAGATATTTAATTTCATATTTTATTCATCATTATTAAAAAAGAGATTTTAAAATAAAAACTGATTTTATGAATCTTTGAAAATTTAATTAAGACATCATAAAAATATATTATAAAAATATGAAAAAGAATTAAACATATAATTTATGAAAAATCAAAATATATTTTATATTAATATATTAATTATAAAATCATAAATAAATATTTACTTTTAAAAAAATACTAACAATTAATTAATCAATTTTAATACATTTATTAATATATTCATTGATATAAAAATAAAATATATTAATTTATATTATAAATAAATTTTATTTATAAATTAATATATAATCATATAATTTTATTGGTTCGATTAATTTTTTAATTGTCACAGTAATATTCCAATGGAAATATTATAATTTAATTGTATATCACAGTTCATTTGGGAAAAGAAATCAATGGAATGAATTAAATTACTTTAATAAGATATACATCATAAAATAATTTGGAATTATAGATTCTAATAAATTTTATTACATACTTGTAATAATTAAAATTAATACATTTTTATAGGGTCAACATAATTTTTGGCCATGGTGCATGGTTAAAAGAATAATATTTTGTTACCACAGTTTTGGTTACAATGTTTTTATTAGGGGTTAATCCATGATATAAGTATAAGATTTCGTTTCACATTTATTAAATTATTATCGGTTGAATACCTATAAATATTTTCTTATCCTACAATTAAATAAATTCACATTTTTAGCCATTTCCCATGAATATTACCATAAATCCTTTAATTAATTTATGAAATTATAGTTCTGTACCTTTATTTATAATTAAAATGGAACATTTATTCCACAATTTTTCATGTCATTTTATCCATATTATATATAGTGGTCAATTTCTATAAAATTTATCTAATTGGTAGTGAACCGTATCCACAATGATAGTATTAAAAAATTTCTTAGGCAAAGTGATTTTAATATGATTATTTTCATTCCAATTACATATTTCTCTTTTTATGATATTTTTTAGGGATCATTATTCAATATTAATGATTTTTCAATCTTACTATGTATTACTATATTGACAAAATTGTTTTCTATTTTTCATAAATATGTTATGTGAAGGGATATTATTGATTTTCAATTATTTACCTCTTGTTTTTAGACCATTACTATTATTTTATAGTCACTGTTAACAATTATTAATACCTACCAATTTTAACCTTACTAAGATTATGATATCACACATTAATGTGTTTCCATTCCACAAGTAATGTAGAAAAGGTTTAGATATGTTACATCTCATAAGGGTTGTGGTTATGATGAAAAAAATTTACATGACAGAGACCTTTAATATACAATTTTTTTATTTATTCATGTTTCCAATATTTGTAATTTCATAAAATCCTTAATAATGTATTTTTATTAATTTCTTTGAATATTTATCTATAATGATATATATTAATAAATTAAATGTATGTTGATATATATTTTAAAATTTTAATGTTTTTTCAAAAAAACACTTTGTGGAAAAAATATATTAATAGATTGGTGTCCATCATGACTAATTGTATTAAATATTATTTTAACACTCTTACATAGAAAATGACATTCCATTTTGATTCCTAATATATAATCCAAATATGTGACATTATATATTTTCATCCAGGGACATAATGAAAATATATTTTAATTCCCCTCCAAAAATATCTAATGACACGATCTATAACATTTTACCATATTATGAAATATCATTATTAGGTTTTTATATTTTATAACATTGGTTATAATTTATATCATGGTGGAATGATTTTTTCATATCATGGTCCATAAATATAATAACACATTTGATTTTCTGTAAAAAAAATAAAACTATAACTATTAAAACATTAAGGAAATATATTTTATTCATAATAAATAAAAAATTATATCATACATTATTATCATGATTTATATAATTTAAAAGTTTTTATTTATAGATATCAACCAAACACTATATCAAAATATGTGAAATCTAGTTTCTCTTATTTTTGATTTCATTGTCTTTATAAAAATGATAAATATGTAAATTTTTATATATATATTTTTAAAAATAGATTCTTTTTAACACTATGGATGGATGTGTTAGACACAATTCAAGATTAAAATACATTAAAAATAATACCCAAAGGCTAATATCACCTAAATAAAATCATATTGGAATAAAATATATATAAAAAATTTATAAACATATCTCACAATCATGCACTAATGTTAAAAAGGATTATTTATTATTACTAAGTAAAAACTAATAAGTTATTTCTAACTCACATGAATTAATTACAATGGAATCACATATCCATTATTGTAGTATATACATCGTAACAAAGTTATAAAAACACATCCTATGTAAAATAAATTTTATAGTATGGAATGTGAGTTTCAACATTTGATGTACTATAATGGAAGATTTATTTTGAGTTTATATTACATTAAATATTCGGTCATTAAATAATAATATTCGGTCATGACGCATAATGATATCCCATATCCAAGATGATTTTAACCCATTTTTTAAAATAATATAATTATTTATATAAATTCTACTCATCCATTAATTATTTAAAAAACTATAGAAACAATTTATCCCATTAAAATCACATCATCACAAGATGTGAAAACAATTATATATTATAATAATATGTAATGTATAAAATATAATAGGCTCTTGTATCATAATATCAAATAATAGAATTTTTTATGCATATCATAGGTGAATATATATATATATATATATTGTATTTGTTATGGTTTTTAATTCATATATATTTAAAATTAATTTTTCTTATGGTTTGGAATTCATAGTGCTAAGGGTAGTATAGATGTAAAAATTATGTTTGATGGATTAATAGGATTTTGGTTTTATCCCCAACATAATTAAAAAAAATGAAATTAATTAAGATAATTTCACAGTTATCTATAAGAGTTTGGTATATATAAATACAAAAATAATAAAAATATGAATTCTAATAAAAATAATAAATTTTACATATATGATAAATAAAAAAAATTGTATAATATAGTGTAATCATAGTTAAAATTCTAGATGGTGTAGGTTCATAGGTAAGGATTACAATAGTGTTATATTCATAGAATGAATCATTTATGACTAGGTTTTACTCTATTACAATTGAAAAACATTTCTATATTGGGTGTTTAATCTATGTATTGTTCATATTAAGGGTTGTATTTTGGATGATTTCCCTTGAATATAGAAATCTTGAAGTCGGTGTATCTATTGTTATTATAAAATTTTATATAAGAACCATTCAAGGAATTTCCACTTCATATATTCTTCATTATCTCCAATTCAGAAACATATATAAGTTCTTTTCTTTTAGGGCTTTCATAGGGTGACTTCTCTATTAGATAATTGGTTAATATTAGTATGATCATTTACATATATGGTTTTTAGGTTCCCATGAGTGTAACAACTGAGTATTTAATAGTGAAACCGAATATTTTATGGTATTATTTTAACATTCATTAATAATTATACTACAAGATCGATGATGAAAATCATGTATAGTATAGAAAGTGACATTATTTATTTCATGGATTAAGGGGACAATAGTTGGAGGCCAACTAAATATATTATAGTTCTCATCAAAAAAATAATGAGACCTGGAAGATACTTTTTATCTAATTCCCTCAACAGTAATCATGATGATGTGCTATAGGAATCCCAAGGGCAGGACACTTGAAATATGATGGTAATCCCCATGGAATATTATGGTATTTTCCCATCTTTTTTTCAAGGACAAAATGGGAATTAATATGATATGATTCATTAAAAAATATTAAATTTCTTCGTAATGAAAAAAACCAAAAATATATCATACCATCAAAATTTCCATGTTTCGCCATATTATAGATGCTTAATTATTCTAATTTATTCGTGGGTTTCAATTACATTACGCATTGAAATACAATGAAAGAGGTTATGGTAATGTATATCATTATTTTACCAATTGATAAATTTCCAATGGTTTTTAACATAAATAAACCCACAGTATCCATATTTAATGGTTTACTTGAATCACATATATAAATCATATTTTTTTGGTCATTCCTTTTATGGACCATTAATATACTTATTGTAGGTGGTTGAATGTTTCATTCTTGATTAAATTTCATTGTTTCCTATGTAATTTCAATGTGTTGGGTTGGGAATATTGTTTTCTATGATCATTAACTAAAGATATCCCTTCCGAAATTGGTAATAAATAATTGATCAAGGATAAATATTTCATCATGATCATTCTTCATCTAAAATATATAATTACAATGATTTTATTAGGATTAATTTTTCATAATGATGATCAATAGAAAAATAGATAAATTTTTTGAAATAAAATTATAATTTATGTGGATTGTTATCTCATTGGATTCACCATAACTTGTTTTTGTGCTTAATTACACATTAGTTAATTATATAATCACACTGAATTGTTATATGGGACATGATTTACCAAGTATTTCGATCACATTTTCATATTTTTCTTTGTTATATCCATGAAATATATATCATAAGTGGTAATCCAAAATATTAAATTAATGTGTCATCCTTCTACACCTATGATTGTGTTCCATCATGGCATATTAATGTTGAATAATTTAAATTGGTTAACATTTACCCTTAATTAATGGCCCTAAATATTTCGAGTGTTTCTTCCAAATTATGATTCATTTAAAAAGAGTTCTTCTACAAAATATATATTTTCATGAACCTTGTGGTCTAAACATACATGATTTATATTTGACTTCTGAAAATCAAGTAACTATATGATTTTCATTAGATAAACCAAAATGTTTGTTTCCCTTTAGGTACATCATTGGAGTAATATAACATATTTCTCATTTTATAATGTGTAATTATTAAGAGACTAGAGTCCTTTATAAATAATGATATATAAATTTTTTTTATTGTATTACGAATAAGTAAAAATTATTTCTATATATATTTTTATTTTTGAAAAAAATTAATCCCTTCTTTATAATATTAGTGGCAATGCATGGGCTTTGCTGGGATACACATTTTAGTTAGAGATTCGATAATATATCCTAACTAAACCAATCTAAATGGACTTATTTATGAAAAATACAAATATAACATTCATAAAAAAAATTATGACAAGGTTATATTTAAAATAAATTAACAGAAATCATTAATAATACTGTTTCATACTTATATTTTTGATGATATTTATATACTATCACAAATAACATTTTCAAATACATTATATGTGAAAAATAATTATCCACAATAGAGAAAAAAGTATATAGTGGGAAAATTTTGGAATGGATATATATTAGGTCAAAAATACCATAAAAGAATAAAAATTATTCGATAAACATCAATCAAAAATATTATAAAAGTAAACTTTTCGAATTGAATTAATCTTTAAAAAAAATTTCCAAAAAGAAACTGATTATAAATATAGTCCACCATATCATTCTAAACAGTAAATATCAAATTAAATCCACAATGAACCCTCTGAGAACCCTTTAATGTATTAATATTATTTTTAAGGTTGTTATATATTTTTTTTAATTGTTCATTTTAATTTTAATTTATATTGGGTAATTAATTTTTTTACCCTTTAACATGTAATATCAATTTTAATAAATTAATTTTATTGATATTTTATGTTACGTAAATATATTAAATTAATAACATTTTATGTTAAAAATATTATGGAATTATTATTACTAAAATTATAAAAATAATAAATAAATATTTTTTTTCAATGTGTTACTTTTTTATTGGAAATAAAAATTTGTAAAAAATAATTTCAGCAAATACTTCATATGATAGAAATAAATTTTCCTTTGAAATTAATATTTATCTATTATGAATGAATATAGAAATTGAAATTCATTACACATACTAAAAATGTTATTTTTCGAGATAATATTTATTATATCACTTTATTCTTTAAAATATTCATCAATAAGATATTAGAGAAATATTAACATTGTAAATAGTTTTCTTACCACTAGAATCAATCATAAATGACCCATAGAATTACTTATTTATTAAATAGTGTAGGGTTACTAGAAACTAAAACATTCTAAGATTGGGGGAAATAATTTTCCAATGGTTTTATTAGATTGTATTAGGATTTAGTTTCTTGGTTATGAAGATTCATTGGGAAATATCAATTAATGTAAAATTTATTTTTCTTATCTTTAGTCGATGGTATACGAGGATGTTTTGATTATTATTCATTAATTAGAATATTATTATTTTACATGTAAATTTATTATAATAATGGACAAATCAATTTGTAAATAAGAGTTTGGGGGATTTTCAAAATAAAAATGAATATGTGATGACATAATTTATATCATAATTGAGGAATTATATTTTTTTTTGATGATATATCACCACTCACATTTTTTAATTGTAAAATTATAGATTATTTTTGTATGATATACACATATGGATGATAGTAATGAATAAATATAATTGTAAAACATTTAAATTACACATTCTAGTCATCATTTCGATGAAACTATTTTCAAAAACATTGTCTAAAATCAATTTGTAGTTATTTTTTGATTTTAAATGGATCATTATAAAAAACCCGCTTGTCCTTCTTGATTATGTTTAAAATTATAATATAAAAAATATGATTAATTATAAATTAAATGTATTAGATTAATTTTATTGTTATTAAATATTTCAGTCACCTAAGAACACAGTTCTCCCAAGGTTACAGAATACATCTTCTCAAAATAAATTTAACATTTGTGGATGATAATGAAATTCTATTAATATCTTTACATAGAAATGATTTTTAAAAAATACACATGGATATTATAATGAAATAGAAAAATGTAATCACGTATGTTAAATTTTCATATATATTTTTATAATTTTTTTATTTTATATAAACAATATACTATAGTAAATTTGTTTAAAAAAATTAATTTTATCATAAAAATATAAATAAATTATATTTTAGTTAAAATTATATTTTATGATTTTTATTAACCTGGTTAATATATAATATTAAATTAATTATTATTAAATAATATTATATATAATAAAGATAAATTTTATAATTACATGATAAATATAAATTATAGATATCCTAAATTTGAAAAACAAAAATAAAAAAAATAGAATAAGAAATGATGAATGAATTGTCTTTTCACCCAATGCATACCTCTCAAAAATAAGGGGAAACTCATATTGTATAATATTATATGAGTTGAAAAATATGAATAATATTTTATTATTTAAATATTATATTTTTTAAAATATACAAAATTATCATGATTTATTATAAAATATAAATTATCAACAGTGTTTTTATATAAGGTAATAATAATATAATTTAAGTATAATATGTGTGGAATAACCTAAAATGAGTTCAATTTTTTATATAAAATAAAATTATTTTAGAATTCTAATATAAAAACTGAAATAATTATCATTATTAGAGTTATATTTTAGATGAAATGTTAACTAATGTTTTGTAAAATTTTTATGTTAATAATTTAAAATGAAACTTTTTCCTATACAAAAACAAATTCAATTTTATATAATAAAATTTTATTTTTTTTAATTACAAGGGAACATAAATTTTTAACTATTAAATATTGAAAATTATGCATAATATATCTACCCATGAATCTTAAATACATTAAACATCAAGTATAAAAATTTTTATTTATTTATAGTATTCATAATTATTTTTTAATAGTAATGTCCTAAAAGTGATGTATGAAAAATTCATTAT
The DNA here is from genome assembly GCA_963277665.1 of Viscum album. Classification (NCBI taxonomy): domain Eukaryota; kingdom Viridiplantae; phylum Streptophyta; class Magnoliopsida; order Santalales; family Viscaceae; genus Viscum; species Viscum album. Next base: position 1,221,898,356 of record OY728136.1, on the reverse strand, counting down.
CAATCAAGAGAAATTCTATATAATTTTTAGAACACATTAAATTTTTATACATTAAATATTAAAATAATAAAAAAATCATAATGGTAAATTTATTTTAAATTACATGATGTTTATTTTCCATTGTAGATATTTAGTTAGACTTTTTTAAGTAGTAGCTATTATATATGTTTTCTAAAAATTACTCAATTTGAAAAATTTATTATTTCATGACATTAAATAGTTATTATTTATAATTTCTAATTAAAATATTTAAAATATAAATAATAGATATGAATTGATGGTTTTATATTATATATGTTATAATTTAATTATTATCTATATATATAATAAAAAAACAACCTTATATATATTTTTCCAGAATATAATTGATTTACTAAAAAAATTCCAAGGAAATAGATAAGAATTGATACAATATGTAGTTGTATCACCATATCAATATATTCTTCCTTAGTCATTTTATACCTAAAAACAATATCTATCATTTACATCTAATTAAAATAATTAATGTTTTTTTTGAGAAGTAGATGAATATTATAGTCAACATGAGAAATAACATAATCAATAAATTTCAAATATTCATTGAAAATTGATTTTATATTTGAAATTGAGGAAATTTTGAAATCTGTTTTGGATCCCAATTATGTATTATATATATTCGTTAGACATCTAAAGTGTTATTTCAAATCCATTTTTTTCTTTTCAAATTTCTGAAATTGATTATATGAATTTAAACCCCATGGTTCCCACATGTGATAATGTGATTACATTTTCATGGAACTCTTTATTAATTTTATTTAGTGGTAAGGATAAGAATTTACAATCTGACTATAAAATTCCCTTATATTAAAAATCAATAACTTGGTAACCATCTTGTGATATAAACCATGTTTTTTCATATAAAATTAATGTCCCCAATAGATAATATATTTAAATATATTTCTATCTATAAAAAATATATTCGACATGAAAAGAATTCCTTTTAGTATTCATAGAGATTAATTATGGAATAGATGAATGTGACTTATATGTACATGATTTTGTCTTATAAAAATTTAAAAATATAACACCATACAAATGAGGTTTATTACATTTTTTATTCACTATTTATTTCATTATAATTTTCTATAAATCCATACTACCATTGAAGAAATATATAATAATAGAAGTATACTCACCTCATTGATGATCTGTTGAAAAAAATTCATTAAAATAGAATAAGACAGTAAATTAGAATTTCTAATTATAAATTAATAATATTTATATTTTTTAGCCTAATCTACTAACAATATATTAACCTCACCTAAATCTTAAACATTTATTAATTTTTAAAAAAAATTGAGACTATCAATCTCGTCAAGAAAATTTTCATAGTTTGAGTGTTTTAAAGTATTTTCTCTTAGTAAAATATATTTTCTGAGATTCTATAATAATAGTATAGAATGATATTTATTGAAAATAGAATTCAAAACACTATCATTATTAATATCATGACCTTCCACCTTTCGAATAACGAAATCAAGTATGTATGTTGCATTATTTATTCCTTAAAAAATCACATATTCTAAAGGAAAACATTTCCCATATACATTAATGTATATATATAATGATATAAAATTTATCAATTCACATAAAAGTGTCGAATCTCATCATAGATTACCTTAAAGAAAAAAGGATCAATTTCTTGATCCAAATCTAATGAAAAGGTTATTTAGAATCATGAATCACAAATAAATCTCTTATGATTGATTTGTTAGTAATAGTGCTTTATATATTGAATATTGAATTAAAATCCAAGAAGGCTAGAAATGTGAAATAATGAACCTCGTAAAAATTGAAGACTTCATCAACCATAGTGTCTAAAAACAACCAGATTTGAAGGTTAAAAAATATAAAAATAGAAAAGTGGTTATTTTTAAACAACTATAATGACTCTAATGAATTATCAAAAAAATATTTTTAACACCAGTAGAACTTATATTGAATTAAATATCTACATATATTCCTACTAATTTTCAGTACAGTTTTTATCATATATATGTGATTATATATTTTATATTAACATTTCTTGAATATCCATAATCTCTATAGTTTTGAAAATTACATTTAGTACTTTTCAATTTTTAGTAAAAAGCATTCGATATAGATATATAAAACTGAAGGTTGAGAATAAATTTTTTTAATATCCATTAACACATTCCACAATTCATTATTAATTAACTATAAAATTATGATGTACTTATGTTCATTCATATGTTACTATTGGTATACATTAAGTTAATTTTACGAATAATTATGGTACTGATGAACTAATTATTATATAAAAATATTTTATAATATAAAACAAACATGGTTAAATACAAACCCTGTCAATGGACTATGTTAATATAAGGGTTAATCAAATGATTTATTTTATTATTGTTAAATTACAGTTGATAAATTTATTTCAAATAATGAAAAATTATATAAGGATAAGATAATAATTCCACATTGAAAAATACTCTTTCCCCTAATAAGATATCTATTAATTTTGATATCCTCACATGAAAGTACCTCTAAACATAAATTGCATAAAATATTCATTTCAAATAATGAAATAGATTGGTCTATTGGATATTATTTTAATTTCTGTATGATTCACTAATTTTTAAAAAATATGATCGTACTATATTTATTAATGGGAGGTTCTAATCAATGGTGCTTATTTATTTAAAACATAATAGATGATATATATGTATCCAACATGGATTAAATTTAATAAAAAAATCTATGATAATTCTTTTAAATTGGACAAACAAGCTATGATATATAGAATATGAAACCTTATACTAATATAATGGATAGATGATGAGTAAGTATGATTATATTTAAAAAATGAAAAAAAAAATTATATTTTTGAATTGTACATACATCCCAAAATGTAATTCGTTTTCATTCAATAATATTTTAATACCACAACTTCGAAGGACGTTATCATACAAATTTTTCCCATATTAAAATATTATGATATGTTTCATGAATAAGTGGAAGGAATTTTCAAACTAATTTATTTATATTACATAAAAATAGAATATGATGATGTTGTAATTTCATGTAAATGGCCATGAAAATGATAATAAAGGATGTGTGGGTTTTCATATATGAAAAAATTATGGTGTGAAACACCCAAGGGGATGTTTCCAATTCATGGGTGTAATCTATAGAGATGGATATTTTGTCCCATAAAATCATGATTATAAGTTAAATAGATATGAAAAAATATATAATTATTTAATTTCAAATACATGTTTCATTATTCAAATAAATTATTATATATAATAAATATATTATAATATATTCATTAAGTCAATGGGTGATCATGTTTCTGATTTTTATTGATAATATAATATACATAATCGATAATTAATGGCATTAGATGAAATATTGTTATAAATTGAAATGTATATAATAATAACATTTATTGTTGTCCCAATAAATCTATTATCCCTGGTATTTTTATATATAATTTTGAGTCACTTTATGTCATATATTCAATATTCAATGCATGTTTGAAGAGGGATATGTTTATTATGAAACTAATGTCCGTGTTCAAATTTTTTGAATGAAATATTTACATTAATCAATAACTAAATTATGGGTTATGATGATGGATGAAGTATTATTAGATTGATTATTTATGGTAGAATACTATCGATTTTTCTTGGAATAAAGATTAGAAAATCCATAATAGTTTTTAAAAAACCACACCATGTGTTATGAAACACAAAAAATTATTTCGATTTTTTAATAAATTAGGCCTCATACAGACCATTTTGTTAGATTTTTTTAATATTATGATGAATGAAATAAATTTCAAGGTTTGGATCTTTCTATATTTTTTTGATTAAAGCATTGATTACATAAAACGGAAATATTCAATGTGTTATTTCATTTTGATAAATAAATAAACCGATCATAGTTCGAATACGAGAACCAAAAATGGAAATCACAGAACATTGTTATTTATTTAACTTTTACAATGTATTTAATTGGGGATAAAATTGTCTTTCATACCATTTTTAACTAATATATTTATGATGGAAAATAAAAATTTTGATGAAAAGATGGTGAGTAGGAATTATCAAGGATATAAATACTAAAAAATGTTGGACAAATTAATTGAAAATGGTTGTAGTAGATGAATATAATACACATCATGGTTTATTTAAAAATATTATTATTTTGTTATATGTAATATTAATGTTGAAAATAAACAATAAATTGAGTATTTAAAATTTTTATATATGTCTTGGGAGGATAATATGATCTTTAAGGGGAGAGAGAATCACATCCAAAAAGGTAAAAGTAAAGAGACATAAAAGATCAAACCATTTTTTGTATTTATTGAAATAATTAGCTAACATTTTTTTGTGATTTAAAAAATTGAAAGACTATAAATATGTTTTTACAGTTTAAATAGATTTGGAATCATTAAATATTATTATGAGGAATTTAATTATGTCATGTATTAAAGGATAAACCATTAATGTTATATCCATCGTGATGATTCTAATGGACCCCATGATCATGTATTTTACCCACTCTTTATTTGGATGAGTCTATTTATTTCAAATGGGAATTGATATACAAAGGGTATCATTCTGTAAATTTTTCATGATTCTTATATTATATTTTGATGATTGATCACCCTAAAAATTTGTAGAGATTAATTTTAAATGAAATTTAGATAATTTGATAACAAATTTACCCATTTAATGAAAAATATATATTTAAAATACTTTTAAATTTTTTATTATATGTAATAACACATAGAGACGCATTAATTTAAAATATATCATTCAATTTATATTTCAATGAATGGTTGGTTTGTGATATAAAATCTATTTATGAATTAACAAATTAAGTGTAATATTAGATATTGATCAAGTCTAGTGTAATAAATGACATATCAATAATAAGGAAAAAATATTACTAATTACTATAAGGCTATGAAGGAATTTATATCAATATTCACCTATATCCTATCATAGTTAATAATTATTTATTAATGAAAATAATTCCTAAAAAACAATTGATAAGGAATACATTATAAAAAAATATTTACAAATTATAAAATACTATATCAATGTATATAATGAGGAATGTATAAGATTTACCATTTATAGATAAATAAAAATATATATTGATTTTGTTCATGCTGAAAAACTCGTTTATAATATTTTATTATTATTAGATCAACTGGAGGTATAAGAAATTAAGAAAAAATTAAATGATTTTTTGGATAATGAATTCAAATATTCAAATATTTCACTTTTGGAATAAAAAATCTTTTTTTTTGAATAAGACTATTGATTTAACGGGTTTATGGATTTATTAGAGAGAGATCAATAATATTGAAATAAATAATAATGACCTACTATGTCATATTAGTGAATTATTTGGTCAACTTCATGGGGCTAAGTATTGATGATTTTTCATGTTATGGAACAATATATTATATATAATGATTTAATATATATATATAATATTTATTTTAATATTATATATGATATAATTGAATTTATGAGCATTCCTTATATTACCAAATATGCACCCTTAGTTGCACGAAACCTAGATTATTACCATACTACATACCTGATCGCATGGATTATATTGTCTCAAGTGTTCATGAATTTAATCTATGATTCACTACTAGTGTTTGGGAAAGTATGATATAACATTTTGAAACATTACACTTCATATCATAAAATTTAATTAATGATAACTAAGACAACATCTATAAATAATATAATATCACAATAAAAATTTATCATAGTGGTAATATAATCATAATCAATAACATGCACCATGGAAATATAAAATAAAACCATGTCATGTAATAATATTCATACATAAATAGGTAATCACCAAGTATAATAATCATATATATAATATAATTAAACAAGAGATAAATAACTAATTAATGATCAAGTAATTATTCCTTGTAATTTCGTTGTTTTTATCTCGGAATCCCCTTTAATTGAATTTTTTAATCAATAATGCTATTTCTATTTCCCTAACATGCTTTATTAACATAATTTTAATCTGAAAATTAAAGTACTTACGATGTGTGTAGCTATAAAACTATTTAATAAAACATCAATAAAACCCTAATATATAACATTACACATTCATACATTTATAGTACAAAAAATGTGAAAAATAAACATATTTATCACTTAATTCAAAATGTTTGGTACTCATATAACCAACAAGATAATAGATAATACCTAATTCAACCTAATTTGGTTTATGATAATATCATTCTAAAGAACTTATCGAGTATAAAAATATTGTACCTCCTTAGTAATGAACATTATATATTGTAATAAATCATTTTCCTTTGAATGATTTGGAAAGTATTATCTTGATATAAAAAAATATTGTTAGATAAAATTTTATTTTCTTGTGCCTAGATATAACATACTCTTAGATTATTCAACATTTATAAAAATATCAAGGTAGAATAATCAGAGAAATGTGGTAGGTTAATTTATATTCCTAATCAACCTGAGTTTGGGTTAAGTTGTCGAAGAAAATATGGTAGGATCGGGTCCAATATACATAAACATAAGAACAATGAATGTATTTGAATTTAGTGGTAAACTCTTTTATTAAATATATAAGACTTGTTTTTATAATTTTTTTATCAAAATAATGAGTATATATATATTTGAATGAAGCTATATACTAATCTGATCAAATATTTTAAGCAAGAATATATCCATAAAAAGATAATACAAATATGATGTCCGATGTATATAAATATTCAATAATATTACTCACTATATATAAAGACATACATATGTGTATTTATCCATTTTTGAGTCATTATGATTTTATATCTATTTTACAAACAAACAAGGATAAATAATATTCATTACAATATGAAAACATATCGACACATATCCTATCCCATGACTAGTAACCCCATTAAATCATCCAAAACATGAATGAAAATATAATTTTCTATTTATTTTTATTCATTCTAAATCATCATACCACATGAGATGGGAATTTAAATACATTTTTTTGTCGTTCAACCACTATAGGTTCAACACAAAACAAAAAATATTGTCTATAAATTAAATCTATAACTAAGTAGTTATAAAATTATTTTCCTCCTCTAAGGTCATTAAATATGCCTATAATATGATAGTAAATTTGATAAATTGACCTTAATTAATAAACTCTCATAGTCATAAAAGATCACCAATTAGCCTATGACCATTATAAATGTCACCACATAAGTTGTGAGACAACTTATATTGGTTCCAATTAAATTGTTCAATAAATAAACCACTGCGAAAAAATGATCATGGTGTATTTAAACTATAAGTCTATCCTTGGTCGATTTCCATTAATTGTAATAATATGAAATATGTTACCTTATATGATTATCATATCCCAAATTCATTGGCCATCTCTTCTAGTTAACTCATCTTAATGATGGAAAATCCATGAACCCCTCACATTACTCTGACATAGCTCACAGATCCCAGTGGAGCAACTTAAATAATCAGATGGGATCTGACGTGGATAATCATGTAAAAAATAAAATATTTAAATCCATTATTTTATTCTTTTGAACTACTATATCTATGTATTGTTATTTAATAATATCATTTCTTACACCTAACTCAACAGAAACATAAGGAATTTTAATCATTTCTTTAATGTGTTACATCCGTTTTCTTATATTCATTTGATACACATTAATTATCCATCTCTTAATTTAAGAAAATGACTATTATAAAATATAAAATGATACATAAATTTTTATATAGAACTTTTGAAATATTATATAAAACATACCTCATTATGTTTCACTATTAATCTGCACTTGATGTTGTCATCCTTGATCCCTTAATCTCCATTATCATAAAAAGGATTTTTGAATTAATCTAAAATAATTATAATATTAAATACACTATTAAATCTAACATAATCATGATTAATGTAGTGTAAATTTTGTTTTATAACACTATTAAAATACAAAACAATGTTATAATAATTTCTTGTGGTATGCTCATGATCTTCCAATAATAAATATTTACAAAATCACACTCTAGCATAACTATATATTTTCTTTTAAATTAAATAAAATCATATAAGTGACAAGTTGGTAATGTTACTTATCCATTATGATAATAACTATTGTATCAAACAATTCCACCCCCGTAATGGATAAGTCCCTATGAAGGTGATAATCATAGAAACCCCATCTCCAATATTAATCTATAATGTTTATCAACACTATACTATGAAAAATTACTTTTTATGTATTTATATTTATAATAATACCATGATGGTCCACATATATATTTTCTAGTCTCTATTTTGAAACAGGATTTGTGTTATGAATCATAACTCCATTTAACATGTTGGCATACTTCCCATCTTGGGTACATAGACATAACAATTATTATAATTGAACTACTTCAATTTGAAAACATATACATCAATACATTAATTTATAAATTGATATTTCTACACCATAATAAGTGGATATTTAAATATCTATATATTAAATATTCTAGATATATTTTTTCCACATAAATTAAATCATTTAAGAAAAACATCAACCATCATAGGTTCGGGTTAATCGTTCACATCATTCCCAATTTTCACTATAATCCACCAAAGAAAAAGAAAAATATCCCATTATATTAATGGAGTTATATTTATAATTCGATTTACCATAGAATCAATCCATTATAAATGAGTTTTCTAGATTCCATCATCAAAACAACACAATCACTCATGAGATATGTTTACTTTTATCCTTACATACGCAAATAATGCTTCATTATACCTTTTAAATACATCCAAGTTCTCCTCTCAATAACTATCTGGTATGATAGACAGTTTATCATCATAGTGACCTACAATTAATGAAATTACTTATGATCAGTTTCTTACATTCACTAACAAATGATACCCATATTCTATGGTGTGTTATACTCCACATTTTTATGAGAAAATTTAAAACCTCTAGTAATGTCCAACCTAATCATTGGGGTGTCACACATTTAGTTCATTAATACAATGTGATCATAGGAGAACCATCCTTTCACATATTAGATTGTAGGAATATAATATTTTCTATAAATATCCATCAAGATAACTAACCTTAAATATATTCATGATAAGGATACACTAATACCCAAAAAGTTATATATAATCTAATTATAAGACAAATCATATTTTATTTTCCCAAAACACATTTTTCCATGACTAACATCCCATAATTGAACATGCCATTAAATGAGGAAACAAATGGAACCTACTCAAAATCACCTTATAGAGACTATTTAAAAAATTACCCCACTCTTTATTATAATGAATAAATCTGTATATAACATGATGTTGGATTTCAATAATATTATTGAAAATCAATACCAATGTTTACATTGAACCCCCTAAGCAATCTATCACTAATGAAGGGGATTCAATAAAAATTACACTACTTTTCCTATAATTTTATTGAAACCAATTTATCAACATCGACAAAAGACTCACAGGAATTGTATAACTCGACTCTAAAAGTCAAGTCATTATTAAGAATCCTAGAATCTCTAAATATAATGTTGGAATATCTAGATTATTTATAAATTATAAGACTCACATAAAAATTTTATATAATATATGACCATTCTAACCCATTCAATAGTGACGGATTTATAAATATATAACACACATCTCTAGAACAACCATTACTTTTCTTTAGAATTCATAGGATTTTTAAAATTTGGAATTCATTTCAGTGATAGTTTGGTGACTTTTATCCCATTTTAATAATATATATTCTGTTAATTGATAGTTGAGACTCAATTAAACATATGTGAAAGATGATGTGATGCATCAATCAGTTTTATATTTCATTTGAGTAAATAGTAAGAGAGGAGTATGTTTAGTTGATGTTATCTCAAACTCTAATTTTTCGTGTTCAACGAATATTTTGTCTTATGAATATCAGATATAGGAATTCATGTTATGTATTTCAAAAGGATGATAGCAATTATTGTTTTTAATATATGGAGGTTTGTGAAAGTAGAAGCTCAGAGAAACTGTTGGACGAGAATGACATAGAATATATATCAGATGGGAAAATATATAGATTTGAAATGTTATTTATTGTTATGACTGATCAATAAGGATGACATATAAATAAATTGTAATTTTTATTCTTTTAAAGTGATAAATATATTTGTGTTATATTATGAATTTATGATCAAAATATGAATTTTTTATTAAATGTGTCCTTTAATATTTCACTTGTTTTATTGTATTATTGATTATGATTTTTACGGATACTCTATGTATGTAGATTTTGGTGTGTGTAGGATTAATATTATTTTTAGCTCTTTGATAGTGTGGTTTCGAATATCTTCTAATAGTTATGTCTAAATATTGAATTTCTATTTTATGGATGATCATGATTCTAATTGATAATATTATATTGAACACATGATTTACATATATTGGGGTTTCCTCATCTTCTCTAAATAGATGAAATTTGAGATTAGTTTTAGACATAATATGTAAACTGATGATTCATCCTTTAATTACACCCTTGATTATTTTGATTTTGTGGGATTTATAATGTAATTAAAAAACATTGTTGGACCCTGAAACGATCACTTGAGTCAATCCAAAATAGGTCTTAAAGAGTGGTACTAGTCCCTACAGTCTAGAAACAAGTGATGTGAATCAATAAAGATATGATGGAATGACCTATCCCAAAGTAAAATAAAAAAAATGAAATATTGTAATCATAAATAGAGTATCATACATACATAAATAGTCATCTCTAAAAGTACAATCAAACTATAAAACAAAACCAAAAAGGATATGACCACGATAACATCACCATGTGACCCGGAGGGTCACTCTCTAATTCCATGAACAACTACCCCCAATGGTAATCAATACACTGATAATGCATGCACCATGAGCTAAAACCAATATTAAAATTTTGGGATTTGTATTAGAAATCAATAAAAATTCCCAAAAAATATACATTCCCATGAACATACTTGAAAATAAAATAATCATCAACCTTATTTTCGAAATTCAATAAATGAAGTATAATTTTTGATGCATTTACTATTTTAAAATGACTACCAATCAATTTCACTTTTTCTATTTAAAAATAAGGGTAATTTTAAATTATTGATCAATCACATTTTCTAGGGGGACGTGATGCTTTAATTTCAATATAGAAAAATAGAGTATAAAAAAATTTAAAATAAATCATTTTTCCATAATAAAAACTGAGGGAAACCCAACACCTTCTATTAATCACCCCAAAATGGGAGTATTACAAAATTCATATAGTAAGAAAAATGAAAAAAAAATACATATATTTAACCAAGTATCAAATTCATCTATTATAAGTAAGAAAGTTTCAATTGAAATGGGAGAACATATACGATTATGAATTATCAAAAAAGTAAAAATAAATGAGACAGATATCTAAAAGAAATCCTCACACGATTAAACCAAAAGAACCCAAATTACACCCAGCTACTATAACTCGGGACTGGCCAAGGTGGGAATCCCATACCAACAAAACAAATATATACATGTACTATGGTCTACATTCTAGTGTTTAATATAGCCAGTGTAGTAATCGTTCTATGAATATTCCCTCACTATTCATGGATCCCATAACACACATATAAATGGGGTGAGCCTACTGATTCCAAAAAACCATCCAATCACTTTAACATATAATAATAATTCAACAACAGGAATCACCCAAAACCAACAAAAGATCAATTTATAGCTTTAAAAGTCAAATATAAAAAATGAAACTATACCAAGGGTCCGCTATTCCACACATGTTTTGTGTCAAAAGGATTCCACAGTAAGAATATCCCACACATTCATGTAAAAAATCAACAGAATCAACCAAGGAAATTTTTTATTGGAAAAAATTTCTTAATTTTCAAAAAAGATCCAAACTTTTCTTCAATCACATTTTAGATTGCCATAATTTTTTAGAGAAAAAATAAATTTCTTATTAATAGAAAAAATAACACTTTTTATTTTCACATCAATAAAAAAAAATTATTCAAATTTAAAAAAAAAATTAAAAGAAAACCATTCTTATAAAATGATAAACATACCACTAACTATCAACACATTCCAAATCCCAATTTAAATCAAAATAAACATTCCATTTTAATTCAAAACCCCTTGGGAACACATTCATGTAACCCAAATCATCAACTTATATTCCAGAAATCAATTAAGAAGGAAAAAAGTTCTTTTTTATCTAAAAAATAACACATAAATTCAAATCAAGAACGTTCTCAAAGGCTTGGTGAAAACAATATGAAAAAAATAATGATATTTAGCACAAAAAAGTATATAATAACAATTTTACACACCCATATATTAGTCAAAGGATAAAATATCAAAATATAATGTTTATGGTAGGGGCATAAAACATGAAATAAATTATTCATAAATTAAATAGGCTTGTTAAAGGGAAACAAACTTCAAATCCATTGGGCTTCAATAATTAAAACACCAAACAACACAAAAAGGGGGAATGAATAATAGAGGATGCAATAGGAACATTTATCCCTCAAACCTCAAAACATAAACCTAGTGAAACAAAATCCTCAACCCACATGACATAGGAATAAGAACATCTAAAGAAGAAATTAAAAAAAATTAATATGGAGATTATGAGGGGATTTTACCTTGATAGATATAGCACTAAAATTATTGAAAACAGATGATATAAACCAAAAGAAGATGATGGAGTCTTGGAAATAATGGTTAGAGGCCACTTAGGGTCACACAAACTAGAGGGAGGATATTTGGGAAGATTGGGATTAAAAATCATAAGGGGGCATAATTGGAATTTCTTAAATTTTACTTTCTTAGTAGCTCACAAGGATTGTTGCATGGTTTGCAAAACCGTGTGAAAACCATATAATACGTACTATCCACGAAGTTATTTACCACATGAAAAATCTGAATGGTCTGACTTATAATATTAAAACCATATGGAAGCATCAATTAGAAAGAAGAACATTCCAGATGGTAACCTGTGATTGCATGTATGGTTTACAAAACTATGAACCATCCATGTACATGCAACTTCCAAGCCAAAAAACAAAAAATATCTTCATCAACTACCAAATAATGTTTGATATAACAATGATGTCAAAACTAAAAAATAAATGATTCAAATTTAACACCCAATCAAACAAGTATCTTGAGGGATAAATAGAGGCCCCCCAAAAAATAGTGTATAAAATTAAATTTAAAATCAGTGTGTGAAATTTCTCCCCAGCATTAATGATTTACAAAACTTGAAAGCCCATGAATTTATAGTTGGTTGATCAATGATGGTGGATTCCATAACCACATGATCCAAACACATTATCCCTAAATAAATCTACCATTTCCAAACAGAACTCATGCATCTTGCATGAAATATAACCAAAAACTGAAAACACTTCCAATGAATCTATGGAAATTTAGATCCAAAACCTTTAATAACATTCATTGAATAAAACATTTGGAAAAAATCCACAAACACTGATCATATTCCTTAATTGAAAAGAAAACACATAAATTAAAAAATTCTTAAATATATCCATATCAATCGGACTAACACCCAAACCAAACCAAAACAGATCACCAATTGGGATTGCCCGAATTGACTCCCCAACATTTAAAACTAACTAGCATAGATTTCATATAAAATATTTTTCTTGAGACCCATTATGGGTCTCCCCACCATTAATAAAATATGATATTAATGAGAACATGAAACATTCAACATATAGACGAAAATCAATAATAGATTTAGATGGTAGGAAAGCATCCCAATGAATGGAACCTAGAAATAAAAATTTAAAACTATCCCCCTAATCATCACCATAATTTGGTCCCAAACCCTAGACAAATCCAATTCACAATGTCATTCCACAAAAGGAAAAATCATATAAAACACTCGTAGTTTAAGAAAACCAACAATACGATTATAGAAACGGCTTCACCACAATGGTGGAATGTCAAGCTTAACCCAATTTCCCATAGCCTTGGGATCTCTAACTACGCACACGATTCAATATAAGGATTTTCGGTATATCAAAGTTGTTTTAAGGATCCACTGACCCATAATCTAGAGCTGTTAATCTCTAATTAGAACTCTATCTTTTTGTAAAACAACTAGCCACATATAACCTCAGAAAGAAACATATGATTAAAACTCTTCAAAACACACATTATTTAATAGGAAACCCTCAAAAAACTTGATATTTGGAATAAACATGCACTTGATACACCACCACCTAGAAGAGAATAATTTTTTAGATTCCAAAAATTGAATACACAAATTCATTTAAATATATGTTCTCATGAGATCCACATCAATCCACTTACATTAAAATAGAAGAATCACCACCAAGAACAATCTCTTCAATAAGATGAATCATTAGAACAAAAACTTAATTTAAATAGATCCCAAACATATATACACATCTAGAATCATATAATGTAATCTTCAAACTGGTGGATTTATCTTTTGAATCTAGAGAAGTAAATACCTTGGTTGATCAAATAGTAATATTGATAACTAGTATCTACAAATAGAATCATCAATAACATTTAATCAAATATATATGGGGGAGAAAACAGAAAGAAAATTAAACCTATTGATCTATAATAACAATATCATAAACAAAAAATAACACATAACATACACCATTACAAAGGGAAACTAACTCAATGATTACCAAAACCATTTTAGAAACCCATTAAACACATCATCAAAGCTGAGCCACAAACTACATTTTTATAATCAAAATAATATTTAAAAATCATTCCCCAATCATTAGAAATCACATTAAATAAACAACTCATATGAAACATAGAAAAACAAATCGAAAAACCATGGACTAAATAAAAAAAAATTATGGAATAAAAAAACTTTTGAAAAAATTATTATGGGTATTTCACACTGACAAATTATATTGTGTAGATTTATACTCACATGTGCAGTTGGTAGTAAAATCCTAGTTCACTGAGAGGGGGAGGGGTGATTATGTTATATCAATTTACATTTTATTATTCCTTCTTTATAAAACAACCATCACCTCTTATAAAAGAGTTTTTTCCCGAATGAACACTCACAACCACTGGAACATAAGATTCACATGTATTACTACTCATAATTAGTAGCTATGTATTTATTATGGTATGAAAAAAATCTATTACCGAACTATTCACTAGAATAAAATCCATTAAGGTGGAATACCATAAGTTGGATATGACCTTACTCATTTAGCACTTAGAAAACAATCTAATACTATGTGTTATCACTCATAGAACTAATATGGTAGTGTAATGATTCTATTCTACTTAATGGACATTCAAAAATAAAATTATTCAATAAAATTATTCACTTTCATACCCAGATGTAGGTAAAAACCTGCTTGTGAAAATATCTTTTGTGCCACTCCCTGCTTGCATGACTCCCTCCTTGCATGCCACTCTACCTGCACACCTCCCTACTTGTGTTCCTCTCTACTTTCACGCTTCACTATTTTCATTCCTCCCTTCTTGTGTGGCTTCAAACATTCATGAACAAAACTACATGAATTCTACTATTTTTCACAACTCCCAAATTTTTCACCATATCAAAATTATGAAAAAATAATCATTTTGTACAACTCCATGCTTTCGCGCTACTTATCACATGCATAACACTTCTACTGGACTGAAACATCTGTGCATAACACACAACATCCATGACACATCAAATCCCATGTCTATTTATAAAACATGCATAATCAAAGATAAAATTATCTCTTAAGTGTTGAGCATAGAACAATAAGGAGGTTAGTCTTCTATTTATTGGTATTTTGTTGACTTTCGTACCACATACACTTTCTCATCATTCCTACCTGCACGATACTCCATCACTTGAAAACCACTCCCTCACTTTCCCCCCCAATTTCATTCCATCATCATATTTTGATGTGGTGATGATGAAATATGACATGAGTGAAACACATACATTCACGCCACTAATACTAGTGTGCCACATCCTACTTGTGCGTTATTATTGAACATGCATCCCACTTTCATTCCATTATCATATTTTGATCTTTAAATCATGAAATATAACTTGCACGCTACATATAATTATGCAACACATATATCTGTACCCCACATTTTTGCGCCACTTATACTTACATGACACTTTATTTCCTTTTCCAAAAACACCTCTTTACTACCCCTTTCCATTATAATTATTTCATCACAAGATCTGGAAACTTATGATATCTGGGAAATATAAATCATCAAATCAATATCATATTTACCATGGGAGGTATTGTAACATCCATATCATTAAGAAAACTCTCCTAAAAGGTGTTGTGATTTCCTTTCTTCACAAGAATTAATGACAACAAAAGACAATACCTAACATTGATAATCCTGATAATCAGCTTGGTCCTAACAATATCCCCCTTTGGATTTTTATTTCAATCTAGATTCATAAATATTTGATCCTTTTAATTTTATGAAATGGATTAGTCATCAAAAATTTGAATCTTACATGAGATAAATAAATGTAGAAAACAATAATTATTGATATTAAACCATGAAATCTAAAAGTATTGAAAATAAATCAACTACAACATTCTTCTTCATCCTTCTCAAAAACATACTAATAATTTATTTCTTCCAAAACTTTTTTTAAATAATCAAATCCTATTAGAAAATAACAATTTTTTTCTTATGACCACTCCAACAAACTATTTGATTTGTTTAAACACTTTCATGATGAATTTATAGCATACCCACAACCTTGATGAAAATGAGGTTGGACACCCATGATCAACAATTCTCCCATTTTTTCACACTATAAAAATGTATGAAGATAGTGGAGAAAGACACATATAGAATAACCATGATGAGAATTAGGTTAGACACCCATGATCAACCACATTTTAGTGAGTGGTTCATTCAGTATTGGATTTTTGAATATGTTGTTTCCGATGCTTTTGCCGAGGCGCGCACACATCCGTCTATGGAGGATGCGCTGCTGTTGCCCCGCATTCCCGCTTTTCAAAGGCGGGCAGCATTCACTCCTTGTTCAGGGACATTTTCCCCTTGATCAAAACGGGATGATGGGATGTCGGTTCTTCCTTCCGTGGATTCCTCCTCGGAACTCGTTACCTAGTCTGGGTCACCCATTTAGATTTAAGACATTGTTTGTGAATCTCATTCTCAGTGCCATATCTTCATGGATGACGGTTACTTACACTACTTCCGTCAAGACTTTCCATAGGGTCTTGACATGGTAGCGACCTTCTTTAGGAGTATATGACAACATCAGGCATGTCGGGGCATCTCTGGGTATGTGGACATAGGGGAACCTATATTATTCC
Organism: Viscum album; assembly: GCA_963277665.1. NCBI lineage: Eukaryota > Viridiplantae > Streptophyta > Magnoliopsida > Santalales > Viscaceae > Viscum > Viscum album. The sequence goes on along the minus strand of OY728136.1, from coordinate 1,221,880,894 downwards.
TCATAAGAGGGCATCTCAAGGGTGCAGAACCCGAGACATCCCACATCAGATGTGGGGAATCATATTCCATATGAGGTTTTCCTCAGCTTCCCATGTTTATCAAGGAGAATACCGTGAGTTTAACGTCTTGCGGAGACGGTTACGCCAAAGGCGTGTCATCCGAGGTTTTCCTCAGGCATCTCATGTTTATCACGAGGTAGGCCACGAGTATATCCTCTTGCGGAGACAGAATGTGGGTGATAAGAACGTCCCATAGAGACAGATCAGAGGTGGTGTGCCCCGTAGAGGGGAGATGTAACACTGTGAAAGCTGATCTGGACTCCACTGAGGGCGGATTAGGGAGTGTGCACCCCATAATTGGGAAACACCAAGGTTTTCCATTGGCTGGGATTGAACCTCAGGGAGGTTTTCTACATACCCTATATATACAATAGGGATCTAAACCCACGCAGTTCGAAGGGGTGATGAATAGGGGTGTACACAGAGGACAACAACCCAATGTTATGATGGGGCTTACACATGGATAGCGGCCCATGTGCTACTAGGAGTAGCAAGGATGTGAATGGCATGATCCCACCGGGATGTGGCGGCCCTGGTAAGAATCAGGATGGGTGATGGAGAGTTGAATGAAGTGTAGGGGGAATGAAATGGGATCATCACAAGGGCGATAGTGAAGTTGGTCATGAGCCTTGAAGAGACCTCCTACGTATCCCCGTGGTAGGGAATCAAAGTCTGTGTAGTTCGGGATGATACCGGTGAACCGACGTGAAGGTAGACCATGGTCCGATGGGCATTGTCAGTGAACCGACATGAAGGTGGACCTTAGTCTGATGGTTTTGGGTGTGATCCTCATGAAGGATTCCTATGTACCATGCCTTGACATGGATCAAATACCTCATAGTTCAGATGGTGTGTCAGAGAACCGACGCGAGTGAGGACCATGGTCCAGATGGTGTGGGGCTTATACACTAGGCTGCCCGCTTGTTGATAAAATGACGTGATGAGGGTCAGAGTGACCAACAGGTGGTGGGCATGAACCAATGGGAGGCTTCCTACGTACCATGCCTTGACATGGATCAATTTCCTCATAGTTCAGGGGGTGTCATCGGTGAACCGACGTGAAAGTAGACCTGGGGGTCCACTAGTGGTGGGCTTGAACCTCGTGAGGCTTCCTACGTACCATGCATTGACATGGATCAAAGTCCTCGTAGTGCGGGATGTTCACAATGGCTTTCCGTTGGACTAGAATACAGTTTAACGTCATGCTGGATGAGAGTGAGCCCTGACGTGAATTAACGATGGGTGGGGGGCTTGAACCTTGTGGAGGATTCCTACGTACCATGCCTTGACATGGATCAAAGACCTAGTAGTTCAAAATGGTGTGGGTTTCGGAGAACCGATGTGAGGAAGGGACCTTGGTCTGATGGGATATGGGCTTTAACTTCAGGGAGGCCTCCTAGGTACCATGCATTGACATGGATCAAAGTCTTTATAGTTCGGGTGGGTCAGAACGGCTTACCATTGGACCGGAATGCAGTTTAACGTCATGCTGGACGAAGTGGAACTCGACGTGAATAAATGATGGGTGGGATTGAACCTTATGGAGGCTTCCTACGTACCATGCCTTGACATGGATCAAAGACCTCATAGTTCAAAATGGATGTGCAGTTTAATGTCATGTAGGACAGGGGCATACAGTTTAATGTCATGCTAGACGACATACAGTTTAACGTCATGCTGGACGGGGGCATACAGTTTAACGTCATGATGGATGAGGTATTGTCATGGCCAATGCCAACTCTAAGCCCACGTGAGTCATGAACGGTGTGAGAAACAAGAGGAAGCAAGGGCCTGACGATCACGCCGCGAAGGGTGTTTCTGTGTGAAGAGAAGAGGGGCTTACGCATTAGGTGGCCCATAGTGCTGGGACTTACTCCAGGATGGAGGCCCAAGGAAAAGGATGACGATAGTTTCGGGCTTGATCCTTGAAGAGGCTTCCTACGTATCCCTGTAGAAGGGAATCAAAGTACATGTAGTTCTTATGATGATGGATTACCACCGATTGGGGGTTTCAACAGCTTACCGTTGGATTGGGTCACAACGGATTACTGTTGGATAAGGTCATAACGGCTTACCGCTGGATAAGGATGTGAACGGCTTGACGCTAAATGAGTTGCAACAGATTACCACTAGATTAGGTCACAACGACTTACCGTTGGATTGGGTCATAACGGCTTACCGCTAGATTGGGATGTCAACGGCTTACGGCTGAATAGGAGCGGAAATTGTGGATGGGGATTACGCAAGGATACTGCCCGGGTGCCCCTAAGGAGCAGAAATGGTGAATGGGTCTTATTCAAGGAATCTTCCCAAGTGCCACTAAGGAGTGGCAATCGTGGATGGCGCTTATGCAAGGAAGCTGCCCGGGTGCCGCTATGGAGCGGTAATCGTGGATGGGCCTTATGCATGGATGCTTCCTAGGTGCCGCTATGGAGTGGCGACGGTGAAAGGGGATTACGCAACGAAGCTGCCCGAGTGACGCTATGGAGCGGTAATCGTGGATGGGGCTTATACAAAGAAGCTGCCTGGGTTCCGCTAAGGAGCGGCAAGGGTGAATGGGGCTTACACTAGGAAGTTGCCCGTAATGTCTTCCTCATGTCTGGACATGAGGGAATCCCAACTCACTAGTGAATTGAGGCCTTCACCGATGCACTAGTGCACAACAGGGATAATTCCAAGGGGCATTGGAATCATTCCACTGTAGTCATGGAATTTAGCATCTTACGCATGGAGCATAAGGCATCTTCTGTTTGGAACAAGAGGCATCCAACGTTATGAACATAGGGCTTACTACAGTTTAGAGTCTTGTAGGTAATACTATTTAGGCATCTAATGCTTGGAGCATAAGGCATCTCTCATATAGGGCAAGAGGCATCATATGTTTGGAACATAGGGATAATACTACAGTTTAGAGTCATGTAGGTAAGGCAGTTAGCATCTCATGCTAGGATCATAAGGCATCTCCTGCTTGGAGAAAGGGGCATCCTATCATTTGTTAGATAGGGAGTACTATAGTTTAATGTCATATAGATAGGACTATTTATTCATCTTATGCTTGGATCATATGGAATCTCTCTTATAGGAAAAGAGGAATCCTGTGTTTGGAACATTGGGAGAATACTACAATTTAGAGTCATGTAGGTAAGACTGTTAGCATCTCATGCTGGGAGCATAAGGTATCCCTTTCTTGGAGCGAGGGGCATCCTATCATTTGTTATATAGGTAGTACTACTTTTTAAAGTCATATAGATAGGACTATTTAGGCATCTTATGCTTGGAGCATATGGCATATCTAGTATAGGGAAATAGGCATCCTATGTTTGGAACATAGGGAGAATACTACAGTTTAGAGTCATGTCGGTAAGACTGTTACCATCTCATGTTAGGAGCATAAGGCATCTCTTTCTTGGAGCAAGGGGCATCCTATCATTTGTTAGATAGGGTGTACTATAGTTTAAAGTCATATAGATAGGAATATTTAGGGATAAGGTGCCTAGAAATGGTTGGTGTTGGTTATTACGCAAGGGTGTCCCTTTCTGGATCAACATGGCATAGGAGCCAAGTGATTGGGTTTGTAGGAGTTACTTGAGGAATGCTTCATCTCAAGGAACTCGGGGAATTTGTGATGAGAATCTCAACTCATGACATGATAATGAAACCAATAGGAATATATCACCTCACGGCATTTCATGGTGTGCAGAGGAGTAGCTCAAATTATGATGTTCAATATGTGGAAGGTGGGAGCGCATAAGGGCGCAATGGAAAATCCCAGCATCCCGGCCCGAAAAGTTTGTGGAGCTTCGCGGAGTATGGCCTCAAAAAGTATTGGTCTATTATAGAGCAATGGGGTCTCTCGGTGTAAAGGGGTCTCACGGAGCAAAGGGGTATCGCGGAGCATGGGCTGGCGGAGCATGGACTCACGGAGTCTCAACTCGCAGAGCAGCAATGTGAAGGAAGCTTCTCGCGGAGCATGGCTTCGCGGAGCTGCAATGCGGAGCTCCGCTCGGACGCCCAAGGGGCGAAGTGGTCGTGGAAGTCCCCCTGAGAAGGGGGGTGAGATGGGTATTTATAGGCAAGGGGCTCCATGAAGCAAAGCTCACTCGGCGTGAAGATGGAGCTTGCTCCGCGGCGGAGCTTCGTGTCACGTCGTGAACGGCAAGGCACTTCGCTGAGCCATCCCACCTCCTTTGCTTCGCGGCGGGCTCATGAACGTAAAGGCGTTCGCGGAGCATTACCGCCACCTCTGCTTCGCGGCGGGTCTTCGCGGCATGTCACGAACGTCAGATTGGTTCGTAGAGCCTCTCGCCTCATTACTTCACGGTGGCGGTCCGCGGTCACGGAGGGGGCTTCGCGAATGGGCTTCACGAACCAGATTTCCAACCCAAATTCAAATGTCCATAACTCATAATCCGTAACTTCGTTCGGGCTCTGCGACATACCAAATCAAAGCTTGTGAAAATTTCTACGATAATGGATCATTTATAGATGAATTAGGAAAATTTTGGGGATGATTTTTCAGGGGTCTACATCTGTCACAACATGTTCTAATGTAGGAACGTACTCTGGATTCAATTTATTCTTCACCACCAGCTCTTTGAGGATGTCATAATTTTGTGAATTTGTTTTGAATTATAAGGTTGTACTAGATTATTGTACAATTGATTTCACAATTATTGTCACATCCCAATAGTAAGGGTATCTTCACAATAATAATTAGACCTTACAACCATGTCATTATCCACATAAGTTGGGTAGAAGATATAGTGGAAGTAACATACTCAAAATCATCCATACTATGAGTTACTAAATTTTGTTTATTTGTATTCCAACTAACACAACATTTCCACAGAAAGAAAACTCCACCAGATGTGCATCTTCTGTCATAACCATTTCTTACCCAATCAATATCTAAATACTTAAACAAATCAATATTTTCGACACCATCATACATGGTTCCAAATTTTTTTTCCTTTAATATATCTACAATTAATTTTTCTTGTAGTTAAATGTTATTCGATAGTAGAACTTTGAAACATTAGACATAAGGTAACATCATAAACAATATCGGGTCTTAAGGTAGTAAAATATAATAAACATTCCATCATATTTTGAAACACTTTTTGATCAACTTTATTACCATCACAATATTTAGAAAACATTGTTCATAATAAATATTTTGTTTAATTTGGTTTCAAGTTTTCCATTCCAAACTTCTTCAAATGTTCCCTATCATACTTCTCTTAAGGAAGAAAAATGTTGTTCGTCTTCTATAATATTTATAACCCAATAAATTATTTCATCTCTCCTTGTATGGACATCTCAAATAATATCTTCACCTCTTCAGAAAATATTTTACATGATCGTTGGCCATTTCCAACATTGATTATTTCATCAACATAAACAATTATAATGAGTGAAGACTCCTAACATTACCTGATGTAATGATTGATGTCAAATATTCCATTAATGAAACTCATCCTCCTAATGAAATCATCTAGTTAGGAATACCATGCTGTTGGAGATTGTTTTAACCCACACAATGACTTCTTTAACATACTCACATAAATTTCATCTTTTCCAAAAACAAATCCACATGGTTGTTCATTATAAACTTCTTCATCATGATTTACATTAAGAAATTTATACTTCACATCAATTTGATAAATTTTGTAACCTAATTGTATAGTAACAGAATGAAATATTCTGATTGCTTCCAATCAACACACTAGAGAAAAAGTCTCATCAAAATCAACACCATCATTTTTTGAGTACCCTTTTGACTCTAATATTGAATTGTTCCTTATCAATTCTCCTTCATCATTGGTCTTTTTCTGGAAAACTCATTTGGTACCAATAAAATATTTCTCATCTGACTTGGGTACGTCATTACATGTTTCATTCATGTCTATCAAATCAAGATCTTCATTCATAGCCTGAATCCATTATTGATACTCAAAAGGGTCATTCACATATTTTGGATCAACATTTGAATACCAAATTTGTATGTGTAACATCATTTTTTGTTCTTCTTGTTTTAACAAATATATGTTGATTACCAATTATGTATTGAGCCTCTTCTTGCTTCCTCATCGTAGGATGAGATGTTCAAATTTCATCATCATAACGTGAAATTGTTGTGTTTGTTTCTTCTTATTGTTTAGTATTACCACTATTGGTTGCATTATCATAATCGTTAACAAGACATTACTTTTCCTAATAAACTTCTATATTAGAATATGTGTTATTTTCCATATCAATATTTTCAACAGCTTCCACATCAGTAGAATCAACGATTCTTCATATTTCATTGTTGAAACATAATTATACTCTTACTTCTAGATAATATCCAAGAAAAAATCCATCACATACTCTTTGATCTAACTTTACAAGGTTTACCCACTTTTTTATAATGCATGGAATCCAAAAAACTATTAAGTGTTTTGAACATGGAGTTTTCTCATAAAACGTTTCATATGGAGTCATATTTGAATGTGGTCTATAGAAACATCGATTTTAAATATATACTTTAGTAATCTTCTCCTACCTCCAAAAATAATGAAAAAGACCATGTTCATGTAACATAGATCTCCCAATTTCAACCAGATGTCTATTATTTCCTTCATCAACCGCAATTTTTTATTTGTGTACGATGAACCAAACTAATCCCAAATTCCATGAATCCCATAGTAAAATTAAAATTATTTATTCTTATATTATCCACCATTATCGTTTCTCAAATTCTTCACTGAATACTCACATTTCATATATTTTTCCCTATTGGATGTCTAAAACATTTTAAGAGCATCTGACATATGTCTCATGTACATAACACAAGTAACTCGAGTAAATTCATTAATTAAAGTTATGAAGTGTTCATCATCAATTTTTTATTGGTTTATCATTTTTCCAATGATATAAGAATGTATAAGTTCCAAGAGTTTATCTAAACGAATGTCAACTATATTATGTGTGGGGTTTGCAAAAATCCATTCCCAAAAATAGTGCATCACCAATCTCTTCTTCTTGATAAATCGAGCATATCTCGGATACTATCTCACGTTGACAACTTAGACAAGTTTATTGAAACATATGTCCCATAATTTTATTCCATATCTTATTTTTATCCACCATTCCCTTGTTACAATACTTATTTGCATAAAAAGCATGAAACATGTTCCCTTTTGTATGTTGGCCTATTATAAATACCTTTCCATCATTTTAACTTTTAAAAAAAACCGTCTTTTATTAATATAAAAATGTTTCCCTCATCACCATGATTTGAATCATTCAATAAATATTTACTAAACACATAAAATATTTTCTATATTCCTAGAATTTATTTTTTTATTTCATAAAGATGGTTGATCCAACACCTTTGATCATCATAGATTCATCATTTCCAAATGTAATTGTTCCTTATTTATTTCTTTCAAATTATTTAACAACATTAACTCCCTAGTCATATAAGAAGAACACCCAGTTTCAATAATCCATGTAGATTCCACTTTTACACCTTTTAAGGCAGTTTCAACAACTATGTCTTTTTTCATACTTTTCGTTCATTACCTCCATCTTCTGATATTTTTTCTAGAACCATTTTTTGTGCTGGAAACAAAACAAGGAAACCCTAATAAATATGTCCAGGATGTTCACATATTTCACAAATAGTTTCCAATGGGTGAAACCTATTTTCAACTATCAAATCATCCCAATTATATTTCAACTAATATTCCTTCTCATACTTATATTTTTTGAAGGGATTGAATCATCCACAAACATTGTAATCCATAACTTCTGGAATAATAGTAATGTTGTTGATTGAACCTAAACATATTTTCAGTGTGTCTAAATTTACCAAAATACTATTATTAATCATATAATGAATATTTCCCTCTAAAACATATATAATAACTGGAGTTGTCAACATGCCTCTCAAAAACCATCTTAATAGAAATTGTTGGACCATTAACCTTCCTTTTTTTAATCGTAACATTCAGATTAAGCTCAAGATTATGTCCGTACATATTAGTATAGAAATTATTAGAAATAATTATTGACTTGGGGGTTTTATGTACTAATTATTTTTCAGCATTATTGAATTTGGAAACATACATTACTTTTCTTTATTTTTTCTTATCAGAACCTGTTTGGTATTTCCTCTCATTATTTGAAGGTAAATTTTATTTATCCTTCATTGGTTCATTCTTACTAGAACAATAACAAACATCATATATATTTTTTTTAAACTAAAATTTATTTCAAAATATTTAGAATGATCTTGTTATACAATATCCAACCCTAATTCTATTTTCTTACAGATTTATGTCAATATGATCATTAAAATTCTTTTTATTGTTAAGATAATTTTCTAAATCATCAATCTCATCTTTCATATTTATTTTATCATCAGGAAAACAACATTTATTGTTTAATGTAGAATTATGATTTATCAAATTATTGTTTTCAATATCAATCCTTTTGATATTCCTCATACATTATTTAAACTATTCATTCAGATGATATTAAATGTCTATTTTCATCTCCATCATAATTGGTTCCCATGTAATATTATTTATTCAATAATACAATAATGGTATTCTCTCTAGCATTCTAAACAAATCATTTCTTGGAATCAACATCACTATTTTCATCATCTTGATAATTTGATAAAAATCTACATATTATTTATTTAACGAACATGTTATCCTTCCCCTTTGAAAAATATTTATCATTGTTAGGTTTATACTTATAAGACCATCTTGGAAATTTTTCATCATCATCACCATATTTTTATTTATTATTTTGAGGAAAAATTGCCACAAAGTGAGCAACAGATCCACACTCAAACTATATCAATTTTCCATGCCTTATAATTATATAATATTAGCATATAACTTGTCTAGAATAATTCCCATGATCATTTCAACAATTGTTGAAACATCCAAATTTTCACCCAAACATCGGATTATACTGACAAAGTCATATACCAAGGTAATAAAGACCCCAATAGATTTAGATTTTTACACTATCAAGTCTTCAGATTTCAGCCCTGTGACTTTTAGTTTTTCCTTCTTTAGTTTTGTATTTTTTTCATATATTTTCTTCAATTTATCCCATATTCCTTCATATATAGTGAGAAAATCCACTCTTAAAAACTTACTCTCAGAAAAATATAAGATTCCTGAATTTTTATATTTTCCATCATTTTCAATATTCTTCTTATCAGCATGTGTAAAAAGAACCTTATCATCAGTAGAAGAGAATCCATCTGTTTTTGTTTCAAGAATTTCATACCCAAGAGACATAAGATAAGGTATCATTATATCATTCCAAATATGATAATTCTTTCCAAAAAAATCGGTATCCCATTACTATATCTGCAATTCATATTTTCCATCACAACATCTCATCAAAACATCAGTAAAAAACATATGAATGTAACCTTCACTCTATTACCAAATGTAGTTTCTGGTCCGAATCAATGTATCACTACGGGGTGGAGGTGGTGAATCTGTGATATCAATTTTTTTATGTTTCCTTCTTTTTTGATACAACGTTCTATTACTATTAAATAATTTATTCCATATTGAACACTCAAAACCATATGAACATAAGATATACAAGGTTCACTACTCAACACGAGTAGATATGTCCTTGTCATGGTACAAAAACAATCTAGTACTGCACAATCCGCTACAAAAATCATTTTATGTTGAATTCAATGAGTATGAAATCCCCGTAAAATTGTGTAGCACTTTGAAAAAAAATCCAATAGATCGTGTGCTCCCTCATAGAATAGATAAGAAATTTTAATGTCTTTATGATTCTTAATGAACTTTAAAAAATCAAATATTTCAAAAAAAATCACATTCTAACCGAGAAGGTGGTAAGAACCTCTTGGTTCAAACAACTTGTGCACCACTCCATACTTGCTTGCCTCCCGGCTTGCACGACACTCTTCTTGTGTGACTTCAGGCTTGTCCGCCTCTCTACTTGAATGCCTAAATATTTTTGTGCCTCCCTTATTTTGTGGATTCCTACTAGCTCCCGATAAAAAACATGTATTCCACTATTCTGCCCTACTCACAATTTTTTCACAACTTAAGAATTATACACAATACACTTCTTGTGCACAACTCCCTGCTTGCGCGCAACTTATCACTTGCACACAACATCTACTTGCGTGAAATTTTGGTGTATAACTCACAAATTTTGTGACACATCATCTAGCATGTCAATTTATACCCCTTGCACGATCAGATCTCATAATTTCACTTAAGTGTTGATAATAGTAAAATGATAAGCTTTTCTTCTATTTATTGGAATTTTGGGGACTTGCATGCCATATGCACTTGAACGACATTCCTACCTGCTGCCACTCCATCATTTCTGTACCGATCCATCACTTGCGTTCCACATTCATTATTTTGAAAACTTTTGATGTGGTGATATTGAAATATGACTTCTTGAGAACATACACTTGGGTGCTGCTGGTACATGTACGCCACATCGACCATGTGTTCCACTCTAGAACATGAGTGAAATATTCTTTCCTTTTTCATATTTTGATGTATTGATCTTCATATATGAATTTTATGAAACATAAAAGTTTGTGCAACATATACATATGAGCCACACTTGTGTGCCAGTTATACTTGTGCAACACATTCTTTCCTTTTCCAAAAACACTTATTCACCCGCTATCGAACATATGGATTTCATCACATGTCTTTAAAACTTACGATATTTTTGAAATAAAAATAAAAATGTCATTGTCATTGCTACCATGGGAAGTATTTTAACATCCATATCATCCATCAACCACATAAACAATGTGAAGTGATTTCCTTTCTTCTCAAACGTTCTTTAAAACAAAAAACAGTACCTGAAAAGGATATTATTCATAATTAGCTTGGTCCAAACAACATGTATATTTTCAATTCCAATATCAGAACAGATAAACTCATTCCATATTGGAACACTTCATCCAACCACTATCCACACACATCCATACTTGTGAGAAATAGTGGAATACACCAATGTAAATAATAAATCATTTACATTTTCTAAAACAAATCATCCCACAAATGTTTTATAATCTCTAACTACTTCACATTTCTATGATTTGTAAAATTTTTCAAATGATCACCAAACACTAATAGAAACCAATTTTCAAACAACAAACATTAATCTATTTAACTGCATTCAAAATCTAAATTCAAAACATTTATACATTTTTTGATGTTCACATCTCCCATTTCATCAAAACATTTTCCTTAAAAAGACACTCTATTTCATTTAAAACTAAATCCAAAACAAAAAATCATCATTAAAAAACTATTTTCCATAAATCCCAAATATTGATTATAAAATTACAATATCATTATATCAATTCCATTTCAAACAAAGGGGAATTTTAATAAATATTCATTTTTCTAAAGACTTAAACATGGTTGACCAAAAAAAATACATTTTTCCGTTTTCCAAAATCCAACCATTACCACTAAAACACCATTTTTAAAATTGCATCAAACGAGATTTCAAAATAATTTTATTAAACAAATGAAATTAATAAAACTCATAGTGGAATCTTGAATCGATGGGTGAGACGACCGTATAGTTGGAAGCTATAAGACCACCACACACCATCACCGAGAGTCTTAAATGACCATTTACATATCCTCAAATGGATTTTTAGGCCCTATAAGGAAACCAAGACCACTATCCCACCATCCATTTTATATCCCAAACCCAAATAATACATAAAAACCAAGATAAAAAAATAAAAATAGACATCCCTTAGAAACCTATGGATTAGAGTGATTAGGGATTCATGATTTACTTATTTTTCATACCTCTTATGTCTCATTAATCTGACTACATCAAAGTTGACACCCCTAAGTGACAATGTGTTATTTGAGAATGAAGGTTCCATAATATGTAGACCTCCTTTAATAGCATTTTTTCGTGAACTAACCTGCATTGAACCCAAACTAGAATCCTGAGTCGATCTGTAACATGACATGTAGGGAACGTGCAATCCCCATAGGATAGAAAATAGTGTCAAGAATCAATAGAGAGATGAGGGAATTATTTATCCTAAATAAAAAAATTAAATGAAATATATTAAAGATAAACAGAGTATCCCACATACATAAATAGTCATCTTTAATGAAGCTGAAATGTAAAACCAAACCATAATGGACCTGATGACTGCAACCTTCTCCATGTGACCCTAATGTTCACTCTCTAATTCTAAGAACAATTTTTAGTCATGAAGATAAAAGCCACAATGATAACTTCACCAAAATATATCAAAATATGAAACTATATATGGTAGTATTAAAACTCATTAAAAATTCCCAAACAAATATATTCCCAAAGCACATATTTTATAATAAAAGAAACATCAACCTTATATTTAAAATAAAATATTTTGAGTACTATTTTTTATGAAATTTTCATTTTAAAATAAATCACTGCCCATTGAAAATTTTTATTTCAATAACCAGGTATATATCTATTTTTGGAACATTAATATTTTATAGTGTAATGTGATACATTCCTTTACAAACAGAAAAATATAGTATAAAAACATTGATATTAAAATACATTTCCATAAAATCTTGGGAGGAAACATATTACTTTCTATGAAAGAAACCAAGAATTGAAGTGTGACAATAATCACATAATAAGGCAATGAAAAGTAACACATATGAGTAACTAATTATATGAATATTCTATTGTATATAACTATGTTTTAATAGACATGGTAGAACATATGAGATATTGAATAATATACAACATAATAACACATGAGACCCATTTTAGGAATTATTCCTCACACGATGAGATCAAAATGACCCCAAATAATCCATGAACTCTAGCATTGGAATGACTATGGGGAAAATCCCATAAAAATAAATAAAAAATATTCAAATACATTAGACCACCATCTAGTGTATAATTTATCCTTTGTAAAAAAATTTATTTAAAATTACTTAACTATTCTAGGTTCCCTTATGTCTCATATAGAAGGGGTGATCCAACTGATGCGAATCGAGAATCCAATAAAATTCACATATAATGAAAATTCAACAGAAAATGAAGGCATAAATCACCTAAAGGGTCTATATCATCCCTTAAAACACATATATCACGATAGTGTCCATACCAAGGACCTCCCATCCCATCAACTATTGGTTCACAAGGAATCCAAGGAAATTACATCCCACTCATTCATGTGAATGGGGAGAGATAATCATCCTAGGGGTGTTTTCATAATAAAAAATTTCACCATTTTAAAAAATGATCAAAATGGGCCTCAAGAACAATTCCCATAACCACAATCTATTAACGAACAAAATAAATTTCATTAAAATGAGAAAATCACCTTTCAAATATCAGAACCATCTGAAAAAATTTATTCAATTTGATTAAAATTTTCATTTAATCCAAATCAATACTTATCATAATGAAAAACAATCCACTAACCATCAACACATTCCAAATCACATTTGAAATAAAAATACACATTATATTTAAATTAAAAACCCATTGGGATTCCATTCAAGGATCACAAATAATTATTTCAATATAAAAATTCAGTTACAATGCAAAAACATGATTTTGAATATCACAAACCTCTCATAAAGTCCAATTTAACATTTTATCAAACATTTGGTGTGAAAAAATATAACAAAAATAATGAAATTAATTAAAAAACTAAACAATTACCATTTATTATGTACATCAAAAAATTATATGGGAAATGTAAACACAAAAAACCAACAAAATAAACTAAGGAAAATAAAGACCATATATCCACATGACCTATGAAGAAAAATATCTCAATGTGAAATGGATGGAGAATTAAGAGGATGATGAGGATATGAGCTTACCCTTAGAGATTTATCCCCAAAAATGATGAACCCCATATAAGTACACCAAGGGGGGGTGGAGGAAAATAGGGAATGGGTAGAGTTCCATTATGTTTGAAAAGACTATCGGGAGGATATTTAGATAGATTGGGGTAAAAAATATTTATGGGGCATAATTTTAATTACAAAAATTGAAAATTCTGGTCAACCAGCTTGGTGTTTCCATACAGTTAACCAAAATTTCTTCCAATCATGTGGTCATTACCATCCAAGAAGGGATTTAAGGCATGTATTGTCTCCACAATTTAACTTACCTTGCACAATACATGTGGTATCTTTTATTCAAATGTATCATCTTTTATATGGTTACCTGGGACGGGGTATAGTGGTTTCATAATTGTGTGCCAATATTTCATAGTCTAATTCTAATCCAAAAAACCAATATTCGCTGCAGGAACTCCCAAAAAACAAAATAATAATCTATATGTTAAAACTAAACAATGAAACACTTCAAATTTTAAACCCCATCATTCTTGATACTAGAGAGAAAAACATAGAAAAAAATATGTGATCGAAGATGAAAAAGAAATCAAATCGGTGACATATTATACCTTTATAATGGAATAAAAATATAAATTACATGATTTAGATGTTTTTTCGAATATTCTGTGACAAATAAAGGATGAAAGTTTTTTCATCTCACCTAAAAAGATGAATATATTAATCTAATTATAATCAAAGCTAGTGAATATTATGAAATTTTAATGAGATAGGTTTCACTATATGGAATTTTGATTAGTCATGTTGTATATTGGAAGGAATTTTATTTCGTCATTAATAGAATAAATCTAAAATAGGACTATTGTAAGGCTTGTATGACATTTATGAGTAATATTAAATCTTAAAAAAATAGGATTAATAGGTAGTTTGAAATTATATTTTCATGAGGGAGTCCATATAATGACATTTTCATTGATTAATTCATGATTAGGTGTTTTCTCGAGTCAATGATAATTATTTTCATGGACTATTGTATAGAATTCTTTATAATTTATACCAGAGAGTTGGGATGGAAGGACACAATTATTTTTAATTCTACAAAAAAACAAACACATTATTTTAGGATTTCAATACCTTAATCATAGATAAATATTTCAATAATAGGTAATTACATCCACCAACTATATATTCAAAAAATATAGCTGTTAACGGTGGTCTCCCAACTAGAAAATGAGTCAGATGAAATAAAATAAGTGTAGAGATTATAATACAGGTAAAGGGTCAAGATCTATATAGGTATAAATAATTATGTTTCGTGAATATTATGTAGGGTACACAGAGATAAGAAAGATGGTATTGATTTTTTAAAAAAGAGTGATGTGAAAATCTAGTTTCATAACTGGAACCTTATTCTGATAATGATAGAGATACACATACACTACTTATATAAAAATATTATTTCAATGGAAAAATGTATGAATAAGGACATAGAATTATATTTTCTAATGTTTATTGGAAAATTATTAACGGGTCCATGGTATTTGGGAAGTATAATAAAGGATGAAACATTGTATCAGGCCCGAATTTCATATGGATGTTCAAATGTTGGCACTAAAACATTTTGATTTTAGGATTTGTAAAACAATCAAATTGATATTCTTAATTATAGGTACATGAATGTATTATGAATAAAACGTGTGTTTATTATTTATTGTTATGAGTTAAAAACATGGGAGAGTTCCATACATGAGAAGCTGAGGACTATATTGTTTAATTTGAATAGAAGGAAACCTAATAGTATGAAGCATGAAATAATCACACTAATATTTGGGGACCATCACTGGCTTATTCTCAGTGACATTCATTATATTATACTCATTATTAACTAAACAAACATAATATCATAGTTATGTTTTCAATTTTAAAAGTATGATTTTATTAGTTTTTGGACACTATGGAATCCCATGGTCATTAGGGAGACATAAATAATCATTAAATGTGTCAGTATAGATAACTAGGGTGAAAAGAAATTTGAATTAAAACTATAGATTCAGGTGAAATTATTTAATAAATATACAACTATATAATGAGTATCCTAAAAATGATTTATTGAATTAAATATTATAAAATTTACTTAGATTGAAAATATAATGGGTTTTCATCAATTTTTGTCTATAATAACATGGGTGGATGATGTGATTTTTTCTATGGAAATAGTTAATCAATGTCCATATTAACCAATTTGGATTGATATTCTAGAGAAATTGTGTTCTGAAAAATTAATGTAATATTATTATCTAATTTTTTTCATACCATATTATATGAACACATTGATTCTTATGAGTATTTTTATTGTGAGGATAAGTTTCAAATTTTTTTTTCATCTATGGAAATTATAACAATTTTTATTGACTATGGGGAGATATTTATGAAAATATATTTCATTATTTAATGTTATTATTAAGGGCATGGTCTTATATAATTAACATGATATAGTAGAATATGAAATTTCGTTTCCAAATAAATAGGCCTATTTAATTTGTATCTTGATAAGAGTAAAACCGGTACAAAATTTTCATGTATATTAGATATTTTTTTGTGTAATATAAAAACCAGTCTATGTGGTGATAAACCTAAATTTTCATGATCAATTGAGGTATCGATTACAGATTCCCAGATTAAGAAAATATAATTTAGGGAATTGAATGAAACTATCCAAAAAAGAGAAAAATAAAATATTGAATTATGAATGACTTATAGAGTCATAATAATGGTAAGAATAAATAGTACTCTCCTATATTACATATTTTCAATAGTGGAGGGAGTTCTCGAGAGTGCATAATAATTTACCTATCTTAATGATTCTAACAGGTAGAATTTGGGTGTGTAATATAAGAGACTTTCATTGAATTCAAATAAAACAATGGATCTAACATAGAAACATCATATAAATAATGGGTTTGAGAGTAAATTGTAATTCTTATTGAAGGATGATGTTAACTGATGTAGGATATATAAATTTATGATATTGGTTAAAGGATTTAAAAATATATATCATACTTATATAAAATATTTTCATTAATAGTAAAAAAACTTCCATCAATATTGTCTTAGTATTATTTTATGCTGACAATTTTTGTTTAAAAAGAGTATTTGAAGACTATGATACATTAATAATTAATATATCATGCCATTTATATTAGGAAACCAATTATTATTAAGGTTCATTATACAAAGTTTTTATCGTTTATTGGAAAATGCGGCATCTATAACAAAAAACGTGTACCACATCAAAGAATTGATAAAATATTTTCCTTATAGTTTTAAGGGGTTTCAAAAAAAGAAAATTAGGCCACATTTTATTATATTATATATAAATGGATGAATTATTTTTCATCTTATTAAAATAAATTTAAAATTTTATTCTAGTAGGGAATATCATTCAAAAGATGAAGGAATTTAAGAGTTATTTTTTATGACATTGCAAATGACAGAAAATATTTTTTCAATTAATTTTATTGGTATAAATATTGAATGAGATATGAGTTCAAGGATATTATGTATTAGTTTTAAAATAGTATATTTTGGTGTTTATAGAGTGGATTGTGATGAATTGATAAAAATAATTTCCAACTTCAATGGATTGGAAATTTAAATTTCAAAGGAAACATAAACTTGAAGAGAATATGAGTTCCATTAATAGAAAAACATCTAGATGCATCACCATTTTGAATATTAATATATGTGTATTTATCCATATTAACATTAAATTTTCAATGGGATTCATCATCTTATATATGGTAAATATGAGGAAAAAATAATATACATCCACTATGTAGAACAACAGATACCTATATTCAATATAAGATACTATTTTAGGTATCTGATATCAGAACTATTAAAACAATCGTTTGATTGATATTTTAGGGGTGATTTTGAAACAAAAAAACTAAAATATGTTTTTGGTTTACATTTTTTGTAATTGTGGTCAACTCAAGGCCTAACTTATAGATATTATTTTTATTATATACTATAGAGTTTGATTTTCTAACTAAAAGATAATGGTAAAAGAGATGGTTTTTTTGAAATGTATATTTGTAGAACATCGTGGGGAATTAGGAAATTATTTATATTCATAATGATAACTAATGGGTGATTCATTTTCCAATAAATAAAATGGTTCCTTCCACGAAGAAAAACATCAAAAATACTAACATCATAATGTAGATATTTTATTTTGAATTATATTTATATATGTAAAAGTTTAGTATAATGAAAGATTGTACCATCATGTGATGTAATGAAATTATATTTGAAATTCCAAGGAATCATTGTTGCTAAATTGGATTAGTGTGAATAAAAACTGGTGTAGAACAAATCATGTAGAAAAAATAGTTTTAATTTTTTTCCCACATATATGATGATGGTTCCATAGTGAAATCATGATAAAAATTCATGTAAGAGGTTGTTTGAATTAAGAATATTATTTAAGGATGTGAATTTAGTTCACCAATACTTTATGATTAAATTCACTTGATTGATTTACTGGTAGTAGGAATTAAATTATCAGTATATCAGTTTGGAGAAAACTATATTAGAATTTTCAATATAATGGATGTTTGATGATTCATTGTGGTTTATTTTTCATGAAATGGTTATATGATTATTATAAAATATATATCTAGTTATATTTAAGATTTGTACAAAATATATGTTTTTAGTGTTTCCAATTTATACATACACATTAATTAATAAGTTTATTGTAACCATGTTAAAAGAATTACCCAACTATATATATGTTATTAGACCACGTCTCAATGTAAAAGAGTTTTACTTTTTATGAATGATCGATGAGGATAAAAAATCCCTTACTAATATTCATTATACTTATATAAAATGTTAAAATCTATAAAAATATTCACAATGTTTTTAGAAGACATTATCAATATCCCTAGAATGTTGTTCTTGCTCAAGAATACACCCCATCAAAATCCTATTACCTAGCACAACTTATGAAATCCAATGTTGTATACCATTTCCCCAAGGTCGACATGATTATCCTGTACATGAACTATTTTTACTAATTATCCCTTCCATACACAAGGATCATAAATTATGAGAGTAAAAATTATCTATGGTTTGACCACTCAAATGACTCCTAATTTTTTCCAATATGTTATATTAAAATAAAGAGTCAAATTTGAAAAGTGAATTTTTTACTCTACATATACAAACATATTAAAAAATAATGACTCATCAATATGAATCACTTGGCTACTCCACCTATAATAAAAAAATAACTATTATACTTCATATCACATGAAAGAATTCCACTAAATCTTCCCCCACATAACATGAATAATATCTTTCCTATATATCAATTTGAGGATTCATTTTATTGGTTTATCAACATACCCATACTACCCAACCAATTATCATGGTCACATAAATAATAATGTAATAAAAAATTAACCTCCAATTAACATTTATGTTTAATTTATAAATTTAAATCCATTAGTGATGGAAATATCTCATTGATTTTAAATTAAACAATTGAAATAAAAATTCGTCATTAAATCCCATTATTGTTATAGTAAGGAATTCCAAAATAAATTAATAAGTAAGGAGTTCAAATATGGTTTTAAAATTATATTTTTATATTGAAAATGAAATACACGTTTTAAGGGATGTATTTTAAATTAAATATAACATTTAAATCAATTTGGATGAATATATATATTCTTTATATTGAAATTAATTTATTTATGTGGTCACTTTAGGTTATTTTATTGCATGTTTTCCTGGGGAATCCAATATGAAGTACGATAACATAATAATAAATCATGTCAAGATATATTTGAATGATATGTTATTTTATATAATATGTGACATTAATATTTTTTTGGATTTATAAAAACAAATAGTGAAGTTCTTGTTGATTATTAGGAATCTAAAACTACAGACACATTTTTTACTTGAAATAGATGTGTCATTAGGTATTTGAGAAAAATATATATTCAAAATCCATTATAGAATTGAAATTGACTATGTTTTTTCTATATAATAATACTCAAAAATTAATTTTTCTAAACTACTGAAAAAATATTAAAAGTATAATGTTGAGAATCCAATATGAGTTTGTCATGATGATAAATGTTACAGAAATATATTGAATAACATCAACGAACACCCATTTTTGAGTATATTGATATAACACATTACAATATCAGGTGAAAATTTTATGCAATTAATGTTTTTCTATTGTCTCCCATTAATATTTTAATATATAGTGATGTTTTATAATTGATATAGTGGCAGTTTGGTTGAATTATTTATGATTATACAATTATTTTGTAACCATTTGAAGTTGTTTTTTAATGAAATTGGTTGTGGTCATGGTTTGGGGTGGTTTATTTTTCACAGATCTCTTATAAAAATGATTTAATTTTCATTGAATGGACTTATTTGTTAGAATTTAGGCTGAGATCAATATATAAGTGTTTAATTAATAGATTTATTTTTTTATTGAAAAAAATCCTGTAAAATTAACATTCAGAATACTATATGTGAATGATTAAAGTACTATAATATTTTCTTTATAATGCATTATTCAAATTGATATTTTTTTCAACTCAAAAATATTGTCTATTAATGGTTAAATAATATAGGATTTGTTATTATACATGATATAAAATAACCAATTAAACCCTAAAACCATCAAACTTGTTAATATATCAATACACATTTGATGTAGGAACAAAATATTGATTTCACACACAAAAATAGTGGGTTGTCTCGCTTAATGAATCTTATCTAAACATGTATTCTATTATTGAAATTTTTTATTGCCCATATAAAAAAATATTAATGTGTATAGGTATTATGATGAATGAGGATAAATTAATAGAAAATATAAATAGACATTATAGTAAATAGATAAAAAAACTCACACAAAAGATCAAAATAGAAACAACACATTCGTATAACAATATGAAATCGATATTGGGGGATGATAATTGAGTTAAAATAAAATAACCATATTAACATAATAAAATATCTATATATTATGATTTTATTCAATAGTGGAAGTGGAAAATTTCATTAACAATAAACATGAAATGACTAAAGAAACATGATGGTTTAAAATAATGTGAAGGTGAAAAAAATAGAGAATATAGAATAAGGAATATTCTCACATGTTATAAATAATGTGTTTATGATCCTACAGTCCTTTATCATGGTTTGGATTTCACAAAGACCTGTTATATATAATTGAAAAAAAAATATCCCCAGTATTGGATGTTTTTAAATATTTTTATAGGCCTAATGCATGACTAGTTTCCGGATAAATACATCATCTATCATTTTTTTTATTTTTTGGAACCATAATATGTATGAATATTGGAAGTGTATTGTCAAAAAATAATATCAATTATATTAATTTTTTCCACACAAAATTATAATATATTAATATTTAAATGATATGGATGAATTAATAATGTAAACATTCGTAGATAGAATTAGTCATAAAATTTTATAATACTAGGTTCCCATGAACTGCTGACCATTATAAAAATGTAATCATAGTAGATGAAATATGATGAGTTTTTTTCATCTTCAATTTTATCTTATCATAAGAAATATGAAATTATTATTATAAATGATTTAGATAAATTGGTAACTATAGTAAATGTTGATCAAACTACAAAAATATTAATATGCCTTAATTTCATACATTAACAAAAAAACTAATGGATGAATTAAACAATTTTTATTTATTTTTTGGTCCAAATATTTTCATACCATTCATGATGTTTCATGGTTAAAAGGGAATATTGATTATTTTATGAAATAAAAACTACACAATTGATCTAGGATACATGATCAAAATGATTGAAATTCTTTTAGGATCAAAATGGTCTTCTAAATTATCAATATTTCTCCATCTTCAGTTGGATGGTATATATTTACAATTCATGAAATCTTAAAGAACAATAATCTCATCAATTTGATGAAAACTTCAATTTTTATAGTCAAAAATTGTAAAAAAATACGTAATTTTATGTTTCAAATGACGATCTCTTGTTGTATTCAACATCAATGAAGGAATATTTTGATTTAAATGTGAATATATTAGTATAAAATAATTATTTGAATTTATTTAAAAAAAATTAAAGACTTTTAATTATATATAATAAAATTACTCTAGTATTTTTTCTATACTAGTAAATATGTAAGATCTTTTTAAAAAACCATTATATGACGTGACATTTAGAGAGATAAAAATGGGTATAAATCCACATCCTTATCTCTTATTTAACAATATGGGTTTCCACCATTGGGTTACATTGAATGTTATTAGAGATCAATAATCATTTTAGAGTTGAAATATTTTTTGTCATTCCTTTGAACATAAAATATTCATTATATTGGAAAGATGGATCACCACTATATCATTAAAATGACAACAACAATTATTTAAAATAATGAGTGGATATAGTAAATTCAACATGAATAGAGATATAGATTGTGGAATGGATAATGATGTTGAGTCTAGAATATATTGTCTAAGATAAGGTAAGAGTTTTATGATTTTTTTTATTTGAGACAGTTCTCTGTAGTGGTGGTTATGTATTATTTAATTAATTGTTAAACAAATATCAACTCATTAACCCTGTATTGACTTAACTCCCCAAAATATAAGATTTATTTAGATAATTTCAGTGGAAAAATATGTTTTATTGGCATCGGTCGTCCAAATTTTTTGCTGACTCACTAGAGATCAAGATTCATCAATAGAAAATTATTATACTGATTAATAGGTATTATCCATTGAATCACATCATAATTTTTATATTAATATTTTTATTATCATGTGTTATACTCTATTTCATATCAACTAATTAAATATTTATAGTATTCTTTTAATTTTTCATTGAGCCAGTATGAAATTAAATTTTAGAAAAATTGTTCATTAATTCCTTGGAAATCTACACTAATATTATAGAGATAAAATATATCATCCTCAATTAAAATTTATTACTATAGAAATTAGAATAATTTTTTAGGTAAAAAAAATTATGAAAATTAAATTCCAATGTTTTTTAAATAGAATTCACATTTTTAATATCACAATAATAATTTATTGTGTATAATAGAATTTGAAAAAACTCATATATAATAAACACATACATTATAAGTGGGAAAATATTCTCATTATCCATTTTCCTACAAAAATATATTTTTTTGTACTAAACATGGGTTATTTTCAATATAAATCTTAAAAAATTTAATCTTGACGTCATCCTTGTCCCTAAAAATATGTAAACACTATGAAATCATTTTAAAAATATAGGATTAGCATAATAATATTAATTATTTACAATAAATAGTAGAAATAATTAATCTAGTAAATGACAAAAAAATTCAAAATTTACTTACATTTATCACATTATTAAATAATTTAATAGATTAAATCATTACCATATAAAATTATTTTTTTCATTTATTTCTTTTCAAATACAAAAAAATATTTGTTAAATTTTGTATGATACTTGGGGAATAATTGGATTAAACACATCAGCTACCCATGGAATACCAAAACGGTATTTTTCCTAATAATACCATAGAGTAACCATCATCACAACTTATAGATTAACCATTTTTATTAATCACAGAATATCAATTTAAATATATCTCTATCGTATTCTTGTAAAAAATTAATTACCTCCATATAATATATGTAATAACCATATGGTTGACCTCTATTCAAAATACATTGGGGGTTATAATATAACCACACATAATTGGTTTATCATGGAATCCCACATTAATGTTAATATTCGTAACACGATTTCCATGATTTATCATAGAACCACCGTTCACAATAAAAAATTTGAATAAACCATATAATAATCATAAAATGATAAATCATCCATCATTAAAACACTATTTGTGGATAAAAACCTTTCCATTTTGGAATCACATTAAAATATAAAAACAAATCACATATTAATATAACCATGTTCTTAAAAAATATATAAAAATATTAAAAAATTTAAATTCATTAATGTTAAATGATATATGTCACGAACTAAATATGGTCACCGCCAAAATCAAAACCAAACCCAGCCCGTGACAAGTCTCGAAGGGTGTTACCAATCCCCATGGGCTGGCACAAGTGACCGATTATCATATAATGATAATTGGGAACAATTTACCCGATTTTATAAACATTGAACAACAAAAAAACTCAATAAAACAAATCTGGATTTTTTCAACTAAAACCATCTTTTACAAAATTTCAGAACTGAATTACATAAGTTAAAACTATGTTTAAAGACCATTAAAACGGTAAAAAGACAAATAAGGAAATCCCAAGAACCCTTATCGAAATGGGCACCACCCTTATGCTATCTCCACAAGACTTTACTACCAGGGACCTGCCAGAAACCCGAACCACTCGAACTAAAAACTGTACCCAACCTGCGACAAAAAAAAATATCCAAGTCTACTTACACCCAAGGGTGTATGTAGGGTGTGAGGAAAATCCTAATAGGATACCACTAGTAATAGATTCCATGTGATAAACATTTAATGGCAAAAATCATGCCAATTTTCAAAGACAAGAGATGCTAGTTAAAATTCCCAAAAGATGCAACATTAAATAAAAACTGTTTTCAGGTGGGCTAATTTAAAGAATAAAAATATTTAAAATAAATACCATAGCTACTGAATTTTCCAGCCTCTCATACCGTATACCGACGGTATTAACAAAATATCCAGTGAGCACAAGCAATGGGAAATAACCCCTAGGCACTAGCAAGCTGTGGGTCCCAGGAACCTCGTATCTTGGTGAGAGTAACGATCATAAATATCCATTCTCATGCACGAGCCACTATTAGGAAACATTCCCATAACCAAGTGGTCCCCAATAATCATCATCATATTTTAGTTAGAGCTGTAAGAATCAATCTTGCTAAGTGAAACTGAGGCCAAACCTCACAAATTCACTAGCATAATAGTACACGTCCACCCACCTAGATACCCGAGTTTTCCCTTTGTGCTCAAACAATTTCAACAAGTCAAGATATATACTTCGCACATGAAAATATCATTTCCATATCAAAAATTCACCAAACAGCCCACATGTATACCACACAAGTCACAAAAGTACACATTTCAATCAAATTGATTTTGAAATTTGACGCATAAAAAAATGGTTAAATACAACAAGCTAACTCATCACTAATTGTTTACACAAGGAACCACCTACCTTTATGAGTCAAAAACCTTGAATCTTGGTGTGAAACCTCAACCACACCTCTGCCACACCACAAGGATGTGAAAACAAACCCTAAACCATAATATTTCACCTAAAATACCCCAAATCAAACCCTAGATATGAACCCTAACATCTGGAAACTATATAAATTTATGAAAGTGGGAGGAATCCCTAAAGAGAAAGAAGGAATTGAAGAGAGAAACACATACACAAAATAATCTTGAAAAAAACGACTCAAAATCCACCACTATCTAAATTTGAAAACATACAACCATTCATGGGAGGTTCTATAAAATATTAGGAGACCCTTTTGGAACTAGAATGGGGAAAAAAGAGTAAAAATAGAAGAATTTTTAAAAAAATCAATTTACCTCTCCAAATCTAGACGATTTATGAAATCCATGGATGAATTGACCAGTTTCGCGATTCTATCGAGCTCCAAATTTTTCGAGGAGGGAATGGGGTCGCGCCTTAGCTAAGTGGGCTCGAGTGAGAGTTGGAATCACCGATAAAACGCAAATAGTGAAGGAGATATTAAAGAATTGAAATTTATTTTAAATGCAGAAAATGAGCTTTCAGGCATGCCCAATCCCTTACCTAAAAACTCATATCCACCATGATTATGGATTTATAAATGGTCCAAATTAATATGGTGGTGTTAATAGGTCAGGGGATGACAAATAGAAATTGGAATGGATGAAAAATGTTGAAAATGAAGGAGTTATAAAGGAATAAAAATTTATTTTTAAATCCAGAATTGGGCTCACGGTTTTGCCCAATTCATAAAAACTCCCATATTCCTCCATAAATGCATGGGAAACCCTAAAAAAAATGCATTAATGGAAATTAAATGGAAGTTAACTTTAAAATAAGTAATGTATGTGACAATTCTCCCCTCCATGAAAACATTCCTCCCCAGAAAGTCACATCAATGCCAAAGCAACAACCAAACCCAACTGAGTAACAAAGAGGTACTCCTTTGCCAGGTTTCACCCCCAAAGGCCAAAACACCTCTAGTGATTAATTAAGGATTACTCTCACAACCAAAACATACACCAAATTCCTGAAATGATCAATCAAATTTATACTATATCCCAAATGAAAACTCCTCAAACATTATCCGAACAATACTCAAGAAATTCACCCAAACGAACAACAACATTGAACAAGGATACACTTACCTTTAACTAAACCGTTGGTCACTCTTCAATACCAATGTTTACTAAAAGAATATGTTGGTATCTAGATAGTTCCGAATAAGAATACATACTACCAAGCCAAGACCATGGATAAATATGAGTAATTGGTACACGGTGGACACAAATAGGCTCCCCGCCAAAAGAGACAACATATATTTTCCTGAGACAGAATCAGAACACTAATAGGGGAGGCCTAAACGAACTCCTTAGTACAAAGGGTAGAATTCCATTCAATATTTGTGAATGAATGTACATGAGAATCATAATTGGTCTCCCCACCATAATAACTAACAATCTTAACTGACCATCATGGGCCGGTACAGACATGCCCAATTTTTTTTAAATATTTGGGAAGGGCATAGGGTTAGTCTGCACGATTTGGGAAACCGTGCACTAGATATGAAGATCATTCATTATTCATTTCTTCCTAGAACACGGTCACTACTAATCGTGCACAAACTGTGTCCTCAATATTTCTATCTAAATTTCCAACCATTCTCTAATGACTCAAGGGAAACCAAAGTGGGAGGGAATGACAATATGTGAAGTCATGGGTACAAGGCCCTCCACCTATTTCCACTGAATGGGAAAAAAAGGGAAAAGATAATGAAACCAGAGGTTGAAAATCCTGATATCTCTAATGATGAGGATAGGACATTGCACAAGGGTTTAAACGACCCTTGGATTTCCCCTGACTATGAGCCAGCTTCTCTCCGAGACCTATGGCGGGAGCTCAAATGATTGAAGCATCTTCGACTTCACAATTGGGCTTTGGAAACCCCTAGGATGATAATTATTCTTTCAATGCAACCAATAACTACACTACAATCCCCGATATGCTTTCCATGACATAACACATTCCAAACTCACATTAGCCTAACCCGATGTTTCACTGAAACATGGTCTTAGAAAATGCACACACAACAATCCTTGTTTGTTCGGGTGAGAAAAAATTGAATTAAAGAACAACTAAACTCACCTTCCTCTTAAATAGAATATTTTGTAGTTTTTCCAAGGGATACATTCCCCCAACATAACATGGACTCTCAAAGGATTTCATTACTTTCACCTATATGGTCAATCGAGCACATGACATCATAAGGCATCACCGAACATGACCATTGAGACAGATATAAACAATGCATGGAGAGAGACCTTATATGACATCCCCAAACAACACACAATTCTAGAAAGTGGCTACAATATCCTATCATGACAATATTTCCCACACCAGTTGTTTAACATGAACTCATGCTTCATGGAATATTTGACGAACCCAAAGACCCTCTTAGAAACCATCGAGACACTCATCCACACTAACAACCTTAGACCACATCCACCTTCAAGGAATCAGGAAACATATGAAATTAAGGTATCATTCAACCTTCCACGAGAACTTTCTCATTACAAGAGGATCTAAAAACCAAAGAAAGGAATTGGTGTAGACTCAATCTACATATCTCGAGAAAAAAAAATCCTTATATTGTTCAACTGGAGGATTTTCGAATGGAAAAAAAATCTGGGTTGCACTTTAGTTATGTATTAACCCTTAATGGGGGCATACCTTATCCAACAAGAGAACATAAAGAGCCAACCAAGCTGGTCCATTTGTCAAAAAGTGCAACAAACCGGATCGAAACACATAAAGGGATCCACCATAATGGTGTCCCGAAACATATCTTAGAGGAGACTACTAATCGGTCATTCTACCCAGCATACCGACCAAACACAAACTCAAAACACAGTTCCAACAGGAGGGGTTCAAGGACTCAAAACATCCCACAAAATCAACATTTTCCAAAAACACATAATAAAAACCATCTCCAACAATTCATCAAGACATTATGTTTCTCTTTAAAAAACCTTTCATTGAAAAAAAGGGTTCAACGGTTAGCGCATCCTCCAATGGTACCCCATGGGCCTTACACATGCATGTTTCTGTGCCACACCGGGCACCCTCCTCATATCTATCCCATCACACATCTAGTAATGTCATCAACCATCCATATTACCATATAACCCCTTGAATGTGGTTTCTCATGAAAATGCCAAAGGTTAAAACAAATATTCTTTCCACTTTTCAAAACCAAAATGATCAACCAAAACATCTTTTTTCTCAAAACTGCTAACCACGAGATCAACATCCCAACTCACGTCTTACAAAACTTTTCATAAAGACACAAACATTTATAAAATAACTCACTTTCAATATATTCACATCAATTTCAAAACAACTCATCCCATTAAAACACCCTTTGATTGTTTAGAAAACTCTATTGGAAACACTTTTCAAAAACAACATCAATATAGTTCCTGCATTCAAAAGAGGTGTTGGCACACCATTTTCCATTTCAAAAAAATTATAAAAATTTAGTTCCACCATTTCATAAATCAATCCATTCACTCTTTATTTGAAAACCATTTCACAAAAACATTATACTTCTTAAAACCAAAGTTCCAAAATTTCAAAACCTAAGAACAAAACAATGTGAGAGGAAACTAGTTTCAGTGGGTGATTTGGGAATATGGTTGGCATCCATACTCCAATCACATCACTATCACAGAGAGTGTTCAAGGGAATATCCTTGGCTCAACATGGCTTTCCAGGCCCTGTGAGCTCACTAGGACTATTAACCCTACTCTCTTTTCATTTCCCCTAATCATCATCGAACCAAGAAAACCAAAGGACATAGATAAATACCTACTTCTACTAGAAAATTGAATCCCATTATGAGGTGTGGTGATCAACCACACTCCCCATAAAATGAATTCAATGTCCCAACAAACCTAACTCCAGACTATCCTGACTCATCCCCAAATAACATGACTTAAAGAGTTAACCTGAACCTCCTCTGATACAATTTTGTCACAAACCAAATATGGTCGCCGCCAAAATCGACACCAAAACCCTCCTGTGAGAAGCCCTGAAGGTCCTTCCCGATACCCATGGGTTGGAACAAGTGTCCGGGTATCATATAATGATAATTGGGAATGATTTACCCGATTTTATAAACATTAAACAACATAAAAAACACAATAAAACAAATGTGGTTTTTTAACTAAAACCATCTTTTACAAAATTTCAGAACTAAATTACATAAGTTAAAAATATGTTTAAATACCATTAAAAAGGGAAAAAAAATAAGGACAGCCCAAGAACCCTTATGGCAGGGGGCACCGCCCTTATGCTATCTCCACAAGGCTTCACTACCAAGGACCAGCTAGAAACCCGAACCACTGGAACTAAAAACTGTACCCAACCTGTCAAAAAAAAAATATCCAAGTCTACTTACACCCAAGGGTGTAAGTAGGGTGTGATCCAAAGACAAATAGGATAACACTAGTAATAGATTCCATGTGATAAACATTTAATGGCGATAAGCATGCCAGTTTTCAAAGACATGAGATGATAGTTACAATTCCTAAAAGATGCAACATTAAATTAAAATAGTTTTCAGGTGGGCTAATTTAAAGAATAAAAACATTTAAAATAAATACCATAGCTACTGGATTTTCCATCCTCTCATACCGTATACCGATGGTAAGAACAAAATATCCAGTGAGCACAAGCAGTGGGAAATAACCCCTATGCACTAGCAAGCTGTGGGTCCCTGGTACCTCGTATCTCGGTGAGAGTAACCATCACAAATATCCATTCTCGTCCACGATCCACTAGTAGGGAACATAACCATAACCTAGTGGTCCCCAATAATCATCATAATAGATTAGTTATAGTTGTAAGTGTCAATCATGCTAAGTGAAACTATGCCCAAATCTCATAGATTCAATAGCATACTTGTACATGTCCACTCACATAGATACTCGGGTTTTCCCTTTGTGCTCAAACAAGTTCAACAAGTCAAGATATATACTTTGCTCATGAAAATATCATTTCAATATAAAAAATTCACAAAACAACCCACATGTATACCACACAAGTCACAAAAGTAAAATTTTCATTCAAATTGATTTTGAAATCCGACTCATACAAAAATAGCTCACAACACTCTTTACATTACATTGACACTTCCACAAATACTTTAAACAATTTATATAAACCATTCCAAGACATTATAAATCACATAACAGCCCACTCAAATAACATATAATACCACTTTCATCATCAAAATTAAATTTTCACAACACGGTCACACAAAACAGGCCACAACCATGTTTTCCAGCTCTCTTCCCATTTTCTAAAACATTTCAGCACTTTATAAAACATTCTATAAAAATATTATAAATCTTTAATAACCATCATACCTTTCAAACAACCATATTAGGTTAACACACCCCCAAACAGTACATATACACTCTTTTATCCACTTTGTTTAACCAAACAAAACATTCACAATTTTCATAAAACATCTCAAGGGGTGTAACTATGTCTTGCACACAAAACCCATTTCAAAACCCCCATTTAAGAAAAAAACAATAACAATTCCTACAAAAAATAGAATTTTCAGTCCTAGATACATTTATAAAAACACATTCAAGTGTTATAAAATAACCTTGAATAATACCACAAAAGATACAAATGAAAACACACATTTTCCTAAAATGACCTCAAGAAGTATAACAATGTTTTACACATCAAAACTATTAAAAAACATTCTTTTTAGGACCACATTAAACTAGTAAATTTCAAAACTAGAATTGGCAGGCCAAAAAAGATATAATAAACCAATTTCATAGGTTATAAACCACACCCAAATAAAACCCCATGAGTTACACATGAAAACATCCAACTTCATGTTAAAAAGAAACTATAAAATTTAACACATAACCAAATCAATCATAAATAGTTTTCACACCACACCCAACATATGAAGAATAAAAAAATGGATAAATTCAGCATGCTAACTCATCCATAATTGTTTACACATGGAACCACATACCTTTTTGAGTCAAACCCATTGAATCTTGGTGTGAAACCTCAACCGCACCTCCGCCGCACCACAATGATGGGAAAACAAACCCTAAAACACAATATTTCACCAAAAAATAACCCAAATCAAGCCCTAGGTATGAAACATAACATCTGGACACTCTATAAATTTATGAAAGTGGGAGGAAACCCTAAAGAGAAGGAAGGAATAGAAGAAAGAAACACATTCCCAAAACAATCTTGAAGAAAACGACTCAAAATCCACCAGCATCTGAATTTGAAAACATCAAACCATTCATGGGAGGTTATAACAAAGAATAGGAGACCCTTTATGAACTAGAATGGGGCAAAAAGAGTTAAAATATAAGAAGTTATTAAAGAATCAATTTACCTCTCCAAATCTGGACTATTTCTGAAATCCAGTAAAGATTCGACACGTTTCGCGGTTCTATCGAGTATCAAATTGAGGAAGGATGGAATGGGGTCGCGCCTTAGCTTCGTGGTCTTGGGTGAGAGTTGGAATCACCGAAAAAACGAAAATATTGAATGGGATAATAAATAATTTAAATATATTTTTAATGTAGAAAATGGGCTTTCGGGTAGGCCCAATCCCTTACCTGAAAACCCATATCCATCACGATTATGGATTTATAAATGGTCAAAATTAATATGGTGGTGTTAATAGGTCAGGGTATGAGAATTAGGAATTTTAATGGATGAAAAATGTTGAAAAATGAAGGGGTTATAAAGGAATAAAAATTTATTTTTAAATCTGGAATTGGGGTCACGGTTTGGCCTATTTCATAAAAACTCCCTCATTCCTCCATAAATGCTTGGGAAACACTCAAAACAAAAAATTAATGGAAATTAAATGGAATTTAACTTTAAAATAAGTCATGTATGTGACAATATATGGAATATATTTACATCACATATATTTTTAAAAGCCATTCCTTTATAATTTGGTCAACATAATCCACAAAGCACCTCTTCTGAAAATTAAAATAGATGTTAAATGAAAAAAATTTAGAAAAAATTAAAAAATTGGTAAAATAAATTAATCATTAATAGTATAATAAGAAAATAAAAATCCAATTTTTTTATAATTAATCATGTGTATAGATAAAAATGATAATTTTACTGGAAAATTAATTTTTTTTTAAATAAATATAATGATATTTATTTAGATACATCGTGTATATTATTTATCATCCATAATGATTAACATAGGTTTATTATTATTATTCATAGTAAAAATTTCATATTTATTATTATATTAATATTTTAAAAACCAATGTTATATAAAGATACATAATTAATTATGTTCACATCGTATGTTATGATGATATTTGATAAATAAGTCCAAAATGACAATAGTGGGTTGCTTATGGAAAAATAAGTTATTAGACCAATATAAACAGATTAATAATCATGAAATATTTTCCTTTTTTATAAAAACATTATACCTATAAATCCAACAAAAAAAATATGATTATGAAAAATGAACTACATATTAATCGTAGATAATGTTGGACATAGAAATTCAGGAGTTACATTTCTATTGTAAAAAAATCAGTACTATAAAAAGGAATTTATTATTTTATATTCTCATAATGATTAAAATATCATAAATTTAATATCAATTATTTCTATGTACACATATATGTCTTCTTTGTGATGTGGTTATAAAAAAACCTCATTGCTTCTTGTAGGTGTTAGTCCACACTTATGCATGAATGACATTATCATTTTTTAGTGCATGAAAATGTAATAATATAAATTATATATTATATTTTTATAATTATATATATGTTATTAATATAATATATGAACAATAATTAATTCATTATAACAAATATTGTGATAGGTTAATGGAACACCAAATACTTCTGTTCGTGAGGCGATAGTCCTCCAAAGACATAAATGATAGTTTAATTTTATATGTGATGAGGAAAGATATTTAAATAGGTTGTTACATTAATATAACAACACACAATTATATGTTTGATACAATTTTAATTATTTTATATTGGATTAAAATGGTTTTTGGGGTGAGTAAGAAGAAGAAAAAATAAAACATGTTGATAAAAACTATACCTCATCGTTGAAAATTATATTTTTCATAACACCTCAAGACCTATATGAATAGAATTATACCTAAATATTTATATATAATTTGGGTAAAGATTCATGTACATTTTTTGGGTTGTTCAGGGATAAAATGGGTTTTTATGTGTGGTGAGAAGAAAAGAAGAGGATCACATTTATAAGATAGGGGAGGGGAAGTCTTTTTATTTCTAAATATATTAAATTAATATAAATTAATTTTCTAATGTAAATTTCAAAAATGTGAGTTACTTGTAATATAATAAGAATTTTTATATAAAACCCCTCATAACATATATTTTATAATTTTTTTGGTAATATTTATACACTTATATCTTTGGGTTTTCACCCATAACAAAACCCTTGAACTCTAACCGCGCCAACATTGATCTTTACTCATTGAGGGTCACTGTGATAACATTAAAATTAAAATATACCCATAAATGGAAAATTTATTATATTTTATCCTTTATAATAATCATTAGGTGGAATTTAATTTTTTATGAATTTTATATAATTTAATAAATTAATATACTATAAATTTTCAAAATGACTTTTATAAAAACTATTCAATAATTTTATATTAATTTTATCAACGAAATATCTAAAAATATAACCAAATATAAAACCAGTTCACTAACATGTCAATGAAATCTATTAAATTATTTTAGAACATTATTTATCTCACATTATATTAATTTAAATATTTTTAATATCCCTTATTTGGTGTTCTAAATACATTAATAAATAAAGAATTAGCATTGTATACTCATTTATGGTTACTATTTTGTAACTTCAAATTTATTAAAAATTTAAAAAAAATACTATGTATAGTGATGAATATCATCTATATAAACCCACATTAAAAAAATTTGGTTATTAAAAGTATGTTGGTTTCATGTATTAATTTACATTAATTAAAATAATTTAATTGTCATAATCAAAACCAAGTATCCGAAAAATGTGATAATATTTAATAATGGATACTAATAGTCGATATGTACTCTTCCAATAATATATATTCAAATTTTTGGTTCATTTAATGGTTTTTATCATTTTATTTTTTACCTAAATTATATGATTTACCCTTTATCATGGTAATAAAATAACTATGTTTCCTGTAAAAATTTTTTTAAAAAAAATACTGAAATATTTACTAAATTTAGACTCATAATTTCACAATATGGAATTATTTTCCCAAATTTACAAAACACACAATTTGTTGAATTTAACTATAAATTAAACCAATAAATCATAATTTAATAAAGTTTTTTTTAGAAAAATCTGTAGTAAATATAAATTTTTTTATAATTAATTGAAGAAAAAACCTAATTTATTATTAAAATAGTTAAATAATATTAAATTAAATTTAACAAATTAAAATATAATGCTAATCCAAATAAATAATTATACATTGAATATCCCTTAAAATAAAATTAATTTTTTTTAACAAAAATAACAACTTATTGAAAAAATTATAATAAAATTCTAAAAAATTAATCCTAAAATAATTTTAATATAATTAAATAAAAAAATTGATTTCATGTTTTCCTAAAATAAAAGGTATACAATATTAAAATTTTTCTTTTAGGTAAAATCGTTTAAGAATTTAATATAAAAAATTCCTTTAATTTTTAATTTTAATAATTTGTAAATATTGTTGTGATGAAAATAAGTACATAATTTTGTAATACTAATAAATAATAAAATGAATTAATTTACCAATAAATTATAGTTTTTAATTACCCCCATATTTTCTAAATATTATTCATTTTATGTTGAATTCAAATCGTTGAAAATGGTTTTTAATTTTTTAAATATATTTTTTCAAATCCCACAACATAATATGGGTTCAAAAGATACTCTAGAATTGATAGGAAAAAAAGTGTACCAAGAACTTTTTGGATAACAAAAAAATTACATGTAGTATAACATAAGTAATATGTGATAACATGAATTTTAACGATCCAACTAACATGAAGGAAATGATAAATAGTTATAGATAACATTGTCTTAAGAATGTTAACCATCAGAAAATTGTTAATCTATGATGGGTTAGAAGGCCATTGATTTCTAGAATATATTATTAATTTATTTAATCATTTTTCTTCTGTATCATTTACTAGATTAGATTCATTACATTACCATATATAATAATATAATAAAATATGGATACCTGATAAGTATAATTTCATCGTTTAATGAATTTCCACCACAATCTATTTATTTTCTTAAAAATTAATATTGAAGTTAAATATTTCATTCCTAAATACATATATAATCAACTTATAATAGACCATGTAATTCCAAAAATGGAGTATATTAGAGTTATCCATTATTTATATAGTAAACAAAAAAAATTATAGGAAAATATTAGATAATTCTACTGAAAGGATGATCCTTAATATGAGTAAATATCTAAAATTGACCAAGAATTACAATAGTTAAAAAAATAATTTAATGAGGAAATATCCTTAAAAGTTCTATATTATGTACTAGAGTATAATTGAAATCCATAAAATAGAAATATTTTATCACATTGTCTTCTGATATTACTTTTAATAGTAATATTTAAATAAAATTAATTACTCTTGAATTATCATATCATAATGTAAATGAACAAATCACAAAACCACTATAATATAATGATCATTCTTATAAATCAACTTAATCACCAGAAATCCATATTATGGTTAAAAATGATTTAGAAAAGATAATAAATCCATTATTTATAGAATGAAATCACATTGCTTTTCTATTTACCATAATCACATTATCATAAAATCGAATTGACCATAATTACATTTAAACCAAATATTTGTTAAAACATGATAGTTATCATTTAAATTGTATTTACAATGGTAAAGGAACTCTACATCAAATAATACTTCTCTTTTATCCGAATAGTTATATGAAACATAACCCAAAAAAACCTCCCAAAAATATCCTATTCCACCATAAAATCTCATAACATAACCCCCAAAATGGGGTTCCTTTGAATTTTAAATTCTAACAAATTTTAATATTGTAAATCAATGATAGTGTCCATAACTCTTAAGAAAACCTTAGAAAAAACATCCAAATCAATAAATCTAATCAAAAACTTATTTGATACCAACTGTAAGAACCTTCCATAAGAAATAAACAGTCAAATATTTTTAAATTAGAATTCATTTTCATTATATCCCTATCATAACTCTCTATTAGATATTGAGAGAATTTTTAAAATCTCTAAAATTGTTTTTCCACTATCTACAAGTGGAAAATTATACCCAGTATCCATTACTTCTAGTTAAAAAATCATTTAAAAAAATCATTTTTTATTTTGAAGTTAATTTGTCAACATTTCCATATTAATATCATACTTTTTCCTTAAAATACTTAAACCCTATGAATATCATTTTAAAAATATCATATGATAAAAAATCATATTAAAAGGACATTGAATAAAAAAATAGTTACTATCATTGAAAACAAAAATAATCCATAATATATTTACCTTTATCAAATTATTTATTTATAATATGGACTAAATAATCACTACAAGAATGACACAAATGTGTTACCTTGAATATAATATTAAATCCCACCAAAAATAGGGATAAAATATTTAAAAATGTGTGTATGATTATAGTTTCCATCGTAGATACACATTGGATGCATTCATTATAAACATCTCAACATTATATTAGTGTAACCAAAATATCTACTCATAGATTAACCATCGTAGTTAAAATTTTAGTAACTACAATAATATAACCCCATTATCTCCAAGAATAAATCAAATAAGTTATTTCATTTTAATATATCGGATCACTATATGTTTGACTTCCTTTCACAATGAGTTAGAGGGTATAATGGATCTTTATATCATCATTTTATCTTTTAGCTAGGAATCATTGGTTAATAACATTACCCCAAACCTTGGATTATCATGGTACCTCCTATAATGTGTTCATATTGAAACCGAAAATCAAATTATACAATTAAAAATAACCAATACATGGTAACAAAACAAGAAATATATAATAATAAAAAACTCATTAAAAGAAAAAAAACATTACATTTTGAAATCAATTTAAATGTAAAAACATTTTATGTATTGAAGAAAAAAATTATTAAAAAATATGAAATAAGATAAATGAAAAAAGAATTGGGGAATCATAATGGAATTAAGAGTGACTCACTTTGTAATTGATAAAAAACATTATTTCCATATTTCAGTTAGAATAGTCACAAAGTACATAGTTTGGACAATGAAAAAAAAGTATTCCATTCAAACAATTTTTTAAAAAATAAAACATGTATAGAATTAAATTTAATCAATTATATGATTATATTGAAAAAAGAATCAATTTTTTATTAATATTATTATGGATGAATATGAGAGCATTAAGGGAATCATAAATAAATAAATCTTATTTTATAGTCTCTTACCTTTAGTCTGACACACCACTATCATTATTTATATTCATTAATAATATTATTAAGTTAATAATTTATAATATTATTGAAATAATTCTTGTTTATTATTCCCTTAATGCATTTTATTTATGTTTAATATATAATTACCTAATAACTTATATATATGAAAAAAATTATGATATCTATTACAAAAGTCTAAAATGACTTCGGTCAGTTTACAATGATAAAAGTGGAAATTATTCCATCATTTATAGAATAATATTTCTATATTACAGATACTTTTATTGATAATTTTTTTTAAATACAAAAATTATTTATCATTATTGGAAATATACTATGTTACATACATGGAGAAGTTTGGACCGACATTCACATGTGTAACATTTTAATTATTCAATGATAATTATGGAAAAAAATATTAATATTATAATACATTTATAGAATTATTGTAAAATCAAAAATCAAAAATTAATTATTAAAATATACATATATATATATGATTCAATTGATTATTTTATGAAAAACAAATCATATCACTTTATGGAGGTCATAATACACACTTATGCACGAATGACATTATAATTTTCATATGCATCGAAAGGTTTGAATTTTAATTATATATTATCCTTTAGTAATTAATATTTTCATTAATATCATATATATAAAATAATTCCATCCTTATAAAATATAGTGTGACAAATTGATTGAAAATGAGTAACATCATTCTATGAGGTTTTAGTCCACCAAACAAATGAATGACTATTTAATTTCCCATTTTATTAAATATAAGACATATATAAGATTATACATTGACAAAAAACACATAATTATATAGTGGATAATATTGTTATTATTTAATCATGGATAAAGAATTTTTTAGGAATGGGAAGGAAGAAAAATTAATAAATCATGTAGATAAAACCCATACCCTTTAATTGGAAAACCATGTTTTCATAACCCCTAAATACCTCTATGTTTTGTATGATACCTAAACAAAAGTACTCAATATATAGGGGAGGTATTATATCAATGTATTTGAATAAGTGTTCGGAATAAAAAACTGGTTTGTGAAGTCCATAGAAAATATAAGAAGTGGTCTCTTTTAAAAGAGAAGGGGGTCACTCTAGGTATTTCTAAAAATATTAAAATAATTTTGAATTTAAAATGTCTCAAAAGAAATTTATTTTTAATATAATATTCTGATTTGTTGTCATATCATCATAAAAAAATTATAAATAGTTTTACTATATTTTTAACCATATTTTTATTAACCATAATTTATCAACATTAACTCTTACCATGACAACATTGACATATTTATATTTGAGGGTCAATATATTTATTATAAAAAATGACAATTAAATGGACCATGATTGATATTTTACCCATTATATTAATATCTTTTTTTAATTTATATTTTTAAGGAATTTTGTAAAAAATATAAAAAATTATTTTCTATAAATTATTCATATATTAATTTTAAGAACTATTACATTAATTTACCTAAATAATATCAAAAGAATATTTAAAATTAGAACAAAATATTTTATTATTCCATATATTATCACATTAATCCAAAAAAATTAAATTTTCAAACTATTTAACTCAATTTATTTTATATTCATATTTAAATTTCATTATTTTTATTTTTAAATAAATTAATTAATTACTACACCATCATTTTGTAAGTAATTCAGTTAGTTATTTCTTATATAAAAATTATAAATAAATTTAAATGATGGTTAAATTTATTTTACAGAAAAATAATAAATATATATATATATATATATTAATATCCTTTAAATCATCCCATGTTATTAGTATTTTATTTATTAAATGAAAATAGGTGAAAGGTTTTATTTTTTTATAAATGAATTATTATAAAGGCCATAATCTCGAACAAGTGGCCCCAAACGAACTTATATTTAACTCCTTGATCATTATGGAATATATATAATTATCCAATATGAATTATTTAGTTTTGTTTCATGTAAGGATTCCTATTAGTTTATTTACAACCTAAATTATTATATTTACCCTTCATCGTGGTAACAAAATTACTATGTTTAAGAATCATATTGAAAATAATTATTTAACATACATTTTTAGTAAATTTATTTCAAATATTTCAAAATATAGAATACATAGTTTTAATATTCATAACATCATAGTTTTATAATTTAGCTTAAAATTAATCATTCAAAACACTACGTTTTTTTTGGGAATCCCATTTTTAAAATATTTAATTTTCTAATGTAAATTATTTTACAAATCAATTATAAAAACTATAATTGGAATATTATTAATGATATATAACAAAAATAAAATTTTAAATTGATATAAAAAATAATTTTACCTCATAAATACTTTCAAATTAATAAAACATTTCCTAAAAAAATAATTATATTTATATTCATTATATAAAAAACGAAATTGATTATTTCATATTATAATTATATTATATATAAATTTTCATTAAAATAAATTCTTATATGAATTGATTATAATAATGAAATTACATTTTTTGTTTTTATGAATTTCATATTATATATACGATTAATATAGGTATATAATTCAATAAAAACAATAAATAATAAAATTATTTTTTCTAACATTACCTGGTTTATTACATTATAAAATATCTAAACTAGGGGAGTAAAAATATCAATTTCATAATTTTAATCATAAAATTAGAAAAAGGGATCATGAGGAATCTAGAGTTTCTTAAGGCTTGATTTTTATAATTTGTGGATATATTCTTTAGGATATTAATCAATGAAGACTAAAACTTATTATTGGAAATAATTTAATTGAAATATTCAACTTATATTAAATAAATTGAATCAAATTTATATATTTTGAATAATATTATATATAATGTTTCCTGTAGATCAATTATTTTATAAGTAACATAGACATTTAATCATAGAAAAATACATCCATATATGAAATCATGATGTCTAAATCTACTAATAAATGTTTATTCTTGATGATAGGTGGAGATTTTATTTCTAGAAAATATCAGTGGTGGTTGTAGAAGGTGGTTTCATGGAATTTCGTGATAAAGAAATCTCAGCAATATGATACATGTCTAGAAAACTCATATTGTGGAAAAAATTTACGAGAATGATACCACAATGAATATGTAAAAAGTATAGTATTATTATTTTCCATCTAACAAAACTAATTAATTTTGTTGGATCCCACCACATCAGCCCTTCCAGGATGCGTTTAAAAGATGTCATGGAATATATATAACCAAATACGTCATATAAAGATGATGGGAAGAAATGACATTGTGGAACCCCACAATCCTTGTCCATTGGATATATTTTTTGTTCTAATAAAATTACTGGAAGATTCCTTGAGTCAAACTATGAATACTAGGTTAATCAAACTCATCTCAAAATACGACCTATTACAAGGCCCAAAGCGCAATACTGATTTTCATGGAAAAGAGAAAGGAACAAGGAATAAATAACTAGAATATAGTAATGGTTTCTCTATTGATAAATAAAAATGATCTATCCATTTAATGGGGTGGTCATACTGATATAATTAGAGTATATAGGAGAAGATAAGAAGTTACTTTTAATTAGATTTTACTTTAAAAAAGAAAATGGCACAAATAGTAATATTCATATACATGGTGTCAAAAAAACTAACCCAAACTAAAAAAATTGTATATATTCAGAATGGCCTAATTACATATCAATATGAAAAATGATAAAAAAACAAATCCACATGGGTTCATCCCTGCACAACCACATCCTCTATAAAAAATAGTGGATAAAGTTAATCTAGAAGAGCTACATTGAAACATGGTTACCTTAAATCTTTATGATTCATTAAAAAATAATTATGAATATATCAAAAACAGGAACATGTAGAGTGTGATGCATGAATACCAGTAGGATACTACCTTGATTATATTAAATTTCATTTCCCTAAATAAACAAATAAATTATTTTATAAATTTTTTAAAAACAAATAAACTTAAAAAACCCCATTCAATAAGATCATTAGAATTTATTTATCATTCCATTATAAAAAAATTATGATTTTTTAGAAAAGAGTCTCTATGAAATGATCAATTGACAAATCCATAAGGACGAACATTCTCACATATAATAAAAAATTAACAATAAATACGATAATAATATCTATGTCATATAAAAATATCAATATAAATGAATAAACATAATAATATAAATCATCACAATAAATGGATCTAATAAAATGCATAAATCATATGAACACATATCTCTTGAGTAATACGCAGCAAGGTGATCTAACCATGATTCATATCATGGTTTACTAATCATGTATGGTAGATAAGAAACGTAATCTCTAATTTTCTCACTCTTATCTAAATGTAAGATATTACATAGTCTCCTAGTGACAAAAATGTTATCTAACACGTTCATCCTACCTAGAGGATAACTCAGTCCCTTTGAAAAAATAGAGGCTCACACATTTCATTAGTCAATAGATGAAATGGTTCCTCAAAAAACCTTTCACTCACACAATAGTTGACCCATGTGGTACTTCATGCCAACACAACAAATAAAGATCACAAATATCTCTGTCTGTAAAAAAGACTATTTCCTAAACAAAACATACCCAATAAAAAAAATCTATACAATGTATAATAATTTATAAGAAGGCATTATGAATCCTTTAAAACTATAAACCAATTTTCATCCATTTTATAAATCATTGGGTGAGAATAAAATACCCACCCAATTAGAAAACCCCACATAAAATTCAAAATACCCACCCAATTAGAAAACCCCACAGTAAATTGATATTATAAAAATAAAGATATTCCCTAGAAAAAATAAAAATAGAGACACATTCCACAAATTCATTCCATCAATCATTTTATCCAACAAAAACAACATATAAGTGGTAAAATATTGTATTAGACCCAAAATTGATGAGAAATTAGTCAAAAACACCCATTAAAACCCCTAAAATACTCCTAAAATTCTCAAAGATTTCCAAAAATCCCAAAAAATTAATGATAAATTCATATCCAGGGGAAAGGATGTGGAAATCATGAATAAATCACCTTTTCTCATGCCAAAAAGGCAAGAATAAATAGAACTATGAAATAGGTGGAGTCCTCTATGGCTATGGAGAAGGGGCATCATGTGTGGTGGAATAAAAAATTACCTCAATATATTATTAAAATGATAATAGGGAAGTAAATTCAATCTTATTATTGAGATGGGTTGAGTCACATCATTTTTCCACATAGTTAGGATAATTTTTCACCAACCATAATGCTACCACATTCCACCAAATAATAATACTTACAGTTTTATGAGGGATGAGGTCATATGGTTTGAAAAAAACAATTCATAAACTATTAAAAATGAACATTCATATTCTATACTACCACTTTCATGGATTCCATATCATTTCGAAAAAAATTTTTCCTTATTTTATCTCTCCTAAAACTCCCAGTTTCAACCCTTGACAACCAGGAACCCCTATAATTCTCTCTATGAAAAAATAGGCATATTTGGGGACCAAAAGGTTTTATAAACTCTCATACTCTCCACTTACTATCCCCAAATATGTTTTAGTCTTCTTTCAAAGTTAAAATGTGAGGAAACAACACACTCAAGCAATCATCCCTCTTCAAAGTATAAAGAATATTGCTACAATGCTTCCATAGCACATGGACCAAAAATTTAACCTTCCCAGAGATAACCTCACATGGAATTTCCATTATATGAATGGGATTCTCCACACTGATATAATCTAGATTTCACTCCTATTCATCTAACCTGAACATGTGGGATTTGTATGTACAGAATCACTTTAGCTCTAAAATGAGTTACACATCATGTATCTAGTTTATCTATTGTTGAAGCTCAAAAAGTAATGTTACCATAATTAGATTCTCCAAAAAATGAAATAGATTTATATAACAACATTAAGACTTCCACTTAATACCTATGTAATGACAGACAAAATGAAGTAAAACCTAGAGATACACCAGATCGCCATCCTAAAAATCTAGTTGTATATTTTTACATTTGTTATATGACATCTTATGACGTTGCTCTACCACTATCAATTTTTTAATAGTCCATATTATTATAGTTTGAAATTAGGAGAGTCTTGGTCAATCCATGTAATGATAGTCCACATCATCCCAGCACAATAATGACTAGAATAGATACCCATATATCACCACAAATGGGGTCATCCAGATCAATGAATGATAGATATTACTATATAATATCATTCCAATAAGAATGAATATTTATAAAAATTACCCTAATCATGGGACGACACCCCAACATTTTCTCAAGAGTCTATATGGTTTAATCATATATGACATCAATCTATGGGTGATCTCTATTTCTCAACATCAATTAGGATCCAAAAGCCTCTAGCACTCGCTTCCAAATGTATTATGTAAATAACATATCCCTGTATGATAC
This sequence comes from Viscum album, assembly GCA_963277665.1. Taxonomy (NCBI): domain Eukaryota; kingdom Viridiplantae; phylum Streptophyta; class Magnoliopsida; order Santalales; family Viscaceae; genus Viscum; species Viscum album. The sequence continues at coordinate 1,221,836,591 of OY728136.1, read as the reverse complement.
TATCACAAAAGGAACTCAAAAAAGCTAATAACCCTCTAAAATATACAAGCGTTTTAGTCCCCATACCTTCATTATCGATATGAATCATAGAAAATTGGATGATTTCAGCAGACAATCAATAATCAACGATATAGAATCATTCCCACTTGGAGTGCAAGGTAAACCGATCATTAAATAATTAGAGATATCATTCCGCTTATAAATTGACATGTGGAGTGTCTTCATAAACCTATATGGTCATTGAATATCACTATTTATTATCTATAAGTTCATCAATTGGGAAAAAAACCGCCACAACATGTCTCATACTAGACCACTAATACCGGCCTCTAAGGGAATAAAAAAAATTATTTCCCTAGATGGAATGACACAATTAGAATAATGATTCTCTTATATAACCTCGTAAATTATAATATGTGGAATGTAAATCCACATTTCATGAGTAATGATACAATTAGATGAATCAGAAAAATCAACCACAATCCCTCAAACATTAGAAGAACAACCAATCTTCTAGAACTCGGTGTCAGATAATGGCATAGTCTTATCTTGATCGATAAGAGAGTATATAATCTACACACTAACTAATAACAACTTCCATATCTCCTTATTTATCTCCAATATCATATTAGAATAGAATCTCATTAGTCTACACTCATATAAATATTCTAAAATAGTTAGTAGTGGAAGATTTTTAATCATTGGTTCGATGACCATGTTTCCTTCCTTGGAATACACACTATATATAATTTTTCTTTAATGTACTCAAACCGATTCTTCTAAATATGGTTTTTGTACCTATGAGATAAAATGTATAATAGGATAATATCATCTAAATACACTATCAAATTCTCCCCCAAATGATGATGTTTGAATGTCTTTAGTGAATCCATAAGTGATCCCAATTCTAGGTTATGGGTAGGATAATTCATCTCACGTTGGAAGAAAAACCTTGATCAATATGACACAAAATGGTAAACATACATTATTATCTACCCCAATCCCACACTATAAGAATCTTAAAACAATGTATAGTCTCCCACAGGCTCATGTATAATCAAAATATGATCATATGTAAAAGCGGTCTACTATAGGTAAAAAATGGAACATTTCAGACAATTAAAACATCACCCATTTTCTAGTCAATGAATTCTAGAGATAGCCTATCAAGGAGAAGTATAAAAATATTTTACGAAAATCAACCAATAAAAAAAATATGGATATAAAACACATTTTTGGTTTGCAATGAATACAAGAATACATGATATTTCTCTACATCCTCTAAAGCTCATACCTTGGAAATCCCAAGACGTATAATATTCAATTAATGAATCCAAACAGGTATATCAGAAGTAGGAATATAGATGATTCTATGCAATGATACAAAAAATTACCTTAATGTGGTCTATATGATCCTCCTCTTTCTCTGAATACATTAATTTATTTTCTACAAATAATACCATGGAGGATTCAAAAATGAGACAAAAGTCCATGTTCATTCACACTATGATAATAATTGGAACATTCCTAAGACCAAATGGAATAACCAAATACCCAGATAATTTATACGATCTTCTGAATGAGTTCACTATAATTTTTTATTCTTTGACAACATTCTAGAGGTACATTAATATGTTTCTATTTTTTTAAAAAAATGGACCCTTCGAGCTAATGAAACAAATCATCACTGTCTAGAAAAAATTATTTGTTTGTTATTTTTACCCATATATTAATACGATAGTCTATAAAATGATAGAGGATACCATCATCCTTGATTTAATATTTCTCTATAGAATCCCATCGTAAAATTATAGGGTGAATTATACCCTTTCCCTCAAGATCTTCATGATGGAAACTTAACTCATCCTTCACAGATGCATCAAACTAATAAGAAGGAATGGTAATTTGGATTTTCTTATTGAGTATATCAATCGAACACTAAACCCCATGTATTGGAGGAATTACCAATATTTCTCTTGGTAAATTATCTATGTACCTTTCCATGAATATTAGAAATTCACATGAAAAATAATACAGAACATTCTCAAGAAACTACCTTGAAAATTGGTATTCAATCAAGCACAACTTAATGAAAATATACCACCATCTCGTACTGTGGACCCACTCTCCCTTAAATATGTGGATGATTCCATAATGGGTAAGAAACTATAACCTAGTGCGATAACATTCAACAAGAACATGGATGATGATGAACCAATCAATGTATACAATTAGGTAAAAAATGTCTTGTTCCAGAAAAGCGAAATCCCAAATTATTTCCATGAATGATTGTACAAAACAAAACACAGTGAAACTAAATAATTTCCTATTTTCCTTACCCAAAAGGGTTAGTAAATAAATTAAAATTGTAAAAAGTAAAATAGAACCCCAATGAATTAACAAAACTATGTTAAATGATAGATTATTTAAATAAAAAATAATTATAAGATTCAATAAGCATTAAACCTTGAATATTTGATGTCGTAGATTATATGTCCTCTGGTAGGAGCTATTCTCCAATGAGTTTCTCTAGATCAAACCTACTCTAGTTATTATTCCAATGGTGATAATCCCCCATGGAATAAGGATTATATCCCCCACACACATGAAATCCTATGAATATTGTTTAAATTCATTCGATAAAATAGAACCCACACTAGTTCCACACCAAGAAAACTATCAAAGCCACTTCATATTCCCTTCGGGACCACACCATTGGCACATACTTAATGTTTCTATTAAAAATGTAATTTTTTATCTATCCTTCCTCAACTATTAAAAATTATCTATTCCAAAGAGGAGACACATAATATGATACAATTGACTACTATATAATAATTCAAGTATCTATCTAAGACAAATTCCCTTTCCACATCTATCCTTAATAAGAAATTTGGTTTCTATATACTAAAGTAACACCACTAATACCCTTATTTATTATCAAATAGACATATTCGATCAATTTCTTTTCAACCACCTCTAAATGGGATGGTAGAAAAAAAATATGGTGTATTTGTTCTCTTTCCTCCAACAAGTCTATCAAATTTTAATCATTAATATAGTAATTCATAAGGACATCCGGAGAATAATGAACTAGCTTATTAAATCAAGAATAACAGTCTCTTATTGAATGATAAACATTCTCAATTGTCATAAAATCTTGGTCATTGACTTATACCAATGTATTTGGTACAAATAATTATTAAATTATTCTATTAATGTTTTACATATGATATCCTCATGACTAACTGAAATAAAAATAGATCCCCACAACTTCTAAACATTAAATTCTATAACATATGTGTAAAATCCTACTTTATATGTATCATGTGTTTCCAAAATTAAAATATGTGATCAATATGGTCTGAAAACTCCAAGGGAGCATTGGAAAACTTATTGTCACAGAATACTAATGGATTTCTCGACGAAAACACATCATCATGGTCCATGGTTCATGTATGATTACAACTATCCATTTGATATAATGTATGGATTCTGTAAATAAATAGCTCTACCCAAGAAGGATCAATGGGAGGGTTCCACTACCATAACGACTCTTTTTCACCATCTCAATGTTTGGTTCAAGTATTTCTAGGAGGCATTGAAAAAAGAAGAAGTAAATTATAAAATTCATCATCCATAATCCAACGTCAAATGAATGAAAAATACCCCCCCCCCACATGAGGTTCATATGAAACATCAACAAAGGAGTTGAAAATCCTAAAATCAACCAATAACTATGTTCAAAACAAAACCAAAATCCCATACAACAAATAAACAATAGAAGTCTCATATAATGAAGATAAAACATAGAAATCCCCCATTCATGCCATTTTTTTATTATGTTCTTAGCTCCCAAATACCACATAATCTGAAATAACACCTCAAACAAAATTTTATATTTAATATACATTGGATAGATCATTACAACAGGGGTCAATTTTCTATTTGACATACATTTTCAATTTATGGGGGAGCCACGTTGAACTCATAGTCTCTATAAGATATTTTTAGTTCGTTGAGGTCATGTGTCTAACCCATTTAAGGTATAATAAGGTTTCTAAAAAAACATGTAAGCTTCTAAACATAATAGAACTGAGTTTTTAATATTTTATAAGATCTTTATATGTCAATTTAGGGAATTAGTATTAAATTATTGTGAAAATTATTATTACTAAACTAATAATAACATTTAAACTTTGATAAACTAATTTTTTAATGAATTTCCCTACTTATTGTCTTCAATCCATATGTATATAATATAATAAAATTAAATAAACCGTTTTTAATTTGACCAAGACATTGTAATTTCATTGTGTATATAATAATAATAATATTATTATTTAATATAGAAGTATATAAGAAAATTTTGTTTACAATGGAAATATAAATTAAATTAACAAATGGGATAATAACTAAAATCATATTAATTTTTTATTGGAAATAGTTAGGTTCAAAATGATTGTGGAATTATTTTAGTGGATAATATAGATAATAACTAATCATGGAAATACCTATATACATATATGTTTAGAAAAATTGTAAATTTCATTAGGAAATTATGATTTCTAGAGGTTTCATATATGAAAGTGGTTATGATATTAAATATTGAATTTGGGTTGACTTGATCGAGTAATAAAGAATGTTATTATCCCTGAATTAAAAAAATGGAAAAAGGAAAAATTAATTACATGAATAAAAATATAATATTGAAAATAATTGGTGAATTATTGAATCATTTTATCATGAATAAAACAATATCGGGTTACTTTGTTGATAAAATTTGATAATATATAACTACAAAAGGAAGGATGATTATTGAAATAATTAATAAGGATAATTTTATAAATATATTAATGTTGATAATCCTAAATATTATTTTATAGTAATTATTGAATAATCTTAGATCATTTTGGGAGAGTAATATCTCATATCACATAGAAAACCAAAACGTAATTTTATGTGATTAGGGAATGTGTTTTAATTCATTGAAGATGAATAATGAATGATGATTTAAACTTGAATGATTAGGGTTGTGGAATCACCTTCATAATTATTTTACTAATTGATAATAATGACTATGTTATAAAGTTGAATAACACTAATCCGTTGAGAAAATGATCACACACATCATGTAAAATAATGTGGAATGAAATCCTAGTATTTATATGCTAGTTTGATAATTATTTTACAAAACATATTGTTATTTAATTATTAAGAATATTTTGTAATGTGTAGATAAAATGTAAATACTATTAAGGAGGATGTGAAATCCTGAAATATCTAGGTGAAATGTATTACCATCTATATTATGATGTGGTTAAGATAGTAAATATCATTAATATATTATATAATTATCAATATCCCTATTTTATATTTGTATATTGAAATAGAGGATAATGATTCATTAATTCTAGAATATTACATATATTCTTATGAGACAATTTTATATGGATCATAGACTTTTTTGTTGAATAATTATATGTACTAATCTAGTTTTAGGTGGGGGGAAACATATTGAAAATGGATTCCAATGATAATATTATATGATGGATGATACACATCATAATTCACATATAATAACGGATAAGGTGGGTGTAATCAATGTCATACATTCTCAACAACTAATTCTGGTTGAGACAGACTATGAGTTACACATGAAACAGAATTTACTAACATGTATATTAAGGTTGGGATAACTCATATATATTTAGGATATAGATTGAGAAGAGTAATTTCATTATTTTATATATATTGGGAAATAGGTTGATGGGTAATTCTTCATGTATCATCATTATAAGAACATTATTGATTGAATGAGTAGATATTATTAGTTTATATAGTATTATAATTATGAGAATGTTGTGGTATATAATTCCCCAGTGTGGAAACACTGCTTCTCTCCCTGAACATTGATAATATGGTTTATGATGATTCCCTAGACACTCTAACTTATTATACTTATAATTTTGGAACTAAGGAGTACATATTTTATAGTTTATTTCCTTGAAGAATATATTTCCTCTATTTTTCCCATATACAACATCATGCATTGATATTTTTATTCCATCTAGTGAACATTAATGAATATGATACTAGATTCGTAGATTTCTATTCTCTCATGAACTACATAGATTTATGGATATGTTTATTTCTTTCAATATGTCAAATATGGGTAGAGGCATGAATTTTCTATACTATATAATGATTTTTGTGACTAGGGTTAATTATCATGTCCTAAATATGTGATGGATTTTGTGATATAATGTTAATTTAACTATGGAAGAGAAATTTTTATTCTGAGTGAGTTATAAAACTATGTTATATATTAAATGATAAATATATCTCAGTTTAATGTCTTTTAATGTTTTTTAATTTCTTATAATTACCATTATATCGATTCAGATGGACTTTTTACTATTATAGGTTCATCAGAGTTACTTGTATGACCATAGTAGGAACTATTTTATATATCCATCCACAAGAACATGCATTTTATTCAAATATTTTACATGTTGATAAATTTATTAAGTATATATATTAACATATATCTTAATGATTGATATTTAACATTTATAGTCCCTGGAGATTGGATCTATTTTTGGTTGAGATGCACTATAGACCGAAACTCCTAGATCTGGTACTGAAAAGACAATATTTAAACACTATAATTGATTCCAAGTGTGGTGAATCAAGTAATATATATATATCCATAATTTAAAAATTTCTTCTCCTAATAATAAATTCTCATGAACTATTGGTTTTAGTGTCTCTAAGGACTAGATACAATGAAAAATTATTTTAGAATACATGAGAAAATTTATGCATATTCAATCCACACAAACCCCCATGTAATACTCCACATATGATATACTCATATTCATAACCTATGTAATGTAAATATAATAAAGTGATGAGATAAAATCATAATGAAGGTAAATCTATAAAACATTCCATCAATGTTAATATCCTAAGAATATGAGAAAACAAGAACCTTTTTGATATATCTTATTTAAAACAAACTAGGAACAAGATTAATGTGAGAAACAATAAAATGACTTCAAATATCAAATTATAATACATATAAAATAGTGTATGTGTCCGAACAATGAGATATTAATCAAGACCCATGATTTGTAACATAGCATATAACATTGAAATAGAACATAAGAATCAAATGTAAACACAATATGAATATAGCTAGATTAATAATGTCCAAACATAATCATGTTGACATATAAAACCAAAGAATATCTACACTAAAACTTGTGTTCATAATTAACTATATCTTGTCTATGCAGAGCCTTGAAAAAATAACTTACCAATTTTTTTCCAAGTATAAACTTGTGAAAATTGGACATGTATCCTTCCAATATAAGATATCATTATCTCATATGATTTTAAAACACAACCCTTATATTAAAAGGTCATATAAATGAAACCTTCAATAATATATATATTTATGTCTATGTGTGTGGTAGTTGAAATAATTATTTAGCTTATCATAATTAATCCATGAAAAATATGGGTTTTGAATCATTCCTAAATGGTATCACAAAAATTATATTCGGTGATTAGATTGATTACTACCAAAATTTAACCACAAAAAATTTTCTATTTTGTGGAGCAAATTTGTAGGTGATTCATTAATTATAACCCCATAGGTATATTATCATTTAATATGGAAAATGGAAATGAAACCATGAAAAATCTCTATAGAAAAAAATTAATTAACATAAACATTTGTATAATAAATTATGAATCACATGAATTAAAAAAATTTAAGAAGATAAAAAGTAACTAATATTAAAATACCTCTTTAAAGGATACAAAAATATTGGATCCTAGAAAATTTAATAATGACATTACATATAAAATTTGTGGAGGACGATAAAAATAAAAACATCCTTCTTAATGTATTGAAAATGAATTTATTGAAAATTACCTCACATAGAGAGGGATAAATAGTTAATAATAAAAGAGGTAAAGATAAATTTTAGGATTATAAAAAATAAAATATTCATGGATTATGAAAATTCATTAGAGGTTATAATTATAAAGAGTCAATATGGATATGGAATAAAAAAAGGTCATTTGGATACAATGAAATTTATTCTAAACATAATAAAATTCTATGTAAAAATAAATGTATTATTGTAATTCTAGAAAAATGGTTTATTAAAGGATTTATTTCAACTTCATAGATCAAAACAAAACCATCTTGTAAAATCATCATCAAATTTGAATCATTACAACTCAAGAAAAATGTTTGAGTCATGAAAACCCCTTAACTTTACTCTCAACATAAATGCTAGTTTTTTAATATCATGTGTAATAAAAAACCATATTGATATAATATTTTATATACATATTAATATCTAAAAACAATTTTAATATATAGTTATAATTATTTCATAAGAATATATTAGTTAGGAATAGTTTATTTTAATTATTTTATGTCATGGATTTTGATTGTTTCATTCAGTTTCTAAGATGATTCTAATTCATTTATACCAATACAGTAACATATTAAATATAATATATACAATTATTTTATCTTTTAATTTTTTTTATAAATTTATAATTTTATTCCATTATAATTTTATTAATTATTAATGAAGAATTAATTAGTGATGAGCTCATTTTAGTAATATTGGATGAACAATAGTTGGTTGGATAATATTGTGAAAAATTAATAGAAAAAAATATATAACCCAAACATATACATCAAATCCATTATTATCATTTCATAAATTCTTATAGTCATTCATTTCCGGTGGTGATGGAAAATTAAATACATATTTCTATGGTGGAGTTAGTACTCTTATACAATTCATTATACATGGAATAGTAGAAATCAAGAATATACTTTATCATTTCATAATCAAAAGACTATTATAAATATCATACTTATTGACTAAATACACTTTTATTATTACCCATTCATGGAGGTTATGAAAAATGAAATATATTTCTTCATGAAGGTGGATTTTCGTACATATAAAAGAATGACATTTTTTTCTAAATAAGGGGAGGGTAGATAATAGATTTAGAATTATCCAAATAATATTTCATTATATAAATAATAAAAAATATAATTATAATATATTATTAAAAAAATTATTTTTGAGGAATATAAATACTAATGTGGGATAATATGTGATTTTTAACCATGCTAGGAGTTGTGACCTTATTATAGAGTACCACATGGTAATGGAGGTTTAAGATATTTTCTCTAGATCAAGGGGATAAAAAAGTAGATGGGGATCAATGGGAAGTAAATAATTTGTAATTAATCAATATTAATGAAATTTTTATAGTTACCTTTTATAGTTGGTGGAATTGATCTTTTATAAGTGGATTTAATTTCAGTTTCAAAAATAAAATATGTATATATAAATGGAAAACATGTTTCACAAGAAAAGTGGACACCATTTTGGAAAATAATAGAGTTGAAATATGTTTTTTTCAATCCAAACCTCATCCATTCGTTGCCAAATAAGTATCAAGAATTTTTTATTTATTTTTAATTAGAAAAACCATTTTCAATCAGATTTTGAATTTTACAACAATAAATATATTTGAACGTATTATTAGATTTTAATTAATGTTATTTAACAATTCCATGTGAATTTTTTTTATATTATTATTACAAGTACTAAATAACATTAGAAATTTTGATAACAAAATGGGAGAAGGTGTTGATCCAAACCTACCTTAATATCTAAAGAGTAATACATCAACAAGTCTTCAATGGTTTAAGACATTCTATCATACTAGATGTCTTTTATAGGATGATATATACTTCTAACGATCCACCCTATATTCAATTTGGTGGCATACATTTGTATTTTTTTTAAAAATAGAAATGTTTTATGTTTAATTTAATACAGTAATCAATGAAACCCTATAACATCTAAAATGTTAATATTTGTAGGTTGTTTGGGATATAATCATCCCTAACATATATAATATGTATTGTATTTATAAGGTGATCAAATAAAAAATTTACGTAAAGGACAACGATGTATTATTGAGTCTAATGAAGAAATTTTTTCTGATTTTTTTCAATTTCTATATTTTTTGGGTAATTATTGCATCACACTTCTATAATACTAATTTTTATCATTAACATACAATAATACAATGATGTGAGACACATCTTCTAAAATCATATAATTCATGATATCCAACATCATGTTTTTCATTAGATTTATATATATATTCTTTCTTACTAGATAAATAGAGAAGTATGATGAATTAGTATAAGAAAAAGTTTTACACATTTGGTCTACTTTTCATCTAGTGTATATCTATGTTCGTATACATGTTATTATATATTTAATGATGTTTAACACTAGAATATTCGTTACCATTTCCTATAAATCCACATATTCATAATGGGACTATTTGATATGTATGTGGATGGATAGTTGAGAATTAATTTTATTAATACATGATTTATCACATTATGTTATCCATTAAATATTAATTATTTTATAATCTTAGAGTATTAGGTATTTTCAATCCTCATCGTGGACAAGGTAGATTGGTCTTTTCCTATCAACTAATAAATCACATTTTTTGACATCTTTTGGATGAAATGTAATGATTATTAATTATATTTGATAAAGTTCGTCCATCTAGGTAGGAACATGATTGAAACATTTTATATATTTTAAAATGATGTGGCCTTTATAGATATCACACATCACACCATAATGATAATGTACTCAAATATTAAAAAAGGTCACCACTACCAATAGCAAATAATATTTTAGATAATTTTCCTTACTACTCCTTAATTTATATGTGTTTTAAAAAATTAAATTATTAATAAAAATGAGTAATCATATTAAATATTTTATTGAAGCATTATATTATATTAATAACCCTTCTTCATTATAGGGTAATGTAAGTACAGGTGTAGTAACCCACCTATTATTTTTTTCTTTAATAAATTTGATTCATTCCTTTATATACAGAAATATTAGTCCCTTAAATTTAATCATTAATGGTTTATATTATATCTATGTGAAATATATAACAAAATTTTTATAGAATTTAACAAACCCATTAAAATTATAAAACCCAGTTACTACCATCAATCAAGGACATTGTTCAATGAATTCTATCATTAAATTATCTAAAAATATTTCACATCATATTATTAAATGACACATGAATAATTCATTATAAACATAGAAATTATTATTTAATTTTATTAAGATATATCATATTTGATATATACATAAATAATATATAAAAAATATTCACATACTCTTCGTTACTCTAGGAATATATGAGAATATATTCTATAAAGACCACCAATAATTGATTTATATTGTCATTAATGATCTTATTAATCAAATCCACTAATATAGAGGGATAATTGAAATTTATAAATGGAATAAATGTGAATTAATTCTGATTATACCTCATTCATAGTGATTTGGTGTAAATATCCTCCATTTTGCCATTAACTTGGTGATATCTATATTTTTTTCAATCTTTCTGATCTATTGAACTCCTCTAGGTTGATCCAAATGATCATTTAAAAGGATTAGTAGATAAATTTTATTGAAAATTATATTATTAGTCTCATGATAATCAATGAACCTGATATTTGAGTTATCCTTCTTTTTGTAAAAAATGGTCCGGTTCACCGCAAGGCGACTCACATCAACCTAAAAATCAATATGTCGATTATTGGAAAATTTATTCATTATTTAATCCAAATCAATAGGGATAATTAATTAAAGAATCCAAATGATATGAATATATCTACATATGATTTTAAAAAAAATCAACATCTTCATCGAGTTTAGGAAAAAATTTAGTTGGAAATAGGAAACAATTATTGAACTTTGACATCAACATCATTTATTTGAGAAACAAATCCATCATCATTGGGTGTTGTAAAAACTATTATTGAATTTAATGTTAACTATATTTCATGGTTACTGATATACTAAAATATGCATGAGGATGATTCTAGAAATGTAATGATATTAACTTATCACAAGAATAGATATGATTTATATATATGGAAAAAAATATATAAAATATATCAATTGAAATTCAACCAATTAATTTATAAAATGATTTCTTAAAAGAAAGGTCTCACTCTCTTCAATTAATATAGAGTTAACTTTCATAGACCTGAATATTGTTACAATATATATGTTTTCATAAAATTTATAATATCCCTTTGATGAGGTATTGAATCAATATTATCAAAATAATAATAAAATTAATCTATTCATTGATCAAGAAAATAATATTTCATTCATATTTTTATAGTGAAAAATTAGTGGACAATAAATCAAATCATTTTCATGATCCACTTCAAAATTAGTAAAAATTAATTTTTTCCCATTGTCCATTGGCTAATGTTTTTTTTTGTGGAATATCCATATTCATTTATCATAGATTAGGGAATTTATTTTCATAATCCTCAAATTCCATAGAAATGAAGAATTTGAGTTAAGGTGTCTAATTAAAAGATGCCACATTTTCCACAAAATATTAACTGGAAACATTACCCCTAATTGGAAAACAAAACATTTATTGGTAGACATACTACACATTAATCTTTTTTGATATATATTCATCAAATGTTTTTGGTTATTAACTAATAATTTATACTATAAATGAAAATGGAATAAAATTACACTATATCAAATTTCATTTTAGTTTCCACAGAAATCCATCATTTGTTTCTTATGTTCATAGAAAAATAGAATCAAATTTCTATTTCTATTTTATATTTGTACTAAAAAATATCATTACATATATATAGAAAATTATCATATAAATAAAACATTTGATAACATGGTTTCACGAAAATAATTACTTTTTTATAGTAATAATATGGTCACAAATAAATATAGATATAATCCATAATAGTTTAATTTATTTATTCTTCTATGTTTCAATGGATGGTTCCATCTTAGATTCAACTCCATGAAATATATATATATCCTTATGTGAATATTTTGAGGAAAATATTTTTTTAATAATTAATTTATTAAATCCTCAAAATTAAATTATTCTACTTCTTTATTTATTATTTTATTCTTAATGAGAGTACATAATTGTTAATCTCCAACCTTCAAAAAACAGACAAAATAATATAGATATAACATGTTGTGTGGACCAGATAACTAAAATTATTATCTCTATATCATTGATCCTTTATCAATAATTATTGTGTTTATAGACCCCGTAATAGAGGTTATATTATTTTGAATAAATTTATTGATAGAATATATCACATTACATGGTGTGTTCCAGAGCTCATCCTAGTTTTCTGATTTCATATATTGGGGTAGTTGAGGTTGAATCACCAATATATTTGGTACTCTTACTCCCATGATCTTTTATTTATCATTAGTAAAATCTTTTTTTTTCTCATGTAACCCAATAATGACCTGATTAATCCTTTCTAGAAATATTTTTTTTAATAATGGAATGTATAATATAACAATTAATTAATATTTTAAAATTTAAAAAAAATATTTAAATGATTGTAAAGAAATTGAATATTTAACCTAAATTATAAATTTATTTCTAACAATTTATTTCAGTCATTGGATATTTCAGAATTTCTATTATAATCATATTGATACATTGTAATAATATATATTTTCAGGGTTCATAAAGATAATAACAGTTTTGAAAAAAATATCTACTTGACGTATCAATCAAGGTTTGTTGTTAGGATTATTTTTCATTAAATATGTGATGATCTTGTTAAAACCAAACCATCATTTTCTATTTTATTAACCCCAAGTGTTTCTAAAAAAATTCTACATCTACATAATTACATATATGTAACGATTTCATCTCTCAGGAAAGTCACAATATAAAAATTTAAAAAACATTAGGATTTTATCTTATAATTATACATACCTATTGTGTTCTCAATAAAAAAATTTCAATCCTAATAAATAAAAAACTAATATCCTCCCTCATACCAATCTATGTTCCATAATCCCACAATCCTGTATCTAGTGATAAAAATTACATTAATCATATAATTAAATACTAGTTGAGATTGATCATACTGAAAATATATATATTTCATGAAATATTTCATTACATATCAAGATAATAATCACACAAATACTATTTTTTTATATTTATTATAGACTAGATATATTAACATCATATATTACTATTCTTGTGAACATTTTTCCATATTTGAACCATTATTTACCCCCTTAAAAACATAGCATAGGATATAATAATATTGTTATCCTAGGGAACATTAATAAATGAAATGGATGATAAAAAAAAAATATCATCTTGGGAAAACATATCAAAATTTCATCAATGGTTATATTATAATTATTTTAAAAAACATGGGCATGGAAGATATCCATTTTATTAATGAGAAATAAACAATAATTTTTATATAATATTTAATAAAATGAAATGTGATGTCAAATTATCTTTGATTTACCATTAATTAATTGTGAAAAATCTTGAGAAATTATACAGGATCCATGAATCATAACATATGAATATAACATTAAAATGAAGAAAAATTATTATATGTTACAAAATTTTGAACATAGAATGACACATTGTGTATATGGAAAATATTTAAAAATTAATTACATACATTAATTGATAATGTATATAAAATCCATTATATAAAGTTCTCTAATGAAAAATTCAATGATAATTATTTATTTGATTTAAATATCAAATAAATTTTCAAGTGTAGTTCATTAGGGATTCTAGACAAAGACTACATTTATAAATCCATTAATCTATGTATTTAGAACTTTTATTTTTTTAATATATACAAACACACATAATCAATAAAGGTTATTTAAAATATTTTATAAATTCCTCCACACATATGATCTCTATAAACAAGACATGTGTAATACATTTCTTTAATACCTTTGGAAATGTAAAAATTTTAAGTAGTGATCTAAAATGATCTATAATGTGATACATTAAACTCAATATTTCATGACATAAATATGGTGTAGATTTTATAAAATAAATGAAAAAAACATGAATCCATAATAATGATTGAATTGATAGAATTATATGTCCATGATGATAAATTAAAACAATTATATCATCAAAATCAACCTCATACTGATGAAATATATTATCTATGTCATTAAAATCATACCGTCAATGCATTATATAAGGAAAAATTAAATGTATTTGAGACCAAAATCTATAAATACTACTGAATTTTTGAGGCATACACTATATACTCAAAAATAGTTTATCTTCTGAGACATGTTAATGCATCAATGGTCTATTAAATGAGTAGTATCACCTGTAATTTGTTTATGTAAAATCTATTCACCTTAATAGTAAATATTAATTTTTATTCTACTCCCCATAAAAACTATTACTTAATAAAACATAGATATACATATAAATATAAATAATTAAATGAAATACATAATCAACCAATGTTAGTAGCCAAAAAGTGTAAAAACTACCATTAATTTCTGATTATTATAATTTGGATATTTTGATCATAACTTATCAATAGAGAAAAGATACATGTTTAAAAAACACATATTATAATTTCTAATAATCATATATATTGGAATAAAAGTTGATAGTTCATCAAATATTTTCACCATGTTAATAGATTTTTATACATTCTAAGAGACCATTTTTCAATATAATTAGCTTAAAATTTTGTTTTTATACCATATAGGGAAAATGGTTTTAAGAGTAAGTGAATACTAGAATTCCATAATTATAATTCCACCAAATAAAGAATGTGTATGGTTTAAAAATTATATTTCATTATAAGTGACAAATATTTATATAGTGAATTGTATGGAAATTATGCATATACCTAGAAAAAAAATTATATAACATCACATTATAAAGGGAATCATTTATGTAATTTTTTTGAAATAAGTTCAATGAACAATCCTTAATTAATGAAAACAATTCAGTAACCAAAAATCCTCACTAATGGGGAAACAACTAAATACACATGGTCATGATAATGGATAAATTATTTTACTTGTATATCCCTTGAAATAAATGGTGAAAAATAAAATTTCATCCATTGTTAATCAAAACGTCATAGAAATTAATTTTTATGAATAATAAAAAATGTACAAAAGAGTTGAATTTTAATATAACACCCTTACCTCGTTCAATAAAATCAAAAAGTAAAAATTAACTTCATATATCAATAACAAAGCTATCTTGGTCCCTTATATCATATCATTATGCATGTGAATTTTCATTTATATATTTCATAATTTTCATTCCATATATGAGATCATTTTATTTTCCATGTATGTAATCATTAGTATTCATCATCTATACTAGATTCACATTATCATTATCTATATCAATTATAAATAAAAATTTAATCATTAATTGGTCATTAATATAAAATTTACAGATAATTAATAGTAATTTATAATTTTTAAAATATCATCCAGGGTTATATTTTTCTTTATTAAATAAGGTTAAATCAATAATAATATTGTTTAAGTGATTCTAGATAATCAATTTTTTTCATCATTGATAATTTAAATATTGTGATAACTTATCCTAAAAAAAGAAACATTACATATTAATTCATATAATATTGTATGATAAGTTATATTTTCATGGTCATACATGATATAAATTCATAGTATCATCTTATTTGTGGGTTAAAATACCAAAAAATGAAAATTCATTATTTTAATGAATGATTATAGTGTGAAATTATTTTAATATCATTTAAAAAGATGAAAAATAAACATATTAAACTATTATTATAGTGATATAGCAGTATTTGGTGTAATCATAAAAAAAATAAAGGATGTGAAGATATTAAAATAGTTTGGTAAAATGGTATCATCATAGTATGATTATATTAAATAATTATTTAAATGATGACCATTTTTTATCATATCATTACTAGGTTCCCCAATTTTCCAATCTGGTCCCCAAATTATATCATAATTATCATAATAATCATTCAATAACATCCTTATATAATATAT
The DNA here is from genome assembly GCA_963277665.1 of Viscum album. Classification (NCBI taxonomy): domain Eukaryota; kingdom Viridiplantae; phylum Streptophyta; class Magnoliopsida; order Santalales; family Viscaceae; genus Viscum; species Viscum album. Next base: position 1,221,819,588 of record OY728136.1, on the reverse strand, counting down.
GATAAGGTGGGGAAATAAAATGAATGAATTGTGATTTGGAGGAGGTCGTTTGATCAACTCATGAACAAGAGTTTGATTTATCATAATAGTTGGGGTTTATGATTGAAAACTGATAATACAAATAATAAAATAATTATTAGCTCTATTAAATATACAAATATCATTATTTTTTCCTTAGCGTTAAATTTATGAAAATATAATTACGATTTTGAACTATATAGTTAACAATACTAACATTTAGGAAATAATTTTTTCATTGAAGATTCATTGTGAATAAATGAATTATTCTAAATAATGATGACTATAAACAATTAAAAAATGGGAAAGGGTTATTTTAAGAAATTATTGGATGATTTTATAGATAGATTTAATAGTGAGATTGTGTTTCGAATTTTGAAATTTTTTACACTTTTATAAGTGATGTGAAGGGTATTTTTTTAATTAACACTTATATATTGAATATTGATATTTTAATATTCATGTACCAATGAAATAAAAAATGGTAAAAGTAGATAGGGAAATTAGATTGGCCTTAAATTAAATAAAAAATCTATTTTGAAAAAACACATATTTTTTATTGTGTTTTTGTACTTTTTATCTTTTACCAAAATTTAATTTTAAAAATGCAATTAATTTATAACTATAGAAGGTAATTTTAATGAATAATATTATTACCAAAATTTATAAAATAAATTATAATTCTAATTACAAATTATAAAATAATGCTATCAATTAAATTTATAATGTTTTGAATATAAATTTTTTAAATAAATTCAGTTAAATCACTGGAAAATTAATTTATATTAATAACATTTTTAACTTATAAATTTTTATATCACATAAAATTATCTTTGATAGTAATTTAAATGATATATATTTATTTATTTCTAATGAAATGGTATTGGGAAACCATGGTAATACAAAACTAAATCTCCCCATGAAAATAAACAATTTATTGAAAAAATTGAAAATAATTTTTCTTTAAAGTAACATTTTAATAAGTTCTTAATTTTTTTTTAAAAAAATAAGAACAAATAAATTTCATAAAAACCTAATCTTTGTTTGTAAATCTATGTTTGATTGCATAATTGTTTCAAACAGATATAATCCATTCATATATAATGATAAACTTAAATAAATTATATGTTTCATCAGAAATAGATTTTCCAAATAAGCCAGACCATTTAAAAAATAATGAAAAATATTATTAATCATATAATAACATGATAAAATAAAAAATATAGTTCATTTTTATTAATTGGAAACTCAAAAAAATATTTATTCACTTTGTGAATAAAATTATAAAATATATAAAAAATAATGATTTACTTGAAAATCAATTTTTAAAATTAAATTATCATTTTTTAATATAATATCAAATACAAACTATATTTTCATTAAAAATTTATTAACATTAAACATAATTTATCATCAATAATTTGATTCATTAAATAGTAAACTCAAACACATAAAAGGAATATTTTTATAAAAATAATTTCTAATTATTAAATATTCTTATTCATCAGTTTAAGTACATTAATAGAAATTAATTCATATTAAATGTTTCCTTTTATTATATATAAATTTAATTCATAAAGTTGATACACCTTTTAATTCATAATAATTCAATAAAATTATATAATGGTCAAACATTAATATTAATAATTTTATAAACATTTCATGGTTTAGTTTAAGATCAATGATACATTCTGAGAATTATATTGAACCTGTTGAATTATTTAAAGCTCTAATATATTAATATCATAGTCTGTTACTTTTCCACTATTAATTAATTTTCATCAGCACAATTTAGTACATAATACTAGTGTAATTTCTATATGGAAATCATAATCGACCAAACACCACTTGGTGATCATTGGTTTATTTAGGATGTGGATAGATATATATATAAGTTAAAAATTGTTATAATATCTTAATAAAAAGAGCTAAACCATTTTTAATTTCAAAAATAATTATAAAATTTTATATGAATTTATATCATTTGAATGACTTCCTAGAAACCCTAAAAATGATTTTCCTGTAATCACCAAAGATAAGGTTTTTATTTATATCAAAATATCCATTTTTCAGTGAAATCATTCATGCACTTGGACTCGAGAAAACAAATGTATATACTCAATATCTAATTTATTAGTAGTTGTTGCATAATATTTTCCTCATTAGTATAGTGTTTTGTGACAATATCCCTCGTTATCAATTTTCTCTAAATCAAAATTTTTAATTTTTTAAAGCCTGTTTACTCATTATCCATTGGATTATGTCATTACGCTAAATAATTCCCAACACCCATTCAATTGATGCGACATAGTTTTTTAGCTTCAAACATATCCTTACATTTCTGATTATGATAACCATAATCTATAGATTAATAAAATTTATTACTATGTTTATTGTAACATTTTTTGATTTATATGAAATTGAAACTTATTTACAATATCTTCTTAGTCACCCATATAATGAAATTCCATCCTTCCCATAATTATTGTGTTTTCTATGTCATTATAATTCACATTGATAATCATAATTCATGATTGGAAGATTGGAATAATTATATTATTTACCACTTTATCCCTTAACCTATTACATTTTTCATTGGGTTAATTTCCACAATTCCCATGACATCCATTTTAAAGAAGTTACTTTAGATTTAACTATTGCCAAGAGCAAAAGAGTTTACTTGATTGATGATCTTTATACATAATTTAACATAAATAACCACATTGGGATTTAACATCAATATGTATCAGTTTTTAAAACAATTATGTTGTATTAAATTTCATCCAACCCATATTTTAGCAGACTCAATTCAACTTAAATCATTTCCAAAATATCATATACCATTCAAGGTTTAAGGAATGTAAATTCCAATTTAGATAACACATACCTCTTATCCTAATCATCAAAATTGATATTCCAAATTACTGTAATCAATAATATGATAGTCTAGTCCTAATAATAATTGAATTAATTTCACTATATATCAATCACATTATTCCATAATGATAAGTAATAATCACTACATGGATATGATTAATTATGTATATAATATAATCATAATTTCTCAATAACATAACATTCCAAAAACTGTTCAAATCTATATGAAATTAAAACATTACAATATTATATATTCCTCTAAATATTATTTCTATCTATAGCCCTAAAATTCCATAATCCATAATATCATTAGGTCCCTCACTAGTAGCAATAAATCATAAAAAAAAATTGATAAATTCAACTAATGAACTATCCCTAATTCCAAATAAATTGATACTACATAGCATTCATTTTCAAGGTTAACCATCCCATTATTACATTTACATTAAATTTATATTAACACTAAACTGTATTCATCCGTCAAACATCTATTCATTAATTAATATCTATATAATATTAGCGTGAAATTGAATATATTTTAATGTTTATTAATATAATTTAATATATGATTTCAACCTATTATTGTAAAACAACTAAAGAATGATTCTTTAATAATTCATATAATCCTTTATAACACTTTGAAAATTCAATAATACAATAAAAAAATATTACATACCCTTAATTATATATAAATTTATTAATAAATAATTTATATTAATTTATCATCCAACCCACCTTATGTAAGACATTAAAACTCATATTTTCTTTTAATTATTTAATATCTTATGATCTTCAAACATTTATCAATTCATCTAATTTAGTTATAATATATATTATTTTCACATCACATAAAATTCTCAAATTAATTTATATTATTTTATTTGAAAAATGTCTACCTACTAAAATGTTATGATAATATCCACAATATGTTGATTATAACATCAAAAGGAATAGTTTTCCCTTTTGACACCTTTTTTAATATATTATTCTTTCAAATTATCCAATGATTTTCTCCTTCAATCCTTAGTTTCAAATGTTCATTTTTATATTATGTTTTATAACCACATTAGTTAACATTGTTATTAAATCCTTTATAAATTTTCATTACAGTAATGTTACAAACAAAGTTATGTCCTTCAGGTTTGTCTTTACATGTATGAATTCATATTCCTACTGATTAAATACATGGTGTCTAAAAAACCATCCCAAACACAAAAAGGTATATATCCAAAAACTACATAACTACATCCCAATAGGTACAATGTTAAAAAAAACTCTACATGGGTCCATCATTATATGATCACATTCTCTATAAAAATAGTGGGTGGAGGTAATCAACAAGAGCTACATAGAAATATGGTTTTCGTACATCATTATGTTTCATAAAAAAATAAATATATATATATATAGAAAAAAGGCACATATAGAGTGTGATGCATGAATCCTAGTAGGATACCACCTTGAGTATATTAAATTATTTTCCCCTTAAAAAATAAATTATTTTGAATAATATTTCAAAACCAAACAACATGAAAAAATACCTTTCAATTAGATATTCATAATCTATTAATCATTAAATTATAAAGCTATATATGTTTTCTAATAAAATCTCCAAGATATTATCAATAAAAAACAAATTCATAAAGCCGAACCTGATCAAATATTAAAAAAATAATAAAAAAAGTGATAACAATATCCATATCATATAAAAATATAAATATAAATGAACAATCAGAATAATAAAATCATCACATTAAATGGGACTAATCAAATTCCAAAATAATATGAACAAATATATCCTGAGTAATATGAACCAAGGGTATATAACCATCATGCATATCATGATTGACTAATCAGATATGATAGATAAGTAATGTAATCTGTAATGGACTTACTCATATCTATATCCTATAGTTTACATGGTCTTTTAGTGACCAAACGTTATCTCACATGTCCATCTTACCAAGAGTCTCACTAGGTCCCTTGGAAAAAAATAAAGGTGCACACATTCCTCTAATCAAGGGATCAAATTATTCCTCCAAAAAACCTCTCCCTCACACACAGGTTGACACATGTGGTACATCAAGCCAACACATCACAAGAAAGTTCATGGATCTCTCAGGATATATAAAATTCCATTTGATAATCAAAACATGACCAATTCAAAAAAACAACCTATCCATGGTATAATAATTTCTAAGAATACATTATGAATCCTTTAAAACTATAAACCCATTTTGATCCATATTCTAAATCTTCGGATGCGAATAGAAGACCCACCCAATTGGAATACCCAAATTTAAATACATAATTTCCCTACTAATCCCTTAATCACATTAAGAATATAATATGTCCCATGAATTAACAAATTTAATGGATATTTAATGAATAAATGTAAATTGAGATAGTAAATGTAATGTTATTCTATAGAAGCTATCAAAAATCAAGAAACCAAGTAGAAATTCCTCCCATCGATCATCAGATCCAACAAAAACGACCTAGAAGAAGTATAATATGGAATCAGACCCCAAATAGATGAGAAAGTAATCCAAAAAACCCATTGAAACCCCTACAAAAAGTATAAATTCCCCCATGATTTCCAAAACTCCAAAAAGTTAATGAAAATTGGATATGAATGGGAAAAGATGTGTAAATCATGAAGAAATCACATTTTATCATGATAAAACACCAAGAATAAATAGAACCATGAAATATGTGGAGTCCTATATGGCTATGAAGGATGGGATTCATGTGTGGGGGAATAAAAAATAACCACAAAACATTATGAAACTGTCAATAGGGGTGTAAATTCCACTTTATTAATGATATTGATTGAGTCACATCATTTGGCCTCATGGTTAGGATAATTGTTCACCAACCATACAACTATGACATTCTATCAAATAATAGTAATTACTATTTTATGGGGGATGATGTCCAATGGTTTGAAAAAAAAATTCTGAAACAGTTAAAAATTGCACTTTCAAATATTGAAGTACCCCTTACATGGATTCCACGTGACTTTTAAAAAAAATCCTTGTATATTTGTTTTGAAACTCACTGTTTCAACCTTTGAAAACTAGGAACACCAATAATTCTCTCAATGATAAAAAAATATAAATAATAGTGTCCCAAAAGGTTTTATAAACTCCCCACCTCTCCACTTTCTATCCCAGAATGATTTTTAGTCTTCTTATAATGTAAAAATGTGAGGCCACTACTTTCTCACACAAACATCACTCTCCGATGTATAATGAATATCAATACCATGCTTCCAGAGCACGAGGGCCAACAAAGTAACGATCATATTGAAAACCTTATTCTGAATGTTCATGAAAATAATGGGTTGATCCACACTAATGAAATCTAGATTTCACTCAAATTCATCCAACCTATGCATGTGAGATTGGAGTGGACGTTATCACTTTAGCTTTAAAATGTGTAATACATAATTAATAATGTTTATCAATTATTGAAGCTCTAAAAAGTATGTTATCATTACTATATTCTCCCAAAACTGAAATTCATTGATATACCAACATTTCAACTTCCACTGGTTTCCTAAGAAATGATAGACCAACTGAACTAATATGGGGAGATACACCAGATCACCCACCTAAAACTCTAGTGGGAAATGTGGAAATTTAATATATGACTTCTTGTGATGTTGAGATCTCCTTATCCATTTATTAATAGTCCAAATTGTCTCATTTAGAAATTAGAAGAGTCTTGGTCCAACAATATACTGATATTCTACTTTATCCCAACATGATACAATCTGGATTGGCTACCTTTACATCACCTCAAATGGGGTCATCCAGATCAATTAATGGGGATATTGTTATTTTATATCATTAAAACTAAACATTTCTTTATAAAAATCACCATAATCATGGGAAATAACCTCCAAAAAATTTCTATAGAGTATAGATGGTTCACTAAAATACGACATCCATCTATGGTGATGTCTATTTCGCAACCACAACTTGGATCCAAAATCCATTTGGCTGCACTTAAAAATTTTAGATGTAAATAGAGTATATTAAAATGATACTATCACTAAAGGCACTGATATTATCAAAGAAACCCCTCAAATATACTATAGTTTGAGTCCTTTTACCTTCTTCACATCCATAAAGAGTAGAAAATTGGACTATTTCATCAAAAACTCAACAATCAACTATATGGAATCATTCTCACATGGAGTCAATGTTAACCAAATCATAAAATAATAATAGATCTTATCCATATTATACTTTGTCATTGGTAGTCGCTTCAGCAACCTTGATGGTCTCTGAATATCACTAATGATCCTTTATAATTTAAAGAATCTAGAAAAATACATCCTCTACAACACGTCCCATTCTGAACCACCAATATTGGCCTCTCGGGGAATAAAAATCATTATTTACCTAGGTTGAATGACATAATTATAATTATGTGTCTCTTATATAACCTCTTAAATATTTATAAATGGAATAGACATCCACATTTCTGGAACAATGTTACTATTATGGGACTTATAAATATCAACCACAGTCTGTAAAGCATTAAAATAACAACTAATCTTCTAGAACTTGGGGTCGGATACTGGCTTATTCCTCACCTGATCAATGATAGAGGGTGTAATACACACACTACCTATGAATTCCTTCTATATATACTCCTTAATATCTAATATATATATTTGAATAGAATCTTATTTGTCCACACATATCTACTGATTCACAAATATTTAGTAGTGGATGATTTTTAATCAGTGGTTCAATGACCATGTTTCCTTCTTGTGCATACACATAATATATCTATTTAGTTTAATGTCCTTAACTGATTCCTCTAACTATGTTTTATATAACTATGAATTAAAAAGTATTATAAGACCATGTCATCTAAATATACGATCAAAATCTCCCACAAAGTGGTGATGTAACAATTTCATTAGTGCATCCAAAAGAGATTCCAATTCTATGTTGTGGTTGTTATAATTCTTCTCATGTGGTAATAACTGCCTTGATCAATAGGACCAAAAATCGTAATCCTATATTAGTATCCACCCAAATCCCACACAATAAGAATAATAAAACAATTTATAATATCCCACAAGTTCATGTATATTAAAAATAAGATCACATGACAAAGGGGTCTACTATAGCTAAAAAATGGAACATATCAGACAATTATAACATCCCCCATTTCCTTGATAATGAATTCAAGCGATAATTTATCAATGAAATGTATAAAAAATATTTTATATTAATCTTCCAAGAAAAAAATCTATAGAGCTCAAACACATTTTTCTATTTCACCAAATACAATACTACTTGATCATTTTCTATATCTTCTGAAGCTCATACATATGAAATAACCTGACTAGTAATATTCAATTAATGAATAAAAACTAGTACATCAGAATGTAGGAATATATATTAATCTCTCTCAAAATACCAAAAATGAGATATAGATATTCTAGAAGATCCTACTCTAAAGTTGAATATAATTTTTTGTCATTTACAAAATGTTATTTGAAGGATTCAAAAAAGTTAAAAAGTCTATGTTCATCCACACCATGAAAATAGTTGGACCATTCCTAAGACCGATTGAAATATCTGATTTCAAAAAATATTTATACAGTCTTTTGAATGCGTTATATAGAATATAATATTCTTTTACACCTCTTATAGGTACACTAATAACATGCCTATATATGAAAAAATGGACCCTCTGAGCTAATGAAACAAGTCATCAATTTTAGGAAGAAAGTTATTTTTTTCTTATTTTCACCTATATAAGCTTACGATGGTTTATAAAATGCTAGAAGATACCATATTCATTGTTTAAATATAGATCTGTATAATAACATGGAGAAATGATGGGGTGAATAAAACCCTTCCCCTAAAGATACTCAATATTGAAACTCAACTCGTCCCTCCATGCTACATGCAACTGATTAGAATGAATGGTAATTGGAATTTTTATAGTGAGTAGAAAAATGGAACACTCAACCTCATGCAGTGGTGAAAATCCCAATAATTTACTTTGAAGCACATCTATATACCATTCCATGATTATTAGACGTTCACATAAATAATACTACATAGCATTATCATGAAGCGTCATCAGAAATTAGTATTAAATCAACCACAACATACAAGAAATTTAGACATCGTCCTGTACCATGGACCCACACTCCCATAAATATGTGGGTGATACCTTAATGGATAAGGAAAGGCAACCTAGGTATATAACATTCAACTATAACCTTGATGATGATTATCCAATTCATGTTCACAATGAGCTAAAAATAACCAGTTCCTAAATAATGAAATCCCAAATTATGTCAATGAAATATTACAGAAAACAAAATATTGTGAATATAAATAATTTCACATATTCCAAAACCAAAATTGATTGAAAATACATAATAAATGGGAAAAAATAAAATATTAACCCAATGAAATAACAAAACTATGTTAAATGATAGATTTATATGGACATGTTTCAACAAAAAAATCTTATAAGATTCCATAAGAGTTCTAAATTGTGTATTTGTTGTCATGGATTATATTTCCTCTTATAGAAACTATGCTCTAGGGAGTTTCGCAAGATCAAACCTACTTTTTTGTATTATTCCAATGTTGGTCATAATACATGGAATAAGGATGATATCCCCACACTTGGAGTCCTCTGAATACAGTTGAAAGGAATTAGATAAAATAGAACCCACACCGGTCCCACACAAAGACAACTAACACAAGCACTGCATATTCCCTTAGTAACCACCCTAGTGGCACAAACACAATGTCTCTCTTAAATTTGGCCTTGTTTATCTAGACATCATTTACAAAAAAAAGGAAATTGATATATTCTTAATAAGAACAACATAAGAAGATACCAATAACTACTAGTTAATCATTAAATTACCTATCTTAGACAAATTACTTTTCCAAATTTATTCTAAATAAGAAATATTGATACCACCTGCTAATGAAACACCAACGATACCATTATTTCTTATTAAATAGACCTCTTCCATCCCATCCTTTTCTACCACCTCTAAATTGGATGGTAGAAAAAGTAAACTGAGAGTGGATCTTATCTCTTTCCTCAAAAAAATCTAAAAATACTAATACATCATTTAATAATTCAAAAGGACAGCTTGAGAATCATAAACTAGCTCATTAAATCTGGAATAATACTCCATAATTGAATAATCAACCTTCTCTAGCATCATAATCTCTTGGTACATATCATCTACCAAGTTATTTGGGTACAAATAATGATTAAATAATGTTTTTATATTTGTAAATATGAGTTAATCGTGATTACCTAAAATTAATATAGATCCCTGCCACTACCAACCATTAAATTCTATAAAAATATGTGTAAAATAAATCTTTATATGTATCATGTGTTTCAAAATAAGAAATATGTGCTCAATATAGTTTATAAACACCATGGGATCATTGTGTACATTGTATTTATTGAACACCAGTGGATTTTTCCATGAAAAATCATTATCATGGTGTATGGTCCAAGTATGATTACAACTATCTGTTTGACCTAATGTATAGAATTTGTAAATAAACAACTCCACCCAATAAGGATCAATGAGAGGGTTCCCCTACCAATACCTCTTCTATGAACCATCTCTATAGCTGGTTAAAGTCTTTCAAGGAGGCATTGTAAAAAAGAACCAAATTAAATGATTCATCATCCATAATGCAACATAAAATGAAAACACTAACCCCCCCCCCTGAGAATTACAAGAAACATCAACAAAGGAATAGTGTAAAATCATAAAAACCACCCATAAATATGTTCATAAAATAACCAAAATCCTATGGCACCCATAAAAACTGGAGGTCCCATATGAAGAAGAGAAAACCACAAACTCCCTCTTTCATGTAACTTTTTTCCTGATGGTCTTAGCTCCCAAATACCACGGAATCCCAAATAACACCACATATCTGATGTTGTAATGAATCTACATAGGATGTATCATTACCTTGAGGGCCTATTGTTTATGTTACATATATTGTTTATGTATGGGGGTGCCATATTGAACACTTTTTCTGTATATGTGATTTGGGGTAGCCTGAGGTCATGTGTCTAACACATTTTAGGTAAAAAATGTTTTTAAAATAGCTTATGAGCTTCCTAATCGAATGAATCTGAGCTTTTAAAATTTTATACAACCATAAAATGTCAATTTAGTGAATTACTATTGAATTATTTTGAAAATTATTATTATTAAACAAATTATATAATTTTATTTTTGATAAAACAATATGTATTAGAATTTCTCTACTAGGTGTCTTCAAATCATTACAATATTATATAGAATAACTAAATGAATTCTCATGGATTTAACCATGAAATTATAATTTCCTTGCTTATATTATATTAATAATAATATTATATAATATTAATGTATATAATAAAATGTTGTTTAGAATCGAAAGATAAATTGAATTAACGAATGGGATAATAACGAAAACTATAAGATTTTTTTATTAAAAATAGTTTGGATTAAAATGAGAGTGGAATTTTTGTAGAAGATAGTATAGAAAATAATAATCATGAAAATACCTATATATATTTCTAGATAAATTGTAAATTCCCTTATGAAACTATAATTTCTAGAGGTTCCATATAAGAAAGTTGTTATTATATTAAATATTGATTTTATGTGGAGGTTAATATTTTATAAAGAAGGGTATTATATATGAATTACAAAAAATTGGATAGAGTGTAATTTAATTACATGAATATTAATATAATATTGAAAAAATTTGGTGAATTATGTAATAATGTAATCATGAATTAAACAACATGGGGTTATTATGGAGATAAAAATATGATAATATATATCAACATAAGGAATGATAATTATATAAATAATCCATAACGATTATGTGATCAACATATTAAGGGTGATAATCATAAATAATGTTATATGGTTATTATGGAATAATGATATAACATTTTTAATGGGTAATCTCTCTAATCACATGGAAAACCAAAATGGGATTTTATCTTATTAATTAATGTATTTCAATTGAGGGATGGAATATAATGAACGATTATTTATACATGAATTATTATGGTTGTGGAATCACCTAGATAAACAGTTCTGTAATTGATAATAAAGACTATGTTATAGAGTTGAGTAACAGTAGTCACTTAAGAAAATGAGCAGACACTTCATATAGAGAATGTGGTATGAAATCGTAGTATTGGTATTCTAGTTTGATAATTGTTTTACAAGAAATCGTGTTATTTTATTATTAATAATATATACTAATGTGTTGAGAAAATATAAATACCATTAATAATGTTTTGAATTCCATAAATATCTATGTGGAATGTATTACAATCTCAATTATGGTGAGGTTATCTTAATAAATATCATTAATATATTATTTAATTAACATTATCCCAATGTTATATTTTTAGATTAAATGAGAGGAGATTGTTTCATTAATTATATATTATTACAGAGATTCTCTTGAAAAAAATGTAGACTGATCATATAATCTTTTGTTGAATAATTGTATGTACTCATCTACTTTTTGGTGTGGTTAAAAATATTTAATATGGATATCAATGATAAAATTATATGATGGTCGATACATATCATAATTCACCTATAATAAAGGATAAGGTGCCTGTAATTAATGTCATACCTTCTCATCCACTAATTATGATAGAGAATAACTATGAGTTATACATGAAACATAATTTACTCACCTATATATTAGTATTGGGATAAGTAATATATTTTCATGATATATATTGATTAGATGAATTATTTTATTATCTATATATTGGGATAGAGGGTGATGGGTAATTCATAAATTATAACCATTACAATAACTTGATGTATTGGATGAGTAGTTATTATTAGTTCATTTAGTATTCTAATTATGATAATGTTATAGCCTATAATTTCCCCTAGTAGAAACACTTCTACTGTCCCATAACATTGGGACTATGGTGGAAAATGATTCACATGAGACTCTAACATATTATACTTATAGATTTGGGACTAAATGGGACCTAATATATAGTTTATTCCATTGAAGAAGCTATTTCTTCTTGTATTTTCATATAGGACATCATGCATTGATATTTTTATTTCCTCTATTGCTCGTCAATGTAAATGGTAATAGATTCAGTGATGACTATTATCTCATGAACTACAAGGATTGATTGATATGTTTATTTTTTTCTATATATAAAATATTAGTAGAGAAATTCATTTCTTCTAACATATATAGATTTTTGTGTCTATGTTGTGGTTGTTATAATTCTTCTCATGTGGTAATAACTGCCTTGATCAATAGGACCAAAAATCGTAATCCTATATTAGTATCCACCCAAATCCCACACAATAAGAATCATAAAACAATTTATAATCTCCCACAAGTTCATGTATATTCAAATATAAGATCACATGACAAAGGGGTCTACTATAGCTAAAAAATGGAACATATCAGACAATTATAACATCCCCCATTTCCTTGATAATGAATTCAAGCGATAATTTATCAATGAAATGTATAAAAAATATTTTATATTAATCTTCCATGAAAAAAATCTATAGAGCTCAAACACATTTTTCTATTTCACCAAATACAATACTACTTGATCATTTTCTATATCTTCTGAAGCTCAAACATATGAAATAACATGACTAGTAATATTCAATTAATGAATAAAAACTAGTACATCAGAATGTAGGAATATATATTAATCTCTCTCAAAATACCAAAAATGAGATATAGATTTTCTAGAAGATCCTACTCTTAAGTTGAATATAATTTTTTGTCATTTACAAAATGTTATTTGAAGGATTCAAAAAAGTGAAAAAGTCTATGTTCATCCACACCATGAAAATAGTTGGACCATTCCTAATACCGATTGAAATATCTGATTTCAAAAAATATTTATACAGTCTTTTGAATGCGTTATATAGAATATAATATTCTTTTACACCTCTTATAGGTACACTAATAACATTCCTATATATGAAAAAAATGGACCCTCTGAGCTAATGAAACAAGTCATCAATTTTAGGAAGAAAGTTATTTTTTTCTTATTTTCACCTATATAAGCTTACGATGGTTTATAAAATGCTAGAAGATACCATATTCATTGTTTTAATATAGATCTGTATAATAACATGGAGAAATGATGGGGTGAATAAAACCCTTCCCCTAAAGATACTCAATATTAAAACTCAACTCGTCCCTCCAAGCTACATGCAACTGATTAGAATGAATGGTAATTGGAATTTTTATAGTGAGTAGAAAAATGGTACACTCAACCTCATGCAGTGGTGAAAATCCCAATAATTTACTTTGAAGCACATCTATATACCATTCCGTGATTATTAGACGTTCACATAAATAATACTACATAGCATTATCATGAAGCGTCATCGGAAATTAGTATTAAATCAACCACAACTTACAAGAAATTTAGACATCGTCCTGTACCATGGACCCACACTCCCTTAAATATGTCGGTTATACCTTAATGGATAAGGAAAGGCAACCTAGGTATATAACATTAAACTATAACCTTGATGATGATTATCCAATTCATGTTTACAATGAGCTAAAAATAACCAGTTCCTAAATAATGAAATCCCAAATTATGTCAATGAAATATTACAGAAAACAAAATATTGTGAATATAAATAATTTCACATATTCCAAAACCAAAATTGATTGAAAATACATAATAAATGGGAAAAAATAAAATATTAACCCAATGAAATAACAAAACTATGTTAAATGATAGATTTATATGGACATGTTTCAACAAAAAAATCATATAAGATTCCATAAGAGTTCTAAATTGTGTATTTGTTGTCATGGATTATATTTCCTCTTATAGAAACTATGCTCTAGGGAGTTTCGCAAGATCAAACCTACTTTGTGTATTATTCCAATGTTGGTCATAATACATGGAATAAGGATGATATCCCCACACTTGGAGTCCTCTGAATACAGTTGAAAGGAATTAGATAAAATAGAACCCACACCGGTCCCACACAAAGACAACTAACACAAGCACTGCATATTCCCTTAGTAACCACCCTAGTGGCGCAAACACAATGTCTCTCTTAAATATGGCCTTGTTTATGTAGAAATCATTTACAAAAAAAGGCAATTGATATATTCTTAATAAGAACAACATAAGAAGATACCAATGACTACTAGTTAATCATTAAATTACCTATCTTAGACAAATTACTTTTCTAAATTTATTCTAAATAAGAAATATTGATACCACCTGCTAATGTAACACCAACGATACCATTATTTCTTATTAAATAGACCTCTTCCATCCCATCCTTTTCTACCACCTCTAAATTGGATGGTAGAAAAAGAAAACTAAGAGTGGATCTTATCTCTTTCCTCAAACAAATCTAAAAATACTAATACATCATTTAATAATTCAAAAGGACGGCTTGAGAATCATAAACTAGCTCATTAAATCTGGAATAATACTCCATAATTGAATGATCAACCTTCTATAGCATCATAATCTCTTGGTACATATCATCTACCAAGTTATTTGGGTACAAATAATGATTAAATAATGCTTTTATATTTGTAAATATGAGTTAATCGTGATTACCTAAAATTAATATAGATCCCTGCCACTACCAACCATTAAATTCTATAAAAATATGTGTAAAATAAATCTTTATATGTATCATGTGATTCAAAATAAGAAATATGTGCTCAATATAGTTTATAAACACCATGGGATCATTGTGTACCTTGTATTTATTGAACACCAGTGGATTTTTCCATGAAAAATCATTATCATGGTGTATGGTCCAAGTATGATTACAACTATCTGTTTGACCTAATGTATAGATTCTGTAAATAAACAACTCCACCCAAGAAGGATCAATGAGAGGGTTCCCCTACCAAGACCTCTTCTATGAACCATCTCTATAGCTGGTTAAAGTCTTTCAAGGAGGCATTGTAAAAAAGAACCAAATTAAATGATTCATCATCCATAATGCAACATAAAATGAAAACACTAACCCCCCCATGAGAATAACAAGAAACATCAACAAAGGAATAGTGTAAAATCCTAAAAACCACCCATAAATATGTTCATAAAATAACCAAAATCCTATGCCACCCATAAAAACTGGAGGTCCCATATGAAGAAGAGAAAACCACAAACTCCCTCTTTCAGGTAACTTTTTTCCTGATGGTCTTAGCTCCCAAATACCACGGAATCCCAAATAACACCACATATCTGATATTGTAATGAATCTACAAAGGATGTATCATTACCTTGAGGGCCTATTGTTTATGTTACATATATTGTTTATGTATGGGGGTGCCATATTGAACACTTTGTCTGTATAAGTGATTTGGGGTAGCCTGAGGTCATGTGTCTAACACATTTTAGGTAAAAAATGTTTTTAAAATAGCTTATGAGCTTCCTAATCGAATGAATCTGAGCTTTTAAAATTTTATACAACCATAAAATGTCAATTTAGTGAATTACTATTGAATTATTTTGAAAATTATTATTATTAAACAAATTATATAATTTTATTTTTGATAAAAAAATATGTATTAGAATTTCTCTACTTTGTGTCTTCAAATCATTACAATATTATATAGAATAACTAAATGAATTCTCATGGATTTAACCATGAAATTATAATTTCCTTGCTTATATTATATTAATAATAATATTATATAATATTAATGTATATAATAAAATGTTGTTTAGAATCGAAAGATAAATTGAATTAACGAATGGGATAATAACGAAAACTATAAGATGTTTTTATTAAAAATAGTTTGGATTAAAATGAGAGTGGAATTTTTGTAGAAGATAGTATAGAAAATAATAATCATGAAAATACCTATATATATTTCGAGATAAATTGTAAATTCCCTTATGAAATTATAATTTCTAGAGGTTCCATATAAGAAAGTTGTTATTATATTAAATATTGATTTTATGTGGAGGTTAATATTTTATAAAGAAGGGTATTATATATGAATTACAAAAAATTGGATAGAGTGTAATTTAATTACATGAATAATAATATAATATTGAAAAAATTTGGTGAATTATGTAATAATGTAATCATGAATTAAACAACATGGGGTTATTATGGAGATAAAAATATGTTAATATATATCAACATAAGGAATGATAATTATATAAATAATCCATAACGATTATGTGATCAACATATTAAGGGTGATAATCATAAATAATGTTATATGGTTATTATGGAATAATGATATAACATTTTTAATGGGTAATCTCTCTAATCACATGGAAAACCAAAATGGGATTTTATCTTATTAATTAATGTATTTAAATTGAGGGATGGAATATAATGAACGATTATTTATACATGAATTATTATGGTTGTGGAATCACCTAGAAAAACAGTTCTGTAATTGATAATAAAGACTATGTTATAGAGTTGAGTAACAGTAGTCACTTAAGAAAATGAGCAGACACTTCATATAGAAAATGTGGTATGAAATCGTAGTATTCGTATTCTAGTTTGATAATTGTTTTACAAGAAATCGTGTTATTTTATTATTAATAATATATACTAATGTGTTGAGAAAATATAAATACCATTATTAATGTTTTGAATTCCATAAATATCTATGTGGAAAGTATTACAATCTCAATTATGGTGAGGTTATCTTAATAAATAATATTAATATATTATTTAATTAACATTATCCCTATGTTATATTTTTAGATTTAATTAGAGGAGATTGTTTCATTAATTATATATTATTACAAAGATTCTCTTGAAAAAAAATGTAGACTGATCATATAATCTTTTGTTGAATAATTGTATGTACTCATCTACTTTTTGGTGTGGTTAAAAATATTTAATATGTATATCAATGATAAAATTATATGATGGTTGATACATATCATAATTCACCTTTAATAAAGGATAAGGTGCCTATAATTAATGTCATACCTTCTCATCCACTAATTATGTTAGAGAATAACTATGAGTAATAGATGAAACATAATTTACTCACTTATATATTAGCATTGGGATAAGTAATATATTTTCATGATATAGATTGATAAGATGAATTCTTTTATTATCTATATATTGGGATAGAGGGTGATGGGTAATTCATAAATTATAACCATTACAATAACTTTATGTATTGGATGAGTAGTTATTATTAGATCATTTAGTATTCTAATTATGATAATGTTATAGCCTATAATTTCCCCTAGTAGAAACACTTCTACAGTCCCATAACATTGGGACTATGGTGGAAAATGATTCACATGAGACTCTAACATATTATACTTATAGATTTGGGACTAAATGGGACCTAATATATAGTTTATTCCATTGAAGAAGCTATTTCTTCTTGTATTTTCATATAGGACATCATGCATTGATATTTTTATTTCCTCTATTGTTCGTCAATGTAAATAGTAATAGATTCAGTGATGACTATTATCTCATGAACTACAAGGATTGATTGATATGTTTATTTTTTTCTATATATAAAATATTAGTAGAGAAATCCATTTCTTCTAACATATATAGATTTTTGTGTCTATGGTTAATTATAATGTAATAAATATGTGAATGATTTTTTGATATAATGTAAATTTGACAATTAAAGAGAAATAATTAGTCCAAGTGTGTTATAAAACTAGGTTATAGGTTTAATGATCAATATATTTAATTTTTATGGTTTTTACTATTTTTGAATTCCCCATATTTTACATTATATTGATTCACATGGACTTTGGACTATTATATGGTCAACATAATTCATTATATGACCACATTAAGAACTATTTATTTTACCCATCCATGGGAACCGTCATTTAATTCATCTATTATACCTGTTGATCAATTTATGATGTAGATCGATGATCATAAGGCCTAATGGTTGATATTAAACATTTATAGTCTCTGGATATAGGATATATTGCTCATTTTAATGCACTCTAAACCTAAACATTCAATTCTGGTACTGAAAACATATTATTTAAAAGATATAATTGATTCAAGGTGAGGTGAATCTAGTAATATATATATATATATTTCCATAATTTAAAAATTACATCTCTTAATTATAAATTACAAATAAATATTTGTTTTTGTGTCATTGAGGAATAGATACAAGGAAAATTTAATTTATAATACTTGAGAACATTTCTCTGTATTCAAACCACACTAACCCCTATACAAGAAACAACATATGATATACTCATATTCATAACCTATAGAATGTAAAAATTAGAAAGTGATGATATAATGTATTAATTATGGTAAAACTAACCAACATTCCATCAATGTTAAGAACACAAGAATGTGAGAAAACATTATCCTGTGTGAAATATCTTATTTAAAACTAACTAAGAAAAATATTAATGTGAGGAACATTAAAAGACCATGAAATTGAAAATGATCATACACGTACAATATAGTAAAAGTACAAACAATGAGATATTAATCAAGATCCATGATTTCAAACATTGGAATATAATATTGAAATGAAACATAAACATAAAAAAATAAAATGATATGAATATATCTAGATGAATCATGTCCATACACAATCATGTTGTCATATAAAACCAAACCATCTCCACACTAAACCTTGTGGTCATTATTAACAACATCCTGTCCTTAAAGAACCTTTATAAAATATCTATCAATTTTTTTCCATGCTTAACAATATTATAATTCCGACATGTACCATTCCCATATATAATATCATTATCTCATAAGATTTAAAATACATAACCCCCCATGTTACAAGGTTATATTTGAACCCACCCTTCAATAATATATATTTTTATATCAATGTCTGTGGTACTTGAAATAATTATTTAGAATATCATAATGAATGCATGAAAAAAAATTAGTTTTGAATCATTAATAATAGGTATCACATAAACGCTCTTCGCTGATTAAATCAATTTATACCATTATTTATTCATATAAAATTAATATTTCATGGAGAAATTTTTGGGTAATTGATAAATTATAACCCCATCGGTGTTAGATCATTTAATGTGGAAAATGGAAGTGAAACCATGAAAAAGGTTTTTTAAAAAACATATATTTACATAAATATATGTATAATAAATTATTATTCACATGAAGTAAAAAAATTTACAGAGATAAAATGATAGAAATATTAAAATACAACTTTAAATGATATAAAAAATAGGATCCTAAAATATTTAATAATGGCATTATATTTAAAATTTGAGGAGGGTAATAAAAATAATAACAAGAAATAGAAGACCTTATTAATGTATTGGAAATGAATTTATTGAAAAATACATCACATTGAGAGTGAAAAATCGTTAATTTTAAAAGATATAAAGACAAATTAGAGGGTATAATAAATAAAATATAATTGGATTATGAAATGTTATTATAGATTATAATTTTAAAGAGTAAATATTGATATGGAATAAAAAGAGGTATTTTGTATATAATAAAATTTAGTAATAGCATAATAAAATTATATATAAAATGAAATAAATTATTATAATTCCAAAAGTATGATTTATAAAAGTATTTATATTATCTATATAGAAAAAAATAAATCCATTTGGTAAAATCATCAAAAAATTAGAACCATTATGACTCAAGAATAATATTTGAGTCATGAAAACCCCTTACTAGAAATGTTGGGGGAGAACCCCTTTATTAAAAAGAAAAAAATACACAAACCCTTTTAAGGGAAAAGGGAGAACCTGAAAGCCTCTGGCAAGCCCATAGGATTAAAGGAATGAAACCTTAAAATATAGTGGATCAAGAGCCAAATAAGACATAACCCATTAAAAACATAAACAATTCCAAGCCCTATGAAAAAAATTCAAGAACAAATAAACCAACCCACACCAACCAGCTCTCTTTCATTGACACATCAGCTGTCCATGGCCACCATTGCCCTCCAGAGTACAATGATATCGCCAAGACCATCGATCCATTCTATCACTACACATAACATAACCAGATATGGTTTGAGACACAGATCTGAACCAGATCATTGAATGTCAACCAGATCGGCACCCAGAAGAGACACGCCATGGGATCACAGCCGAAAGAGCCATGAGAACCCCAGTTGTAACCTGTGACCATGACCCGATTAATCCCCCATCGATAACTAGTTTTTGACAACCAAAATGTGCCTTGACACCCATTCACGCACAAGGCCCTTGATCGAACCACTGTGACAAGGTCGCCATCACTGCATCATCATGTTGCACACTGATGCATTGACATGTTTCTACATTTGTTGAAGCCATATATTTTTCCCACAAACATGATCATTGGAGATCATATCCCAAACAGATTGTATAAGAGGAATTCGACCACCACTGATGCTAAGACCTACGTGGCCGCTGACCATCGCCCCCGCCATAGAAAAACAACCAATCTTTGGATAAGAAATAAAACCACCGCTGCAAAGCCAAAATCAGAAATACCTAAAAATAGAAAGCTGAGAGCTACTCATCCACCGGTGATGAAAGGAAATCTGATATGACATCCATCGAGACATCACCAAGATACCGTCAGAAATACCCGATCTATTATAAAGCATGAATCCTCTATGTAGAATATGTCTAGTCATGGGAAGCAGTATAAACCCTATGAGTGCCTAAGAGCTCTATGGTGGAGGTAGTTTTCCTATATAAAAGGTGACAATTTCATTATCCATTGAATTGTAGAAATCCAGAAAATGGTTTATTATTTCATAATCATTATACTATTATAAATATCATACTAATTCATTAAATAAACTATTATTATTACCCATTATTGGAGGTGAGAAAAAATGAAATATTTTTCTTCATAGAGGTGGCATTCCATACATACAGAAGAATAAAATTTTTGTTTTTCTAAATGAGGGGAGAGGAAATAGTAAATTTAGAAATATCAAAATAATATTTCATTACATTTAAAAAATTTATTTATAATATACTGGGAAAAATATAATTTTAAGAGTAATATAAATACTACAGTGGGATAAGATGTGATTTCTTCTTAGGCTAAGAGTTCTAACCTTCTCATGGAGTACCGCATAGAAATTTAGGGTTATGGTATTTTTCATTAATCAAGGAGATGAAAAAGTGGGAGGGGAATAATGGGTGGTAAAAAATGTGTAGTTAATGAAGAGAAATTCAATTTTCATAGTAAACTATAATGTTTGGTGGAATTCAACTATTATATGTGAATGTAAGTCCAATTTAAAAAAATAAAACATCTAAATATAATGGGAACACATGTTTCACATGAAATATGGACACCATTTTCGAAAATAATGGAGTGGAAATATGGTTTGGTTAATCCACACCTCGACCATTTTTTTCAGAAAATATTTGTAGAATTTTTTATTTATTTTCAATTAGTAAAACAATTTTCAAACCAATTTTGATTTTTACTACAATAAAAATATTTGACCATATTATTAAATTTTATTTAATGTAATTTAAACATTCCTTGTGAATAAATATGTATATTATAATTAAAAATACTAAATCACATTATAAATATTGATCACAAACATGGAGAAGGTGTTGATCCAAACCACCTTTTAAATCGATAGAGTAATTCATTGACATGTCATCAATGGTTGAGGATGTTCTCTCATACTGTATGTCATCCTTAGAATGATATATACATGTAAATATAAACCATGTTTTCAGTGTTTATGTCTTGCATCTCTTTGTTTTTTGAAACATATAATTTTTTATTTATAATTGAATAAATTAATCGTTGAAAACATAGATCTTTTATAATGTATATATTTGTAAGTTTTTTAGGTGATAAATCATATATAATATATATAAATGTTATAATCCTTATAAGGCGATCAACTAAATAATAGACTAAAAGAACATATATATATTAGGGATTCCAATGAAGAAATCTTTCATGATTTTTTTAATTTACTTATTTTGGGGGTAATTGTTGCATAACACTACTACAATTTTAATTTTAACATTAACGTACTTGAATTTTAAGAAATGAAACACATATTCTAAAATATCCCATTTCATGTTATCCCACATGATGTTTTTTATTAGATACATATATATATTCATGATTTTGGAAAACTAGAGAAGGATGAAATATTTCTATCCTAAATAAATTCACACATTTTTTATACATTTGATTTAATATGTATCCATGTTCTTAAAAATATGATTCTACATTTGAAGATGTTTACCTCTAGATTATTATCTATATTTTACTAGAAATTCACATATTCATAATTGAGTTATTTTATATTTATGAGGTTGTATGGTTGATAATTCATTTTAATAATGCACAATTTATCACATTCCATTATCACTAAATGATTCATAGTTTTAAAATATAGGGGTATTATGTATTTTAAAACCTCATCAAGGATAAGGTAGCCTGATCTTTCCTTCTCAAACAATAAAGAAAATTGTTTGACTTACTTGGTGAAAATGTATTGACTATTTATTATATTTTATAAAATATATCCATCCTTGTTGGAACATAATTAAAACATTTTATGTCAATATATATTTCAAAATTATGTGGCCAATATAGATATTACACTTCTAAGGATATTAGTAATGCAGTCAAATATTAAAAGAAGTTCACCACTGCCAACACCAAATAATTTTTTAGATAATCTGTTTTAAGATTCATTAATTTATATGTGTTTTAAACAATTTCTATCTTTTTATTAATGATTAATCATATTAAATCGTTTATTGAACCATAATAGTATATTAACAACCCTTCTAAATTGTAGGGTACTATAAGTATAGGTATAATAACCCACCTCTTCTTTTGATCCTTATAAAATTAAATTAATTCCACTATCTGGAGAAATATTAGTCCCTTAAATTTTATCATGAAATGTGGATTTTATATCCATGTAATATATATCATTAAATTTATATAGAATATAAAAAACCAATGAAAACTATGAACACTAGTTTCTGTTGTTAGTTGGTACATTGTTCAATGAATTCTATCATTAATGTATATAAAAATACTACCTTTTGTGTGATTAAATGACCCATGAATGATACATACTAAACCTAAATATCATTACTTAAATATTTTTGTTATAGTTTTCATTTTTTATGTACAATAAAATATAAAATTTATTCTCATACTCTTCCTTACTCTGGGAATATATGAGAATATCTTCTATATAGACAACCAATACTTTATTTTGTAGAAATTAAATATTTTATTAATTTAATAAACTAATATGGTGGTATAATTAACATGATTAAATGGAAGAAAGGAAAATTCATACTAATTATAACTCAATAAAAATGTCTTTTATGAAATATCCACCATTTTAACCCTTAAGAGAGATATCAATATTTTTTTATTATTTATGAAGTATTATACTCTTCTTGGTTGATGAAAATATTATTTTATTTTAATTATTAGATACATATTATTGATCATTATATGATTGATCTCATCATATTCAATGAATATGAAAATGGATTCATCCTTATTTTTTTAAAATTGGATTTTTTCACCCCAAGGAAACTCACATAAACATAAAAACATTCTTTTATAGATTTTTTGAAAAATTATTCATTAATTAATCCAACTCAATAAGGTTAATTCATTACAGGATTCAATGGATATGAATATATCTACATATTATTTCCAAAAAAAATCAACCTCTTCATCGGGTGTAGGAAAATAATTTTTATTTGTAAATGAGTTACAATATTATAATGAAATAGATATTTATTCAATTATGACATCCACTAAATTTATTTAAGCTATAAGTCATCATAATTGAGTGTTATAAAAACTATTAATTTTTTTTATCCCAAATATAGTTCGAGATCACTAGTATAATAATATATGTTACAATATGATCCAATAAATGAAATGTTATTTCTTTAACAAAACAATACATATGATTTATATATAGTGAAAATAAATATATACAAAATATCAAATTAAACCCTACAAATTAAATTAATACATTATCCCTATACAATAATGGTCTCACTATATTCAATTAGTAGAGATTTAAATTTATTAGACATGAAAATTATCACAATATGTGTTTTCGTAAATTTTTCAATATTTCATTCATGAGATGTTGAATCAATATTATTAAAATAATAATATTAATCAATCAAATTATTAAGAATGAAATATTTCATTAATATCATTAATGTGGATAATTAGTGTACAATTAATCATATCATTATCATGTTCCACATAATCATTAGTGAAAACGAAGGCTTTCTCATGTTTCATTGGATAATGTTGTTTTTGTGGAATATTCTTCTTGTTTTCTCACAGATTAGAGCATTGATTTTCATAATCCGTAAAATGAAATTGAAATAAAGCATTGGATTGAAGATGTATAATTATAATAGGTCCCATTTTATACAACAATATATTAACTGTAAATATTACCCCTAAATGGAAATAAAATCTTTTATTGACCCAATTACAACACATGAATCGATTTCGAGATTAATTTATAAAATGTTTTGGTGATTACATAATCATTTATAGTATAAAGGAAAATAGAATTTAATTGTTCTGTAACAAATTTTATTTTATCTTCTACAAAAACCATTCCTTATTTTCTTAAGTTCTTATTAAAATAGAATCCAATTTATATTTCCAGTTTATATTCACACATAAAAAATTCCTTATATAAATATATAAACGTCTCATATATCTCGAAACATTTGATAGCATGGGTTCATGACAAAAATTAATTTTTTTATATTACTTTTAGGGTCACAAATAAATGTAGATATAAACCATAAAAGTTTCACTAATTTATAATTCCATGTTTTAGTGGATGCGTCTTTCTTTACTATCAAATCCAATAATTATATTTAAATAATCATGTGAATATATGGACGAAAATAAATTGTGAATAATACATTTATAAAATCCTCCAAATTAAATGATTCTACTTCATTAATTATTATTTTATTCTTGATGATATTCTACCATTTTTAATATCCAACTTTCAAAAAACACACAAATAATATAGAAATATCAAGTTAGGTGGACTGGATAACTAAAAATATCATCTCTATATCATTGATCCTTTCATCAAATATTTTTGGGCTTGAAGACCTGTTAAAAAAGGTTAGATTATTTTGATTAAATGTATTGATAGAAACTAGAACATTACTTGGTGTGTTCTAGATCTCATCATGGTTTTTTTTATTTCATATCCTGTTGATGTTGAGTGGGAATCACCAATATATTTGGTACTCTTACTGCCATTAGTTTTTTTATCATTGGTAAAATCATTATTTTTCCATGTGACCCATTGTTTACTTGATTACTCCTTTATCCATGTATTTTCATAATATTGAAATATATAATATAAGAATTAATTAAAAAAATTAATTTAAAAAAATAATATATTTAATGAATATAATAAATAGAATATATACCCTAACATATAAATTTATTTTTATCAAATTATGGCAATCATTGCATTTTTAAAAATTTCTCTTATAATCATATAGTTAAAATGTAATCAAATATATTTTAATGGTTCACAATGATAATTTCGGTTTTGAAAATAATATCTACCTAGAGTTTCAATCAAGGGGTGTAGTTAAGCATATTTTACACTAAATATGTGAAGATCTTATTAAATAAAAACCAACCTTTTCTAGGTTATTACCGCCAAGTGATTCTATAAAAATGCCTACATCAACATCATTACATCTAAGTAAGGATTTCAACTCTATGGAAAGTCAACAAATAAAAAATTAAAAAACATTGTGATTTTATATTATAATTATACTTACCCATTGAGATTTCAATAATGTTTTTCCATCCTAATAAACATAAAACTAATCCCCACTCTCATACCAATTGAGGTTCCCTGAACCAACTCTCATGTGACAACTGATTAAATATACATTAACCGCCAAATTAAAAACTAATTGAGATTGATCGTGGAAAAAATATATATATTTCCTTTAATATTTCATTTTGTATCAAAATAGTAATCACCTAAGAAAAATTATGTTAATTTTCATTAGAGACTAGATATATTAACAACTTGTATACTATTATTGTGAACATTTCACCATAATTGATACATTATTGACCCACTATTAAAAAAATCATAGGTTATAATAATACTTATATATTTGGGAATGGTAATAAAAGAAATAAGTGATCTAAAAATATCAGCATGGTAAATGATATCATAATTTCATCAATGGTTATATCAAAATAATTTGAAAAAACATGACTGTGGGAGAAATCAATTTTTAAATGAATAAGAATTAATATTTTTTTTATAATTTATAATAAATTAAGTTGTGATAACAAATTATAATTGATATACCGTGTATTTATAGTGAAAAGTAATGAGATAATAATTATGTTCCAAGAATCATAACATATGAATAAAATATAGAAACAAGGAAGGATTATAAGAATTAAAAAAATTAAACATAGAATAAAACATTTTGTCTATGGAAAAGCATTTTAAAATACATTACATACCTAAATTAATACTGGCTATAAAATCCATGATATAAAAATCTATAATTGAAAATTAAATTATAATTATTTATTTGATTTACATATAAAATATATTTTCAGGTTTAGTTCATTCGATGGTCTAGAAGCATCCTATACTTATAAATCCATTTATTTTTGTATTTACAATGTGCATTTTATAATATATAAATACATAAAAAATCAAAAAATATTTTTTATAATCTTTTAAAAATTACTCCACACATACTATATTTCTAAAGAAGTCATGTGTGATACATTTCCTTATACCCATTGGAAATGAAAAAATAATAAGGGATTATCTAAAATTATCTGTATGAGGATACATATAAATAAATAATTTATTAAATAAAAAATTTATTTATTTTATAAATTGAATGGGAATAACATGATTCCATAATAATAATTGAACATTGAGAATTATATATGCATGAAGATAAAATAAGACATCAATATAATCAATATCGACCTCATACTGATTAAATGCATAATGCATGTCTTTAAAATCCTAACATCAATGTGCTATATAAGGAAAAATTACATGTATTTCATATTAGAATCAATACATATTAATAAATTTATAAGGCATACACCATATACTAAAAACAATTTTTTATTGCGACATAAATTAATGCATTGATGGTCTATTAAATGATCGGTACAACCTGTAATTTATTTATGTAAAGTACATTCACCTTAATAATCAATATGACTTTTTATACCACTCCCCAAGGAAACTATTACTTACTAAATCATGGTTATACATATAAAATGAAATATTTAAATTAAATACATAATCAACCACTATTATTAGAAAATATTAAAAAAATAATTATAATTTCCCCATTATTATTAATAATATATTTTTATCATAACATATCCCTAGAGAGAAGATACATTTTCTAAAAACAAATATTCCACATTCTAATAAACATTTGTATTTTAATAAATGTTAATGGTTGACCTTTGATTATCCACATGTTAATATATTATCAAAGATTCTAGGAGATCATCATACAATATTATTTACATATAATTTTATTTTTATACCATATATAGAGTATGTTATATGAATAAATGAATACTATAATAACATAAATAAATTACTCCATATAAAGAAGTAGGATTGCTTCAAAATTACATACCATTAGAAGTGAGAAAAATTTAATGAATTACATATGTGAAAATAATTTATATTCATTTAAAAGAATATAATATCACATAATAATGGGAAACATTTATGAAACATATATGAAATAAGTTCAAGGAACAGTTATAACTCAATGAAAAAAATAAATAACCAAAAATCCTCACTAATGTGGAAACAACTAAATAAACATGCAGATGATTATGGAAATAATATTTTTCATATAAATTCCTCTAAATAATTGGATTAAAATAAAATTCAATCCACTGGTAATCAAAACATTATAGGAATTGAATTTTATGCATAATAAAAATATATATAATAGAAGACTTTGAAAATAATACACTTACCTCTTTCAATAAAAAAACATGAAAATTAACATCCTATATAAAAAAACAATTCTATCTTTGTCCCTTATATTTTATCATTAGGCATGTGAATTTTCATATATATATTTCATAATTGTCATTTTTTATATGAAAACATTTGACTTCCCATGTGTGTAATCAATAGTTTTCATCAGCCATACTAGTTTCACATTATCATTACATGTATTCAATATTATTAAAATTTAATCATTAAATGGCCATTAATATAAAATTTGTAAATAATTAAATGAAATTTAAAAAAAATTAAAATATCATTCATTGTTATATTATTATTTATCATTGAAGGGGAAATCAATACTAATACCGTTTCCATGATTCTTGATTATGAAATATTATTTTTAACATTGATTATATAAATATTTTTATGACATTTAAAAATAAAAGAATATATTACATAGTGATAAATAAAAATTATATGATAAATTATGTTTTCATAGTCACTCATGATATAAATTAATTGTATAAACCAATTAGGGGGATCAAAATACCAAAAAATGATGATACCATGATTGGATGAATGATTGTAATGTGATTTGATTTTATTATCATTTCAAAGAGGATAAATTAACATATTTAACTATAATAGATTATATATATCAACACTTGATGTAATTATAAGAAAAATAATGGAAGTGGATATATTAAAAATGTTGAAAAAAATGTTATCATCTTAGTTTCATTATGTGAAATAATTATTTAAAGGATGATCATTTTTGGTCATATCATTACTAGGTTCCAAAATTTGAAATTGCATAACCTTAATGATATCATCATTATCATAATTATCATTAAATAATATCCTTAAATAAAATTTGTTATGGAGGTGAAGGAAAATCTATCATTTTTTATGTGGAGGAGGTAGTCTATACAACTAACGAACAAATGTTTGATTTTTCTTAATAGTTTGGGTTTGTGATTAAAATATGATAATACCCTTAATATAATGTATATAAACTATATTAAATATACAAATATCGTTATTTTTTAGGAATAATGTATAGAAATTATAATTATGATGATACACTAACAACACTCACATTTAAGACATCAGTTATTCATGGAAGATTCAATAGAAATGAATTAATTATTCTAAATAATTATGACTAGAACCCTTTAAAAATGAGAGAAGGTAATTTTAAAAGATTATATGATGATTTTATAGAAACTTTTAATAGGGGATGTGTGTTTTGAATTTGGAAATTTGTTACCCTTTTATAAGTGATGTGATGTGTAGTTTTTGATGTAACACTTATATATTTAGTAATAAGATATTAATAATTATGTACCAAAGGAATAAAAAAGGAAAAAAGTAGATAGTGAAATTAGTTTGGACTTACAATCAACAAAAATAATCCATTTTGAGAAAACAATTATTATTATGGAGTTTTTTTGTACATTTTATCTTTTACCCAAATTTAGTTTTACTAATGTAATTAATTTATAACTGTAGAAATTTTTTTATTGAAAAGGATTAGTACTAAAATATATACAAAACTTTATAAATCCAATTAAAAATTATAAAATAATATTATCCAATAAAATTTTTAATTTTGGTAATAATACATTTTAATATAAATTCTCATAATAAATAAAAAATTAAATTTTGATTAATTACATTGGTAACTGTGAAATTTTCATATCAGATAAAATTATATTAAATAGTAATTTAAATGATAAAAATTAATGTATTATTATATAAAGTTTATTTGCAAACCAAGGTAATGAAAAACTAAATCTCTCATGATAATATACAATTGAATAATAATATTTAAAAGTGTTTTTCATTAAAGTAATATTTTGATCAGTATTAAATATTTTGAAAATAAAATATATATGTAGAAATAAAATTCATGAAAACATAATCTTTGACATTCAATTAATATTTTATTACAAAAATTTTTCCAAAACATTTATTTCATTCATATATAATGATAATATTATATAAAATATATTTTGCATAAAAATTGATATTTCGACTAAGCCTGACCATTTTAAAAAAAGAATAAAATATATTAATAATTAAATAATGAATGAGAAATTAAATAAATATTTCAGTTTTTTAGTTGGTTACAATAAAAGTTTTATATTCATTTTGGGAATAAAATTATAAATATATTAAAAATAATCATTAACTAGAAAAATTTATTTTCAAATATAAATTATCAATTTTTAATTTAATATCACTAACCAACATCATTAGAATAAAAATATTTATTAACATCAATCCAAATTTGTCATTAATAATTTGTTTCTTGAAATAGAAAATTCAATCACATAAGAGGAATATTTTTTAAAAAATCATTTCTAAATAGTAATTATTCTTATAAATAATTTTAGGAAAATTAATATAAATTAATTAATAATAATTGATTCCTTTTATTAAATATACATTTAATTAATAATGATGTTAATTTTTTTAATTCATAATAATTATATAGAAAATATTTAATGGTCATACATAAATATTATTATTTATCTAAAAAATTCATGGTTTAGTTTAAGATCGATGATGCCCGTGGAGAATCTTATCGAATACATTGACTTATTTAAATATATAATATATTAATATATTAGTGTGTCACATTTTTTCTCATTAATTAATTTTTATCGTCACAATTTAATACATAATACTAGAGTATTTTCTATATTGAATTCATAATTGACCAAATACTTCTAGATGATAATGAGTTAATATAGGATGTTGATAGATAAAGATCTAAATTAAAAAATTGCTACAATGTTATTATAAAGAGAGATATCCCATTTTAAATTTTATGTATAATAGTACAACATTATGTAGAGTTATGTCAATACATAATCACTTACCATAACCCCTAAAAATGATTTTATTGTAATCACTAAACTATAGGTTTTTATTTATATCTTAATATCCATTTTTTTGTGAAAACGTTCAAGAAATTGGACTCTAGGAAACAAATTTATAAACTCAATATCTGATTTCATAGTAGTAGCTTCATATGATTTTCCTCATTTATATAGTTGTTTGTGAGAATATCCCAAATTATTCATTTTCCTCTAAATCCCATATTTATTTTTTTAAAGACACTTTTCTCATTATCCATTAGATTAGGTCATTATGCTAAATAATACCCAAATACATTACAATTGATGCTACGTATTTTTTAGCTTCTCTATTATCCTGACATTTCTTTGCATGATACAAATCATCTCTAGATTAATATAATTTATTACAAGGTTTATTCAAAACTTTCTTGATTTATATGAAATTGAATCTTCTTCAAATTATCTTCTTGGTCACCCAACATCAATTCAAATTCCATCCTTCATCTCTTTTATTTGTTTTAGATTTCTAGAAACATAATAGTGATAATCATAATTCTTGATTGAATGTTTGGAATAATTATATGATTTCTCAATTTATCTTTTAACATATTTGTTTTTTCATTACTTCATATTCCACATTTCAAATGGAATCAATTTTAATAAATATTATTAAGATTTCGCGATTTTAAAGACCAAAATAGTTTACTTGATCGATGATCATTATATGCAATTTATCATAAATAACCACATTGGGATTTAACATCAATATGTATCAGTTTATAAAACAATAATGTTGCATTAAATTTCATCCAATCCATCTTTCAGCAAACTCAATTCAAATTATATCATTTCAAAAATTTCAAATACAATTCTTGGTTCAAAGAACATTAATTTGAGTTTGGTTATATCATAACTATTATCATAATTATAAAAATAAATATTCAAAATTTCTGTAACCAATAATAATATAGTCTTAAACCAATAATAATTGAAACCATTCCTTTATATATTTAACCTCTACATCAATAAAAATAAATAATAATTACTACATGCATATGACTAATTATGTATATAACATAATCATATAGTCTCAATAAAATAACATTCAAAAAACTATTCAAATCAATATAAAATTAAAACATAATGAGATTATATATTCCTTTGAATATTATCTCTATCTATAAACCTTAAATTTCACAAACCACATGATCATTTGGTCACTCACTAGTACCAATATATCATAATAAGAAAAAATAACTGAAAATCACTTATGAACTATCCTTAATCCAATGGATATTGATACTAAATAGAATACATTTGTAAGTTCGACCATACCATTATTTTATTTACATTAAATGTATATTAATCATAAATTAAATCCATCCCCCAAACATGTGTTCTTCATTTATTATCTATAAAAATATTAACGTGACATTAAATACATTTTAATGTTGTTTTATTGAATTTAATATATGATTTCAACCTATAGATGGAAAATAATTGAAGAATTATCCTTTAATAAGTCACATAATCCTTTGTAACACATTGAATATTCAATAATACCATCAAAAAAATTTGCATGCCATTTATGACAACTAAATTTATCAATAAATAATTTATCGTAATTTATAATCCATTACACATTATTTAAGTCATTAGAACTCTAATTTTCCATTACTTTTTTAATATCTCATGAAATTCCAACAATTATTTATTCTAATTTATTCATTTATAATACATATTGTTTTACCATCACATTCAATTCTCAAATTAATTTATATTATCATATTTCAAAAAAGTCTATATACTAAATTGTTATGATAATATCTAAACTATGTAGATTAAAACATCAAATGGAATATGTCTTCCTTTTTTACCCCATTATATTTTAATATATAATCTATTCAGATTAATAAGTGATTCTATATGATAAATCTGTAGTTACAAATGATAATTTTTATGTTATGTTTTTTTAACATAGTATTTAACATTATTATTAAATATTTTATAATTTCTCATTAATAGAATATTAATTACCAAGGAATGTCCCATTGTTTTTCATTATATATATGAATTCTTATGCCAACTGATCAATTAAATGGTGTCTAAAGAACTAACCCAAACAAAAAAAGGAATATATCCAAAAAATTCCTAATCACAACCCAACAATTACAATATTAAAAAACAAAACTACATGTGTCCATCCATGTGTGACCACATTCTCTATATAAAATAAAGACTAAAGGTAATCAAGAAGTGCCACATTGGAACATGGTTCCATTACACCATCATGTTTCTTACAAAAATAAATACGTATATATCAAAAAAAGTCACATGTAGGGTGTGATGCATGATTCCTAGTAGGGTACCACATTTAGCATATTATATTATATTCCGCATTAAAATAAAATAATTTATTATTAAAATGATTTCAAAACCAAAAAACATGAAAAACCTTTTCAATATTATCATCAGAATCTATTTGTCATTGCATTTTAAAAAATTATGATTTTCTAAAAAAGTGACTGCAAGAAAAGGAAAATAAATAAAAAATCCATAAGGCTGAAAATTATCAAATATAAAAAAAATTAACAATAAATGTGATTATAACATCTATATCATTTAAAAATAAATATATAAATGTTCAATTGGAAATGGAAAAATCATTACAGAAAATGGAACTCTTCAAATTCAAAAAGCATATTAGAAAATATATCATGTGTAATACAGAAAAAGGACATCTAACAATCATTAATATAATGGATGACTAATCATGTATGGTAGATAACTAATGGAATCTCTAATGGTATTACTTTTATCTATATCCAAGTGTTTACATGGTCTCTTAATGACCAAAACATTATCTCACACGTTCATCCTACATAGAGGCTCACTCGATACCTTTGTAAAAATAGTGCCTCACACATTCCACCAATAAATGGATCAAATGGTTCCTCCAAAAAACCTCTCACTCACACACTGGTTAACCCATGTGTTACATTATTCCAGCACTTCATAATAAAGTTCCCAAATCTCTCCCACTATAATAAAATCCATTTCATAAAGAAACATGTCCATCTCAAAAAAACACCATATCAAATTTATAATAATATATAAAAATACATTATGAATACTTTAAAAATATACACCCATTTTGATCCTTTTTCTAAATCATTGGGTGGGATTACGAGACCCGCCCAATTGGAAAACCCAACATTAAATTTAAAATTTCTTTACCAATTGCTGAATAATAACAAACAGAGAATATGTCCCATGATTTAATTATTTTAATTGAAATATAATAAATAAATGTAAATTTATATTAGAAATATAATGGTATTCGATGGAAACAATCAAAAATTGAGACAGAAAGAAGATATTTTGTCCATCGATCATCAGACCCAAAAACAACATAGATGAGGTAGAATTTGGTATCAGACACCAAATTGATGAGAAATTAATCCCAAACACCCATTAGAACCCCGAAAATAAGCCTAAAATTCCCCATGATTTCCAAAACACCCAAAATGCTAATGAAAATTGCATATATAGGGGAATGTATGTGAAAATATTATAAAATAAATCCCTTATTCTCAAGAAAAAACACCCAGAATAAAAAGAACAATGATATGAGTGTACTGCTCTATGTCCAAGTAGGGGGGGTTTCATGTGTGGGGATATATAAAATAATCTTGAAACATTATGGATCCAAAAATTGTGAAGTAAATTTAATCTTCTTAATGAGATGGACTAAGTCAGATCATTTGGCCACATGTTTTGGATAATATTTCTCCAACCATACGAGTGCCACATTCCACCTAATAATAGCACTTATAGTTTTATATGGGATGAAGACACATCGTTTGAAAAAAAATGAAATTGTTAAAAATTGAAAATTTATATAATATAGTACAAATCTCATAGATTCCACATGATATAGAAAAAATTTGTTCCCTATTCTATCTCTCTTAAAACTCCCAGTTTTAACCCTTGATAACCATGAACACCATTAATTCTCTCAATGATAAAAAATATGCATATTAATGGCCCAAAAGGTTCTATAAACTCCCCAACTCTCAACTTTCTACCCCAAAATAATTTTTAGGCTTCTTACAAAGTGAAAATGTGAGGCCACTACTCCCTCACACTCACATCCCTATATGGTATATAACGAATATGTCTACTATGCTTCAATAGCTCAAGGACCAACTATGTATTCTTCCCATAGAAAACCATATTCTTAATATCTATTACATGAATGGGATTCTCCAAACAGATATAATCTATATTCCATGGAAATTCATCCAAATTTATCATGTGGGATGGGTGTGTATGATATCACATCAGATTTAAAATGGTTAATACATCATGAATCAATTTTATAAATTATTAAAGCTCCAAAATGTATACTACCATTACTATTTTGTTTAAAACATGAAATATAATGATATAATAGCATTATGACCTCCACTTCATTCCTATGTAATGTCGGACCAACTGAAATAATACCAAGAGATACATCGGATCACCAACCTGTAACTATTGTGGGAATTATGGACATTTGTTATATGAATTATTGTGATTTTCATCAATATATTTCCATTTATTAATTTTTCACATTTTATGAGTCATCAATTAGGAGATTCTTGGTCCAACCATATAATGATAGTGCACTTAATCCCAACATGATTACAACTAGAATGGATAGCCTTTCATCACCTCAATGGGATCATTCAGATCAGTGAATGGTATCTATTATTATTTAATATCATTCAAAAAGGAAACTTTCTATATAAGAAATCACCATAATTATGGGAAAACAGCCCCATTATTTTTTCAAGAGTTTGGATGTTCCACATAGAATAGACATCCATCTATGGGTGATATCTACTTCTAAACCTCAACTAGGATCCAAAAGTCTCATGGAATCACTTCTAAATGTGACATAAAAATAGAGTATCTCTGTATGATTTAATCATTAAATACACTGAAACAAGCTAAAAAACTAAAATATACAAGAGTGTGAGTCCCTTTTCCTTCTTCAACTCCATGAAAAGTAGAAAATTGGTTGATTTCATTATATAATCAGAAATCAACCATATATAATCATTACAACTAGCTGTATAAGGAAATATGATAATAAAATAATTAGTGATCACATCCCACATCTACATTGTCATGGGGAGTGGCTTCAACAACCTAGATGGTCTTGGAATCTCACTATATATTATCTATAATGTCAACAATCTGGAAAAAAATATTCCACAATAGGTCTCATCCTATAACACCAATATCAGCTTCTCAGGGAATAAAAATAATTATTTCCCTAGGTTTAATGACACAATTATAATTTTTAATCTCTTATATAACCTCATAAATCATAATCAATGGAATAATCATCCACCATTCATGAATTATGTTTCTATTATGAGACTCATACCAATCATCCACAATCCCTAAAACATTAAAAGATCATCTAATATTCTAAAACTTTTGGTTAGATACTATCTTTGTCCTCACTTGATCGATGAGATAGGGTGTAATCTACCCACTAACTAAGAATGAATTTCTTATATCCTCCTTCATAAACAATATCATATTAGAATATAATCTCATAAAACCACACTCATATACTTAATCCCAAATTGTTAGTAGTCGAATCATTTATGTCAGTGGATCGATGACCATGTATCCTTCCTTGGCATACACTCAATATATCTAATTTTTTTAGAGGTACTCAAACTGATTACCCTAATTATGGTTTATGTACCAATTAGATAAAAATTATTATAGGATTGAATCATCTAAATAAACTATCAAATTATCCCCCATTTTGTGAGGTTATAATGTCTTCAGTGCATCCATAAGTGATTCTAATTCTAGGTTATTGGTGGGATAAATCCTCTCATGTGGGAATAACGACCATGATCAATAGGAAACCAAATGGAAATCCTACATTAGTGTCCACCCTAATCCCACACTATAAGAATCATAAAACAATGTATAATCTCCCACCGGCTCATGTATGACAAAAATAGGAACACATGTCAAAGTGGTCAACTACAGAAAAAACTGGAACATATATGACAATTAAAACAATAACCATTTTCTAGAAAATGAATTTAAGGGATAACCAATCAAGGATAAGTCTAGATAAATATTTTATAATAATCAACCCTGAAAAAAATATATTGAGTTCGAACACATTTTTTGGTTTCACCGAATACAATACTACTTGATCATTCTCTAGATCCTCTGAAGCTCATACCTGGGAAATCAAATGACCAATAATATCCAATTAATGAATCAAAGCTAGTACATCGGAATGTATGATTATAGATTATTCTCTATAAAAATACCATAAATGACCTCTAGATGGTCTTGAAGATCGTTATATTTCATTAAATACAATATGTTTTTATATTCAAATAGTACCATGAAGAATTCAAAAAAGAGAGTAAAATCTATGTTCATTCACACATGGATAGTATTTAGTCCCTTCTAAAGAGAAAATGGAATAACATAATATAAAAAATATCTATATCGCCTTCTGAATGAGGACTATATAATATATTATTGGATGGAAACATTATATAGTTACACAAATATCATGACAATTTTTTAAAAAATGGACCCCCTGAGTTAGTGAATCAAATAATTAATTTTAGAAAAAAAGTAGTTTTTTATTTTTTTCACATAGATATGATTATGATATTATATAAAATTATGGAGTACAATATCTTCCTTGATTGAATAATGCACTGTATAATACCATGGTTACTATATATGCTGAATAAAACCCTTTCCCCCATGATCCTAATTACGGAATCTCAACTCATCCTTCCCAACTTCATCCAACTGATATGAAAGAATGGGAATTCAGAATTTCCTAGTGAGTAAGTCAATGGTAAACTCAACTGCATGATGTGGAGGAAATACCAATTACACACTTTTAAAAACATATATGTACCTTTCCATGATTATTAAATGTTCACAAGAATAATATTACACTACATTTTCTTGACACATCCTTGAAAAAAGATATTCAATCAACCACAACATAGATGAAACTAGGAGACCGACCTGTACCCTGGACTCACTCGCCCTTAAATATGTCTATGATCCATTAATGAGTAAGGAACTGTAACCTAGGGTGATAATATTCTCGTAAAAACTTGATGATGATGAACCAATACATGTATACAATGAGGTAAAAAATGACCAGTTCTAGAATAAGTAAATACAAAATTATGTCCATGAAATATTGAAAAAAAACAAAATTTAGTGAACCACAATAATTTCTTATATAACCTACACAAAAATGGTTTTTAAAATCATTAAAAATTGGAAAAAGTAAATTTGAATCCCAACTAATTAAGAAAACTATGTTAAATGATATATTGGTATGGTCCATTTTCAACAGAAAAACTTATTAGATTCAATAAGCATTGTACCTTGAATATTGGTTGTCATGGATTCTATGTCCCCTTTGTAGGAACTATGCTCCACAAAGATTCATAATATCAAATCTACTCTATGTATTATTCCAATGGTGATAATCCCCCATGGAATGAATATAATATCCCACACACTTGAAATACTCTAAATGCAGTTGAAATAAATTCAAAAAATAGAACCCACACCCATCCCACACAAAGTAAACTAACAAAAGCACTAAATATTCCCTTAATGATGACACCAGTGGCACGTATACAATGTCTCTCCTAGATATGGACTTATATATCTATCATTACATAACTAAAAACAGAAAATTGATCTATTCCCACTTGAATCCACATAAGACAATACCAATGACTACTATATAATCATTCAAATACACATATAATACTAATTCCTTATCCACATATATTCTAAATAAGAAATTTGGATACCACATACTAAAGGAATACCACTAAGACCATTATTTATTATCAAATATACATCTTTCATCACTACTTTTTCAACCACATCTAAATAGGTCAGTAGAAAAAGAAGATTGACAGTGGATCTGATCCCTTTCCTCCAACAAATCTAAAATTCTAATCCTTAATAAAATAATTCATAAAGATATCTGGAGAATCATGGACTATCTCATTAAATCCAGAAAAATGGTCCATCAGTGAATGATCACCCTTCTCTATTATTTTAAACTCTTGGGAATTCACATCAACCAGGGTATTTGGGTACACATATAGATTAAACGATTCTTCTAAAGTGGTACATATGATATCATCATGATTACCTGAAATTATAATAGATTCCCACCACTTCCATAATTAAAATTCTATAACATATGTGTAAAATCCCACATTATATGTAACAGTGTTTCAAAAACTAAAATATGTGCTCAATATGGTCTTCAAACATCATTGGATCATTGGGTACCTTGACTTCATAGAACACCTGTAAAGACCCACCAATTCTCATTGGCTTGAGTGTACCACAAGTCATTACTAGGCCTTAAGAGACATCCCCAAGGTGCCAAAGGCTGAAAATATATGCTGAAGGGTTTCATGTACAAGTGGAGGACTATTTACCCTATATGAAATAACCCATAAGCCAACCATAACCAAACATCCAGTATATGATTCATGAACAAATGAAAGACCAATAAACACTTCATTTATATCAAACTACATCAAAGTACACAACAACGGAAGACCAAAGTAATAATCAATGTACCTAGTAGATGAACAACTCAGGACCCTCAATGGACAATAAACTCCATGTTCCATGACATCTACCATTCATCACCACAAGACACTAGAAATAAGATACTTTACCTTTACCTGTATCCCAGAACATGACATCTGCAAAAACACCAATGTTCCAATGCCGGGGTGAGTATAAAACACAGTAACTTTCCACAATGACTTCCCTACTCACACCACTAGGATGAAATATTGATCTACATTTATGTATAAAATGTTTATATAAAAAATTTTCTCAAAAATAGTTTATAACTAAATATAAACATGTTTCCAAAACCATTCATAACCAAAGGAATTCCTATAGAAATTGAAATCAATTTTCCATCAATTTGGTTTTCCTGAAAAATAACCAAACAAGATTAAGAACCATTTCACAAACATTCCTTTTTTGGCATACCCGACCATTTCCCACCCCATACTACCAACCATGCATGCTTCTTTATGACAGTTCCATACTCAAGAGAGATCTCTCATCTATCTACTTGGTCTTCACAAGGTAATTGTTTCCCATATGCCATTACACCTTTGGCACTAATCACAATGTCATATTTCAACCAAACCTCATACATATATTTACCATCATTCCATTAATTGTTTGGAACCAAGCCCAAGTTAGTTTTTCAACAATTCCTCATACATGCAACATGAAAATACACCAAATATTCACAACTCTCATGCCAAAACACCCTTTCAAAATAAACACATTTTTATTGAAAAAAATTTCCATCAAAACCATTTCAATTCCAAACCATTTAAATAAAACTCCATTTTTATTGAAAAAAAAATCCATGAAATTCATTTCAATCTAAAACCATTTAAATTTCAATCCATTTCAATAAAACTCCCTTTTTATTGTTAACAAAATCCATCAAAGTCATTCAAATTTCAAACCATTTCAATAAAACGCCCTTTTTGTTGAAATCCAATTTTTTTTTCATCAAACCATTTACAATTTAAAAAATCATAATTTAAAATCAACATTTTAAATTCAATAAGCCAAATCACTTTTCACAAAAACTCACCAAGATTTCATGATTAAATCAAAACAATAAATCATCACTAATTAATATTTATTACATGATTTTCGCCAAAAAAACCCATTAAAATAAACCAATTTGAAACTAATACAATCAATTCTAATATGAGGAGTCGAGGGTGAAGCCTCCTACAATAATGGATTTGAAAAATACCCCAATTGTCGAGGAATGCTCAAGAAACCCAGGTCGATTCTCCAAAAATCATCCTTATATCTCTTCTCGTAGAATGATAAAGACCAAATCACATCATATTTGGAATCCAAACACATAGATATACCCATAATAGGGATAGATCTATGAAACTCGGAGAAGTGGTGAAGTAGATCTAAATGGATATAAAAACTGGTCCAGAATGATGAAGAACGATCACATACATCATGAATCTATGTTCGATTCACCAAGAGAAGCCTTTGGATCTCCTCTGGAACAATGGGAGAACCCTCTTTGACCATAGGAGAAGAAAAATCCCAAGTTATTTCAACTTAGGAGCTC
Organism: Viscum album; assembly: GCA_963277665.1. Lineage (NCBI taxonomy): Eukaryota > Viridiplantae > Streptophyta > Magnoliopsida > Santalales > Viscaceae > Viscum > Viscum album. The sequence continues at coordinate 1,221,777,541 of OY728136.1, read as the reverse complement.
AAATGAGAAACATAGAGGAAAAAACAAGTTAGATCCACTTTTATAGGATCTCATTTAAGTGGTTGCATAGTTTACCCACACAGTTAGACAAACTGTGATCTAACCATGTGTTAGCCACTACCTCGAAAGACCCTTCACGCATAGTTTGGATGCATGGTTAGACAAACCATGCACTGCCCGGATAGAAGCTACAACTTCCAAGACTAACTACTCATTGTTTGGACGCACAGTTTAGACAACCTGTGCGCTACCCGTGTGACATCCCCTTTTATACAAAACATCATTCAAAGTTCTCCAGATCTCCCATTAATCACCCTTAACATTAAAACAATGAAAAGCAGCAATTAATGTTTAAATACTGGAAATCGAGTGTACTATATTCTCCCCACCATTGGTATTTCTGTCCTCAAATGTAGAAAACCTTCACCCAAATGAATGAGTTCCACCACTACCCTTTCATTTCCTTTTCACGTTCCCAAGTCTCTTTCTGAATCTATCCATGATGCCATAAATCCGACACTAGACCGACATTTTTTCCCCACACGAAATTCTCTTTCCTATCAAAAATCCTTACCCATAAATGTATCAATGAAGCATCAAGATCTAGGTCAACATGATCCCATCAGATCAAATGGTCAGGATCAGGCCGATACTTTTTCAACTAAGATACATGGAATGTATTATACACTGAACAAAACTGTGGTGGTAATGCTATCCAATACGCCACCTCTCCAACCAGTTTCAGTATCTCAAAAGGGCCTATCTACCAAGGAGATAACATTCCCTGATTCCCGAAATGATGATGTGAAATCCTTGGGAAGATCCTAAAAAATACATGATCACCCACAACGAACGACAGTGGTCTTCGACGATGATTGACATAAGATTTCTGAAGTCTCTGAGCCTTCTCCATTCTCTTTTCTAATCAAATGGATCTTTTATGTTGTCTCTTGGACAAGGATTGGTCTGACTTGTGATGTTTAATCCGTTTCCACCCAACATATTGGAGAACCACAAGGACTCCCATATAATTATTAAAACGATGCAATGCGTATCGAGGCTTCAGAGATGATATTGTATGAGAACTACAATAACGGTATATGCTCCACCTATGAGTCACCTAAATATATTCCACAAGCCCGCATCATGTCTTCCAAGGTTTTTATCATCTTCTCGGATTGCCCATCCATCTGAGAATGTTACTCCATACTCATAGTCAAGTGAGTTCCAAGGGCATGCTTTAATGATTTCCAAAAATGAGATGTGAACCTTAGTTCTCTATTTGAGACTATAGAACCTGGTACACTATTCCTCTTTAACACTTCTCGGATATATATTTCATAAAGGTCTTCCACTATATAGGTTTCATGAATAGGGATGAAAAGGGCCTACTTGGTTCGATGATCCACTATCACCCAAATTGCGTCGTGTTTCCGAACCGTTCATGGAAGACCTATAACAAAATACATTTCTATCTGATCCCATTTCCCAACTGGGATGGAATAAGATTGCAACATACCAACTGGTCTTTGATATTCTTCTGTGACCTGCTAACAAGTTCATCACTGGGATACAAACATGTCCACCTTCCTTTTCATACCGCACTACCAAAATAGTGCCTTTGATGACTTATACGTCTTATGTATACCTGGATTTACAACCCATATTTAATGGTGTTAATCATGAAGGATTTTATTCTAAAAAATATAGGTACAACCATCCGATCTCTGAAACACAAAAATAAACCCCCATCAAGTTTCCATCCATCAATGGTCTCACCACCCCCAATGAGTTTTGAACATACAACCATACATTTTGTGTCAGATGTTTTTGCTTCATTGATCATTTTTACTAGATCAGGAACAAGAGTATCAAAAAATAAAATAGCAACATCACCACTATCTTCACTTTCCACATGTATGTCAGCTAATACTGACATCAACTGCCATTCATTTGAAGCTTCTATCACTAACTAAGCATAATAATTTCTACTCAATGCATCTTCCACTGAATTTCTTTTTCCCAGGGTGTACATCAAATCAAAGACAAACATTTGGAGATACTCCATCCACCTATTTTACCTTAGGTTCAAATATCACTGTGAGAAAATGTGTTTCAAGCTTTTGTGATCAATAAACATAGTGAATTTCTCACCAAAGAGATATTGTCTCCATGTTTTCAATGCATGGAAAACTATAGCTATCTTCAAATAATGTGTTGGGTAATTCTTCTCATACACCCTTAACAACCTAGAACCATAAGAAACTGCATGGTCTCTTTGCATGATAACACAGCCCAACCCTAATTTGGATGCATCACAATAAACCACATACCCCTATCATGATTCTTCCATGATCATGATTGGAGACAATAGATTCCAAACATTCATTTCTTGAAAGGATTTCTGACATTCTTCTGTCCATTGGAAGAGAGAATTATTCCAAGTTAGAGCTGTCATTGGGGAAGCTAGTTGTGAGAAATCATGCACAAAGCATGGGTAGTAACCAAATAGACCAAGAAAACTTCGTATCTTGAACACATTATTTGGTGGTTTCCATGAGATAACATATTTAATATTATTAGGATCAATAGAAATGCACTTATCAGAAATGACATGTCTAAGGAAACATACATACCATATCCAAAAATCACACCTTGATAATTTGGCATTCAATCGATGACCAAACATGATTTGTAACATTGTTTCCAGGTACACCTCATGATCATCCCTTGTCTTTGAATAGAAAAAAATATCATACACAAATACCAAAACTAAAGAATCTAGATATTGTTGAAATATCTGATTCATAAAATCCATGAATACTGATAGTGAATTCGTTAGAGCGAAAGGTATGACTACATATTCGTAGTGGCCATATCTACTACTGAATGATGTCTTTGAAATATACTCCTTCTGAACTCACAATTAGTGACATCCCAATCACATGTCAATCTTGGAGAACCATTGAGCTCCCCATAATTGATATAATAGATCATCAATGCATGGATGTAGATAGCTATTATTTTCTGTATCTTGGATAAGCTTACGATAATCAACACACAGCCAAAGAGTTCCATCTTCTTTCTTCACACACAAAACCGGTGCTCGCCAGAGAGATATAATTAGTTTAATAAACCATTTCCATTCCAGCTCCTCTAACTACACATTCAATTCCTGCAACTCTGTTGGTGTCGTACTATAAAATCGATGGGAAATAGGACTGGTCCCTGGAAAGAGATCAATTGTAAACTTGACTTCCCTTAGAGGTGGTTCCCTGAGAAGTTGTTCGGAAATTCATCCGTAAATTGATCCACAATTGCTGGAAAACTATTTTATTTAATCTCTTACATTGATTCCAAGGTCAGCGCTACCTATTGGTAAGAGATCATTCGCACCATTGGTGTCAACAATCTAGTTGCACTTTTCTTTTCCATCCTCTCTCCTTGGAAGAGATGGTCGATGTCATCCTCGAACGTGAAACTAATTGTTATCTAATAATAATTTATTTCATAGCTTAACGTTTTAGCTTATCCATACCCATGATTACATCATAAACATCCATATTCAACATTGAGAAGTCTCATGTTAACACATCTCCATCAACATTTATAGAACAAGCTCTACACACAAAGGATTGACATTCTATTTCACCGAGAGGAGTTTGCAGTTTCAAAATAGAAGGCATCATTTATACCTTTAAACATATAATTTCAACAGTATGAGAACTAATGATGGAATGTGATGCACCAATATAAAACAACACTTTCACAAAGTAATAATTCAAAATAATCATACCTCTTACTATAGATGGCCTTGCCTGATCATCGACAATCATCTTCTCAACTTCGTACAATTTCTTCCTCACTATATTATTTTACTTGTTTTCTTGTTGAGGTTTCCTTGGTTAAGAAGTCATGGTATTTTCAGAATCATAATGGCTAGCTCTGTTATGCTGATGAGACTGACTATGATGTCCTCGTCCTATCAAAGAAAACGATGCTTGCGACATTTGGGAAGTGTCACGCACACCCGACCTCAGAGGATTCTTACAATAGCACTATAGATGACCCATATTCTTGCAATTGTGACATGATCAAGGTTGTTTCGGACAGTCCCCGTTTATGTGTTCTTGCCTACCGCATTTAAAATAGCCTATTTTGATCTGGGGTTGTAGAGGAAGGTTAGCTGATCCAGCCGTCTGGTTCTGATTTCCACTTGTACCATAGAAATATGTGTCCCTTTTCCTCTTGTTCCAAGTGGTAGAGTTCCCACTGTTACCTGTGGGTATCATCATTCCCCCTCCTATCGATCCCATGATATCACATTAACCAAAATTTACTTTTTTCACCATCTCTGTATAATCCATAATATAGATAACTTCAATCTTTGATCGAATCTTCTACCTTAGCCCCGATTCGAATATGAGTTCATTTAAGGAAGCACTTGCCTCAAACTATGTAGAAAAAATGAGATAAATTAATGATCCTAGCTGCATACTCTATTATATAGAGGATCTCCAATTTTTGGATGATAATGATAGTTTTTTTCTATATTTTTAACTTTTGAGGATAGAATTGTTTGTGGAAAAATTCTTCAAAATCCTCCCTTGTAAGGCCTTCATCTAATTTGTCCCATACTGAAATATAACACCATTTATATGAAATATCATCAATCATATAGGTCGCCAACATGACCTTGAGCTCTATTGGTGGACTGATGATATAGAAGATACAATTCATCCTACTTGGCCACACCATTGCATTTTCGGGTTCAGCATCACCCATAATGTTTGGTGGATTCTGCTTCATGAACTGGATGGTATAATCCAAATGCCTTGGTTCATCCCTCCAGTTCCCCATATCTACAGGATGAAAATCTTGGAAAATATTCTGATCCAGCTCTTGGTTCACTCATGGTTCATATGCAACCACATTCTCCTCATCTTCTTTGGGTAGGTTTCGACGACGCCTTCTTGGTGCCATTTTCTAACCCAACAACATCCTCCATCAATCTAACTCTCTATAAACTGATGGCTTAACATTTCAAATTATATCACATCAACTATCACACCATTGCTTCCCAAAACAACCTTTTTATATTTTCAATCATTTCTTAAAACATTGTTCATGTCTTTTGAAAATCAACCCATTCTCAAAATACACCAAATAACATGTTTTCAATATTTTTCACTTGAAAACAATTTTTTCATTTTTCAAAAATTTGAACCTTGCACATAATCAAAAATTAGTCCTCATAATGGGATATGTATTCCTAGTGGGAATTCATTCCTCTATAATGAATGTCATGCTCATCTTATTGGCTAAACCCATGGAAATGAGATTTCCAACCTTCTAGAAGTGTATCCAAAACACTTATGTACCAAACACCCTGGTAACTTGATGTTCATAATAAATGGGTTAGCTACGTTCTTTTATGCTATAAATTTAAACTTATGAAAATCCTACTATTGTATAATATTTCGACCCAAGAATATACATAAATTAATTTCAACTCCAAGGCCAAGAACATCAATGACAACTTATTAGGCAAGGAATGAACAAGCTTATATAATTTGTAATGACCCGCCTATTCTCATTGGTTTGAGAGTACAACGAGTCATTACTAGGCCTTAAGAGACATCCCCAAGGATCCAATGGCTGGAAATAAATGATGAAGGGTTTCAAGTAAAAGTGGGGGACGATTTACCCTTTAGGAAATAAGCCATAAACCAACCAAAACCAAATATTCAATATATGATGCATGAACATATGAAATTCAAATAAACACTTCATTTAGATCAAACTAAATCAAAGTACACAATAGAGGAAAACCGAACTAAAAATCAAAGTACACAGTGGATGAGTAACTCAAGACTCTCAAAGGATACTACAACTCCATGCTTCACAAGATCCAAGCTCCACGATATCTCCCAAGCATTACCACAAGCCACTAGGAATAAGATGCTTTACCTTTACCTATATCCCAGAACACGACATCATCAAAAGAACCAAAGAGCCAACACAATGGTGAGTATAAAACTCAGTAGGTTTCTCCAATGAATTTCCTCCTCTTGCCACTAGGATAGTAGATTTATTCACATCTTTGTAAAAAAAATTATATAAATAATATTTTTCAAAATCAGTTCATCACTAAATATAAACAAGTTTCCAAAACATCTCATATTCAAAGGAATTCCTAGACCAATTGAAACTAATTTTCCAGCAAGTTATTTTTTCAGAAAATTAACCAAAAAATCTTAATAACAATTTCACAAACATTCCTTTTTTTGGCATACCCAACCTCTTCCCAACCCATTATAACAACTATGCATGCTTTGTTATGATAGTTCAATTCTCATTAGAGGTCTCTCAGAGATCTACAAAGATTTCACAAAGTAATTGTTTCCCATGTTCTATTACACCATTGGCACCATGCACAATTTAATATTTCAACGAAGCCTTGTACATATAGTTACCATTGTGCCATTAAATATTTGGTAATTAGCATATGGTCTTATTTTAACAAAGCCTCATACATGCAACATGAACACACACCACATATTCCCAACAGTTATGCCAAAACACCCTTTCAATAAAAACACATTTTCATTGAAATCCATTTCCATGAAAACCATTTCAATTCCAAACCATTTCAATAAAACTCCCATTTTATTGAAAACCAAATCCATCAAATTCATTTCAATGTCAAACCATATAAATTCCAAACCATTTCAAAAAAACTCCATTTTTATTGAAAACCAAATCCATTAAGGTCATTTCAATCTCAAAACATTTCAATAAAGCACCATATTTATGGAAAACCCATTTTTTCTAGATTACAATTAATATTTCAGCAATCATAATTTAAAATCAACATTTTATATTTATGAATCCAAATCACATTGCACAACAATTCCCAAGGATTTCATTATTAAATCAAAACCATAAATCATCACTAACGAAGATTTATTCCATGCTTTTAACAAAAAAACCCATTCAAATAGACCAATTTCAAACTATTCCAATAAATTCTAAAAATCGGAGTCGAGAGTGTAGCCTCCAACGTTAATGGTTTTGACGAAGACCCCAATGGTCGAAGAACGCCCCAGAAACCTGTGTTAATTCTCCAAAAACCTGCCTTAAATATATTCTCCTAGAAATATCAAGAACAAATCACATCATATTTGGCATCCCCACACTTATATCTACAAATAATAGTCCTATATCTAATAAACTGAGAGAATAGGAGAGGTAGATCAAAGTAGATATAAGAAACTGATCAAGAACAATGAAGAACGATCACATGTCTCAAGAATTCAGTTTGATTCACCAAGAGAAGCCATTCTATCGCCTCTGGAATGATGTAAGAACCCTATTTGTCCTTAGGAGAAGAAAAAACCAGAGTTATGGCTACTTTGGAGCATAAAAGAGGATCTTAGAGGAACAAATGAGTGAGATCCACATTTATATGATCTAATTTAATCAGTCACACAGTTTTCTCGCACAGTTAGACAAACTTAGCTCTAACCATGAGTTAGCCACTACATCGACATACCCTTCATGCATGGTTTGGCTGCACGGTTAGTCTAACCGTGCACCACCCATGCAGATGCAACTACCTCTAAGACCTACTACGCATGGTTTGGCAGCATGGTTTAGACAACCCATGCACCACCCGTGTGACTTCCCCTTTGCCTCAAAACATCATCCAAAGTTCTTTCGACTCTCCCATTCATCATCCTTAACATTAAAACCATGAAAAGAATTAAGTAAGGGTGACATACCAGAAACCAGGGGTACTACAACACCATTGGATTTCTCAATGAAAACTATTCATCATGGTCCATGGTCTAGGTATGATTACAACTATATATTTTACCTATGGTATAGATTGTGTAAATAAAAAACTTTACCAATGAAGGATCAGTGGTAGGGTTCCCCTGGAATGACCTATCCTCTACACTATATATATGTCATATTGTAGTCCTTCAAAGAGGAATTGTATAAAAGTTAAAATTATAAGATTCATCATCCATAATAAAAATCAAATGAAAACAAAAGAACGCACCCCCCAAATATGTGAATCACAAGAAACATCAACAATGAAGGAGTTGAAAATAAATAAAACAACACATAAATATTTTTAAAACACAACCAAAATCCATTACCGGCATAAAAAATAATGGTCTCATATGAAGCAGAGAAAACATAGATCTCCCACATTCGTGCCACTTTTTTCATGGTGGTCTTAGCTCCCAAATACTACGTAATCCCAAATAACACCTCAGATACAATTCTGTAATGAATCTACAAAAGATGGATTACCAAACAGATGGAAGATTGTCTATGTGACATGAATAGTTATTGTATGGGGATGTCCTATTAAACTCTTAGTCTATATATGATATTTGGCGTTGCTTGAGGTCATGTGTATAACCAATTTTATATAAAAAAATGTTTTCAAAACAAATAGTGAGCTTCAAAACCTAATGAAAATGAGTTTTTAAAATTTTATACAATAACTATATATCAATTTAGATAATCAGTATTGAATTATTAAGAATGTTATTATTATTAAACTACTATTACCATTTAAATGTACATAAACAAATTTGATTTTGAATTTCTCTACTATGATTCTTCAATTCATAAGTATATAATTTGGAATAAATTAATAATGTTTAATTGATTTGACCAAGACATTATAATTTCATTGAGTATATTATATTAAAATAATATTATTTAATATAAAATTATATAAAAAATGTTTTTTATAAAGGAAATAAAAATTAAATTAACCTATGAGATAATGAAAAAACAATAAGAAGTTGTGATTGGAAATAGTTTATTTCAAAATGATTGTGTAATGATTTTAGCCAATAGTATAAAAAATAATAATCGTGGAAATACCTATATACATATATGTTCCGATAAATTTTAAATTCCCTTATGAAATTATAATTTCTATAGTTTTCATATATAAAAGTTATTATTATATTTAATATTGAATTTAGGTTGAGGAAATTATGTTATAAAAAATTTAATTATATCAAAATTAATAAAATAGTAAAATAAGGTAATTAAATTACATGAATAATAACATAATGTTGAAAATATTGGGGGAATTCATGAATAATGTAATCATGAATGAAATAATATGGGGTTACTATGGTGATAAAAGTGGATAATCAATATCAGCATAAGAAATGATGAACATTGAAATAGTAAATAAGGATTAAGTGAACAACATATTAAGGGTGATAATCCTAAATAATGTTATATGGTTATTATCGAATAATGATATAACTTTTTGGTTGGGTAATCTCTCAAGTCACATAGAAAATCAAAATGTAATTTTATGTGATTATCGAAAGTATCTTAATTGATGGATGAAAAATAATAAAAGACAATCTAAACTTGAATGATTATGGTTGTGGAAACACATTCATAAATGTTTAGGTAATTGATAAGAACGATTATTTTATATATTTGAGTAACAAAAATAAATTGAGAAAATGAGCACACACTTCATATAAAGGAATTGGTATGAAATCCTTGTATTGATATGATAGTTCGATAATTATTTTCGAAAAATATTGTTATTTAATTATTAAGAATATTTTATAATGAGTAGATATAATATAAAAACCATTATGGATGTTGTGAAATGTAGATATATATTGTTGGAATGTATTACCATATTTATTATTATGTAGTTCATGTAATAAATATCTGTAATATATTATTTAATTTTCATTATCTGTATATTATATTTTTAAATGGAATTAGAGGATATTATTTCAATAATTTTAGTTTTGTACATATATTCTCTTGAAAAAATTCTAGATGGATCGAAGACTTTTTTTTGATTAATTATACATACTCATATAATTTTTTGTGTGGTGAAATATATGGAAATTGGATACAAATGATAATGTTATACGATGATTGATACACATCATAATTTACCAATAATAAAGGATAAAGTGGGGGTAATCAATGACATACCTTCTCACCCACTAATTCTGGTAGATACAAACTACGAGTAATACATGTAACATTCATCACTCACCCATATATCAGGGTTGGAATAATAATATATTTTTAGGATATAGATTGAGAAGAAGAATTCCCTTATTATCTATAAATTTGGATCGAGGGTGATGATTAATTCATAAAGTATCACTGTTATGAGAACATGATAGATTGAATGAGTAGATATTGGTAGTTCATATAGTATTCTAATTATGAGAATGTAATGGCCCACAATTCCATAGAATGGAAACCATCCTCTTCCAGAAAATAAGTATTATGATGGATGATGATTTCATAGATACTCTAATTTATTTTACTTATAGCTTTGGTACTATGTATGACTTAATATTTAGATTATTCCATTAATGAAGTTATTTCATATATTTTTCACGTATACTACATCTTGAATTGATATTTTTACTTTCTATAGTGTACATCCATGTATATAGGACAAGAATCATATATTCATATTCTCTCATGAACTAAAAATATTTATGGGTATGTTTATTTCATTTAATATATCAAATATTGGTAGAGGAATTCATTTCCTCTAAAATATAATGATTTTTATGTCTAGGGTAAATTATCAGGTTGTAAATACATGATGGATTTTGTGATATAATGTTAATATAAATATGGAAGATAAAATCTTGTTTAGAGTGTGTTATAAAACAATGTTATTGGATGGATGATAAATGTATATAGTGTTTATGTTTTTTAATGATTTTGAATTTCCTATAATTTTCATTATATTGATTCACATAAACATTGAACTATTATAGGGTCAACGTAATGCATGGGATGACCATAGTAAGAACTATTTTATCTTCATATGCACTAGAACATGAATTTATTTAACACATTTTATATTTCAATAAATTTATGATATATACCGATGATCATAATCCTAAGGGTTGATGTTGAATATTTATTTTCACTGGAGATAGGATCTATTGCTGGTTCTGATACACTCCAGACCTGAACACCCAGATCTGGTACTCAAACACTTTCTTTTAAAACTATAATTGATTCTAGGTGACGTGAATCATGTAATATATTTATATATATATATCCATAATTTAAAAATTACATCTCTTAATAATAAATTTTAATGAACTATTTTTTTTATTCTCTTTTTGGACTAGATATAGAGAAATATTATTTTAGAAAACATGAGAACATTTCTCCATATTCGATCCAAACTAATCCCACTATAAGTAACCACATTTTATGGACTCAAATTCATGACGTATAGAATTTATTAATAATAAAATGTTGAGATAAAATCATAATGAATGTAAAACTAACTAGCATTCCCTAAATGTTAAGATCATAACCATATGTTAAAACAATATCCTATATAAAATATCTTATTTAAAATAATCTTGGAAAAATATTATTGTGAGGAACAATAAAATTACATGAAATATAAAATGATCATACACTTATCATAGTGTAAGAGTACACAAAATGAAGTAATAATCAAGATTAATGATTTCTAACAATGGAATATAACATAGAAATATAATTTAATCATAAAAAATGAAAACAATATGAATATAGAAATATGAATCATGTCCATACTCAATAATGATGATATATCAAACCATATCGTCTCCACACTCAAACATGTAGTCATAATTATATAAATCTTTTCTATATAGAACATTGAAAAAATATCTAACCAATTTTTCCCCATGCATAGAAATGTGAAAATTTAGACAGGTATCATTCCTATATACTATATCATTATCTCATTAGATTAAAAAAAACCTTTTGTTACACGGTTATATTTGAACCCACACATAAAATATATTTATATATAAATATGTGTGTATATGGGTCTATGTGTGTGGTAATTGAAATAATTATTTATCATATCATAATGAATCTATAAAAAATGGTATTCAAATATTTTTTAAATCGTAGCACATATACTATCTAAGCTGATTATATCGTTATATACCAACATTAATTCACAGTAAAATAACTATTTCATAGAGCAATTTCCAGGATCATTCATAAATTTTAACCCCATAGAGTTTAGATCATTTAATGAGGAAAATTGAAGTGAAACCATGAAAAGGGTTTTTAAAAAAACATTTCTTAAAATAAATGTATGTATAATAATTTTTAAATCATAAGAAGAAAAAAAATTATAATATAAAAAGAAGAAATAATAAAATACAACTTTTAATGTTATAAAAATATAGGATCCTAGAAATTTTAATTATTAAATTACTTATAAAATTTCGGGAGGATGAAAAAAATTAAATCATGAAATGGATGACCATCTAAATATATTGAAAATTAATTTATTGAAAACAAAATCACATAGAGAATGAAATTCGTTAAATTTAAAATCGGTAAAGATAAATTTTAAGATTATAATTTTTATAATATATTTGGATTATGATATATCATTAGATATTATAATTTTAAAGATTCAATATGTATATAGAATAAAAATAGTTCATTTGGATACAAGAAAATTTATTTTAAACAAATTAAATACTATAAAAAATAAAATATATTAATCTAATTATACAAATATGATTTATTAAAGGATTTATATATTTTTTAGAACAAAATAAAACCATATCATAAAATAAAAAACAAATTAGAATCATTACGACTCATGAAAAGTGTTTGAGTCATCAAAACCACTTAACATTACTCTTTACTTCTATGAAAGATGTTTAATATCATTGGTCATAAACATTACCATATTAATATACTATTTTATAGAAACATTAATATATAATAACATTTATAATATATAATTATAATCATTTACTATTCACATATTTGTTAGGAAAATTTAATTTAAATTATCATATTTTATAGATATTGATTTTTTTAGGCATTCTTTATGTGTCTATGATGATTCATATTCATTAATACCATTCTAGTCTTGTTTGATATATAATATACACATTATTTAATTCATATAAAATTTGTTATAAATTTATAATTTTATTCCATTATAATTTTATTAATGATTCATGAAGAATTAGTGATGATCTCGTTTTAGTAAATATTGATGAACACATGTTTTTGGTTAATATTGTGAAATAAATTTATAAAACCAATATATAACACTAACTTATTCATAAACCCCATTTTTTCAATACATAAATTCTTATAATAATTCATTTCTACTGGTAAGGAAAAATTAAATACATATTTCTATTATGGAGGTAGTACTCCTATTCAAAAAATTTATGATTTCATCATCCATGAATAGTAGAAATCTGGGAAATTGTTTTATTTGTTAATAATCATATGACTGTTATAAATATCTTACATACACATTAAAAACACTTTTATTCTTACCCTTGAATAGAGGGTATAAAAAATGAAATAAGTTTTTTCATGGTGGTGGTATTTCGTACATAGAGAATGATTAAATTTTAATTTTTCTAAATGAGTAGATGGTAAATAATAGATTTAGAATTATGAAAATAATATTTTATTACATTAAAAAAACAAATTTAATTATAATCTAATGGTAAAAATATATTTTTGAGAGGAATATAAATACTAATGTTGTATAATATTTGATTTCTTATCTGGCTATGATTTCTATCCTTTCTTAGAATACCACATGGAAATGTAGAGTTAAAGGATTTTATGTGGATCATGAAGATGAAAATGTGGAAGAGAGTCAATGGGTAGTAGAAATTTGGAGTTAATAAATATTAATTAAATTTTAATAGTTACTTTTAATGGTTTTTGGAATTCAACATTTATAAGTGGATTTAATTTTAGTTTTAAAAATAAAACATCTAATTATAATGGGAACACAAGTTTCACATGATAAGTAGAAACCATTTTGAAAAATAGTCGAGTGGTAATATGGTTTGGTCAATCCACACCTCATCCATTCATTTGAAAATATTTTTGTATAATTTTCTATTAATTTTCAATTAGTTATACCACATTCAAACCAATTTGGAGTTTTACCAAAATACAAATATTTGACCATATTAGTGAATTTTAAAGAATGTAATATAAAATTCCCCAATGAAAAAATTTAATAATATTTTACAAATACTAAATCCCTTTAGAATATTTTATCCAAATATGGAGGAAGGGGTTGATCTAAGCCTCATTTTAAATCCATAGAGTAATACATCGACATTTCTTTAATGGTTCAAGACATTCTATAAAAATGGATGTCTTTCTTATGAGGATATATTATTGAAAAGATCAAACCTGTATTCAATGTTTGCAGAATACATCTGTATTTTTTCAGAAACATAGAAATGTTTTTTGTATAACTGAATATTGTAATCCTTGAAACCATATAACCTCTATAATGTTTATAATTGATGGGTTTTTAGGATATAAATCATCCTTGACAGATATAAAATGTGTTGGTTTAATAATTTCATCAAATAAAAAATGGATTGAAAGAACATAGATATATTAATAAGTATAATGGAGAATTTATTTTGTGACTTTTTATAATTTTCATATTTTTTTGATAATTGTTTCATATCACTGCTATAATTCTAAATTTTATCATTAACAAATTATAATTCCATGAAATGAGACACATATTATAAAATGTCCAACATCAGGTTACCTCACATGATGTTTTTCATTATATCTCTTTATATATTCTTGCTTACTGGATATCTAGAGAACGATTATTGATTCCTATCATAAAATGTTCAAAAAATTTTTTGACTTTTCATTTAATGTGTATCCATGTTCGTAAACATATTATTCTATATTTAAAGGTGTTTATCCCAAGAATATTTTCTACTAATTCCTATAAGTCCACATTTTCATAAGGAAATTTATTGATATTTAAGAGGATGGATGGTTGAGAAATAATTTTATTAATACATGATTTGTCACATTCCTTTATCCCATTAAGATTCATCATTTTAAAATTATGAGTATTAGGTATTTTCAGACCTCATCATGTATAAGTTAGCTTGATCTTTCCTTCTCAATGAATAAAGCACATTGTTTGAATTCCTTGGGTAGAAATGTATTTATTTATAATTGTATATGATAAAATAAATCCATCTATATTGGAGCATGATTAAACCATTTTATGTGAATATATATTTCAAAATCATGTGTCCAGTATAGATATCACACTTCTCACCATAACGATAATGTAGTCAAATATTTAAAAAAAAGTTCACAACTACCAACATCAAATAATGTTTCAGATAATTTCTCTTAATATTCATTTATATATAAGTTTTTTTAAATAATAACATTATTTTTATTAATGATTAATCATAATAAATATTCTATAGAATCATCATAGAATATTAACAACCCCTCTACAATGTATGGTAATTTAAGTACAGGTGCAGTAACCCTACTCTTCTTTTGTTCCTTATAAAATTAAGTTCATTCCTCTATCTAGAGAAATATCATTCCATTAAATTTATACATGAAAGGTGGATTTCATATCCATGTGATATATATAAAAAAAATTATAGAATTTAACAAAACCTTGAAAATTATGAACACTAGTTTCTTTGGTCACTCGTATATTATTCAAAGAATTTTATCATTAAATTATTTAAAAATGTTCACTTTCATGTGATTAAATGTCCCATGAGTGATACATACTAAACCTAGAAATCATTATTTATAATTTTAAAGATAGTCACTATTTGTTATGTACATAAAAAAAATGAAAATTATTCTCAACTTCCTCTTAACTCTAGGAATATATGAGAATTTATTCTATAAAGACAACCAAATATTTATTTTTGTATTCATTAATGATTTTATTAATTTAATAAACAAATATTGTGGGAAACATAACATGTCTAAAGGGAATAAATGTAAATTTACACTTCTTATACCTTATTTAGAATGATTTTGAGGAAATATCCTCCATTTTGACCCCTACATGGGGATATATATATTTTTTCAATATATATGAACTATTTACCTCCTCTATGTTGATAAAAATATTCCTTTATAAGGATTATTATATTCATTTTACTGATAATTATATTATTAACCTCGTGATAATCAATGAATATGAAAATGGATTCATCCTTCTTTTGGATAAAAATGACCATTTTACCCCAAGGTCACTCTCTTCAACATAAAAAATACATGTTTAGATAATTTGAAAATTTATTCATTAGTTATTATAACTCAATATGATCCATTATTTAAGGACACTAATGAATATTCATATATCTACATATGATTTCCCATGAAAACATCCTCTTCATCTTGGGTGGGAAAATAAATTTTATTCGAATATATGTTACAATTTTACAATGAAATAGATATTTATTCAATGTTGACATCCACCCCCTTTATTAGAGCTATAAATACCTCATATTTGTGTGTTATAGAAACTATTATTTAATTTTATCCCAAATAAAGTTCATGATCACTACAATACTAATATATATTACATGATGATTCTAGAAATGAAATGAAATTTATTTATCACGATAATAGATTTTTTTTAAATATATGGAAAATACATATATAAAAAATATAATATTAAATTCAACCAATTAATATATAATTTGATCCTCTAGAAGAATGGTCTCACTATCATCAATTAGTATAGAGTAAAATTTCATAGACTTGAAAACTGTAACAATAGATGTTATCATAAATTTTCGATATCCAATTCATGAGGGGTTGAATAAATATTCCCGAACAAAATCATAATACTAATCTATTCAATGATCATGAATGAAATATTTCATTCATATCTTTAATGCGGATAATTAGTTTATAATGAATCATGTCATTATCATGATCCAGATCAACATTAATGAAAATGAAGGTTTTCCCATGGTCCATTTGATAATGTTGATGTTGTGGAATATTCTTCTTATATTCTCATTTATTAGGTCATTTACTTCAATAAACACTTAATTCCATGCAAATTGAGCATTGGAGTGAGGTATTATAAATAGAAAAGGTTTAATTTCCCAAAAAATATATTATCTAGGAATATTACCCCTAAATAAAAAACATATATTTTATTGACAGACATTCCACACTTGAATATATTTCAATATTAATTAGTCAAATGTTTTTGGTGATTACCTAATAATTTTTAGTATAAAAGAAAATGTAATTATATTACATTATTAAAAATTTCATTATAGCTTCCACAAAAATCCATCATAATTTTCTTATTTTCATAGTAAAATATTATCCAATTTCTATGTCCAGTTTATATTCTCTAAGAAACATTCTTCATATATATTAACGTATCATATAGAAAACAATATTTGATAATATGGATTTATGACAATAATTAATTTTTTTAAATTAATTTTTAGGTCAAAAGTAAATCTAGAGATAAACAATACAAGGTTAATTAATTTGTACATGTATGTTTCAATGGATGATTCCTTCATTATTTTCAACTCCAAGAATTATGATTATATCTTTATATGAATACTTTGAGGAAAATACATTGTGAATAATGAAATTACAAATTCCTTCAAATTAAAAGATTCTAATTATTTATTTTTTATTTTATTCTCAATGAGAGTCCACCATTTTTAATCTCCAGCCTTCAAAAAACAAACAAAACATAAGGCAATAACATGTTGTGTGGACTAGATAATGAAAAATAACATCCCTATATCATCGATCCTTTTATCAATAATTATTGGTTTGCCAACCCCTTAAAGGAGGTTAGATGATTTTGATGAAATGTATTGATAGAAATTGTTACATTACTTTGTGTGTTCTATAGATCATCATGGTTGTTTTGATTTCATATCCCGGGGGATATTAGTGTGTATCACCAATATATTTGGTACTCTTACTCCCATTAGATTTTATTTATCAATTAAAAATACTTGTTTTTTCATATAACTCATTGATGACTTGATTACTGCTTTATCCAAATATTTTTTTAGTAGATTAATGTATACTATAATAATTAAATAAAAATATAAAATTAATAAAATAATAAATTTAAATAATTCTAATTAAATAAAATATATACCCTAAAATATAAATTTAATTCAATCAATTTATGTCAGGAATTTCATATTTTAAAATTTCTCTTCTTATCATATATTTTAAATTTAATAAAATAAATTTTAATTGTTCATAAATATAATATTAGTAATAAAAATAATATCTACCCATAGTGTCGATAAAGGTATTTAGTTAAGCGTATTTTCACTAAATATGTGAATATATTGTTAAAATAAAACAGACCATTTCTATGTCATTACCCCTATGAGCTTCTATAAAAAATCATGAATCAACATAATTGCATCTAGGTAAGGATTTTATCTCTTGGGAATGAAAAAATATAAATTTTTTTTAAAAAAAAATCAGATTTTATCTTATAATTAAAGTGACCCATTTAGTTTTCAATGATGTTTTACATCCTAATAAACAAAAAAATAATCTCGATTGACATACCAATTGTGGTTCCATAAACCCACTCTCCTATATCTAGTGACAAAAAATAAATTAATCACTGAAATAAATACAAATTGAGATCAAACATACTATAAATATATATTTCCATATATATATCATTACGTATCAAATTAATAATCACCAAGAACTATTACATTTTTTATTGATATTAGATATTCTAACAACATATATTACTATAATTGTGAACATTTCTCTATATTTGACTCATTATTAACCCCCTTCAGAACATATCATAGTCTATAATAAAATTTGTATCCTAGATAATGGTAATAAATAAAATAGATTATCTAAAAATATGATCAAGGAAAAAAATATCAAAATTTCATCAATGGTTATATCATAATAATATGAAGAAACCTGAGCATGGAAGAAATCAATTTTTTAATGAACAAGAAAAAATAATTTGTTTTATAATATATTATAAATCAGAATGTGATATCAAATTATCTTTGATACACCATAAATTAATAGTGAAAATTCATGAGGAAAAAATAATGATCCAAGAATCCTTATATTTGAGTATAACATATGAATGAGGAAAATTAATTAGAAGTAAAAACATTTTAAACATTGAAAGGCACATTTTGTCTATTATAAATATTTAAAAAAATCATTACATACATTAGTTGATAATAGATAAAAAATCCTTGATATGACCATCTATAATTAAAATTTCAATAACAATTATTATTTTGAGTTATATATCCAATATATTTTCAATTTTAGTTCATTAGGGAGTCTATGAACATCCTACACATATAAATCCCTTTATAATTTTATTTAGAACATATATTTTATAATATATATAAATGCACATAATCATTAAATATTATTTATAATCTTTTATAAATTCTTCTATACATATTATCCTTCTAAACAAGTCAGGCGTGATTACTTTCATTATACCATCTAAAAATGTAAAGATAATAAGTGGTGATATAAAATTATATGTAAGGGTATAAATAAAACTAAATAATTCATGAAATATAAATGATATAGATTCATAACAGAACTAGGAAAAACATCAATAAATAATAAACATTGCACTGGAAGAATTATATTTGTATAATGATAAATTAAAACATCGATATCATCAAAATAAAACTCATACTGAATAAATAAATAATTTATTTCTTTAAAATCATTCTATAATTGTGTTATATAAAGATAAAATACATGTATTTGATACCATAAACAATACATATTACTACATTTATATGGCACAGACCATATACTCAAAACTATTTTGTCTTATATGATATTTCAATGCATTAATGGTTTATTAAATGTGTGGTATCATATGTAATATTTTAATGTAATATTAAATCACCTTAATAGTTTATATGAATTTTATACAACTTCCCAAAGAAACTATTACTTACTAAAACATAGCTATACATATAAAAATAAATAATGGAATGAAATACATAATCCACCACTGGTAGTAGCCAATAATCATAAAAACTACCAATAATTTCATCATTATTATATTTAGGATATTTTTATCATATCTTATCTAGAGAGAAAAGATACATGTTCAAAAAAACATGTCTTCCACTATTTAATATTTATCTGTAATTGAATAAAAGATAATCGTTGAGAAATTATTTTCCTCATGATAATATATTATCATAAATTCTAGGAGATCATTATACAATATTATATACATAAATATTTTTATACAATATATAGAAAAGGTTTTTTGAATAATTGAATACAAGAATAACATAATTTTAATTCCTCCAAATGAAGAAGGTGGACTGTTTAGAAATTAAATATCAATAATATTGAGAAATATTTATAGAATTAATTATGTGGAATTAATGCATAAACCCAGAAAAAAATAATATAATATCACTTAATAAATGTAAAAACATTATAAAATATATATGAAATAAGTTCAATGAACAATCATAACTCAATGAAAACAAATTCAGTAAGAAAAAATCCTTACTAATGGGAAAAAACTAAATACTCATTCCAATGATTAAGGGAAAAAAATTTCTTGTAAATCCCTTGAAATAAATGGAGTAAAATAAAATTCCATCAATTTTTAATCAAAACATTAGAGAAATTAATTTTTCTTCATAATAAAAAAAAATATAAAAGGGCGGAATTTGAATATAATACGATTACCTATTTTAATAAAATGAAAAACTGAAAATTAACCCCCATATACAAAAACAATGCTATCTCGGTCCCATATATCTTATCATTATGCATGTGAATTTTCATTTATATAATTCATTATTTTCATTCTTTATTTGAAATCATTTGATTTTATATGTTTGTAATATATAATTATCCTTATCCATACTGGTTTTAGAATATCATTATTTGTATTCATTATTATTAAAAATTTAATCATAACTTGGACCTTCATATAAAATTTAGAGATTATTTATTGTAATTTATAATTTTTAAAATATCTTTCATGGCCATATATGTCTTTATCATCAACAGGGAAATCAATAATAATATTGTTTCAGTGATACTTGATTATCAAATTTTGTCTTCATCATTTATTATTTAAATATAGTTATAACTTCTCAAAAATAAAAGAAAAGGTTACTTAGTAATTCATATTATATTGTATTAATTATTATTTTTTCGTACAAATTAATGATATAAATCTATAGTATCAACCTATTTAGGGAATAAAAAGACAAAAAAATGGAGGTAACCAAGTTTAACGAATGATTATAATGTTATTTTATTTTAAAATAATTTAACCATGAGAAGTATAAACAATTATAAATATTATTACATTGATATATCAACATTTGGAGTTGTTATAAGAAATATAATGGATGTTAATATATTATAAAATTTGATTAAAATGTTATCGTCTTAGTATGATTATATGAAATAATTATTTTAATGATGATCATTTTTTTATTATATCATTACTGGGTTCCCTAATTTTTCTTTTTGAAACCTTAATGATATCATAAGTATTATAATTATCATTCAATAATATCCTTATATAAACTCAGTTATAAAGGTGATGGAAAATGAAACTGTTGTGATGAGGAGGAGGTAGTAAGTACAACTCACGAACAACATTTTGATTTGTCTTTATAGTTGGGTTTTGTGATTGAAAAATGATAATACCCTTAATATGATAAATATAAACACTATCAAATATAACAATATCATTATTTTTTAGGGTTACATTTTTGAAAATATAATTATAATGATATAAAATGCAGTTAACAAAACTCACAATTATGACGTGATTTTATCATGGAAGATTCATTAGAAATGAATTCATAATTTCAAATAATGATTACTATAATCATTTAGAAATGGGAAAGGGTTATATTAAAATTTATTGGATGATTTTATAGATAATTTTTATTGGGAGTGTGTCTCTTGAATTTTGAAAATTGTTACCCTTTTTATATGTGAAGTAAAGGGTAGTTTTTAAGTAACACTTATATATTGAATAATTAGATATTAATATTTATGTAACAAAGGAATCAAAAAGAAAACAAGTATATATGAAAATTATTTTGGACTTATAATCAATAAAAATAATTCATTTTGAAAACAAATTAATTTTTATGGACTTCTTGTACTTTTTATCTTTTACCCAAATTTACTTTTACTAATGAAATTAATTTATAACTATAGAAATTAATTTTAATTAAAATGATTAGGAGTAATATTAATAAAAAAATTTATAAATCTAAATAAAATAAAAAAATAATCATATAAAACAAAATTTGTAATGTTGTGAATAATAACTTTTAAAATAAAATCACTTAATCTATAAAAAATGAATTTACTTTAATAAAAAATTTATCCATGAAAATTGTATATCATATTATTTTTTTCATGGAATTTTAAATTATATAATTTTTTTTGTTATATAAAGGGTTTTTGGTATCCAAGGTAATACAAAACTAAATATCCCAAGAAAATATACAATTGAATGAAAATATTAAAATTAATTATTCATTAAAGAAACATTTTAATTAGTTCTAAATTTTTTGGAAATAAAATATATTAGAAGAAATAAAATTCATAAAAACATAATAATTGTCTTTAAATTCATATTTGATTAAAGAAAATTTTCTAAATCTTATATGTTATTCATATATAATTATAAGATTATATAAATTATATGTTTCATCAAAATTATATTTTTTGACTAATCTGACCATTTTAAAAAAGAATTAACACTATTACTAATTGAATATTGATTTGAGTAACTAAAAAATATAGATCCTTTTTAGTATTTGGGAACTCTAAAATTTATATATTCTCTTTGGGAATAAAATTATAAAATATATTGAAAAAAATCATTTACAATAAAAATCAATATTCAAATATAAGTTTTCATTTTTTAATATAATATCACCTAATGAATATATTGGCTTAAAAAATTATTAACATCAGTTATAATTTATCATTAATAATATGTTTCATGAAATAGAAAACTCAATCAAATAAAAAGAATATTTTTTGAAAATCATTTATAAAAAATTATTTTTTATTCATCAGTTTAAGTACAGTAATATATATCAATTCATATTAAATGTTTCATGATATTCTTATATACATTTAATTCATAAATGTGTTTATCCTTTTAATTCAAAATAATCTAATAAATATGATTTAATGGTCATACAAATATATTAATATTTATCTACAAATGTCATAGTTTATGTTATGATCGATGAAGCCTATGGAGAATGTTATCGAACACATTGACTTTTTTAAAGGTATAATATATTAATATCGTAGTGTGTAACATTTCCCCCAATTAATTAATTTTCATTATCAAAATTTAAAACATAATAATACAATAATTTATACATGGAATTCATAATTGAAAAAACTCCACTTGATGATCATGGGTTTATTTAGGATATGGATAGATATAGATCTAAGTGAAAATTTTGTTATAATATCATTATAGTGAGAGCTATAAAACTTTTAATATCATATATAATTGTAAAATTTTATATGGAGTTATATTAATATGGAATCAATACACACAAGCCCTAAAAATTATTTTATTATAATCACTGAACTATAGGTATTTATTTATATCTTAATATCAATTTTTAGTGAAAACATACATAAAATTAGACTCTTTAAATAAAATGTATATATTAACAATCTTATTTATTAGTATTAGTTTCATATGATTTTCCACATTCGTATAGTGTTTGGTGACAATATCCCTCGTTATCCATTTTTCTATAAATCTCATTTTTAATTTTCATAAGAACTATTCCACATTATCCATTGGATTAGGTGATTAGTATAAATAATACCCTACTCCATTACAATTGATGTTACATATTTTTTTATCATCTCTCTTATGCTTATATTTGTGAGTATGATAATCATCATCTCGAGATTAAAAGAAATTATTACCAGGTTTATTCCAATATTTTATGGTTTATAAGAAATTTATTATTCTTTAAATTATTTTTTTGATCACCCATCATCAAAGGAAATTCCATCATTCCCCTATTTTTTGTGTTTTAAATTTCTAGAAAATTCACACTTATAATAATAATTAATTATTGGTGATTTGGAATAATTATATGATTTATCACTTTATCCCTTACCATATTACAATTTTTATTGGGTCAATTTCCACATTTCTAATGGAATCCATTTTAAAAAGAATCCATCTGATTTAGTTATTGCAAAGACCAAAATACTTTACGTGATCGATGGTCATTATATGTAATTTTTCATAAATAACCACATTGGGATTTAAAATTTGTATCCATCAATCTATAAAATAATAACGTTATATTAATGTGAATCCAACCCATATTTTATTATCCTCAATTCAAATTATATCATTTTAAAAATTTAATATACCATTTTGGTTCAAAAAAAGTTATTTTGAGTTTGGTTTTCTCATACCACTTATTCTAATAATCAAAATTGATATTCTAAATTACGTTATTCAATAACAAGATAGTCTAAACCGGGTAATAATTTAAATCATTTCGTATAACCCTTGATTCCTTAATAATAATTAATTTTTACAACATGTATATGAATAATTTTGTATATAACATAACTTTATATTATTAATAACATAACATTCCAAAAAATATTCGAATCTATATGAAATTAAAACATAATGAGATTATATATTCCCTAAAAAATTTTCTCTATCTATAACCCTAAAATACTATAAACCAAAAGATCATTACCTCACTCGCTAGTAAGAAAATATAATAATAAGGGAAAATAGATAAAAATTTCTAATGAACTATCATTAATACAAAGGATATTGATACTACATAGAATACATTTTTAAGGTAGACCATTCCATTAATATATTTATATTAAATGTATATTAATCCAAAAACGTATACATCTTTAAAACATGTGTTCTTCAATTATTATATATAAAATGTTAAAGTGACATTAAATGAAATATAACATTTATTTATATAATTTTGTATATGATTTCAACCTATTGATGAAAGACTATTGAAGAATGATCCTTTAATAATTCACACAATCCATCTTTACACATTGAATATTAAATAATACAACCAAAAAATATTATAGACCACTGATTGTAGATAAATATATCAATAAATAATATATATTAGTTTATCATCCATGCCACCATATGTGCAATATTATAACTAAAATTTACCTTTAATTATTTAATATCTCATAATCTTCCAACATTTATATATTCTTCTTTATTCTGTTATAATACTTATTTTTTCCCACAACATATTATTATGATATTAATTTCTGTTATAATATTTCAAAAAATTATACTTACTAAATGGTTATGATAATAACCAAACAATATATATTAAAACATCAAATGGATTAGTTCTTCCCTTTTGACCCATTTTTTCAATACATGATTCTTTCAGATTAACCAATGATTCTGTGTGTCTAATCCTTAGTTATCAATGGTCATTTTAATTTTATGTTTTATAACAAAATTAGTTAACATTTTTATTAAATATTTCCTAATATTTCATTAAGAGTATGTGAGTAACCAATGAATGTCCCTCAAGTTTGTATTTATATGTATGAAGTCTTATGCTTACTGATCAAAAATCAAATTTATGATTGTGTTAATGATCAACCATAAAAATCATGGTTATTACAAATAGGTGAATCTATGACTAAACCACATCAATATACATGTATAGGGAAATTAATGAAATGTTAAGAAAAATCACATTATCCCTACATTACCAGATCATAAGGTTGTTATCTAATACATATAATAAATATGAATATTCTATCTTTATAATCCATAAATTTAATGGGAAATATTCCTATAACAAAAAATACTATGCGAAGACAAATGGTTATCAATTCCTTTAAATGTGTTAATAACTTTAAAATATTAGTCCTTAAATTTCCCTAGATATACATCATAATCATTGAACTTATCTATACATTTCATTTGATACCAAATGTGATTCCAAAAAACACCTCACAAATTAAGATAACTTAGACACACATTTAAATACATTCTTTTATAACATGTGTCAAAACGTATAAATAACCATCCATAAATATAAAATTAGTAATGATTTATTTAATCCCTTATATCTCAGTAATTTATTTAGTTCCAGTTATTTATAGAATTTATTCACATCATCAGCTAATAAATTCACAATTCATTTTAATCCAAGAGAAATTGTTTCCAATATATATGTGACTATATAAGGAATTTGGAATCTTAATATACTCTAAAAAAAATTTCAACATATATTGTCCATGAAAAATTGTAATCATTAATAATTTTATTTATAAAAATGGGAAATTGAATCATATCAAGTTGTGATCTCAAATTCACAGTACGAGGAAGAAAAAATTAAATATATAATGGCATTATGATGGGTTAAAAATTATGGTTGGAATAAATTAAAAACATTATCTATATTCAACACGAGAATAGGATCATTCTATGTAAATTATAATTAATGAAGACATGAATATCAATAAAAAGGATCACACTACGATGAAATTAATATTTCTAGACCTAAAAAACTTTTTTAGGACCTTTTCCCATTACATATTACTTGTCACCATGATGGCGGTCAAGACATCTTATTGAATTTATAAGGAATGAAATAAATAACCAATACTAATTTGACTCATGAGACTTGGGATTAATTGATGGTTTATATAATTTTTTCCCCATCCTTCATTTGATTATGTCCTATTTATTAACACATGAGATGACAATACATTTTCGGAATTCATTATGGATCATCAAGCATAAAAAATCATCACAAAATATATAATGAGAATAATATAAATCAAATCTGTAATCAATAAAGATTAGTTGAATTTAATCGTAAATAATTTCAACATTTTTCCACAATCCAATTAAATGGATACTATTATCATAACTCTTCAATATAAATATGATGGATGGTAAAATATTACAATTGTAAAATTCCCAGAAACATCCATATTGGAATAAAATTACATAGTATGGAGAAAATTTATCCACGTCAATAGAATATCATAAATTATATAATAACCTCGTCAAATATGAGTAATGGAAAATTTTATGTTCATGCCATATAGAGAAATTGGTATAAAAATAAGATAGTAATAGAATAACATGATCATAATCTAAATTATTAAATAATTTGTATGGTTTTAATAGAACATATGCTCAAAAAGGAGAAATATTCTAGAAAGTGATTATGTGGTTGGAATTTATATATGTATTAATCAATGATATAATAATAAATTATAGCATAAATTGTATGAATCTACAAATCATATATACAATAAGATGAAATATCTATCATTTATTGATGAACATGAATTTGGTTACTAAAAATCCCCACTAATAAGGAAGTAGATAAATGAAATTCAATAATAATAAAAAGGAAAAGTATATTGATATTAAATCCCATAAAAATAAATTAGTACAAATAATAAAAAACCATGGGTAGTAAATACATTATAAAAACAAAAATTTGTTGTATAATTACAAATATGACTCATATTGTGGAATTTAAGAGGAAAAGAATTATATCGTACCAAAAATTCAATGACCATACATTAACCTACTATATCACAATCATGTTTTTGAATATTTGAATCATATACTTAATAATTCCCATTTTCATTTATAATTTTCGTGAATTAAAAGTATCAATATGTGTTCATATTCTTATCCATGTCATTATTATTAATTTTGAATGTTTATACTAGTTTTCAAATTGATGTGGAATTATCCATTCATATAAAAATATTATTCATCAACTTTTCAGTAAATATATATTTTTGGATTATTTAAAAAATTATTTTTATTCAAATGCACTACATTTTTTTCTTATTCATTATTCATATAGTTGAAATAAATTACAATCACATTTTGTTGAATCTTGAGGATTGAAGTGTGATTTTATAACTGATGCCTAAAATATTGATTTAAAATCTCTAAATTAATAATTGTAAAAAAATTAAATCATATTATACCTGTAATTATGTTTCCATATTAATTCATGGTATAAATTGATAATTTTGTTTTACAATGTGGTTAAATTGAAGTAAACATGGATATACCCACATTTATTAAACAATTAGTATGTGTTTTTTTGTATCATCATTATGTAAAAATATAATTATTTTTTTGTGTTTATCACTGTTATATGTTATATTTTAATGTAATTAATAAAATTAATAATATATATAAATATTTTAAACATTATTAATAAATGGTTTTATTCAATTTAGTGTTGAGAAGATGTTACTCTATTATCAGTGAAGAGAAGGATAACTTACGGAGTAACCCTTAAATTTTCAATAATTTATGGTAAATATTTTGGATTAAAATTACCCAAAATGGATCAAAGTAGTGATTAAAAGGATTTTGGGTTGAATCTCCACTAATTTTTTTATAAATCATTTTTCTATTTTATAGATTATAATAATTGCTTATTTTTTACCACATTTTACTTTTTGTTCTAAATTTTGATCTAATCATAGTGAATAATTTTAATGAAAATATATATATTGATAATTTAAACTAAATTTATTTTCATAATTATAAAATTATAAAAAAATTTATTAAATAAAATTATTAATGGTTTGATAATTTAATTTTTAATAAATAACAAATATCAAATTAAAAATATTATAGGTGAAATAAGGTGATTAATCATTATATTATTAGATTAGAAAAAAATTTCTAGAAAATGATTTTAATAGAATTAACATATTTTTTTATAAAACAGATTTTGTTATTAAGAATTTATTGGTAATCCATAGTTATATCATTCTTAAAAATACTTGATTAAAAGATAATACTGAAAATAATGTTTTTGAATAAAATAATTTTAATAATTTACAAAAAAAAATGTACACAGAGTATTCATAATCTGAAATAATATTATAAAAAGTGAATTTTTATTTTTTAATTTAGAATTATTTTACATAAAAAATATTTAATCTTGTATTTTATTATTATATAATTATAGTTCCTTATAATTTCAAAGTAGTGTTATCGGACTCAGCCGAGAGCTATATTTTTGACATTGGGGGCGTATCCATATGATTTTGACACCTTTATCTTTAGTGGCCGCTCCTTATGGACTTCTTTATGTCTCTACATGATTCAGTAGTTTTTAGTTGGTGTTGATGGTGGGTCAGCATGTTGGTGGTCCTCGGCGGAATCAGTCTTCTCGGTTGTGGACCTCAGTGGTAAGGAGGATGGCTTATGTTGAGGGAGAATGTTAATTGGGCCTTGTTCAGTGTTCTGTGCATGGATTTTCCCATGGAGGACTAATGTAGTAGAGACATGGGCACCTACAATGCTCTATGTAGTGATGGGTAGATCTGCCTACCGCAGACAGATGTAGTTGCAACCTGGGTGAGAATGATTGTGATATGTGCGCCAGTGCATGGATTTGGTTGTGGCACAATGTAGGTTCATTTATAGGGGTTTACAGACAATGATGTGGATCAGGGTTTCTTTGGGATATGAATAATCAGTCATCATGCATGTCTAAAAAGGATTCAAATGGAAATTTAATGGTGATGGGAACATTACAATATGGGGTTTTTCTATGGTGATGGATGTGATTTGGTCCATTGGAAGGCCAGTTTGGACATTTTATTGGGTTTTATTATTTTTAGAATTGTTCCAATTTGATATTGGGCCACTCAAATCATAGGTTGCATTCCACTAGGACTTCGGGATTATAATTGGTTCAACCTTAATTTATTTAAAGGGAATTGTTTTTTATATTTCTTTTTTCAAAAAGGGTCTACTCCCCAACCTATTATAGTATAATTTATAATTTCGATGAAATATTTATACTAAAACCATCCTTTCTAGAAAAATACAAGTGATTAACACAAATGTTTCTTTATAATTAGGAATTAATAAAATAATATATTTTATATTAATTATAAATTGTAAAATTTATAAATTCATTTTTTGAATAAAATGATAAAATATAATGAAAAATGGATTTTTAAATTAGAATTTTGAAATATTAACAAACATTATTTTTATTTTATATAATTAAATATTAAATTGGTGTAAATAAATTTCTTATGTTAAAAATAATTTATCATTAATCATATTAATCTTTTAATAAATATTTTTATTTTATAAAATGTCACATTTTTTAAATATTTGTTTGAAAATAATAATATATTTTATTATTAATTTTATGAAATAAAATTAATTTTAATTCATATTTTATCAATCCTATGTTTTAAATATATATTTCATCCTAATATAAATTATTTTATTTCATTCATACTAATTCAATTAAAATGTTATAAATTATCAAATAGAAATAATTATATTTTATCTGAATTTATCATGGTTTCGTTTATGTTTGATGATTTATGTCGTGAAAACTATTTAACATGGTATTCTAACAAAATGAAATAAAATAATAATATCTTTATGTTTAGAAGTAAATTTCACTAACTACATCTTTTCCACAATCAACCTGGTGAGCATAGAAGATTGCATCATCTCTACTCTCATCCTTATGTATACTGTTACATACATCATTTCCACACTCAATAGCATTATCTCACAAGATATAAATCCTTAACAAATTTATTATAGGTACATTTATGAACCCATCAACAATCAACCTATTATATATGTTCCAATTCAAATAAACGATTCATCATATCATAATGAACCCATGGAAGAAATGGGTTTTATATAATTTATAATTTTTATCATATAATATATCATAGTGGATATAAAAACTAATACCAATTTAAATCATCAAATGATATATTTTATGTTGATAAATATAGGGTGATTCATCTTATATAACTATGTAGGACTTGTATTTTGAATTTTGTAAATTGAAACAGAACCATGAAAAAGTGATTTTTGAAATCATTTTATAGGATTGTTAAAAAGAGAATAAATCATTAATTAAAACCATAAATAATATTCAAGATGTTAACATGGAGATCATTTTAAAATACGACTCTAAAAAATTATATAAATGGATCCTTTAGGAAAACATAATGGGGTTATATAACAAATATACAATGCCTTAATGGCCTAAAGGACATCATTTTTTATTGATTTTTTGATAACCTCTATTTCAAGGTATGAGGGGGAAACCTAAAAAAGCACATAGTATTAGATATTACATGGACTGTAGGCTTAATAGATTACCTAACCCAAAGGACGTAGGGGATTCAACTATACTATAACTATAAAGACTTTTTCCTCTCTAGTATCTGTATAGTGACTGTAGCTCTCCATCTTTGCATAGTCATTTGGATAGGGTTCCTGTGAATGTAAAGGCTAGTCCAGATGGAATTTTCATACCCATTAATTCTTCTATATCCATCTGGTTCTGCTCTGGTGAGTGTACTTTCATTGATTCCTCCCCAGGGGATGCTTTTTTTAAAGATTTTGTCTGGGATAACTACACTATTCATGTGGCCTAAAGCCTTGAGGTAGCATAAAGGCATTAAATATGGCCCAAAATCCTTACTGACCAGATGGCCTAGGTGGCCCTAGGGCCTTAAGGACTCCTAGGAAAATCTGATGGACCATGATGAATAGTTATGTATACTAAAGTACCAAATAGTAATTGATACAGTACTGCTATAGTACCTCGAAAATATACATCCTTCTTGTTTTTCACCTAGGTCTCATGGATGAACATATGGAGTCTTAATCAACTTGGAAGAGGCACATGGGCTAGAAAAAGTACAATGTATGAAAAATATCTAAACATGATTGGGAAATCCATTTTATTATTTTGAAAATATCTTTATTTAAATTTAAATAAAAAAGAAAATTGATAAATATTTATTTCAAAAAAAGATATATAAGTATAATTATTAAAAGAAATAAACAATATGTTTATTTTTAGTAACTAAATGATAAAAATTACTGAATGAGTGAATATATTTTTGAAATAAAAAGACATTATATTTTTATAATGAGAATGATTCATAAGAAAATTAAATTATTTTATGAAATGTATCCATAAATATAATTCTAAAAAGGTGTAATATCGTTACAATATCATTATATATTATAAGAAAAATATATTTTAAAACCATATACAATATGAAATTATTATTATACAATAACGTACAATGAGTCAAAAAACCCCTCACTGGTTTTCTTGAAATATATGAAAGTGATTAAATATAATAAATCATGAACATATCTATATTAAAAACATATTTCAAAACCTTATTCATGTCTATTATAACTAATTATTTTTAATTATAATAAACTATTATAAATGTATTGGTGTGTAATAGTATATTTTCATCATCGTATGTTAGCGATTCTGATTTTCTCTAGGAGTCCTTAATGTGTTAAGGTTTATTCATGTTTATTAATTATAATTTAACAATTATTATATTATCCATGTTAATGGAATATATTCATTATACTTATTTATAAAATTATAATATAATTCATTCATTATTACAGTGGATATTCTTGATTCTGAAATAAGTGACAATATTTTTTCAGTAATTTTGAATGAATAAATATTTGTATTTTAAAAATTTATTAAATATTAAAATATTCAACCTATAAAATTAAATACATAATATATATCATTTTAATTCAGTACATATATTCTTATAACCATCAATGTAGTGTGGTGATGAGTAAATAATAAAATCATTTCATAAAGGTGACTATTATTCTATATAATGCACATCCTTTTAGTTTTTATTGAACATGTGAAAAAATAAAATAGAAAAAAATTTATGAAAAATAAATATTCTATAAATAAATAATTTATAAACTAATTACTTATTTTAGAAACCCATATATTTATGTTATAAGGTAATATATTTCTTTATGGATACTGTATTTTGTATATACACATGATTTTTATGATTATTTTTCTATTAAAGTTAATGGTATATATTTGTTATAAAATTAACATAATAACATTTCATTATATTTATAATATTAAATTAATTAGTTTTTATGAAAATAATTACTCAATTATAATGAAATAACAGAAATAGGGTCAGGAAATTTTTGGTAGTCACTTTAAGTGTATGAACATCCAATTCATGTACCTATTGAAAATATAATATTTAAGGATTTTAATTAATTCATGATGAGGAAAATTATTGAGAATTATTTCGGGGGTGTAAAAAGGTTCAATTTTCATGTTAAAATATAATTTTATTATATCATTTATTTGGTGGTGTAATCCTTTGATAAAAGGTAGCAAAAATGAGAATTATTTAATATATCTTATTTATATAGAGGGAGCACAATTATTACTAGTAATGTATAATATAATTTGGTAAATAAAGGAATTTATATATTATTTTGTTAATATAATATTTATAAATATATTTTATAACATGTTTTAAACATGATTTACATTTTCAATACATAGTAAAAACCTCTTTACCATTTTTTTCTTTTATTTTGATCACTAATTTTTATCCTTGGTAATTTATTTTAATTACCAAAATTTTAATTATACTTATTACCTTATTTAAATATTATTAATAAAAATATAACAACCATTTCAAAATATTAATATTCTAAAAGTAAAAAAAATTAAAATATAAAACCTATAACAAAATAAAAATTTGTTAAGAGAAATATGAAATCAATGTTTTTTATTATGACATTTACATTCCTAAATAAAAAATTAATATTTTAAAATGTATAATAATTTTAATTAAATTAATATTTTACCTGAAAAAAAATAATTTGTATTTATATAATTATTATATTATAATGATATTATAATGGGTATCATATTTTCAAAATCGATATTTAACATAATT
Source organism: Viscum album (assembly GCA_963277665.1). NCBI lineage: Eukaryota > Viridiplantae > Streptophyta > Magnoliopsida > Santalales > Viscaceae > Viscum > Viscum album. Next base: position 1,221,743,812 of record OY728136.1, on the reverse strand, counting down.
CAACTAAAAAGTATCCTATTCTCAAGAAGGGAAAAATTTTCATTCTAATATAATAATATTATATGGGGTCCAAAAATATAATTTATCTCATTAATTATATATTTTGAAAATTATTAATTTAATTTTTATAAGAAAAGTAAAAATATTATAAACATTATTTTCATCGAAAGACATATTTTTCAGATTTTGAATGTTGTATTTAATATTTTCTATCAAATTTATAATATTAAGTAGTTTTTTATAATTTCCCTTCATTAATCAATAATATTTTTATTTACATGAATTAATAATACATAGTGTAGAAAAATCTTAATTAAAAATTTTCATTTTTTGGTTCTCATGATTTTATTATTTATTTTCCAATACTAATTTAATTTTACCAGATCACATTCATTATCAATGAATTTTATTATTTTTTAATATTTATATTTCATTATGTAGTTACATAATTTCATGCCCTCTAATTTTGAGAGTAGTAATATTATATAATGGTGTTTATTGTTCTTTTGTTTTGTATGAAACAATATATTTGAAAAATTTTATTTCTATAGAGGAATATAATGCTAAAAGTATAGTCTGTTATTGTTAACAATATTAGCTCATCTATATTTCTATTTTTATCTTCTTGGAATATGATGATTCTACTAATGTATTCATTTTTATCTTGAAACATTGAATCAAAAATATTATATATGTGTGTTAATTTTTTATAAAATTCAGTTCAAGGTTTCATGTATATATGTTTATTTTAATAGTAAAATTACATGTTATATATTAATTTAGATGTAATTCCTCCCATTTGGTGTGGATACCATTGATTTAGTAATTATAACATATTCTATTGAAGGTGGTAATGGTTAGTGTAACTTACCATTGAGTTGGGATGTGACAAGTTAATAATATAATGATAAAATATATTATGCATTTCTACCCATGTGAGAATTTATTGGGACTGTGTCAGTTGATTATAACTAGTGAACTCTATTATATTTATTAATAATAGTGTAATTTTATAGGATTTTTTGGTAGATGTATTCTTAAGAATGAAATTAATTTATGACACACGATTGAGCCATTTGTATGTAAAATGGGATGGTGAAGGCGTGTGATGATGATTCAAATAGACCAAGGCCATGATTTTGTTATTTTATGACTGATTTGATTGTATTATAAGATATGCGTGTGGTCTAGGATGGAAGGATACCAATAAACATCCACACAGTTTTTTTGTGTTGTGCATTGAGATACTATATAGGAGAGAGTAGTTATTGATTTATGATATTTGGGTTTTTTTGTGCATTATTTTTTATGATAATATTATGACATAGTGATAATAGATAATTTAAAAAAGTATATCTATTGATAATAAATTATAGAAAACATTTGGAAACTCATTATATAGCCATTCATTATGGTGGAATTTATTAAATTGCGTATGGTAGAGAAAATCATTTATATTATTTGAATATATCTATTAATAATGATGTAGTTTCTATTCTCAAAATGGTTATTATGTGTTGTTTTAGACTCATTAAACTTATGTGTGATGTTAAACGTAAGACCACTATGTTTACATCAATTAAAGTTCTATCAACATCAATTTATTCATATAAAATTATTGTTATTAAGATAGGAAACTATATGAATTGTGGGATATGTGATATATGTGGACATAATGGATACACTCATGAAAATTATTTCTAAATTTGTTCTCTCTATGGTAATTAGAATTGTATAATTCCCTAATGGAAATTAAATAGTGAAATTACAGTTAACATCTCATCCAGTGGACTCAACATAGGCATGCACATTGATACATATCATTAAAGATGATAATCTCATTTGGTTTGTTATAGTTAAGATTTTATGGATTATAAAAGGAGAATAAGTGTTATTATTATAAGAAAGTTAATGATTAGATATTTTGGTAGGATCATTACTATCATAATTAATTAGATTTTTGTTATGATGGAACATGGAAAATAATTTCATCCGACTATTGATAAAATAATAGATGAGAATAGTTTGTGGTGAATAAATACTAAATTAGTCATTTCAGATTATGTGATTATGAAATCATGGTTATTAAGTGTCAATATGAGGAAAATATAGAAGGGTGGTGGTATGGGATTCCCATATAATGTAATTTTCTATATTTATTTAATTGTTATTAAATTTGTATATATGGTTATTTATAGAATAAATGGAATAATCATTTACAAATAAATATACATTTAAAATATAACTATTTTTGTAAAGAAGATTATTTTAGTTAATTAAATAGAGGTGAAATATCATGGTGTTTTAGGATCTGTGGTATAGTTCATAGATTTCATGTGGATATGCGTGAAATATGTGTTGATATTTTCATTTTATAGTGTGATTATCCTTTCTAAGAGATTTTGTATACATAAATTAAATATACTGATAAAAAGTAGGAAAATATAATCCATGTGAATTTATTGTTAATAATATGCTTGTTGATTTCCACTTTTATATGTTTTCCCTCATATTTGACAGTTTATTTCATTCTAAGGTGTGAAATATAATTTTATATGTTGGTTAAACCCTTATAGGATCACTATAAAAACCCTTGGAGACCCTTAGGGATTAATTTTACATATAATGATATGAAAAATTATTTCTAGAATATATTTCAATATTATTCTAACCGCTTATTGAGATTGTAATAATTTCAATTGATATTAAACATATCCTTTAATGGATATAGTGTTCATTATACAATTTTTTTTTGTGATCTCTTGTTTTTTAATTGTGTATCTGAATTGATATAGTCTTTCATGATTATATATTATTATAAAATATTATATAACTATTAATATTTCATTCCAAGGAAGTACGGTTGTATTCTGATGGATTTTTATGAAAACCCATAGAATGACTCATTAATTTTGGTAATATAATTATTTCAATGGTGAAGAAGTTGTTTCAGTGGCCTCCAAAGTTGGCCGATTGAATGTATCACTACGGTTGAGCCTTAGGATATATATTTACACTTATGATAATATTTATTCAAATTATTATCGTTGTAAAATTATTAAATAAATATAATATAATTTTATTATGAAACATCATGAGTTGGAAAATTGTGTGTGTTTGAATGTATATGTCATTTATTTTCGAGAGATTCATTGGAGTCTTATGATAAATTTAAACAGCCACCTTATTTACTATGGTTATATTTTTTGGGATTAGGTACATAAGAGTGTTTAATCACTATATACAGATGATATGATAATAAATTAATGTGTGTTGTCATTTTATGAGGATGAAATTTTTTAAGTTATCGAGGACGTAATATTAAATTTTCTCACCTAGTAGTCCTTTTTCCTAGGACTAGAGATCGACTATATTTTTAGTGTTAAAAAATTATTTTTTGTAATATTTTCCTTTAATATAAGTAATTTATAATCTTAATGAATCTCAATATGATTTTTAAAGCGAATATATTATTTTTTATTAAAATTAAAAATTATTAAAATCCTTGTGAATTAATGGATACATTGATAAAAATACAATAATACTGATTACATATTGTGGTGTTTACCATAAAGTAGATGTATCGAATTTTTTTGTCATGTCACAATTGAGTATAAAAGTGGTAAATAAATTTTATATAAATTAATAATAATAATAATAATTCATTAGTTAAGTGATGACCTAACTGATGGGTTTCAAATGATCTAACAACAATTATTCACAGTATAATTAAATATTTGAACAGTCATTCCAAAGATCACCATACTATGAAAACCCAAACGATGTAACTTTGTAATAAAAAAAGGTACCTATAAACATTTTATGAAAATTTTCATCTCTTGATTTATTATTTAATTGATAATGATATATTTGGATAAGACACATGGTTCTTTTATCTCTAGTGTATCTATTTGTTATTCTGAATCACTTTACAATTTGGGGTGGATCCACTATATATCCAACGATATAAAAGTACTTCTTGATGGAAAATATTGAAGGAGGAAGAATTAATAGATTAATTAGAAGGGTCTTAGGTTGGCTAAAATCAGACCTTCAATAATTATATCACCACTTAATATAGAAATATAGGATATTTCATAATACATGATAACATTTACTCGTAACTTATAAAATGTTTGAGTTATTTACTTTTACATTCCTAAATATATCTTATAGATGAATTGATGATTATCCACTAAATTTATACTTATTAAATTTTTATTGAATGATATCTTTATGTGTATGAATATTATATATTTACATCTAACATTCAGGTTATCATTTTATTTATACAATAATAATATAAATTTTGAAATCCTTTATGAAATTTTTAGGTCATGTTTTGAATCATAGTTTTATGGATTTTATGGTAATTGTGTTATTCTATTACAATTAAATAATGAATGATATTACATACAATGGAATATGAAATTCATTGGTTTTACTTATTTTATACAATATTAATTTTTTCATAACATGCATTATAAAATGTGTCAAATATCTTATATGAAGAAACGTTATTGGGGATATCTCATTTACATAATCTCCATTATTTATGAATATATTACATTATTCTATAAGAGAAATGTGTATTATGAAAAAAAATTATCCACTATGTATTATGATCCATGATATATTAAAAATTAATCACTAGTGAATCATCTGATAATAGAAATATTTATCATAATTTGTTCCAACTAATTATTTTTTATCATAGAATATAATAGTTACCCATAATAGAAATTCATGGACTCCATGAAATATTAGATATATGATTTAGCGTGGAAAATATATTATAAATAAAAGGCATTATAGTTCTAATATGAACAATTTTTTATATTACTTATTTTCGATAGAAGAATTCTAATGATTTTTTATTGATAAAATCCTGATGGTAAGATTTTTTGGGAACATAGAGAGAATATTAATAAATAGTGTAGGTAATTAATTTTATTATCATCACAATATTGAATCTTGAAACCTAAAACATATCATTACAATGATCTTGATGCGATGAATACAATGCCTCTAAAATCCATACAATCTTACTTGTTTTTTAATGAAATAATATTGATAATATTAGTGAGTTTTTCATTATTTATATATATCGAGTCCCATGAAGACAGAATCAGTAACAACTTAGGCCATATCTAAATGAAAAACTTATCAATCAACATGATTTTTATTTTTTTTGATGAACATATTATTCTCAATCAATACAAAATATAGTGGGTGGCGGGGAATAGTGTTGTCAATGTCTTATGTAGTGGTGGGATCAAATTCATTTGATCTATGATCAATCCATTAATATACCAACATGTCATCTATCAGAATATCATTTACCATGGAACCAAATAATAATGTAATAAATATTTATAATATTTGGATAAAACAAATATTTTCTTCCTCGGTCATACTACATCACCCACCCTTGATGTTCATGGGTGACATTATAAAACATCTAATATATTACATTATATGGTGATGAATAATATTCTTTCTAAACACTATAATCCTTGACTATGGGGTCATTCTTATAGTATAATCATATAGTGGTGAGTATCACTTAACCATCAATTATCAATGTTATATATTTAAGGATATTATTGGTTTTACACATTTAACCCATTTTCTAGTTGGTAAAATGGGGTGTTTGAGGTAATTTATTAATCATTATTTATGTATTCAAAAATATTCTAAACTTCATGTTTAATCCCATAACCAATGGTACATTTTTCAGAACATTATAAATATATTTGTTAATTATATTATTTAATAATGATTGAATTAATATGAAAATTATTTTTAACAAAATAATTATTATTATTAATTATTAAATGAAGTGGCTTTATAATATTCTATTATCAATAATCATGTAACAACTAAATTAGGTAGAAAAACTCAATTATGTATGAAATTGATGGGAATGATTTCTAAATATCGAATGATTAACTATATAACAATATTTTTTATAGAAAAATAATAATATATAATAAAATGATTTGGAAGGATAAAAAATATATCATATTAACTAATGTGATTAAATTTTTTACAGTGTTAATTTTATGTTGGCATTTTTATGGATCTAATATTTTTTTAATGTCATTTATTTCCATTAAATAAATTCAGTGGTCGTGTTTTCTTATCATTCCATGTATGTTGATAAAACAATTTTTTCTCATTTTGAAATTACCAACTTTAATGTATTAAAATTTCAAAACTGTTAGATTTAAAATAATGAACATATAAGGACATTATATTGTTAAAAAATATTATTTTAATATAATTATAAAACTATAGATGTAGTTTAAGTAATTTAATGTAATAATAAATTAGTATTGAATGATTTTGATGAAATTGGGAAATCAATATCATGGAATAAACCTCCATTAAATTATATGGGTGATTTAAATGTGATCATATTATCTGGGAATGAAATTAATATTGTTGAAATAATATTTGTGGATTTTCTAATTCAAATTATAATGACCCAAATTTTACGTACAAGTTTATTACTTCAAAATTGATGCATACTTATTACAACATATAAAAAACCATGAAAGGACCGTATAGGTATAGTGTCTTTAGAAACTGGGAAACATAAACAACCGGTTCATAAATCCTCTACATTGTCTCCCATTTATTTCATCATATCTAGAGTCACTTTTTGACATATCCTACTTAATATCCTTGTTCCTGACCTGGGGAAAAACATACAAAAGGGTGAGCTCAAATGCTCATTAAGGGTAAACAAAAGAAATATCAAACATATCATATTCCTAGTAACATAACATTTTGAAAATCATATCCTTCAATATAGATCATAACTTGGGATAAATCATAGAAGTCAAATGTTATCCCAATAATCATAACTTAAAAAACTAAGCTTTGTTTCATACACACATAATCATACAAAATCATTTTTTAGTAGTCAAGACTCATTTCCAAGAGTATCTCAGTGGCCAATGTCCATTTCTGAACTAAGTTCACTCCTCATTTCAGTCCTATTTCATTGAACTGGTTTAACCTGCCATTCCATCCATGTCTATCTCATGATATATAAATCTTTACCCAATGTATTTCATGGAGATATATGTCTCACCCATCTCATAATGAAACCATTCTTATGTGTGCCACAAAATAATAAATCATACATCATAGCATCACCCATGTTATAAAAATTGGAATCTTAAACATCATGTCATCATAACATACTCCATATAAGATAAAAGGACATCATAAAAATAAATCCATTATAACATAATCAAATCAATGTAAAAATTTGGAGAGAAACAGAATCTTATATTATCTTAGATGGAATATAATTTTGATAAAACACTTGAACTCCATTATTGATGAAAATATCATTTCTACTTCAAAAAAAAATTTCCTTCAAAACATGTCATACAATTATAATCAAAAATAAGTTGATTAAAAATAATCTTGAAATCATGTAAATCATTATTCATTTAAATAATGTTCAAAAAATCCATTCATTTTGTATAAGAAAAAAATATTCTTCTCATACTTTGGCATGAAAAGTCAAAAAGTACCTCGTACGAGAAAAGACAAAACAGTAATTTCATATATTTTACTAAAAACTCACTGAAGGGTAATATTGGATTTAAAAAATTGTAGGAGGATATAAATAATATTGCATATTTATGAAACATGGATGTGGATGATAAATATTCCCCAGTAAATTTTTAAGTATAAACAATCTCGGATAAAAATGAGATTGTGATATTTTCGCTTACCTTAGGTCCGATATGTTTTGTATGAATACAAACCTCCTGTAATATGGTTTAAATAATGTCAATTGACTTATCACAAAATCATATTCATTATTATGTTATCATATATGGTCATATTTGTATCTATTTAATAGTAATATTTCATTTCTACATGTTATTCGAGTGTTTATTGCTTTATGTTCTTATGCGTGTTTTGTCGAATAAATTCTTGTTACTTTTTATAGGATATAAAAATGTCATTTAGACAATGGTATTAGTGTAATATATTTTATATTCATTCATTCAATTCATTTATATAATCATTATTCAATGATTATCATATAGAACGAGTTGCATCGCATCGTGGAGACGGTAGGTCGTATGTACGCACGAGCGATGATATCATTCCCATGATCATGGAATTGAATGTATAATATTTCAGAATCAATACCACTTTAAAATAATCATATATAGTTATTTATTTTCACCATTATACCCATCCAAGTAAGTTGGTGGTGGAAAACAAATTACACCACAGCGTGCAGACGGTATTCCGTGCGTACGCATGTGCGGTGATTTTGTTTATGGTGGATGGATAAGAGGTGAAATTGGGTTGTATCATATTTAAAATAACATATTATTAAATGAGGGATACTTATGTTATTACTTCATAATGAAACAACTAATGAAGATGGAGTAGAAGAAGAATGGAACTTAAAGAAAACGGCAGAAGGTATTACCTCTTTCTCGAAGTGCCTCCATTAAACCTTCTCTTAGGGAAGTAGAGTTTGTCTTTTGAGGAGACCAGTTCCTATAGTAGGTTTCTAAGGAGGTGGGGAAGTTAAATGTGAAGGGTTTATCTGAGATTGAAGGCTCAAATTGGTTTTAGGAGGAGAGGGAGGAGGTGCCCTTTTATAAAGAAGGAGAAGGGCGCCTTTGGAAATATAAGAAATATTAGTTTATATTAAATCTGAACCCCACATAAAAACTTCCATAATTACTCATAATCAAATATTATATGATATAGTATTTTAATCTCATAATCCAATAAATTGTAGACATGTTAGGACTTTATTTTAAACAATATCAACCTGATTTATCCTTATTTATCAATTAAATGTTATATGTGTTAATAATATTCTAAATTTTAAATTATTATAAATAATTAAATATGTGTTCTACATTTTCCATAATTTGACACTTTAAGAAATTTTAGACCATATAAATTTTAATTTATAATTTTTAAATATTTTTGTGATTTTTAAACAATTTTATAATATGATATTTTTATAAAATAACAATAGTGTCAATTTTGACACTATTCATTTATTTGAATTTAAATAAAATATATACAGAAGATATGTTCGAACTAAAATATTTAACGGATTAAAAAAATGTCATATGTGTCTAAAAAATTAGTGTAGCACATTAAATAGTTCATATAATATATTTTTAATATTTTTAAAACCATTTATTTGATATTTTAATTAATAAAATAATTTCAACATCACTATTGTGTCATAATTCATGATACATATTTAATCCCTAAAAATTCTAAATAAATTCATATTATGTAGATAAATTTATAATCTTTCTGGAAACTATTTATATCCTAATTTTCATGATTTTTATCACTAAATTAATATTATTATACTTATATTATTTAAGAGAGTGACATATTGTCACTTTCTTTGGTTTTAATAATAATTATATTATTTCATGGTCAAAAGTCCAGGAAATAAATATATTCCGGCCCTTAGGTAATATGGGACGACTTTTATTCATCCAATAGGATTTTTTTAGGTGTTAGTGTAATTTTATTATCTTATATTAACCCTTAATTACCTGATTTACCTTTAACTATGGTAAATAAAATTTGTCGTAGTTACTATTCATAATGCCCAAAAATAAAAATTGGTATATTAAAATAATTTTTACCCACTGATTCCAAATATGGAATCCATTTTTTTAAAATTCAAAACACATAAGTTTCATTAATTAATTTAAAATTAATCTCGTTGTTAAGAAAACAGGTTTTAGAAGTTAAAACATTGCCAAAGATTGAAATGTTTTTACCTATGAATCCAAAGTGAAATTAATTCTAATGACATACCTTATATTAGATGGTAATAATATATTCTATTTATACATTAAAACCATTCAATATTATAATTTAACCATATAAATTATCTCAATGAAAAAAGTTGTTTTTAATTTAAAATTAGCGTATTTTTATTATTTATCAAAATATGAAAGTTATCAGAAAAGTATCAAAAATTTATCTAAAGTAAATTATTATATCCTGATTCCAAAAAAAATTATATTTTATCAAATTGATCTTATAAATATGTCAAAAACTAGATTTAATGTGGGTGCGCCATCAAAAGGCGGCAAAACTGCATTAAAAAAACTTATTTTACCCAAAAAAACTATTTTTGTCTCTTACCATGTTCTAGAAAATGTTTAAGATGAATAATAATGTTATAAAATTCAAAATGTAGCTAATACTATTCATAAAGGCTAGTCCATAATAATATATCATTGTTTTGTGAGACCCGGTATTGCATACAACACACGCTATCGAGGAATGTTGCAATTGCATGTAATTCAAGCCAAGTCAGTATTGTGTGTTGTGAAAGATTCCATTGGTGTTGCATATAACATAAGACATAAAAAATATATTTCTTATAAAATCTCAGGGTATTACCTTATACCACACATTAAATGAATTTCTCTCTCAAAATTTGTCATTTCGTTACAAACAAATAAATATACCTCTCCCTTATCATATACTCAAGTTCCCATGTAGCTTCTTCTAATTGGTGGTTCATCCATAAAACATTCACCAAGCAAGTGGTCTTATTCCATATGATTTTTTTTGCTACGATCTAGAATATCGATTGGCTGTTCTTCAAAAGAAAGATCATGCTCTAGCGGTACAACATCTGAGATGAGTACATTTGAAGGATCGAGTATGTACTTTCTCAGGAGAGATACATGGAACACATCATGAGATTGAGAGATATTCGGTGGAAGCACCAATCGGTAAGCAACCTTCCCAACATGATCCTGTATTTCGAAAGGACCAATATATCTGGGGCTCAACGTTCCCTTCTTTCTAAATCTCATTATCCTCTTCCAGGGAGATATTTGTAAGAACACTTTATCACCCACTTCAAACTCTAGGTCTTTTCTTCGGTTATTGGTAATGTTTTTTTCTCGACTTTGAGCTGCTCTTATGTGTTGTTGAATAGATCAGGCATTTTCTATCATCTCATCAACATGATCATGTCCTAATAGATTTCCTTCCCCAACTTCATCCCAGCAAGTTAGAGTTCTTCATTTCTTTCTATATAGGGCTTCATAAGGATCCATCTGAATACTGGAGTGAAAGATATTATTATAAGAATATTCTACCAATGGTTGGTGTTGATCACAACCACCGATGAAATCCATAGAAAAAGATCTCAACATATCTTCTAGAGTTTGAATTGTCCTCTCAGACTGACCATCTTTCTGAGGATGATAAGCAGTGCTGAAACTCAAATCTGTATCCAGAGTATGCTGAAGACATCGCCAAAAATTTGAGGTGAAACTCGGACCCCGATCAGATATAATGGAAAGTGGTACTCCATGCAATCTGACCACTTCCTTTACATATATCATAACAAGCTGATCTAGAGTGAAATCCACTCTTATAGTAATGAAGTGTGCTGACTTTGTAAGATGATCAACTATGACCCAGATAGCATTATTTCCTTTGGATGTTTTACGAAGTCCGGTGACAAAGTCCATAGGGATGTTTTTCTATTTCCATTCGGGTATGGGTAATGGTTGTAACATCCCCTTAGACTTCTGTCTCTCAGCTTAATCATTTCTAAAAAACCAAGCATCAAGACACATATTCAGCAACATCTCTTTTCATGTCATCCCACCAAAAGTACTCTTTTAGGTCCCTATACATCTTCGTTCTTCCAGAATATATAGAGAATGAAGAACTATGAGCCTCATCCAGAAGCTCCTTCTCTAATTATGGGATGGAAGGAACACAAACCCGATTCTTTAACCTTATTATCCCATCACAACCAAGGTTGAATTTAGGAACATTTCTCACCTTCTTTTGTAACTCTATATCTTTTTTGTGCCTCTTTAATCTTCAAATGTATAGATGGTTGAACATTAATTTGAGAAAGATAATATTTTCCCCTTCCATTATAATTCCAAGATAAATCCTTTGTAAATCCATAAATATTGGATCTTTTGTGATCCTCATCCTGGATAAGCTAGCATTGTCTTGTCAACTTAATACGTCTGCCTCCTTGTATGCTTCCCCAGGATGGTAATGAATTGAGCAGTCGTAATCCTTAATCCGCTCCAACCATCTTCTTTGGCGCATATTCAGCTCCTTTTTGTGAAAATATACTTTAAACTGTTATGATCAGTATAAATATCACACCTTTCTCCATAAAGATATTGCCTCCAAATATTTAATGAAAATATTACAGCAGCTAACTACAAATCACGAGTTGGTTAATTTTTCTCAAGGATTTTCAATTGTCGTGAGGCATAAGCTATCACCATATCATTTTGCATTAAAACACACCTCAATCCCTTCTTTGATGCATCAATGTAGATCAAAAACCTCTCTACACTACAGGTAGTGTGAGCATAGGTGAACTGGATAACCTTCTATTCAACTCCTTGAAATTCTTTTCACATTCGTCCATCAACACGAACATAACTCCTTTTCGAGTCAACATGGTGAGTGGATTAGATAATCATGAATAATCTTCCATAAAATGTTGAAAACATACATCCAAACCAAGAAAAATTCAGATCTCAGTTACTATTGTTGGTCTCGACCATCATTCGATAACCTCTATTTTTTCTGGATTCATAGATATCCCTTCTTTTGAGATTATGTGACCCAAAAATGCAACTTTTTTAAGCCAAAATTGACACATTGTAAATTTGGAATAAAGCTTCTACATTCTTAGGGTCTTGAATACAATTTTTAGTTGATATTCTTTTTCTTCCTTTCCTTTTGAATAGATAGCAAAATTGTTTATAAAGACTACCAAAAACTGATCAAGATAGTCTCTAAAGACTCTATTCATCAGATCCATGAAGATAGCATGGGCATTAGTAAGACCAAATGGGATAACTAGTAATTCACAGTGTTCATAGCTTGTATGGAAAGCTGTCTTTGGTATATCCACCCTTTTGACCCTTAATTTTTGATACCCTAAACGAAGATCAATCATGTAAAATTATTGAGCCCCACGCAGGTTGTCAAATAAGTAATCAATGCATGGTAGAGGATATTTCTTCTTGATAATGTTATTGCTATGTTCTCGATAATCAATGCAGAGTCGCATTGATCCATATTTCTTCTTAACAAATAGAATAGGTGCTCCCCAAGGTGACGCACTAGGGAATATGAATCCCTTATCAATATTCTCTTGTATTTTCTTCTTCATTTTCTACAACTCAACTAGGGACATTCTATAAGGTGTCTTTGAAATGGGCATAGCACCCAATATGAGTTCTATTGAAAACTCAACATCACAATTGGGTGGAAGACCTGAAGATTCCTTAGGAAAGATATCATCAAACTCCCATACAATGGGCATATTCTTAATCGCGAGTTTCTCACCAACCATTTGAGATAAATAACCTTCATTTAGTGGAATCAAGACCCATAAGATGGAAGAAATTTCCACTGGAAGTTTTTGTTCATCCATGCATCGATAGACGATCATATATTGATATGGAATATGAAATGTGACTTCCCTTCTTTGGAAATTGATATGAGATTTATATAAAGAAATCCAATCCATGCCAAGAATCACATCAAATTCCACTATAGGAAGGTTCAAAAGATTTGTAGGAAGCACATTCCCATAATCTTCAATCGAAGAAGAATTGTAAACTTTTGATGCGACTTTTGTGCCATTAGGGGTTGTCACAACTAACTCAACATATAATTATTGAGGTTATATGGCGATACCCTTAGAAAATTTGTAGAAATAAAAGAGTGTGTGGATCCAGAATCAAATAAAAAAATTTATACTTTAGAGTGGATGGTATGCTTACCTTTCACCACTTCATTCTCATTCTCTACATCGTTGATAGAAATTTCTTGTCACATTCCTTTGCCTTTAGCCTCATGATTTTGTTGACATCGATCATCATCATCAGCCCTTGGATTATGGAATTTATTTCCATAATGCCCCAATTCATGGCACTTTTAACATTGAAGTGTTGGAGGTGCACTATGTGTAGCATTTTCTTTGTTCGCATCACTAGACATCTTCTTCCCATTATTGCAGCATTCAAATGCCCAATGACCTTCTTTTCCACATTTGAAACATTTAGGTGTCCCTTTAAGACAACTCCCTCCATGTTTCTTTCCACACTTTGAGAATAAGTGAAAATTCATATTCTTTTTAGTGTGGTCTTTAGATTTTCCTTTGATTTCCATTTTCCTCTTCTTATGAAACCCATATGACTAATGGGTTACTCCAATTTACATATCAAACTTGAGAGAACATAGAATGATTTCCTCATACTTATTGAAGTCCCTTATGTGTAACACCCTTTAATGATTTGGTTTTAATCCACTAAATAATCGATTGATCTTACTCTCAGCTAGGATAATAATACAAGAAGTGTACCATGAATGTCTTGTCAAATTTACTTTGTAGGTATCAACAGATTCATCATCCTTTTTATTCAGTTCAAAAAACTCATTCTCCATCTTTGTTCGAAGAATACGAAGGAAGTACTAATTGAAAAATAAGTTATTGAACTTGTCCCATTACATGGACTCAATTTCATATTTTTGCCTCATAATCTTGATAAGATTCCACCATTGATTAGCATCACCTTCCAAACGATACACTGCTAAGGTGACTTTATCATGTTCAGAAAATTTAAGAACTGAAAATATCTTTTTAGTAGTACTGATCCATTGTTCAGAAACTAATGGATCAGTTGACCAACTGAATGAAGGTGGACGCTGCCTCATGAAGGATTCAACAGAATGTTGTTCCTTCAATTGCTCACTTAGAAGTCCCAAATGATTCATATCTTGAGAATGTTGTGTGAGAATGGCTAAAAGATTTTGCAATCCAGCTCCAAAAACATTTGGTTGCTCGGGGGATAATCATTGCATTTCCCATTGCATTCTGCATTAACTTGGATCCTTTGGGATCCAGCCATTGACTAAAACCAAGAAGAATAGTTTGAGAAACACTAATTATAATAGGAAAACCACATAATCATGAAAAAAATTTACACATAAGGTATTATCATAGGTTATTCATGGCCATTTCTAAAACACTAGGATTGTGTTCTTTGGTTAGACTTATCCTTAGGGTTCTTACTAAGGCGTGTACATCCTAGTTTCCAAAGGATGACTATACCTTTCATCTGATAATAACTATAACGACCCATTCTTTACATAAATGGTTATTAATTCAAAATTGAATCATACTTATTACAAAATATAACAAAACCATGAAAGTATTGTATACGTATAGTTTTTTTAGAAACTGGGAAACATAATCAACGGGTTCATAAATCATCTACATTGTCAACCATTTATTTCATCATATCTAGAGTCCCTTTTTGGAATATCCAACTTAATATCCTTCTTCCTGACCTGGGGAAAAGAAAACAAACAAAAGGGTCATCTCAACTTCTTTATAAGGGTAAAAAACGAAATATCAAACATATCATATTCATAAGAACATAACATTTTGAAAATCTTATCCTGCAAAAGAGATCATAACATGGGATAAATCATAGAAGTGAAATGTAATCCAAGTTATCATAAAATAAAACATGAATCTTTGTGTAATAAACACAAAATAATATAAAATCGTTTCATAGTAGTCAAGACTCATTGTCAAGACTATCTTAGTGAACAAAGTACATTTCTGAACCGAGATCACACCTCGTTTCAGTCCTCTTTCACTGAACCGTTTTAACCTGCCGTTCTAGCAATGTCTATCTCATGGGATATAAAACATTACCCAATATATTGGAGGGAGATATAGGTCCCAACCATCTCATAATGAATCCATTCTTATGTGTGCCACAAAATAATAAATCCTACAGTGTAGCATAACCCATGTAATAAAAATGGGAATCTAGAACATCATGCCATCATAACATAATCTAAATAAGATAAAAAAATCATAAAAATAATTCCATAATAACATAATCAAATCAATGTAAAAATAAGGATAGAAATAGACCCCTATATTATCTTAGATGGAAAATAATTTTGATAAAACACTTGAACTCCAATCTTGAGGAAAATATCCTTTCTACTTCAAAACATTTTTCCTTTCATAACATGTCATACAATTTAAAACTAAAAGAAGCTGATTAAAAATAAACTTGAAAACATGTAATGGAAGATTCAATTAAATAATATTCTAAAAATACCTTCATTCTGTATAAGTTAAAAAACATTCTTCTCATACTTTGGCCGGAAAAGTCAAAAAGTACCTCGTACAAAAATCGACAAACGATTCCTTTCATATATCTTACTAAAAACTCACCAAAGGGTAATATTGGATTTAAAAAATTGTTGGAGGATATAAATAATATTACATATTGAGGAAACATGGACGTGGATGATAAATATTCCCCAGTAAATTCTTATGTATAACCAATCTCGGATAAAAATGAGATTATGAGATTTTCCCTTGCCTTAGGTCTGATATGCTTCATATAAATCCGAACCTCTTGTAATATGGTTTAAATAATGTAAATTAAAATATAAAAGAATCATATCCATTGTTATGATATCATATATGGTCATATTTGTATCTTCATAGTAGTAATATTTCATTGCTACTTGTTATTCGGGTGTTTATTGCTTTATGTACTTATGCGTGTTTTGTCGAATAAATTATTATTACTCTATATAAGATATAGATATATCATTTACAGATTTTTATTAGTGTAATAAATATCATATTCATTCATTAATTTCATTAATATAATCATTACTCAATGAAGATCATATAGAACGAGTCGAATCACATCGTGGTGCGGGTAGGGTGTACGTACGCACGAGCGATGATATCGTTCCCATGATCATGGAATTGTATGTATAATATTTCAGAATCAATACCACTTTAAAATAATCATATATAGTAATTTATTTGCACCATTATACCCATCCAAGTAAGGTGGTGTTGGAAAACATATTACACCATGGCGTGGAGACAGTATTCCGTACGTACACACGTGCGGTGATTTTCTTTACCGCAGGATAGATAAGAGGTGAAATAGGGTTGTTTCATACTTATAAAAACATATCAGTATATGATGGATACTTATGTTATTAAATCCTAATGAAACAACTAAATAATATGGATTAGAAGAAGAATGGAACTTAAAGAAAACGGTAGAAGGTATTACCTCTTTCTCGAAGTGCCTCCTTTAAACATTCTCTTAGGGAACTAGAGTTGGTATTTTGAGAAGCCCAGTACCTCTAGTAGGTTTCTAAGGAAGTGTTGAAGTGAAATGGTTAGGGGTAGGCTGATCTTGAAGGCTCAAATTGGTGTGAGGAGGAGAGGGTGGTGGTGCCCTTTTATAAGGGATGAGAGGGGCACCTTGGGAAATATAATAAATATTAGTATATATTAAATCCCATCCCCACATAAAACTACTAAAATGACTCATATCATAAGATTAGATGATATATGGTTGTAATACCATCAAAAAATAATATTTATCCATGTTAGGAATTTATTTAAACATTATCAACTTGATTTATCTTTATTTATCAATTCAATTTTATTTTTGGTAATAATATTCTAAATTTTAAATTATTATAAATAATTACATATGTATTGTGAATTTTCCATAATATGACACTTTATGACATTTTCGGCCATATAAATTTTAATTTATAATTTTTAAATATTTTTGTGATTTTTAAAAAAAATTATAATATGTTATTTTTATAAAATAACAATATTGTCAATTTTGGCATTATTCATTGATTTGAATTTAAATAAAATATATAAAGAAGGTATGTTCGATTTAAAAGCATTAATAGATTCAAAATATGTTATATATATCAATAAAATTAGTGGAGCACATTAAATTATTCATATATTTTTTATTTTAAGAGTTTTAAAATAATTTATTTGATATTTTAATTGATTAAATAATTACAACATCACTATTGTGTCATAATTAATGATAATTTTATAAACCCTAAAAATTATAAATAAATTAATATGATGTAGATAATTTTATTATCTTTCTGGATAATATTTATATACGAATTTTAATTAATTTTATCACTAAATTAAAATTATTATAGTTATAAGATTTAAGAGAGTGACATATTGTCACCTTCCTTAGTTTTAATAATAATTATATTAATTCGTTGTGAAAAGTCTATGAAATAAATATATTCTTGACCTTAGGTGATATGGGTTTACTTTTATTCATCCAATATGAATTTGGCAGGTGTTAGGGTACTTTTATAATCTTATATTTACCCTTAATTAACCAATTTACCTTTAACTACGGTAAATAAAATTTACAGTAGTCACTATTCATAGTGCCCAAAAATAAAAAGTAGCCTATTAACATAATTTGGACCCACTGATTCCAAATATAGAATCCATTTTTTGAAATTAGAATCCCATAAGTTTCAGTCATAAATTTAAAATTAATCCCGTTGTTAAGAAAATGCGTTTTAGAATATAAAACATTCCCAAAGATTGAAATGTTTTTACCTATGAATTCAATGTGAAATTAATGAAAATGACATAAATTATATTAAATGGTAAAAATATATTCTATTTATACTTTAAAACCATTTTATATTATAATTTAACCATATAAATTATCTGAATGAAAAAAGTTCTTTTTAATTAAAAATTAGTGTATTTTTACTGTTCATCAAAATTTGAAAGTTATCAAAAAAGTAGAAAAAATTTATTCAAAGTAATTTTTTATATCCTGATTCCAAATAAGAATTCTATTATCTCAAATTTATCTTATAAACTTGTAAAAAACTATATTTAATGTGGGTGCACCATCAAAAGGTTTCAAAATCGCATTTTTTTAAAAATACTTATTTTACCCGAAAAATTTATTTTGTTCTCGTCCCATGTTCTAGAAAATGTGTAAGATGAATAATAATTTTATAAAATTATAAATGTAGTTAATAATATTCATAACTTCTAGTCCATAATAATATATCATTGTTTAGTGAAACCCGGTATTGCGTACTACACACGCTATCGAGGAAGGTTGCTATTGTGTGTAATGCAAGCCAAGTTAGTATTATGTGTTGTGAAAGATTCCTTTGGTG
Organism: Viscum album; assembly: GCA_963277665.1. Lineage (NCBI taxonomy): Eukaryota > Viridiplantae > Streptophyta > Magnoliopsida > Santalales > Viscaceae > Viscum > Viscum album. The sequence continues at coordinate 1,221,724,723 of OY728136.1, read as the reverse complement.
TTTTGTATAACATAAGTCATAAAAAACATTTCTCAAAAAATCTCATGGTGTTACACAAATATAATAGGTGATAATTATATATTATATCACATATTAATAATAAAATGGTTTGTTCTAAATAATGGATCAAAGAAGGACTTGATATGAAAATTTTCAATCCAAAACAATTTCATAAAAAAGGATATATTTACCCACCACTTGAATTTTTCTAATCTATCACCATAGCCATAATATATTGTCCTCCATAGATAAATTCACCTAAATTTTTACCCAAAATGTATCCCATGTTAATTATCATGGGGTTTACTCTACAATTTCATCAGATAAATCACATGCTAGACACTTCTATGACGATACGAAAAATAAAAAAATAAAAAAATTACATTTTGGTGTTTCAGGTGTTAGACTATAGGATTTTATATTCTAAAATTTAAAACTCATCTAAAACTACATCCATACTACGTGTTACCCCAAAAAACACTATGAAAATGTTTCTCTTAGAACATTGCTGAATTTCCTCATACGATTGAATTGATGTAATAGAATATGATTGAGATGATATTTCACAGATTACTTTCATGTAAAATACCCCTTATAAAAATATATTAATCCTCATTCATTATATTATTTTCTACAACATATATCTAATATACAATATATACCATGGTATCCCATTCAATACACCCATTTATTAAATATAACTTCATGAATACAGTTTCAAAATTGGGTTTGAATCCACTAATTTAATCCTACTCCATGAAAACTACATAAACAATAAAAAAAAGTATGCTCCCTCAAATTCATTAAATTTTCATCAATAATGGTTTAGGTATTATCCAATTATGTTTCACCAAATCATAGGTCAAATTTCATCTACAACCATTTCTATAATGAAAGATATAGTTACCACATTAATAATTCCATCACATGTACTTACTAAATCCCATTTGAATATTATTATCATAACTCACATAACCCACACAATTAATTTATTTCATTATTTTTACAATACAAGTGTTGTTACAACATGACGTTAATCTATATGAACTGGTCCAACCATAAGATCATAAAACTTGAAACTTAAAATAATTCAGTTTTGATTTTTATTTAAAAATCCATGTAATTTTAATTTATTAAAAATTTATATTTATACAAGTGGGATCGAGAAAAAAGATTCATTGGTCACACATAACCCCCATCCAAATGACACACCATGATCCAAATTCGTGATTACCACATTCAATTTACAAACAAAATTATGAAATACCACCAAAAGAATCGTTGAACCACGATAATCCAAACATTAGATCCACATCACGAGGACAACTTTTCCTATACCACATCATTGTCATCATAATGTCATCCGGGCATCACATAACCATCATTTTAATCATGTCTTCACATTAAAAATGACATCAAGTTAATTGGATAATCACTATTTATTACCTTGACCTCTTTCACCAGAATGATTAAACCCATCATAGTAATGTTACACCATCCCATGTCAGCATACCACCATCATCGACCATATCCTTGATAACTCCACTAGAAATGAGCACCCACATAAGAATGTCCATTTATAGCATCAGAATAGCACCACATACTCATTCAATTTCTCTATCATAGCAACACATTGCATAGTTCTGAAACAACCAAAGTCATTGATGTCTGCAAGAATCATAGTCTTCAGAACAATCAAAAATGAAATGCTAGTATAATCTCCATTGGGAACAAAAATCCATAAATATAACATAATAAAACTGATAAACAAAAAACAAAAAAAAACTCTATCTGAATAGAACCAAAAATGACAAAATAATGTTGGAAGACAATGAGAGAGGAAACACTACTATGACCAAAGAAGATGAAAAAAAATAAAATAGAGAGAAACTAGTAATGGTGATAGAAACTCTTTGAGACTATTTCCATTCGCCCTCCAACAACATCCATTGATTTCTTGTAACCCATATCTGGCCTGAACAAAATCTGGTCGAGTGTAATTGGTTGAACAACAAGGGAATATGGGAAGAAGAACATTGAATTCCCCCACGATCACCTATACAAGCCGACCTATATACCTACAAAGAGATCCAAAATAGAGGTCTGATGTGTTGGGAATGTTATGAAGTGGGGGGTATGACTCGAACAATGTACTCCTAGAAAACAAAATCTGGAACATGGGGGAGGATAATCCTGACATACCATATATGGCCCTCCTGATATTCCTTCTGTGATTCACATAGGATTTCTCATTTGACGGGAAAGATATTCCTTTAGATATGATCTTATGATTATTTAGGTCATGATTGAAAAATTACTCTTAGGATGAGCATGGAATTTATTATGTAATAAGATAATGACTCCTTATGTGATTAGTTTGGGATGCATTAGATAAATAGATTAGGATTCATTATATGATGATCATAATATTTATGTAATGAAAATCATGGTATTACTCTAGTATGATCATAATATTTCATAGGTGTCTATTATATGATTACTTCATGGAATATGCTATGGAATATGAAGAAACATATAGATTCATAATAATTTTTGAAGAGAGACTTATTTCATGTTAAAGGTTATCACCCAACCATTACAACAAGTGATGTAATTAATAGATGTATACATGGAGATGATGTAGGGAAAAATAAATCATGATAATTTATTTTACCTCAAATGGTGGACTAGGATAAGTGAATAGATTCTAATAAAGATATAGATTTCATATAATCTAGTTCTAATCAATTGTTCCAAAAAATCACTTTAGTAGTGACTAGATACCCTCCTTTGGAAAGCGGGAATATGGGAACTAGATTAAAACAATCCATTTTTACCCCCAATAATATGGATTTTGACATGAATTTTTGGAAAGAAACATTATAAACCCAATATGAGTTTCTATTTATATAATAATAAGAATTATAACATTGGATATCATCACTATCATGTATCACCATTTAGTTGATTATGTTATCATTCAATAATGAAGAGTATGAGACATGTTTGGGATATTTTACATCTCCATCATCCAAAATTTACTTACAGTTGCCTCTAATACCATGCAAATTACTATCCACCAACCATGGATGTAACAATTCCTCAACTAACGACAACATGTATTGATTAATGAGGAGTTCTAAAGATGGTATGGGGACAAATGGATGTCATCAAACATAGATTACATATAAATATTCCATGGAAATTAATCCCACATATAAAACATCTTCAAGGAACCACAAACCCCTCTCACTGATATAGTTTTTATTTTTTAGAAAAATAATTGGCATTTCCACCTCTAAGACCAATAAGGAATCATATGTGCCCAAGATATAGATACATAAGATATGTAATGGATGGATACACATTAGAAATAATAATAACTAAAAAACCAATATTGGAAATGAAAATCTATAACCATAAGATACCTATTGGGATTATTTCCCCATAGTTCACAAATTCTACTATACCCTATAGAGAGGATGTAGGGTATATTTATTGTGTGTCTATTGTAGATTCCACCCATATGTAATCAAGGTAGGATCTTAGCACCCGATTTAATTGATAACATAGGTATAATCATGTAAAAGTAGAACAATTTAATCACATACATAATCTAGTTGACTTACTCCAAACTAAATCATATCTATGTAAGGGTTAGACCACTAATCGGGCGCAACAACTACCCTATCCAATAGCTCATAAAACCCGTACTATTATTATTAAAACCATTATTAATCTATAAACTATAAAATAGAATATCATTAATAGTTTGGGATAATGTCAATAAAATTATACTCAACATTATGGGTCATCTCTCCCAATAACTAGAACCATTGACAATAATCATATATTTATTCGACATGATAAAAAAATTTACCATATAGGTCCTCATTGTAACATCAATAATTCCAACAAAATTGATATTACAAAAGAATATAGTCTCACAACTATAGAACATATATTCCATAAAATAGTATGGAAAGGGGACACTGATGCCTGGTCATTCCCGAAGTTTGTTAATCTGGTACAATATTTTATTGTAATTAATTTTTGATTCCTCACCCAAAATAATATCAACGGTAAAAACATTGAGTTTTATGATTTTTTTTCAAAATACTGATGTGGGAAAAACTGGAAATCCATTTTGATTAATTTTCAAGGATTTGTTTTCCTAAATTTAAGTAATTATTATGACACCAAAAAAATTTTCTTTTCCATTGTTACATTTAACTTGGTCATTGGATGTGAAAAAAATGTATTTTTAAAAATATATCAATTTATTGGTTTATTAATAATCAGAATTAATAATTTATATATATATAAATATCAATTCTACACTTTAATATTATAATATCAGTTTTCAAAATATATGATTTAATAACTTATAATATAATAATACATTAAATATTATAAATTTTATGTCATATAAAAATTGATGTTTTAATTAAAGGTTTAGTAAATTTCTATAACACAATTTATAATTTTTTCTATTATATGAATTATTTTTTATAATCTTTTTTATAGAAGGATATTCATGGAGATTATATAAATATATATTCATATTCATTATAATATATAAATTCATCTTTGTTTTAAATAATTATTTTTTTTGTATAATTGTGATCTATTTAAAATAAATATTTTACCATATTTTATATATTTTTAATAAAATGTTAAATTTCATAATTTTTTATATTAAATTTCATAAAGTTGAGTTTAATTTTATATTTGTTATATCAAAATAATAATAGGGGTAATTTCTTGGATTTTTCAAAAAAATTTATTTATTTGGTGAACAATGAAATATAACATTTCATAAAATACCATAACATTTTTGACATCATCACAATATAATAATTACATAAAAATTTATAAATCCATTTATTTATTAAAAATAATTATATTATTAAAATATTACATTAAATTTATTTTTTTGAATTAATAAATCTATTATTGACTTATTGGTATCTATGTTTTATTTTATTCCATTATAAAACTATTTTTATAGTTTTATATTAAATAAGTATTCAAACAAAATATATTCAAATTTTAAAAACACTTATGGGAAAAATATTTTCATAATATAAAAAAATATCATAGAATCAATATAATACTAAATTAGGAATTAAATTCATTTTTTTCACATGGTTGTTTTCTATAAAATTTATGCATTAAAAAATATTTATTACAAATGAATATTCTCAACTGTACAAATTTAATCTGGAAAAATTCCTTTCATATTTTTAATCATAATTTTCATATTCTTAAATAAGATTCATTTAATTATTAGTGATAAAAAATCATCAACAAAAGAAAAGTTATTTTCATATATAAGGGTAAAATGTAATAAATTGATAAAATTAGTGGATAAGATAAAAAAATTTAAAAAATATAATCCTTAAATAGGTGAATAGAGGATTTAATTAGACTTATTTTATATTATTTTTTAATTTTTATCCATATTGATGTTATTTTCATGAATATGAATTCACATTTCAAATTAGAAAATTAATATTTTCAAAAATAAGACCACTCTCTTCTATAAAAAGGACCCCATGATGAAACCAAATCTTGTAACAGATAAACCATCCTAGATTGACCAGAATCTTTTAAAAAATCTCCATATCCATTTTTTCCACATCATAGTTGTTCTATCCTCACCAAGAGTCTAATATATGAAGGCATAACGTCTGGATAAAGAGAGGATACCCTTGGAAGATGAAATTGGTTTAACTGATCTATATATATTTTCCACCCCATTAAAATATTTTATAGAAATGAAAATAATAAAATTATGTACATTTATTGAAATAAACTATTATTATTTTAATGAAAAATTCAATATCATCTTCCCTTCCATTTTTTGGAAAATAAAGACACCATAGAAGTAACATGAGGACTACTAACTCTTTGAAAAATGTATAATAATTTTCAATATTTACTTTTATAATTTTTTTAAAAAAATTATATATGATAATAATTTATTATTAATATTGTGGAAATATAATTACTCCATAAAATAAATAATATTAAGAATAAGTGGTCTTCATAAACTTTTACCACATAAACATGAATAGAGAGAAACAGTTCATTATTTGAATATATTTTTGGAGAACTATTAAAATATATAATTTTTTAGAAGATTAATAATTGATATTAATATGTTAAAGAATTTTTTTGGATTGTTTATTATAAAATTTAACTCCTTATTATGATACAACATATATCTTGAAAAAAGAAAAAAAGTCTCATTATGGATTTTTCCATTTAATTGAACTTATAAATCAATGGAATGAACATTCGAATTTTAAATTCAATATTTAGCTTATCTTGAAAAGAAATAATAAATTTTGGAGTTAATGAACTCATTCCCATTAAAAGATAACTGTAATCATTTTATGGAAACAAACATAGATTATTTTAAACTAGTTACAGGAATAATCAATATCAACTAAAAATAGGTAACAAATATAAAATCAATGAATTCAAATGATTAATTTAAAAGGATAAAAATATAAATATTTATTTGAAAAAAATTTATTAGTTTCTCGTAATTTATTATACACGATGTCAGAATTCATTTGAAAAATATGGAATCCAGGGTATGGATTCATTATTATTTTTTCAATCCCTTTATAGATGATTCATTTTGTAAACCTTGGTAACTTTTATATGGTTCAAATTAAATTTACTAAACCAAAAATATCAATTATTATGTTTTTAATGAAACTAACCATATTGAAAAATCCAAATTACAAAATTTAATTCTATGGTTTTTTACACAAGTGTTTCAATTGTAATATGGGTTCTTTTTTTATAATTTTTTTGTGGAGTCACATTTCATGTAATAAAAATAGTTTATTTTATGTATCATATATAATTTATATTTGAAATATTATATCATTATTACATCATTATTACTTTAATTTAACGTTCCATTGTGTATCTACCTAATATTTCACAGTACTTTTTCTTTTTAAATAAATTCAATAGCTTTCTTTACATGCAACACGAAGTTTGAATTCCCCATGATCTATTTACCTAGACATTTAAATACTGGTTATGAATATTATTATCCAAATTATAATAATTATTTATATCCAATAAAATTTTAACACTCGTCTTATATAATTTTTACACAATTATATAAAAACAAATCTAATTTTATGGATAAAAACTATATTTTTTAAATAGAATTTTACAACCATTTGGTGAAATAAAAAATTTCAAAGATAATTTTATTAATTTTATAAATTTTTCATTCAAAATAGAATTCATTTAAGAATAAATAATATCAAAATTAACATAGGGTGATTTTTTTATAATTTTTATGAGATGTAACATTTTTTATGAATATAGGAAAACAATACATTTTAGTTAAAAATTCTGTTTTTTAATATTTATAATAATTTAATGTTTTTTAAAAGTAAAAATAAGAAAATAATAAATATATTAATCTAATTTAGGAAATTAGAATCATTTTTATATTGATATTTGATATAAAATTTTTTGAACTTTCCAAAATCTTTTTTACCGGCTTTCTCGCCACATCTGCGAGATTAGTATCAAAGGAAATTTAGACACCTATTTGAATAAAATTTGGAAAAATATACATACATTATTGTAATAAGAATTATATATTTTGTTTAATATGACCAAATCATTTTTAATGAATATTTATCTTTACTATCTATTTACAAAAAAGATTTAAATCATGTAATTATGGTAAAAATAATATTATAAGAATTATAATATTACCGTAAAACATGTCCCAATTTCATTGGATGAGTGGGGTTTCAAAAATAATCAACCACATTTAAAAATTAAATCCCTTTTTATCCATGTTATTAAGAATTTTACAGTTTTAATATTATAGTCAATGATATGTTAAAAATGTCATAATAAATTTTTTATTAATTATATGATTTTTTATATTTACTAATGAAAAAAATAAACATGAATAAAAATAGTAATTTGAACGATAATACTTTTATCTAAACAATTATAATTTATTTATAATTTTTAGTTCTAAAATAATGTACTTAAATGGAGGCACATTGATGCTGCAGTAATTGATTAAATAATAAAAGAATAAAATAAATGATATTAAAATTATTTTTATAAATATAATTTCATTGATTTAATGTCATCAATAATTTTATAAGTCTTGTATATGTTATTAATTTAATAATTTTTTATTTATAATATAGATTTTTGGATTTATTTTAGTATTAAAAAAATAAGGAATAGTGTAAAAAATGGACCAACATGATACATTAAAATAAATAATATTTTATTAAATGATATAATATTTATAAAAAAAATTCTTATAAATAAATATAAAAATGTTTTATATGTCATAATTTACTTCTTTAGGGTTTTTTTAGTTTTATGGTAAAAATATTTATCCTTAATGTATAAATTACATGATATCATGGTTAGTGTTGAATGGATTAAATAATATTTTATATTAAATGTAAAGTATACTAATAATAAAAAAACATGTAAAAAATTATTAGATGAATAATATTATACCATTATCATATTATGATCTATTTTTAGTTGTATTGTGGAATCTTTTCCACGGAGATAAATTATAAATTATTCAACGAAAATATAACTAAAAAATATCAATTTATCTGTTTTAATATTTGTATTTGTACACATAAGAATAAAAAAATATATCAACAAAAAAAATATCTATTTTTATACTAAATAAGTTAGTTTCATTATAAAAATTTATATTTAATTTTTTTAACTTATATAACTAGATGTATATCATATTCAATACAAAAACAATATTTCTTTTATTAACAGAAAAATAAAATAATTGATGTTTATAATATTACTTTAGATATATTTCAAATGATGTAGTGGGTATTTTTAATTTTCTAGAGCTATATGATATAATATAGAACATTGAAAGAATTATTTTTGATTTCACACTTGTGTTGAGGTATGTGTTGTCAAATTAAATTAATAGTGTCAAATTTTACCATAATGATATCTGTTGGAATTTATTTATTATTTAAATTACATAAATATCTCAAAAATGATATATAATCACAAGTGAAAATTATAAGTCCTAATATGTCTTCTTCATTTAATTTATTTTATATTTTCTGTTATTTGGATATAGAATATTCTTAAAAGAGTTTAATATTTTGGGGATTTCCCAGAGTACCCCTCACCTCAATTAAAAAAGGGAACATCCTCCATCACATCCTCACACATCTTTGACCACTATATCTCATCCAAACCATACACATTTAACCTCACAAATTTCATACATAAGTTCTGGAGGACCTGGTCTTCCCAAAAGGCCTCCTGGGTGTCCTTAAGGGGAGATCCATATCAACTCCACTAAAGAAGGTGTAATTGTTTTACGCATTAATTTATGATCTTTTCATCTTATACTTACTCTTCATATACTTTTTCATTAACATAGTAAAAAATATAGTATCATATAAATATAAATATTTTATTAGTCTTATGGTACCACCATATTACACCTTTCATCTATCCTTCTAAGAATAATATCACCATGCACGTGTACATATGACTTACCATCTCCATCCCGTGATGTAATTTTTTGTCAACGACTATTAATTTGGATGGGTGTAGAGATCGATATACTAGATATAATTAATATATATGGAATTATATTTATTATTGAAAAAAATATACTATCTAATTACTCTTCATTTTGAAAATATTTAATTGATATCATTGCTCATGCGTATTTACGCCCATTCATCTCCACGACACGGTGATATTCATTCTCCATTATAACACTTCAATAATTATAATAAAAATGTATATAATGAATAAATATGTAATACATTAAATTTTCATAATATTTTTAGAATATATATGTTAATTTATGAGATAAACATTTTTAGATTCTGTAGGATTAGAAAATGGAATCAACATTCTTGCAACGTACATCCCTATGTCCCCATGAATGGTGTATTCAATTTCATATATATGTCTTATAAACATATTTATATATGGAATATATATGATATATAAATAAATTTTTACATTTAGGAATTATTTGTATCAATATCTACGTAATAGGATCAAGAATTATAGGTCATGACATGTGTGATAAACATAGCTGTTTATACCTGAATCATTTTATAACATGGAATTGTTAAAACAATAACTAATATAAAGCCATAAATGAATCATAAATGATATAATAAATATTATTTTTATTGTGTTAAATGTTAATAATATCATTAAAACCAATAGAATATATTTTGGAACATGTATATAGGGAATCATAACTAAGGTAAATTTTAACTTCACACTATCATTTTTATCGTAGATTTTTTATACAAGAGAATATTTATCATCCATGTACATGTTTCTTCAAAACATTTTCAAATATTTCATTTACTATTATCCTAAAAAACATTAATGAAATTTTTACCCATGTTGTACTTTTTATAAAATGCTATGAAAGGAATATTTTTTCGTTATCTTTAAGAGGTTCTTTTTCACTTTTTTCAATAAAAATATGAGAACAATGTTTTTTTAACAGATATAACATGAGAAAAATATCATTTAAAAGATTAAATAATTATTTTTACTAAATATTGTTTGTTAATATCACACTCTATTTTCATAGTAATTTCAATATATAATGATTTTTTTCTCTCATGAAATTATTAATAAATTTACTTGGTTAATTTCATCTATTTCAATGTCCATAGTCAAATTTTTTCTTAATTATGGTTGATTTATTTTGATATCATCTAATATATTTTATTGAAAACAATATTATTATATTGAATTTGGATGCTCTATTTGGATCCCATTAATGTTTTATGGTTAAAATTATTGAACTTCCTATGTGAGTTTCTCAATATGAATATTTATATTCATTACGATTCATTTATTCATATGAGGAATGATATGGAATAAGTAACCAATATTAATGGCCTAATATATCACATATATTCATTGGTAGGTATCATGAGAAAAATAAGATATGGTTTTGATTAAGTACATATCCATTTTTTCAAATTAATTGGCTGATTCCTCGGTTGTATGTTTCAGATGTCGGACATTATACATTCAATCATATAGATATTAGTTCTTGATATTCCATGTAATAATTCAACTAGAATAATATCCATGGTTATGATTTTTATTTAATGTGATTTTTTATAATGTAATATTTTTTATTTTCATATTTTGTTCATGGTTTTGTTTACAGAACATGTGTTTCAGTTATACACTATGTTGTAAGGGTTATGATTATTTATTCATGATATCTATTGTTGTATGCTTATCTATACTAAGAATCCAGTATCAACACATTACTAGGACATTTATTCTTCTAGAAATCCAATATGAGTATTATAACTTATATTAAAGGTTAATTTAAGAGAAAAATGGTGTTATAAAACAATTTTCTATGTTGTAATTTATGTTATAAAATGTAATTTTAGTTTAATATATGTAATCTATTTTCAAACATGTCTAAACTGACCAATCCTTTAGGATTTGATTCCTTTTACTCATGAAAATGTATTAAAATAAAACATTAGCTCTAGCCTTATAGATTTTGGGTGTTATAGTTTGTATCCTAATAAATTTAGCATCATCTACAACCACTGGATTCATAAATCAATTATCAAAATACATAACCCTATGAATGAAGTTGATGATAAGTCTATGTATAGGATGTCATATTTTAGATTTGGTAATTTATAAACTAGGTTAATCATGCCTAATTATGGATGAGGATAATATTGTATAATATATATATCCTATAATGTATTTTTCATGACATATTTCTATGATTTGTCATACACATAATGGGCATTGAATTTTGTTTAATGGTTATACTCAACAATGTTATAAACTATATGGTTGTAATACTAATTGGGAAAATAATACTTAACAAAAAATGAAAAAAATGTATTAATGAATAAGATGACGGATTGTATTTAATGGTCTATCAATAAAGAAGAATGATTATTATTCACTTGTAATAGTATTGAGGAATTTTTAAATCAATGGTATTCATGTTATAAGAATCATGAGACATATATGTATTGTTTACATTACATCATCATCATGGATTTGGAAGCATGAATGATTTTATTATGGTTATATGTTTATAATGATACATGAAAATAATATCCAAATTACATTGTTTGTGGAAAATATAATGTTAATTTGATTTTGGAGATTTAGTGACGTACCTTATTTATTTTTTGGAATTGGTTTTTCGAGAGATGTATTTTAAATGAGTATTATGGTGTTTATGGATTTTTTTGAACATATGATATTATTTTTTGAGGATAAATTTTTATTTCTTCACTAATATTCTCTAACCTTCTTTCTGTAAATATTTAATGTTTGATTGAATAACAGTTGGACCTTATGATTCATAAAAATTCATTATATGTGAAAATTCAATTTTCAAAAACCTATATATGAATAAAAAAAATTATTAATCGTTCAGAACTCAACCAAATGTTTATAGTTTTTATAATGACAAGCAATGAAATAATGCAATTGTTCATATGAATGGTAAAATAATTCATTAAATATAGTGAATGGATCATGATTCTAAAAATGTTATCCAAATACCTTCTTTTCCCATGAAACAAATGTTTCCAGATACCATCATGGATTTATGGTATTTTGAATATTAATATTATCTAAGTCATGTTCTCTTACACTTTCTATCAGAACCAAATTTTTAGACTTAGCTTATATTTTAATGTTTTTTTATATTGAACACCATTATGTGTTTTCTCCATTGATCTTCGTACTTCGGTTTATTTTTTACTTTAATTTTTACGGTCCCTTGTTCTGTTGTGGGATTTCAATAAAATAATTTTGAATAGTCAAACCGTATCTAATCAAAGAAAATTATAAAATTGTGTTGATAAATTTTATTTGGTTTCGAGAGTATTTAGAACCCCAATATTTCACAGCACATTTTTTATTAAATATATAAAAAAGATAAGCTAGACACAACACCAAGTTTGAATGAACCATGTTCTATTAACCTATGAATTTTAATAGAGGATATGAATAGTATTAAAGAACATTATAAAAAATATTTATATTGCATATAATTTTAACATTCATCTCATTTTTTGGACAATTCTATAATATCAAATAATACTATATTCCGAAAAACAATATTTATATTAATGGAGTGTTTTACCACCTTTTAATTGAATACTCATTTTAAAACTAATGTATTGAAATTTTATAAAAATATATTCCATAATTGAATTCATTTTTATATTTTAATGACAAAATTAATTTATAGTGAATTTTTAGTATCTTTCTAAGAAGTTTTAATTTTTGATGAATAGTTAAAATATTATACTGTACTTAACAACTAAATTTATTTAATTAATATTTAAACATTAAATTTATTTTTAAATCCATAATAGATCAATAATAAATATATTAATAATATTTTGGTGATATGAATAATTTTTATATTAAAATTAGATTTAAAACATATTGTCTTTTGTATCATCATTTTTACAAGCCTGCTTGATATGTCTATGGGATTAGTGTCAATCATAATTTAACCTCATCTAATAATTTCAATTTTTAAAAACCGATATACATGGTTATAATCAATATAATATTTGTGTTCTAATAAGATGAAATTAATTGTTGTTAAAAGTAACAGTAGTACTTTTTTAACACAAAAGAAGGTAAATCAGTTAATTAAGGGTTAAAATAATATTATAATAATTATATTGCTATAATAAATAATTATTTTATTTAACTAAATAATTTGGATTCAACAAAGATATAGGTTATGATTAAATTATAAGCTTTTTATTCCCCTTGTGTAATAATATGTAATTTATATCATTTTATATAATGATAAATTAAAATATCATTATACAATTTTTAATTACTATACGATTTTTATTACAGGTTTATAAAAAAGATAAACGTAGGTATAAATATTAATTTTAAATGTTAAATGTTTACAAACAAAATGATTATTTATTTATAATTCTTTATGAAAAAGTAATTAAATCAACTGGTGACACATTGATGCTGGAATAATTGTTAAAACAATCAAATAATCTAAAAAATGATTTTAAAAATATTAATATTTATATAATTTGAGGTAGTTAATTTGAAGAAATATTATTTATTCTTGAAGTTGACATGTTAGTAATTTTTTATAATTCTTATATAGATTTTATTCTAATTATATTTATTTTTATATATGGTAAAATAATGACAACTGTCTAAATTAACATAAATGCTACAATAAAAAAATATTTTATGAAATGTTATAAACATTCTAAAATTTTGAATATCATCCAAATAATTAGAATAAGAGTTAATAGGTCATAAATTATCTAGTTGAAGTTATTTTTTTATAGTAAAAAAAATTAACCCATAATATATAAATTTCATGATATCATTATAAGAGTTAAAGGGGTTAAATAATGGTTAAAACCAAGGTTATGTATTACAAACATAAAATATACTTGTTAGAAACTTTTTGTACTAAATATATTTTAATCATATTAAATTATGATTTTTTTCAGTTTTTATGTATACACTTTTCAATGAAAATATATTATATATTATTAAAATCAGTGATAGTTACAAAATATCACAATCTCTTTTTTATTAAATTTTATATTTCCTCAAAGGGACACAACCAACATATGAGTGAATATAAATAACTGTTTTAATCCTAAGGATTATATTATAATTATAACTATTTATTTTTAATTTTTATAAATTATATATTTATATTAAATACATCATTAATATTTAAAAATTATTTTTTTAATGAGGAGAAAATTATTATAATTTATTTAATAATACTTATTTTTATATATATGGGATGATTTATTGTGTATAGCTCATTTTGTTTACTTATAAGATATAGTAGTGATGTTTTAATGTATTATATATAAATTTTGACTTATCTTGACGTATCTAAAGTCAAATTAAATAAATATTATCATGTTTTACAAAAAGGATATATCAATAAATTAAATTATTATTAAATTATTTAAATATCAAGAAAATGTTAAATAATGAAAAAATGATATTATATTGTAAAAAAATATTATAATTTTTATTTTTTGTACATTTTTATGTATTTGGATATATAATAGCCTTAATATATTTTATTATTTTGAGGATTTCCAATGTAGTTGCATACCTCACTTATAAAAGGCCACCTCCTTTCTCATGCCCTCACACCATTTTGAGCCCTCTACATCAACCAAACCCCAACCATTTATCCAATAAACATTATTATCTATGTTTTGGAGGTCATGATCTTAAAAAATAGGCCATATATAGTTTCTCTAAGAGGTGATCCCGATAATTACCAATAAATATGTGGTTATTATTTATCCCATTCATTTATTTAATTTTCTTCAAGTACATATTATTCCTATATTGAATAATTTCTAACGTAATAAGTAAAATATAATATATATGGTAAGATTATATTATGATTTTGGGAAAAAAATATTCCTCATTTAATCAATCTTATAAAAAACAATATCACTATGTGTGCATACATACGACATACTGGCTCCATGTTGTGATGTAATATTTTTCTTCACAACATTATTTTGATAGTAAAATGATGGATATAATTGATATAAATAAAAAATATCACAAGATATTGATTATTTATAATTAATATAACATAATATTATTATTTAGTTTAACAATAATATTATGATATCTTCACTCATGCAAATATATGACATATTTTCTCCATGATGTGATGTAATTAATTCCTCATGTTAACCATTCAAGATTGATTATAGAAATGCAAATAATGAAAAAATTTGAAATATCTGACATAATAATGATAGTGGAATAATTCATATATGTATATATATATATATATATATATATTTCATTTACATTCTTCTATTAAATATGATATGAAAATAGAATCATCATACATGTGTATGTACATTATACTGTGTATATAAATGGTTTTTTACATTTAATATATCTGTATTTTATATGTATACATTTATATATTAAATATACATTGTATGTGTAATGACCCAGAATTTCCATGTACAATTTTTCTTATATAAATGGGAATTTTACAAGTCTGTGAAAATTGACGGCGTGTGATTTTGAGGCCTTGAATGCTCGTAATGAAATTATGAACATTTTTTCAGATACCTTCAGTAAACGTGAGAGCGGGTTTTTATATATTTTTAATTGGTGCTTAGAATTGAAATCTGAGGACACCGTTGAACTCATAGTACCGATATTCTTTTAGGAAGTCTATCATCTTTACAGTAGTTGGTCGAGGGTGAAAGTTAGTTTTTGGGTTTTTTCGGGTAAAAATAAAAAAAATGTGTAAGACATTTTTATTTTTATTTACCAGTCCCATGTAGGTGTTGGGAGGATCAGTCCAGCAGAACAAAAATTTTATGTGGGAGTTAGTGGTGGGGACCACCAGACCTTGACCTCCCATGAGAGGTTATGGTGGGGAGGACCACATGAGATTAAAACCCCTTGAAACCCCCTTGAAACTCCCACATAAATGGGAAAACCCCTTAACTCCATAATAAATGTAGGGGAGCCTCTTCAACACCTCTACAATTTATTTGTTCCAATGCACATAATTTATTATTCCAAATCCTCCCCATTAATTAATTGATCCAACACATCAATTAATTAAATAAACATTTTTGAATGTTATTCCAATTACTTAATAGATATTTCAATCTATTATTTTGGAAATGAATTCACTTGGGTGGAATTGGGGAGATGAGGAACATGGGAGAAATCTCCCAATGTAGACTGCTCCAACAATGAAGAACGCCGATGAGGAATGCCTTCGACTATGAAGAAAGACCTCGACATCGACATCGACTTTCTTTTTCGGACCATCTTCCGACGTTGGATGTGTTTGTCTACAAAGAATAAAATTTTGCCTTCTCTCTCTAACGTCATCCAACAATGAGAAAGGTATGGGATTTTTTTGAATGATTTTATATGCCCATTTTCTTCCCTTTTTGAATAAAAAACATGGATCATCATTCTAACTTGTTGATCCGCATATGATTACCTTTTGCGGGTTTTGGGATTAATAATTGCAGAATGGTTTGATGTGATCTGTTCTTGTGAACCTCTTGCTACAGCTCTAATGCGAAGAGTGCGGGCCAAAATAACATGGATCGTCCTCTCCATAACCCATGTGTTGTCTTGTGGAGTTCTTTGAAACGGGGGAAGGCAACGAAGGCGATGAAGGTGACAAATGCAACGGCGTCGCCACCTGCGACCTCCTCAACCTGCACAGCCCCCGCGACATCCCTCATCGATACCAGCTAATGTAGCCCTGCGACCTTTCATGGAACCCCAGCCTAACCACCCCCGCGGTCTCCGCCCATCCGGTCGAGCTGCCCCGGGCTGGGCCGCGCTGCCCTGGCCGCGTCATCCGCCTGCCGAACTGGCCCTGGCCACCCCGGTCTCCCAGCTAAACAGGCCCCATCCGCACCACCACGGATCCTAGGCCAAGCAGCCTCAATCGATGCCCCTAAGGTGCCCCCTAGGCCGCACCGCCCTTGGGCCGATGCACTGCCGGTGTGCACCCTCGCGGCCAGTCTGTACCCTCATGGATCTATGCGCCCCCTCGCTGCCTATTGGGCTGGGCGCAGCGGGCCTGGATGAACCCAAAGGTCTTCCCAACCCATGGGGTTTGGCCATACCCAACAGGTCATGCTGGGTCGACCTGAACCAGGTTGACCTGAACCAGGTCAAACCGAACCAGGTCGGCCAAGACCGGGTCGGGATGGGTCGGTCCGACCGGGTCGGACCAGACCCCGGCCCACTATGATCCATTTACCCTTCCTCAGCCATATCATTGGCACTGGACGTCCATTTGACAAACCGTCAGCACTGCTAGAAATAAGGGAGCGAGACAGTCACTTGGACTATACTCCACTGGAGTTTTTGTTTGAGATGGGAAATTGTCAAGCTGGATCGAGCATATATCCAACCGAGCCTTGGGGACTAAAAGGTTAATAACTCTCAGACCGAGCATCTGATTGATGCGTCGTCATTTGCATTGAGACCCTTATGATGTGGTGAACTTTTGATATACTTATTCATGGAACTTCATGATAGTTTTTGTATCAACCAGTAGCATGTGTGGTAGATCCTTCCAGATACGAGAAGACATAATGTGGAGACATAGTTCCTGGCTGTGACCTGACGATTGCTGACCATTTTGACTAACAGTGACTCTACCAACCCAGTTTGGAGCGCATTGGTGTCGCATAAGACCCATAGTGGGGAGGGCCTCTGTGTGATGCAGAAAACCCACAGTACTCGACATGAGGTGTAACTCAGCAGGCTACGAGGGGGGGGGGCACGCTTGGTGAGGCGGTAGGAACATGGTGGGGAGCGCACTTGGTGACGTGGTAGATCCACGGTACTCGACATGAGGAGTAACTCCATAGTCAAAGGTTATTGGGAAGCACTATTGGTGTCACTAAAGGTCCACTATACTAGATAGAGGATGATTTCTCCAGCAGCTGAGGTTTCAAAAAAGTGACTGGGGATGTTACATGATACCACCCCTGGAATAAAATCCTAGTTGAGCTATGTTATTAATTTTGTTTTTTTTCGTCATGATTGAGATGGATTACTTAATAACATAGGTATATGTATAATCATATACCTAAGTAGGTATTATCTATTTATTTCATACGTTGTGGTTTATTCTTGTTGGATTTTGTGAGACCTTGAGGGTATTGAGGTCCCTTCTAATTATCGGTATACTAACACCTACACAAGCTATGCCAGCACAATGTTTTGTTATATTCAGATGATGGATAGTGATGAATGAGGTTTAGAGTACCAGGACTGGATGGTACCTGGAGGTGGACCATACGGCTTGTTAGTACAAGGAGGAATCAGACAGATGTAGAGTGCTGAGGAGACGATTTGTACCAACCCATCAGGTAGGAACCGTGGAGGACAATCTATTAGTTGGCTTTCCTTTTTTCATCAATTGTATTTAAATTTAGTTTTACTTTTACATTCTAGTTGGGATTTTATTGTAGACCATTTTACTTTGAGCACTATTTTGTTATTTAGTTTACTTGGTGTTTTCTCTAGTTTTGTTCTTGCTTGTGTGTGTGTTTTAGGTTATAAAGGCAATTCCTTCCTATTTTTAGGGAATTAAGCTTCTATTGCTAGTCACTAGCCCCCTGACTTTAGAAATATGGCTTAGGGTAGTCAATAAATGTTCCTCAAAGATCGTTCATGACAAATTGGTATCCTAAGAGTCAGTTATACCGAAGAACTAGGACTCTGATATTTTTTGTGAAGCAATATTGTTATGTGTACTGAGATTGGTTTTCAGTCCAGGGAGTCTAGTGTTGGTTAAGTGGTAAGAGTATCCATACACCAAGATGCTGACTACTTATTTCCGACTCAGTGCATGAAAACACTGATTTCATGTGTGTTTTCAAAAGTATTCTTTAGGTTATCTCACTAGGTCAGCTCACCAAGTATAACTTTTTAACTGTGGAAAACCTGTTTATTTTATGGATACCTCCACATAAAAAACCAGC
The DNA here is from genome assembly GCA_963277665.1 of Viscum album. Lineage (NCBI taxonomy): Eukaryota > Viridiplantae > Streptophyta > Magnoliopsida > Santalales > Viscaceae > Viscum > Viscum album. Next base: position 1,221,705,125 of record OY728136.1, on the reverse strand, counting down.
TGGTGTTCTGAGAGTTGTATGCCCAGATATCCCACCATGTGATGAGGCCTCGGTGTAGGTCCCTTTTCCAATTGAGGCACCAACAGAGTCTCCAATGGTACCACTACCCATTGGTCCACCGATGCCACCAGCCCTAGAAACAGACGGTGAACACCGCTTGAGCGCGTTTCATGAGTTCCAGCACAAGATTCCACCAATGTTCAGGGGAAGATGGACACACAGGCCGCTGAGGACTGGGAGGAGGTTGTGGTGAGAGTTTTCTGACTTTAGATACACCAACTTATCTCATGGTGATTCTTGCTGCCACCCTTATATAGGTAGTAGTTGACAAATGGTGGATCTTGATGCTCCAAGTCCATGATGAGGTGACGCATTTCTTAGAAGACTTTGAAATCATGTTTCAGGCAGTGGTTGTCCAAGAAACTCTCCATGCAGTGCACATTCAGAAGTTACTTCATCTACAGCAGTGCAACATGACTGTAGCCTAGTACATAGAGAGGTTCCCTGACCTCTCACTCTACTGCACAGATATGGTTCAGGACCCATTCTGCATTTCCAGGAACATTGATCAGGGAATCAGGTAGAAGATCAGGGCTACAGTGATCTCATTCAACATCCCAATGCAGACATGGGTGATAGATAGAGCTCTTTTATAGGGGTGTTTCCTTGATGAGAAGTCACCAGCAACAAGACCCACCACCACTCATCATGTAGTGGAGTCTTCTGCAGCTGCCAGCAGACAGATTTCATAGAGGTCCATGAGGACCATACCTATAGGTGGACAACTGCATGACTCATGATTGGTTACATGGGGAACCCAAAGTAGAGACAGAGATGCCAGGACCGGGCAATGATTCACATGTGGTGGGTAGGGTCACATTTCTCGTGACTGTCTGACCTGCCGTTCGGATGATCACCAGGCAGTCGAAGTACCACCCAAGTAGAAATAGAGGTTCGATCAATCCTGTCCACAAGCTTAATAAGGAAGTGGTAGAGGAGCAGGTCACGCTGGAAGAGTTCGGTGACGATTCAATGTGTTACCTCCACAACCACCATGTGGTCCACCCCGACCACAAGGAGCTAGTGGACACAAGAGATGTTCAACTACATGTAGCTGAGGCTTACGATTACAGTGATCTAGACATGATATAAGGTACAATTTGTGTCTACATTAACTTAGATGTAGTACTTATAGACATAGGGTTCAGTCATTGTTTTATTTCAACTTCCCTCATTCAGATCTCAGGGATTTTGATGGAGCTGTTGGCTCGAACATTATGGATAGAGACCCCTACAGGAGTAGATTCTATGATTACACACTGGTTTCGGCCACGTGATCTTACTCTAGGAGGCGAGATATTTGACAGGAATTTCCTAGTAGGAGCGTCGTGGCCTTATGATGTCATCTTGGATATGGAATTGTTATCTACATTCCATTATCACATTGACTGTATTAGGTTCAATGTGTGGACTTTCTAAACAGATGGGACTAAGTTTACCTTCACTGACGGGAAGGTAGCCTTTCCAGCACAGGTTGGACATACCCGGAGGAGACTTTAGTTGATCACTCCTCATTTGGCTAGACATACTCTCACATCTGTTGATGTGGAGAGTCTTAGCTATCCTGTAGGCGTGGACTGGTATGTGGATGATTTCCAAGATGTTGTTCAAGGTCCACCTCCTCATAGAGAGGTGGAATCTTACATTGACTTGTACCTCTGGATGACACCAATATCCACACCAGCGTATCATATGTCTAACACAAAGCTTCATGAGTTGCGGGGTATAGTTAGAGGACTTGTAGGGGAAGGGATTCATTCATCCTAGTTTTACTCCTTGGAGAGCATCAATTCTATAGGCCAAGAAGGCGAATGGGAGCATAAGGAATTGTATTGACAATCAGCACCTGAACATGGTGACTATGAGGAAAAAATACCCACTCCTAAGGATTGATGATCTCTTTGATCAGCTGAAGGGAGCACGGTTGTTCTTTATGATATATATCAGATCAGGCTATCACCAGCTCAGAGTTCAAGATGAGGATACACTACTGAAAAAACGTCTTATACCCACGATTCAAAACCGTGGGTATAGCCCCCAAAACCATGAGTATAGACTATACCCACGGTTTTGGGAACATTGGGCATGAACGGTGTCGGTATATGTCCCCATCCTATACCCATAGTTTTCCAAAACTGTGGGTATAGGTGTCCTACCAACGTGTCACTGAAACATAGCCAATTGCCATGGTGTCAACAGCTTTTACCCACGGTTTCAAAATAGTGGGTGTAGGTCCAAAAATAATACAGGCACCGAGTTTTGATCCTAGAACCTCTTCGCTGCAAACACCACATTTAACCACTACCACAAAATCACTTATATGTATATATATATATAGTTAAATATAGTTATAAAAACCGTGGGTATAGAGGGAAGAACCGTGGGTATAGGATTCCTGCCAAAAAAAATTACCTACCCGCGGAAAAAAATTCCCGCGCACACAAAAGTGAACTATACCAACGGTTTTTCTAAACCGTGGGTATAGGTATTTTATCCCAGACCTATCCCCATGATTTTACCCAAAATCGTGGTGATAGGTACCCCTATACCCATGTTTTTGGAAAACTATGGGTATATGTCACATTTGAGGACCTATCCCCACTGTTTTCCAAAACCGTGGGGATATACCCCCCTATACCGACGGTTTTGGAATGCTGTGGGTGTAGGTCTTGAAATGTCACCAATAACCATAGTTTTCCAAAACTGTGGGTATAGGGGGTCTATCTCCACTTTTTTGGGGAAACCGTGGGGATAGGTCCATTTTCATGTAGTGATATATTGAAGATGGCCTTCTGGTGTCGGCATGGCAATTAAGAGTTCTTTTTTATTCCATTCGACATGACCAAAGCTCTAGTAGTGTTCATGGGACTCATGAAAAGAATCATTTATCTATACCTTGATCTCATTATAGTGGTCTTCATCATTGAAATTATGATCAACTCGACTACTGAGGAGGAGCATGCCTATCATTTATAGGTAGAACTGGACACACTCTAAGAGAAACCTCTTTATGGTATGCTTTTGATGTGCCAGTTTTGAATCAGAGAGGTTCAATTTTTGGGACATGTCATATCAGAGGCTGGAGACATAGTGGATCTAGTGACGATTGACAAAGTACATGCTTGGGAGCCACCCAGAAGTGTGACAGAGGTACAATATTTTTTGGGTTTGGCTGAAAACTACCAGAGGATTGTGCTAGACTTTTCCAGAGTTGCAGCACCACAATTACCCTTGACAATGAAGGGGAAATCCTTCATGTGGTCTGAGAAATGAAAAGGATTTTTCAGGATATGAGTCAGAGGCTGACTAGTGGCCCCATCTTGAGGCTTCCAAAGGAGGGCGTAGGAGACGTAGTCTACTGTAATGCATCTAGGACTAGACTTAGATATGTCCTAATGTTAGAGTGATCAATGATTGCATATGGTTCATGACAGCTGAGACAACGCGAGCAGAACTACACTACCCATAACCTGGATATAAGAATAATGGTCTTCGCCTTGACGATGTGGCGACACAATCAGATGGGTGAGCGCATTACAGTATACTCTGATCATAAGTGTCTCAGGTTTATCTTCTCTTAGAAGGACCTACACTTGAGACTACAATTTTGGCTTATGTATCCCCAAGAGAATGACTTTGAATAGTATATAATCCTGGGAAGGGGAACGTTGTTGCAGATTCACTCGGGAGGATATCTAGTATTTAACATCTAGGCGAGGAAATAGAGAAACTTTCCAGTTAGCAGATATCCTTTGTGGAATCACATGTAGAAGCCTCTCTTAAGTCACTTACAATCAATTTACCACTTCTTTAGATATTCAGGGAGGTGCAACTTGGGGACGTTTACTATGAGACACGATGTGCTTAGATTTCCATAGGATAGGAAACTAATGGATTTTTGGAAGGTGGGGAGCATATTGTTATCTTCAGAGGACATACTATGGTACCAGAGTCACTTTAGGAGGATGTGTTGAGGGAGTTCTACACATCCCCTATAGAGGTACATCAAGGAGGGGTGAAGATGTACCAGGATATCTGAAAACAACACTAGTGTGTGGGAATAACAAAAGTATTAATAAAGTTTGTCTCTTGGTGCCTCACTTATTAGCAAGTGAAGGTGAAGAATCAAGAAAAAGAAGTATTGGTTCAGCCTTTAGAGGTCCCATAGTGGAAGTGGGATGGTATATCCATGGACTTCATGATTGTACATCCACATACATCAATATGTCAGGACTCGATTTGGGTGATCATCGACCGACTCCCAAAGTCATCCCACTTCCTACCAATTAGCGTGCAAGGTTCATTAGAGAAATTAGGACACATATATGTGAAAAATATTGTTAGACTACATGGAGTACCTTTGACAATTTTCTCTAATCGTGATGAAAATTTTACTTCCCATATATGGAATGGGTTGTAGAAGCTTTCGGGATGGAGCTTCATTTGAGCACCACATTCCATCCTCAGATGGAAGGCCAAAATTAGAGGACCTTTCAGACCCTCAAAGACATGATGCATGCTTGTGTCCTCGGCTTCGATCACATATAGGAGGATCACATTCATTTGGTGGATTATTCATACCATAATAGCTATCACTCGACCATTGGGATGACACATTTCAAGGCAATGTATGGTTGACCTTGTAGATCACCTTCATGCTGGACTAACCTAGGGGAGTAAGTACTAGTGGGACCAGAGATGATACGGGATACCATAGAGAAGGTTCAAATCATCCAAGAGATGATGAATACTACATAGAGTAGAAAGATGTCATATACTAATTGGATATATAGGACTTTGGAGTTCGAGGATGGGGACCACATCTTTCTACGGGTCTCACCCAGACGAGGTATACAGAGATTTGGCCAAGGCGACATGTTATCATGGAGATTAATAGAACCTTTTCAGGTCCTTAGTAGAGTTATAAATTTGGCATACATCTTATCTCATCCACCTTAGTTGCACTGGGTGAAGACGTCTTCCACATATCCCACCGGAGAAGATACATACACAACCCTTCTCACATCATCAACCATTGTGAGTTTGATGTCGATGATCGAGACACTTTTACAAAGGTTCTATAAGAGATTGATGATAAATAGGAGTCAATCCTTCGTTTTTGGTCGATACCTCTGGTGCACATACGCTGGTAGCATGGGAACCTCCAGGAGAGAAAATGGGAGATGGAGGCTCACATGCATGCTATGTACCCCCACTTGTTTACATAGTTTGGGTTGTGTCTTATGGGGTTGTAATGCCTGAGGTGGGGAGAATTTAAAGCCCCAGAATTTCCATGTATGTTTTTTTGAATAAATGATAATTTTACGAGTCTATGAAAATTGACGGCGCGTGATTATGAGGCCCAAAATGCTGGGAAATCCCGGAATGAATTTCTAAACTTTTGTTCAAATACATTCAATAAATGTGGGAACATATTTTTTTAACTTTTGAACTGGTGCATGTAATTGAAATCTGAGGACATCGTTGTACTCGCAACACTGGTATTCTCTTAAGACGACTTTCACCTCGACGAAAGTTGGTCGATGGTGAATGTTAGTTTTTGGTTTTTTCGTGTTAAAAAAATTAAAAAAAATATTGTATGACATTTTTATTTTTATTTGCAACACCCATGTGGGTGTATTGACGTGGGGCCCACTAGAACTAAACTTTTATGTGTGAGTTAGTGGTGGGGACCACCATACCATAACCTCCCATGAGAGGTTATGTTGGTGGGGACCACCCATGTTTAAACCCCCTTGAAACCCCCTTGAATCTCCAACATAAATAGGAAAACCCATCAACTCCCAAATAAATGTGGGGGAGACTCTTCAACACCTCCACAATTTATTTGTGCCAAAGCACATAATTTATTATACAAAATTCTCCCAATTAATAAATTGAGCCAACACATCAATTAATTAATTAAACCATTTGAATATTATGAAAACGAATTAATAGACATTTAAATATATTATTTTGGCTATGAAATCACTTTGGAGGTATTGGGGAGAAGAGGAATGTGGGAGAATGTTCTCAATGAAGAATGCTCCACCGACGAAGAACACCGACGAGGAACGCCTTCAACTAAGAAGAATGACCGCGACCACGACTTTAAATTTATTTCTCAGAATATCTTTCGATGTAGGGAAAGTTTGTCTAGAATGAATAGATTTATTCCTTATCACGCTAATGTCAACCAACAACGAGAAAGGTAGGGGATTTTTGGGAATGATTTTATATATACATGTTTTTTCCTTCTGGAATAAGGAATTCAGATCAACTTTCTAACTAGTTGATCTACATATGTTTTCCTTTTGTGGGTTGGGAGATTAATCATTGTTGGAGGGTTTGATGTAATTTGTTATTGTGAACCTCTTTCTACAACTCAAACACATAGAGTGTGGGCCAAACTATCATGGTGCGTCTTCTCTATAACCCCTGTGTTGTCTAGCGGAGTTATTTGAAACGGAGAAAGGCGAAGAAGGCAATAAAAGTGATGAAATCAACGGAGCATCCACTCGCGACTTCCGCAACCCGCACTACCCCTACAACATCCTATAGTATCACCGGTCAAACCAGTCCAACGACCCCTCGTGGCACCCATGCTAAACCACCCATGCAGTCTCTGCCCTTCTGGCTGAGCCGTCCTTGGTCGGGCCGAGCTGTCCTGGTTGCACAGTCTGCCAGCCGAACCACCCCTGACCACCCTAGCCTCCCAGCTGAACCGTCCCTGGCCACCATGACAACCTGGCCTCCCGACCGAATTGGCCCCATTCACGCCCCCTGCTTGCCGAATTGGCCCCGACTGCACCACCCCGACCCGTGGGCCGAGCCTCCACGATCCTCACCCCCATGACACCATTCGGGGTCAACCACCCTTGTGCCGACCCATGGTTGGTCCATGTCGTCATCGCTCTTTGCATCCCCTCGCAGCCTACTGGGCTGGGCTATATGGGCCGGGCCAAACCCAACGGGCTAGGCCGGCCAACGGGCTAGGTTTACTCAAACTGGGTCGGGCCAAATTGGGTCGGGCCGGGTCGGTCCAACCGTCTCATACCGGAACCAGGCCCAATATGATCCCTTTACGATTCTTCGGTCATATAGTTGGCATGAGAAATTTGTTTGATGAACCATTAGTGGTGCTGGAAATCTTGGAGCGATACGGTCCTATTGAGTATACTCTACTAGAGTTTTGGTTTTAGATAGGAAATGACCAGGTAGGATCGAGCACAAATCAAATCGGGGAACATGAACTAAAAAGATTATAACATACATACCGGGTGTCCTATTGATATATCGTCAGTTGCGTTGAGACCCTTATGACATGGCAGACCATTGAGATACATATTTATGGGACTTCATGACAATTGATTTGTCGACTAGTAGCTTGTGGAGAAGATCCTTTTAGAGACGAGCATGATTTGTGTCGAGACATAGTAGCTAGATGAGACCTGATGACTACTGACCGCTTTGATTCAGAGTGACACTACAAGCCTAGTGGGGTGCGCCTTGGTGTTGCGGCACACCCATGGAGGGGGTGCCTCTGTTTGACATAGCAGACCCACGGTACTTGACTGGATGTGTACCTAGGAAGGGTATGAGGGGGAGAACGCTTAGTGATGCGGCAGACCCTCAGTAGGAAGCACACTAGGTGACACGCCAGATCCATGGTACTTGACAGGAGGAGTACCTCAGCAGTCCAAGGTTTATGGGAAGCGCACATGGTGTCTCGACTGGCCCACTATACTTGATAGAGGATGTGTTCTCCAGCACCCAAGGTTTTGACAAAGTGACTGGGAATGTTACATAATACCACCCCTATAATAAAATTCTAGTTGAGATGAGTCAGTACGTTAATGATTTCCTCATGATTGAGATGGATTTCTTAATATCATAGGTATATGAATGGGAATATAACTTAGTAGGGATTATCTGTTGATTTCATACTTTATGGATTATTCATGTTGGATATTGTGTGACCTTGAGGGTCTCGGGTACCCTTTTGAGTATCGTTATACTCACCCATGCATGGTTTATTCCCAAACATAGTTGTGTTGGATGCAGATGACAAACAACGCTGACTGAGGCTAAGTGTACAAGGACTGGACAATACCTAGAGGAGGACCATAAGGCTTGTTGGTACATGGAGGTGACAAACAGACGTGGAGTTCTAAGGAGACGATCTATACCTACCCTTCAAGTAGGAATCTCAGAGGACAATCCAGTATCTATCTGTTCTTTTTTCGTCAATTGTATATCATTTTAGTTGTACTTGTCCTTTCCAGTTGAGATTGTATTCTGGCCCCTTTTACATTCAACACTCTTTTGTTATTCAGTTTACATGGTGTTTCTTCTAGATGTGTGCTATCTTGTGTGTGTGTTATAGGTTATAAAGTCAATTCCTTCTCAGATTTAGGTAATTACACCAGTTTTGCTAGTCGCTAGCCCTTGGTCTATGGAATGCGAGTTTTCGGTAGTCACGGCACGAGCCTCGGGGGAAGGGTCATGAAATTATGTAAAAAAAAATTTAAATTATTGAAGAATCCATATAATTATCTATGTAATCGGATCAACAATAATGAGTAAAAATATGTATGAAAAATAAATGAATTTATAGCCGATGAATTTATTTGACATCAAATTGTTAATAAACTGGCAATACAAATTCATAATTGAATCACATATGATCTAATAAATAATATTAATATTTTTGTAAGACTAAATAATATGTTAAAACCAATAATATAATATTTTCTCAAACTTACAATAGGAATCAGACCTAAGGTAAATATTAATTTAAAAAATATCAATATTTGCCATTATTGTTTATAAAAGAAAATATTTTTCATCCACATACATATTTTAAAAAAAAATTCAAAAACATCTACTATTAAACTATAAATTCATAGATAAATTTCTTTCAATGTTTGATATTTTATAAAATAATATGAAATGAATTTTTTGTCATTTTCCTAAAGATGTATGTTTTTCACTTTTTTTTGACAATGTTCGAGATGATTAATTTTTAACATATATGACCTAGAAAAAACGTCATTTAAAATATTACAAAATTGTTTTAAATAAAAAATGTATTATAAAATTGAGCTCCCATTTTAAAATAATTACAATATAATAAGCTGTATTTCACTCCAGAAAAATTATTTTTTTATTATAATATTTTCATCTATGTCAATATCCATTGATTGATTTTATGTATAATTGATGTTTTTTATTATGATATCATTTACTATATTTCCTTGAAGGTTTATGATCAGTTTGAATATGGATATGGTATTTCTTTACCATTCATGATTTATGGATTATGTATTCATATATTGTATGCTAGATTCTCAATATGAGTGTTATTATTGTTTATGTTTCACCCACTCATATGTGGAACTTATTTGACATAATAAATGATTTTCAAGGCCACAATAGAACCATAATGCATTGGTAGGTCCCAGGAGACTGATCATATATGTTTATGGTTGATGAATTAAACAATTATTTCAATATGTATTTGATGAGGACTCGATGGAGTGCTTCAGATGTCCAAAATTATGAATTCTTTAATTATGATATTGGTTATCGATATTCCATGATATTATAAGACAAGTAGTATATCCATGGTTATTCTTTCTAGATCTTGTTATTATTTTATATGTAATTTTTTATTCTTCCAATATTATTCTCTAGATTAATATTACAAGGCTTCTGTTTCAATTATAAACAATTCCTTATTGTTCATTATTATTGATTTAGAATAAGTTTTGTTATATGATTACCTTTACTAAGAATCTATGCTCACCCCTTTCATGTGTTTTATTAACCCCAGTATTCCAAGATGATTATAATGATTGAAATAAAGTGGTAATCTAGGAGAATAATGGATTTGTCAAAATATTTAATATGTTATGTTTATATTTTAAAATGAATTGGAATGTTCCACTATGCAATCTATTTTCCAAAGTGCTAAACTGATCAGTCCTTTCAGATTTGATTCATTTTAATCATGCTGGTGTACTAAAATAATGCCTTGGAAATGGGATTTTGGGTTCAAGGTGTTACACATTTAATGTTATTTATTTCACAGTGATTTGGATCAATGGTTACCAAAGACGTAAGGGTTTCCATCATAATTTACCTTTTTTAGAAATGATTTATATTATTAACATATAGATTTATAATGATATAATAATTAATCATTTTCATATTAGATCATTTTTATATTTTATTTATGGTAGTAAATGTTCCTTTTCATATTTTTTAATTCAAAGTATATTTATTTTAAAAAATCTCTAAAGGGATTTATTTATAATATTTTAATTAATAGTTTTGATGCATTATACGAAATAATTTTTCCTCAATGAAACTTTTCTTTATATTTATTCTATATCATGTTAGTATAAAAATAAATGATTTTTTGATTTCATTATCCAATATAATTTACGTTAATCGAAAGGATTTATCAGTGAATATTTTTTGTCTTTTCAGTAGGGGTTACTTTTGGAATAATTTATAATGGTGTGAAAATAATGTTTATAATATTTACAACATTACAATATTTTCATAAAATCATGTAAATTATTAAATCTTATGACTTCATTTTACATTTTCATAATTTTACACATTATATTTAATTCTCATTTTTTAGTTTGAAATTTCTTACCAAATAAATATATATTTTTTTTATTTTATTTGTTGTTACAGTAACTGATTATTATTATGGGTTCTTGTGAATTGTTTATGTGTTATATGATAAAATTCAAATATAATTGTGTTTTATTCAGGTGAAGGTTTTATAAATTTTATTTTTAAATCATTGTACCTAATATATCTCTCAAATTTATAGGGTGATGATTTATCCTTTAGATAAATGATATTCAAATTAACTAGAAATGTTATTCCATTAGAAGGGTAATTATAAGAGTTATATGATCATATTGTCCCATGAATCCTTCACCATTATTAATTTTCTTTTATAATATTTTATTCTATTTTATTAAAAAATTATTCCTCCAAAAAAAATGTATCTATGTTATGTTTTCATAGATCATGATTATGGAAAAAGGCTTCCATGCTATATTACATATGCATGACACTACGATTATTGTTATGAATAGTTATTTATGTTACATGTTTTATTGGGTATTATTTTATTATGGTTATTTTATGAACTTTTATTATTATATAATATACTCATATTTATCTTATTCTCACTTATGTTATTTGAAAAATGATAGAAATTATGATATATTTAAAATGGAGTCAGATGTGGAGAAATATTTGTGAGACGTCGATGAATTTCATAGAATAATATATACTTGGAATATATGAAATATTTTCATTAGGTGATAAATATATTGATATTATTACATACAAATTCTTTATAATTAACTATAAAGGTATGCCTAATTAGATTTTTATATCTTAGTAGGTATCAGATCTAGAATATAAATACAATTTTTATCATCAGATCTGGGTGAACAGGTTTAGGGAATTGCATTTTTGTTATTGGTAACATCAATATTTATATTGGATTGATCCAACATGGTTCTATTCTTTGAATTTTCCCTTATTACCCAACCATCTATCATAATATAAATATTAAAACTTTACCTTCTACATAGAATTTATATAGTGGTTTTATACAACTCATTGAGATTCCCCGTTAATAGGGTACATGGTGTTACAAATATGAACACTCTAGGATTGGGTTTAAAAAAAGGGTTATATATCACAAATACATATAGATTAATAGGAAAATTCTACCTAATGTTATTTTTAGAATGCAAAAAATCCACCCCTCTAGGGGATTCTACTAGGATGGTGATTTCTTTTTCGCGTCTGTAGTCATAAAACTATATTTGGTCATGTTCTTTCAACATGTGACTCTATATTTATCCATCCCAAAACTAATCATTGTATACCAAGTTCCCTATCAACAATATATTTTATGGGATATTTTAATCCTCCTTTAGTTATCCCCCATATCCTATCGTTTTAGGGTTTTATACCTTTCATCCCATAACTTCTAGTTCTAAATTGTTTAATTCAAAATGTTATCAGTTACCCATTATCGTAACCTTAGTTCATATCAACATAAATTATAGTTAGTGAATATTTAATGTTCATAGTTATGTAACATATTATTAATGATTCATCTCAAAATTAAAATGTAAAATCATGGGGAATGTATATTTATTTAAATCATAGTTCTCTTTAGAATTCATAGAAAATTACGCTGGATTCAATGTTTAACCATACTAGTTACAATACACCACTGGAAAATAAAAAAATGAATTCTTCCACCACCATCCCATAATAAAATCAAGAAACTTGGAATACTGAGGAAATGGTTAAGAATTACTTCTAAAGGAACAAGAGAGACCATACTCATGGAGGTTTCAGAACCAAGAAGTAGAATAATGTAAGGTTTCTTGTAAGTCCCCATATTTTCCACTCCAAATATTATAACAAAACCTTATTAATGGTACTGGTGTCACAGATCCCACTAGAATTAGAAAACACAAACAATAATCCCTTGTGAGTGCTAATGACAACTCATGTTCAACAACTCGTGGTTAGTTGACCTATCAATGCAAAGTTCATATAATGGTTACATTATAATTGAGGGGATTCTTGAAATGGCACAACCAACCATCCCATGTATCCTTAGTATCCTAAAGAACAATAAATTATATCCAAATTCAGTTGATCCTACCATTTGAAACATAGTTACAATTTTTATATGGTTATATAATTCATGGATCAGTATGATATCCCACCATGGGAACAGGACCATTCCACATTCACATCATCTAACTACATTTTTGTAGATGGATGATGATTCCTAATATAATTATATGATTAGATCCATTATTACTAAAATTAAATCCATAGAGATACCATGATCCTTAGTGAATATTGAAAGGAATACTTACCCATAGTGCATGTATCTTGTTCCAATGCTACTAAAAATTGTTAACTAGTTCATACCCTTCTTAAATGGAAGATATGACCAATAGAATCAGAATGAAAATTGTACCTCTCAATGTGGCCTTATATTATTAACCCAATATATATTGGTGGTTTATTTTATCAATTATCAAATTTCGACTCTAGAAATACCTAAATACTCCTCATAAAAAATACACTATAAGGATCCATCAATAGTTGGTGTGATGTTCTTCATAAACTCTACCACCAGTCCAGCTAAAACATACACAATAAAATATTCACACAAATAAATAAGTTATTATTTTATTTAGATGAAATCATTAAAAGGTTCCTTTTCTGGATGAATCAAATGAAATACTACCTTCTTGTCTTGCTTCCTTATGATTTTCTTATATGTGATTGATGAATGTAGGTAACTAGAAGGTCCTAACCATGATCTCTAGATGATCCTAGTATAGTATATTGAATTTATGAGTTATTAGATCTTTCATGATACATTTGGATAAGTAATAAAATGACTCATTTAAATCCAAAATCACCTTCATGATTTTATGGAAGTTCATATATAATTAAAATCATGAAGGCATAAACCACTAAATTGATTTAGCTAGAGGTTGTCCATCAGTAAAATCCTATTTAAAAATATTAGAAATTTAAAAATTATAAAAAAGGATCCCTTTAAGGGGACCAACACCTATATTCATTTGTAGAACATATGAAAAATTCCCAATGCCTTATGATTTTGTGGGATCATAAAATTATTCATATTTGTATAAAATAAAAACATGCTATAGTTTATAGTCATCAGAATGATATAAATGTGTTTGTCAATAATCATAAAAATAATTTCCCCGAATATAAGTTCCATAGATACACTATTAAAGAGTGATTTATCTTCCAAGAAAGCATTTTAGGAATTATTGGGACATAGTGGAACTAGGAAACCCTTAGTAATATCACAACTAATTTTTTTTCCACTACCGATGATGAAAAAAATACTAGGGAATAAAAATTTTTTGCAAGTAGAGAATAACATTTGATTAATGATAAGAAAACCTAAAATGAGTTCACAAAAGTTCAAATGACAATTCATAATAATATGAGTAATCCAATACCTCCCTTAGTTGTTGAATTATCTTTAGAAGTATGATTATCTTCAATGCTGAAAAAATATTGAATAAAATTGGTTTGAAATCATATCTATGATCATGATAATTTTTATGTTTCACATATTTGAACAGCATCATAGTCTTGATCTCCCCCAATGTAGGTGGATGTACCATGAAACACATAAAAATAGTCGAAAATATTGATTAAGAGTTCCAGTTTTATAATATTAACATTATCAAATTCATAGACTGATAACCAGATCCCAGAGATGAATCATTCCAACCAAATCCTCTTGGAACGTCTTCATAATATTATCATGGTTCTTTAGAAAACTCCCAAAGAGAGCATATCACATACGATGATATCCATAAAAAATCAACTCTATAGAGTCTAGTTGAAAATTAATTCTTTTTTGTTCATTAATAAAACACTCCCACAATATCATCATCTAATTTATCTCCATTACACTTTTATTTAGTCAATTTCTTAGTTGAGAAATAAGCATCCAATGGAAATACAATATGGGGGGTCCAATCATCATCCTTGTCTCAATCTGGTTGGTTAGTTTATGATTCCTATTAGATAAAGAACCCCATGGATATCGAATATACCCCAATCAAGGATGTAATATGTGTTAATGAACAAATCTAGAATCCTAACCCAAAACATAATCTTTATACAAATTTTAGGTCAATGGATACCAATAATTGCCTAATTAAGTCTTCAGGATCCCTCTATATCTAAATGAGAAGTTATATTAATAAATTTCTATAATGTATATGAAGGAGATAATGAGGACTACTAGGATTACATCTAATTATTTAGTAATGAATATGATACCATTATTTATGTCTATATACACCCCAATATATATCAGGAATGATTTATATAATCAATTCCAAAAAGTTATTCGGGGCCCATTCATCGAGATCTGTCACATTTGGAAGAGGAATCTCATTTAAATATGATATACAATTGATTATCTTGACTATTACAACATAAATGTTCACATATATGACTATACTAAGTTGGATCCACTCAGTAAGATCAAAATGTACGCTTATTTTATTATCTTATAAATTATATCTGAATAAATTATTGTATTCATTTATGTAGCATCCAATACCATACAGGGAAGATCATGGTCCTATCTTCATGTATCTAATTATTCTTCATTTTTTTATTCCACAAGTAATCCCTCATTATCCATCTACTAGTAATTTATAATGATTCCAACCCCAGCAACACTAGTGAATCTTTTATACTATATGTTAATTATTATAGGATAGATGGAAATATGCCACATGTCAAGGTATCTGAGTGTTTCAATGTTATCAATTACTTGAAACACACTATAAATTTTCCATTAACTGACTTTAAGAACTATTTAATACTCTTTAATCACCTTCCGGATGAAACACCATTATACCTCAAACATCACATCAACCTGATAGATAAAATTGTTTCTATTTGGGTACCTATTGTTCATTTGAGAAATAGATGTGTCTAAATAATTTGGATTATCAATACATTGTACATTTAAATATACATCTAAATCATGAAAATATTCTCCCTTATTAAGTATAAAAAAGTGAAGGATTGATCAACTAGTGGTCGAATGATCCATAGCGTTTTGGAATTCAAATCAGAAAATGATAATGAAGAAAAAATAAAATACAATCTATGACAACCATTACAATGTTATCAATAGAACTATAGTGATATAAATTTTTTTGATGATTATTCTTATACAAAAATATTAAATTCCATCTTGTAGCTATAAAATCCAAAAGAATCATCTCATATTAATTTTCCATATTCTTATGATGAATTAGAAATGTATGAATACCATAATTCCTTTGAGGAAATGCTTTATACGATAATCTATGAGATGATACAGTTTATCCTTAACACAAAGGAATACCCATGATCTAAATTTATCTCCACCATAATTCCTTCTATTTGAAAACTACATTTTGGTTTTTAGTTGAAAAACATCATAATGTATTTTTATGCAAATGACAAGATGTTATAGTTAATAATATTTCATGTTTTGGTCAAAAAAATACTTTATAATAGAATGTATTCATTTAAAAGGATCCAAGAATAAACAATATATATTTGGGTTATATGGTTGAGGTTAAAGTCGATCAGTTGATCAGAGAGTTAATTTTAGGGTATTTTACTTCCATAATTTATTTTATATAATTTTCCTAGTTAATAAGATGAATAGAGATATATGAATATATGATTTTGATTTACTATCGAATTAAATCAATCAGGTAGCAATGGACCAAAAAAGGAATATCAAACAATTGGTAGTTATTAATAATTTTACAAAATTAGGAATTCCATCTATAAATTAATTCCTCTACATTATTTAAATGACTTTCTATATATACGATTAAGAAAAAAGCTAATCTATATTAGCCAACAATTTCACTGAGAGATCATTATCTTACTATATTGTATCATTATTCCCCATATCCTATGCTACATGTGGGAATAATTTTGTGCTTGGGATGAGGTTAATGATAGATCATCATCAACTACATCAATCCTCGACTTCAGTCATTCATAATTACCCACCAACATCTTGGATAGGCCATAAATATTCTTCCCTCATCACCCTCTTCAATAGTGTTCTAGAGAGATTCCAAAAGTGTTTTCTTTCCCTGGGTCATTGATTCAGATCTGGATGAGTAAAATAAAAATTATTCTAGTCACACATACTCATCCTAATTATTGGTAGCCCAAAACAGGGATTTGATATTAAACAAATTGAACAGTTTCAAGGTTCGTTGTAAGGTGTGGTAGTCTTCCCTTCAAAATATCTATTGGTATGAATTGTGTCTGAGTGATGAGACCAAAATTTTCATCCATGTTTACTAATGGATAACATGGTTGTCTTAAGATCAGACTAACCCCGTGTCATCTTTAGATTTTTGGGTAGCCTCGTTTGTTTGGTTGAACTCCAATGGGGGTTATTGGTTATCATATATATGATTCAGCTTTTATAAATTTGGAACCTATTTATTAATAGGTATTTTTCAATATAAATCCATCTTCAATGGTGGTTTATCACCCATAATAGTGAGGAAGCATTTCATCTATGTATCCTTCACCTATAGGTATAATCCTATAACTAATTCACTCACTGGATAACCACCAACAGCTTTTGACACTTTTGGAACTTTTTCATCTACTCGACCATTAGCCTAGTGATTCATATATCCTCATATATCACGGAATGGTGAACCTATACATTTGGGGTTCCCTCTAAGGGATTCACTATAGATATACATTCAAAGTAAATATCATGATCAGAATGAAATAATTCAATAACGAGTAATTATTTAAATATTAAAAAAACATAGAGGGCTATGTGATCTCTCTTTATTGGAATGTTTAAGGTATCATATAACATTACTTAAAAATACTCCAACACCCATTACATATTAGTTATAATTTTTTTCTCAATAATAACAATTGGTAATTCCCCCACCTTGATGTAGTTACTGTATAATGAGTAGATTAAATGAGTCAGTACAAAGTATCAAAGAATTCTCAAAGGAATGCTGAAAACTATATTTTACCTTCCATCACTATGAAAGGTAGTTTCATAGATTCATTAGATTTTATTCCTTAATGGAATGTGAAGACATAATAGTTGACCTATGAGGTGATACTACTATAATGTTATCTCCAACTTTATGTCTCTTATTGTACATCCATAATGCTCACAATAGGGGGTTTCTATGAGGCCTCCCTTTTATAATCACATTTTGATTATTATAAATGATATAAAGTAGAAATATTTTCTCTTCATAGTAAAATATTTATTCTAGAAAAAGGAATATTTTAAAAGTTTTGAGTGAGATCCATCAACTCCTCACTAGGTAGACTCCCTTCACGCTTCTTTTGTGGATTAATTTCAATCATGTCACACCCATGTTATCATGAATCACTAAAATCCCTCAACTCTATATCCCCCATAAATTCAGCACCAGTTACGTTTGAATAATGATTAGAATCAAGCATTTTGTTCACCCATTTATCAAAATTTTCGATGCCTTATGAAATGAAGTACAAAAGGTCCATCATATCTCATATTTATGGTGTTAATTTTTTATGGGTGATAAGGAGTGTTAAATTAGTCAACCTCATTCCAACCAAAAAGATCTTTTCTAATTTAAATTAACCAAAAACCAATATTATTATCTAAACAACATCATGTGACAAACCATCAGTTAACCAGGACTTGTCAAATTTGTTTGTGTGTTAATAATTATGGGCATAATCCTCACTACACCCATACATTATGTAGATCTATAAAACAATAAGGAATCCACTTTTTCTCAATATTGCATCATGGGAATGTATTGATTGTGGGATGAACCACCCAAGTGATCTTAAAATTATTATTAGTGTGATTCATCAAAGATCATTTTTAGATTCATGTAATTCCATTGGAATTGTCCTCCATTACTAAAAATCATTAGAAATAGTGATGTGTATTCTTATTTTATAACAATATACTCGTTCCAATTAGTTCTATAAAATCCAAAAACACCTTAGTATTTCCTTGAATATACTACCATCCATCATTGTGTGTATTTGTGGGGAAAATATATATGATAATATAAAATCATAGAACAACAATGAAACTGGTGTATTTTTTGAGACAATAAACCATAATTTTCCGATTACCAGTGAATGATGTGTTTTGATAGATCCTAGTATTACTCACGTTAGTGATCCACTACATAATGGAACATGGTATGAAACTAGTATAGGATTTGTGGAATATAGATGTTGTTCCCTTTGATTTATTTGGATAACATGCAACATCCTAAGAGCATCATCTACGATCATTATTCATTGCTACCCTTGGGTACATCTTAAATCACCCAACCTAAAACATGTAAAGGATGTAAAATATATATTTCATTAGGTTCTATCATTTAAATCACAATGTATTTATGGGATTCCAACTTTTTATTTCATAGCTTTTCATTACATTTTACAAATAAAGGATCTTTAAGGTCTGGTGTCATGAAAATCATGAACAATATATATGAAATCAAAATAAAAAATTCTTCTTATAATCTTGTAAGGATTAATCATAATTTCGTCCAATGTACAATTACTTCATCTCATAACCTAGAGATATAAATAAAAGGAATTGGGGTGTAGGGGGCCCAGTAAGCAAAGAAAGTGAAACATTATACATGTGAACTTGAGCGATATCAATAAGATTATGGGGATAAAGATGAATATCATAATACTAACATGAACAATAACATGAAAATTTGGCTAAAACATTTAATTTAAACATTCATAGACATATCACCATGGTATATCCCTATGGTGTTATAAAAAGTTTACTGAGGTTATTCACCAAGATATCGTAAAACATGTCATATCTAAAGATTAAACTATTTACCTAATGAATTATAGTGCTATCAGGGTGCACCCTTTATATGTAATTATTTTCAAGTGAGAAACATATATAATAATCATACATTTCATAAATAACCCAAATATAATAAAGGAAATGGGTTTCATTTCAAAATTGATATTTTTTTAAAAGTGATTAAAAACAATATAATTCAGAAATTTATAACCCATGGAAAGGGAATAAGGGTAATATGTATGTAAATTCCCAAAAAAAATATGGTCTGTGTATTGATGAATACCTTAAGGAATAATTTTTTTGGGAATTCACATAAAGAAAATATTATAATTTATTGAGAGAAATAGAATAATTTGGAGATGAAGTTTCTACAACATAACAGCTATATAATATGGTTATAAAATATAATATATAGAGTATGAAAAAGGTTATGCAATCAATAAATGAATCATTTTTATTTTTAGGGGTGTAATAAAAAATAATATCACAGTGTGTTTAATTTAATGTCATTCCATATAAAAAGGAAACATGAAAAAAAACATAAAATGAGTTTATTTTATGAAAATTAGGCACCCTAATGGCATCACTTAAAAATTCATAAAATGAATTGATGAGAGTGGAGAGGATATCTAATAATTTGGCCATAAAATGGAAGTAAGAAGTATATATAACTACAAACCCCAACAGAATAAGATAGAAACAAGAAAACATAACATAAATGAAGTCTTCACTTAAAGGAGGAGGGGGAAAGGTTCTCTTACCTTTAAGAGCATCATTATAATCATGATTTTTGGGACCTTGGGGGCTTTAAGAAAACACAGGAGGACTCCTAGGGAGGTAAAATTAACGGATCATAGTGGAGGAAGAATTTTCAATAAAATTAATGATGGAATGGGTTGGTATTTATAGGAAAATTGATGGAGTATTTTATTAATTTCAAAGGAAACCTCATCAGTGGTGTTTGAAAAACCATGGTCTTGCCAATGGTATTTTCTCAAGGTATTGGCCACTTGGGACATCTCATAACATATATTACTATTCACAAGTTTAACATAATTATTACATAATTATTACATCATTAATGATGTCATTAAACACACTAAAACTTTGAACTGTATTTTCACAATTCACTGAAAAAGAAAAAATTTTATAAAAATATCATAAATTCAACCTAACCTAATATCGATAACCTGAATTATAAAATTAACTCCATTTTATATAAATAATTTTATAATTATTATTTTTAAATAAAATCTTTATATTTTCAAAAAAACCAACTCAAAAACTATAAATTGTTTGGTAACACCTTGGGAATGTAATCAAGGTCCCATAAAATTAGCTTATAACCATAATAAAATAAAGTAAAATTTTATGATTACATTTTATGAAAATAAATTTCTATTTTAAATTTATATATTAATTATAAAATCGAAAAAAATTAATTATGACATACAAAAAAACCAAAACATATACTATGATCATTTTTTTTACTTTTAAGATGTATAAATTTTATTTATTCATTCAGGGCTGAAGTTTCAGTATTTTGGTCCTTTTATTATTCATAACTATTCATAAGGGTATGTTAATGTTCACCAAAAAAATTATCTTATTTAACAACATTTTTCACCCTAATTACAACAATGTATGATGGCTTTTTGAATATAATTACATTGAAAAAATTATTTAATAATAAAATATTTTTACTATTCATCAAAATAATAGAATTCATTAAATACTATTCAATTAGAAAACACTATTCATCCCACAAAATTCATCAAAAATTAATTTGATCTTATTAGAATAAAAATTTATCACTGATCATAGTTGTAGAAGTCCATTTTTTGAAATTAAATTCACATTTTTAATTATTTAATGTATACAATATATTTTAAGTTAACCATTTTGCAAAATTCACCATTAATATTGAAATTTTATAAATTCAACCTCTATTTTTTAAAAAATTTGAAATAAAAAAATTTAACAAAATATGAAATAACATTTTTATTTATACAAAAGGATTGCATAACATAACTAAGGCCTAATTACATAGCCACTTATAAAACTTGTATAGGGCCTAGGTGTAAGGTACTCTATGGTGATAGAATCTTGGGGAGGTTCAGGAAACATTTCTCGAGTGGTGATTTATATCAGCCAGAACTACTCTCATAGGTAATTCGTTCAAGCTTCACATGAGGAAGTTTATCTTGGGCTTGGTCCAGGGCAAAGCCTAAGGATGCTACATATTTTCCAATCTCATACAGATGGGCTTCATATAGTTCGAGTCTACTTGATGAGGCCATCAACATCTCATTATGTATTAATTAAACAAGATAACATGTATTTGTAAACAATAATCAAAATGTTAATATTTTATTTTCCAACAGTCATATTGAAAAAGGGTCATATAAAAGTCAAAACCCAGTTGTTTCATTATAATTACACTCAATTCATTAATTAAATGATATAGTATTTTTGATTATACAACTAAAATAACACAAATATTTAGGAATCAAATATTATTCAAAATATTGGGTAATTACATTTTCCCCCCTTAAAAAAATTCATCTCATAAAATTTATCTCATACTCGTAGAAGATAAAAGGTGTGGGTACATCGGCATCATATAATCCTCGTGTTCCCAGGTGGATTCTTCACATTTTTGGTTCCACTATAACACCCATTAGTGGAAAAAACATTTAACACATCGGCTTTTGTTCCGTCGGTTCTATATAACCAACATGCAAAGCTCTAAAATTTGATTTATCAAGTCAGTTCTAAAATAACTGACGTGATAAATCAATATGAATCAATTTTTTTAGTCGATTATTTTATAACTGACAAAAAAAATACCAAGATTAGATTTATCACATCGGTTGTTTTATAACTGCTGTGAAAATACAATCTCGATGCTTTATCACATTGGTTATAAAATAACCGATATGATAATGGAAATATCAGAAATTTATCACATCTGTTATTAAAAGAATCGACTTTATAAAGTTTCATTTATCACATTTGTTACAAAATCACCAATGTGATAAATTATTTTCTATGTATTTAATTAAGTAATAGAAATTATAAAAAATAAAAAATATTATGTCACATCGGTTATAAAATAACAGACCTGATAATCCTTTAAAATGATTTATTGTTCCATGTATTCAGTCATTCAATTTTCTTCAATCTGGAGACCTTCGACTCATCTCTCCCGCATGGAAAACCTAAAAAGGATTCTTCATTTCCGTGACCTACAGTCTCATTTTTCTAACATCATTCGTCATCTTTATTATCCCCATATCTATCTGGTCGACTCGCAACACTCAAGTAAGCTTGACACGGCTCGGTTTCAGTTTTTATTTATCACGATGCCCTAAACTAATTTTTTGAGAGGTTGTTTTTCTATCATTATTCTTTATATCATGGTAATTTTCATAGTTGTCAATTATACCGTGAAAAATTATTTTCTGGAAAATTAATCCATGGAAGTGATATCATGAAACATTATTCTTTTTCTATGTTCTTTCAGGTTTGTGTGTGGGTATAGGGAGTGTCGAAGGGGTTGGGGGCTGTCTAGAGGGATGGGGACTGTCCAAGGGGTGGTGGCTGTCCAGGGGTGGGTCCATAAAGGGGGTGTCAAAGGGGTGGGGTATGTTTCTAGGGGGTTCTGGGGTTTTCCAAGGGGATTGGGGTGTCCACAGGGGTGGGGTTGGTGTCCAGGGGGTGAGGGGTTGTCCATGGGGGTAGGGATGTCCAGGGGTTGGGGGATGTCTAGAGGGGTGGGGGTTGTCTAGGGGTTGGTGGGCTATCCAGAGGGGTGGGGAGTACAGGGGGTGTCAATGGTGGTTGGGGGTGGTGTCTGGGGGTGTAGAGGCTGTTCAATGGGGTTGGGGTGTTGTCCAATGGGGGTGAGGGGGGCTGTCCAAGGGTGTATGGTTGTCCAGGGGTGGGGGTGGTGTTCAGGGGGTGAGTGGACAATATAAGGGGGTAGTGGGTGTCCAGGGGTGTGGGTTTCAAGGGGGGTGGGGGCTATCTAGATGGGCGGGGGATGTCAAGGGGGTGGGGGTGGTGTCTTGGGGGTGAGTGGGCTGTCTAAGGGGGTAGGGGGTGTGTAGGGGGTGGGGGTGTCCAGGGAGGTTGGGGGCTGTATCGAGGGGTGGGGGATGTCCAAGGAGTGTGGGGATATCTAGAGGGGTGGGGGTGTCCATGGGGTGACAAATGGGATGGGGTGGTGTCCAGGGGGTTTGGGGGTTGTCCAAGGGGGTTGGGGTGTCTAAGGGTGTGGGGTGGTGTCCAGGGGGTGAAGGAGTTGTCTAAAGGTGTGGATGTCTAGGGGTGGGTGTGGTGTCCAGCGGGTGAGTGGGATGTCCAAGAAGATAGGGGAATCCAGGGGGTGGGTCTATCTAGGGATAGGGCTGTCTAGAGGGTTTGAGGTTGTCCCGGGCATGGGGTGGTTCCCAGGGGGTGAGTGGGCTGTCGAAGGGGTTTGGGGGTGTTCAGGGGGGTGGGGTGTTCAGGGGGTCTCAATGGGGGTAGGTGTGTGGTGTCCAGGGGTTAGGGGGATTTCCAGGAGGGTATGGGTGTCCAGATGGTGGGGGTGGTGTTCAGTGGGGTGAGTGGGTTGTCCAAGGGGGTGTGGGGCATGTCTTGTGGGTTGGGGTTGTCCATAGGGGGTGGGGATGGTGTTTAGGGTGTGGGCGGCTGTCTAGGGGTGTGGTGGTGTCTAGGGGGTTTCCAAGGGGGTGGGGTGGTGTCGAATGGGGTTGGGGTTTGGACAACCCCCTCACCCTTAGACACCACTCCCCCACCCCTGGACACCGAGCATCCCCATGGACACCCCCCCCCCCCCCGATAGGCCCAACCCAATTGGACACCCCAACCCACTTGACGCCATGTATATCCCCTACCCCCATGGAAATCCCACTTGGATAGCTCCATCCTACTTGGACACCCTCTTAGTATGTATGAATAAATATCCCAATAGTCTCATTGAAACCATTGGAGTATTTTAACATTAGGTATTTTATACCAACGGTTCTTATAGAATAGTTTGCATAGGGCTACTACAACGTCAATCATACCTACGGTGTGTGAAACTAATGGGTACCCTAATGGTTTCATGGGTTTTCCCAATGGTTCCAAATGGTAGGGGTCTGTGTAATTTTTAGTAGTGAATGTATACATATTTTAATATTTATATATCATATTTCTTTTTTACGGAAGGGTGAATTTGGTATCTGGTTTCACCATGATGTATTCCTTGTGTACCTTAAGAAGAAATGTTCCAAGGGGAATTTAAAAATATGATTTCTAACTATACATTATTTTTAAATTGATTTTCATGTATATTTTTTTCAAATACGCATATATTTGTTTTCTTTTTCACAATTTATTTTACATTCAAATTATGTTATTTTTCATAGAAATATATATATTTGTCTAATATTAACATGATGTATAATTTTGATATTTTTTATCGGTTAATAAAGAGTCGAGGTTGGATTACGGAACATCAAATGACTAATGAATTTGAGGATGGTGTTGATCCATTTCTGGAATTTGTTAAATGAAATGTTCCATGTAGTGACATTAATTTCTGTCCATTCCTGAAATGTTTGAATATGATGATGATGAAAAGTTGAGAGTTCAAAGATCATATGATTTGTCATGGTTTTAATCCATGTTATATCCCTTGTATTTGGCATGGTGAAACTAGATAGAATTAAATATCTACTGATGATCATGATTTAAGAGATTCTAACATCGATGGAATTGAAGAAATGATTCGTGATATTACAGTAGAAGAAATTGAGATAGAACTGATAGTTGCACATCTATATGGTGATACTGAAAATCCATTGTATCCCGGTTCTACAGATTTTATAGTTTTGTCGGTGGTGTTAAGATCTATTAACCTGAAGGCGAAACATGAATGGAGTGACATATGTTTTACAGAGCTACTAGAATTTATGAAAGACATTCTTTCAAAAGATAACCATATTTCATATTCACATTATAAAGAAAACGAAATATTATTCCCGATGGGATTGGGATACAAGAAATTACATGAATGTCTGAATGATTGTATGATATATAGTATTGAATATGAATGTCTGTCAGAGTGTCCAAAATGTAGGACATCACTATATAAGATGAAAGAAAAATCAGAAGCTAATGTACAGATTACAAAGATCCCTTCCAAGTTATTTTGGTATCTTCCAATAATTCATCATTTGAAACATTTATTTGTTAATTCACATAATGAAAAATTTTAAAATGGCATGATGACGATAAAATAATTGATGGAAAAATATGTCATCCAAAATATTGGTCACAATGGAATAAAATTGATAAGCAGTATCAAAAATTTGGAAATGAAATTAAAAATCTCGGACTAGGGTTGTGAATAGATGGAATGAATCCATATCAAACCTTCAACATCACAGATAGTTCATGGCCTGTTTTATTAGTAATTTACAACCTCTATACTGATGTTTGTATGAAGCGAAATTATGTCATGTTTATTATAATGATATCTGGTTTGAAGCGACCCAGTAATAGTATTGATTTTTTCATGTCACCATTGATTAATGATTTAAAACTTTTATGGAAGGATGGTATTAGGGTGTATGATGCTTATGAAATGGAATATTTTGAACAGAAAGCAATGCTTATGTTCCCTATAAATGACTTCCCAATATATGAAAATTTGTCTGCATACAGTGTTAAGGGGAATAAAACATGTCCAAGTTAAGATAAGAATACATCATATTTTCAATGAAATCATTGGAGGAAAACAATATACATGGTTTATCAAAAGTTTTTGCCTATTGACCACTCATATAGAAGACTAAAAAGCATTCAATGGCTCACAAGAATTTTATATTTCTTCAAAACCATTATCCCTAGATTTTTATTTATATGTGGATGGAAAACATTGATGTGACATTGTGAAAGTCACAAAAATCTGTTAATGATAGACATATTTGGAAGAAAAGGCCAATATTTTTGAGCTACCATATTGAAGATATCATGAAGTTAAACATAATATTGATGTCATGAATATGTCTAATAATATCTATGAAAGTTTTAATGGAACATTTTTATATATTAAAGGAAATTAAAAAGATGGTTTTAATGCAATATTAGACTTACTATCAATGGGAATACATTTCGAGTTAGCTCTCTCCCTTATTGGAAGATGAAAATTTCATCCCCTGGCTTGTCATACATTATCCAGGAGGGAAACAATTATCTTTTGTTAGTTTCTAAATGATATCAAAGTGACTCAATGTTATTCTAGGAATATAAAATATTTGGTCTCATTGATGTACTTGAAGTTGATAGGTATGAAATCTCTTGATTTTCACATCATGAGGCAACAACTTCAACTAGTTTCATTGCATGTAATATTTCCCAATCATGTCACAAATAACATAATTAAGTTTTGTTAATTTTTTAATTTAATTTATAATAAGGTCATTGATGTGAATGCTTTGAAATTTTTTGAAAAATATTAAATTTCAATACATTTTCAATTGGAAATTTATTTTACCCTATCTTTTTTTTAATATAATGGGGGATTTAATGATTCATTTGGTTTTAGAAATAAAGCTTTGTGGGCCTGTATAACTTTGTTAGATGTATCCTTTTGAATGGTATATGAAAATATTATAGGGGTATGTTAAGAATCTATATCGACCTGAAGCCTCCAATGTTGAAAAGTATATTTCTGAGGAGATTACGTAGTTATGAATGAGCTACATGGTTGCAGTGGAGCACATATGTTTTCCTCTATCTTTACATGAATTAGTTTATAATGAGGGAAAGGGTATTCGTTGATTTAAAGTCAAATAGTTGTCAGCTGAACAGATGAAGATGTTATAAATAAAAAACTTGAATATCACAGATGATGCTCAACTGTATATCACATTGCATATTAATGATATGAAACAATGTCATCCAAAGAAAAAATAAATGTGGATTTAGAATGAGCACAAGAAAACATTTTTTTCATTTATTAAAAAAACATTTCTCGGTAGATCAGATGTTTCAGAGATAGTAGGATGGATAGTGGGTGGTCAATGTTTAACTGTGATAACATGGTCCGGTTATGACATAAATTACTATACATTTTATAAAAATGCTCAAATCAATAGAAGTGATTTTCAGAATAGTGGTGTATTTGTGTTTGCAGAAGAAATTATTTTTTGAGTTCTAAAGACAAAACCTAATTTATAAACAAGTGCATATTATGGAGTTATTTAAGAAATATGGTAGGTTGATCAAATTAAAATTAATGTTCATGTTTTTAACTATAAATAGTTTATCAGTAACATCATTGTCACACAGGATTAATTTGGAATGATTGTTGTTAATATGAATAGATTGGAAGACACAACTGAATCATCTATAATAGAAACCCATGAAAAATAGATTTTCTATATAGTTGATCAATAAGATATGCAGTGGTATATTGTTTGGTAAGGGAAAATACAATATGTTGTTGAGGATTAGCTTGATTATGATTCTGATTTATGTGAGATCCCTACTTCAATGGAAATATTAGTAGAATATAATGATAAGCATGTTGAATACAAGTATTACATAGTTAAGAAAGATCATGAAGAAGGAATTTGTGAAAACAATCAATTTTGACAGTCCTAATATTATAGGTAACATATGTTTATTTCTTGTTTCCATTTATTATATTCATAAAATGTTAGATGTAGAATTTTTTTTCTTTACTAAAATGTGGATTAAAAAATGTAGAAGTTTTTTTATTTTAATTTTTTCACTGTAGTTTACCATGTTTATCATAGTTTACCATTATTTAACATAGTTTACCATTAAGTAATTTATATATTTATCAATTTTTTGAATGAAAATTACACTACCATGATTACCACGTTTACCATATTTACCATTGTTTAACATGATTACCTTATTAACCATGTTTAAAATTTCTTAACTTAGATTAATTATCCATTTTTTGTTTACATTAGTATTGTAATAGTTGAATTTATATATTTGTGAATTAATGTTTGTTTTTTTAATTTGAAGGATAATGACAGATCAAATATTTTATCAACCACATGATTTTGGAGATGAGCATAATGATCAGACCTCTGGAGAGGAACATTAAAATTCTCCTCTTGATGTTACCCAATCTTCCTCGAGTGTTATTATAAAGAAAAAGTGTTCAAGAGTTTGTAAACGTGGGTGCACATGTTTACCAAAATTATCATTTTCCCGTACACAGGACCAGAGGATAATCGTTCTGTTTGATGAGAATGATTTTCCTAGAAGTCCAAATGTAAAAGATTCTAAGAGTTTATTATCATCTCATGGTAAGATAAATGTAATCATTTTTTATGAAGATTGATGAAGTGGGTACAATGGGATAATATCTCAGTTGTGGGAGATGTTTTTGGTAAGTTATTTTTCTATTGTGTGCCTATTCATTAAAAGTTTCTAATATAATATGTTTTACCTCTTCTTTATTATATGACATTTGATTTTCCAGACACTAGAGAAGTAAGTAAGAAATGATTATCGATGGCGGATAGGAGATGGAGGGATTTCAAATTAACCCTAACATCTGATTTCTTTTTTGGTCATAAGAGTCATGACAATCATTGTCATATATATGCTTTCATATAAGAAGACCAATGTAGACACTTTGTAGAAAGTAGAAGAAAATATTAATTTTTGGTGAGGGAAATCTAATATTTTATACTATATCTTAAATAAATGATGTTATAAATGTTTTGTTAATGATTTCTTATTTACAAATTACAGTAAAAAATGAAATCACATACGGAGTTCCAATCTAAAAATGTATACCCTCATAGTTTATCTCAGGGAGGGTATACATCATTGGATGAAAAAATGATGAAATTTTTTTTAAAAAAACTAAGATTCGAGTCTTCAAGCTTTGGAGTGGTTTCCCCACCATCCCCTACATCTAGACCGTAAAAATGGAAGAGAGTTCTAATGGGAAAAAAGAGAAATATTTTTCAAATGATTCGAGAATTATAGTGGAGAGGATTGTAAGATATTTATTTTATTTATTTATGTTAACTATATTCATCAATTAATTTTAATCATTACCGAAATTTTCAATTAATTAATACATGATTCTCATGAGGAGAAGAGGTCACATGGGGTATTTACAGATATTGGGAGGCAAGATATTTTAACTCCATTATTGGAAAAGCCTGAGATTCGTAGTGCTGTACAAGGATATCTGACGGTGTATCGGTAAGAAAAGTGTGGAAACATTCTTCTGCATCGTCCGTTGAGGGTGTTTATAAAAAAATAGAATCCTTGGAGGATGAAGTTTATAATATTAATGGGATTATGGAAGAAAAGATTAGAGTTTTGGTACAGTCTATGATTGCATACAAGCAAAGACAATTTGAGACTATAGCTCCCAATCCTCCATCTCCCCCTTCATTATGTATCCTTCACCTCCACTAGTAGCTCACACTCCCCCATGTTATCCTACTGACCCCATTTCATATCCAACTCCTTCACCGCAGTATCCTACTTATTGTTAGTTGAATGTTGTTGATCCTCCACATCATATAGTTTCATATGGGATGGTATATTATATAGGAGATATAGTTCATCATCAACACTTTGATTTAGAGCATCATATGGTCATTGTACAAGATATTATAGGTAGATCCAATCGTGTACCATTACCTACATATGAGGTGGTGATATTTAGAAATTTTATCATCAATTTTTAAATTTGGCCATCCAGACTTCTTTGACTCATTACCATAATGGTATGTATGTTATATCTGCTATTTTATTTTTATAATAAGGTTGTTTTAGCATTTGGAAACTAATATATTTTTCTATTTATTTTTACAAGAATACTTCAAAGGTAATGAAATGTTGTATAGACAGCAACCAAGAAAAATGGCTATGACATTACATACAAATCGTAGTAGTCTTGATAGATTTTCAAGATATTCAATTTTATGGGGATCATTATGAGTTTCTAATAGATGATTTTATTTGTGTACATGAAAAAACTATGGGTATAGTGAAAACTAATATCATGGAGCATGTTACTAGAGATAATTTGGGCATCAACATGGTGAAATGTTTTTTCATGTATGTCTTAACACCTTTTCGCTGCATTATATTTATAAAAAATATATACATAAGTATGTTTTGTATTAGGGATCTTTATAACATGTGTGAGAATTGTGAGAAGATATATGTATATGGATTCTTTTACATGCATTTGATTTCCACTAAAGTAGAAGCATTAGATTAGGAACAAAGAATGAATTATATTGATGAATGATTTGAACATAATATTATCACACAGTGTTGGATGCTGATTTTGTGAGAGGTGTAAAACATATCTCTCGAAAAGAGTTTATTATATTTTAACATAAAAAACTAAAAACCATAAATTATCTTTTTTCAGTGATCATTGGATGTTAGGAATTTTTTTTATAAAGTGAGAAAACACTTTATTAGATATGCTCTGTCTATAGCGATGTTTTGGAAAGTTATAAGAATATGATGTAAAAGAAAGATTCAATTTCATAATATTTTTATATATTATAAAGAATTATAAATTTGTTTTATTCATATTATTTACTAATAGAAAATGGGTCTACTTTCAAAAAAACAATGAAAATGAGTACCAATATCAAATATGTAGAAGTAAAGGTAAATATCTATTTATAATTTGTACTTTTGATTTATTACATAAAAATAATATTTTTAATTTACACTCATTCAAACAGAATTTTCATGAAGAAAAAGGCATCGTCGAATGATGGTATTATATGTTATTATTTATTTATGAAATAATTAAAACTAGAACACTGTGGACTTTGACATGGTTAGATTTCCTTTTAAACTTTGACATTGTAAAATTTCCCTTAATACTTTTCCATAATATTTTATTTGATTTATTCATTATAAATGTTAACTATTATCATTTTAATTCATTGTTATTTGATGACCCTCAACCCTATGGTTCTCAAGAGGTCAATCACATATAATTATATTGGTCAATTTATTTTCCACATTCAATTATATTTTAGTTTTTTTTGTAGTGTAAAATGTGATTTTGAATATTGTCATTATAATTGAGTATTTGTTAGTTGTTTATGTTGGATTTATGGTTTTTTTAGACATTTTAAGTTATTACTATTATATATGTAACTGTTTAATTTAGCGCTACTTCTTGTTTAGATCCAGTTCAGATTGTTTTTCTGGTATGGATTCATATTTGGTGGGGTTACAAGGGTGTGAGGAAGTGTCTAGTGGGGTGGAAGATTTATAGGGGCGTTGAAGTATTTTTCCAGTTTAATGAGGGGTGTCCAATAGGGTAGGTGGGCTATCCCGGGGGTGTCCAGGGGTGGGTGGGTGGCCAGTAGGGTTAGGGGGCTTTCCAGGGGTGTGGATGGGTTGTCCAGGGCGTGGGGGTGTCTAGGGGGGTGGAGGTGTTTAGGGTGTCCATGAGGGTGGGGGAAGTCTAGGGGATGTCCAGGTTTGTGGGGATGACTATCTAGTAGGAGAGGGTTTTCTAGGGGAGTGGGATGGTTGTCTAGTGGGGTGGGGGTGTCTAGGGTGTCCATGAGGGTGGGGGAAGTCCATGGGGTTTCTTGGGGTGTGGGGGGTCTAGGGGGTGTGGGAGGGTTATCCATGGGTATGGAGTCTCGAGAGTGTCCAAGGGGGTGGGGCTGTCCAGGGTTGTGGGAATGCTATTTAGTGGGGTGGAGGAGGGGTCCAGCGGTGTGGGAGGGAAGCCAGGGGGTGGGGGAGGGTTTTCCAGGAGGGTGGGTAGGATTTCCAGGTGGTTTCCAAGGGTGTAGGGGGTCTTCCATGGCTGTGGAAGGGCGGCCTAGGTGTGTGTGAATTGATTTCTAGTGGGGTGGGGGCTTTACATGGGTGTGGGAGGGCTTTCTAGTGGGGTTACTGTGTCTAGGGTGTCCATGAGGATGGGGGCAGTCCATGGCGTGTTAAAGGGTGTGGGGGTTTCTAGGGGTTGAGGAGGATTTTCAATCAGTTTGGGGGGTGTCCAGGGTGTCCCTGGGGGTGGGGGTGACCTGGAGGGTGGGAGGGTTTCCTAGGGGGTGGGGGTTGTCCATGACGGTGGGGGTGTCTAGGGTTGTGGACATGCTGTTTTTTGGGGTGGGTGAGAGCTGTTCGGAGGGTGGGGTAGGGTTTCCAGGTGGGGTGGGGATGTCCAAGAGGGTGGGAGGGCTGTACCGAGGGTGTACAGGGGTGTGGGGGGGTTTCTATGGGTGTGGGAAGGATGTCAAATGGTGTGGGGAGGGCTGTATAGTTGGTTGGGGGTTTCCAGGGTGTCTATGAGGGTGGGGGCAGTTTAGAGGGTGTCTAGGGGTATGGGGGTTTCTAGGGGTGTGGGAGGGCGGTCAATGGGTGTGGGGGGGGGGTACAGGGTGTCCATGGGGGTGGTGTGTCCAAGTGGGTGGGATGGATGTCCCGGGGTGGGTGCTTTCTAGGAGGGTGCGGTGTCCATGGTTCTGTGAAGGCTTTTTAGTGGGGTGGGGGGTTTCCAAGGTTGTGGGAGGGATTCTCAGTGGGTTTCGGAGATCTATATAGGGGGGTGAGGGTGTCCCAGAGTGTGGGAGATCTATTCAAGTGGTTCGTAGGGGTATGGGGGTTTTTCAGGGTGTGGGAGGGATGCCACTGGTGTTGGGAGGTCTATCCAGTGTGGGGGTGGATTTCTATGGGCGTGGGAGGGTTGCCTAGTGGGGTGGGGATGTCAAGGTATTCCAGGAGAGTGGGGTGCAGTCGAGTGGATTCCAAAGGTTTGGGGGTGTTTCTAGGATTGTGGGGAGTCTAGGGTGTCCATGACAGTGAGAGTGTTCAGGATGGGGGGAGGGCTGTCATGGGGGTGGGGGATGTCTATGAGGGTGGGGGCGTCCTGGGTTGTGGGCAGGTTGTGTAGTGGGGTGGGGGTTTCTAGTGGTGTGTGAGGGCTATCTATGGGGTGGGGGAGGGTTGTCCAGTGGGGGGTCTATATTTGATCTGTTTCAGGTATTCTTTTGGCTGGTCATACTTGTGGGGGTGTCGAGGGGTGTGGGGGCTGTCTAGGAGGGTGGGGGTAGTCCAGGGGTGTGGGGGTGTCTAGTTGGGTGGGGGATTCTAGGGGTGGGGGGATGGGGGACTGTCCAGTGGGTGGTAGGTCCATTTTTGTTCTATATAAATTATTCTATTGGTTGGGCATAGTTTTGTGGGGTTTACAGGGGTGTGGGGGCTGTCTAGGAGGGTGGGGAGTCTAGGGGTGTAACAGATGTCTAGTGGGGGGGGGGTATCTAGGGAGGGGGGTTTTCTGGTGGGGTGGGGGAGGTATTGGTCTGTTTTGGTTCTTTTTCAGGTATTCTTTCGGCACAGAATAGTTGTGGTTGGTGTCCAGGTGTGTGTGGGGTGTCTAATAGGGTGTGGGAAGTCTAGGGGTGTGGGGTCATGGGGGGCTGTCCATGTTTTCCTAGGGGCGTGGGGGCTGTCTAGGAGGGTGGGAAAAGTCCAGGGGTGAGGGGGTGTCTAGTGGGGTGGGGGGTTTCTTGGGTTGTGGGGGGCCATCCAAGTGTGTCCTGGTGTGTGGTGGATGTCTAGGAGGGGGGAAGTCCATGGGTGTGGGGGTATCCAGTGTGGTGAGGGGGGGGGGGGGTGTTTCCAGGGGTTTGGGGGCTGACTAGATTGGTGGGAGCAGTCTAGTGGTGTGGGGGTTTCCAGTTGGGTGGGGGGCTTCCAAGGGTGTGGGGTGTCCAGGTGGGTCCAGGGGTGTGTAAAGGTGGGGGGGGGGGGGGTATTTAGGAGGGAGGGGCATTACCGGGGTGTGGGGGTGTCCAGTGGTGTGGGGGTGTGTAATGGGGTGGGGGGTTTCCATGGGTATGGGGGGGATGTCCATGTCTTTCTAGGGGTGTGGGGGCTAGCTATGAAGGTGGGGGACATCCATGGGTGTGGGGGTCGGTCCAGTATGGTAGGGTGGTCTAGGGGTGTGGAGTGGGGGATATCCTGTGATGCGGGGGGAAATCTAGGGGATGAGGGGGGGGGAGTCCAAGGCTGTAGGGATGTCTAGTAGGGTGGGAGGTTTCCACGACTTTGGGGGGGATATCTAGCTGGGGTGGGGGGGGATGTCCTGTTTTTATAGTATTTTGGGTTTTTTTGGCTGGGTATAATTGTGTTTGAAAGGTATAATTAAAAAATTAAGTTCTTACGTCGGTTATTTTTTAACCGATGTAAAAAATTCATCTTGGTTAATTTAAATGTCTGTTATTTCATAACCAACGTAATAAATTGAACAGAATAGGTTTTGACATTATTTTTTTATATCCAATGTATTAGATATTTTCTAATGTCAGATATTATTTAACGGACATGCAAAACTTCTTGGAGGACTGCTTTATCACGTCGGTTATTTTCCTAATCGACATGATAAATGCTATATAGGAGTGATTTTGGACTCCGATTATATAATAATCGATGTGATAAAGTATATAAAATGAAAGTGTTTTAAATAACCGACGTAATACCTCACGACTCTAAAGCGTTTTACATGTCATTTTTTTAGTATCCGACATGAAAAGGGCTTCAGTTTTTTGTTTTTTACTTCGGTTTAAAAATAACCAATGTAAAAAAACATTATTTATAATGTCCTCACTAATAAAATATACCAAAAAATGAAGTAAAAACTAAAAAATAACTGCCAAAAAATTGTTTTCTGCACTAGCGACCATAATAAGGGGTAGTCTTGTTTCATAGAACCTTGTATCTACGATCCAAGATCTCCATCATCATCTCCTCATAATAGAGGTCATGATCCAGTAGTATGACATCTTGGTTTAGTACATGTGAAGGGTTAGGTATGTACTTATTTAAGAGGGATACATGGAAGATATCAGGAAATAGTGCCAGATTTGGAGGAAGTGAGATCTTATAGGCAACTTCTCCTACATGATCCAGGATTTCATAAGGGAAAATGTACCTAGGTCTGAGTATCCCTTTTATCCCAAACCTCATTACTCTCTGCCAAGGTGAATTTCAATGAATAATATTGTCATGAACATCAAACTTCATGTACCTTTGACAGTTGTCGGCATACCTCTTTTGCTGACTCCGTGTAGCCTTCATGTGTTGCTGGATGGCAGGGACCATTTTTGTTATATCATACACAAGATCATTCCTAAGAAGATTTATCTCAACAAAATCATGCCAATAAGTAGGATTTTTACATGACATACCATATAAATCGTAATAGAGTTCCATTTTAATGCTTGAGTGGAAGTTGTTATTGTAATGGAACGCAACTAAAGTGATATGTTGATCCCATCAACATTTAAATTCCATTGAGATTGTTCTCAGCATTTCTTGAGTGTTTAAATAGTCCATTCAGATTAGCCATTAGTTTGATTGTGATAACTTATACTAAAATTCAATTCAGTGCTCATAGCATATTGAACACTTCCCCAAAATTTTGATGTGAACCATGGATCATGATCAGATTCGATAGAAAGTAGAACTCCATTCCACCATACCACTTCCTTAACATAAATCATGTAATGTTTATTAGGAGAGAAATATTCCAAAATAGTCATAAAATGGGGAGACATGGTGAGATGTTCCAAAATAACCAATATGACATTCTTTCATTTGGATGTTCTCAAGAGACCAGTGAAAAAAATAATTGGGATTTTATCCCACTTCCATGATGGTATAGGTAGAGGTTATAACAACCCTTGTGAATGTTTCCGCTGTGCCTTCCCTTCCTAAAATACAATATCTCTTGTAGTGTATTCATCATTATCCTTTTTCATATTATCCCACCAATAATAATTATGATGGTCTCTATACAATTCTTTACTTCCAGGAAGTATAGATAATGTAGAGTTATGAGCTTCATCCATCTGATCCTTATTTATTTCCAGAATAGATTGAACTCATAGTCTTGTGCAAAATTTCAATACAACATGTTGATCAATATTTAAATCAGGAAACTTTTCATCATTCACTACCTCAATCTTTTTTTGTAACAAAGGATCTTGTTTCTGATCCTTCTTGATCTTCTCTAGTAATGATGGTTAAGAGATCATTTGGGATAGGGTTAATTATGTCCCTTCCCTTATAATTCCCATTTCTAGTTTTACCAGGTCACTGATCTAAGGATCTCTTTGAATCCTCATAATGGAAAAACAGGTCTTTCCTGCTTAATGCATTAGCAACTTTGTTTTCTCTTTTGGGATGAAAATGAATTGAACAATCATATTCTATGAGATGTTCTAACCATCTCTTGTTTCTCAAATTCAATGCCTTTTGTGTTAAAATATACTTCAATCTTTGATGGTCTGTTTGTATATAAAATTTCTCCCCATAAAGATAGTGACTCCATATATTCAGTGAAAAAATGACTGTAACCACATCTGGATCATGCGTAGGATAATTTTTTTCCCGAGTTTTCAACTATCGTGATGCATGAGAAATGACACTTTCATTTTTCATGGGGAAGAACCCAATCCCTTTTAGATATGATTCTAAAAATATATAAAATCCTTATCCACATGAGGGTATAATTAGCATGGGTTCAGTGACAAATATCTTCTTCAACTCTTATAAAAATTCCTCACACTCCATTGTCCAGATAAACATGATCAATTATCAAGTTAACATGGTTAAAGGATTATAAAGTCAAGAAAAAAATATCACAAACCTCCAATAATATCCCACTAAACCAAGGAAATTATTAATCTTAGATATTGTTGCAGGCTGAGGCCACTCCTCTAAAACATTTTCCATTATAGGGTTAATTGTGATTCCCTCATTGGTAATAGTGTTCCCCAAGAAAGAAACTATTTGTAACAAGATTTCACATTTAATAGAATTTCCAAAAATCTTATCCTTCCATTGAGATTGTAAAATAACCCTTAGTTGATTCTCATCCACCTCATAACTTTTGAAATATATCATATTATCATCAATAAAAACAACCACAATGTTATCAAGGTAGTCCTTAAAGAATCTATTAATCAAATGTAAAAAAATAGCAGGGGAAATAGTTAGTTTGAAGGTCATAACAACAAACTCATAATTCTTATATCTTGATTGGATGTCAATTTTTAGAATATCATTTTTATACACCCTCAACTGATGAAAACTAAAACGAAGATAAATCCTAGGGAAGAATTAATCCCCATAATAATGGACATATAAGAAATAAATTCAAGGAATATGGTATTTTTTTTCTTCACTATGATCTAATTTTGTTCTCTATAATCAAATCATAACAGCATTGATCCATCTTTATTCTTCCCAAAGAGAATAGGTTCTTCCTAAAGAGACACTATCCGTCAAATAAAACCCATATCCAAAATATATTGGAGTAGTTTATTTAATTCCTCCCACATCACATTTTTAATCATACATAGAGTCTTTGATATTGAAAGGGATATAGGAATGGGTTCAATAGAGATCTCTATCTCTCTTTCTAAGGGAGGTCTTGGTAACTCCACATGAAATACGTCAACATATTCATGGATGATGAGGACATTTTCTATCAATAAAATTCCTTTTCATTCATCTTCCTCACTGATCAACTCTTTAAAGATTAATATATGATATTCTTCTAGACAATGATCTGGTTGAGATACCTCTCTGTGGAAGATGACTATTGGTTTCCCATTCAAGTCTACTGAGATTTCATTGGTTCTGCATTTGATCATAGCATTATATTTTGAGTTCTAGTTCATCCCTAGTATAATGTAGAATTCCAACATGGGAATGACTAATTTATTTGAAACAAGTTTCTTCTCATTAATATAAATACTAGTGTTTTTATACACTAATGATGATTGGATAATCCAACAAGGAGTCTTGACTGATAATTCTACATTTAGAAAATCTGGGGTTGATTTGAAATTCTTTGCAAAATTTGAGGAAATAAGGGAATGTGTTGAACCAGAATCAAACAAAGTACTTGCTAGAATTAAGAGGACAAAAAGAGTTCCAACCACCACGTCATATAAAGTTTTAATATCATACTTAGTTACTTCAAAGGTACGAACTTGTTCCATTGGCCATTGCTGAGGCAGATGGTGATTCCCCTCCACTACCAATGGATTTATATAGGGATTGGAGAAGTGCCCATGTTTTCCAAACATATAGAATATGAAATCAGGTATGTCATTCACCTTCCTCCCTTATTCATTAGTGTTGGGATGTTGTGGATTCACCTCACTATGATAATTCCATGCAATATGGATGTCTCTTCCACACTTGTAGCACATCCCGCTCCCAGGTAGGTAGTTCCCTAAATGATTCTTCCCTCATTTATTACATGTGCGACATTTCACTTTCATTACTCCACTTCATTGGTTAGAATTACTCCCTAAACATGGCCCCATAAATATTTTATTATTTTAGATTTATATGAACTTTGCATCTCACCAAACTCTAGTTCTAATGTCACCACACATTAAACAATCTCCTTATAGATATCATAGTATCAGTTGGCTAGATTATTCAGTTGATGAGGTCTCAGTCCACCAATGTATCTATAAAACTTAACACGTGGATCCATGATAGTGCTATAAGTGTAACATGAAATCCTTGTGATTTTCATCTCTTAGCATCTCACATATTCATTCTCCTTCTACTTCCACTCAAGAATCCCTTTCTTAATTCTTGTTCTCATGGAATGAGGGAAATACAAACTGAAGAATATCCCTATGAACTCTATCAACTCCATATCTTCAACCTCCTCTCTTAGCCTCATGTTTATAATCAGTTCCCACCCCTGATTAGTTTCTCCCTCTAATTAGTAAATAGCTAGGTTGTCCTTCTTTTTTTCTGAATAGCAGAGCACAGAAATGATCTTCTCGATAGTGTTAATCCACTATTCACTAATCAATTGGTCATTAGATCCAATGATGGTTGGTGTTCATTGACTCTTAATGGACTCAATAGAATGGTGTTCCATTGATGGTGACATCGGTCTCTCATATTTATTCATGTTATTTCCCCTAACATTAGTGAGTTAGTTCATCATTCTCATGAATGTTTACATTCTGGCTCCCATCAGAGGGTCTTTGGTGCATGGTCCACTGTGGTCACCATTTTTATGGTTCCTCCTATTTCTCACCATTTTCTGAAAGAATAACAAATTAATGAGAAGCTTATTTAATTTTTGAATCATGTAACTATAAAGGATTTAATGTCTTAAAAATTAATTCTTAAACAATTGAATTTCTCTATAAATCCTTCATAATGACTCATAAAATTCTTTTGATTAACCAAAAAATATCCCCATGGAGGGTCAAAATAGGAATGAAGAATGACCCACTGTTGTGTAACAGGTACCCTAGGTCAAGCACAAAACTCATTGTCATTGTTTTCACTCCTAGGTATATTTGTTCCAGAGCCACATTCACTTGATCGTATCCAAATAAAAATTTATTTTTTTAGAAACCACTTACTAAATTTATCACCAAAATACCCAGAAGTTTTCAATATTTAAACATTTCTATAGGGTTTATCCTAAGGATTTCATATCGTAATTTCCTTCAATGACTAAACTATTATTTTATAGAAACTATGGAATCCCACCATTTTATTACATAACTTTTTCTTACATTTTACAAACAGGGAATCTTTAAAGTCTATTGTCTTATAAATAAGAAAAAATATACATGAAAACAACAAAACAATTTCCTATGATTCAATTTCAAAGATTCATCATAAGTTCATCCTATGTAAAATTATTCCATGTTATAACGTGGAGACACACATTAAAGGAAAGGGTGAGCATGAGTCCCAATAAAGAAATCAAGTGAAATTGTTTACATGTGAACATGATCAATATCAATAAGATCATGGAGATATAAAGGAATATAACAATAATAACATGAAAAAAAACATGAAAATGTGGATACAACATTTAATTTAGAAATTCATGAATATATCACCATGGTATATCCCCAAGGTTTCATAAAACTTTACCATGGATATTCACCAAGGTATCATAAAACTTATCATCTCTAGGGGTTAAATTAATTACCCAATGCTTTATTGCGCTATCAGGGCACACCCTTAATATGACATTATCATCTTGTGATCCACATAGATCATTATTATAAATTTTATAAATAACCCAAATAGAAAAAAAGAAATGGGTTTTATATTAAAATCATGATGTTTTAAAAAGTGAATAAAAATAATATAATTAAGTCATCTATAACCCATGGAAACAGAATAAGAGATAAATGTATGTCAATTCACAAATCAAATATATATATATTACGTCATGAAGAATACCCCTCTAAATAAAAATTATTTCATTATTCACATAATGAAAATAAGAGAATTTTTTTAGGGAAGAAGAGAAATAGTGAGATGAAATCATTAAAGTATAACGGCTATAGAACATGGTTTAAAAAAATAGGGGGTAAAAGGGTCTCCAAACCATATATGAATCATTTTACAGTATTGTTAAATAAAAAAATAGAAATAAGATCATGGTTTTGATATTTGAATGACATTACAGATGAGTAGAAAACTGAAAAATAGAAAAAATGTGCTTGTTTTTATATAAATTTGGCTGCCTAATGACTTCCCATAATATTTCAATAAGTCTATTGATGAGAGTTTAAAGAGTCTCTCATAATATAAAATTTAAATGGATAGAAATAAAGATATATAATAACATATCTCAACATAATAATAAGGAAACTGAAATACATAACATAAAGAAAGTAATGACTTGAAAGAGGAGTGTGAAAGGTTCACTTACCATGAAGAGTAACATAAAAAGTGTGATGTTTGGGACCTTCGGGGGATTGAGGGAACCTTGGGATGTAAAAATACCAGATATTCATGGTGGAAGAATTTTCAATGAGATTAATGAAGGAATGGGTTTGTATTTTTAACAAAAGTGAGGGAATATTTTATTAATTTCTATGGGACGCCTCTTCGGTGGTATTTTCAAAACCAAGGGCTTTCCCATTGTATTTTCCCATGGTATTGGCCACATGAGACACCTTATAATGTATCTTACTATTCACTAATCGACCATATTTATTACATAATGATTACATCATTAATTATGTCATT
This sequence comes from Viscum album, assembly GCA_963277665.1. Taxonomy (NCBI): domain Eukaryota; kingdom Viridiplantae; phylum Streptophyta; class Magnoliopsida; order Santalales; family Viscaceae; genus Viscum; species Viscum album. The sequence continues at coordinate 1,221,663,472 of OY728136.1, read as the reverse complement.
AAACCCACTAATACTCAGAACTGAATTTTCACAATTCTTCAAAAAACAAAACATTTTATAAAAATATCATAAATTCTCTCAAACATAATATTGATGATCTAGATTTAAAAATTAACTTCATTTAATGAAAATAATTTTGATACTTTTTTTAATTTAATTTGTAAATAAAATCTATATTTATTAAATAAAAACAACACTAAATATATAACATGTTTTGTAACACCTTAAAAAAGTAATGAAAGTAACACAAAATTATCATATACCCATAAGACAATAAAGTATGAATTTTTATGGATATAAATTTTCATTTAAGATGAATAAATTAATTATAACATTGTGAAAAAATAATTATGACATAAAAAAATACCAAAACATATACTGTGATCATTTTATTCACTTTTAAGATGTATAAATTTTATTTATAAATTTATGTGTGAACTTTCTGTTTTTTTGATCAATTTACTATTCATTGATATTCATAAGGGTTTGTCACTATTCAATAAAAAATTATTTTTATCTTATTTAACTACATTATTTTCCCTAATTACAACCATGTATGATTTATTTTAAAAAATCATTTCATAGAAAAATTATTTAATAATAAAATATTTTTTACTTTTCATCAAAATTACACTATTCATTAAAGACTATTCATCAAGAAAAAACTATTCATGAAAAACTATTAGTCAAACATTAGGTGGATTTTATTAGACTATATATTTCTTAATGATCGAAATTTTAGAAGACCATTTTTTTAAAATAATTTCACATTATTAATTATTTAATGTATACAAACTATTTTAAAATACCCTTTTTACAAAATTAACCAATAATATGAAATTTCAATAAATGCATAATATATTTATTTTATCATTTGAAATCCATAACTTTAACAAAATAAGAAATAATATTTTTATTTATAAAAGAGGATTACATAACATAACTAATTACTCATTTTATATCCCCTTATAACATCGTCAGAGGACCATTGTGTAAGGTGTTCTGTGGTCATAGAATCTTGGGGCGGCTCAGAAAAAATTTCTCTAGTGGTGATTTCTATCATCTTGAACATATCCCATAGTAAATTTCGTTCAAGAATCAGATGTTGAAAATAAAAATTGACTTGTTCTAGAGCAAAACCCAGAGATGTTGACTCCTTCCAAACCCCTGACAGATGGGTTTTGTAAGGCCCGAGTCTACTAGATGAGGCCATCAAATCCTCTTTCTGTATTAATTTACCATGATCACTTTTATTTATAAACAATTACCATAATGCTAAGAGTTTAGTTTCTAATATAAATATTTTCTAATGGTCATATACTAGTCAAAACCCAATGGTCTCACTTTAATTACACTCACATAATTAATTAAAGGATATAATTTTGTTGAATATAAAATAAAATAACAAACTAATTTAGGAAAAATATTATTTAAAATTTTGGGTCATTACAGAATTGGATGAGTTGAGGAGAATAAAATACTTATATAGTTTGGTATTGAGGGTTTTGATATTGTTGTTCATAGGGCTGAATGATGAATGTGCATTTCATCCACCGTACATATATGGTGAACCAACCATAATAAAAATTTGAATTTCTTATATATATACATAAGAGAGTAAGAACTAAGATGATTATATTTATTACATTCCCATTTTATAGTATCTTCATTGTGATGAATTCCACTGTCTAAAAATAGTTGTTCCAGAACCATCTTGTAAAAACAATCTTCAAGGAATGCCCTAATAAATTCTTCAAGTATTATCTATAAATCTAGTCTTATACACTGATGCCCTACCTAACATAATAAACCTAATCTAAATGAAATATTATGACATGTGTTAGAATTAGGTTGTAGATCATTATAAAAGCGTAGGACTCGAAATATTAATCACTTCCATTTTGTGAGGAAGATTTAATACCACATTATTAAAGAGAAATTCTTTTATAAGAATGTATTCTAGAATTTTTACTAACAATAATCTCTCAACAATGCCTTATAAGAAAATAGTTTTACTATTTTACTACCAATTTCACATCATAGTATACAAATCCTTGTATATCATAATAATTATGGGGATCTCATCAATAATTAGTCTATTCCAAAGGATAATCATCACTTTTCCATGGTGAAGATGGAACATTTTATTCTAGAGACCATCTTCATTGTTATTATAGAATCAGGTATGGATGAATGTAATTATTATGATGCAAGGTACAGACTACCTCACCCATATATAATACACATAAAATATTTCAATAGTCATCACATAAATAGATGACCTAGTATGTCCACACCCACTAATTAGTGAAATTATTAATGGTTTATGCACCCTGATTAAAGTTTTCATCCATAGAGACAATCTACAAGGACAACATTAAATAATTTGAAATAATATAGAAGATATTCTCTTGTGTCCATACACTCTCCATTGATTATATAATATGGATTAATATATTTGTGGTCCTATATAGATTTTCCAACAAATAAATGTTCCCTAAATTATATTTGAGTGTGATTATAAACCATTAACCAAGGGTGTCAACATTGGAAATGAAAATCATGATGTCATCCCAAAGACTACACTCATAGAGAGGTAGTATGTTAAAAAATGACCTTTATCATATCTCATATACTATCACATTAACAATATCTATATGAAGATATTATATTTTTCTATTATTTCGGATCTTAATGTCCATTAACATATATATCCTACGAGACACCTTGATTTCAACAATAAATATAACTATTTATACATTTCATAGAATTTTGGTTATTTTTTCTGTGAAACACTATATCATGAATGTCAAACATGAAATAATTATTGATTTATGGAATGGAAAAAAATAATTCAAAGAGTAATATATAAATAAATCATGATTATTCTGAATAAAAATGACTTTTATAATAAAATCATCACATAAGAGTGAGTTCTATCCATAACTGAGCACCAGAAATTTTTTATGAAGATCCAATGGTCACCTACGAGGTTAGATCTATTAAAAAGATAGATGGTGACAATTTCTGTTAAAACCTAAAAAAAATTAATGAAATTAGAAATATTTCTCACAATATAACTATAATAATCTATATGGGACCCAATTATGTTGTGAAATTTTTATCACTAAAAAATTAATCATTGAAGGATCAAGGGGGAAAGATGTATGAAATAATAAATTTTAGTGTAAAGGATATACTTTTTTTCATAACTCATGTTGCATATTTCTATAAATAGATTCTCAATTTGGGTCTTTAATTACAGACACAACCATATAATCCATGGAATAGATCTCAGGTTATTAAAAATCACCTATTCTACAAGAATAAATGATCCTAATAATGAAAACAAATACCATGATCCTAATGATTAAAAATAAATTTTCTTCTCTATTTTTGGGTTTGTATTTTTAGACTTTTTGATTATTGTTGACTAGACCTCTAATATTTTTGAAATCTGTATCTACACTTCTAAAAACCAAAAAAAAAGACATTGGGTACCTTTAGATGACATCATTTGTGAATTTCATCATAAAATCCCAAATAAATATTGGAATGTTCACGAGATGATCTCACAAAACTACATTTTATAGAAAATAACCCTCGTGTAAAATGTCAAACCCACATAGATATCAAAGTTTCATGAAAAATAAATTATTCATAAATTCGAAATCATTTAAAACCACTAAATTTCCACATTTAATGATGCACACATTATTATGATGGGATAATTATAATGAAAAGAAATACACAAGATGATAGTAATTTTTTTTTTGTAAAAAACCATTAATAAATTCAAAAAATATGCATTTTTATCTTGAAAAATTATTATTCTCCCAAAGATGAGTGATGAGTGTAAATAACTAAAATAAGTGAACAAAATAATTTATTATTGTTCAGGGAACAAAAATACCTAAGACGACTACACCACCGATTTAATACATGACCTTGGTGATATTTAATATCATGCCCTCTGATTCAAAGACCCTTATAATAACATGAGAGTAAAGAGAGTTGACACCTTAAAATGATATAATAGCGCCATCTAGTTATAATGCATAGAATAATAAATGTAAATATTAATAAAAATAATTTTAAATAAACAATGAATAATTACAACCTGTTGAAACATGAAAATATAAATGGAGTTTGATATTGTTGAGAAAACAAGTTACACATAAATGCAGTTGTAGAAACTGACAGATAAGGATGATCTACAGTAACACACAACATGAAATAGATCTTCATTATTGTATAAAATTTATTAAAATAGATATACATAAAAAAAACTAGACATATGTTTAAAAATTAATATATCAAAAGTGTATCATCGTAAAATGCTTCATCATTAAATATATAATAAAATGTAAAAAATTATACAGAATAAGCGATTACAACAGTAATCCACCAATATGAAAGATCAAAATATATATTTCTCTAATATGTATCATTAATGGAAACAATGCATGAATTTTCCTTAATTATACATCATATATTATATATATATATATATTATGATGATGGTTATATCTGTATTTATATGTATGTCAAAAACTTCAGGTCAAACCCGCTCTAGAAATGTTACATAATAAATAATGAATTATTGAATTCAAAATAACTAAATTGATTCCTAAAATCCAATAATAATAATTAACATTTAATCAATTTATTATAATATTTTAAAACTCCTAATGACCCTTCAATTACATAAAAAAAATTCTTTGAATATAACTTTACATTCCTAGAGAGTGTTATATTAATATTTTATATTATTTTAAATTTCAAAACTCAATCATTATGCAGTCAAATGTACGGTTCCATAATGTAACAAAAAATCTCCAAATTTAGGGCTTAAAAAATTCAATTGATCCAAAACGTAATGTAAATGTACCATATATTTGTTTCCTCAAATTCAGGGTTTAAAACAAGAGTTGGGTTTCTTAACCATACATTATCGAAATATTATGGTGCATGAACGATACACATTGTTTCAAAAAATAGGGCTATTGAACAATTCTTTACACCTACAAATATATGCTATAAACATTTCATTCTATATTATGTTAAAAATAAAAAGATTAATTCTCTAAATATTCCATGTGGATCAGCGACTTCAATGTAACTCCAAAAAAATTATTCTAAAAAAATGTAATTTTCATAAATTAACTTAAAAGAACATTTATTATTAACATAAATATTTGTGATAATGACCATACATAAAAATAAATTAAATAAATTGATAAATAAATACATGGTAATAAAACTACATATTTTTTATGGTAAAAGCCCAATAAAAAATATGTAAATGTTTTTAAAAAAAGTATCCACATTAATATAATTTCCTATATGGAAAACATTTTTAATACTTCTCCCATATATTAATTATTACATATAAAATATATTCCTTATAACAAAAATTATGTAATCTAAAACTCCAAAATTTTCCACATGTTATTCTATGTTCTCCTACATTTTATCATAATGAAAATATTAAAATGATAAACTTGTCCCCATTTTTGGACATTAAAATAATATGTCTAGTGAAAATTAGCTACCCCGAAATTATGGCTTCCATAAAAGTTTAAAATTAAAAATGGGGAGTATAATAAAAAAATTTATGAATAAAATGGTTAAATTCTAAAAAATTTAGATAGAATCATAGAATATATGATAATTAATATTTATCCTACAAAACATATATTCAAAATTACACATGTAACATTGATTTTAAATAAATATAAGATAAAAATGAAGGGTTAATAAGTATTAGAGTATTCGTTTAAACATTCTCAACCTTGATTCCTTCTCATAAATTAGCTAAAACTATTTAAATTTCATCTAATAAAATATATAAATATTTGATTATATATTAACAAGATGATTATTGTTCAGAAAAAAATAATTTCATCTAATAAAGATCTTTATTAGAAATAGCTTCTATACTAAGGAACTCCATTTATACTAAGATATTTATCCTGAACACTTAAAATTAATCTATTGAGATAAAAAAATCCTTCAAATTCTAATATATTTTTTAAATCTAAATTTATTTTTGATATATGAACTTTTTATAGTTCAAAAATAACATTTATATGCTTCTAACTATGCTTGTATCTTCACTTTTTCCTCATTAAGGTTGTTTAATATAGGAAAAAAAATTTAATATGACATTTGAGAGGAAGAGATTTCTAATTCGTTATGAATATGAATTAAATTATTTCTTTAAGAATACGTATAAAATGAGTATTCACCATATGAAAATGAATTTTCTTTTAACACATCAGAAGGATTATCTTTTCATCATTTTGTAAGATAGATTTCATTGTAAATATGAAGTATTTAATAACTTCATCTTATTGTGTCTATTATTTCTGACACTTTTGATAAATAAATTCTGATGAAGAAAAATAATTATTAAGAATATTTTAAAAAGAATATGATTCATTCAATTTTTACATAATGGAGATGAAATTTCATGTTATTCATCCTAAAATAACAGATAAAATAATTAAAAATTATTTGAAAAGATATGTTATTTATGAATATTTTTTTTTGTTCACATATACAAATAATGATTTTTAATTAAAAAATAAAAATAATATTTCCATTATTTGAAATACAGATAATATTAAATTTTTATAAGAAGTAATTTAGTTATCTATAGGGTAAAATAGTTTATAAGTAAAATTGATAATTTTTAGTAAATTATTTATAAAAATGTACAAAGACTTGATTCAATGATTAAAATTTTTCATTAAATTTATATAGTTATAAATATCTCCATGTATAAAAAATATAATAAAAAAGAACTATATAGATATAAAAATGAAATAATTCAATGGTCGGTGATTTTATTTTTGAGGATTTTTTGTAATGAACTAATTCAGAGTTATTCACTCTATTATGAGATACTTTGATATTTCAATAGATTGACCACTAAATGATTTAATGAGATATATTTGGAGTGTAACCTTAAAAAACATCGACTACAATTGAGTTTCCCCTTCGATATTGGGTCCTGTAGTGTTAATAATTAAAATTTAAGGTTACAAAACATGATAATTATGGGTAGAAATTGTACTGAAGAGTCAAAAATTGATTTGAGAATTACAAATTTTTAATTAAATAATATTTTTTTATTTTGAAATAGTTATAATTTTCATAATGACCGTAAATATGAATATAAAAACATTTAATACCAGACATGTAAAATCATTAAGTATTTTTCTTTTAAATTCAAAATTTTACTTCGAGTACATTATATTTTTCAACAATTTTATTTAATTAGTTTCTCATTTTATCAGAATACTAGAATAAAATTTTAAATAATCAACTTTAAAAAATAATTCATTAATCTTACTTTTAAGAAAATCTAAATAATATCTATGAGAATTACATTTTAAATTTATAATTTATTTTGAAAAGTTATATTTATCTAGAATTACAATATAAGAAAATTTTATAATTATTATATATTTTTTCATTATGGATTCATATTCATATTATAGAATAAATAATCACCTATTTAATTCCTAATAATTATTTTTTCACAACTATAGTTGTGAGAGTATGATGATTGTAGCTCATTATTATGATCCACATGACATAAAATTTTTCCTTTAAACTCAGCCGTAGAATCTATGGAAGATTCATCATGTGATACTGAAGTATTATTGTAGGTAACATATATTATTTTACATCCTTTACTAATATAATAAATTTTCATTTCATATTTTAGTAAAAGTAATTTTTCTTTTTCAGGTTATATTCACATCATCTATTTTTCTTTAGTTGAACTGTTTTTCTTTTTATACATTTTCTTCATTGTTTTTTACAATAGTTGATAACTTTTATCCATATTTAGATGACTTGAATCAGATGATACTTTTATAGTAGTCTTGATAGTATATTCGTTATTCTTTATATGATTATATTATTTATCATGAATGGCATCTTCATGCATCATTAATGTTACATTCAACTCCTTTATAGCCAAATTTTTTAATGGAGTAGGTTGCTGTATAAATATAGAAATTCCATTATTATAATGGTGTGTACTCTGAGTATTTTTAACACTTGATCTGGCTATGAAATTGGGTCTCCTAGGGAAGAAACATTAATATCAATATATGAAAATCATATATTCATTTGATTGATAGTTTCGGCCTCATCAATTCTGAACATAACAAATATTATTTTCACAATAGTGTACATTAATTTTCTATTATTTTCTATACGATCATATGAAATAACAATAGTCTACCAAATATCATATTCATTAGTACGAGTAGATACTCGATTAAATGTATATATTTCTAAAAACACACTATAGAATTCATGGATTTGTAATTGAGATCATATTATTTTTCTTGATCATTAATTCAATCATCCAAACATTATTTAGTAATATTATATGGCTTATCAAAATTCATATAAACTATAATAAAATTATTTTTAAAATAATATACCACATGGGATTTAATACATTCATAATTATAACTATTAAAATATATATTATGGATCATTAACGTACCTTCTCATCAATCAGTAATTTCAATCTTTTTTTGAATAAATAATTAACACATGATTGATAGAGCCCTAGTCGTGTAATTAATTTTTAGTAATCAATAAAACAATAATAATATTCAAGGATTTACAATAAGTTATATATAGAAGTATAGAATATCCTTTGAGGTAATTTTTCTATTTAGATGGTAAAAACAATGAAAAAGATACATGAGGGGGTTAATTATGTTCTTGAAAAAGATTTATAAATTCTCAATACCTCTCTTGGTTTGACATGAACATTTCATTATTACAAAGACATGTGATAAGTGGATATAAATAAAAAAATAACAAAATGATATACAGTGTTTTAGGGAACAATGATCTCCAAGCCCACTATACCAATGCTCAAATCCATGATCATGGTGATTTTCACTATCAGGTCCTCGTATACTAAGTCCTATACAAGATCAAGTGAGTGTAGGTTGTTTAAACAACACACAAACTTTAACAGCAACATCTGGTTCATTTACAAGGAATCATAAATCCAAAGTATAGTGTAAGAATATGAAACTTAGCTATGACAGAGTATGAGTAGTTAGAACACCAACAAATCAAGAGAGTTTGATTTTATTGAGAACATTTATAAAACATAACGATTGTAGCAGTAACTTATAGATTAAATTAGTCTTCACTAACAAAAAACAGTAAATTGATGTTCAAAATATCAAAAAAAATTAAACAAATATAGATAAAGAAAACTCTAGATAGATTTTTGAACATGTATTTCTTCAAATTTTATCTCTGAAAAATTCTTCTTCATTTCTTTAAAAATTTAATGCAACAATAAATTTCATTAATAGAGATAATAACCTGAGTGAGTCTATAAGATTGATCAAAACATATATGTATCCAAACTGTTTATGTAATGGAAAATAAACACGAATTTTCCATTTTTACATCCTATATTTTATATTGGGTATATATTTTTTGATGAAGAGAGTTTCGATATTTTTACAGTAGATTAAATATCTCTAGCTCAAACCAACTAAGAAATATTACAAAATAAATTTGAATATTTGAATTCAAATTTTTTTAAGATGGTTATAACATAATGTAAGGATAAAGATGATTTATTCGATTGAAAATTATCTTTTATAATAGTCATAATGATCCTTTGAATCAATCAAAAAATATATTTCAATATAACATTAAACTTCTCCATACCATTTTATAAATCATAGATAATATAGCTGATTTAAAACTCCATCATTTAAATGTAAAAGATACGGTTCCTTCATGTAACAATGAAACTCCAAATGCAGGGTTTACATTGTATGGATGATCAAAAAATTAGGTATTATGTACTATACATTATTCTCAAACATGTGGTTTCATATATATTTTGGGGTTCATAAAGATAAATTCTTGATATCATATTTTATAAGATCTATTCATGTTGTTTTAGATGAAGGGTTTCTGAACAATATGATAAATATACTAACATATGGTATGAATATTATTTCATGACTGTATCTAAACCGATCTGTAATATATTAACAAATATTCTCAGTGGATCAATTTCATAATATAAAACCATAATAATAATTATAGTGAATAATAATTTCCAAACATCTAGATTAATTTTAATTAGTTAGTAACATCAATGTGGGAATTTATTAGGATCAAAATGAAAACATCATTAATGAAATTATTGAATAAATACATTCTCAACACCATTCTGAAAAATATATAACATCTCATACTCATATTCCAATGAATAGATCAGTTGGTCACATAGCCTCAAGAACATCTCCCCAAGCACCCTAGGCTATCGACTAGCAGTGAGGGTGTATGTTGTGTCTATGGGGAGACTATAACCTCTTATTATAGTCTAATACAATAATATAAATCATAAAATTAAATAAAAGCAGCATAATAATAGATGAATAAGTTATAAAAATTCAAATTATTGATATAAAAAAATGCATAAAGTTATATCATATACAATTATTATCATGTCTGGTGTCAACAACGAATCCAAAAAAAGAATATATACCTAAGTAAAAAACATGTTATAAAACAGAAAATCCAAAATCTATGACAAATAGAATCATGATAATCATCTATATCAAATTCTCCCATGCTGTTAAGCATTGAAAAAAGTCAACATCGTATTGTGGGCACTTTTGACGGTCCTTACCTACATCAAAATAGTTGACATCTGAAATACGGTTTGATATATATACTCATTAGGTTACCACCCATAGTTTCTATAAAAAATCTTGTCTATGAAATATAAACTAAATTCACTAGATGGAATATAAAAAATATGAATGCAATACAAGTGAAATTCCAAGGAAAAAGTAAAGACAATAAGAGATAAAATCAATAAAAAAGGATCCCTATAATACAGGTTTCTATATACTATTAAAAATTACTTTGAAAAAATTAAATAATCACCATTGACAGTACATATACAAAACATATCACATTACCCACAACATTTCTGTATAATCAATATTTAAATTCATCCATAGCCACACCATATAACAATATGTGTCAGATTTACCATGGTAAATCCATATAATCAATCATTCCACCTATATCAAGGGAGTTCCATATAATAAAAAATATCACACCCCTTTAGGTAATATCGAAGGTATAGTAAACCAATTAATCCTCATTTAGTCCCAAGAGAATTTTGATAGACACATGGTTAGGATTTAATTGGGTTCGAAAGAGAATTTCATCTAAAAATTTGCACTACAATCCAAAAAAAAATGATCCAAGGGTTAGATAGGCCTAATGAATCCATTAGAATCAGAATCCTTGGAGCTTACATGTATATGTCATTCTCTACCAATATCATGAACCATGGTGTAACAAACCCATTGCATCATATGGAATCATTCAACATTCAATTCAATTACCAATTCAACAATTCACATCTAATGGGTTTATCCACTCATATAAAAATTCACATTCAATATAAATATATGATTCTACCCACTAATATAACATTTACATATAATCCATTTAATGAAAATAATCAACATTCAATGGAGGAAAAGAATTTTATATTCTACCAATTCTTTATAATAAATTTATTAATAGGATTCCTCTGCCTTGACTAGAATAAGATCATTCCATGGGTTGTTTTATAAAGTCATTTGAAATGGAAATTCACATGGAACACCTCATTGATGTCAATGGTTTGGAAAAAAACCTATAACACATCTCAATTTAACAAAAATTCAAACCGAAAATGGTCCATTATATTCAATTCAATTATTCTATTCATTTTCCTAGTCATATGAAAAAAATTGGAGGGTTTCCAAACATAATATAGACATGGATTTCATCAAACCACTCTAGAAATGATTTTTCCACCTACTATTGGTCTGTAGTGGTGCACTCATTCAGTATGAGCTCTTAAATTCATCTTAGATCAGGAAAAAATTGATGAATCAATAAATAATCTAGAAATAGGTAATATTATCTTTTACTTAAATATCTATGTTGATCCAAATAAAAAAATTACATGAAATTAATTGATTACTCACTAGTAGGGATACAATGGGTTGAATGACTAATTATTTCGAGTATGGATGACAAATTGGTGGAAAATCCTTAAATTTGTCTCAAATAGAGGATTCTAATGTCAATAGTTTGTCCAAAATATGGACAGTAAAATGTTATTTAGTTTTTGAAACTTTTTATGGGAAAATATTAAACTCGGGGCCACAAATATTTTCTTTATGGTTGTCCAAACCATGTTCCATCCTTTCTCCCTTCTCTGTAATGATGGGTACATTACATGGTTAATATACAGAGTTTTACTAGACATGTAGAAATTGTTCCTATATAAATATTCAAAAACTATAGAAGCTCTTCCATGGGATTTATCTTATATCTATATAGTTCCATAAAACAATGAATCATGTAACACCAATTTTCGAGCGTTGCATAGTTAGTAGTAACTATGTGACCAACCCTACAAGGTTTATACTAACCATTTTTCCTACACTAATTCTCCAAAATGTTGGGACCCATGCCTTGAACAAGAAAAATAATCCCCATGAAACCCCCATATCCAAAAAAATTATTCTCATTATTCCATCTAAAATCCATTATTTCAAGATTAAAAAGATCCATACCTCATATAAAAATTCAGGGTCAGGAAATATTACCCACTTAAATCAATTCATTCCCAAATTTCATCAACACAGATGGTCCAAAATATCCTGAGAATAACTACATCCACTTAGCACAAATATCAGACTACCACTCCCAGGTCACTTCTTGTAAACGATCATCCCACTAGGGAAACTATAGTAGAGAAATTTGTGAGTCTCGGAGATCCTTCACACTATAGTAAATGATACAAAGCAGATGCATCCCAAAAGTCAGATAAACCTGTAACTCCACCCATAAGTCTATTGAACATGACATGGATATGAATGGTAATGGTGTAACTAACATTATTGGATGACATCAATCTTGGCACAGTACCTCTTAGGTAACATCAAGGGATAGTCTATCGGCCCGACTGTATCAACAATCTCAAATTTCCTGACATATCACTGAAAAATTTTACCTTGTCTTTAAATCCATTTGTGTCCTCGCTTTAGTGAGATAGAAAAAATGACTCAACTACCAACCACAAACTATTTAGGTCATCTGTAGTGATCTTTATAGAATTTCTTTCGAGTATTTTTGGTAGGATTCTTCTTCCTTATCTAAATTACTATATAAGAAGCCCACTGCATGAGATTCAGTCTCTATTAAGATTCCACACCTCCCTCTATACAGAATTGGGGGGAATAATCATTTCTAAACAAAAAAATCCACATAGGGTAAAATCTCTACCATCCCCCTATATCAATTATTGAATAATAAATCATCAAGGGGGTATTTCTCTCCAATTATCCCCCAAAATCTTGGATGTATGCTCAAAACATTTCCTCATGATCCAGAATAGTATCCTCTTATTAGCCCTCGGTATGAGGGTGGTTTTATGTTCCCAGAATCACATCGGTACCTAGTGACTTCTGTATTCTCTTCTATAATTGAGACATAAATTTTGAGTCTATATCTAAAATGATAGTACAAGGGATCACATGATGTCATTCTATATATTAGATATAAAACCTTCCAATCAAATCTATACTGAAGGTCACATTGATTGGTAGTAAATGAGAAATCATTATGATCATATCAAAAACATTCAACACTATATTGATACCTCTGGGAGATCATAGTAAACATATAATTAAATAAATTACGATGCCAAATCATTTATATTCATGTATAGGTATCTATAATAAATGTATTTTAGTTCAATTTTGTTTTTTCTACCCTGGAAGATATGTGGAACACCTCGAAACAAAACTAGAATCCTCAGGTTTCATACATTAACACAATCCTTGATGTTTCATTTCATCATATTTCTTAATTACAATGGGATACACCACAAACATTGAGGCATGAAACTCCATCATCAACTACACATGTATATTCATTGGATCCTAAAGAAGAACATGGATACATAGGATATCATCCTCTCCTATGATCCAACCAAGAGGTGGGTCTTCACCTTCCACATATTCATATGGGACTTGGCCCTTTGAATCAGAAAACTGTTTTATTCTCAAAATTTTGGAAAAATTAGTCTTATTTTCCAAAGAAGAATGATTTTTCTTCTACTAACCATCCAGCACATTCAAGTGAATATCTTAAAACAAATTCATAAGTTTATACTCACTATAGGAATGGGGATTGGTCTGAATCTAAGTCCTATTATATATTTAATCACCAAATTATTTTCCATTTATAGGCATGTAGGGATTTTCATTACTGAGTGACTATAGGAACTCAACCTAACTAATCTATCTCAGATTCATATCACAATATAAAAATATGCAATTGAGGATTTTTCGGTAAAAATACACCATGATCACTCTCCCATTATATAATTCCCCCAATAGTGGAAAATATGAAACAACTATATAACTACAGATCATGTGTCAGGTAGATCCACTCATTTTTCCTCAACTGATGATACCCATACGCCATAACTCTATCCCCTAGAATTATAACTAGTCATTTACTGATACCTAATGTGTCATAATATATAATGTAGCATCTATAGTGATCTTGAATAATTAAGACTATATATCTTGTCATCCCCCCTTTCAGGTTTTGGATGTATTTCTCTCAGGTATCTATCCAAACAAAGAACACTCTATTATAATTAAAACACATCAATGATGATTATAAACTAAATAATTCTAGTATTAAATGATAGTAATATCCACAAATCCCTTGTTAATTTGGTTTTAAAATACATTCTTGTATTTTTTTTCTTTGACATTACAACTCCTGCCTTCTTGGGGTCACTTGATACCCTTTTCTCTAAGATTATATGACCCAAGTAGTGAAATTTAACCAACCATATGTTGAAATTGTTGATCTAAAAATATAAATTATTCTATATGAATGTATATAAAATGTTCATGGTTTTTTTGGCTTGGTCTTTTCAATTTTTAGAATAGACCATTTTAACATCAATAATCCAACCCCACAAACCAATCCAAATAAAGATTGAAAACTGAGTTTATATGAACCATTAAATCTGTAATCAAATTTTTGAGAATGAATGATAGAAGAAGATACTCATATAAACCTTAAATACAATGAAAATATATAAAATCCATGTATGCGGGTTGAGCATGAACCAGATGATATTCGGATCTGAAATAATTTTTTGAGAACTCTTTTGATCCTTGAAGCCAATCAAATAAATTATCAATCCATGGAATGAGATATCAATTGTTAAACAATATCGTGATGTATTTGTAGTAATTAATGAAGATACTAAGGTTACCATATAACATTTTAATAAATATGGACCCTTAAACACCACAGATAAGTATCGGTTTAAATAAAACTAGTTTCCTAGAAATGTAATATCTACTTACTGAGCTCCAGCAAATCCATCATGGAGATCCTATGAGGCTGAATGGATACTAATAATGATACTCACACTAGGTATATAGATATATACAACTCTATCTCTCGGAAGGTTCACTAAAAAATTCATCTACAAAAACATCCCAAAAATGATAAATTATTGGTGGAAAATATTTTAGATTCATTCCCCAGTTATCCCATTAAAAACTCGAAATCTGTGGTGTAATCCCACAGAGCACATGATGACGTTGTCTAGCTTGGATATCCTAGAAATACAATCTACAATTGTGAATATAAATTGTCCTCAATAGTTATTTGAACGTCTTAAAACAATAATATCAATCAATGTAGGCTTACTAAGGCACCTTTCAGTCTATCTCGAGTTTGATTCCAAAATTGGACATCTTATGGATAAAAATCATCCATATGATGTGACACCCACCAAATTCAAGGTGTCACTCCTATTATTGATGGATATCATATGTTATAATCAATAACTAGGTTTCAATCATCATATTCCCTAAAAACCAAAACATTATCCCATGCCTCACAAAAACATGTTCAAATATGACACTATGTGATTCATCTGTGTCAAAAATAGAAAATACAAGTTTAAAGGAAACTAGAACACTACCTCTCACCCGATACTGTCTTGTATCCTACTCCTCAAGGGTACAATATATATAATACATCTGGCCAAAAACATAGACCTATGATAGAACCTCACTACCTAGAGTAGTCTCCCTCTTTTTTCATAGTGTAACTAGTTCCTGGCTGCCTAAACCACAACCACCACCACTTTGTCCTAATTGACTAATATTATTCCATACCCCTTCGTGATGCGGAGAAAAAAATCATTCTCTTGAATGTGATATTAGAGATGACCCATACCACCAACTTATGGGTGTAATTGCATGTTGAAATGTTTCACTTACCTCATCATGATTCAAGCATTGCACTTGACTGGGTTGTGACCACACTAATTTCTTATGTGGTCACACATACCACACTTATGATATAAAATTGCAATTTCATGACTAGCATCCTAGATGGTACCAAACTCATGGGATTAATCAAAATAAGTCTTCCTTTTTTAATATACTGAACCATTAGTTAGGGATACTTATATACCCTTCTTTTTTATTCTTGGCTAATGATGTTGAACTGATGGGTCACGTGAGATCTACTCTACTATGTGTCACTAGATTCCCCCAGGTTCTACACATTAATCAGCACTAGATATACAACATCACTAAGATTCATCAACCAAAACACATTTTACTAATATTTAAATCATGATAGCTAACATACTTGAAGAAACTCTCCCTAAGTAGATAATTATCAAGGTATTTCAGTGAAAATTGTTCTAGCATTTCACTACAAGAAAACCGCCGTTTAGCGGTGGTTTTTACGAGGAGGTTTTAAAAACCTCCACAAAATGCCTTTTGTGCCGGCATTTCGCGGCGGTTTTTAAAACCGCTGCGACAAAACCACCGCTAAACTAAAAAAAATATTAATTTTTTTTATTCAATGATTAGCGGCGATTTCAGTAAAACTGCCGCAAAATGAAATGAAAAAATTAAAAAACATGAGAAACCATGAATTCACTAAAACGACCATAAATTACGATCCGGGCGTCCGTTGAAGCGCCCCGACCAGTCAAATAGAAGATCATGAAGAGATGTAGAGGCACATATAATCAAACCCATGAGACGATCTAAGGTGTGGATGATATTAGAGTTATAAGAATGTTGAAAAAGTTCTCCAACTTCAAACGGCCATAACTTTCACTCCGGGTGTCCGTTTGGGCTCTACCACATATCCAATCAAAGCCACCGAAGAGAGCTATGCACCAAACTAATAGAAGCCTGCTTCTGTCATGATTTTAGACCTCAAAAACCCCTCTGAAGGCCTCCAAAACCCTGTTTCCTTCACTAGTGTCCCATCACACTTGTCTTCAGAAGGACCTAAATTTCGATCCGCGTTTCAGTTCAGCCTCCTCCACCTGTGAGATCACATCTCATTCCATGAGATTCAGTTTGACTGGTCGCGGTGCCCACATGAACTCCTAGATCATATGTTATGGGCTTTTTAGGGGGTATCGGGTTTGTTATGTTTTTCAACCCCTCGTTTCTAGCACCCGTTCCCCGTCAGCTTTTTTTTAAATGGTCGTAACATCTGATCTGCCTGTCCATTCGGACTCTTTCACCTTTCAGGTTGAAGAACGTTTCATGATCATTGATTTGATAAGCCGTGGATCTAAAACTGACTCTCGGATCATAAGTTATCTCTGTTAATGTGAGTCCAATGTTTTTGTCTCTTTTTGACCGTTTTGACGGGTTTTAACGGTAGCTCCATTTATTACTATTTATTTGGGATTCCATGACTTGCTTTCTTTATCAATGGTTTTTTGTGGGCTATTATGATGATTATGTTGAATTATTAAGGAGTTTTCCAGAGTTGTCACGAGTTTTAATGCGTTCTCAATCTTTCTAATGCATCATTCTTCATATGCTTCTCCATCACTTTTCATGCGTTTTCATGATTTTTCTTCCCTTATCGCGTCTTTTCATACTTTTTCATGTGTTTCCTTTATTATTTTTTATTTATTATTTATAATATACTTTAATTTATTTATTATCTATTATTTGTAACTGGTTATTTATTATTTATTATTTATTATTTATTCTTTATTCTTTATTCTTTATATTTATTAATTATTTATGATTATTTATTATTTATTATTTATTATTTATTTATTAGTTATTATTTCTTATTTCTTATTTCTTATTTCTTATTTCTTATTTATATTTATTTATTATTTATTATTTATTATTTATTAATTATTATTTATATTTATTTATCATTTATATTTATTTATTATGTATTATTTATTATTTATATATATTAATTATTCTTTATTTATATTTATTTATTACTTGTTATTTGTTATTTATTATTTATTATTTATTATTTATTATTTATTATTTATTATTTATTATTTATATATATTTATTATTTATTATTTATTATTTATATTTATTATTTATATTTATTATTTATATTTATTTATTAGTTATTATTTATTAGTTATTAGTTAATATTTTTTATTTTTTATTTCTTATTTATATGTATTTATTATTTATTATTTATTATTTATATTTATTTATTATTTATTATTTATTTATTATTTATTATTTATATTTATTTATTATTTATATTTATTTATTATTTATTATTTAGTATTTAGTATTTATTATTTATATATATTTTTATTATTTATTATTTATTATTTATATTTATTTATTTAATATTTATTTTTTATTTTTTATTTTTTATTTCTTATTTTTTATTTATATTTATTTATTTATTATTTATTATTTAATATATACTATTTAATATTTAATATTTAATATTTATTATTTATTATTCATTATTGAATATTTATTATTGAATATTTATGAAATATTATTAATTATTTATATCTATTATTTATTATTTATTATTTATTATTTATAATTTATATATACTATGTATTTATTATTATTTATTTATTATTTATTATTTATTATTTATTATTTATTATTTATTATTTATTAAATATTATTTATCTTTATATATTATTTAATATTTAGTATTTATTATTTATCTATATTTATTATTTATTATTTATTATTTATTATTTATTATTTTTATTTTTATTTTTATTTATTTATTATTTCTTATTTCTTATTTATATTTATTTATTCTTTATTCTTTATTCTTTATATTTATTTATTATTTATATTTATTTATTATTTATTATTTATTATTTATATTTATTTATTAATTATTATTTATATTTATTTATTATTTAATATTTATATTTATTTATTATTTATAATTTATAATTTATTATTTATAATTTATAATTTATAATTTATTTTTTACATTTATTTTTTATTTTTTATTTATAATTTATTATTTATTATGTATATTTATATATTTAATATGTATTTTTTATTATTTATTATTTATTATTTATTATTCATTATTCATTATTGATTTCATATTATTGATTATTTATTAATTATTATTAAATATTTATATTTATTATTTATTATTTATTATTTATATCTACTATGTATTTATTATTTATTATTTATTATTTATTATTTATATTTATTTATCATTTATTATTTATATTTACTTATTATTTATTATTTATTATTTATTATTTATATTAATTTATAATTTATAATTTATATTTATTTATTATTTATTATTTATATTTAAATATTATTTATTATTTATTATTTATTATTTATTAATTATTAATTATTAATTATTCTTTATTCTTTATTTATTTAAGATTTAATATTTAATATATAATATATAATATTTCTTATTTATTATTCATTATTGATTATTGATTATTGATTATTTATTATTTATTATTTATAATTTATAATTTATAATTTATTATTTATTATGTATTTTTTATTTTTTATCTTTATTTATTATTTATTATTTATATTTATTTATTATTTATTAATTATTATTCATATTTATTTATTATTTATTATTTATTATTTATATTTAATTATTATTTAATATTTATATTTATTTATTATTTATTATTTATTATTTATTATTTATATTTATTAATTATTAATTATTTATATTTATTTATTATTTATATTTATTTATTATTTATTATTTATATTTATTTATTATTTATTATTTATATTTATCTATTATTTTTTATTTATATTTATTCTTTATTCTTTATTTTTTATTTATTATTTATTATTTATTATTTATTATTTATTATTTATTATTTATTATTTATTATTTATTATTATCGAGTCTATATTTATTATTTATGTATTATTTGTTTTTTCAATTAATATATATAAGTATATCAAATCTCACCAAACACAGAATTTCTTTATATTGCATGGGCATGCATGGGCATGCATGTGCATGTGCATGGGATGAGCATGCATGGATAAATAAAGTAAATAAAATAATACTAAATAAATAAATAAATAAATAAAATAAATACAAAATAAAATAAATAAATAAAATAAATACGAAATAAAATAAATAAATAATAAATACGAAATAAAAAAAATAAATACTAACTACGAAATTAAATAAATAAAATAAATAAATAAAATAAATACGAAATAAAATAATTATGAAATAAAATAAATAAATACGAAAAATAAATAAATAAATAAATAAATAAATAAATACGAAAAATAAATAAATAAAATAAATACGAAATAAATATATATATATATATATATTAAAAAAATAAAATTAAAATAAAACAAAAATTAAAAAAATTAAAAAATTAAAAAAATGTCGTTGAATCATTTAGCGGCGGTTTAACCCGCCACTAAAAAACCACCGTGAAACGTTCTGCGACGGATTTGAATACTGCCAAGAATAGTTTTCTGACGCACGATTTAGCGGTGGTTTTTGAACACCGCCGCCAATCGATTTAGCAGCGGTTTAAACCGCCGAGAAACGAAAAAAACCACCGCTAAATGCCTTTTTTCCGTAGTGTTTTAATGTGTGATGAATACTCCATAAAATTATAACTCCCTACTCTAGAATCATGATGTCACTGGCCAAATATTCTCTTAGAATATTATGGTAAAATTAGTTATAGAACCCAATTTTTAAATCAACCAAACCCATATCTAACTACCTATATACATGGTTATGATATCCCACCAACATGTTGCTTCACCTAGAAGTAAATATGATGCAGTATACACTCTCATTTTAGGGGGAGTCTCTAGATTCTCTAAGATCTATAAACCAGTTTTAATACAGAGTTCTAAAGTCTGTGGATGAGTATCCTTTGAAAATATGGTTGGATGATGCTGTTGGAACAGTTGTTTCATCTTGGATATAGACAAGGAAGTATGTGGTTCTCCTTAAAATGTCTGCATCATGTAGATAAACCCCTCACAAAATGGTTCCTCATCTGGTATGTCTAATAAAACCAATTGTGCATCAGATTTATCTACATGAGTATCCACTACAATTCTATTAGACACATTATTTGAAATGTATTTTTCTCCATCCACCTCGTGTATGAATGGATTTCATCAGGGAGGCATGCCACTATAATCCCAATCAAACGGCTCATAAATATATTATATTAATAGTTCCTAGATAAAAACACAGGACATGTCATAACCATTCAATAAAAATGTATAACCACACATCCTACACCTAATTCTAGGAGTGGTAAAATGAAATATTAGTGAAAGTCACCACAGACCCTACCTGTTGACCATTCAGAAGCGTGGTCTAGGTCATATTCTCAATTTAGAAGATCAATTACAATTGATTTAATATCTATTTTGCATATAATTGTACATTTCTGAACCAAATGGTTCACTAATTATGATCCATGAGGGGATATACATATCATTACAAAAAATATGGTGTCCTCCTAATTGATAACATAACATGTTATAGTCCATGAAACTCATGGTCCATGATTAAACGTACCACCATTTGCTGCTTATGGTAAATATTTTATTCTAATCAGGAAAACATTTCTTAATACAAGAAATACACTCTAAGTACCAACCAAGTTTTTTGATTCTTGAAATATAATTTTTATCACAGAACCTGGTTATCTATCATGACACCTATCACAACAACATCCAACCAAATAATTCAATCTATATAGTATGGAATATTTCATGGCATGTGATTCCTATAATGTACCAAAAATAAAGCATGATATGGAATACCCTCGTCTCATTGGTTTTTAAGTCAATATATTACACAATATTATCAATAATCATATAAAAATTCATGGGCATCACCAAATGGTGCAACCAAATAGACAATAATATCGACAATCCAGAAAATAGTAATTTCAAATCGAGGAAATTGGTTTTTTCATATTTGTTGGTTAACTAATCACAAGAACATCTCATTACCAAATTCAAATTCTCCCTAATCCCATTTAAATTATATTTAAATAGAAAATCAATAATATAAAATTCACTGATAAAACTTATTTATCATCCATGCCCAATAATAGACTGAATGGTTCCCCGAGCCTCATTGATCACAAAGTTACAAGCACATATCCCACATTCCAGAATATACTGACTAGAAGAAAGGGTATATGGTGTGTCATTGGGGAGAATATTCCCTCTAATCAAAGTTTAACATACCAACAACATTCATATAGATCAATATTAGAATCATAATAATAAATGAATAAGAATTAATCATCCAAGTAATAGATATAAACTACAAATGAAAAATTAAATGACATATAAAATGATGAGAAAATCATGTGTCTTCGAAGCAACTAAAACAAGTATACATACATCAGTATAATACTTCTAATAAATACCGAGAAAAATCCAAAATCTATCCCATAATGCATCACGAGCCTAAACACGGTCCCACAATTCCATGCTTGCAAACATGGCACAATGTCCAGAATTAAACTATGGGTGATTTCAGTTATCCCTACCTGTATCCAAATAGTCTACCTAGGTCCCCAATAGTATCATGAACAATGTCTAAAAAAATCTCTATAGGTCACCACCGAAAGTGTCTATAAATATCATCATTGTTCAATATAATAAAAATTATAATATAATGTATTAATATTTATGATAGTAATAAAAATAAATGATCATGGAAAAATTAAATCTAGATAGTGATTCTATCATGAAAAACAAGTTTCCCTACAAAACATGTGTCTATATCCAATAACAAGGGTACATTAACAAAAGGATGTAAACAACCAATTCATGTAGTATGCATAACATATCATATCACCAATGGTCTTTCCATATAATATTTATATCAAATAATTGGTGCCACACCATATAACTATTTTTTCAATAATAATGATGACAAAGAAGTATAATAAATCACATCACCTTTACTATGATGGTTCCAAATAATCATAAATGTAATACCCCTTAGGGTTGGTATCATGGTTTAGTGAACTAATAAATCCTCATTGATTTTCACGAGTATCTTGATGGAAACATAGTTATCCTTGAATTGGGTTCCAGGGATTTTTTCATAATGATACATCCACTACAAGACAAATAATATTAAATCCATGTCATTGAATATCCATAGGCATCTGATGGAATAATAATCCTAGGATCATACAGGTCCAACACATTATCAATGGGTACCTTGAACCACGGTGTAGCACAACCATGTTTTCCTTTGGAATCATTCAACATTAAATTCATTTAACAAATCAACCATTCACATATAATATGTTTATCCACTCATATATCAATTCACATTCAATCCCATTCCATTATTTTACCCACTCATATAATATTTCAATATAAACAATTTAATCAAAATAATCAACATGAAAATGCGGGGAAAAAACTTTTATTCAATCAAAAAATTTCTATTCATATATTAAAAGGTTTACTAGAACTATGAAGGAATAATCAAACCCCCCCTGGGGTCTTAATAAATTTATCAAATAAGGAAACTTCACATGACACTCCAAATGGGTTGTCTCGGTATAGGAAACAACCTCTAACACATATCAATGTATATTAAGTGCTTCTCTAACATGTTAATTACATTAAATTGAATTATTACACTAATTTTTAGCACTTCACATTAATTTATAATGGGAGAAACAATGTAAACTACTTATATTATTCCTAAAAACTAAATAAAAGTATAGAACGCCTACCATAGGTCCATAGTAGTGTTATTATATAGTATTATATTCTAATTCAACACAGATCTGGAGAAAAACATTGAATGAATAAAGAACCTATAAATTGGGAGTAATATTTTTATCAGAAATAACTCCATCAATCCAATGTTAATGAAATAATGACACAAATGATTTGTGTACTCACTAAGAGTTGATCTAACGAGCTAAATAGATCTCTATTCTGATTATGGATGCATAATCAGTGGAAAAGCCTAAAATGTGGCTAAATGAAGATATTTTAATGTCAACATGATGTTGGACATAAATTATTTCAATATGATTTATGTTTAAAAATATTTTAATAAAAAAATAATAAATTACCCAAAAATTCATGGGTCATAGGTTTTGGCCACACAGTTTGGAAACTTGTGAACCGACCATGAACCATTTATTGTTTCTAGGGGCATGTCAGATGATTATTGTACATTTTAACTCCCCGACCAAAGTTACCCAATGATGGAGAATAATTATATAACATTGGAATGATCACAAGGGATCGAAATTATGAATGAACGATCAGTTTAGTAGACCTGGATGTACTAGATAAATTAATAAGATTTAAAGTAAATTATAAAATGAAAAAACAATAACATTGTCTCCATTAACCACATTCATCAATTAGATGATCCCAACAGGTCAGTCAAATATTACTTCTTCACATCTTTGGAAAAATTAAACATAGAAAGGGGTGATCTCATATGCTCAGTATGAATAATAACATAGCGAAAACATTCAAGAATAAGCATAAAAATTTAAGGAATTTTATAAGACAAAAACAAAAGCCTTATAAACATAAACTTCATCATAATATAGTACTGATGAATCAAATAATTCAATTTACTTATTCACATGTATATTCTATGAGTCAAATAATGACATATAATATCAATAACCAATTTCATAAAGTTGGAATGCATAATGTCAGACTTCATAACCACATAGTCAAGTCCATGTTCCAAGACTACAAATAATATTTTGTCAAGGCCTAGTGTCAAGACACAAGTTTGTCTCATGAGACCTACTGATGCATCGAGGAGCAATAGCAGGCTCCACCAATTACATATGAAGTCCAATGCATTCTTCATATGAAAGGTTTAAACATAACACAAACATTCATATTAAAACTAGCATACAAAATGTAAATACATTATCCATAAACCATGAATTCTGTAAAAATAAAAGATCCACAGTAAAAAATATCAGAAAACCTTCCATAAAATATGTAATATTTGTATCATATTAATGAATCTTTAAACAAGATTAAAATACATCAAAGTATGTGGACATAGATGAAATCAAAAGAAATGTAGAGAAATATCTTTTTCTATTTTAAAATAATTTAACAGACATATAATTATAAAAGAAAACAACTATTTTGAAAATATTCTTATAATCATTAATGGTATGCTTCTACAACGTAATAAAAGAAGAAAATTGATACACCTGCCGTATAAATTAAAAAAGACATTCTAAACATAATTTTCTTGAGAAGGTTATAATGTACCTTGTTTGGAAAATGGCAGAAAGATTCCTTTCAAAAAAATATGTGTTCAAATAAGGTTATAAATTACATAAACACATTGCCTATAAAATAGTATAAATGTTTTCAAATACATTTTTAAGAAATCATGGATGTGGATGATAATGAAGTCCTAGTAGATACTAACGTAAAAACAACATCGGATAAGTAAAGAGATTATTGAATTAACACATACCTTGTACATTTCATTAGTCGATGGTATGATAAAACCTTATATAATAGTTATATTTTTTTAATAAATTATACATAAAATATATACATAAATAGGATATCATATATGATCCTATAATATTTCATTCTTAATAATATTTTAGTATTATCATCATTTTGGGTGTTAATTGATTTGTTTTATTTTATATTCATGGTTATGTATGTCAGGATAGGTAAAGATGTGAGGTGTTGGATTCATATACAGAATGATATTATGATCATAATAATTATTTTTAATCATATAATAAAAATTATTAATTAATGATTATGATGGGTAATGAATCTCAACGCATTCATGGAGACGGTAATCCCAATGTATTCACGAGTGACAATATCAATATATTGATGGTGAAATCATATTTAATATTATGGTATATCATATAGACATAAGCATTAAAATGTAATTTTTTTTATTTACATTAGTTATATTCATTATTATACCCATCCAAAAATTGAAGTGTTTGAATAACAAACTACACTATGACATGGATATGGTAATTCGTACGTATGCATGTATGGTGACTTAGACATTTATAGGAAGGATAAAATAATGAATATGGTTTTAGCATAATTATAATTACATCAATGTATGTAGAAGGTACTGGACTTATTATTTTTTATGTAAACAAAAAACCAAGAGGAAGTGGAAGAATAATAGAACTTGAATGAGGGTGGTGAAATTATTTTCTCTTCATCGAGTGTTTCCTTTTGAGTTGATCAAAAGGGCTGCTTAGATTAAATTTCTGATCAAAATAAAGACTCTAGGAAGAAGAAGGGATATTTTAGAAGATATATGGGCAGGGTTTGGCTATGCCAAATTGTTTATGAGGTGTGAAATTAAGACAAGGGGAAGTACCCTTTTATAAGAGTGTTGAGGGTCTCTTTAGGAAATGCTTGAAATATTATTTTATAATAAAATAATCTTCATATACTAATTGCTCAAAAATAATTTATTTCGAGGATATGGTGTGGATGGGTCGAAAACCTCTCAACCAATAGGTTTTATACAGGTTTAGTACTAAATATTAACCTTATCTTTTAGATTTAACTCTTAGTTAAATATTGTGACATTTACCATGTCTCTTTGTATTTTTATATTGTATGGTTAATAATAATACTATAACAAGACAAGAGAACCCCAAGTGGTTCTATATTAATATATATAACATTATTTAAGTATTTTGACCAAACCATAGATTTTTTTTGGAATATTTTTAAAATTAATAAAAAAATATTTGTTTTATAAACTCAATTATGTCAATTTTGAAAATATCTATTATTTGATTTTTTTGAAAGCCATATTTACTTTATAAATTCTAATAAAATTTATTTTATTAATCAAAACTAGTCATATTAACCTATAAAATTAGTGTAAATAATTATAAGACTCAATTTACATTTATTTGGATATTTATAATGCCAATTATTTTAATAATATATTAATAAGTTAATTACTACATCATCATTGTGTCATATATAAATTAAATTATATAATGTATAAAAAGTATAAATAAGTTACCATTATATATAAAATATTATTATGTTTCTGATGAATATTTATCGATGAATATATATTTCGTGTAACCATATATTAAAAATGATATAGTTATTTAACATCGAATTTAATTCTTTTAACTATTATTTAAATAAAAAATTAATAAATGTCCAAATCTTATCCAAGTTGACCAAAGAGGATCATATTTTATTCCTAGGGTTGTTTTTTGTCGAATTACTCTTATCCAAAGGACTTAGGACCTATGTTATGGTAATTATAATATCATTTTTACCTTTAAATATTGTATTTACTTTTAACTGTGGAAAATGAAAGTCAAATGATACTATTCAGAAAATTTATTTTCTTCTTATTAAACCACATTTTATTAAATGATGTCAGCTGTGTCTCTCTGTTTTTTGAAATTCAACTCATAGAAGACGTGAAATCATGTTTTATGAAAACTTTCTAATGCTCTTAGAATGTTGGTACAATAAGGCAAAAAGTTCAATAAAATTCTATATATCAAAATATATTATAAAATGACATAAATGAATTAAATTGAACATATATTTGTATTATGTATCTATTTTTAACTAAAATAAATTAAGATAAGATAACTAATTACTTATATAAAAAGTTGGTTTTAAATAATAACGAAGTTGTTTTCACTATTCATCTAAAATTTTATGTTTTCCAAAAAATATCAAAATTTAACCCTAATCTAATTTCGATATTCTGAAATAAAAAAAAAGTCCATTTTGAAAAATAAAATTTATAATGTTTCAAAAAGTGGGTATTACTATTCATAATGATGATTTTTTTGGTCGTGGTGTGTTAAAACTCCATGTTGCGTACAACGCAAGCTAAACGTACAATGGAAGCTTAGGGTGTTACATTCTTCCATATTTAAAATAATTTTTCCCTCTAAATTTATAGTATATTGCTGCATAAAACTATTTGGGTGGTACTTCATCATAAGTTCCTTAGGATCCCACATTGCCTCTTCCATATTAGGATTTCTCCGTAGATATTTTACTAGACAAGTCATCCGGTCTCTAAGCATTTTTTCTCTAGTATAAAGAATCTTGATAGGATATTCATAATAAGACAGATCATTTTCCAATAAAATTTCCTCATAGCAGAGTACATGTGTTGGGTCAGGCATATATTTTCTCAACAGTGATACATAGAACACATAATTAACTATAGAGAATCATGGATGCATTAGAAAACAGTATGCCACAACTCCAGTTCATTCTAGAATTTTGAAGGGTCTGACATACCTTGTACTCAATTTACCCTTCTTACCAAAATGTATAACACCCTTCCATGGAGATACAAATAAGAAAACATGGTCTCCAACTTGAAATTCCACATCCTTCTTTCGGTTATCAGCATAACATTTTTCCTACTTTTGGTTTCATTGATGTGGGTTTGGATAATCTTCAATTTTTCCATTTTTTCTTCAACATTTTATGGTCCTACGAGTTGTTTTCATCAACATCATCCCAAAATATTGGTGCGAGACATCTCTTTCCATATAACGCTTCATATGGTGCCATCTGAATACTTGAATAGAAGCTATTGTTATAATAAAATACTACCATAGGAAAATATTCATCTCATATGCCTTGAAAGTCTAGTGAGAAATATCTCTACATGTCTTCAAATGTTTGAATAGTCTGTTTAGACTGTCTATTGGTTTGAGGGTAGTAGACAGTGCTCAAATGAAGTTCAATTTTCATGGCCTTCTAAAGAATTTTCCAATATCATGATGTAAAATTGGGATCACGATCATTAAAAATTTATAAGGGTACACAATGAAGTCTTAGAACATAATTAATATATTTTCTTTTGAGACGTTCTCGTGTTAAATATTCTCTTATAGCAAGAAAATGTGCTGGCATGGTAAGACGATGAACAATGAACAATATTGAAACATTCCTTCTAGGTGTATTTGGTATCCCCATGACGATGTCCATCGTAATATAATCCCATTTCCACTCAGGTATGGGAAGAGGTTGCATGAATCCTCCAGGATATTTCCTTCCAAATTTCACTTTTTGTCAATCAATACATCTTGACACAAAATCAGTAATATTCCTCTTCAAGTTGTCCAACCTAAAATGTTCCCTCAAGTCTCTATACAGCCTGGTGCTCCTAGGGTATTTTGAGAAATTGAAGCCATGAGCATCATAAAACAATTCCCTTTTCAGATCAGGAATATCGGGAACACAAAGTATCTTCCAAATTTTCAAAATTACATCATTATATACAAGGTCACTCAGTCTCCCATTATTTTCATCTTTATTTTTCTTTTTAAAATTCTCATCATTAGTCTGATAACGTTTTTTTCTAGTAAAGATGGTTTGGAAACCATTAGAAAAGATATTTATGTTTCACCATCCATGGTTATACCAATATCAATCTTTACTAGATCCATAAAAATAGGATCACCTTTAACTTTAATCTTGTTCAAAACTCCATGTTCTTTTCTGATCAAAGAAATTCCACTTTATATTCATTCCTCGGGTGGTAGTTTATTATGAAATCATAATACATGAGTAGTTCAAGCCATCTCCTTTGCCTCATGCTAAGTTATTTTTGTGAGAAAATATAATTTAAACTCTTGTGATCAATATAAATCTCATGTTTTTCACCCTTTAGATAATGTCTCCATATATTTTGAGAAAATATTACATCAGATACCTCAATATCATGAGTGGGATAGTTTTTCTCTTGAATTTTTAGCTTCCGTGATGCATATGAAATAACTCAATCATTTTTTATTAGGACACAACCAAGTCCTTTCCTGGAAGCATCACTATATATAACAAACCCATCATTCCTTGATTGTTGAGTCAAGATAGTAGAGTTGTGTAATATTCTCTTCAAATCTTTAAAACAATCTTCTAACTATTTTTTCCAAAAAAAATTAATCCCTTTACGTGTGATCTTGGTTAATGGGTTCGCTAACCGGGATAACTTCTATAGGAAACATCGATAATAATCGTCTAAACCAATAAAATGGCATACTTGAATTATACTCATTGTGCAGGCCATTCTTGGATTGCCTTGGTCTTTGAAGGATCATCCGTGATTCAATTCTTTTAGAAAATTTTTCCAAGAAAATAAGTCTCTTGAATCCAAAATTCACAGTTGTTATACATCCCATATAACTCTTTTTTCTGAGGGTTTTCGTAATAGTGTGAATGTTATTTTTATGATCTTTTTATCATTTTTAGTATACCAAGATATTATTAATAAATACCACTTCAAATTCATCAATATATTATTTGAAAAAAATATTCATTAAATCCATGAGGATAGAGGATGCATTAGTCTATCCAAAAAGAATTTCTTTAAACACATAATGCCCATACATGGTTCAAAATGTTGTTTTTAGATTGTCTTCCTTCTTTACACACAACTGATGATATCCAGATTGAAGTTAAATCTTTGAAAAATATAGATGTACATGAATTTGGGTGAATAAATCATCTATGTGATGTGTGGTATAAATGTTCTTAATTGTTATAGCACTGATCCATCTATAGTCAATGCACAACCGCAAAGATATGTCTTTCTTCTTAGAAAAAAGTACATGGGATCCCCAGAGAGAAACACTAGGGTGAATAAATCCCTTATTACTCAATTCATCTAGTAGTTTTTTAGTTCTAATAATTCCAATATGTCCATTATATTAGGGGTATTTGATATGGGCCTTGAAACATGAATTTAATTAATGGAAAACAAAATTTCTCATTCTAGATTATGTCGAGGTAAATCCTATGGAAACACATCAACTTATTCTTGCACAATAGGTACATCCTCTATTCGAACATTCTTTTCCTCACCCATAATTATTTCAGTCTCTTCCTCCACAATAATAATATTTAGTAGAGCTTCTTGGTTGGATATAGATAAGAATCTGGTGGTGACATTTCTTCTCTGAAGATAAGGTACTCATTATCATCATCGAAAATTGTAACCCCCTTCTTAATGTAATAAATTTTTACATCATGGTCTTAAATCCAATCCATTATAATGATTATATCAAATTAAATAATGGGTATGATTTTGTGATCATTAACTAAAGAAAATTTATATGACCTAATGGGAACTAGTTCACAAAAAATTGTTGTGATGATACTTCCCTTAGGATTTTTTACTAACAACTCCCTTGTTAAGTCAAACTGAAAATATCTAATTTTCCTAGAAAACTATGATGGTATGAAACAATGCAATGATCTAGAATCCAATAAATATGTGGTTAAACATGAGAAAATCATTAAATTACATACTACCACATCTTTAAAAGATTCATCCTCAATATTAGTGATTTCATAAGCTTAGCCTTTCTACATTTGTCTTTTTTGAGGTATGTTCCCTTAGCACATCAGACATTCATTTGAATAATAACCTTTTTCTCTACAATTGTAGCATTCATCATTTACAATCACTTTCTTTCCCTTGTAATCATTATATTGGTGGCCTTTTTCACCACCCTTTTAATAGACTCTCATTCCCTTCATCAATGTATCTTGGTGTTTCTCACACATTTATCACAGGATAGATATTGAACCTCTTTTTTCTTCACCGTATTTCCATTTCCAGAGTGACCAGCAGATCTCTTCTTCTCTTGATTTTCATTGAATTTATAAGACATAAGGAATTCCTTTTTTGTCTTAATAGCACCTGAGAAAATATAATTGTACGTAGAGAATGATTGTGTGAATAATTATTGACAGATAAATGGTTTTAACCAATCAAATAAGCGATCAATATTACTCCTTTGGGTTACATATATAATCTGTTTCGTGACCTGCTACCCTTGTAATGTTAACCTCATAGATAGTGACATTCTCATCCTCCTTTTTCCTCAGACTCAAAAATTGTCTTTCCATATCTGCTCGATGGTAACGATGAAATAGTTTTTCTAAAAAAAGTTATTTAAACTACCTCCATTCAATGTTTGATACTTATTCATCATCCTTTTTATTTTGGATTAATAACCACCATCGATATGCATCTCCAATGAGGTAATAAACTACCATGAAAACTTTTTCCCTTTGGCTACTCACCAATGCATGAAATATTCTCTCTATGGAATTTATCCATTACATAGCGACTAATGGATTTGTACTCATATTGAATTTCAGTGGTTGTTTCCTAAAAAAGTGTTCTAACATTGATCCTACACATTGTGTATTAGGGTGATCCATACGGTTAATGCTATTATTAATAACCTGAGTGAGTTTTCTGGGTATGATGATACACTTATCAACACCAGTTGCATCACCATCTCAACTATAATTATTTTGAATAGGAGATAAATTCATATTTGGATTAAATTAAATGATACGGTTTCCATTTCTTGCACTAGGAGCCATTTCTAAACAATGGCATACACTAGATTAGATTATGAATCACAATACATAATTCCAAACTTGTAAAACACTTTAAAAAAATGTACAATTATTAAATTAATCCATAATCATAAAAAATATTTTATTTGAGGAGGTATATACTCATAAATCACTTATAATGGGTTTTAAAGAAAATATGAATTATCCTACGCATATCCTTCATGAGTTCCATAACCATGAGTGTAGAAAGGCCCGTTATCATGTACCAGGATACCCTGGGTCATTCCTGAAACACCTTGTCGGAGTTTTCACTCCTAGGTACATCTGTTCCAGAGCCGCCTATACCTGCTCGTGTGCATATAGGGATGTATTTCTTGGAAATACAGAAAATTTCTTCATTACCAAAATTATAAGAAGTTATTATATACCAATCCTCTAAGTATATCTTAGGGTAATGTGCTCTAATAATAGTTTATCTAAATATAGTTGTCATGGTTGTTACTAAACTTCCTCTAATCAAATCTATAACACCCTAACCCCAAATATCCAGAGTCAGTGAATTATTAAAAAACAATAGCATGATCAGAAGGGATTAGAATCCGGAAAGATCGATCAGTTTAGTAGCCTTGGAAGTAATAGATACATTTATAAGTTTTACATTAAAATATAAAATGAAAAAAAAACAACTAAATTGTCTCCATTGAACACATTCAACTCTTAGAATATCCTTACAGATTAGTCATAATATTCTTCTTCAAATCTAGGGAAAAATAAAACATTGAAAGGGGTGACCTTAGATGTTCATTATGAATAATAATATAGCACAAACATTAAAGAATAAGCATAAACATATAAGGCATTGTATTCGACTAATAACAAATCCATATAAACATAAAATTCATCATAATATGGTAATGATAAATAAAATAATTCCATTTACTTATTCACATGGATATTCTACGAGTCGAATAATCACATTTAATATTAATAGCCAATTTCATAATGTTGGAATGCATAATGTCAGACATCATAACCACATAGTCAAGGCCATGTTCCAAGACAACTAATACGATTTTTTCAAGGCCTAGTGTCAAGAAACTAGTTTGTCTCATGAGACCTACTGATGCATTGAGGAGTTATAGCAGGATCCACTTGTCACTTATGATGTCCAATGCATTCCTCATATGAGAATGATTAAACATAACATAAACATCCGTATTAAAACTAGAATTTTAAATTTCAATAATTTATCCACAAACCTGGAATGATGAAAAAATAACAAATTCATATTCACTAATTTCACAAAACCATCAATATAATATGTAATATTTTTATCAAAATAAAAGAACTACGAACAATCTCTATATCCATCAAAGGATGTTGAAATATATGAAATCAATATTTTTGAATAGAAAAATCTCATTATATTTTGATGTAATTTAAAAGTAAAATAACTATAAAGGAAAAATTTTATTTTAAAAATAGTCTTATAATCTTATATGGGAAGATTAGATGTTGTTATAATGGCAGAAAATAGCTGAACCCAATGTATATGTTAAAAAAACTTTCATACATTAATTTTGTTAAGAAGGTCATAAAGTACCTTGTTTGGAAAACAACGGAAAGATTATTTTCAAAAAATATGTGGTCAAATTAGTGTATAAATAAAATTAACTCATATTCTAGTAAATATTAAAAAAAATTGATTTGAATTTTTATAAAAACATGGATGTGGACGATAAAGATGTCACAGTAGATACTAACATAAAACAATCTTGGATAAGTAAATAGATTGTTGAATTAACGCTTTCCATGTATTTTTCCTTAGTCGATGGGATTTTAACCTCCTTTATAATAGTTAAAACATTATTATTATATTATAAATGAACTATACACATAAATATGTTATCATATATGAACCTATAATATTTATTTGTTAATAATATTTCAGTAAGTATCATCATTTTGAATGTTAATTGAGTCATTTCCTTTTATATGATTGGATACGTAAGCCATATTTCTAATGTATAGGAAGTATTTTACTCATATACATAATGATATTATGTTCATAAAAATTATTTTTAATCATAAAATGAAAATTATTCTTCAATTATTATGACGGGGAAATATTCACATCGCGTTCGTGGATACGGTAGTCCGTACGTACGCATGAATGAAAATATTAATATATTGATGGTTAAGTCATATATAATTGGATGGTATATAATATATAAATAATCCTTAACATTTTAAATTTATTTTTTACATTAGTTATACTCATTATTATATCCATTCAAATAATGAAGTGTTTCAATAACAAACTACACCATGACATCGAGACATTAAGTCATACGTACACACGTATGGTGACTTTGTCATTTATAGGATGGATAGAATAAAGAATATGGTTGTACCATATTTTTAATAACATCACAGTATTTATATGGTACTGGAGTTATTATTGTATTAAGGAAACTTCAAATAATGAGGAAGTGAATGAATAAAAGAAATTGAAAGAGTGTGGTGAAATTATTACCTCTTCTACGGGTGTTTCATTTTGAGTACATCAAAAGGGCTCCTTAGGTTGACATTAATGTCAATTTAAGGACTCTAGGATGAATGGGGGTTATTAAATATGTTATTTGGGATGGTTTTTTCCAATCCTAATGGCTTCAGATGTTTGAAATTAAGAGAAGGTGAAGTACCCTTTCGAAAGAGATGAGAGGGTCACTTTAGGAAAAGGATAAAATATATTTTATAATAAAATCATTTTTAGTTTATAATGGCTCCAAAATGATTTAGTTTGAGTCTAAGGTGGGGAAGGGTCAAAAACTTATCATCCAATAAGTTTTAGATAGGTTTTGTTCACCATATTAACCTTATATTTTAGATTTGTCTTTTAGTTAAATGGTTTGACATTTACAATGTCTCTTTGTATTTTTAAATTATATGGTCAATAAAAATACTAAAAAAATCTATGATAACCCCAAGGGGATAAGTATTAGTATATATATCCTTATCTAAGTCTCTTTGAGAATCAATTTATTTTTAAGAATATTATATCAATTAATAATATTGTATTTGTTTTAAAAACTCAATTATATAAATTTTGACACAATTTAGTATTTGAATGTTTTTTGAAATCCATAATAACATTATCACTTATAATAAAATTTATTTAATTAACCATATCATGTCATATTAATCTATAAAATTAATTAATTTAATCAAAATTATAAATATAAATTTATTTGGATATTTATAATTTCATTTATTTTAATATTAAATTATTATAGAAATAACTACATCATCATTGTGTCATAAAAAAAATAAATTATCAACTATCTAAAAACTATAGATAAATTACCATTATATAGTAAATCTGTTTATATTTATAAAGAATATTTATAGTCGAATTTATATTGTGTGTAACTTATTATTATAAATGGTTTTGTTATTAAAAATTGAATTTAACTATTTTAACTCTTTTTTAAATTAAATAATAATAAATGTCCTAATATAATCTATGTGGACCAAAGAGTATAATATTTTCTTTAATAAGGTTTTTTTGGGTCAAATTACACTTATACAATATAATTAGGACATGAGTTAGGATAATTATAATATCATTTTAATACTTAATTACCATATTTTCATTTAACTGTGGGAAATAAAAGTCAAATGTTACTATTCACCAAAAATTATTTTCATCTTATTGAACCAGATTTTACTTAATAATGTAAATCA
Source organism: Viscum album (assembly GCA_963277665.1). Classification (NCBI taxonomy): domain Eukaryota; kingdom Viridiplantae; phylum Streptophyta; class Magnoliopsida; order Santalales; family Viscaceae; genus Viscum; species Viscum album. Next base: position 1,221,626,891 of record OY728136.1, on the reverse strand, counting down.
TTTCTTTCAGATTTTTTAAATTCAACTCAATGAAAATATAAAATTATGTTTTATGCAAGTTTGCAAATGCATTTAGAATGTGGGTAAAAGACGGTAAAAAGTCCAATAAAATTTTATATATCTAAACTAATTATAGAATGACTCTAATGAATTACATTGAACATATATATGTATTATGTATCAATTTTGAAAAAAAAAATAAAATTATATAAAATATATAATTACATAAATAAGATGTTGGTTTTAAGCAACAATGTAGTGTTTTTCACAATTCATCAAAAATTGAATGTTTTTAGAAAATTACCAAAAATTCACCCTAAGATAATTTTGATATTTTGAATACAAAAATGTTGTCCATTTAAAAAAATTAAATTTATATCATTTTAAAAATTGGCTATTATTATTCATAATGGCTATTTTTATTGGTCGTGTTGTGTTAAAACACCAGGTTGCGTAGAACAGAAGCTACTGCGTTATTCAATGGGAAACGTACCATGGAAGCTTGGGTTGTTACATATATCATTTGAATATCTTGGTGAAAACCAATAACGAATCCCCTATAAAAAAAATTAGAGTCCCTCACAAGCATCTGTAGCTTTTTCTACATGGATTCTTCAAACGTTGCATTATGTAGCACCCAATTTTCTATCCTCACATGATTAGTAGTAACCATGCCACCTGACCACGTAGTTTCTACTAACCTTGTTCTATTTAGTAATTTTCCAAAAAACGTGCACTTATCCTACAAAAATTCATTAGAAACCATTTATTTCTCCCTAACCACACAGGTATTCACATTAGTATGTAGATCTAGATTTAAACTAAAATTAAAATTATTCCTAACAGATTGGAAAACCCTAGATCATATAAATATTATACGGTATTATAGGCATGGATCCACCCAACACAGTCTCATTAATGGAAAATCTGTATATATGACTATAAATTTATATTCTATATAAATCACAATTTAGTAATGTTCTATGCTAGTGTCATTTATTCACATGTTGGAAAAGATCCATAATCACTTCCATCATGTATGAATTGGGTGACACATGTGTAAGCCCCGTGAATATAAATTCTTCATTCAATAATCCATTTATTTTCTTCACATGTAAGAACAAAATTATCCACTAATGTTTGTTCATCAAATAAAAATGAATCGGTTCTAAATTATGTAAAAATACATGGACTAGTCATGAATAATTATTATAAAACATTAAACTCAAATTTTGTGGGTTTTGATTCCGATTTATTCTACCATTTGTTGGATGAATCAGTGTTGTTTTTCCCCACACCCAAAACATCATACCATCCCATAAAACATGAAAAGTTGGGAAATTTTTTTTTTATTGAAACACCTTATATTTTTAAAGATTCACTATTTACTTCTAAACTGGGAGATTTGACAGAATAATCTGAACCATATGCGAAATCATGTAATGAGTGTTTTTTTTCAATGTCACCAGATGACATTGAACCGTGAGATTCCCCATTGGATGCTAAATCCTAACTAACATTATGTGAAGATCATGAGTAAATACATTACTTATGTTATTATCCAAATGAATGACAATGTTTCGGTTAGTGATGATAATGGGTTACAACATGTTATTAGAATGGGATCCCTTATTTAATGGGCCACAGTTTCCTATTGAGATGATGATATTTTTTCCAAACTGATAATACATGTATGACTTGGGTAATGATCATATATTTAATTCTATTATTTCCACTATTTTTCTCATGTAACGATAATGATATGCCTTATATGTTGAACATAGGTTCCCGTATGTGATAATAGTATGATTCCTCATGTGATGAAAATGAAATGCCTTGTGAGTTGAGTCCAAGAAGTATTATATGGGGAGAAGAGAAAACCATAGTTATCAAACCTAATGATGATTTATAAATATAAAATACCTTATAGGGTCTAAAATTTATATCGTCTCTAACCAAACCAACTCACCATTCTAAGGATTTTAGTTATGCACTTTTAGAATGTACACATTGAGGTGAAATAAGGGAAAAATACTTAGAATGATTTTTATCTAAAATGAGGACTTATATAATGTGTTACACATCATTGTGAGATAGTAAAATATGATAATCTCATTTTGATTAATTAATTCAACACCATAAACCTAGTAGTGACTAACCATTCATCGTAATAAATAAATAATGTGGGACACAATTTTTTATCATCTATAGTGCAGTTCAATGAATGTGGTAATAAAGGGAAGTCTCTAAAACCAAAAATAATTTCTGAACACTCTAAAAATGAATTCATTCAAATTATGTGTAAAATATGTATTGTATGTTTTTAATTAATGTTCTATAACTAAAATAATGACAATATTGATTGGTATCGTGAACCATAATGATTATGGTAATTTAATTTTGATGATAAAATTTGTTGTTATCAAGTAGAATTAATGGTTAATGAAGTGATTTATCTTTAGAATGTTCAGATAATGAATATGAAGTCAAAGTAATGGAAATGTTTTTAATTCTTAAATTTGGTATTCCAATGAAATAATTTAATATCCAAACATATAATTGTTGATATTAACATATATATTATATAATGATGATAAAATAGAAATCCCAGTAATGATGTTCAGATTTCCAATAATGACCCCATGAATTATTTTTCATTATATGTTACCTTGTAATTAATTAAATAAGTCAAAATAATCTATAATTTAATAATAATTTTCTCTCTATGATAATTGTCAATGGGATTATATGTATTATGGTGTAGCGAAATTATATTTATAATTGGGGAGCTCAATAAGTCTTATAATTAGTTATATGATTGTGTGTTATGTGATTGATATTATATTCCCAACTATTCGTACACATATTGAGAAATGTGGGGAATGGATTTGTATGGAGAAAGTATCCTGATATAGATATACTTTACACTCACCCACTAACAAGGGGAATTTTGGGATGAATTATGACTTCTCCCGCGCTGACCTTGAAAAATATTGATGAATGGTTTTGATGAACCAACTTCTACTCACCCAATTTTCTAGGTTGAGATATATATGATATTTTGATGATATAGGTGGAGATGATTATTTAGTCTAACATATCATGGGTGAGATTGATGAATATGGGAAATTAATTTAATATAACAGACGTGTGAACTTAATGAATGAGATATATAGAGATGATTATTTCCAATATCATTGATTTCAGAGAATCATGTGGAAAGTTAATCACCATCATCGAGAAATCCCTTCTTTCCCACAACAGAAGGATTGAATTAGTTGATGATGAATTAAATGTAACTCTTCCTTTACCCACATCTCTATGATATGGGAGTATGGAATGTACTACTATTTCCATGGGTATTTTTGTTTTATCTAGCTTTTCAGTATGAATATTTAACCCTTAATATGTTTACATCGTTTGTTATAACTATATTATTATAATACAATGTTTAGATATGTTTGTACCATTTAGTAGATTAGATATATATAGATATTTATAGTTTATCTAATACTTATGAGATATTTAGATATGTACATTTAAACCCTAGTCTACTGATTGGTATAATTATGAGGAATTCTTTTATGGTAAATCTATAATCCTATTTAAGATATTATATTTTTATCAGTATTTATGAAATGTTATTTTTTTTAATCCATTTAAAATGTGAAATAAGGGTGTATTTATCATGAATGGTGATGGTTGTAAAATATTGTGTATTCAATAAAGTTATTGTTTATTTGACCTTGGATTGAATTTGTAAATTTACAGCAGGACATGCTGCTAATGGGTGTATTTATAGGTTAGGGAATGTGTCAAGGGAGTTGGCATGGGATTACAGATATGATTACATTAATTTTATTTTTTTCTTGTTTATAATACCTTTATTTAATTGATTTATTTTAAATTCTAATAAATTATATGTCTAGATAAATTGGTGATGATTTAGGAAAACTTTTGAAATGAATTTTTATTTTTTTAACTGGGTATGATAAGGGATTGTCAAATCATTCAAATGATATGGCAGTTTTTTCCAGAATTTCTAGAAATATTTGAAAACATATATATAAATAAGATTCATTTTATGATGTTCAGATGTCACATATTGTAAAATAGATGGTGTTATAAAACATATGTTAACTCGAATGTGTAAGACTAACCTCATGTAGTGTTTGGGGGAAAATAATTATATCCTAGAAAACACTTTATTAGAATGTTACAATAATTTATGGGCACCCCACATGTTAGTGTGCATAATGGATATGCATTTCAAGACTATTCAATAAACAAGTGTAAAATTTTACAATGACATATTATCAATTATTATATGTCAAATTCATTCTAGGATTACTAAATAAAATTAAATGTTACATTCTGGTAAATGGTATACATAAATGTAAATATTTTTTTATATGCGAGGAAAACTTATTTTGGGTTGAATATAACATTGTGTTTTTACCCTATTAATGATAGAGTCATTTTATTTTAAAAGGTTAAAAAAGGTAAAATATTTAGACACCATGTGATATGTATATATCATTTCCATTATCCATAAGAGTCTTTAATAAGAAAATTATTATTCATACATGTACTATAAGATGATATGTAAGTGTAATATGTCCCTCTATGACTTATATAAAGGAATGGTAATTTCAAAATAATGGTGAAGCATGTTATGTAAGTGTTTCTATGGGTGATACATATGAGACCATAGGGTCCACACATAAGGGTTATTTTTTTTAAAAAAATTCAATGTGAATTGTGTTATTGAATATCTTTTTGTAGAAATTAAATGTTGTAATAAATAAGAAATTCAAATATAATGGAAATTTAGGATTCTTCTGACTATAATCAAGTTGATACCCCTTGAATTTCTTTGTCCCCCCATCATCCTTATGTAAGATCATAATAGATTCATTAATGTTAATTGAGAAATATTTTTATCAGGTGTATCCATGAGAATTTATAGTATCCATAATGTATTTAATACTATTTTATCTCACTACCTTCATGTATTATATCTATTACTCCCAAAGATATTTTTTTAGATTATTAGATTCCTTCTAATTGAAGATGGATTATTCAACACAACGTGATAAATGGATTTCATATTTATCTAGGTAGTTGGTTCAGAGATATTTATTTTGAAATATATATATATATATATATATATATATATCAATGTGTGTTTTTATATATATATTTTTTTAATTATATATGAATAGGGTTATATGATTGACCCCAATATGAAACCACATTTAGTATCCATTTTTTGTAAGTGGTGCCTATCGAATGTCTCATGTGGAAAATTAAAGGGTCATCAGGATATGTATTCTCTTTCAATAGGTTGTGTTTTATGTATATTATGGGTGAAATTATATGTTTAATAAATATTTGAGTCACGATATGTGTTGATTGATGTGGTAATTTTGAAATGTGAGGTGTGTAACTTAAATGAATATGGTAGATTTTGATCATTATGAATATATGGTGGGAATGGTTCATTGATATAATGTGGATGGGTATGGCCATTTATCCATTTGGAGATGAAGTTTCACTGAGTTTTTGCTATAATTTTTTTATATTCCTATCAATTTTAGTGAATGTTCCATTTGGGTCATGTTTATAAGGGATATGACCCTTCTTATAGTTTCAAAAACTAATTTCATGTTGTTATCCATTGCAGTTAAGTGAAATTGGGATGGTAATGAAGAGGTTAATAGAAATGGAGAAAGATACATTATCTATGGATATGGTTTGGGGAACCTGAGACAAATATATTGGATTTGTATGAAAATTGTATATATGGGATGTTATTTTTTTGATAATCCAGTCTTGGAAAATAATCAGTGATTCAATTTCTTTGGTTTTGTTATATTGTTGTGTTAGAATTCAAAAATGGTTTAATAAGTCTATGGGTCTAATGATATGGATGTTATTTACCTATTGGGAAATCATATTTGACTTAAAATTATTATTCTATGTGACACAAAATTTGATGGGAGTCCAGGTTAAATTATGGTTGACAAAATTTGGAATTTTTTTCTTCCACTCTTACACTAGACGAGGTATGTAAATGTCCACTCAATAATATTTGACAGTGATGGAAAAAAGTTTATTCATCATTCAGTTATTGTTTATTAATTTTCTTATTCACTCATAGACATATGGATACTGCCAAGAGACACCATTGGTGGTGTTCGAATGAGTTAAAAGTCGCACCATAATATACATACAAGATTCATAAAAAATTTATAAAATAATTAATTATATAGTTTTACCACCTAGATCATAGTTCATACGGAAATATAGATGGTGAATGTGCATGATAGTATAGTAGTTCTTAGCGACTTGGTGGTCCTTTAGTGTCAATACTATAAAATATTTCAGTATGTTATATATGTACATATTTGATCATCCCTTGAGTGATTTTGTTGAGACCTTTATGACTAAAATATATGTTCCAATTAGTATTTTTGATTATATAATTTATATTCATTTTGGTTTCTTATTATTTTAGGGTTTTTTATTGTTTTTGTATTGCTGCTATTGTTATTTATCTACAGAGTGTATAATCATATAACTATCACCCTATATCCCCCACATCTATTCATCCAAATTTAACAAACATGAGGTGTTCCTATAATATAGTGGTTCTTTTATACAATTTATTCTTATTGAACGAACGAGCGGGAATTTCTAACTTTTGAACCGGTGCCCGTAATCAAATTCTGAGGGCATCGATGAACTCGCAGCGCCGATATTCGCTTAAGGAGACATTTCCGGAGGTTGCGTTTTATGCGGAATGAAAGTTAGTTTTGGGAGAAATTATAAGAAGTTATATAAAAATGTGGAAACACTTTTTATTTTTAACTTGTTAGTTATTTTCTCCCAAAGTTATTTAGAGGTGGGACCCACATCCACATAACCTCCCTTGGGAGGATTAAGTGTGGTGAGGCCCACACAAAGAATAACTCTTCACCTTCTCTTTTTAAACTCCCAATAACCCCTCTTTAATTAACTTGACAACTTGGTTAATTAATGGAGTTGAGTTGTTTGAATTTCAAACCATTGAAATTCAAATTGATAATTGTGTGAATAAAATAATCCTTAGCTTATTTTATTTTGGTTGCACTCCTTAGCCATCTTGAGAGGTTTTGAAAAATTCTCTCCTTCTTCTTCAAACTTTGGTGAAGAACGCGAAGAAAATTCGGACTTCGACGAAGAACGCCACGTTCTCAGGAACCGTCTTCCGCGACGCCATACACGTGACACCGACGACGTACTTCTTCCGCGTCATCTCTTCCGCGACGGTTTCCCGCGATGAAATCGCCGTCAAAGAACTTCAAATCATCGCTTCGCGACATCGACATCCTTCTTCCGCGACGCCGACCACCGCGACGCTCGTCTTCTGCGGGTCGTTGACAATCATCGTTCTTGAAACTGAGGTAGGGGTTTGTTGTTGTTTAATTTATTTATTCTCGTTCTTGGTTCTAGCATGAAAATCTTGAAGATAAATGATTATGTGTTATCATCTAACGAGAGGGGGGTCGGACCGCACAAACACGGCCGAAACCCCCTCCCTTGTTCTTGAATGTTTCTTGCAGAAGAAACGAGATGGCGTGGTGTCGTCGCACCCCGCAGGAATCATTCGACAATTATTGGGCGGCGCCGTTGCGCCGCGCCGTGGAAAGATTATCATGAACATGCCGCCGTCGCGCCGCGTCGAAGAAAACCGAAGGCGCCGCGGCCGGAGCGGGGCCGCGGCCGGTTCCAGGCCGCGGCGGAAACGGGAACACCGGCGGCCAGCCGGGCCGCCGGTGTAGGAAGCCGGAAAGGGGACCGGCCCCGCCGGTCCCGTTGAGGAAGAACTGGCCGGCCAGGTCAGGCCGGCCGGAAGGGAGGCAAAACTGGGGGAAATTAATTCCCCGGCCAGCCAAAATGGCCCCCCATTAAGAGGGGGGCTGGTTTCACAAAGGGGGGCAGGCGGCCCCCCCGTTTTCCTCAAAAGCAGGCCCCCAAGTGGGGGGGGGCGTTTGATCCAAGGCGCGGCTTTCAGCCGCGCCGCCAGCAGAGGAGGGCGGGGGCCTTGCCCCCCGCGCGTGGCACCCAAACGGCGTCCCGGCCGCGCCGCCGCGCCGGGCCGGGTCAGGTCAACCCGGTTCGGGCGACCCGGTTCGGGCCGACGCAGGGGGGTCGGGCCGGGTCGGCCCGGACCCGGACCCCCTCGTTTTCGGATCGATTTCGGTCTTATTCCCGTATCTTGGGCTACGGGCCTCCAAACGACTCGCTGTCAGCAGCAACACGATCCTTGGATCGAGACGGTCTTTTCGGTATACTATGCTCATAGCGCGCCTTCCTTTTCGGGAGCCTACGTGGTTAAAACTCCGTAGTTAAGCGTGCTTGGCCTAGAGTAGTGATCAGGATGGGCGACCTCCTGGGAAGTTTCCCAGGGTGGGTGTGAGACAGAAAGGCCAATAACTAACAGACCGGGCGTCCGATTGACGCGCCGTCTGTTTCGTTGAATTCCTCTATGTGAGAGGGATCTTTTGGCATACTCCGCACGAGGTTTTGGATGCAGGTGGAGTACGGTCCAGTTGGTTTTGCCATAAAAACCAACCGGGCCCCTGGTACGAAAAAGCCAATAACTCTCAGACCGGGCGTCCGATTGACGCGCCGTCTGCGACGTTGAGTTCCTGTTGATGATACAGAACTTTTGGATACATCAACTTCGGACTTTGTGACATTTGATGTATCGGCCTCTCGGCTCGTGGAGCAGACCCTCCCAAACGAGCTTTCTGTGTGCGGGAACCCTAGTGCGACTGCTACTTCGATAGCAACGACCGTGCAGAGATCCTTAGTGGATTGCGGCGACGACCGTGCAGAGATCCTCAGTGGACTACGATGACGACGGTGCAGAGATCCTCAGTGGACTGCGACGACGAAGACAACTGGTCTTGTATCCTATGTGGGTCTTAGCTGTGCTGGTCTTGTATCCTATGTGGGTCCCAGCTTAGATGATTCAATACTGGTCTTGTATCATATGTGGGTCCCAGTATAGATAAATCAACGAAGACAACTGGTCTTGTATCCTATGTGGGTCCTAGCTGTGCTGGTCTTGTATCCTATGTGGGTCCTAGCTATGCTGGTCTTGTATCCTATGTGGGTCCCAGCTTAGATGATTCAATACTGGTCTTGTATCCTATGTGGGTCCCAGTATAGATGAATCAATGAAGACAATTGGTCTTGTATCCTATGTGGGTCCTAGCTGTGCTGGTCTTGTATCCTATGTGGGTCCTAGCTGTGTCGGTCTTGTATCTTATGTGGGTCCCATCTTAGATGATTCAATACTGGTCTTGTATCCTATGTGGGTCCCAGTATAGTTGAATCAATGAAGACAGCTGGTCTTGTATCCTATGTGGGTCCCAGCTTAGATGATTCAATACCGGTCTTGTATCCTATGTGGGTCCCAGTATAGTTGAATCAATGAAGACAGCTGGTCTTGTATCCTATGTGGGTCCTAGCTGTGCTGGTCTTGTATCCTATGTGGGTCCCAGCTTAGATGATTCAATACTGGTCGTGTATCCTATGTGGGTCCCAGTATAGATGAATCAATGAAGAGTGCTGGTCTTGTATCATATATGGGTCCAATCTTAGATGACTCCATGCTGGTCTTGTATCCTATGTGGGTCCCAGCATAAATGAAACAATGAGGACGGTTGGTCTTGTATCCTATGTGGCTCCCATCTTAGATGATTTGGTATCTATGTCTGATCATCTCTTTCACCCTTTTCGATGATGTATACCTGTGTGAGCTGAATCCTGTTGTTTTCCTGTGTGGATTGTGTTGTGCTATCCTGTGTGGAATTTGTTTTGCTTTACTATGTGGAATATGTATACTTTCCTGTGTGGACTGAGTTGTACTTGGGCTCGGAGGTTGGAGCGTATTGGAATTGATGACTTAGGTATATGTATTGGCATATACCTAAGCAATGTCGGTTGTTACTTCGGGTTTGTATCTTCCTTTGTGGTTTATCCTTTGTGAATTTTGGGAGACCTTCAGGGGTCTCGGGTCCCTACTGAGTAGCTTATACTCACCCCGGCACGGGCTATGCCCGCACTACGTTGTGTTGGTTGCAGACGACGGACAGCGTTGATCTTGGTTGAGGCTTGCAGAGCAGGACGGTACCTGGAGGTGGACCACTGGGCGGGACGTGTTCGGAGCGGACAGCGGGACCCGAGGAGCAGTGGAGCTATCTGTTCCCACCCTTCATGTGGGATATCCAGTGGACAGCTCGGTGTAGCGGCTTTTACATTACAGTTGCTGTTTTCCCTTTCGAGTTGTACTTTACTTTCAATTTGGGTTTGTATACTGGCCCATTACATTTCCGCACTTGAGTTGTACTCTGTTCTTACTTAGTGTTTACTTTTCCGCTTGCTTACTCTGTGGTGTTTGTTTACTTTACAAAGGCAATGCCTTCCTTTTTTACCGGGATTTACGCCTTGGTGCTAGTCGCCAGCCCCTGGCCTATGGAAGGCGGGTTTGGGGTAGTCATGGCACGGACCCCGAGGGCGGGTCATGACAAATTGGTATCAGAGGAGTTCGGTTCTACCACGAACACTGATCATTTCTATGTGAAGCAATAATGTTTAGCGTATTGAGTGTGGCTATCAGTCCAGAGAGTTCTGTGTTGGTGCGGCGGCCGACGTATCCGTACACCAGGACCCTGACTTCTGATTTCCGACATAATGCACGAAAACATTGATTGCATGTGTGATCAGGTTTTCATTGTGATTACTTGTGTCAGCTCACCAGGTATACTGTTCTGACCGTGGCGCACCTGTTTCATTCAGGATGGACGCACGACGGAAGCAGCTAGGGTTCCAGGAGTGGAGCGTGATGGCAGCCCACCGAGCGACGAGGCCTCGGTGTAGGGCTCCTTGTCAGCATAGGCACCGGCGATACGTTTACCTGCCGAGCCCCCGGTGCTTCCAGCACTGGCAGCTGACGATGCACGATGCCTCTGAGCACTGCACGAGTTCCAGCACCAGCGACCACCCAGGTTCCGTGGGGAGATGGACCCCCAGGCATCTGAGGACTGGCTGGTGGCGGTCGTCCAAGTTTTCAGGCTAGTGAGGACACCAGCAGACCTCATGGTGATCCTCGCAGCGAGCCTACTGCACGCAGCACCAGGACGATGGTGGAGCTTGATACTCCAGGTGCACTATGTGGCATCTCTTCTATGGACGGACTTTGAGAGCCTCTTCCGCTCAGAGTTCGTCCCAGCCACCCTTCGTGCGGTGCGTATACAGGAGCTTCTTCAGCTGCGGCAGGGCAGTTTGACAGTGTCCTAGTACTCGGCGAGATTTACTGATCTCTCGTGCTACTCCACAGATATGGTACGGGACCTGTTCTTCTGGGCCTGAACCTTCGAGCAGGGACTGAGGCACGAGATCAGGGCTTCGATGATCTCCCTCAACATTCCGACACAGGAAGAGGTGTTGGAGAGGGCCCTTATAGTGGAGAGTTTTCTCGTCGAGCAGGCTCCAGTGACAGGACCCTCCGCAGGACGGCCCGTAGCAGGGTCTTCTGCAGCTGGGAATAGACAGGTGATGCAGAGGTCCAAGTGGACCAGACCATCAGATGGGAAGTCACCGGATGAATATTCGGTTGTGCAGGGCACCCGAAGGAGAGCCAGCTACGCGAGGGGAAAACATTGCTACGCATGCAGTGGGCGAGGTCACATGGCTCGAGACTGCCCGACTCGTCTTACAGATGAGCAGCAGGCGGTAGAGGGACCTCCCAGACAGAGATTCGGCCACAGTGGACCGCAGGGTACAGGCGGACGAGGCAGAGGATCTGGCCGAGAAGCCGATGGTGAGAGACACTTCGAGGTGTTGCCACCACCACCACTAGGTGGTCCACCACAACCGCAGGGAGTTGGTGGAAATGGGAGAGCTCAGCTTCAGGCAGCTGAGGCCTTCGATCATGGAGCTATGGGAGCAAATGGACAGGAGCAGAACTAGTGGATACGTTTTTTGTACTACTAGTTCCTTGTTGCTATTGTGTAGCGTCTTTGTATTATGGGCTGCAATAATAAAAGACGCATACCTTTGTGATGTTTTCATTTCTGTCCTCTTTTGTGTTGTTATTAAGAGATTCCAGTTTTGACTGTTGACTTGACCCTCACTTGTGAGACATCTACTGGATGAGGCCCAGTTACCACACTCTGATGCCAACAGTGTGACTCAACCCTTGGAGGCGAGAGTAACGGTTGGATCTCTTGGTAGTAGTGTCGAGGCCTTACGACGTCAAACTTTCTATGGATTAGTAACATCCATTTCGGGATTGACAGTATTAGGAAAAGAATGTGGTTCATCCAGGGGATGGGACGAGATTTCTCTTATCGGAAAAGAAGAAATCTTGCAGCTCTTGTGGGACCTGAGATGGTCGAGGTCATCTAGGCGAGGATGAGTACAGCTCAGAGCCGGCATAAGTCATATGATGACAGGAGGCGGAGGCCACTAGAGTTTGAGGATGGAGACCACGTCTTCTTGCGGGTCTCACCTCGACGTGGTTTACGAAGATTTGGCCGTAGCGGCAAGTTTTCTCCACGCTTCATCGGCCCTTTCTAGGTCCTCAGCAGGATTGACGAGGTGGCTTATCGCCTGGCTCTACCACCTCAGTTGCACCGGGTGCACGTCGTCTTCCACGTATCTCAGCTGAGAAGATACGTGCACGACCCGACGCACATCATTGACCATTGGGAGCTTGACGTTGATGATGGTGAAACTTTTACAATGGTCCCGGTGGAGATCTAGGATCGACAGGATTGGGTCCTATGTGGATGGACGATTCCTCTAGTGTGCATCAGATGGAAGCACGAGAATCTCTAGGAGAGAACTTGGGAGCGGGGGGCTCAGATGCGTGCTCAGTACCCCCATTTGTTTCCCTAGTTTTTTATGTATCTTTACGGGGACGTAAAGACATGAGGTGGGAGTAATGTAAAGACCCGTAAAATTCAAGAGAAATTTTTTCTTAATTTTCTTTGGATTTTTACAAGAGCGCGGTTTCTGACAGCACCTGATTCCGAGGCCCGGAGTGCCCGGAATCAATTTCCGAAGTTTGGCTCGGGTACGTTCAGTGAACGAACGAGCGAGAATTTCTAACTTTTGAACCGGTGCCAGGAATCAAATTCTGAGGGCACCGATGAACTGGCAGCGCCGATATTCTCTTAAGGAGACCTTTTCCGAGGTTGCATTTTATGCGGAATGAAAGTTAGTTTTGGGAGAAATTATAAGAAGTTAAATAAAAATGTGGAAACACTTTTTATTTTTAACTTCTTAGTCATTTTCTCCCAAAGGGAGTTAGAGGTGGGATCAACATCCACTTAACCTCCCTTGGGAGGATTAAGTGTGGTGAGGCCCACACAAAGCATAACTCGTCACCTTCTCTTTTTAAACACCCAATAACCCCTCTTTAATTAACTTGACAACTTGGTTAATTAATGGAGTTGAGTTGTTTGAATTTCAAACATTTGAAATTCAAATTGATAATTGTGTGAATAAAATAAGCCTTAGATTATTTTATTTTGGTTGCACTCCTTAGCCATCTTGAGAGGTTTTGATGAATTCTCTCCTTCTTCTTCAAACTTTGGCGAAGAACGTGAAGAACATTCGGACATCAACGAAGAACGCCACGTTCTCGGGAACCGTCTTCCGCGACGCCATACCCGCGACACCGACGACGTACTTCTTCCGCATCATCTCTTCCGCGACGGTTTCCCGCGATGAAATCACTATCAAAGAACATCGAATCCTCACTTCACGACATCGACGTCCTTCTTCCGCGACGCCGACCACCGCGACGCTCGTCTTCCGTGGGTCGTTGACGATCATCGTCCTTGAAACCGAGGTAGGGGTTTGTTGTTGTTTAATTTATTTCTTCTCGTTCTTGGTTCTAGCATGACAATCTTGAGGATAAATGATTATGTGTTATCATCTAACGAGAGTGGGGTCGGACCGCACAAACACGGCCGAAACCCCCTCCCTTGTTCATGAATGTTTCTTGCGGAAGAAACGAGGTGGCATGGTGTCGTCGCACCACGCGAGAATCATTCAACAATTATTGTGCGGCGCCGTTGCACCGCGCCGTGGAAAGATTATCATAAACACACCGCCGTCGCGCCGCGTTGAAGAAAACCGAAGGCGCCACGGCCGGAGCGGGGCCGCGGCGGAGGGGCGCGGTGCCGTCGCACCGCGCCGGACGACGAAGGCCGCGGCCAGTTCCGGGCCGTGGCGGAAACGGGAATACCGGCGGCCAGCCGGGCCGCCGGTGTCGGAAGCCGGAAAGGGGACCGGCCTCGCCGGTCCCATTGAGGAAGAACCGGCTGGCTAGGTTGGGCCGGCCGGAAGGGAGGCAAAACCGGGGGAAATTAATTCCCCGACCAACCAAAATGGCCCCCCATTAAGAGGGGGCCCGGTTTCACAAAGGGGGGAAGGCGCCCCCCCCCCCCCCGTTTTTCTCAAAAGCAGGCCCCCACGTGGGGTGGGGGGCGTTTGATTCAAGGCGCGGCTTTCAGCCGCGCTGCCAGCAGAGGAGGGCGGGGGCCTTGCCCCCCGCGCGAGGCACCCGAGCGGCGCCCCGGCCGCGCCGCCGGCCGGGCCGGGTCAGGTCAACCCGGTTCGGGTCGAACCGGTTCGGGCCGACCCAGGGGGGGTTGGGGCGGGTCGGCCCGAACCCGGACCCCCTCGTTTTCGAATCGATTTCGGTCTTATGCTCGAATCTTGGGCTACGGGCCTCCAAACGACTCGCCGTCAGCGGCAACGCGATCCTTGGATCAAGACGGTCGTTCGGTATACTATACTCAAGTTGCACCTTCCTTTTCGGGAGCCTACATGGTTAAAACTCTGTAGTTAAGCGTGCTTGGCCTAGAGTAGTGATCAGGATGGGTGGCCTCCTGGGAAGTTTCCCAGGGTGGGTGTAAGACGGAAAGGCCAATAACTAATAGACCGGGCGTCCGATTGACACGACGTCTGTTTCGTTGAATTCCTCTATGTGAGAGGGATCTTTTGGCATACTCTGCCAGAGGTTTTGGATGTAGGTGGAGTACGGTCGGGTTGGTTTGGCCTTAAAAATCAACCAGGCCCCTAGAACGAAAAAGCCAATAACTCTCAGACCGGGCGTCCGATTGACGCGCCGTCTGCGACGTTGAGTTCCTGTTGAAGATACGGAACTTTTGGATACATCAACATCAGACATTTTGACAGTTGATGTATCGGCCTCTCGGCTCGTGGAGTGGACCCTCCTGAATGAGCTTGCTATGTGTGGGAACCCTAGTGCGACTGCTACTTCGACACCAACGACCGTGCAGAGATCCTCAGTGGATTGCGGCGACGACCGTGCAGAGATCCTCAGTGGACTACGATGAAGACGGTGCATAGATCCTCATTGGACTGCGACGATGAAGACAGTTGGTCTTGTATCCTATGTGGGTCCTAGCTGTGCTAGTCTTGTATCCTATGTGGGTCCCAGCTTAGATGATTCAATACTGGTCTTGTATCCTATGTGGGTCCCAGTATAGATAAATAAACTAAGACAGCTGGTCTTGTATCCTATGTGGGTCCTAGCTGTGCTGGTCTTGTATCCTATGTGGGTCCTAGCTGTGCTGGTCTTGTATCCTATGTGGGTCCTAGCTGTGCTGGTCTTGTATCCTATGTGGGTCCCAGCTTAGATGATTCAATACTGGTTTTGTATCCTATGTGGGTCCCAGTATAGATGAATCAAGAAGACAACGGGTCTTGTATCCTATGTGGGTCCTAGCTGTGCTGGTCTTGTATCCTATGTGGGTCCTAGCTGTGCTGGTCTTGTATCTTATGTGGGTCCCAACAT
The DNA here is from genome assembly GCA_963277665.1 of Viscum album. Lineage (NCBI taxonomy): Eukaryota > Viridiplantae > Streptophyta > Magnoliopsida > Santalales > Viscaceae > Viscum > Viscum album. Next base: position 1,221,610,999 of record OY728136.1, on the reverse strand, counting down.
AGATGATTCAATACTGGTCTTGTATCCTATGTGGGTCCCACTATAGTTGAATCAATGAAGACAGCTAGTCTTGTATCCTATGTGGGTCCCAGCTTAGATGATTCAATACTGTTCTTGTATCCTATGTGGGTCCCAGTATAGTTGAATCAATGAAGACAACTGGTCTTGTATCCTATGTGGGTCCTAGCTATGCTGGTCTTGTATCCTATGTGGGTCCCAACTAAGATGATTCAATACTGGTCTTGTATCCTATGTGGGTCCCAGTATAGATGAATCAATGAAGAGTGTTGGTCTTGTATCATATGTGGGTCCCAGCTTAGATGACTCCATGCTGGTCTTGTATCCTATGTGGGTCCCAGCATAAATGAAACAATGAGGACAGCTGGTCTTGTATCCTATGTGGCTCCCAGCTTAGATGATTTGGTATCTATGTCTGATCATCTCTTTCACCCTTTTCGATGATGTATAACTGTTTGAGCTGAATCCTGTTGTTTTCCTGTGTGGATTGTGTTGTGCTATCCTGTGTGGATTTTGTTTTGCTTTCCTGTGTGGAATACGTATACTTTCCTGTGTGTACTGAGTTGTACTTGGGCTCGGAGGTTGGAGCCTATTGAATTTATGACTTAGGTATATGTATGGGAATATACCTAAGAAGTGTCGGTTGTTACTTCGTGTTTGTATCTTCCATTGTGGTTTATCCTTTGTGGATTTTGGGAGACCTTCAGGGGTATCGGGGTCCCTACTGAGTAGCTTATACTCACCCCTGCACGGGCTATTCCCGCACTACGTTGTGTTGGTTGCAGACGAAGGACAGCGTTGATCTTGGCTGAGGCTTGCAGAGCATGACGGTACCTGGAGGTGGACCACTGGGCAGGATGTGTTCGGAGCGGACAACGGGACCCGAGAAGCAGTGGAGCTATCTGTACCCACCCTTCAGGTGGGATTTCTAGTGGACAGCTCGGTGTAGCGGATTTTACTTTACAGTTGTTGTTTTCCCTTTCAAGTTGTACATTACTTTCAGTTTGGGTTTGTATACTAGCCCATTACTTTTCCGCACTTGAGTTGTACTTTGTTCTTACTTAGTGTTTAATTTTCTGCTTGCTTAATCTGTGGTGTTTGTTTACTTTACAAAGGCAATGCCTTCTTTTTTTACCGGGATTTACGCCTGGGTGCTAGTCGCCAGCCCCTGGCCTATGGAAGGCGGGCTTGGGGTAGTCACGGCACGGACCCCGAGGGCGGGTCGTGACAAATTGGTATCAGAGGAGTTCTGTTCTACCACGAACTCTGATCTTTTCTATGTGAAGCAATAATTTTTAGAATATTGAGTGTGGTTATCAGTCTAGGGAGTCCAGTGTTGGTGCGGCAGCCGACGTATCCGTACACCAGGACCCTGAATTCTGATTTCCGGCTTAATGCACGAAAACATTGATTGCATGTGTGATCAGGTTTTCTTTGTGATTACTTGTGTCAGCTCACCAGGTATACTGTTCTGACCGTGGAACACCTGTTTCTTTTAGGATGGTCCCACGACGGTAGCCAGCTAGGGTTCCGAGAGTGGAGTGTGATGGAAGCCCACCGAACGACGAGGCCTCGGTGTAGGGCTCCTTGTCAGCAGAGGCACCAGCGGTACGTTTACCCGCCGATCCCCCGATGCTTCCAGCACTGGTAGCTGATGATGCATGACGCCTCGGAGCTCTGCACGAGTTCCAGTGCCAGCGACCACCCAGGTTCTGTGGGGAGACGGACCCCCAGGCAGCCGAGGACTGGATGGAGGTGGTCGTCCAAGTTTTCTCGCTAGTGAGGACACCAGCAGACCTCATGGTGATCCTCGCAGCGAGCCTACTGCACGCAACAACAGGACGATGGTGGAGCTTGATGCTCCAGGTGCACGATGCGGATCTCTTCTATGGATGGACTTTGAGATCCTCTTCCGCTCAGAGTTCGTCCCAGCCACACTTCGTGCGGTGCGTATACAGGAGCTTCTTCAGCTGCGGCAGGGTAGTTTGACAGTGGCCTAGTACTCGGCGAGATTTACTGATCTCTCATGCTACTCCATAGATATGGTACGAGACCCGTTTTTCCGGGCCCGGACCTTCGAGCAGGGACTGAGGAACGAGATCAGGGCTTCGATTATCTCCCTCAACATTCTGACACAGGCAGAGGTGTTGGAGAGGGCCCTTCAAGTGGAGAGTTTTCTCGCCGAGCAGGCTCCAGTGACAGGACCCTCCGCAGGACGGCCCGTAGCAGGGTCTTCTGCAGCTGGCAATAGACAGGTGACGCAGAGGTCCAAGCGGGCCAGACCATCAGATGGGCAGTCACAGGATGAAGATTTGGTTGTGAGGGGCACCCGAAGGAGAGCCAGCTACGCGAGGGGCAAACATTGCTACACATACAGTGGATGAGGTCACATGGCTCAAGACCGCCCGACTCGTCTTACAGATGAGCAGCAGGCGGTAGAGGGACCTCCCAGACAGAGATTCGGCCACGGTGGTCCGCAGGGTATAGGCGGATGAGGCAGAGGAGCTGGCCGAGTAGCCGATGGTGGGAGACACTTCGAGGTGTTTCCACCACCACCACTGGGAGGTCCACCCCAACTGCAGGGAGTTGGTGGACATGGGAGAGCTCAGATTCAGGCAGCTAAGGCCTTCGATCATGGAGCTCTGGGAGAAAATGGAAAGGAGCGGAACTAGTCGATACGTCCTTTGTACTTCTAGTTCCTTGTGGCTATTGTGTAGCGTCTTTGTATTATGATCTGCAATAATAAAAGATGCATACCTTTGTGATGATTTCATTTCTGTCCTCTTTTGTGTTGTTACTAAGAGGTTCCAGTTTTGACTGTTGACTTGACCCTCACTTGTGAGACATCTACTGGAGGAGACCCAGTTACCACACTCTGATGCCAACAGTGTGACTCAACCCTTGGAGGCGAGAGTAACGGTTGGATCTCTTGGTAGTAGCGTCGAGGCCTTACGACGTCATACTTGATATGGATTAGTAACATCCATTTCGGGATTGACTGTATTAGGAAAAGAATGTGGTTAATCAAGTGGATGGTACCAGATTTCTCTTATCGGAAAAGAAGAAATCTTGCAGCTCTTGTGGGACCTGAGATGGTCCAGGTCATCCAGGCGAGGATGAGTACAGCTCAGAGCCGGCATAAGTCATATGCTGACAGGAGGCGGAGGCCACTAGAGTTCGAGGATAGCGACCATGTCTTCTTACCGGTCTCACCTCTACATGGTTTACGGAGATTTGGCCGTAGCGGCAAGTTTTCTCCACGCTTCATCGGGCCTTTCTAGGTACTCAGCAGGATTGGCGAGGTGGCTTATCGCCTGGCTCTACCACCTCAGTTGCACCGGGTGCACGACGTCTTCCACGTATCTCAGCTGAGGAGATACGTGCACGAACCGACGCACATCATTGACCATTGGTAGCTTGACGTTGACGATGGGGAAACTTTTACAAAGGTCCCGGTGGAGATAGAGGATCGACAGGAGCGGGTCCTACGTGGACGGACGATTCCTCTAGTGTGCTTCAGATGGTAGCACGAGAATCTCCAGGAGAGAACTTGGGAGCAGGGGGCTCAGATGCGTTCTTAGTACCCTCATTTGTTTCCCTAGTTTTTGATGTATCTTTACGGGGACATAAAGCCATGAGGTGGGAGTAATGTAAAGACCCGTAAAATTCAACGGAAATTTTTTCTTAATTTTCTTTGGATTTTTACAAGAGAGTGGTTTCTGAAGGCAACTGATTCCAAGGCCCGGAGTGCCCAGAATCAATTTCCGAAGTTCGGCTCGGGTACGTTCAGTGAACGAACGAGCGGGAATTTCTAACTTTTGAACCGGTGCCCGGAATCAAATTCCGAGAGCACCGATGAACTCGCAGCGCCGATATTCGCTTAAGAAGACCTTTTTCGAGGTTGCGTTTTATGCGGAATGAAAGTTAGTTTTGGGATAAATTATAAGAAGTTAAATAAAAATATGGAAACACTTTTGTTTTTAACTTGTTAGTTATTTTCTCCCAAAGGGAGTTAGCGGTGGGACCCACATCCACTTAACCTCCCTTGGAAGGATTAAGTGTGGTGAGACCCACACAAAGCATAACTTTTCACCTTCTCTTTTTTAAACTCCAAATAACCCCTCTTTAATTAACTTGACAACTTGGTTAATTAATGGAGTTGAGTTGATTGAATTTCAAACCTTTGAAATTCAAATTGATAATTGTGTGAATAAAATAAGCCTTAGCTTATTTTATTTTGGTTGCACTCCTTAGCCATCTTGAGATGTTTTGAAGAATTCTCTCCTTCTTCTTCAAACTTTGGCGAAGAACGCGAAGAACATTCGGACTTCGACGAAGAACGCCACGTTCTCGGGAACCGTCTTCCGCGACGCCATACCCGCGACACCGACGACGTACTTCTTCCGCGTCATCTCTTCCGCGACGGTTTCCCACGATGAAATCGCCGTCAAAGAACTTCGAATCCTCGCTTCACGACATCGACGTCCTTCTTCCGCGACGCCGACCACCGCGACGCTCGTCTTCCGCGGGTCGTTGATGATCATCGTTCTTTAAACCGAGGTAGGGGTTTGTTGTTGTTTAATTTATTTCTTCACGTTCTTGGTTCTAGCATGACAATCTTGAGGATAAATGATTATGTGTTATCATCTAACGAGAGGGGGGTCGGACCGCACAAACACGGCCGAAACCCCCTCCCTTGTTCTTGAATGTTTCTTGCGGAAGAAACGAGATGGCGTGGTGTCGTCGCACCACGCGGGAATCATTCAACAATTATTGCGTGGCAGCGTCGCGCCACGCCGTGGAATGATTATCATGAACACGCCGCCGTCACGCCGCGTCGAAGAAAACCGAAGGCGCCGCGGCCGGATCGGGGCCGCGACGGAGGGGCGCGGTGCCGTCGCAACGCGCCGGACGACGAATGCCGCGGCCGGTTCCGGGCCGCGGCGGAAACGGGAAGACCGGCGGCCAGCCGGGCCTCCGGTGTCGGAAGCTGGAAAGGGGACCGGCCTCGCCGGTCCCGTTGAGGAAGAACCGGCCGGCCAGGTTGGGCCGGCCGGAAGGGAGGCAAAACCGGGGGAAATTAATTCCCCCGGCCAGACAAAATGGCCCCCCATTAAGAGGGGGGCCGATTTCACAAAGGGGGGAAGGCGACCCCCCGTTTTTCTCAAAAGCAGGCCCCCACGTGGGGGGGGGGGGCATTTGATCCAAGGCGCGGCTTTCAGCCGCGCCGCCAGCAGAGGAGGGTGGGGGCCTTGCCCCCCGTGCCTGGAACCCGAGCGGCGCCCCGGCCGCACCGTCGCGCCGCCGGCCGGGCCAGGTCCGGTCGACCCGTTTCGGGCCGACCCAGGGGGGTCGGGCCGGGTCGGCCCAGACCCGGACCCCCTCGTTTTCGAATCGATTTCGGTCTTATGCCCGTATCTTGGGCTACGGGCCTCCAAACGACTCGCCGTCAGCGGCAACGCGATCCTTGGATCAAGACGCTTGTTTCGGTATACTATAATACTCAAGGTGCACCTTCCTTTTCGGGAGCCTACGTGGTTAAAACTCCATAGTTAATCGTGCTTGGCCTAGAGTAGTGATCAGGATGGGTGACCTCCTGGGAAGTTTCCAAGGGTGGGTGTGAGACGGAAAGGCCAATAACTAACAGACAGGGCGTCCGATTGACGCGCCGTCTGTTTCGTTGAATTCCTCTATGTGAGTGGGATCTTTTGGCATACTCTGCCCGAGGTTTTGGACGCAGGTGGAGTACGGTCGGGTTGGTTTTTCCTTAAAAACCAACCGGGCCCCTGGGACGAAAAAGCCAATAACTCTCAGACCATGCGTCTGATTGACGCGCCGTCTGCGACGTTGAGTTCCTGTTGACGATACGGAACTTTTGGATACATCAACTTTGTACTTTGTGACATTTGATGTATCGGCCTCTCGGCTCGTGGAGCGGACCCTCCCGAACGAGCTTGCTGTGTGCGGGAACCCTAATGCGACTGCTACTTCGACAGCAACGACCATGCAGAGATCCTCAGTGGACTGCGGCGACGACCGTGTAGAGAACCTCAGTGGACTGCGATGACGACTGTGCAGAGATCCTCAGTGGACTGCGAAGATGAAGACAGCTGGTCTTGTATCCTATGTGGGTCCTAGCTGTTCTGGTCTTGTATCATATGTGGGTCCCATCTTAGATGATTCAATACTGCTCTTGTATCCTATCTGGGTCCCAGTATAGATAAATCAATGAAGACAGCTGGTCTTGTATCCTATGTGGGTCCTAGCTGTGCTGGTCTTGTATCCTATGTGGGTCCCAGCTTAGATAATTCAATACTGGTCTTGTATCCTATGTGGGTCCTAGTATAGATAAATCAACGAAGACAGCTGGTCTTGTATCCTATGTGGGTCCTAGTTGTGCTGGTCTTGTATCCTATGTGGGTCCCAATATAGATAAATCAACGAAAACAGTTGGTCTTGTATCCTATGTGGGTCCTAGCTGTGCTGGTCTTGTATCCTATGTGGGTCCTAGCTGTGCTGGTCTTGTATCCTATGTGGGTCCCAGCATAGATGATTCAATACTGGTCTTGTATCCTATGTGGGTCCCAGTATAGATGAATCAATGAAGACAGCTGGTCTTGTATCCTATGTGGGTCTTAGCTGTTCTGGTCTTGTATCCTATGTGGGTCATAGCTGTGCTAGTCTTGTATCCTATCTGGGTCCTAGCTTAGATGATTCAATACTGGTCTTGTATCCTATGTGGGTCCCAGTATAGTTGAATCAATGAAGACAGCTGGTCTTGTATCCTATGTGGGTCCCATCTTAGATGATTCAATACTGGTCTTGTATCCTATGTGGGTCCCAGTATAGTTGAATCAATGAAGACAGCTGGTCTTGTATCCTATGTGGGTCCTAGTTGTGCTGGTCTTTTTATCCTATGTGGGTCCCAGTTTAGATAATTCAATACTGGTCTTGTATCCTCTGTGGGTCCCAGTATAGATGAATCAATGAAGAGTGATGGTCTTGTATCCTATGTGGGTCCCAGCATAAATGAAACAATGAGGACGCCTGGTCTTGTATCCTATGTGGGTCCCAGCTTAGATGATTTGGTATCTATGTCTGATCATCTCTTTCACCCTTTTTGATGATGTATACCTATGTGAGCTGAATCCTGTTTTTTTCCTGTGTGGATTGTGTTGTGCTATCCTATGTGGATTTTGTTTTGCTTTCATGTGTGGAATACGTATACTTTCCTATGTGGACTGAGTTGTACTTGGGCTCGGAGGTTGGAGCGTATTGGAATTGATGACTTAGGTATATGTATGGGCATATACCTAAGCAGTGTCGGTTGTTACTTCCTGTTTGTATCTTCCTTTGTGGTTTATCCTTTGTGGATTTTGGGAGACCTTCAGGGGTGTCTGGGTCCCTACCGAGTAGCTTATACTCACCCTTGCACGGGCTATGCCCGCACTACGTTGTGTTGGTTGCAGACGACGGACAACGTTGATCTTGGCTGAGGCTTGCAGAGCAGGACAATACCTGGAGGTGGATCACTGGGCGGGACGTGTTCGGAGCGGACAGCGGGACCCGAGGAGCAATGGAGCTATCTGTACCCACCCTTTAGGTCGGATTTCCAGTGGACAGCTCGGTGTAGTGGCTTTTACTTTACAGTTGTTGTTTTTTCCTTTCTAGTTGTACTTTACTTTCAGTTTGGGTTTGTATACTGGCCCATTTCTTTTCGGCACTTCAGTTGTACTCTATTCTTACTTAGTGTTTACTTTTCTGTTTGCTTACTCTGTGGTGTTTGTTTACTTTACAAAGGCAATGCCTTACTTTTTTACCGGGATTTACACCTTGGTGCTAGTCGCCAGCCCCTGGCCTATGGAAGGCAGGCTTGGGGTAGTCACGACATGGACCTCGAGGGCGGGTCGTGACAATTTGTAAATGATTGCGGTATTTTATTATCCATAAGAACATGTTTTGAGAATGATTTGAAAAAACCAGTGGATTAATGAGTCATGGTAGTGGTTATATGGGATGCTAAGAATATCATCATGAGTTTTTTTAAAATATATAAAATAGCTGATAGTGGGGAAAATATGTCAAATCGATCTTATGAAGAAAAATGAAAATGAATATTTAAATTTTATAATTATAAATGAGCTATTATAATATAGCGAATAAAAGATAATAAATTAATTATGAAAATATTGTCTAAAAAATTATGTATAATTCTTTGAACAATTAATTATAAATGAATATAATCTCCGTTTTAATATAAAAGGAAATGTTTTTCTGAAATATAATATAAATATAATCAAGTGTTTTTTAAACAATAATTAAAAAATAACAATTTTTATGTTCCTGATATATATATATAATTATAAATAGCGTTTAAAATTCACCTTAAGGGTTTTTTGATTTGCTGTAGGAAAAAATTCAATTTTACGAATAAAATAAATATTCTATTAAAGTAGTTATACAACCATTTGCTGGAGAATTTATGATAAATGTATTATTTTAAGCATTTGTAAATTATATTATAGAAAATATAGTAATAAATATAAAAAAATACTAAAAAATTAAATTTTTTTTGAAATTGTTTTATTCTTCTGATAAATTTCTTCATTTGATGAATATATAAAAAAATTTCATTATAATTAAGAACATATTTGTCATCTATATAAGTTATATAAAAAAATAACATTTTTTATTGTTTTAAAATTTTAATTTGATCAATATTTTATCATTTAACCCTATTATACTCATTGGAATCAACACCACATTTGATTTGGATATGAAAAATTTTAAATATTTTGAATTTTTTTACATTAAAATATTTATTTTTTAATTCATCAAAAATGTTATTTTTATATTAATAACTTCACAATAATATGTTTTGAATTTTGAAAAATGTATTCCATATTTGAAATCATAAGGTACAAATTTATTAAATAGTTCTACTCTATTTTTGTATAATTTGAATAGGTTCTTTACTAATTTTTCTAGCACAATTTAGTGTATATCGTGTTTTTAAATGAACTTACAATATTATGAATATTAGAAAATTACCCTCAAAAGGTCATAATATAATTTCATAAGTAAATTTCCACAAAAATAATACTTGGTCCAATTTTATATGATCATGGAGTCTGTTTGATGAATTTAATCCCTTTATTTTAATTTATTTATGGAAAAGTAAATTTTGACATACTTTTGTTTTTTACATGTGACTTTTTTTCAATATGGGGAAATATACATGAAATTTAATAATATAAATTTTATTTTGAAATTTAATGTTTTTATATTCATTACCTAATTTATATAACATTTTATGGTGAGAAATAATTACCTTAAAAGATTAATCAATGATGATGAAATAATTGTTTAAATAATTTATATACAAACTAAATAATATAAAAAATATTAAAATATATATAAATTGAGATAAAAAATGTAATAAAAGAATTATTCTGATTAAATTTACATGTTAGTTATATCTTAAAATATTTGGTTCAATAATATCTTGTTTTTATAATATTTTTAAAATTCTATGTAATGGATAAAGTAAAAATTGTCAGTAATGATATTTTAAAATAAATAATATTTCATAGAATGATATAAAATTCAAAAAAATATAAATATTATCCAAATAATTTTTATATGTTTTAAAATGAAATAAATAACTAATTTGATATAATTTTGGTCTTCATTATCATTATATAAACCCTTCATGTGTAAATTTAATGATATCATAGTAATAGTTAAAAGGGTTAAATAAAGGATAAATCTAAAAAATAATGTATAAAAAATAATATAAACGTATATAATTTTCATTGGATTAATTTATATATACCCTTAATCATCAAATATTATTAATAAATTATTTTCAACAATTAGTAATTATTTTTTATAAATTTATTATTTTGAATAATTATACAAGTTCCCTCAATTCTCTTATTTAATGCAACCTCTTATTATATTATATTTTTACATTAAAACGTATCTTGATCAACACTGACCTAAAAAATTCCTTACCTAGACCCTTAACAAAATTCTAGAGCTCTTATTTTAGTCATAACACCATCCTTAGTGATAAAATGTTGTTATGCAATGAATAATTTCTAAAGAAGTAACAATAATTTTATTAAGTGTTTCTATTTTTTTGCTTCGTAAAATTCATTAAAATATATTTAAATCATCCTAAAATAATAATTTTATAATATTAATTATGTTTTTACTTCATTAGTTTGGTGTAAGGACCAATATCCTTCTCAACTTTCATCTAATGGGATAATAATTAATCATTCATTTGTACGGTGGAGTACCAACTCTTGACCTAATATAATTCTTATTCCATCACTGTTTCTCAAGACTGGTTACAATGAAGTAATTAATGCTATATATGATATTCATGAAATATTTACCTATAATGAATTATTTTATATAATTTAAATTCTAATCTTTCCATTCACATTAAGAATATATTGTCGTTTGTACGTACATGGGAACTACCACATCCAAAAATTGATGTGATATGATTTGAATCATTACATCACAGGGATAATATATATATGTATATTTATATTATTAATATGTTATTAAGAATATTATTTTCATTCTGTTAAGTTAAAATAATACTAAATTTCTCTATGTTAGATCTTTGAAAATTGAAAATGTTACTGATGCGTGCGTACCACATACCTTGTCAACAATTGGAAGGTAGTTCATTTTTCATATCCATTTTTAATGGATGGATTTAAAATTATAATTGATGCATACTTGTTATTATTATTTCATTAATATTATTATTGACATGATTTACTAATGAAAACATTGACTATAGACATTATATCAATGTTATTTTAAACACAAGTATCGAATATCAATGAAACGGTCTACATTAACATAAATAATTAAGTAAATTTTGAAACATTATAATAAGTTATATAAAAAGAATAATTAAATTTTATACATTTTTTTAATTAAAATAATTGGTCAATGTTTATTATTTTGAATTATAAATAACATATGTTGTGATTTTGGGACAAGGTAAGGGAATTTTTAATTAAATAAACCAAATTTTATTGTGCTATAGTTTTATTCATAAAAATTATTCTCCTTCATATATAATTAATTAAAATGGTTTATATGAATTTATTTATATAATAATGAATTTTATAAAAATGAAAGTTGAAGAAATTACCTCAAATTGGTTCCAAAATAAATATTATAATTAATTTCATTAATTGACATTCATTTAAAAATACTCTTTTATTGTTCCTCATTCATACCATTCTATAATGCTAAATAGAAATGTTTTTTATGATATATGGAATTAACAAAATTTAACACATTCTCGATACATTAATTATTTAATGATTTTTCATATAATTTCGAAATCCATTTCAATGATTATGGATTAATTATTTTTTTCGTTTTTTATTTTAAAAGATAATTTTAAAAGAAATTGGTATTTTGATATTTTAATGTGTTTTACACATTTTCAACAACCAAGTCGGGTCGTCATTCGACACGACGCCCGCCTTAGTCCGTGACATGGCCCGAATGGCATTCAAGATCACTAATAGATGACAACTAGTGTTAGACACCAAAATGAGGCAGTTGGGAACGATTTAGCCCATAAAAAAGATAATAAATTAATGTAAACTAAGAAAAGTCACTAAAAAAATTCAACTAAAAATTGAAAAATAATTGAAAGTTAAACATACCTTCATGTGACCTCATGGGTCACCACCAAACACAGAAACAAGATTACTACAAGAGATATCCCAAACAAGATCCTAAAAGAGAAAATATAAAGGAGGCATGAGGAGTGAGATGCTTAGTAGGACAGCCAAAATACAACAATTCCCTTTTCCACTACATTTAGTATGAAATCCAAATCATGCTAGTTTGAAAATAAGTCATAATAAAATGACATTGTAAACACTTCAAATTCAAATAACATCTTGCATTTTCAAGAAAAACATTTGTATTCCCTTTTCAAAATATCTTTTGAGAATGCATTAACATTTCAAAATGAAATGAAACAAGTTTGGATTAAAATATGATTTTCACAAATAAGACATCAATTATGAAATAACTGAATTGAAAATTACATAACAAGTAGGTTTTCGCAAATGAGACCCATGGGATATACCTAACCAACTAGTTTCAGTTGGGGAACTAGGATATTTGTGTCCTGGTGAAACGTGGCATTGAAGACCACGACCGTCAGAAAACATGTCTTATAATACCACAACCCTCAGAAAAACTGGCTTAGAAGGCCAAGACCCTTAAAAAATGTGTCTTTGAAGACCACAATCCTCAGTCAATCATATGTTTTGTTTTTGTTTCATTCATCAATACTGTAGTGGAACTAGGTTAGGTCACCTATGGAATAGTAGCCCACAAGTCCCAGTTCACCCACATAGATTCCCAGGTTTCCCATTGTGCTTTGTTTCATGTGGTGGTGAGTTTTAATAAATCTAACATACATGAAAAAATCATTATCCTTATTAAAAAAATGCACCCACCCTCTCACCACTGATCTCCCCCCTTGGGCGCATCCCCTTCTTCAATCCATCAAATAAAAATGAAAAAAATCTTCACTAGCCGCATACCAAAGACCACATATAAACACTTACATCACATTTCTCAAACTACGGAATTTTCTCAATTGGGGTTTTTTATTTTCACAAACCAAACTCAAAGTGCCAATTGTGCCTCATCACATTTCAAGAAGTAATCATCATTTTGGAACACATGATGCTAGTGTAGTTTTAAAACAAACATATAACCAAAATTAAAAGGATGTAATCATTTTTAGGAAATCAAATAATCTTATAATCATGTGTTTACACAGAACCCCATTTTTAAATTCACTTTGGAATCCATTTCAAAGTCAAACATGTCGTTTCAATTTCATAAGAAATTCATACAAAATACCACACGCCATTTCAAAAATACCCATTTCATATTCAAATACACATGAGAACTCTTTTTAATAACCATAACCTTATATATATATATTATAGTTAATATGAATTTCTTATATAACCAATGAAATAATTCTAAAGAAACACCAAGAAAAATTGGAAACTCTAAATAAAGGTAAAGGCATAGGGAACCTACCTCAAATCAAACTTCTTCTATTAAAGGAATCCCTAGACAACTTCATGTACATTCATATACATTTTCATTTATATACATATATACAGGGATTTGTTGCTAACAAGTCAAACCATCAAGGCAGGGACCCCTCACTAAATATATAATTAAATAAAATGATTAAACACTTAAAAATTTTATAAAAAATTTCAATATAAACATCCAAATATTACACCAAAAACACATTCAAAACATCCTTTCAAAAACCATACGCACATATATGAAACACCAAAACACCAACTACAGACTACACACATTTCAATAGACAAACTTTGTTGATCAAAAACACTAATAAACAACTCAGCATTGGTTTTTTCACATAAAAGTTTCATGTGAAATTCAAGTAAACACTACTAGAAAAATAAAACACACACAAACCACATGAAGAACTCTATTCATAGCATGAAAAATAATTAATAAATTATGAAAACAACTTATAAACTATTTATAATATACACAAAAAGATTTTTACATACAAAATAACAAATTTTCACATGAAAGACTCATCATTAGGTAATTGCACATAAACCAAATTATTCTAAACATTGAATGTGTGTACATAAATGGAATATATATATATATATATATATATATATATCCTTTGTCTAACTAGACTCAAAACCACAAACAAACTTCAAATATATTTCAATTTTCACGTCAAATTGCTTATAAAATTTAAATAACACATTAGCACAATAAAATAAATTAAGGAACATGATAAATTAATTAAAGGAGAATATTAATTAATTAAATAATATTTAAATGTAGAACCACCTACATCAGTGTAGAAAAACATCACAAACATGGAACACAACTACAATTGTTAGCCAGTCGCAACACAACAATATCATATTGAACACTAAAACAAGACATCAGATCAAAAAATCACAATTTAACCTTAAACACATGAAACCCTAACTTGAAACCCTAAGGATAGGGGAAAAGACTTACTGAAAACTGGAGTGCATGTAGGAGGAGAGAGGGTTGTCAACGAAAGGTCATCGGATGGAGAGCGACATGCCGTGAAGGAACTAGACAAGGGGAAAGGGGAAGGCCGACCAAATCTAGAGGGATGTGCAACGTGAGTCTGGTTTGCTGAAGGAGGAGGTCATGCGAGTCTCACTGGCTGCGAGGGAGGTGTGAGAGGTGCCATTGATAGGAGGGAAAGGCAGTGCACGACGTTCCTAGTCATCAGGGTGCGGCGAGTAGGTCGGGATCCGGGACACGACCGTAGTGTCGAAGGTGAGGGAGGTCCAACGAGTCAGGCGCGGTGAGGGTAGGTCGGAGAGTAAAGAGTGACGAGGGTAGGCCATATCCAGAGTGCAAGGACTTGGCTGGGAGGTGACGCTACATAGGGATATAGGGGGCCTGTCTGGGAGGCTGAGCTACACCGGGAGCCAGGTGGAAAGGCTCTGTGGATGAAGAAAGGGGGGTCTCGACCCCCCTAGGGTTAGTTATTTTTTTTAAACTATAATAACAATAATATTAAAAATAATAATAATAATAAAATTATAAAACTATCAACTTAAATAAATATAATAAGAATAATAAAACTAAAATATTTAAACTAATCACAAAAATAATGGAATTTACTATTGAGTTTGGACACCGTGCAGAAGCGCGAGTGTGGTTGTGACATAGTAGTGTGCCCATTTAATAATATTATTAATCATAAAACATTCTCCTTTTAATGTTGGGCACCCTACATGGTCATTCGTATAGTCTCACACCCATATAAGATCCCAATTTCAGAAAAATAGAACTGGTTCAAACTGCAACTTAAAAGTGAAACCCAAAATAATTAAATTAAAAAGAATCTTCTGTTGGGGTGTGACAATTCTCCCCACCATGAAACTTTTTGTCGTTATAATGTCCCAAAATACTGAACCATTCCAAGATTCCAAGAAAGACAATGAATATACCTAAAACAAAACCAAATTACCCGAATATCGGGCATTCAAAACACCCATGACCTAAAACTCCAAATATCTCCAAATCAGAGTCACCAAACAAAATGACCAACAGTAAGGAATTCACCTAGAAATAAAACTACAACAAGGAACACCCCACCCCCTGACTTAGGGATCACTCGGGCTGCTCAAGATCTCTAATAACACTCGTCATGAGACCCACAATCCGAGATAACCAGTTATCATGGTCGAGGTCAGGCGGATCAAAAGCAAGGGTTTCTCCACAAAGCACACATTGAAAATAGAGTCATCCACAAGATCATCCTACGGTGGTATCCCCACCATCTAGGGTTCTCATCAGACATTGGTTCTTCAAACCAAGACAAATCACAACTCATACAACCTATATCACTAGCTTTACCCTCAATGTTCCTTCTGTTTAACCAACATAAGAGGGGACATCGTCGAGACCCTCACAGGGTCTCCCCACCATTTTAAACATTCCTAAAACCACCAAACCCACAAGGTCATTCCCAGTTTACTTTGAGAAACACTAATCAAACCCTTCATCAGGAACCCACCGAAACGGGTCATCCTTCATGGATAATTCCTACCCAGGATGATATTCCGCTAAATGAGATTGTCTTGTTAGTGGAGACCCCTAACCAGGATTCAAACAAGACAGGTGTGCATCAAATCCTCAAAACATGAGTATCTACAAAATGAGTACAATATAAATTCATAACCTACCACAAAAAGGTTCACGGAGCAAGCCTTGTGGCTTTATTAGTAATTGGATTTTCTGATCAACATTAATCCCCAAGAGAAACTCCCATAAATTAAGACCATTGAAAGGAGAAAGAGCTAAACATCCCACTAAGCCAAAATGAAGCCTTCAAAGATGATACCATAGTAGGGAAATTTGTCTTGTTCCCGTACTGACATTGTGGACTTATGTTTGACCAAACTCAAACCACATCCGATGAGTTTTTAATGTGAGAAAGCTTCACCTCGAGACATATGGATGGGGTCTTGAATATCTGAAGCATCTAATGCCTCAAAGTCATAAGGTGACCACGTCTGACTGGAACATCCCCCACTGGAAAAGCAACCAACATTCTTCTCCTCATCCCCCAAGAGGCCACTCCATCAACTCACCAACTATGAATTGTAGCTAATAACTTAGAGTGTCTAACTGGCCACACTAGAGATAATAGATAGAGTGGTCTTTCATACACGCAACATAGACTAATAGAAGGAGCACTCCCAGAAAAGGTCTCATTTGTTCAAACTCTTCATCAAACGAGGAATATTCACTTACCATAGTATAAACATGACCAACAATGTGTATGAGGTTTGAACTGATAGTTTCATACTACCTCTGGGGAGTAAGGAAATAACTCATTAGAAAGGTCAGCACCCCTACTTCTCCTCCTATTGACTAGTTGAGCATCCACTAGATCAACCAATTTCCATTACCTTCGCTTCTTTAGGTGCAACCTCAAGAAGAATGTAGTATTGAGGATCACTCTTGACATCCCCATCCATTGAAAAACAAGATGATCACTGTTTACAGGTCTAGTCTCGCTTCTTCAAACACACTCAAGACTACATACACCCACTCAAAATTCACAGTTCTTTAAAACTAAAGTCACTCCCATCTTCGTGAAGCATCCAACAATATCCAACTGACCTCGACATCCACAAATAGTCAACCAAACTGAGCATAACCCAATTTTTACACTCCACTGGGAGTCTGGGTTGAGCCAAGAACTGAGAGACTTTTATAAACCCAGGATACATTTCTAGGGGGCATATCCAAACGTGAAACACATAACCAACCTTCTACAATATTAATAACCACATAAAATAAAAATCTATACATAAAAAACAAATCAAATAGTCCCCACATAAGAAATAAATGCATTCTCAAAGAAAAAAACCCACTCCAGGTCAACCCAGAACTGAAACAAGACCTTTTCACCAACAAAGCACTTGAACAGAGAACTAGTGGTCATCTCTAACCTAGCTACATGGTTTAGCAGACCATGCCCTACAAAAAAACTAACCACAAGGAGTGTCAAACTTTAATCTCAGACATCACATTGGTCATTACATTATTTGAGACCTCAAGAAGTACCAGTTTACTCTTATTGTCATTCCCCTTTAACGTAGACCAAAGCCAAAAACCTAAATCCCGGACTATCCCTAGTTACTCGAGGATCTGAGTAAGAAAGAGTTCACAAAATTCTTCCCACACAAACCACTCATGTTCCGACAATCATATCTCCAATATACTTAACACCACATATTACAAGAACAAAAACTCCCTCTTATACCATTTTAATATAAACCAGGCCGGGTCTTCATCTGACTCGATGCCTGCCCCGGTCCACGACATGGCCCAAAGCACGTTCCTGATCCACACGAGCTAGAAACTAGATTTAGACACCATAATGAGGCAGTTGGAAATGATTTATCCCAAAAAGATAGATAAAAAATCGACATAAATGAAGAAAAGTATCCAAATACATGCAATTAAAAATAAAATAGTAATGGAATGTTAAACATACCTCTATTTGACCACATGGGTCACCTCCAAACACAGAAACAAGATTACCTCAAGAGAGATCCAAAATAAGAACATGAATCTAAAAATATAAAGTAGGTGTGAGCACCGAGATGCATAGTAGGAAAGCCAAAATACAACAATGCCATATGCCACTGCCTTTATTAAGAAATCCAAATCATTCTAGTTTAAAAATAAGGCATACTAAAATAATGATGTTCACTCTTCAAATTCAAATAACAAGCTTGCATTTCCATGAAACACATTTCTCTTCCCTTTTGAAAATAGGTTATGATCTATGATTAATATTTAAAAATGAAAAGAAACCATTTTGGATTTAAATATAGTTTTCAAAAATAAGAAATCATGTATAAAATAACTAAAATTAAAATAACATCACAATACCATGTTGCAAATGAACACCATGGGATGTCCCTATGAATCTTTTGTTAGGTGGGGACCTTGGATCTTTGTGTCTTGGTGAAATGTGGCTATGAATACCATGACCCTCAAGAAAACGTGGCTTAGAAGTCCATGAACCTCAAAAAATGTAGCTCATAAGACCATGACACTCAGTAATTCATATTTTTAGTTAGTGTTGCAATCATCAAACCTGCAGTGGAACTGGGTCAAGTCACCTCCGGAACAATTGCCCACAAGTCCTAGTTCACCCACATAGATGCCCAGATTTTCCATTGTGCTCGGTTTCAAGTGGTGTTGAGTTTTCAAGAAACTAACATACATGAAGACATCTTTCTCATTATTCATAAACACATCCACCCTCTCACAACCGATCTCTCCCCTAAGGCCCATCCCCCTTCATGTATCTGTGACACAAAAATGAAAAATCCGCTTCACTAGGCACATATAACAAACAACACATGAACACTTACATCAAATTTCTCAAACTAGGGGAATGTCTCAAGTGGGGTTTTCCATTTTCTCAAAACAAACTCAATGTGACAAATCGCCCTTATCACTTTACAAGGAGTATTCATCATTTTGGAACACATGAAGGCATTGTATTTTAAAAAAAACATAAAACCACACTTACAATGAAGTAATATTTTCAAGGAAATCAAATCATATTTTAATCCTATGTTCACACCAAACCTCATTATAAAAATGAAATTGGAATCCCTTCAAAATTGAAATATGTTGTTGTACTTTCATAACAAATTCAAACAAAAGACGACAGAAATTTTTGGAAATACCCATTTCATGTTCAAATACACAAGAGACTATTTTTTAATAACCATAACCATATATATACATATAGTTCATATGAATTTTATATAAAACCAAGGAAATAATTCTAAAGAAACATCAAGAAAAATTAGAAACTCTAATTAAAGGTAAAGGAATAAAGAACCTACCCTATATCACGCAGCTTCAAACAAAGGAATCCTCAGACCACTTCTGGTACATGAAGATAACTTTTCATGCACATAAATATATGCATGTGTTTGTGTCAACAACTCAAACCTCCAAGAAAGTTACCCCCTCTAAAAAATAATTAAATAAAATGATTAAACACTTCAACATTTTATAAAACATTTAAAAATTTCACATCAAAATATTAAACCCAAAACACATAGAAAACATCCTTTCTAAAACCAAACATGCCAAGATGTAACACCAAAATACCAATTGTAGTCTACACACATTTTATTAGATGAAATTCATAGTCAAAAAAACAATGATAAACAACTCAGCATGGGTTTTTCCACAGAAATGACTCTTGGGAAACACAGTAAAACACTAATAGCAAAAGAAAACACACCAAACCCTCAAGAAGAACTAAATTAGAAGCATGGAAAAAATTAATAAATTATTCAAACAACTTATAAACTATTTACCACAAACAAAAAAAACCTTTCACATACAAAATAAAAAAAATTCACAAGATAAAATCATCTTTAATTAATTTCACATAAATAAAATTATTATAAACATTGAAAGTGTGTACATAAAAGGATTACAGAGACACACACACACACACACAAACACACACACACATATATATATTCCTTAATGCAACTAAACTCAAAACCAGAAGCTCGATTCAAATATACTTCAATTTTCACATAAAATTGCGCATAAAATTTAAATAACACATTATCATAAGAAAATAAATTAAGGATCATGATAAATTAATTAAACTGTAATTTAAATTCCTTAAATAATATTTAAATGCAGAACCACCTACCCTATTGTAGAAAAACTTCAAAAAAATTGAGCGCAACTCCAATTGTTAGCTAGTCAAAACACAGAAAAAATCATATTGAACGCTTAAACAATACATAGGATCAAAAAAATCACAAGTGAACCTTAAACACATGAAACCCTAACTTGAAAAACTAAGGATATGGGGAAAGACTTACTGAAGAAAGGAGTGTGCATAGGAGGAGAGCGGGTTGTCAGCGAAAGGTCGCCGGCTGGAGAGCGGTGTGCCGTGAAGGCAATGGACATTGGGAAATAGGAAGGCCGACCAGATCGGGAGGGAGGTGTGATGTTAGTTCAGTTTTCCAGAGGAGGAGGTCGCGTGTGTCTTGTTGGCCATGAGGGACGTGCGAGGGGTGCTGCTGACCAGAGGGAAAGGCAGCGCGTGGTGGTCCGAGTCACTGGGGTGCGGCGAGGAGGATGAGATTCGGGATATGGTCGGAGTGCCGAAGGCGGTGGAGGTCCACTGAGTTGGTCGTGGGGAGGGGAGGCCCGTGAGTCAGGCTTGATGATGGGATGCCGCTTCAGGAGTGAAGGGGCCTTCCTGGAAGGTCTCTCCGCTCAGGGAGCCATGGGGGCTAGGCTGGGAGGCCACATCGCACATGGATCTAGGGGAAAGGCTCTGTGGAAGAATAAAGTGCGGGGGGGGGGGGGGGGGGTCTCGAACCCCCCCCCCCTACATAGGGTTAGTTAATTTAAACATAACAACAACAACAACAACAACAACAACAATAATAATAAAAATATCCTAATTGAAATAACAACTTATATAAATATTATATGAATAATAAAACTAAAATTATAATACCTGTCACAAAAAAATTGCATTATCTATTGGATTTGGACACCACACCCAAGTATGGGTATGGTTATGGCATAATAGTGATCCCCTGTAATAATTGAATTAATAATAAAACATTCTCTTATTAACGATCGGCACTACACGTTCATACACGTACAATCACACACCCTTATAAGATCCCAATTTCTTTAAAATAGAACCGGTTCAAACCGTAACTTAAAATTGAAAGAAAAAATAATTAAATTAAAATGAAGCATCGGTCATGGTGTGACACACATAGGTTTAAAAGAGTTTTCATGTTTTTTATTCAATATTTTTTCCTTGGACAATAAATATGATGGTTTTTACCCCATTATAGCTAATTTGTGAGCACGATTTATCTTATAAAAATATTTGAACCCCATTATAGCTCTTAAAAAATTGGTAAGCCAGATATATCTTATACCAAGGTTGAGACCCATTATTGCTCTTTAATGCATTAGGTAGTCTATATATAGAAGTAGAACATATGTTCATATAATATTTAGGGTATATTTAATAGTGATATATTAATTTTGTCACAACTAACCTATATAATATTTCTATTCTTGCTAATGATATTTTATGAAATGTTTTTAACGATTTTCCATGTTTTCACTATAGTAATGATTTAATTTCCTTATGTCCCTTAGATCTATTTTTCCTCTAATCACTTATTTTAAAATTATTTTCACATGGTTTATGTATGATTAAGGTTTGTTATGATAGGAAGGTGATAACTGTGATGAAAATTTCATAAAGATAAATCATGTTTTATTCTCAAGAGTTTTATATTTTTGAAAAAATGGATACTAAGTATAAGTGTCAAATTGTAATGTATGTGATTACATTATTAGAGTTATTCCTAATTATATAAAAATCTAGAATGAAATTAACTATGAATATTTATTATAGTAGAAAATAATATAATATATAATTTTTTCCGGATGGGTCTTTACAGTTGGTACCAAGATATGGTTTATAAATCTTTGAATATTAGCATGTTTTATTGAGAGATATTGATATCATATAGGTTTTATAATTTTAAATGTGATATTATGATTAGTGTATTGGAATCAATTTCATTGATTTATCTTATTTTGTTTTAAATTCATTAATGGTATTATAGAGGACATTTATTTTTAAGTTAATGGAGGATTATTATTTTTTGGGATGAAAAATGAATTCTTTGAGATAACTTTTGAGGGTAAAAATTTCCATCTAAAGATGAATTTTTTATTTGAATAGTAATATATGAAATAAATAAAATATAAAAGGAAAAAATATTGGCTCTGTAAAAAACACATCATGTTTAGAATTTCCTCAGGATTCGAACCCCTAACATATTTGCCACACAGATGCATTACCTACCACTGAAATACAAGAAGTCCCAGTTAGTATAACATTTTCTTTTTAGTAAAACTATTTGATAGATGAAGAAAAATTATAGTTTAAGAAAATAATTTTTATTAAATAAGAAACTTTGAGATTGGAAAATAGTTTTGTGATTAATTTAACAATGATATTTTAGTATATTTTTACTAAATGTATAACATTTTATAATTAATGTAATAGAGTATTATGTTATTTTTTGACGAAAAAAGGATGAAATTATATTTTTGATGAATATTTTATTTAATTTAATATTTCTGGTGATTAGTGATATTTATGAATGTGTGTATAATATCTTGAAGATTATTAAATTTATGAAATTAAACTTTTTTTATCAAACATTATGAGTGATTGATTTTTTTTGGAAGACTATCTAATCAAATCCTTCTAATTTTTGGGATTCAAACATGGGCTGGAATATTTTTTACGACTTTTTGGGTCAGTTATTTGTTGAGTGTTATAAGATTACATTTGGGTGTCACTACTTTATTGTGGATATTTATGTATTTTTATTCATTTAAATGTTCATTATTTTTGGGTAAATATCTTGTCTTATCCTCAAAATTTTTTATGTAAATTCCAATAGAAAAGAGGTATATAATATAATTTTTTTGGATAATTTTATGCCCTAGTAGTTGATTAATATTCTTCATGTGTGATTAATTGATCTTGAATACACATCGTTTGGAAAAAAATATATGTTTTTGTAGAAATTGATTGAAGGATTAAACTAAAATTTTCATGTATGTATATTTATTTATTATATTTGTCTATAATGTACATGAATTAATCAACTATGTGAAAATGATAATAAAATAACTACATTATCCATTTATTTTTTAACCATGAAATGAATGACCATATTACCCTTCAATAATTTATCATTTTAGGATTAATAACATTCTAATGAGCATGATCTATATCATTCTTCATCAAAACATGTTATTTATTTTTTATTACATATCAATGTTTTCCTACATGGAACCCAAGTATTTTTTTATCTCAGGTTACCTTCTTACATTCTATTATTTTTTAATGTGTTTATTTTTTTAATCCTTTTTCATATGTAGGATTTCAATAAAGATATTTAGAAATGTTAAGCCTTAGTTACTGAGCCTGAATTCAAAATTTTAAGGATGCATTTTACAAAAGGGTGTTTGCAACATCATGTGTAAAAAATAATATTTTGATTAATAGTGATCATGATATGCCACATCATGCTTAAGAAAACAACTGAATATTAATATTTAAATGTAACTAATATAACAAATCCATTAGAGTGGTTGGAATTAATATGATTAACTGAATTATAAATTTTTAATTAAAAAATGTTAATATAATTATTTTCATAATTAATTATAAATAAATCTAAAATAATTTTTCAAATAATCAGAATTATTTTTTTAAAAAACAATTAAAACATGAACATGTTTGTTTTATACCAATAAAAAACACAATAACTTTTTGGAGTATATTGATATTTAAATATATAATTAATTCAATATAATTTTTTAAATTCATCTTCTGTGTTTTATATAGATTATGTGCAAATAAATCTAATTTTATGTACAAAAGAAGTATTTTTCTAAAAAAATATTTTTAATGCCTTTTGATGGTGAACTTATTATAAATATATATTTAGAAACATTTATAAATAATATATTAAATAATAATCGTATTATTTTAAATATGATTATAAAAATTTACTTTGGATTATGTTTTGGTGTTTTTTTGATAACATTAATCATTTGATGAAGAGTATGAAAAATATTTCAATTTTAGTTGAAAACATCTCTTTCATCAAAATAATTTTTATTTTGCAATTATAGTATTATATTTTTTTAAATAATTAGATAAATATTATATAATTAAAAATTATTAATGACATTTAAATCAATTTCACATTCAATTTGGAAATAACAAAATTTCAATATTTTGAATATTTTTTCTATAAAACCTTGTTTTCTCTATAAGTCATAAAGGTTAATTTTAAATTAATTATCATTAGTAAATGATTTTGAATTTTAAAAAATGTATTTCAAAAATGGAATCAGAAGTTCTAAATTTAATAAATATTTCCCCTTTTTGGGCAATAAGAATAATAACATTAGTCTTTTTATTATCACAGTTAAATATAAATTACTTAATCAAAGTTAAAAATTATATTATAAATATTATAAAAATAAAAAAACTCAATTACTATTTATAATGGATTAATTAATATAAACCAATATAACTTTTGGTATGATTTTATGAATTCATGGTGCCAGATGGATGAATATAGACTAATTTTAGAATTTTATTAAAAGAAGTGTCAATTTTGTCATGCTTTTTTTAAAAAAAAAGTGAAATATTTTTAATTTTGGGTTATATATGGGCTCTAGTTAACTATAAAAACTATTTTTAAAGAAATAATGGTTATCTTTTTTATGATAATTTATTTTTTATTTTTAAGAGATCAATAATTTCCCTAATGTCTTACTCGATGATGATGTTATAATTGTTTGAGTAATGAAAGTATCAAATAATTGATATGAAAAAAATTAAAATAAATATAACCTGATATTATTAATGATATTGAAGAATATTAGATATGAATTTGACCTGTTATTAATGACATAAAGAATTTTTTTATGATATCATGTTTTTTTGATAATTTTATTAATTTCAGAAATGAATAATTTAAATAATAGAAATTAATATTTTTGTAAAATAAATAATATTTTTAAAAAATATATTAAATTAATAAAAGTATAAAAAAATATCCAATTTATTGGGAAAAGTCATAAAATTTTGTCAATGAATAATTTATTAGTATTTTGGTATTTAATTGTAATTTTATTAACACTAAATGTGTAAATTACATGATATAACTATAAGAGTTAAAATAGTTAAATAAGGGTTAAAAAAATTTACGGATTAAAAATGATTGAAAAGTATAATAGTTGTCATTGGATGAATTTATCTTGACCCATAATATTATATATAATAAATAAGTCAATTTTGATACTTTTCAAATTTAAAAAAAAAATTATATTAGTTTATTATTTTGAAGACTTCCAAGAGAGCCCCTCCCTTCTCTTATAAAAGGGAACCCCTTCTTCTCATCTCATCACATTTAAAATCATTTTTTCAGAAAATATCTAACCAAACCTCCACACATTATATATCTATTATTTGAGGTATAAAACCATCCTTAATATTCAAAATGTGTTATGAAACTAATCTTATATGAAGAAGAGGTATCATTTTTATTAATTACTTCAATATTTTTTCTACTTCTACATCCTGTAAATATTCTTCAGCCATGATGAAATAAAAAACAACTTTTCTTCAATATACTTATAAATTATTCAGTTTTTTTCATTAATTATATCAATCTCTCCTGCCAATAAATGTGAAATAATTAATCGTTCTTGTTAATGGAGCACAACAGCCTCACGAAACCAATATAATTGTTTTTCCATTATCATTTTTCAATAATATTTATAATTATGTAATTAATGTTTATAAATTATTTTCAAAACATATTAATAATTATAAATGGTTATTATAAAATTTATATTAATACCTTTTAGTGCCTATAAATATGAAAATGTATTTCATGCATACATTAGGACTATCACCTCCATGAAATGTTGTTATTTGGTTTTCATCACCACGTCACATATATTGTATATTTTAGAATGTTTACATTTTTAAAATAATTTTAAAGATAAGATTATAAATATTTAAATATAAAAAAATTACCATTTTTCTATAATGATCATTGAAAAATGAAAACATTACTCATGAATACAAATGGCTTACTATCAAAATTGTTGTGACATAGTTTATTTTTCATATTAATGTTGAATAAATTCATTTTAAATTATAATTTATTTGTAATATTTATTATTTTATCATTCATAATATTCTAGAGATGATTTAATGTTTCTAACATTTTCTACAGTCATCAAATCAAATTCATTTTACACCCATGTATCAAATATCTTCAAATCATCCAAAGTGAACATAAATAAATAAGATATTATTATTACATGAAAAAATTCATATGAAAGTAATAATAAAAATTATAAGGGTTTTGAAAAATTAAAAAAATTAATCAATATTTTTTATTTTGGATGATAAATAACATAAGTGAGCAGTGAGAATCATGTTAAGGGGCTGTTTATCTAAATAATGAAATTGTATTTGTTTTAATTATTTATTAGTCTAAATATTTATTTTTCATGTACAAAATTTCAAAATATTTTATTGAATATATTTATATAGGAATGACTTTTTTGAAATGGGTATTTTTTTAACTGTCATAAATTTTTTGAAAAAGAAAAATATTAATGAATTAATGTTAATGAGATTATTTTAAAAATTACTCTATTAAAGTAACACTTTCAT
This sequence comes from Viscum album, assembly GCA_963277665.1. Taxonomy (NCBI): domain Eukaryota; kingdom Viridiplantae; phylum Streptophyta; class Magnoliopsida; order Santalales; family Viscaceae; genus Viscum; species Viscum album. The sequence continues at coordinate 1,221,584,517 of OY728136.1, read as the reverse complement.
ATATTTTAATACTAGTTAAAATAAATTTTTTTATAATATATAGTTCATGAATGGAATTTTTCACATTCATGAAAATTTAATTCATTAAAAATTCCATTTTTTAAGAGTTTTTTAATGGAAATGGTTTGATTATAGTTTTTATGAATTTACATTTTAAAAGTGATTTTAAAAATTGGGTATTTTGAAATACTTAATTATTTTACACAAGGATTTTATTCTTTATTTAGTCCATGTACATTAAATAAATAGTTGTGTGCCCAATTATAACATACAAGTGAGCATGATTTAGCTTATTCAAAGGACTGATCCCCATTATAAATGATGAAAAATTGCTGAGCCGGATAAAGCTTATACAAATGGTGAACCCCATTATAGTTTTATAGTGAATTGTGTACTCTAGTTATGAAATTAGGCCATATAGTTATTACATTTGTAAGGGTTAATATAACCATGATATTGTAATGATTTCCCAAGTAATGTTCAGGATATTTATAATCTTGTTAATGAGTTTTTAAGAAAATGTTCTTAATAGGTTTCCATGTTTTCACATGACTAACCACACACTTTAATTATATCCCTTACAATTATTTTTATTCTCATACTTGATTTTAAAATGATACACATATTGTTTATGGAATATTATGGACAAATATTATAACAAAGGGATAATTTAGAGGACTTACTATAAAGTAAAATCCTGATTTACACTATGTATCCACTTGTAATGTACATGTTTATATTATATGATTTTTTTTCTAGTTATCTTAAACACTAAGATATAATTATACTCAAATGTAAAATATATTTCAAAAACACTAGAATATTGAATATTTTAATGTTGGGTCCTTACATTAATCATGTGACTACTATTGATTTTCTATCATGACATGACTATCCTAGGCTCATTTGGCTGGTGAAAGGCCGTGTGTGACAACCCTAATCCTGTAATAAAATGTCTTGTGGATGAAAAATATTATACGATAAGAAATTATAAAAAATGGGAGGCATTTTCCTAAGGCACCATTAAACATACACACATTAATTTCCATGTAAAAATGCATATGAATAACAAAATTCTATAATAACTATTTTATGAAAATTCATACCAAAAAAACCAAAAAAATAATCCAATGTAATGGAATATGATGCAAAAAATTTTATTTATAGAAATACACTCGGAACTCTAAAATATTTCTCATTCTGAAAATAAGTATTACAGAGCATGAATTCTATTATTAATTCACAACAACCATACATGGTATATGTACCCATGTATAACTATATAACCCCCCAATGTCCCTAATGATCTTATAATTGTCTTGATAAGATAAAACATGTTTTGGAAAACCCCATGATTGGTTGAGTATATATATACCCATGAGGAATCCCTAAAAATAAAAAAATATCAATAGATAGAAATTATAGAATTTATCAAGGACCATTATAAGATGGAAAACAAACCCCCGTGATATATGCTAAAACAAAATACCAGACTTGAGAGAATATAGGGTTCATCTCAAAACCCTATTGCAGAATAATTAGTATACATGTATCTATAGTATTCTATATTTCAATCCCATCATCTCATGTTTCTATCCAAAAACATTCCAGCGGTGGACCTGAACCACACGAATTTTTTAAAAATCAAGGGGAAAATCTCAAATAGAACACCCAAACATTACTACAATATGGGGTCATTAAATGAATAGGGTACACATTCTATGTTTTCTTAGGGGGTAACACTCAGTAAGTAGTGGAACCACACCCTTATGCAAGGGGGGTTTCATGTTCACAAGTAGATCACCCTCTCCCTAGTTAATCAAGGTGTTATCCCTCAATAGATAGAGGATCCATACCCTTTTGTGTCTATGGTTTATCACTCAATAGGTATAGAAATAATGTGGGATATATATCTAGGTGTTAAAGGTGGGTTTATAAACCTAGAATTTTTTATAACGGTCCCACATAAACACTAATATTAGTCAATAATATATTGAAAAAGCATCACACATGAGAAAAAAAAGTTCATAGCTTTAAATCCATTGTAAATGATACAGTTAAATATTTCATCGAAATTTTCACAATATACAGAACATGTGGGCTACAATAGGTGTTCATATGAGGAGTTTAAATAGGTTGAAATATTTAGGAAATGTCTACAGTGTGTACCTAGAGTAACAGTGTGTCAACATTCATAGACATCAATCATTTCTATTACTTCACGTGGATTGGATATCCATGTACTACTATATATTATGTATGAGGAATACAATATTGTTTTCAGTAACACAAGGCCTCACCTTGTTTCCAAGGCTTGACCATGTACATTATTTATATCCCCTAGACCTGGCCATGTTCAAGTACCTAGATATTCCCTGGTACTCTTATCTTTTTTTATGTGTTTGTTTGGGCGTGTGACCATGTATACTCAATTTTCACACCAATCCACTAACCTGGCGTCATATGTCATATATGGTGTCAATCATTGAATGTTACATTTATCTCCCTCAAAAAACCAAGTAATAAAAACTACGGTACATTATGGTGTGCGTTCTTAGACTATATATAGTATAATGGGGTTTTCACTAGAAGCATGGGAAATCAATATGCACACTACCTAAATAATTATTTCCACCATTTCCATTATGTTTAATATTACTGGTCTTGAATATGGGCCCTCCAAAAATGATATATTGTTTGTGGACAAATTCATGCTATCTAAACCCCAAATCACCAATCTCATCACTCCATGCCTCTTTAAAAAGAGAAAGATCATTAATGCATCCTTAAATAAATGTCTACATTTAATGGAACCAAATAACCATCATTATAAATTAATAAATTTCCACATTCACATTCTCTTTTGAAATTAAAACAAATATAGGTGTTCAATTCTTCAGAAACACCCCTGTTAATGTTAAACCGTGAACATATGGGAAAATTATGAATAATGGAATGATCAATGTAAATAAATGAACATAAAAAGATTATATAAACATTATCCAAACATTATCATCCAATGATAAATAATTGGGTATCCCGGGTTGATAGAAAATAAGTATAATTGTATCAATAATATCTAATTGTAGTATGGATCATTCTATGATCAATAAATCATATACCAAATTGTTATACATATTAAATCCAGGATAGAAATATCATTATTTGTGAAATAAAATAAATAACACTCCCTACCTTGATTTAGGATCTATTATTACTGTTGAATGAATTTTATTATGAGGAATAACCACTGTGTTCCCATACTTCATCTAGTTCCATCTCGATCAGATTTCCATTCATTCTCTAATCCCAATAGACTAATGAAGAAATGTGTTCCACCACTTAAATCTTCCATTGGTTATGGGAAAAAATTATGTTGTTATCGAAAAAATTTTATTTTTTGATGGAATTCAGTTAAGTGTATTATAATAATTCATTAATTGAATTAAATTAAATAATCCACATAATTTAGCTACCAATGTTTTCCTCAACCTAACATCTAGCGTTGAATAAATCTATATATAGTCTTGGTTGATCCCATTATTCTAGCTTCAAACATGGTTTCATATATTCCTTCACCTATCTAACTCAATTAGAAACCCATTTAAATTGAAATAACATGAATTGATGAATTATTATATTTGAATAATTAATATATACAAATTCTATAATCCTAGGACACATAGGCCACACATTTATTCGGAGGATAAATCATGGAATATTCTTAAAAATATTAAATAGTTTAACATATCCAAACTATAGTAAATAAATTCTCCCATACCTCAAGGATTTTCTACATGAAAATAACTAGATAAAAAATAAGGCAGGTGGATTGAGTCCATGTCTTACTCATTCTCCTAGATCCCCTCATTCAAACTATCGTGATGCCAAAAAAACACAAACCAATTCAATGGTATATCTACCTATGATATTATCTTCCAAATATTCATCCACTATTATGTACTCTGTGCGGATGGATCCATATTATATGTACAATTCATGAAATTTAATAACATTCATGGGGTCATGCATGTATCCCCATATCATTGACACATAGAAGACATTATGAAATAGGTCTAATATTTAGATAATGGATTGGTTGTAAAAACTCTTCTTACCCTCTATGGGATCATGAACATTTTGATAAAACAATAGGATATATTTCCTTAAAGACATATATATGCAATACTCCATGTGGGGTAAATATGAAAAAAAAATATTCTCTCTATTCCAATTACAAGGACATGTGTCATTGATTTTTTTATATTTTTATATGATTTCAGTTTCCCTCCAACACGTGTGGATCACCTGAACCATCTTCATCATCACATTCACCATCTATGGCCCATAAATAGTTAAAAACCATTCTCAGTCCATCATTATGGTAATGTTAATGGACTCTAATATATAGACTCTAAAGGATTCAAAGATACAATAGAGTGAAAGTTCCATTATATAAAAATTATACTAAGGGATATGTATCCTCCGAACTCCAGATAATGTATATTGTGATCCTTCAAACCATATCATCCAAAACCAGGGTTGTATGGTTAGTCTTCTCGTATTTCTAGGGGAAATGTTGTTATCATCATCAATTATGTCTTCAAGGCATATTTCATTCCACTTAGAAAAATTATGTGAACAAATAATCATTTTTGGAGAAAATCGTCGAGGATCCCCCATGAAAACAATTGATAGATGACATGTAACATTATAACACCAAGATATTTTATGAGATAGATTATTTTAATTTTTTTGACTTATTGTGTTTTATTATACACCAAGAATATGTTTCTCTATATACATCATTATATTATCTTGTAATATACGCAACACTATTATTAGCTTGTGTTGCACATAATTTAAAATTCTTTTGATAGAATTAATTTCACGCAACAACGATTATAGATTTATTTTCAATGTATAAATGTACTAAGTTTGGATTATGTTATACACAACAACAATGGATTAATTCACAACACAGAACAAGGATTGGTCAGGTGTAACATGCATGTGATACCTTCCTCGATAGCTAGGATTGTACTCGATAACATGTTTCACTAAAAAATAATATATTAATACTATTTAATGGGATATATACTAGACATTATGTATATTACTAAACAAAATTTGAATTTTATAACATTAAAATTTATCATAAAATTTTTATAGAATATGTTATGAGAAAAAATGAATTTTTTAGATAAATGATGTATTTTTTTAAAAAAAACAATATAGTTTTACCACCTTTTGATGGTACATCAATTTTAAATATATTTTTCTTTAACTATTATTTTTTCAATTTGACAAAATAAGATTTATATTTGGAATTAGGATATACAATTTTACTTAGGGTGAGTTTTTTATATTTTTCTGATAACATTTAGATTTTTATGAATAGTTAAAATACGATATATTTTAAATGAATACAATTTTTTTCATCAAAATAGTTTATAATGATAAAAATTATTTTTGAATTATTTTAAATTATAAATTGAATATTATTTTATATTTTAAGACAATTTAATTCAATTTTATTGATTTTACTTTTAATTGTTTTGTGAAAACATTTCAATCTATTGCAATGTTTTAAAAAACCCTATTTCATTGACAACATGATTAATATTGAATTAATTACTATAACTTCTATGTTTTGAATTTGAAAAAATTGATTCCTTATATGGAATTTGGAGGATCAAAGTATGTAAATATGCACTTTTTATATTTATAAATTAGGAATAGTAAATTCAGAAATTATTTTAGTTACCATTGTTAAATGGTAAATATGGTAAATAACGGTTAAAAAATATTATAATAATATTAAACTACTATAATTGTAACATCCAAGGTAAATAAAGAGTAAATTTTTTAATATTTATTAATATTTGTTAATAAAATAGTTATTTATTTTAAAAGGGATTCTATGTTTGATGGCGTACCTGATACACAAAAAATGAGACTCTTTGAAAACTTATGATATAAACAACATAGAGTAATACTAAAAAATATTTATATCATATTATTATTTTAAATGATAGTTAACTCCTAGCCATTGTAAGGAAGATAATGAACAGAACAATCTATAATATGATTATACATGATTTTTAAATGTTACTACATTTATCCAATAAATTCTAGAGGCACAAAATAAGAAAGAATATTATTTTATGCATAATTACTCAATTATTCTTTAAATGTTCATTTTACCACCTTTTAATTGTGAACAATTTTAAAATATAGTTTTTCACATATATATGTAATTTTTGAAAAAAAAATCTTCTTTCAAACTGGGATATCAAAATTCAATTTGGGAAATTTTTTGGATTTTTCGGATAATGTTCAATTACTAATTAATAGTAAAATATACAGCATTGTATTTCAAAACAACTTTTTAATATAATATATTTATAAGGTCAGAATAACTTTTTTATTTTTTTTAAAGATTATTTGGATTATATTTTAATCATTTAATAAAATTATGGTCATTGTATGAAATATAACTTTGAAATTAGACATAATCAATTGTTTATATTTTGATAGTTGTTATTTCTTAAAAACACTCTTTTATGTTTTTCCAACAGAAATTAATTTTAGTTTAATTTCTACAACTTATGGGTTTTGAATATGGAAAAATAGATGCCATATTTGGAATCAAGTGGTCCAATTTTTGTAAATATGTAACTTGTATTTTTAGACATTATGAATATTTACTTCAGTAAATATTTTATTTACCCTGTTAAAGGGTAAATCAGGTAAATTAGGGGAAATAATATTAAAATAATATTAAATTACCCTTACACATATCCTAACCCTATTTTATGAGATAATATTCTTGACTAAAGGCATACTTGGTTCAATTTTGGGACCCTATGGAGCCACTTGGGAGTGATAATGATGTGTTATATTAATTAATTTAAAGTAAGGACCAAAATAACATAAACATGAATCTTTTTACTAAATTTTTTTTATATGGGGTTATATAAGTTATCTCTTCAACTAAAAAAATTCTATTGAAATATAAAAATATTTCCTATATCATGTTATTTAGTCTTTAATTTTGAAACATCAAATAAAATAATTTATTTATGACATAATGATGATGTAATCATTACATCATTAATGAATTTTTTAAATAAATGAGATTATAAATGTTAAAATAAATATATTTTGAAACTTTTTATACCATACACTAATTTTAGGGATGAATGTGAATTTTTTTCTTTTATTTATTTTAGTTTGTTCAAAATAATCATGTTGTTATAGAATTTTTTAGAAGTGTTGATATGGATAGTATTTTAATTGACATAAATGGGTTTTTAAATCAATCGATATTTTATTAAATGATATAATAATCTTAAAATTATAAGATTCAGCCAAATTACTTAGATATAGTTTATAATGTCATTAATTAACCACTTGTGGTTAGATTTTGATTTTATGGTAACTATATTAATGATATAGTATAAATATATAATATAACATGGTGAAAGAGAAATAAGTTATTAAAGGGTTAAATAAATAAAGATAAGGATTAAAAATTATAAAAAAAATGTACAATTATTATTGGATGCTTTTATTTAGACTTATATTCATATTATAATCGAATTAAATATTTTTTGGACCTTTTGAAACCAATAATCTGTTTCTAATAAAATAATATTTTAAAACATTTTTAAAGATACCTTCTAATAAAAGTACACCACCTATATCCCATTAAACACACCTATAAGATCCCTTATATCATCCAAACTATTCTCTATGAATCCCTTAACATCCCTCTCTTACTCTTAGTAGCACTACATTAGAATGAGGGCTCTTTATTAAATCCTTTTTGTTCAATCCAAATGGGGTTACCCTTTTTAAAGGTAATATCTTCTCTTAAGTACTTTTATTTTATTTTACATTTCCATCCCCTTAAACTCTTTTTTTCATTTATTTAATAAAAACACTAGTATTAATAATATATTAGGCTTTTTTATGATAAGGATTCTAATTACACTTACACACACCTCCATCTAATGGATACGAACAAAATATTTTTTGTGGACGGTGAATAACTGCCTCACGAAACAATGATTGTCATATTACCTCCTTCTGCCTCTCATGGTGTCAATCATGATGGAACATTATTAATATGTGAGATATATTATATTTATATTGTCTTTATAATTTATTATTTTTCATTTATATATTACCTTTTATGATTTTCATAATGTGTAAACATGAAAATTTCATTTGAGGAAGTGTAGACTACCACCCCCTCAATTTCAGATGACTCATTCATACCATACATGGATCATTTAAAGGATGAAGTTACTGAAATTATATTTGAGATTATACTAGAATTATAATATACCTATTTATCATAATGTTTTTATTTAATTAAATACAAAATAGAAATGAAAGTAACGTTCATGCGTACATATGGGTTACCATCTACATGAATGGTGAATTTCATTTCAAATATTCAAATGTTATATACTAACATAAATACATATATATACTAGATATATATTATATATATGATATCTAAATCATAAATATAATTATATAGATAATGAAATTTTAACCATATGGATAATATGTAATAATAAGATGTTCATTTTTGACTTAGGTACCAAATATCGAAACAATTGACCTTTATTAAATTAAATGATTATGTAATATTTAAAACATGGTAATAAGTAATATAAAAGGAATAATAAACATTATAAAGGTTCTTAATCAAGTATAAATAATCTATATTTTATTATTCTAAAGATTAATGAACAAATGAGTCAAGTCAGACATGAGGTTATAGACATCGTCTTAATCTCCATTCATTGAGGAATCTTTTGATTTATACACAAAATTCATTTATATGGTGTATAAAAACCTTTGAAATTTCATTTCATTCAATGGGAATATTTATATATGAACCATATTACTAAATGAAAAAAATGAATGTTTATTTTAAATGTATATGGTGACAACAAACTTTCCACCGCCATGATTATTATTTGATCATTGGCTACCATAACAAGATGTAGTGTTTTTTAAAGGAAAATAAATACCATATACACTTTTTACATATTATTAATTGAAAATGGTTTTGATAATGAAATTATTTTTTCAATATATTGAATTAATATATTGATATATCAATTTTAAAATGTTATATTTTCTTTATTCTTGTGTTATATGTTATTATTATGTTATGGTTCTTGGCCATTGTCTAGGTATACATGGGGTTCTATGATAAAACTATCGTGAGTGATCCCAAGATAGCTATCCAATAAATTGGAAAACATGGCAAAGGAAAACGTTAATTTTTTTCCTAATTGATTTAGGAAATATAATGTGATAGGTATTCCAACATAAGACTCTAAATATTTTTGAAATATACAATGTAAGTATGACATGGATTCCAAAAAATAATTTTATTATTTATGATTTTTATGCATTATTAATAAATCTTAGAAAATCATGAGGTATGTTAAAAAGATTATGTTTTGATGGACTAATGATTTATTTCTTTATTTTATAACCCTTACTGTGCTTTTTATTGTCATTCTAATGATCAAAATATTTTTCATATTACTTAATGATGAATAGGGTTATGGTTAATATCATGAAGAAGTCATAATGTTAAAATGTGGAACTAGACATGATTTTTTTCATTATTTTTTATTTAAAAAAATTGATATGGAGTAGAAGTGTATAGTATGTAATATTAGAGATGTAATGTAATAGTTATGGTCTAATTATCTAAAACATTAAACCTAAAAAAATACTCAATGTGAATTATTAACTCAATTCATGATTTTGAAATTTTTTGGCTTGGGGCTTATACCCTACAAAATATTTCACTTTTTCCAACGAGGACATATCTGTTAGTAAAAGTTAATTTTCTGTTTTTAAAACGTTTTACCAAGATAGATTTATATTTCACTAATGTGTTGGTAAAATCTCTGGCGGTAAATGTTTTTTGGACTGATAAACAATGTTCTTTTGCAATTCTAATTATACCAACAGATAATATATATGTTGGTTAAAGTGTTTAGTTACATGTTATGGTGAAAAATTTAACAATTGGTAATAATATAACCAATACATAATATGTATTTTTTTATTAATTATATTTAAATAAAAATTAGATATTTTTACTACTAATAAAATTTCATATTAAATTTATTATTTTATCATGTATAATACATAATATACAATTTTAAGACATTTTCAAACTTTGAAAAAATCAATTATATTAATAATAAAATATCATCTACAAAACGTTGGATCCCCCAATATTAATAATGAAATATTTTATACAAAACATCGAATCCCCCAATCCCCCCTTTTGGATTGCCAATAGGGTCCATCCCACCTCCAAGCGACCCATCCATGTCATCTAGTAAAATCTAGCTCTAGCACTGCAACCATGTCAGTGACTCATCCATGTAATCTAGTTAGTTCCATCTCCAACGCCTCAACCATGTCATCACCCCATCCATGTCATCTATTCACCTCAAACTCTAGTGGCCAACTCTAGATAAAAGAATTCTTATCTATGAAAAAAAACATAAGATGTTTTCATAGAGTCTATGCCCATCCTAATCGACCAACATGAAGGAAGGCTCAAGATTCTTTTCATACTTTAGAATCCATCCATGGTCCTCCAACATCAACATACTTCAAAAATAATTATGATGAAAAGAATTACTTTTCCAATTTATAATCAATATTCAATCAAAAATTAAAAAAACTCAAGAAATACATAAATATGTTCATTCAAAACATAAACTCAACCTGTTAAAAAAATAGAAACTCATGCAAAATCTCATACTCATCTAGCATCCATCCATGATCTTCCATCATCATTTATCGCTCTGCTAATTCACATAGGAGATCTATTTCTCTCATGCTACTAGGAATTTTACCTTCACATTCAAACAGAATATATCGATATACCAATGAAATATCGACATTAAATCAAAACACAATTTTATTTAATTTAAATTGTAGAAGCTTGTTTGTAAGAAGAATTATATTTTTGAAATTGATGAAATCCATATAAGTGAAACTGACTCAGCCAAGTGAGAAAAAATCAATACAAAATCAATTATTTTTACAAGGAAAAAATGTTAAAAACCAGCTGATAGGTAACCAAAATAATCTAGACATAAATAATGCTACACTAACCAAGTTGAGTGAAATAAACTGAAGATTGAATTATTCCAATTCTGAGACACTGTATCATTTTAATAGAATCATGGGAAACCCCCACAAAGAAAATATTATACCTCCAATACTTTCCTTCCATCCTCATCATCACTAGCCTATCAAACACTCCACTATCTTTCTGCATAGATTTTTATCACCAATGAATTACAAAAACATCGAGACAAACATTTTTAAAAATATGATCAACATTCAAGAAAACTAATCTCACATATCTTTGAACATATAAAAACTATAACCACAAACAACCAAGATGATAAAATTGTACTCTATGTCAAGAATATTCATGATTAGTTGATCAGAGAAGCAAGATAAAATAATGGTGAATCCTAAAAACATGTTCGATTTAACTAAGAAATTAAAAGAAAGGAAAAATACCACAAAATCATGATAATAATGGGTTCAATGGTGCATATAAACAAAATCATGATAAGAATGTGTGTGTGTCTATATATATATATGTGTGTGTGTGTGTGTCATCCAATTCAATAGGGAAATGAATACAGCGCACGTATGGCCTACCATCTCCATGAACGATGTATTCCATTTCTTTTATCTATCTATTATATATATATATATATATATATATATATTTATATACTAAATATATAAGATATATATAAATCATGTTTTATATTATGGTAGTATGTCATTCATGATACATGTAATCATATAAATAATAACAAGTCCAAACACATATGATAAATGAAATAATTATTACCAAAAATGTTTCTTTAACATGGAATTGAGAAATGGACCACTAATATAATGTCATAAGTGAATCATTTATGATATCATAAATATTATTATGGTTTTGTTACATGTTCATAATATGTTTAATCCCACTATACAAGAGTTTCAGACACATACGGACGAAATCAAACCTATAGTACGGGATGACTTATCCAATATCATTTTATCATAGAATGTTTATCCATTAGAATATTCTCGGGATATATTTATCATAAATATGAATGTTTTGTAATAAAATAATCTCATATAATGTTTAATATTATTATATTTATGTTTAAATTCATTTTTATCAATTTTATCTTTTACTACATGGTTTAGAAAGAATATTTCTTTTATTTACCATATGAGGTACTTTTTTGACTTTTCCAGTAAAAGATCGAGGAGTATGTTTTTTAACTTATATGGTAAGAGATGATTTTAATAGTTTCACGAAGGAGTATTTCAGTGTACATTACTTTACACGTTCTCATGTCTATTTTTAATTATCTTCTATTATTTTAAATTTGCATGTCATTTAGACAAAAGAAACTATTTATGAAGAAGGAAGAATATTTTCCTCAAGATCCAGTTTCATGTGTTTTATCAAAATTATTTTTCCATCTAAGAAGACATAGAGTTGTTTTTATATACCTATAATTTGTTTTTATGACTGATTTTATGATGAAATTATTTTTAGGTAGTCGATTTATCTTACATATATATATATATATTATGTTATGATGATATAATGTTTAAGAATCATGTATTATATCATGAGTTAATCTATGATGAACAATTTATGTTTTCGTGGAACATGTAAGTATTATTTAATTATACGATTGGTGGGACCAATATATCCTTGAAATTTATTGGGTAATTCTTTATATATCATGAGATAGACATGACTGGAATAGAAGGTAGAACTGGTTTACTAATACATAGATGGGATCACAAGTAAACTGTATTTAATAATGGACAATGTATTCTATAATGGACTTCGAAATTTTTTTTTGGCTACCATGGAAATAATAATATGTTCTTAATGAATTTTCAAATTTCCTTATTTCATTCCCCTATGATTTTATCATGATTAATGTTCCTTTATGATCTATGCCTTACGTACTGCCATGATTTTTGTCATGACAAATGATGTTGATGTTTACACATTATGTTCATGTTTTTACATTCATATTTTTATGGTTTATTTTTTGTGATCCATGATTACCCTTCCTGCGCATTTGAGCTCACCCATTCTATGTTTACTTTTCCACAAGATATAAAGAATGGTTTTCGATAGGAAAACAAAAGGGGGAGATCAATATGGTAGATGTTGAATTTTTTTCCCATTATTAGAAGATTATAATTTGAGTTTCCAAAGAAACTAAACTAACACGGTATTAGGGAGTATATTTGTGTCATATATTTAAGTATTCTTAAAAATAAATATAATGTCCATGTACATCAATCATGGGTCTCTATAGTTGGAATCAGATCAAAGGTTTAATTATTCTTTGGAAACTAGGATGCAAGAACATTAGTGAGATCCCTAGAGATATTTCTATGGTATGTTTAGGGATGTCCCTAAGGTTAATTATAGGTACTAGTTACATTCCTTGAATTATGATAATAATCATTAATAAACTAGGATTAATCCTAAGATGTTAGATATTGGAAGTAATCCCCCTTGATTATGTACTTTTCCTGGTATGATTTTTTCCTCTCAAACTATATTTTTTTGGGTTTTAGAAAGTGGATAGAAATACAAGGATTCATGTTAATGGAGAATATGATGGACAAAAAATGATATTATTCACGAGAAAAAAAATTAAACGGGAGTTGGAAGGAGAAACATTATATTATTCCTAATAAATAATATCATAATATTATCAATAATCTCAACATTTGGGAGTTTTCTGAAGCATCTAATAAAAAAATGATTGAGTTTCATGGTTATCATAGTGGAACAAAAGTTAAATTTTCCTCATTTAAATCATGTGGGAAGATACATCAAGGATAATGTTTCAAAGGAACTATAAGATGCATTAGGGGTGGAAAAGATGGAAAAAATTCAGTAATTGCAATGCAAAAAGTTCCATTAACACAATGCACAAGGAAAATGGTATTAATAATACATAAGCAATGGTTATATGTTTTAAATGTGGAATGATTGGGCATTAGGAAAATTGATCCCCTAAGGGAAAATATCATGATGTGAATCCGCAGTGGTCGTATGGGTATCATTTTTGTTGTTGAGAATGACGAGAGTACAAATGATATATTAGATGAATGATGTTTTGAAGAATAAAACGATGAATATTAGTCAATAGTTTAAGAAGGTAGTGGAATGATTTCATTTTTCTCAAGAGTTGTATTGTATGAGTAATTTACTATTACTATGTATTAAAGAAACATCTAAGGATTGTTACACTATTGTATTCACTTAATTATTGGAAAATATATATTGAATGTTACAACCATGGATGGTTAATCAGATATTTTTTGGAAGGCACATGATATGTGCATACTGAAGGGACAAGTTGATAATGAGATGTTTTATAGTATTAATGAGTTAATACTTTCTATAAGGACAAAGGTATTTCATGGTTTGAGTATATAGATATTTTTGGATTTCTTATATGAAATTAGTTAACATTTGACTGAATTTATGTTTTCACTAAGGTTATATGATAATTCATGTTTTCAGAGAATATTTGATTAAATAATTCACATATTAAGAAGGTCACCAAGAAAATGTATCTTAGGATATATGGGTTATAAATGATGGTATTAACAAGATTGTTATTTGACCTTTCGGGTAATTTTTTCTTTTTAATGTGATACTGGACATATGTATTATAGATAAGCCTAAATGATGGAATAGATTATTTTAGACATCAGATAGTATTTTTTAGAGCTAGAAATTTTTTTATATTATTTCTCAAATTTTATACTAGAAGAAGGAAAACCAGCAGGACGGGTAACAACCCTTCGTGTCAGACAAGGATGAGGGAATTGAAACCATAACCAAATGAGACCTACCATTACATCCTACCACTATCCTACAATAAGTCCCTAGTTAGTAAAAATTCGTTTTATTTTATTAAGCAATATTATTGAGGAATTATATGTATATTTTTGGAACCATATACGAATAATATCAACATAGATGGACTTATGTATATTTAATATGTTGTCATAACATTTTTGTGATAGAGACACATGGAATGAACTGTCATTCTATCGCATGAAATGATAAAACATAAATAATGTCAAATTATACTTCATTTAGTTAAATTAGAGATAAAGTGTAAATTGTTCAAGGTTTGATCAATGATGTGATTGTACTGATATAAAGTAAGTATTTCATCTGAAGTTAATTAATCTTTAGGAAATTTACATTGAAAACCAAAAATGAAATCCTAGTTCTTTCATATCTGATAAATCATATGATCCACTAAATCATATTAATGGATTTATGGTAGTTAACATTAACCAAACCATGTTATCTTTCAATATCTATCAGAACATGATGTTTTGGTTTATCTTCCCTATCCATTTTTCACGTACAAAATATGTTCTCTTATGTGGAAGAACAATACATAGTTACATTGGATATCTAATATTCTTATAAATTTCATTTTTGAAAATATTTTATAGTTTTCTTTTTTACTATGTGGGTTTCTATGAATGAAACATTCACGTATTAAACCATTTATAACACAGATGAATTTTGAGGGAGAAATTCATTTTAAATGGGGTAAAATGTAACACCACAATATTTTAATCAGATAGATTATTTTAATTTATTTTATTTATTGTGTTTAATGCTACAATAATATTACCTTGCATTGTATGCAACACCGTATTAGCTTTTAGAATATGCAACACTGTTCTTGTCTTGAGTTGCACACAATTCAAATTTTTTAGAATTCATTTCACGTAATGCGGAGAATAAATTTTTTTAAATGTATAAATGATCTTAGTTTGTAATTTGTTCTATGAAACACCAATGGATGCTTTATATACATGAAAAATTAACTTTTCTTCTGCTACATGCAAGAGCAACCTTCCCCGATAGCTTGCATTGAACGCGATAACAAGTTTCCCAAAAAATGTTATATAATTATTATTATATGGTGTATAAACAAGCCATTATTTATAGTATTAACTAAATTTTTTATTTTATAACATTATAATTCATTTTACAATTTTCATAGAACATGGAATGAGAATGAAATTAATTTTTCGAGTAAAAGAAGTATTTTCCAAAACAATACTGCTTTATCACCTTTTAATGGCGCACCATTTAAAATCTGGTTTTTGTCACATTTATACGTTAAATTTTAAAAATTAATCTTATTCATTTTAAGAGTCATAAAAAAATTTATTTTTCATGAAATTTATTTATTTTTCTGATAACTTTCATATTTTGATGATTAATGAAAATATGTTAAATTTTAATTCAAAACTAATTTTTCCTTAAATTAATTTATATTGATAATGTATTTTTTTGAATGGTCTTAAAATATAAATATAATAGATTTCTATATTTTTAGTCAATTTAAGTTATTTCCAATTGTTTTACATTTATCTCATATGTAATAATATTTCAATATTTTGCAATGTTTTATACAAAACTCCATTTTTTTGACAATGAGGTTAATTTCAAATTAATTAATCCATTTTAAATTTTTTTAATATGTAAAAATGTATTCATTATTTGGAAGAAAAAGGCTCAAAATATTTAAATAGTTTTTTTTATTTTGGACATTAAGAATCGTAAGTTTTGTATTTATTTTATTTACCATGGTTATAGGGGTAAATTTGATAAATAAGGGTAAAATGTAATGTTATAATAATATTAAACTAACTTAACACAAACCCTAATACTATTTTATGATATATTTCTGACCATTATAATCCTTCAGTTGATTTTGGGACCCCATGGATTCACATGGATGTGAAAATTACACTTTAGAAGAATTAATTTAATATGAAGACAATTATATCCTAAATAAATATATTTTACTAAATATATTTTAATATGGGGTTATATAATATATCACTGTGTCTATAAATATTCATGAAAACATATAAATATTTCCTATTTCATGGTATTTTATTTATAATTTTTAGACATTATATTCATATATTTATTTATGACACAATTGTGATGTAATGATTATAACATTAATGAATGATTCAAATAAATGAATTTATAAATATTAATATAACTGTAATTTTAATATTTTACTGTCATAAAAAAGTTTTATGGATTTAATTGACATATATTACATGGTTTAATTTCATTTTGTCAAAATGATATGTTTTATATCAATTGTTTAAAAATACATGTACGAATAGTGTCCAAAATTGACGTCATTTATAAATTTAAACATAATTTAAATAATTAAATGTTATTAAATTCATAAAAATATAATATTCATCCAAATGGTTAATTTATGTCAAAATATGTCCTAAATAACTTTTTTTGGGCATTTTAAATGATATGATAATAACGTTAACCCCTAATGGGTAAATAACAAGATAA
The DNA here is from genome assembly GCA_963277665.1 of Viscum album. NCBI lineage: Eukaryota > Viridiplantae > Streptophyta > Magnoliopsida > Santalales > Viscaceae > Viscum > Viscum album. The sequence continues at coordinate 1,221,567,017 of OY728136.1, read as the reverse complement.
CATGGTCAGATAAAAAAAGTAAAATAAGGGTAAAACCAAAAAGATAATCATAACAAAATATTCCAAAATTGTTAAGAAATTATTTTTTGTTGGTTATTAGAACCAAAAACATATTATAATATAAATAAATTTTTTTTTGGAACATTTTAAATCTAAATTTAATTTATAATAAATCAATATTTTGGAACCTTTCATAAGTCCCCCTCTCCTCTCTTAAAAAGGGATCCTCCTCCCAATCCTTTTCACTCTATTTTAAGTGATCATTCTCATCCAAACCCTAACCATATCAATTCTAAAATTCAGTATTTATATTATAGAGTTTCTGGTCTTTTCAGAAGACAAACTATATCTCTCTAAGAGGAAATTAAAAGGAGGCATGTTGAGGAATATGTATTATATTTTTCCGATTCTATCAAATTGTATTTCTTATTTTACATACCCTTCATTATTTGTATCATTATAATGTAATTACATAAGTATAACTGATATACTGATATTTTATTATAAATATTAAACAACCATGTTTAATCTTTTATCCATCCTATGAAAAATGAAACCACCGCTCGTTCATACGTACACCTTACCGTCTCTAATCCGTGGTGTAATCTGTTTTTCATTACCACCTTACATGGATGAGTATAATGGTGGAAATAATAACTATATATTATTATTATAAAATGATACAAATTCATATATATTATACACCAAAAACATCAATAGCATTCAATAATTATGGTAACGATATCATCACATGTGCATACATATGACTTACCATCTCCACAACATGACGAGATACATTATCCAGGATAACAATTACATAATGATTATCAATTATATATAATAAATAGTCATGAAATATATGACATGTGAATTATAATGTATTTATGTGTGTGTGTCTGTATATATATATATATATATCATCCAATTCAATAAGAAACCAAAACAGCATTCATGCATACGTACGACCTACAGTCTCCATAAATGCTGTATTCCATTTATTTTATCTCTCTATTATATATGTATTTATATAATGAATAAATAAGATATATATATCACGTTTTACATTATTTAATTAAGTAATTCATGATCTATGTAATCATATAATGAATAACAATTCCAAACACATAAGATAAATGAAATGATAATTACCCAAAACATTGCTTTAACAAAGTATTGAAAAATAGACGTTTAATATAATGTCATATGTGAATCGAATATGAAATAATAAAAAATATTATGGTTCTTTTACAATTCAATAATATTTCTAAACCCAATATACATGAATATCATACCCAAACGTTTGAGATAAGACCTATGGAAAGGTATAAATTTTCCAATTTTTTTTATCTGAGATTGTTTATTCATAAGTATCTTCTAGGGATATATATAATCAATATCCATGTTTTCTAAAAACAATTCTCATATAATGTTTACTTTTCTTCTATGTATGTTTAATTTCATTTTTACAAATTATAAATTTTACAACATTGTTTTGAAGGAATCATTATTTTGTTTACTATATGAGGTACTTTTTGACTTTTCTGGAAAAAGGTCAATGAGAATGTTTTTTAACTTATAACGCATGGAAAGATTTTAACACTTTTATAAAAAAATATTTACTTTAAAGTTACATTACATGTTTTAACTTTCATTTTCATTTAATAATTTTTCTTTTAAAATTTCAAGACATTTTTTGAAAATTAAACATTTTCGATGATGAAATGATATTTTCCTCAAGAACTGAGTACAAGGGTTATATGAAATTATTTTTCCCATCTAAGATGACATAGGGTTATGTTTCTATCCCTATAATTTCTTTCTTCTGATTTATTTTATGATGGAATTATTTTTAGGAAGAATTTTGTTATGATGGAATGATGTTTAAGAATCCCATTTAATTTCATGGGTTATTATATGATGAACAATATATGTTTTTGTGGCTCATGTAAGAATTATTTTATTATGAAATTTGTGGGACCTATATCTCCCCCAATTTCATTGGTTAAATATTTATATCACATGAGATAAAAATGACTAGAATGTCACCTAAATATGGTTCAACAATATATGGATGGAACATAAAATATACCCGGTTCAGAAGTGTATTTGGTCCACTATGATGGTCTTGGAAAAAATGAATCGGCTACTATGGAAATTATATTTTGTTATTAATGGATTTCACCAATTACATTTTTTATTTCAATGCTATTTTTTCATGATTAATGTTCCTTTATGATCCATACATTTCTTACTTCCAAGATTTATGTCAGGACATCTGATGTTGATGTCTAAATGTTATGTTCATGTTTTTATATTCAAATAGTTATGGTTTTGTTATATGTTCTCCATGAATACCATTAATGATAATTTTATCTCACCCTTTATATGTTTTCTTTTCCTAGAGATATAATGAAAGGGTTTAGGAAGGAAACAATAGGGGAAGATCATTATGGGGGTAGTTTAAGATCATTCACCATGATTAGATGATTATGTTATGAGTTTCAAAAGACACTAAACTGATATGGAATTTGGTCATCTGTCTATTTAATGTATTTAAGTGTTATAAAGAATAATTGTAATGTCAATAGATGTCAATATTTGGTCTCTACGAAAACTACCTCAGACAATCCACCGAGCTCTACATTTTAATAGAGATTAACTTTGTCAACACAGTAATTTTTTTGATAATTAGGCTGAGATCATTGTGTCCTATCACTACAAATGGAATCCAAATAGATAAATCTATATATAGGAATTTCCATTTACACTATAGGATTTTAATAAGTTTTTTCAAATATTATGGATCCTATAACTCAACCATTACCTGATTACATGTGAGATTCCATGAGATAAACATTGTAATATTCTACCTCAGGATATCCAACCAAATCTACTACTGAATGGACATGTAATTATATGATACACCATGATTTACTAAAAATTTTGATGTGTTAAATTCAATTATCACAACCTCACAAAAAAATAATTAAACCACCCTCTATCCCTAGAATATAATGAAATTCTCCCCTCCATAAAATTAATATGGTGCATCTCCTCTAGATATCAAGCCATGAAGAACCATAGAGGTGATGTCTACTAACAGAGCCACAATCACATGATGATGATTTATAGGATTCATCAACATTGACTACTGAATATAGATACCCCTCAACTCAACCATGGTCAAATATTATAAAGGCAACTACATAGATGCCTCCTCTATAGATCATGATTAAGAATTTGTGGCAAGGGAATCTATAACCACATTTCACTTATAAGGAGTATGAACTATATATATTTCAAATTACCAAAGGATCTCCCACCAATAATATTATTATTGTTTAATATACCTCTACAGATATACAATGGAATTTGGTTGTTTGATTAAATCAGTAAAATATTGTCGAAAATATAGTTCATTCATTTCATTGGAGAGAATACTATTATTACGGGCTCTATGTCATGACTCCAATAGTAATAATCATTGGGTATCAAAATCCTTGACACATATTTCATCATTACATTCCTATTAATCCACATGAAACTGATACATGGATTATAGGTATAAAAAAACCACGTACTCTAGGTACTCAAGTTTTAGTCTAAAAATTGGAGAAGTATTCAACATCAGTCAGTTCTACTCAAAGGGTCTCTAACACTACTCAGAAATGGTTAAGAACTACCATATTTTTGTGGGGATAGTCAAAGGTGATGAAATAATGGAGTATTTTCCCATTACCCTATTTCTGTGTCCATCCATTCCAAGGAAACACCACACCTTCATCACAATATTTGGTGGATCCAAAGAGATTACCATGTCAATCCTCATAGATTCCATTTCAAAACCATGCTCGAATATGTAATGCAACAGAATTGAAACCTTGGTGATTGGACCATGATATATGATAGGTTTCCATAAATATGGTTCTACAAGGTTATGCGTTTTACCATCCTCAAATGAAATTCATGATACTCCTATAATTTATAGTTAATTAATATGTCATCATTGATGAAAGAAACAAATAGGATCATGTATTTCTAAAAGATCTGATTCATTTGAGTAGTAATGATAGTTTGAATTTTTTCACAGAAAAAGGAATCACATAGAACTTATTCTACGAATAGAGTAATTAGAATTCCATCTTAGTAGTTTTACCATCATGAACCCTCGAATATTGGTAGATAGATATGACATTGATCTCTTATAATTAACTTGTTCCTCTCAACTAGTTGAGAAGGTCAGTAATCCTATATAAGAGAAACATGTAATTATTTTTTACTGGGATTGATTGATTATAATCATCACAAAGCCTCCCTATACCATCCTCAATTTGTTGGATCAAAACTAGTTCTTATCAGTGGGACACAATCACTAAAATGAAACTATTCCCTTGAAGGTCTACAAACTAAACACTTATCTATGGATCATGATACGGAATATCCAATATTCCATATAAAATATTAATGTAGTGCAAGGGTGCATGTTGATTCAGTTGTTTATATCCTTCAGTGGAAAAATTCACAATACATATTTTGGGAAGATTTATATTTCATACTCCACTATAATATATTGAGAGATTCTTAAATATCATCCAATTCCAAAGGAAAAACTCGCTATTTGATGGTTGATGAGTTTTAGCTTCATTAATACATTACCCACACATAGAACCAAGAGATATATCATTACCCTAAATATTAATATTATCGCATCTACATGAAATAATATTACTCACCCATGATGATAGTCAATCTATGTTCAAATAATGGAAAACTGGTCAATGGGAATGATTAAGTTAGACTGTTTTATTTTGATGTATAAGAGGACCCAAAATAACCTCCATCCATAGAACTACATCTCACTCTATTGGAAGATATATGACCTTAATGAATTTATCCTCGTAGAAACCGAGAGTGACTACATCTTGGGTAAATTCTAAACTATAATCTCTAAGGATTTCACATGGGACATATCGAGGAATAAATGATTCATAGATGTCTCTATAATTAATGTTTAATGAGTATAATAATTTCATATCATTCCTATAATCATATTGTTAACATATTTTTCATTTCCCTCAATATAATTTAGCATGTCATATCCCATATATCCCACCCCTTATGACTGACATGGGATACCTGGTGGAGTTTGTAGAAGTATATTGGGGATTTCCCCTACACGAGAATCTCTTCCCTCAATCCCTCTACATTATCCTATATAAATCATTCCTCTCTATTGGCCACCCTATCCACACTTTTAGATCCCTAATTAGGGATATACCTCTTCCAAGGTGGTCCAACCACCACCTTTCTTCCCTTATCAACAAGTCAGTTTGGAAAATAAAATTAAATGTGATCTATCTTATCACATTTACAACACTAACGTACTCTTTATTGACAAATTATTCTATAGAAACCATTAAACATTGGTCTGATTTTCTTTTTCCTATTGTGGGATAGTCTCCATATAGTGACCCAATCCTTTCACATAAAACATTTCTTGATTATAAGCATAATTAATCATCAGTGTGCAATCCAAGGTTCGTTATGTCTTGGGTCTTGGAAGACTAGATAAATATAACTTAAAAAATGGGACTAAAAAACTTCTTTATTTAATCTCCAAAAAGGTCTTCTAACTTCCTTTGAGATCTTATATTTGCATAGGGTACCCTGGGGAACACATAAACAAAGGGATAAGCTATAAATTCCCAGTAAGGTAATGAACAGAAGGATACATCTCAAGCACATCAGTTAAGAGGAATGACATAATGATATCCAATGAATTAAACTTTTGAAACCATTTAATATAATAATCGGATCATATAAGCATGGAATCCTACAAATGTGGAAGAATCATAATGCATTTCTTGAGTTAGGGTCAAGGGTATGTGCCAATCCAGTTTCCCAATTTAATATGGGTCAAGACTAACTTCCAATCCCATTTCTCATCACATCTCATGAGACATATCCTTACCCAATGCATTGGAGCACTATCTGGGCGTACCCATCTCAAAATAATCATGAATATTCTCTCCACATAAATAATCGTGGCACATAGATAATAATACATAATCAACTATACATAAACATAAGGTTGCCCATGGAACGAATTGGGTGCCACAATCATGACATAAAACATATCCAATGGGCGTATCACGAAATTTTCCTTGAAAGGAAGGGATTATAACATACATTGAAATTAGTAGGGTAAAATAGGCATATAACATGTTATGTGGTGTTAAATATAAGTGAAAACATAGTAAAAATGTATTTTAGAAACATTAGCATTAAAACATTTTTGTGGGGTTTTAAGGAAAACACTCTAGAGAATTTCAAATAGAAAAGAGGACATTCTTTTATATAAAACCAAAATTGAACCAATATGGTTTTCTTAATTGAAATACTTATTTTATAAAGACAGTATTGTCATAAAATATAGGACATATTGATCTTGATATTTAGGTAAAAATTAGGGATGTCCCCTTAAAACAGGTTGGCTTATCAGAAAGTTCTAAGGAGGGAATCTTTCAAAATCATATATATCCCTGAAAGAATTTGAAGAAAAGGTTCTGATATACGAATCCTGTAAAACTAACCAAAATGCATAATACTCCCATTGATAGATAAGATTACACCATTTTGAAAGATAGATAAGTGAACCTGAAAGAACAAAGAAGGTTCAGGTAGAATTCTTTACGATTTTATCGGTGTGGTGTTTGGTGTGACCAAGAGGGTTTTATGAGAGGTAAATAGGGTTTCTCATAAATTAAAAACACACATGTATGTATGGGGGAGGTTCATAAACATACCCCATCATTTTATAGTACACATATAAAGGAATAGTATAGTGGACAATCTTGATTATGAGAGAAAAAGAGGGGTTCCCTTAACTCAAATCCGATGGTGTTCTCCACATGTTATTAATGACCTAAATAAAAATATTTGGATCATTAATTAATAAGTCCAGTAACATTTATATATTTAATTTATTTAATATAACCCTTTTTAGTTCATTCAAAACCTTTTTGATTTGTTATATTATTCAATTTCATTGTTCGGTCTCGTTTGTTTACTTGGATTGAAAAGATCAGTTCATTTATATTCAAGTTTAGATTATACGCAAGATGTAATTGGTTGTACAGAATTGAAGTTAACTTTTTGGGTTCATATTCATTAGATTACATGGTTTTAATTTTAATGAGGTTACTTAGAGTGATGTTGAATAATTACATATATAACCTTAGTGATAACTATTTTTGTTATTCGGTGGGTTTGATTACAAAGAACATTTTTTTCTTTATAATTTAATACCATTTGTAAATAAGGATTACAGAACCAAAAATAGGATATATTAAATGTATATTAATCTGGATAAACCATAGAAGAAATGGTTTCACGACTAGGATTAATTATAATGTTTGAAATAGATAAGTGGTTGTCCTTGAATGTGCTAAATTAGCATATCTCAAATGGTGCTTTCATTTCTTTAAAATAAAAGGTTGGGGGAAGATAAAAAAAGAACTTAAAATAAAAGAAGAAACCGAGAAGAGGAATTTTACCTCTTGAGACTTCATCCATTGAGATCCTCTTAAAGGGAGAGGTTTTGGTATTTTTGGAGGATGAGATATTTTTGACGTGAGGGAGGACCTTTGGGAGAGATTTTGGCCGAATTTAGAGAAGTCTTGGAGCTTGAGAGGAGTAGAGAGAAGAGGGAGTGAAGGGGGGTTTTTTTAGTGGAGGAGAGGAGGGATTTCATGATATTATAATCCTTAATTTATTATTTCGTCCCAATAAAAGGAATACTAAATATTCCAAGTCCAAGAATAGCAAATGGGTGATGTGAATTCGAACCAAGTGGGATTACATCAGTATAACATCATTGATGACTCAATTTATCCAATATTTAGCATTTATTGTGAATTATTGGATTCTACTATTCATTAAAAAATCTAGTACTTCACAAAAATTCAAAAAAATTACCCCAACCATTTATCGACATGTAGAATTCACAAATGAAGTCCAATTTTCAGAAATATTTTTCTAAATTTGAATTTTTTTTATATTTAATTAAATTAATAATTTATTATCAAAAACTAGTTTTAAAACATTCATTAACTCATTCTAAACTATATGTATATCATACTTACAACATGAATATTCGTTTTATACCACCATAGTTGAGGTTACTATTCATTATGGTATATCACTATTCATAAGTGTATGTTACTACTCATTAGGGTGGGTAACTATTCACTAAAAATTATTTTTGTTTTATTAGACTCCAAAAAACATCTTGAACACAACTGTGTATGTCGGATTTTTGACATTCCAAACACAGAATTGAAAAACTTCTATTTAAAGGTCACTTATCACTTAGTGTTTCAGTATTATGTTATTTTAGGGAACATTTTTATGGATGGAATTTCCAATAAAATCAATGGGTCGTTACATTCTTCCCCCTTAAGAAATTTTTCCCATGAAATGTTATTTTACAGTCTTTTCCAAAAACAGATGTGGGTACATTTCCTTCATTGATTCCTCCAATTCCCTTTTTGCTTCCTCAAACTTATGTTTTCTCTATAGTACATTGACCAGATGAGTAGTATTATTGCATAGAACATTGTCTCTACGATCCAAGATCTTCACTAACTGCTCCACAAAGGAAAGATCATCCTACATCTATACCACCTCTGAAGAGAGTACATGATAAGGGTCTGGTATGTACTTCCTTAAGAAGAATACAGTAAAGACATCATGTACATTTGACATGGTAGGTGCATTTTCCAATGGATTGGCCATAGTTTCGACTCGATCAAGGATCTCGAAGGGGACGATGTACGTTGGGATTAACTTCCCATTCTTCCCAAACCTCATGAACTTCTTCCATGGAGATATGAATAGAAATACCATGTCTCTAACTTTGAACTCAAGGGAACGTAGATAGTTATCTGCATAAATATTTTGTCAAAATTGGGATGCCTTGATATGTTTCTGAATGGATTTCACCTTCTCCACAATTTCTTCGACCATTTCATGTCCTAGCAACATACAGACATTGACTTTATCCCAACATGTCGGTGTTCCGATCCTTTTCCAATGAAGGGATTTATAAGGGGCCATTTGGATGCTCGAGTGGAAACTATTGTTGTATAATAATTCAACCAGTGGAAGATGTTGGTCCCATAATCCTTTGAATTCCATAGAACATGCTCTCAACATGTCTTCTAGTGTCTGAATAGTTCACTCAGACTTGCCATCAGTTTGAGGATGATAGACCATATTGATGTGCAGTTCAGTTCTCAGAGCATGCTGGAGACTTTTCCAAAACAATGAGGTGAATCTCATATCACGATCAGATACAATTGAGAGTGGAACACCGTGTAGTCTCACCAATTCCTTCACATATAACTTTGCAAGTTGTTCAAGTGATAGTTCTTACCGAATAGTGATGAAATGGGATGCCTCGGTGTGACGGTCAACCACAACCCATATCACATTATTTCCCTTCAACGTTTTCGGGTGACCCATGACAAAGTCCACTGTAGCATTTTCCCATTTCATCATGGGTATAGGCAATGGCTGCATCATACCATTGGACTTTATTCGCTCAGCTTTAACATGTTTAAGTACCAAGCACCTTGATATATATTAAACAATCTCCTTCTTCATGTTATCCCACCAGATGTGTTCTCAGAGATCACGGTACATTTTGGTACTCTCTGGATGGATAGATAAGGTTGAGCTTTGTGTATCATTCAATAGATCCTTGTTTATCTCTGTATCTGATGGTACACATAATCATGTCCCAAATCTTACAGCTCCTTCCTCATCAATTTTGAAATCGGAGGATTTCTCATCTTTAACAGATTCCACCCTTTTTCGAATTTCCACATCCTTTCATTGAGAAAACATTATTTTATATAAGAGGTATGGTCGAGAAATCATTTGATAAAGGATTGTTGATGTCCCTCCCTTAATGATTCACATGTCCATCCCTTGTAAATCTAATAATATCGGATCCTTTTCAATTCTCATCATTGATAAAGATGCAGGATCCTTTCTACTTAGAGCATCTTCCACCTTGATTGCCTTATCGGTATTGTAGTGGATTGAGAATTCATAATCCATGATGAGCCTTATCCATCTTTTCCAGAGAATATTAATCTCTTTCTATGTGAATATATATTTGAGACTCTTGCGGTCAGTATATATCTCACATTTTCCCCATAGAGATAATGCTGCCAGATTTTCAATGCAAAGATCACAGTCGCCAACTCCAGATCAATCGTGGGATAGTTTTGCTCATGGATTTTCAACATCCTTGAGGAATAGGATATCACTTTATCATTTTAAATTATCACACAGCCTAAGACATTCATAGAAGCATCAATATACACCACAAAGAGTTCTCTATTGAAGTGAGTGTGAGTACTGGTGCAGTGATAAGCCTCTTTTTCAACTCTTTGAAATAGCCTTCACATTCTCGTGTCCACACGAACATTACTCCATTCGGTGTAATCTTGGTTATTGGGTTTTATAATTGTAAAAATTTCATCATGAATCGTCGATAATATCCAGCTAGACCTAAAAAGCTGCGGATCTCTGTTTCAGATGTTGGCCTCAGCCACTCTTCAATTTCAATCGTCTATGAAGGGTCAATAGATATACCTTTCCTAGTGATAACATGCCCCAATAATAATACTTCCTCCATCCAGAACTCACATTTACACTACTTTGCAATCAAATTCTCCCTTTTCAAAGTCTTTAACACAGTTTCCAAATGCTCCTCATGTTCTTCCTTGCTCTTGGAGTATATCAGTATATCATCATTAAAGACCACAACAATTTTTTTGAGGTAATCTCTAATGGCTCTATTCATTAAATCCATGAAATTTGTTGGATCATTAGTGAGTCCGAAGGGCATCACTATGGACTCATAGTGTCCATACCTCATTTGAATGGATGTCTTGGGAATATCTTCCTTCCTCACCTCTAGTTGGTGATATCCCGACCGAAGGTTCACCTTAGTAAAATAACTTTCCTCATGAAGCTAATTGATCAAGTCATCTATCCATCGAAGGGGATACATGTTCTTTATTGTGATTTCATTGAGTTCATGATAATCAATGCAGATGTACATTTATCCATACTTCTTCTTGATTAAGAGGACTGGATCACCCCACGGTGAAGCAATTGGGAGTATAAAATCCTTCTCCATATTATCCTGTAACTACTTCTTCAGCTCTTCCAGTTCTACGGTGGCCATTCTATAATGTATCTTTTAGATTGGCAGAGTTCCAGGGATAAGTTCAATTGAGAACTAAACCTCTCTGTCAAGAGGAAGACAAGGCAATTCTTCTGGGAATACATCATTGTAATCCCTCATAATGGGCATGTCTTCAATCATGATTCTATCCTTTTTCCCAATCATCTGAGCTAGATATGCATGATCATAACAAATCCATATACACACTTTATATAATGATTCTAAAGGAGATTCATCTTCCTCCTTGAACTTGAAAAGAATTGGAGGATGCTTCAGGATGAGAAGATTGATCTTCCTTTCCCAGCAGTCAATATTGGCTTTTTATAAAGACAGACAATCAATGCCTAAGGTAGCGTCAAAGTCCACCAATGTAAGTATGAGAAGATTTGATGGGAGGTTCATTCCACAAATGATAACTGGGGAGAAGTTATAAACCATTGATGCAACGATTTCCCCATTTCCAATTCTCACAAAAAACTTTTCCTCAAAATTTTGAGGTGGTGTTTGAATAGTTCTACTAAACATTCATGATATGAAAGAATGTGTAGAACCATAATCAAATAGTATGTTCTCTATTATTGAATTAATAACAAGCATACCTTTCACCACATCATTTTCTACATCCCCTCTGCAGTAGTGATAGTATAAGCCCTTCCTTTTTTCCTTGGTGGTTCTTGCTGATTTCCTCTGACAACCCTCACCTTAGGGAAATTGTTTGCAAAAGCCCAAGCTCTTTGCAGTTATAACACCGTACTGCGGGATGAGTATTAATATAAACCTTCTTTTATTCTTCATCATTATCGGGATTTTTCATACCCCTTCAGCAATTCATGTCCATATAACCAAACAATAAGAATTTGAAGCAATTCTTGGTTCCCTTCAGACAGTTTCCAGGACGCTTCTTCCCAAATTTTTTACAAAGGGGAAAGATGATATTATTTCCATCATGGTATTTTTTTGATGGACCACCCATGTTTGTTTCCATCTTCTACTTCTTGTCACTGGGCCCATGAGACAACTGAGAGTCTCCAATCTCCATTTCATCCTTGAGGGCACAACAATCAATGTCCTCATAACTATCGAAGTTGCGAATCACCAACGCTTTTCATAGATTCAGCTTTCGTCTGATAAAGAAATGATCCACCTTGCTTTTGGTGTTCATGACAAAGACAGAGTTGTACCTTTCAAGCCTTGTAACGTTTTCTTCATACACCGTTATGGACTAATCTTACATCTTCTTGAGTCCAAGGAACTCTCTTTCCATCTTGAGATGGAGGGTTAGAAGAAAATATTTGTTAAAAAACATCTTCTTGAATTCTTCCAAATCTATGGAACTGATTTTTTCTTTGGATATTGTATTCTTGATCAGTGTCCACCATTGATCAGCTTCCCCAACAAAACGATAGACTACCAGTACCACCTTCTCTTCTTCTATAGACTAGAGGACAGAGAATATCTTTTCAATGGAGTTAATCCATTGTTCTACGGGGAAGGTATCAGAAGACCCGCTAAACATGGGAGGCCTTCTCCATATGAAGGATTCTATAACAGCATTCTCTTTACTTAGTGGAGGGGGACATTCCACCTAATTCATGTTTTTATTCATAACTCGAGCGAGCTGAGAAAGTACTGCCATGTTGTTATGAGCAACCTCTTCCCTCACATCAGGCATGTCATTAGGGAAATCTTCACATTTCTTATCACATGGGTTGTTGGAACGTGTTTTCTATTTCCAACAATTAACTATGAAAAAGAACGTATAATTAGAGGTCATGAATACTTAAATATTGAGCATAAATAGGAAACATTGAACAATAAAGGATAAACATATAAAGAAGAAGTGCATCCTAAATTTTGATTCCTTAAGGTTTATATCTATGTTATCCTCAATCTATTTCATAACATATATTCTTATGGGATTTTTTTCCTTAATAATTATTTTTACTAAGCTCGGGAATCTACCAAAGCATATCCCCCAGGAGTGTTGTAACCAAGAGTGAAGCAAGGCTCGTTATCATGAACTGGTTCCCGTTGGAGTCTAGCTCAAAGTGGTGTTTTTGGGTTTTACCCCTAGATACATCTATTCCAGAGCTTCCTCTACCTGCTCGTATCCATATAGGGATGTATTTTCTTGATAAACCACTTACTCTATACTCACCAAAATTTAGGACTGTTTCCATATACATAGTCTCATCTTTAAGGTTCTCACTAAGGTGCCCTATTCATAATCTCAATAAATTACTAGACCGTACTTTGAGAACAAATATAGCGACCCAATACTTTTATATAACACATTTCATGAATTTAAGCATAATTAATCATTAGAGTACAAACAAAGGATCATTAAGAATTGTGTCTTGGAAGACTAGGTACATATAACATAAAACAGGGGACTAAAAACATCATTATTTAATCTCCATAAAGAGCTTATAACTTCCTTTGAGCTCTTACATTAGCATAGGGTACCCTGGGGAACACAAGAACAAAGGGATGAGCTAAAAATTCATTACAATGGAATGAACATAAGGATACATATCAAGAACATGAGTTAAGAGGAATGACATAATGATATCCAGAGAATTAAACTTATGAAATCATTTAATATAAGAATGGGATAATGTAAACATGGAGTCACATAAATGTGGAAGAATAATAAAGCATTTCTATAGTACGGGTCAAGGATAACTGCCAACCTCGTTTCCTAATTTAGTACGGGTCATGGCTAACTGCCAATCCCTTTTCACATGGCATCTTATGAGACATATCCTTACCCAATGCATTGGAGTGCTATTTGGGCGCACCCATATCATCATATTCATGAATATTCTTGCCACATAAATAATGATACCACATAAATATTCATAAATAATTAACTATACATAAACATATGGTTACCCATTTAATGAATTGGGTACCACAATTGAGACATAAAACATATACAATGGGCGTATCATGAATGTGTCCTTGAAAAGATGGGATTAGAACATTCATGGACAATAATAGGTTAAAATAGGCATATAAAATGGTATTTGGTGTCAATGATAATTGAAAACATATTAGAAATGTATTTTATAAACATTAGCATTAAAACATTTTTGTGCGGTTTTAAGGAAAACAGTCTAGGAATTTTCAAATAGAAAAGTGCACATTCTTTTATATAAAACCAGAATTAAACCAAGAATGTTTTCATAATAAAAATACTGATTTTATAAAGACAATGTTGGTTTAAAATAGAGGATATAATGATCTTGATATTTGGTAAAAATTAGGGAAGTCCATGTAAACAAGGTTGGCTTATTGAAAAGTTCTAAGGAGGGAATCTTTCAAAATCATGTATATCCCCGAAAGAATGTGATGAAGGGGTTTTGATATATGAATCCTGTACAAAGAACCATAATTCATAATATTCACATATATTGATAAGATAACACCATTTTGAAAGAAATACTAATCAACCCGAAAGAACAAAGAAGGTTCGGGTAGAATTCGTTACGATTTTATCAGTGTGGTGTCGGATGTGACCAAGAGGTATTTATGAGAGAGAAATGGGGTTCCACATCACTTATAAATCTAGATGGATTTATGGGGTAGGTTATTAAACACACCCCATAATTTTATAGTACACATATAACGGCATAGAATAGGGGAAAATCATGATTAAGAGAGAAAAGGAGAGGTTCCCTTACCTCAAATCTGGTGGTGTTCTCCACTTGTTATAAATGACCTGAATAAAAAAATTAGGATAATTAATTCATAATTCCATAATATCATATATATGTAATTGATTTATTATAACCATTTTTATTTAATTAAAAACCTTTTTTTAGTTATACGGTTCAATTTCATTTTTCGGGATCGTTTGTTTACTTGGGTTTATATATTAGTTCACTTATATTCAAGTTTAGATTATATGAAAGATAAAAGTGGTTTTCCAGAATTGAAGTTACCTTATTTGGTTAATATCCATTAGATTAAATGGTTTTAATTTTAATTAGGTTACTTAGAGTGATGTTGAATTATATCATATATAACCTTAGAGATAACCGTTTTTGTTTATCGGTGGGTTTGATTACAAAGAACATGTTTTTCATTATAATTTAATACCATTTCTACAAAATGATTACAGAAAAAAAATAAGATATATTACATGTATAAAAATATGGTTCAACCATAGAATAAATGGTTTTATGACTAGAATTAATGATAATGTAAGAAATTCATAAATAGTTGTCCTTGAATGTGCTAAATTAGCACATCTCCAATGGTGCTTTCATTTGTTTCAAATAAATGGGTGGGGAAAGGAGAGAAGATAATGACATATACCATTAGCATGAAAACATTACAGTACATGTATGTTACTGGATTTGTAATACTATTCTATTGAAGCAAGGTGAGGAATGAAATAAAAATAAAAGAACATAAAAGAAAAGAAGAAATCTGGAAGAGGAATTTTACCTCTTGAGACTTCCTCCTTTGAGAACCTCTAAACGGGAGAGTTTTTGGTATTTTGAGGAAGATGATATCTTTTAGTCGTGGGGGAGGACCATGGGGAGATATTTGGGCAGAATTTAGAGAATGCTTGGTGCTTGAGAGGAGTGGAGAGGAGAGGGAGTGAGGGGGGGGGGGGTTATTGTGGAGGAGAGGAGGGATTTCATGATATTATAATCCTTAATTTATTATTTCATCCCAAGACAAGTAATAGTAAGTATTACATGACCAATAATAGTAAATAACTCATGTTAATTTGAACCAAGTCGGCTTACATCAGTATAATATCATCAATGACTCAATTAATCCAATATTTAGCATTTATTGTGAATTATCAGATTCTACTATTCATAAAAAATTCATGTATTTCAGAAAAATCCCAAAAATTTACCCCAACCATTTTTCATTGTGTAGAATCCAAAAATGAAGTCCATTTTTCAAAAAAATTTATAAATATTATTATTTTAATATTTAATTATATTAATTATTTATTATCATAAACCAATTTTAAAATATTCATTAACTCATTCTAAATTATATGTATATCATACTTCCAAATAGAATATTCTTTTTATACCACCATAGGTGAAGTTAATATTCATTAGGTAATATCACTATTAATATGGGTATGTTACTAATCATTAGGGTAGGTTACTATTCACCAAAAATTATTTTTTTATTAGACTCCAAAAATCATCTTGAACACAACTGTGTATGCCAAATTTTCAAAGTTACAAACACCGAAGTGACAAAATTATGGTTAAATCTCACTTATCACTTAGTAGTTCCGTATTATGTGATTTTATATCATATTTATAAGAAGGGAATTTCCATTAAAAACATTGGGTCGTTACACTCCAGTGCCATGTACATTATGAATGGGCCATCTAGATATAGCTAAGGAAATATCCTGATGATAAAAAACCCTACATCTTACATTTCAAAACCCCATAAGTAGAAATCCCTCAATAATTATAGCCAGCTGTACCAATCCAGCATTAGTAGGTATGCATTACAAGACTATTCTATCAAATTTTTTCCAAAGAGACCCTTTAAGAAAATCGATTCCTCAATGAATCATCTCTTTCCATGTTGATGGATTAATATGAAACTTTAGGGAATCTCATGGTGTTTTGAGAAAAAATAATACCACCATTCTACATAAGTAGAATCTCATTAATCTTCAGGAAGCTCAAGAATCAAGGCTATTACTCATCAAGAAATAACAACTGAAAATATAACAATGATATTATCATGTCATAATGGGTCTATTTCATTAGACTATAACTTTACCCTTTTACTCCCTGTGATATACTAAAGGTGTCTAGTTGAGATAATTGTATCACTGATAAGAGAAGGTGGTGATTCATTTGATACTTGTTCCATTTATGATTCCTTGGAAATGAAACAACATTATCCTTCATAAATAGAATTCATTCCCAATTTAAAACAAATCATACACACATCCACATGAACACAATATTTTTCAAGGTCCACTATTTATTAAAAATAGTAATGAACTTACTATGGTATGTAAACAATCCAAATACACACAATAAACTATAAAAAAATAATTTTGTATGGAATAAAATGTATAGGATATGCCTTAATACTCATTTAGCACTTTGAAAACAATCTAATATGGTTTGTGATAACTCTATCACAAATGATTCATTGTAATGTTGTTGTAACAAAACATATTTCCAATGACACTTTATCAACATCCCCAAATGTATTCTTTGAAAATAATTCTTCAATTTCATACCCAGAATTTGGTACGATGATCAATGACTTTTATTATAAAACATCAATATGAATGTCAGTCAGATTCCCCCAATATAATTCTCGTAGTCCGATATGCCGACTCAGATTCATCCAATAGAATTGAACAATACGATTCATATAAAACTCTAATAAAAAGATTCAAACAATTAATAATTCATTCTTATTTATTTTTGGAATCCTAAAACACATTTCCTGATATTATTATTCATCCCAATAAGATGTCCAAAAAAACAATGCTATGTAAAATGGGATAAACATCTTAATATGACAATCACTAAATACAATGATTATCTAAAAATATTACAATATTCTATTTTCTCCTTCCAATTGTATTTGAAAAAAACATCATCTATACAACTACTTACGGGATCTTCTTCTTCCGTCTATAAAATTATTTAGTGATATTCCCTCGCCCCTCTTCACTGTGAATAGTACATCAGTCAAAAAGTATAATGTACTTAAATCCTTTTATTGATGAACTATGATTGGTTTTGGTGAGAATCTAATACGGTGACAAAACCTAAAAATTTCTCTATGACTCTAGGATTTTTTTTAATTTTGGGTGCATTTTGAAATTTTAAATGACCGTCAATTATTCAAATTTCATCTCAATCATTCTCGAATCATTTACACCAAATCGAATATTCATCATACATTATTTTTAAAATAAAAATAATAATTAAATTCCCATTCAAATTATTGAAATCTTATTTCTTAATTATTTACCTTTGTACCTATTATATTTGTGAAGTAAAAGAAAACATTCATCTTATTTTCACGCCTATAATTTTATGTGTTTTATTCATTATGAATCCATGCACCAATTGTTGAAAAAAAAATTCTTCAAATTCCATCCTACCTATGACAAAAAATCCAAATATATACTTATTCTCTACACCTGATAAACACAACTAAAGGTATTAAATACCAAACTATTCATCGTATAGTTAAGAAAATTCATTTGGAATAAATTTTGATATGATGGATCATAAAAAAATTGAATATAAACTTTTTAATACAATTAATATTTCATATTTCTATTCTAAATATGATAAAACTAAATTCCATAAAACAAAAAAATAACCCTATAGTTAATACAATGAAATACTAAATGCGATGGACTAGTTTCAGTGGACTTGACTTAAAAAACATCCTTCAATCATAAACTTATGCTTGAATCATGCCTTATTTCATGACATGGAATACATTGGGGATAAACTCCATCATTGTATAACTTATAATTTAATGTATTGACGAATCCACAAACTCCATCAACCATCTTTCTTTCCAACTCATCCTAGATATGATTTTTCCAAAAATAAATGGTATGAATACATTAGAGATGATTATGATCAGTATGATTATGATGAAAGTAAATATAATCTCCATGGTATTTTTTCATCAAGATACAATCAATCTGAATATGATAATCATTATCTCTTTCACTCCACCTTCCTTTCATCAAAATTTACCACATGTTTTCCAAATCCATGTGATTTATCATAACTATAAGATCAACAAAGAATAAAAACATTTAAATCATAGACATGTTGACACAGATTCTATTAAAATACTATCAAACCATCCATAATGGACCCAGACAGAATCAAATGACCGTTAACATCTAGAACGATTCGTCCATAATAAGATCATCATTTTCAGGCATTATGAGACTGATTTCAAAAATATGCTGTCTAGTTTGATTTTCCTCATATACAAAGTGAGATAATTTATTTTCATATAAAATAGCCTTTTATAGTAAATCATATTTGACAACAAAATACTATTCCTGAATAAGATCATCATCTTTATCAGCTTAATACTAAGAATCTACCCATTTAGTTTTTTTTTTCATCCATGTTTTATAAATCAATGAAAATTGTATCCTCATGATATGAATTATATAAAAATAAGTATTATCCTTCATAACCTAAATCATTGTAAGAAATATGAATTATTGATAGAAAAGTTATGTTGTCCACAAGAAGTGATTATGAAAAAATCCTCTGCATTTCATCACCTTTCATGGAATATTAAAATTTCATTTCCTAAAACCACACCAAAAAATATTTACAATAGTTCACACATATACAATGATGAATTAACATATTACCCAAAACTCCCTCTATTTAAATTCCTTGAAAAGTATAGACTCGTGAAAAATTCACATTCCCCCCCTATACAACACTATCCAAAGGTAGGATGGGGGTAAGGAATAGAAACATGTAACTAACCCTTGATGATAACGAGGTTCAACACCCATTATCAGCTTCAATTTATAAACGAATTCATTGGGTAATGATTTTATTAAAATGCTAGAAATAAGTTCCTATGTTGGAAAACACTTCACATTAAATTCGTCCTTCTCCACATGTTAGTTCATGAAATGAAATTTTATTTCCTTTTTTTGAACAAGAATGTTAAACGGGATTCCATGTAAGATTTATTGTGCCTTGATTATCAAAACCCAAGTGAAAGGAATCTTCACTTAATAAATTAATTATTTTAATTTTGTTTTCATCCAAATAAGTTGAGTAGTGGCTTCAGTGGTTGCATCATACTCAACATCATCCATATTGAGATTTTCTAAACATCTTTTCTTTAAATTCACAAAAATATACTAATTTTTATAAAATAAAACTACACCATATGTGGATCATCTATCATCAACATTTTGTTACAAATAAGAATATAAATAACCAAAAAAATCAATACATTCTGAGCATTCATAGCAGATTTATAATATTTCTTTCCATTTGTATATCTAAGAATTAATTTCCAAGAAATATTATTTTACTTTTTAGAAGTACTCTAAAATCCAGCACATAAAGTTACAAATTAATCAATGTTGGGGGTTGAGGATGTCAAATACTATAAATAGAAAATAAGCTTCAACAATTCTTTCTGATCAAAATTTTTTTCCATCTCCATCACTTCAAAAGATGTTTCCCATAGAAAGTGGTTTTGCAATAGGTTTTGAGTCTTCCATGTCGAACCTCTTATGAAGTCGACGACCATACTTTTCTTGAGAAAGAAAATTATATTTCCCTCTTTCAAAATTTGACCCCATTAAAGTATTTCATTTCCCCAAGCATAGATATCTCATATTTTTCATTTCTTTAGAAAACAATTTACATTAATATACATCATTCCCAATAAAGATCATGTCATCAACCTAAACATTATTGATGAAGGGATACTCATTATTTTCTCCAATGTAAATAATATTATCAGCTCTTATATTTTTAAAAAATCATATCCTCTAAGTATATAATTTTGAATACCAAAATATTCGAGCCTATTTTAGAACATATAATTATTTCTTCAATCATCATATTTAAATATTATTTTTCCCAAAAAAAAAGGCACAAGGTTGATAAAATTATAAATTTTCACCATGATCACCATTTAAGAATACATATTTAAATTCCATTTGAATGATATCATAACATTGTTGTGCATAAATAGAAAAAAAATTATAATTATTTCTAATCATGGCACTAGAGAAACTGTTTCATCATAATTGATAACATAAATTTGTTAATACCTATTGCAATCTAATATTTATTTTTTTATTATTACATCACCTTCTTAATTTAGAATGTTCTAGAAAACCAAAATTTTACAATATTGTTTTATTATTATCCTACTTGTGTATGATTTACCATGTATGAATATTTTCAATATAGTATAGTTCTTAATTCATGTATTGATCCCATTCTAGATACTCAGAAGATTATTTTACAACATTCGACTCCACTTTTGAATACAAATATTTTTTGAAATATATTTTGATGTTATTATTATTTTAGTCCTATGATGTTGATCAGCTATTATATTTTGAAATTATACTTACATCCATATCCTAGAATGAGAGTATCAAGTATATTTTTCATCATCAGATGTAGCTGAGTCAGATTATTCTTGTTCTATTAGATTGCAATTTTCTGTATAATTATCATAATTTTTGTGAAAACTGTTCTTCTAAACATTCATATATTCTAAGATATTTTTATCTTATATCTCCTTTTCAATTACACCCACACCATGAAAATAAAAATATATCCATGTTTTATTGATAAATAATTTGTATCCTCTTAATTCTAGAATATAGAGAATAAATATTCCATCATCCACTTTCTACTCAAACTTTACATAGTTTCTAACATTATTTTTTATATTCCATGTACTCAAAAAAACTCATAAGTTTTTTAAACAATGATTTTTTCCATGAAACAATTAATATTGATTCATATTAAAATTAAGAATGATGAAACAATGGTTATGATTATTGAAATTAGTTATGTTATCAATTCTCAAATTCATCAATGAACAATCTAATTCCTTTTTAGATTTCCCGTACAATCATTAATACATTTTCAAATAATCTGATTTATGATTCATATACATAACACAAGTAATTTGAGTAAAATAATAAATAAAATTGATGATGTACTTATATCAATTTTTTTGTATTGTCATTTTCCAATAAATATCAAAAAAAAATTGTCTATAGGTGTTGTTTTGAACTAATAAAAACATTCATATGCTTTGAGTTTGTAATCAATCCTTTCTAGAAAATACCCAAACAATAATCTCCTCTTCGTGGAAAATCAGAATTTTTTCAAACAATATCTCGTATTGAAAATTTTTACATGATTCATTGATAAATTTTTTTCAATCCTTTTATTCAAAAATTGATTCCATTACACCCTACCCATGTAACAAGAGTCTTTTATTTCAACAACATGAAATAGATTCTATTTTTATTTTGGATTCCTATAACAATATTTAAATATTTTTGACACATTTCACAAAAAAAAATCATCTTTTCTAAAGATAACTTTGTTACCCCCATAAAAAATTTGTGTAACACTTAGAAAATTGTGTTTTATACCATAAACATACATAGTTTTCTTGCATTTAATCTTTTTTTTCCAATGATAGTTGATCCAGAAGCATTGATATTAATAGATTCATCATCGGAAAATGTCAATGTTCCTTCATTAAAATAATTATCATTAATAAAAAACATCAAATCTTCTATTAGATGAGAATAACACTCATTATCAATAATCCAATGTCAATATATTTTTTTAGCATTGAAATTGGTTTAAAAAATAAGGTTGTTTTTTTCCCTTTCATCACATTATGCATCTAAAATTTATGAAGAAAAATTTGTTTTTATGGTAATAATACAAGGCATATTGTGAAATGTGTATAAGTCTTTCAAATTATTCACAAGTAGTTTCCAAATGTTAAAACCAATTTTCAATTTTCACACCAAACTTCTTAGGGTTATTTTAAACATCCTTCATAGATTTATTCATTTTAGGGAATAGAATCTCCCTCGACCATCACCTTAAGAAAATTTGGTGTGATAGTAATATTTTCAGTTCAACCAGAAATTATTTTCGAAATATATGAATCCAACACAATACAATACGTATTTAAACATGGTTTATTTGCCTATAAAACATCTATACATGACACAATTGTAAATTGGTTTCTCAATAACCTTCTCTTCATTCTTTTCTAAGCTAGCATACTTTCTGTAATCATTTAAAATTTTATTTTTCATTTTAATTTTATCCGAACCACATATATTGGAAAGATTATTTGATTTTGAATGTTTGAAATCATTTCCATTCTCAATCTATTTTGTAACTTATGAATTCCCAACTATGATTGTATTAGCCACAAAAAAAAAATTCCCAACTTTGTATATATCAGAAAAAATTCAATATTTATTCTAAAAATATATTTTTTTATTGGTCTCATATTTAACCTTTAAAGAAGTCTCACCAAAATTGGAAATGAATTTTTTTATTCTTTTACATCTCTTTTTATCATTATCGATTATTTTTTTAGATAATATCCAAATATTTTCCATTATTATTCATCTTCACCTACAGATGTTCATTATAATTCACTTTTTTATAAAGATATTTATTCATATCACAAATTTATATCACCAACATCACATTATATTCAGAATAATATTTTGATTTCTTGTTGATGATCATTCATCTCCATAATTTTGGTCTTTCTTTTATAAACTTCAATCCATTCATATATATTATTTTAATAATTATTTAAATCAAATTCAAGTTGATTTTATTCATCATTGGAAGTACTTCATAAAAACTTTTTATCATTTGATATTTCACTAAAACATGTCTCAATACCATACTCAATCTATTATCCAAATTTTACATCACTAATTTTTTCTTCTTCATCTCTATATAAGAATATTCTTCTTTTGAATTTGAATAATTTTTTATCTTTCACTTTGGAATAGGATTTTAATTTATCTGTATGTTTCATCCCACATATTTGTAGTCTCCCTTTCTTTTCATCACATTCATCTTTATTCATTCTTTGAGGACCGATAGTAGAAAAATTCCCATTGAATCTACTTTTAAAATGCTTAACTGAAAGAATACCTTTTTATATCCCTAAAATATTTTTCATAATTTCACAAAAAAAAGGATAAAATGTGCCTAAAAGTTTTCCCATCCTCATTTTCAGAATTATATTCACCATGTTAAAAGTATATTATTTTATATTTCTTTCTAAGAAACCTTGAATTACATTTCTCTGTCTTCTTTTGTTTTTATTTTCATTGATCTCTGGATTCTAATTTTATATATAATGAGAGTGACATGCAAATTATCTCATTATTTTATCTTAGGATAATAATCATTCAATAAATAATGTTATTAATCCAACTTTTTTGGAAGGATTCTCCAAATCATTTCGACAACTATAGAATCATATAACCTTTCCCTAAGGCATCTCATTGTGCTGACAATATCATTCACCTAATTCAAGATGTCTCTAATGGATTTCTATTCACCCAACTACAAATCACCATACAAAAATATCTACATATGTAATTTTTTCATGTTAACTTATTAATTCCCATCTTATATGTTTTCCATTTTATCCCATATACCATTGTCTATAGTAATACCTTTATCCGTTAGGAAATCAATTTCATAATGTGATGAAAGTAAAGTATTATTGGCCCCTCTGTCATTCTCTATATTCTTCTTATCAAAATAAATAATTTGAAATTTATTATCAATAGGAGGAAACCCATAAATAATATATTCATGAACATTATATCCAATATACATTAGATGAGGTGAAATTAAATCATTCTAAATATGATAATTATTTACACTGAAAACAAGAATACCTTTAATTTTCAGAAAATTCAGATTTCCCATCAACAAAGAATAATTGAAGGGAACCTTCAGCTCCGATACCACTTAAAATTTCCCAGAAATGACAATTATATAAAAAATTGGGTGATTCGTGAATAAATGATACATTTTATCTTATGTTTCCATGGAAAAGAATAACCATTCACCTCCTAGTAAATATTTTATTCACTGATCAAGTCAAAGAAAACACACATCCATAGAAATGAAAAAAATATTCAAGGCCCACTATTAAAAAAGAGTATCTATATCGTAGGTTTTGTTTGTAAATAATATAATTACACACAATCCAAGGGAATTTTGTTTTTGATCTATTCAATTACAGATGGTCTTTTACTAATTCTATATTTGTGTTTCTTAAAAACTGATCTAGATCTGAACTTTCTTTGCAGATCAACAACATCTAGCTGGTGGAAGTGGCATAGCTCATTCACGAGATATGGTAGGTTAGAAATGACTTTATTCATAATAATCATTCTTTTAACCTTAATGCAGGAAAATCTTGGTTTTTTGTGGCGATCCAGGAAGCTGCTTTTATAAAAAAAGATTACTGCAACATCTTAGTTGGGGATTTTGAGATCCTTCGCCCTCTTCAAGTTCCTGTCAATTATCCAAATCTAAAACGCACCTTCGAGGTTTTCGGGCAGGCTCCAATACAGGGATGGATCAAAGTTAATGTTGATGGTGCTTCTAAAGGAAATCTAGGTCCTGCCAATTGAGGTGCTATTTTCAGAGACTCTACTGGCCAGTGATAGGTCTGTTTATTCATTGGATGTGGCCACTCGTCATCGCTGGAGGTGGAACTATTTGGTGTCATCCATGCTATTGATTTTGCTCTTCAAAGAGGTTGGAGGAAATTATGGATTAAGAGTGACTCATCCACCATAATTCATGCCATCTGGAATGACAGCATTCATCTGGCCTAGAAGCATACTTCTCGTTGGATGAATTTCCTTAACTCGCTCCACGATATTGCTTATATCCCCACCAACACCTACCATCAAGCAAACTCTATAGCTGATGCTCTTTCCAACAAAGGAGTTCACCAGCGAATGACTTGGATGGACTCTCTCCCTGCTGATTTATTTGAGCTCATAGATAGATATTGTAAAAAAATCCCCTATTTCAGACTCTTGTAGCTTTCTTGCTTTTTTAATAATAATTTTTGTGCTTTGGTACTTGACCAAAGCATTACCTTTAAAAAAAAGACACAATCCAATGGAAAAAATCGTTTTTATGGAATACAACACGTATGATATTCCCATATACAAATGTAGTGTTTTCAAAATATTCCAATAGTTTGTGCTCTCTCTAGAAAAAATGATTAAATAAAAATTTGGTGTAACAAGACATGTTTCTTGTGATTATTTATCGACAACCATACATTTATTCATTAAATATTGTACTTCAATTTCATTCCCAAAATCTAGTAAGATCATTGAAGAATTTTGATATAAAACTCTAATATGATTTTCGGCCCAATAACCCCAATATGATTCTCCCAGTTTGATCGTCATAGTTTAATTAATCGAATATAATTTTCAAATTTTATATAAATAACACAATCATAATATGATTAATACAATTCAGGATTCCTTCTTCCTCAGTCCATAAATCCCAATATGGAAATCAGAATCTGATTATCTTGCCATATACAAGGAACATATGAATACAATTACAAGTAGAATGAGATACACAACTGAATACGATGTTCAATGAATATGATGATAAAGAAAAAAAGTTTCCATATTTTCTCTTCTCATTTAACATCTTTCAATGTAATTTTTTCTACAATGCTCAATATATATTGTTCCTCTTCCCTCTCTATAATTCATCAGTTCCCAACCTTCTCTCCTCTTCACCATTAATGGTTCTTCAGTAAAATTGAACAAGTTACATCTTTCCTTTTATAGGTGACCCATGAGAATTTTTGTAGGAAAATGAAATTGTTTCACACATAACAAAATTCCCATAATTGTCATGAATCATTGAATTTATGCTACTTTTTTACTTATTCGATGCCTCTCAATTATTATTTTTTATCAATCCTTATTAAATATTCCATGTGACATAAACTCTCCATCATCAATTATTTTTCCCATAAATTTTGATTGAAATTCACATTTTAATTTTTGAAATTAAATATCTTCATTACCATGATCTGTACCAATTTTTTAAATTATTAAATAGACAGTTTTCATATTTTTTGCAATCCCTTATTCTGATGCGTTTTATTCATTTGTATTCTTTTAAACTTGTGACAAAAAAATAATAATTGAATTTAATGATTCCCTTCAACAACACATCCTTATATTTCCTTCATCACTTCTCTTTATCTACTTTACTAAAGTGATTAAATCAAATATACTACCTTTGACTTATTATAATTTAGAAATGTCCTTTAATAACAAACTAAGGCTTGATTTATGACTTAATTCATGAATTGGAATATATTTGGAATCATTTCTTTCATTGTTTTACTTATAATAGAATTAATTTGAACATTCCAAAACTAAATCAACTATCATTGTTTCTAATTAATTTTGAATACAATTTTACAAAAATCAACTAACATGAATTCAATAGACCTGACTACAATCATCATAATTACTATCTGGATGAATATTATTTTCAGCATCTGTTCACTCTACATCTGGATACAGTCAATCTGAATATGATTGAAATTATATCATTCACTCCCACATTATTTCGTCAAGCTTTCATCACAAGTTCTTTAAACACTTGTGAATTATGAGAACTCCATGATCATAAATGAATCATCACATTTAAATCATTGTCATCCAGACTTATTTTATCCTACAATAAGATCAAACCTTCTATATTTGATAAGTGTGAATCTGATAAAAATTACATCTAGTAGGATTATTCCTCAATAACATCACCCTTTTCACACATTGAGAGTTTTATTTTCCTAATATGATGGTCAATATAATTTTAATAAAATACAAAGTGATGTGATTTCTTTTTGACTAAATCTTAATTTTAATTTATAACATAATTCATAATGAAATAAAATACCTAAATACAATAACCATCTTTATCATCATGGTGCTAAAATATATATCCTTTTTGTTAATGAAATATATGAGTTTGGATCTGAACAATACTTGTGATATGTATCATCGAATCTATCCAATCATCCACTGCTTGGGGATCTTTTTCTCCATGAAACCAAAATGGTATACGGTGTTGGAAATCATGTAATGTGATGATCCTACATAGACAACCAATCTTATAATCCATTAATATATATTTTTCAAAATGAATGTGCACTACAACATAACATCATAATGTAAAAACCTCATTAGATGGACCATGAAACAAGGAATTATCACTCAATCTATTGTTATCAAGATCATATATCAGTAACGATTATATTAGATGAATTATATTCATACTGAATATGAACAATACATTTCATAGTTCGATAATGATATATATATATATCTGTGTGTGTGTGTGTTTGTTTGTAGATAACTCATGATGTTAATATAATCGTATCCATCAAATGTGATTCATGTAAAATTATTCCCCACAATTGATTTCTTGGTATGCTGATTTGAAATGATTGTAAGCAGATTCCACATAAATGGATACATCTACAACCAAAAATTAAATTTTATTTAGTAGAACAAATTTTGATCTCATGACACTCTGACACTAATTCCATAATTACAAGAAAAAATATTATCATCGGTACTACTATGACACTGACCTAATGATGAACTCCTCATATAACAATTCATCAGATCTATAATATATAGTCCCCACATTTATTATAGAATGTTAACTGTGATAACCCAAATCCCACCTCAAGTATTCTAGGTGTTGGAAAATGAAAAAATAAAGAATAACTGAAATGGGTGGCCATTTCTTAATGTACCAATATGAACACATACACATCCCTATAAAAAATCCATTAAGAATAATTAATGAATGAAACATGGTGAGTATTACCATTGTTGACATTAGCCTCCAGAAAATAGATATGTGTATGAAATTTTAAGTCCAAAATATAAATAGTGAAAACTAAATTTCCTACTAGATAATATATCCGAACAATAAAACAATTATAAAAATAAAAAACGGAGGAATCCTATCTTTTGATCCCCAATTTGGACCACCATATTTTGTTTATATAATGAGGTATCTTAAATATCTATGAATTTCTCCACTAGTCATCATGTAATCTAAACAAGATGTAACATTTTCCAATAAAGTCCATGTAGAGGTGACTATATTCATGACTATAATATACCATAAAATGAAAAATACAGTAATATAGATATAATATAGAATTCTTCTTGACCGTAAAATGTGGGAATGAAAATTCGAAGATATATTTTCATTAAAGAATGTAGATGATAAAGAAAGGGGATATATATATATATATACTAGCCGGTGATGATGAGTCTTCTTGTAGATCCAAAGGTCAATCATTGATTCAAAACAACATAGTTTTCTACTTGAGAAAGCCATGTGGACGACTGACAATATTCCACTATTCCATATCCCAAGTAGGAAAAATCATTAAGGGGGGAACCATGCACTAATATTGTAAGGCTGATGATCACTGAATAGAGGAATAACCTACACATGTATAAAGGGTTTTAATCGTAGTAGGTATTGGACCCGCTCCCTAGTTTACCTCGGACGTGACACTTTTTAGGTAGAGGACAAATGCCATAGTTACTGATAGTTTTCAACTATGTAGATAGAGGACCCACTCCCTAGTTCCTCCAGTGGGTGACACACTACAGATAGAATAATGTGGTTAGTAGATCTTTGGACTGACATGGGGGTTCCCAACCATGACATCTCTCCATTAATTCATCCTAATCATCTCTATCATTTATGTATTCCAAAAATAATAATCACACTCATAAAAATTACTATGCATCTCAAAATCCCATTTGAAATCTATCTTCATGTCATTTGTGGAAAAATATCACAATTCGATTCTCATGGGACAAAATATGATAAAATAAGAATGATATATCCTCGGTTTATATCTTTAAGAAATATGACCTGTGTGTGACAAGGGTCGCATGGCGTGTGACCTTAACTGGTAACCAGTACACGTCATTACCAACACATTTCTAGGATGGAATTTATGTTCTATATAGTGTTTATGATTATTACATGGTCTGTCTCACCTATATAGGGATTTACCATGATTACCTTTCCATGAAAATTTACATCATGTTGTGCTAGTGTACGTGGTATTGCCCAAGAATTTGTCTATGTATGTGAAATCCTTGTCGTGTCCATGTTTCATGTCCTTCCTATGTTTGTAAAATATGAAGATGGTTTAAAATAATTTTTTGAATAAATATTATTTCTTTTATAGGTTTTTTCCTAGTAACACCATGTTTTAATGAACCATAATATATGTTTAAAATTACTTAATAATCATTTATTTTTTAAACTATCAATTAGACACGGAGATATGAATAATAGTATAAACTTTTTTACTGTTAATTACAATGGATATATATATATATATCATATTAATATAATTTACTTCTTTTTAGTAATTTATTTATATTTTTGGAAAATACTATTTTTAAAAATATATTTTATAAAATTTTGTCAAAAATATATATATTTTTTAATTTTACAAAATGAATTTGGAAAAGAATTCAATATTTAAATATATATTTTAAAATCAAAATTTACTATACTGATAAGCATTTTCAAAAAATGATTAATTTTTTGAGGAATAGTAAAAAATATTGGTTTTTATTAAAAAGTATATTTTCATTTAAAAATTTAAAAGATAAATTTTATTTTAAGATGAATTTAAATTTAATAAAAAATTGATTTTATATATAAAAATAAAAACTATTTCTTTGTAATCAATTTAATATATTATTTTTATATTAAAAAATTCCATACATTAAAAAATTTTATAATTGGAAAACAACATTTTCATCTTTTCATAAAGATTAATACTAAATTTCATTATACCACATAGGTGAATAATATTTGATAAAATGGATTCTATATTTTTAATTAGAATAATTTATATTATTCATTATGGTTGAATAATTTTTTTATATATATTAAATAATTCAATGAAAATTAAATATATCTGTTAATGTTATAATGGTTTTTTTCATGTTACTTGCCCTTCTGATAAATTATTTTTCCATTGTTATATAATTTTGATTTAATAAATTATATTCTTCAATAAAAATCATATGACTATAATTTTTTAGTATGTATTATTTTAATTATAGTCATATATGATAATTTACTATGGTAAAAAAATATACAAGTTACCAAGTTGAAAACTAAAATGGTAAATTTTTTTAAATTTAGAAGCAATGAAATAAAATGTTTAATACATTTTGGTGGTGGAGATTTTGATTAATAATATAATCCACATTCAATGTTATTTTCCAATGTTTTTCACCTTGGGTGAGTGTGACTTCCCATTATTTAATCATTTTTGGTATTTATAGTAATGTCACTCCTCATCATTTGTAAAATGGAACTTCTTCAACTCCCTTATCAACACAAAATAATACATTTTAAATGAAAAGAAGTACCAAAATCACTTCAAAAATCATTCTACTAATTCTAGATATTATTTTATTACAAAATTACCAACCCTAGGGCCCTCAATAAGATATCCAATGGAGATTTTATTATGAGAAATAATTGTCTTCCCATATATCTTTCATTATTCATCGTCTCTTATCACCCCAATTAATGTAATAACAATTATAATATAATTAAAATGTTATATGAAATATAATAATATTCTTATATTTGTATGTTATAAACTATATATCTATCTAATTCCACTTAATGAGTAATAAAACTCCTGATTGTTTGAACATCAAACTGGGGCCTCACAATGAAATTAATTTTTTTTCTATAAATACCTCTCATGGATGTATATATCTATGATTTTAATGTTTATATTTAATATTTGTAATATTTCTAAATTATATAAAATATAACATCACATATTCCCTTTTATTATCCATTATGTGGGAATATGAAAATTTTTCTCATATGCACAGGAGACTATCACCCTCTAAACCTATGTGAATCATTGTTTACTTACAATTTTTGTGAAAGGTAATAAGAATATATTTATTTAATATAAGAAATATATTTGAACTATAATTACTATAATATGGTGTTATATTATTTAACATTCTTTCAATCTATCCGTTGATAAAATGGAAACAGTGTAAATGCGTAGGTACATCCTACCATCTCCATGTATGATATAGTTCATTTTCTATATCTGGATTTTATGGATTGCTGAATATATATATTTATAATGAATATATATTATATATTAATAATATTTAAAATTGAATATATAATGTATCCATGATCAATGTAAAATGACTGAAAAGACCCAATCATAACATACTAGAAAAACTTAATAATTCCCCAAAACATTATTTTAACTATGATTTGTTAATAAATGGGTAATAAAAGGTCATAAGTAAATCATACGTGGTTATATATTTTTATATATGTGGATAAATAATAATATTATAATAAATCTATATTAATAATATATGATATCCTAATGTGTACGATGGAAATTAGGACATATAGAAAGACATTTCTAGTCTCTATTTAATTTCACAAAGACATATGATATATTAAAAAGTTGTTCGTTTTGTGTGGTTTATTTACTATACATGAATGTATTTTAATATTTCTATAATTTAAAATATGGGATAAAAATATCATATATTTTTCTATCAATATTTTTTCTTATTATTCATGATTAATTAAATTTGGTAATATGTTGATGGTAAAATCACATTGTTTATAGAGGTTGTTTAGGATTATGAAATTTGTGATCAAATATAATGAACTATTTTAAAATATATTAATTTTATTATCCTCAGGGTATTCAATGATAATACATATTTTTACTTATTTTTCACATCATTATATTGTTAATATTCCAAAATTACGGTTTCATTGAGTACTGAATTTATTTATCTCTTCATCTGATATATATTATTGTCCTATATCCATGTTTTCATGAAAAATTAACATGAAAATGATAATGTTAATATAGTTTTTTTATATTTTTTTTCCTTTAATAAATTTTTACAAAATAATAATATCTAAACTTTTTAATGTTTTCTAATATGTTCTTATTTAGATATTACTGACTATGTGAATGGAATCTTTTTTTAACTTATATGAAAGTAATGTTATTTTGAATGCTCATGAATGTTAAATAATTTTAGTCACATAATTCAATGTTTTCAAGGTTAATTTTTTATAAAATAATTGATATTTTTTAAAAAATCATTTTTATAAGTGTATTACAAATGTAATGTATTTTTTATTTCTGAATGTTTCAATGTTATTTTTATAGAATTTATATTCAATAATTCTAATAAAAATTATTCTTTCTTATGATTTTTGGGGGATATGATATATGTGTAGCATCCTTATTAATTATATAGATATTTTATTATCAGGTCGAATATAATATAATAACACCATTAAATTTTTGATAGTTTATTATATAAGGAGTTTATTGTATGACTATGAATCCAAATTATATTATAAGGATTATTCAATGATGAAATATTTATCATTACTATTTATTTTCATGGGTTCTAAAATTGGAAATGTTTTATGATCGTATGGAACAATTATGTATTATTTACATTAACGAGGCATGGGAATTATGTCTCCCTCCAATTCATTTGTTAAATAGTTGTATCTAATTTGATAAAAAAGTGAGGAATGAGGAGTTAACCCTATTCTGTAAGATAAAATGTCAAATATAATTTTCATGGGAGTGAACCATGACTACGATGAATGTTTGTGGAGTGAACCAAAACCTATATTTTAGTCAGTGGCTTAATTTTTTTTGTAATCATTTAGATGTTGATCCCAATAAACTATGATAGTCATGGAAACAAGACATGGAAAATAAGGAAATTATTTTCAATACATACATGTATGCCAAAAATTATGATGATATTATGATTTCGTAGTTCATATTCTTTGAATCCATTATGATTTTTTTATTATAAATTTTCTAGATTTATTCCATGGTTCATGATTATTATTTATGATATGTTTGGTATTATTTTCATATATTATTATCATATTCTCAAACCCCTGTGCTCATGATATGTTGATAACTCTAATGGTTACCCTTACAAAGAATCTATGATCATACTTTTATATTATACATCTCACTACTCTATAAAGAATGGTATTATGTATGTCATGAAGAAGAAGTGTTTTTGTTACGAATAACATAGTTAGAGATTAAATAGTTCAATTTTGAAATAGTTTTTTGTGTATATATGATTCCAAAGGAATATATCCTAAATTATTCTAGATTGGAGTGTTATGTAATTGAATAAATGTTAATCTAATATATGTGATATCAATATGTGGAAATTATCTGTCATTATAGATTTAATAAAAAATATGGTTTTGTTATAACTTGAGAAGTAGTATTAAAAAACAATAGAGAGATCAATATAGATATTTATAAGGATATTATTATGAAAAAATTAATGTATATAAAAAATGTAACACACCATGATTTAATAGTATGTTATGTCATTAAAATAATTCAACAACTTGTGATACACGCAACACCGAGTTCGAACACATCACAACATAACAGACTAGAAATTAAAAAAATGGTTATAAACCGTATTAACTGCATTTTGAATATAATATACCATATATCATTTTAACACCCATATTATGTGTTTCTTATACATAATATAAGAACAAATTCAAAATTTTAGATAGTTGAAGTATTTTTCAAAAATGAAATTTTACCGTTTACTGATGGTGATTTTTTTTAAATGAAATACCTGACACTTTTATAGTAAATTTTAAAAAATAAACATCTTAATTAGAACAGGGACATAAAAAATTATTTTGGATATTTTTTTATACAATTCTAATAACTTTCATATTTTTATGAATAGTGACAAATTCGATGTTTTACTTAAAAACAACTTTTTTAATCGAAATCATTTATAGTGTTAAATTATGAATTTGAATGGTTTTTATGTATAATTGTATTATATTGTTATAATTTAATAAAATATAGGTCATTATAAGTAATATCACATTTAAATATTGAAAAAACACTTGTCAATCTTTTAATAGTTTATACTTTTTTAAAGACCTTACTTTTGGTTTTGACAACGAAAATTAATTTTCAATTAATAAATGAAACTTATAGTTTTATAAATTTAAAAAATGGACTTCATTTTTGTTTTTGGAATATCAAAATTATCTTAGGGTAATTTTTTGGTATTTTTCTGAAAACATTAAATTTTTTATGAATAGTGAAAAACATTGCATTATTATTTAAAACCGACTTTTGGTTTAAATAAATATTTATATTATTTAAATTTATTTTAGTCAAAATAGATATATAATACCTATATAAGTTTAATTAAATTAATTCGAGTCATTATATGATTAAAGTAGATGTATAAAATTTTATGGAACTTTTTAACGTTTGTTACCCAATATCTACGAGCATTTGAAAATTTGCATAAAACATACATTTTCTACTTCTGTGAGTTGAATTTCAGAAGTACGAGAGACAAGGATAACATCAGTAAGTAAAATATGATCCAATAAGTGGAAAATAATTTTTGGTGAATATTAACTTTTGACTTTTATTTATCAAGGTTAAAAGTAAATAGGGTAATTAAGGGTAAAAATTATATTATAATTATCCTAACACATTTCCTATTTATATTGTATTAATGTAACTCGTCCAAAAAAACATATAAATAAAATATGATCTTCTTTGTTCCTCTTGGATTCGATTAGTACATTTATTGTTATATTATTTAAAAGAAGAGTAAAAAGTGTTAAATTCAAAGTAATATAACTAAATCATTTATTATATAGGGTTACACACTAATTAAATCCGACTATAAATAGTCATTAGGTAGATAAAAATGATTTCCTACATAATGGTATATTGTTTATAATTTTAGACATAAAATATTTTAATTTATTTATGTCGTAATGATGATGCAGTAATTAACCTATTAATGAAATATTAAAATAATTGATATTATAAATATCCATATAAATTTTAATTGAGATTTTGGATGATTTAAACTAATTTACTAGTATAATATGACATTTTAGGGTTTATTAGATAATTTAATTTTTATTCCATAGTGTATTTATAACTTTTACAAAAAGAAAATACCAAGTAGTGTCAAAATCGACAAAAATTATTTTTCAAAACAAATACTATATTATTGGTGGGTATAATATTTATAAAAATATATGGATTGGCAAAATGGATTAAATAATATTTTATATGTCATTAATGAACCACTTGAGATTCACTTGGATGTTTATAGTATGTTTATTAACCATAAAGTTTAAGAATACAAGAAGACACAGTAAAAGTTATACTTTTTAACTAAGAGTTAAATCTAAAAGATAAGGTTAAAATGGTAACCTAATAATATATAAAACCTATTGGATGAGATAATTTAGTCTCATAAACACATAAGTCTCTAAATAAATTCATTTTGAGTCATTATAAACCAAATATTATCGTATAATAAATTAATATTTTAATTTTTCCTCAAGTGACCCCCACCCCTCTTATAAAAGGGAACATCTCCTCTCAAAATCACACCTCAATAACCTTTTCGCTCTGTCAAATCCAGCCCAACTATACTCCCATATTTCCTCACATCAACTAGAGTCCTTAATTTTGTCATTAATACAACTTAAGGGTCCCTTTTGATCAACTCAAAAGGAAACACCCGAAAAAGAGATAACAATTTCACCGACCTCATTCATGTTCTTTTATTCTTCCACATCCTGATTTTTTGTTGTATCCATAAAAAATTAATAAATCATGTACCTACTACATACTATTGTGTGATTATAAATATGGTACAACCATATTTGTTATTTTATCTATCCAATATATGACAAAATCACCATACATGTGCACGTACGGCTTACCGTCTCCACATCATGTAGTATGTTATTCAAAAACATAACTATTAGGATGGATATGATAATGAGTATAAAAGATGTCAAAAATATGTATAAATTGTTAATTAATATATATATATATGATATTCCATCCAATTACAAATAATTTCACCATCAATATAATGATATTGTCTCTCGTGCGTACGTACGGATTACTATCTCCACAAACGCAGTGAGATTCATTCTCCAACCTAATCATTCAAGAGTAATTTTCATTTTATGATTAAAAAATAAAGATTAAAAAGATTATATCATTATGAATATGAATAAAATACAACATATCCATGAAAAACATGGCTTACTTAACCAATCATATAAAGGAAAATATATCAGTAAACACCTGAAACGATGATACTATTAAAATAAAATTAACAAAGCAATATTGGATGGACATATATGATATCATATTTAGGAATAATATTATTAAATAAATTTTTAACAAAGATTTATGTTTTATAAATGAGGATAAAGTACCCTTGATCAAGGAAAAGTACAACTTATGGGATAATTTCACAATATCATTTTTTTCTGAGGTTGTGTTATGTAAGTATATATTATGAGATATTTATTATCCATATCCATGTTTCATAAATGGGTCTTCAAAGAGATTATTTGCAATGGAAGTTTTTACTAAAACATCTTTTTAAATGTTTTATAGATTTATTCGTCTAATCTATTTTCTTTAATGTCTATGTTTTCAAAATGGGTTGAAGTATTTATTTATATGGACATGAAGGTTTTAAATTGACAATTCCTTTGAAATGTTTCAATGTGGTATGAGACACTTTGGTTCAAAACAATATTTTAAATGACTTCTGTATTTAATTATGTGACTTTTAAATGATTTCAGGAAAAGGGATATTTCTCATAGATATTTTTACTAATCATTTTCAATTATGTCAACATCCCTTAAGGGATATTATTCTGGATCAAGGATGATTTATTATGATACAATTCTGTAATTTTTTATAGAAGTTTTGGTGATATGTTTGACTGTGGATGTTTTATTTTTATACCATTAATGGTTTGTAGATAATTTATTGACATTTCATATTCTTGTATTAATACAAATTTTTATTTTATGTTTAAACCTTTTTCTATGTGGAATGCATTGGAAATTGTATGTGATTGGTAGAGCTCACTATAGCTCCTTGCTTGTTTGGTAGGTCTCATGAGACAAACCAGTGTCTTGGAACAAGGCCATGACACTATATTATTTGTAGTATTAGCACAAAGCCTTGACTATGTGGTTTTGAATTCTAGCATTATGAATTCCATCATTATGAAAGTGTCTATTGATATTGCATGTGATTATTCTATTAGTATAATAACCTTGTAAATAAGTAAATGGAATTATTTGATTTATAATTTTTATATTATGAAGAGAATTATGTTTAAAAGGAATATGTTTTAGTCTTATTCATTGCATTAAGGGTTTATATTTATTTATAAATATTTCCGCTATATTGTTATCCTTACAGAGTATATGAGCTCTCCCTTTCTATGATTTATTTTTCCTACAATGGGAAGAAGAATATTATGACATACCTATAAGGATTGTCTAAGGGATATAAATATGGTCAATAGTGAAAATTTTGTTGTTGTTTTTTTATTTTGTAATGTAATGTAACACCTAGGAATGTATCTTGTACTTCCATGGCACTTAAACTGATCATTATTTCGGGACATGATTCTTTGTATCATTCCAATGTTATATAATAATGAACTGACTAAAGATAACTAGGTTCAGGGCATTACAGTTAGTATTAGAGAATGTTTAGTACTATCCTGGGATACTAGATTTATAAAAACTCTGATTAGTAAAAATTACCCAAAGATGGGATTTAGGGATTAGTATGGAAGAACATCCTAGAATTTTTGTAATGTAGAGATTTTGTGTATTTCCCATGAAATACATCCCTATCTGGATATGAGCAGGTAGAGGTTGCTCTGGCACATATGGACATAGGAGTGAAAAATCTGACAAGGAGTTTCGGGCTTGACCCGGGGTATCTTGGTACACGACAACGGGTCATGCTGCACTCTTGGTTATGAAACTCCTAAGGGACATGCTTAGTATAATTCACATTTTTATTACAAGTCATTATGAAGGATTTAGTCTTAAATTCATAATCAGAGAAAAAAATTTATGATTATAGATTATATGCATAATCTTTTCAATTTACATTTTGTATTTTACAATTATGGAATTATTCATTGAGATTCATACACTAACCTAGTGTATTCCAATGTTTATAAATGGATCCTTGTAGAGGGAATGACTATTCCAAGAATACACATGATCAAAATATTAAGAAGGATCATATCATTCATTGTATTAAGCAACCATTTAAATGGGAAATCGTCCCCCATGTATTCTCATCATATGAAGAAATAGTATCATGTGTTAATAAGATAAGTAAATAATTTTCTAAGTCCTATGGCTTTGAAGTTGAGGAATAGAAGAAAAGGATGGAAGAGAGAAGGATGGATAAATGGAATAGGGGATTGAAGTATTTTCCCATACGTGATAACTATGTACCGAATCACCTTGGTAAATGATTGAGGTGAAAGGGAGTTTGTTATATGTGTGGAGGAAAATGACACTAGGTATGTGAATTAAAGGGTAAGAAAACGATTAAAAATGTACAATTCTTCATCTGCAAGGAGTTGGGACACTATACGAATCAATGTACAAATCATCACAGTATACCCCAAATGCTGGTATTGGATTATAATCAAGTTATGTTTCTACTGAAGATGAAGAGGAATGATTATAGGTCTTGTGTTGTTATCAATGTATTGTGTCATTTTAGTATTATATTAATGAAGTAAATGTGATAATAATTATAGAGTATTAACGATTTTACTGTATTAATATTTCATTAAGGAGATGATATTGTGTAAAACCAGAAAAAGTTACTCAATATCAGGTAAAATTTTCTGGAAAATATATTGTTGGGAGAAAGATAAACTATAATATAGTTCTGATACCGAGGTAGTAATTTTGGAATAATATGTGATTTATTTGGATAAGTTATATTGTATATTCTTGATTACCTAAAAAAGTTTATTGATTTGTATATTCCATCATTGTTGGAGTTTACTACATTTTTGGATAGAAGGAGTATATTTAGTATTATATAAGGAATGATGGATCATGAATGTAATAAATATGGTTTTATGGTAATTCAGAGTTTTATAGTGTTCTAAAAGAATAAATTTTGATGGTATACACATGTTATTACTCGGAAAAAATTATCTTCATTTTGTTTACATTTCTTATAAATTTTGGATTGTGAGTTTGGATAGAAGT
The DNA here is from genome assembly GCA_963277665.1 of Viscum album. Taxonomy (NCBI): domain Eukaryota; kingdom Viridiplantae; phylum Streptophyta; class Magnoliopsida; order Santalales; family Viscaceae; genus Viscum; species Viscum album. The sequence goes on along the minus strand of OY728136.1, from coordinate 1,221,526,894 downwards.
ATATTAGATATATATAAATGTTAGAATCGATTACATTTGATATTGTATACTATTGTTGAGGTTAAATCATTTCATGAAATTATTATTGGATTTACATAAAAAGGACAACCCAGAGGTCGACCGAAAACCCGTCGCGTCCGGTAAGGATACAGGACTTGAACCCACCACCAAAGTGTGACAATGGTGAATCACCTACCACATGCCTATTTGATATCCTAGTTTGTATTATGTAGTTTCTTTAATGTGTCTGAAAAAAAATATAAACTCATTTTGTTGGAAGCCAATATTATTAGGATAAATAGAATATTTTTGAATTCTATTATCTTTTAGAGTGAACGCTGAATTTGTGGTCGGAATTATTTGAAGTATAAAACTATACATGTCAAGTGTATATATATATATATATTCCTCTTATTATATGTCTAAATTAATTCATAAACATTATGGAATGGGTCTTAAAACAAAAAATATGTTACCCTAATACCATATGTTTTGTTGACCCGATGATATTTTACATCATCTTAGATTGACGTCCTTGAGGCCCTCAATTTTACAAATGTTTAGGATGGATGATCTCAATCAATCCCTATAAATATTAATGTTTTTCCTCCACTTATCTGTCTCTCATTAGCACCAATGTTCTTTTAATCATGTTTTTAATTTGGCGGTGACTTTTTCATTTCACTCTCCCTCTAAATAAGACTAAATTTTATTAACTCAATGTCTGATGTGAGTTTTCCACAAAGGTATATTTCTATTTTTAATAATTTATTTTATAATTTGAATTTCAAATTGTTAGGATGAAATTTATTGGAGGGTAGAATTCAACTGTAACACCCCAGGTAAATAAAGAATATTATATTTTTATATTTATCCACATTTGTGAATAAAATATTAATATGACTTTAAAGGGGACTCTATGCTCGATGGCGTACTCAACACGCAACAATGAGTTTCTTGGGAATCTTACGTTGCACTCTAATAATAAAATAATATTATTTTAAATGGTAGTTAACATGTAGTCGTTGTATTGGCGATAATGGATAGAATTAACTAAAATATGATTATATATGTTCTTAAATGTTTTTACATTTATCCAATAAAGGATAGAGGCTAAAAATATGGAAAGAATTCAATTTTAGGCGTATATGCCCTGGTTTTTACTAAAGGTTCACTTATCGCCTTTTGATGGTGAACCGTCATTAAATATTGTTTTTTTCACTCTTAAACATTCAATTGGACCAAATAAAACTCTTCTTAAGAATTTCGACATCAAAATTTACTTTGTGTAAATATTTGGTATCTTTCCGATAAAGTTCTTTTTTTAAATGAATAGTGTAAAATGTTGTATTTTAATTCAAAACCCCTTTTTAATCTAATATATTTATATGATTAGATTATCTTTTGAATTAGTTTTAATGTGAAATTAGAATATATTTTTACTGTTAAATCCAATAGTAGTCGTTGGAATTAATTTCACTTTGAAATCAGACTTAAACCAGTGTCAATCTTTTGATACTTATTGTATCATAAAAACACGCTATTTGATCTGACAGTGGGAATTAATTATTAAATTAATTAATGTGACTTATATGTTATGAAATTTATAAAATAGACATCATTATTGAATTCGGAATATCAAATATAGCTTAGGTTGAATTTTTGGTAATTTTCTAAAAAACTCCAATTTTTTATGAATAGTGAAACCACTAAGTGGTAATCAAGCAAACTGATTTTTCAGTTAAATGAAAGTTTACCACTAATGTGTATTGAATTTTGAAAATACGACATACATGGTTGTCATTAGTATGTAAAATGTGGTTCAATGGGATTAAAATAATTTATTGGTGAATAGTAACTTATTAAGTTTTTAATTCGCGATTAAGGGTAATTAGTGTAGTTTAAGGTAAAAATAATGTTTTAATAATATGAAATAAACTTGAAACATGTCCTAACCTCATTGGATGTGTCATGTCCGACCAATACAAGCCTTGGGTCAACTTGGGGACCCCATGGGGCCACTTTGGTTGGAAAATGACATAAATACCTTTTATTTAATATTAATGTAAAAAATGGCACAAACATGATATGTTTTACTAAAACAATTTTTAAATGGGGTTATACAAGTCATATTTTTTACTATAAATATTAATTAGAAAGCTAAAACTATTTCCTACATCATAGTATTTTTTTTATAATTTTTAGATATTAAATAAATTAATTTAATTACCACATCATGATGATGCAACGATGACCTCATTAATGAATAGTTTAAATAAAATGAAACGATAATATAAAATATAAGACCTACACTTGTCCAAAAACTATTGTATGTGAATATTTCGAAGACTTATCATCGTATATTCGAAATATATCAATTTGGGACCTTATAATTTCGAAACAATTTTGAAAATAAAATAATAGTTTCATGATTTTCAAAAGTGCCCCTCCTCTCCTCTTATAAAAGGCCCCCACCTCTACCTCATTTTACACACTCCTCAAGCCTTTTGCTCGGCCATAACCTGCCCATTTACTCTCTCCACATCCCTCCCCTCATCCTAGAGGATTCCCTTTCGGCAGAATCTTTTCAAAGGAATCCTTTAGGAACAAATCAAAAGGAGTTACACTTTTAAAGACAATTCATTCTCTCATGTTAATTTGTTTTATTTTGCTTCTCCAACCCCTAAACTATTTTTATTAATTTCTTTTGTAACTACTCCAGTATCCTCAACATAATAGGATGTTGTTATAATATGGATTCATGTTAACTTACACACACCCACATATAATGGTTAACGAACATACTGTTTCTGTGGATGCCGAATTTATGCCTCCCGAAACGATGATTGTTCAACAATATTTTAACACCTTTAAAGGTGGCCATTAAGATGTCACTATATTTATATATGATATATAATATGTTTATGTTTTACTTAAGCTTCTGTATTTTTCCTTTGTGTCTTACCTTTATTGCTTCCATTATGGGTATACGCGATATCTTCATTTTAGGAAGTGCGGACTACCGCCCCCTCAAAATGATGTGATTCATTAATGCCATACGTGGGACGTATAGAGGATGGATTTAATGTTATTATATATTATTTTATACTGGAATTATTATATAACTCTATATCATTATTATTTCTTTCCATTAAAGTATGATATAGAAATGAAAGTAGCATTCATGCGTACGTACGGCTTACCGTCTCCATGAACGGTGCATTTCATTTCTTATCCCCAAATGTAATGCACTATTATAAGTACTAGTATATAATGGATATATATGATGAATGATACGTATAAATGATTAATATAATTCTGTAATTAAAATATACATACCTCTCATTTAGTTTTAATTCCATTAATATAACAAAGAAATGAAAATAGCGTTCATGCGTACGTACGGCTTACCGTCTCCATGAACGGTGCATTTCATTTCTTACCTCTAAATGATTATGTAATATTATAAATACATGTATAATATGGATATATATGATATATATGAGATCAAAATCTTGAATATAATTCTTGATATAATGAACATTTGACCACACGAACAACATGTAATTGTAAGAAGTCCACTTTCGACTTAAGAACCAAATATCGACAAAACAAACATTATTAACTTAAATGATTAAATAATGTTTATAACATTGAAATAAGTGATCTAAAAGGAATAATTAAGTATAAAAATTTTCTTAATAATGTGTAAATTAACTGAAGCTTATTATTCAGGACGTTAAAGAACGATCGAGTCAAGTCGGACCCGAGGTAAGGGATCCTACTCCTCTCTTTCTTTTTAAGTACACTCTTTTATGTCATTCTTTTTAAGCTCATATTTCTTATTATTGGGATGTTATTTTATATTAATCCCACTTTACTTATAATTTTCATATGATGAGAGACCCTATTTCCTCTCATCAATCCATTTTGGACGTTTTAAGTGGCGCCGTTAGGCTGCCGAGTTTTCGTAATGGATTTTTCATCTGACTTTTATTCCTGTGACATTTATGCTACATTTTACACAATTTCAATTGAGTGGTTTATTTACTGACCATTATTACACTACTTTTGTAATATAATTCCATTTATGGGTATTTACATATTCATTTTATGACACTTCTTCAATGGGGTGTAGTTTTCGAATGTTACCCAAGTCGGTAATGGAACCTTTCACCCTCCTCATTTTAAAAGACTTCATTTGATATGTCTTTTAATTCACATACTTTTATGTTGGGATAAGTTATTATATATCCTGATTGATGTAAATTTTATGTCCAAGTGATGAGATTCCCTTTTTATCTCTCATCAACTCATTTTCTGAATTTTTTAAGTGACGCCATTAGGTTGTCGAATTTTACCAAGGGAACGTTTTAACCAAATTTCGATTTCTTTGGGTTCAACATGTAGTTATTGAATATGTCATCCTTTGAATATGTGTGAATGAACTTTTATTGTTTTACACTTAATATCCAATTATATTGGGTGTATTTATATTTTCACACATAATTTTGATATTGATTTATCCTTAATTTAAGGATACCTTCCTTATAAGGGATTTCATCACATTTTACATCCCTATTGAGACTTCATTGTTGTTATGCACCAATTCACTCTTATATGGAGTACATAGTATCCTTTGGAATATTATATCATGAATCCATTTATTCTCATGATATTATAATGTTCTGATTAAATGTTATTCCTCAATTATTGTATTCAAGTGTCTCTAATTTTGGTAAAAACCCTTTGACCAAAATATCGCTTAAAATGATTTAATGACTTGTTCTTATTAATATCCATGTTTTCAAAATGGTTTTACGGATTTATTTATATGGATATTAATGGTTTAAAATGTTAAAATCTTCAAGTTGGTATGGGACTTCGTCTCAATCTCCTTTAATTGTGGAATATTTTGTTTTATACACAACTTTCTTTTATATAGTGTATAAACCCCATTTACTTTTACGTTTATTCAAAAGGAATCTTTTTTATACAAAGTGTTTACTAAACGAAAAAAGGGAATGTTTTTTTCGTATGTATACGGCGACAACGACTTCTCCGCCGTCATGACCATTATTTGAGTTTTGGCTTCCTCTACAAGGCATACCTTCTTTTTAAAAGAAAAATAAATACCATGTTTTACTTTTCTTTTATTTGGGTATTGAAAATGGTTTTCATAATGTCTTTATATCAATGTGTTGTATTGATATCTTGTGATTGAAAGGTGGAAATGTTGTGTTTCCATTATACATGTTTTATGTGATACGATTATGTTATGGTTCTTGGGCATTATTATGAAGACGGGTGGTTCCATGATAAACTAAGGGCGGGTGAGCCCGATATAGCTCTCCAATGCATTGGGTAACACGAAGGAGTGAAACGTTATGTTTTCTCCGAAGACATTTAGGGAATATACTGTGATGTGTATTCCAAACGTAACCAAGAGGGTTACTCCCTAGGTAAGAATGTTATGAATGCCTCAAGTTACATTTATGTCTTATGATTTCTATGATTTATTCATCGTTTGATGAGGTATGTTAAAGTTCCTTTGTTTTATGGGTAATGTATGATTTCACACTTATATATATATGAACTCATGCTTCCTTTCCATATTTTTATAACACTTACTGAGCTTTTTTTGCTCATCCCAAGTTTTTGAAATGTTTTTCACAGGTCAAGGGAAAGGTACATGATGTGATGATAGTGTCAAGGATGTGTCAAGAAAAAATCCATGTTTTATTTTCAATATGTTTCCGTTGATGGGATGAATGAATACTGTCTTTTATGTAACCACTTTGTTTAAATGTGGAATGTAATGCAAGTTTCATGATCTAATTCTCTAAAACTCTAAACCTGAAAATATCCTCAACATGTAATCTTGTGATAACTCAAGATTATGTAAGGTTTAAGGATGGGGCCTTATAGTTGGTATCAAAGGTCGGTTTAGATTACTTTAGAGGTTAGGGTATTCTTTAAGCATAAGTGACATTACCATTATGGTTAGGATTTCAGAAAGTGTCATAGTTTTAAATAAAGTGAATGAGTAAGTATATCTTAGTGTTTACCTTCCTCATTAGTACATGATGGTTTTGTTGATATACTCACAATGAGATTTCTATTTTTAGTGAATGGATGGTTCTAGCAGGCACCAAAGAGACAACAGGTTTGAAGGAAACTGTGGTGGTTCTCTGATTAAGATACTAGATAAAATGGGGGATTCAATGAGGAAACTCATGGTTGTTCTAAACCAAATATCAAGGAGTTATGATCAACCACTTGAACATTGGTATGTTCTGTAATTAATCATGTATGAGATGACCAATCGATGTGGAAGTTCAGGTAATAATTATAAAGGTAACCATTAGAGTTTATATGATCCTTCCTTTTGAGGTAATTATGGGTTACTATATGTTATGATGGAAAATTAAAGGCATGAGATAAACTTGAGGTTAAAATTTGTTATGCTCATTTTTGATGATTTTATATCTTTTTGGGGAAGGATTTGAGAATTATATAGTTTTTTAAAAAGGATAACACGCAGACCGTGTGACAACCCGTCGCGTCGGACAAATTTGCGAGAATCGAACTCACAACCAAAGTGCGACTGGTATTTATCGCCTACCACTTGACTACATGAAGTCCCAGGTTAGTTTGACTGATTCTTTTTAGTTATATGATTTTATGAATTAAGATTAAGTTGATTTTGGGTTTTTTATGAAAATGATTAACCTATCATGGAGGATATGTGATTAGGTTAATTACTTTTCAATACGAGACTTTAGGTGCAACTGATGTTGTTTGGAGATAAATGTTACGATTTATCTTGGAAGACTATGTGACTAAATCCTTCAAATATTTGGGTTTCAATATTATATTGGTTTACATTGAAGAATTTTATGGACAAATTTTCTATCTAAGGGTCCACGTTGGACTTTGGGTTTTGTTGGACAAATTTTGGAGATTAGGTATAGATTTTCTTTTTAATGGGTTATCCTTTTCTAGATTATCTGACCTTGTACTAACCATTCTAGTTTTGGTTTTGGTTAAAGCCTAAAGACATGGGATGTATATAGTTTTCTTTTGTGGATTAGGTGATTCTCTAGAAGTTGATTATAGTACTCTTAATGTGAACAAGTCTTCCTAAATACTCGCCTTTTTGGAGAAAATATGAGTTTGTGTAAGGAATCTGGTAAAAGTTGAAAGTCAACATGATAAGTGATTATGTTTCCTTATGAATAAATTTCTCAATAAAAAGTAACTTAAAACAAAAATTTTGTCTATTAACTTTTCCTACTGGGGAACCCAACACCGTTTAACCCATCACAAGTTTTTGATTTTCTTATTGTCAACTTTTTCTTAAACATGTTTTCTATCACCCTCCATCAGAACATGACCCTATGTTTTCTCCTACATGTCCATGTTTTCCTACATGGAGTCATATTATGGGTTAACTCGAGTGACCTAAGTGATTATATTTCATTATTTTAAAGTGATTGTTTTACCGACTCTTGTTCCGATGTGGGAATTTCAATGATGTTTCCAAGCTCAGTTTTAAAAATTACGAGGACACAATTCTTAAAAGGGGGGAAGGATGTAACACCCCAGGTAATTAAAGAATATGACATTTTCATATTTATCCATATTTTTGAATAAAATATTAATATGACTTTAATGGGGACGCTATGCTCGATGGCGTACCCAACATGCAACAATGAGTTTCTTGAGAATATTACGTTGCACTCTAATAATAAAATAATATTATTTTAAATGGTAGGTAACATGTATCCATTGTATTGGAGGGAATGGATAGAAATAACTAAAATATGATTATATATGTTCATAAATGTTTTTACATTTATCCAATAAAGGATAGAGGCTAAAAATATGGAAAGAATTCAATTTTAGGCGTATATGCCCTGGTTTTCACTAAAGGTTCACTTATCACCTTTTGATGGTGAACCGCCATTAAATATATTTTTGTTCACTCTTAAACATTAAATTGGACCAAATAAAACTCTTCTTAAGAATTGGGACATCAAAATTTACTTTGTGTATATTTTTGGTATCTTTCCGATAAAGTTCTTTTTTTAAATGAATAGTGTAAAATGTTGTATTTTAATTCAAAACCCCTTTTAAATCTAATATATTTATATGATTATATTATCTTTTGAATTCGTTTTAAAGTTAAATTAGAATATATTTTTTCCGTTAAATCCAATAGTGTTCGTTGGAATTAATTTCACTTTGAAATCAAACTTAAACCAGTGTCAATTTTTTTATACTTATTGTATCATAAAAACACGCTATTTGATCTGACAGCGGGAATTAATTAGTAAATTTATTAATGTGACTTATATGTTATGAATTTTATAAAATAGACATCATTTTTGAATTCGGAATATCAAATATATCTTAGGTTGAATTTTTGGTAATTTTCTGAAAAACTCCAATTTTTGATTAATAGTGAAACGACTAAGTGGTAATCAAGCAAACTAATTTTTCATTTGAATGAAAGTTTACCACTAATGTGTATTGAATTTTGAAAATCCGACATGAACAGTTGTCATTAGTATGTAAAATGTGGTTCAATATGATTAAAATAAATTTTTGGTGAATAGTAACTTATTAAGTTTTTAAATCGCGATTAAGGGTAATTAGTGTAGTTTAAGGTAAAAATAATGTTTTAATAATATTAAATGAACTTGAAACATGTCCTAACCTCATTGGATGTGTCATGGCCGACCAAGAAAATCCATGGGTCAACTTGGGGACCCCATGGATCCACTTTGGTTTGAAAATGACATAAATACCTTTTATTTAATGTTAATGTAAAAAATGCCAGAAACATGATATGTTTTACTAAAACAATTTTTAAATGGGGTTTTACAAGTCATGTTTTTGACTATAAATATTCATTAGAAAGATAAAATGATTTCCTAAATCATAGTATTTTTTTTATAATTTTTAGATATTAAATAAATTAATTTAATTACGACATCATGATGATGCAACGATGACCTCATTAATGAACAGATTAAATAAAATTAAACGATAATATAAAATATAAGACCTACACTTGTACAAAAACAATTGGATGGGTATATTTATAAGGCTTAGAATATTATCTTAGAAATATATCAATGTGGGACCTTATAAATTAGAAACACTTTTGAATATAAAATAATAGTTTCATGATTTCCAAAAGTGCCCCTCCTCTCCTCTTATAAAAGGCCCCCACCTCTACCTCATTTCACACACTCCTAAAGACTTTGTCTCGGCCATACCCTGACCATTTACTCTCTCCACATCCCTATACTCATCCTAGAGGATTCCCTTTGGGCAGAATCCTTTCAAAGGAAACCTTTAGGCTCAAATCAAAAGGAGTTACACTTTTAAAGGTAATTCATTCTCTCATGTTCATTTGTTTTATTTTGCTTCTCCAACCCCCTAAACTCTTTTTATTCTTTTCTTTTGTAACAACTACAGTATCCTCAATATACTAGGATGTTGTTATAATAAGGATTCGAGATACACTTACACACACCCACATCTAATGGTTAACGAACATACTTTTTCCATGGATGGCGAATTTATGCCTCCCGAAACGATGATTGTTCAACATTATTTTAAGACCTTAAAAGGTGTCCATTAAGATGTCACTATATTTATATATGATATATAATATGTTTATGTTTTACTTAATCTTCTGTATTTTTCATTTGTGGCTTACCTTTATGGATTCCATTATGGGTATAAGCGATATCTTCTTTTTAGGAAGTGCGGACTACCGCCCCCTCAATGTGATGTGATTCGTTAATGTCATACGTGGGACGTATAAAGGATGGATTTAATGTTATTATATATGATGTTATACTGGAATTATTATATAACTCTATATCATAATTATTTCTTTCCATTAATGTATGAGATAGAAATGAAAGTAGCATTCTTGCGTACATACGACTTACCATCTCCATGAACGGTGCATTTCATTTCTTATCCCCAAATGAAATGTACTATTATAAGTACATGTATATAATGGATATATATGATGAATGATAAATATAAATTATTAATATAATTCTGGAATTAAAATATACATACCTCTCATTTAGTTTTAATTCCATTAATATGACAAAGAAATGAAGGTAGCGTGCATGCGTACGTACGACTTACCATGTCCATGAACGGTGCATTTCATTTCTAACCTCTAAATGATTATGTAATATTATAAATACATGTATATTATGGATATATATGATATATATGATATCCAAATCATGAATATAATTCTGGATATAATGAACATTTGACCACACGAACAACATGTAATTGTAAAAGTCCACTTTCGACTTAAGATCCAAATATCGACAAAACAAACATTATTAACTTAAATGAATAAATAATGTTTATAACATTGAAATAAGTGATCTAAAAGGAATAATGAACTATAAAAAGGTTCTTAATGAAGTGTAAATTAACTCATGTTTATTATTCAGGACGTTAAAGAATGATCGAGTCAAGTCGGACCCAAGGTAAGGGATCCTACTCCTCTCTTTCTTTTTAAGTACACTCTTTTATGTCATTCTTTTTAAGCTCATCTTTCTTATGATTGGGATGTTATTTTATATTATTCCCACTGTAATTATTATTTTTATATGATTAGAGACCCTATTTTCTCTCATCAATCCATTTTGGACATTTTAAGTGGCGTCGTTAGGCTGCCGAGTTTTCGTAAGGGATTTTTCATCTCACTTTTATTCCTGTGAGATTTATGCTACATTTTCCACAATTTCATTTGATTGGTTTATGTACTGCCCATTAATACACTACTTTTGTAATATAATTCCATTTATGGGTATTTACATATTCATTTTATGACACTTCTTCAATGGGGTGTACTTTTCGAAAGATACCCAAGTCGGTAATGGAACCTTTCACCCTCCTCATTTTAAAAGACTGCGTTTGTTATGTCTTTTAATTCACATACTTTTATGTTGGGATATGTTATTCTATATAATTATTGATGTAAATTTTATTTCCAAGTGATGAGATTCCCTTTTTATCTCTCATCAACTCATTTTCAGAATTTTTGAAGTGACGCTGTTAGGCTGTCGAATTTTACCAAGGGAAAGTATTAACCCAATTTCAATTTCTTTGGGTTCAACATGTAGTTATTGAATATGTCATACTTTGAATATGTGTGAATTAACTTTTATTGTTTTACACTTAATGTCCAATTATATTGGTTTTATTTATATTTTCCACACATAATTTTGATATTGATTTATCCATAATTTAAGGATACCTTCCTTATAAGGGATTTCATCACATTTTACATCTCTATTGAGACTTCATTGTTGTTATGCACCAATTCACTCTTATGTGTTGTATATACTGTCCATTGGAATATTATATCATGAATCCATTTATTCTCATGATATTATAATGTTCTAATTAAATTTTACTCCTCAATTATTATATTCAACTGTCTCTAATTTTGGTAAAAACCCTTTGACCAAAATATCGCTTTAAATGATTTAATGACTTTTTCTTATTAACATCCATGTTTTCAAAATGGTTTTAAGGATTTATTTATATGGATATTAATGGTTTAAAATGTTAACAGCTTCAAGGTGGTATGGGACTTCGTCTCAATCTCCTTTTATTGAGGCATATTTTGTTTTATACACAACTTTCTTTTATATGGTGTATAAACCCCTTTAACTTTTACGTTTATTCAAAAGGAATATTTTTTATACGAAGCATTTACTAAACGACAAAAGGGAATGTTTTTGTCATACGTATGCGGCGACAATGACTTCTCCGCCGTCGTGACCATTATTTGAGTTTTGGATTCCTCGACAAGCCATACCTTCTTTTTAAATGAAAAATAAATACCAGGTTTTACTTTTCTTTTTTTTGGGTATTGAAAATGGTTTTCATAATGGTTTTATATCAATTTGTTGTATTGATATCTTGTGATTGAAAGGTGGAAATGTTATGTTTCCTTTATGCATGTTTTATGTGATACGATTATGTTATGGTTCTTGGGCATTATTATGAAGACAGGTGGTTCTGTGATAAACTAAGGGTGGGTGAGCCTGATATAGCTCTCCAATGCATTAGGTAACGTGAAGGAGTGAAATGTTGAGGTTTCTCCGAAGAGATTTAGGGAATATACTGTGATGGGTATTCCAAACGTAACCAAGAGGGTTAATCCCTACGTAAGAATGTTATGAATGCCTCAAGTTACCTTTATGTCTTATGATTTATATGATTTATTCATGGTTTGATGAGGTATGTTAACGTGCCTTTGTTTTATGGGTAAAGTATGATTTCATTCTTATGTATATATGAACTCATGCTTCCTTTCAATATTTTAATAACCCTTATTGAGCTTTTTATGCTCATCCCACGTTTTTGAAATGTTTTTCACAGGTCAAGGGAAAGGTACATGATGTGATGATAGTGTCAAGGATGTGTTAAGAAAGAATCCATGTTTTATTTTCAATATGTTTCCGTTGATGGGAAGAATGAATAATGTCTTTTATGTAACCACTTTGTTTAAATGTGGAATGTAATGCAAGTTTCATGATATAATTCTCTAAAACTCTAAACCTGAAAATATCCTCAACGTGTAATCTTGTGATAACTCAAGATTATGTAAGGTTTAATGCTGGGGCCTTATAGCAACACCCCAAGATTTTTTAATACGTTATCTCATTAATAAAATTCAATATCTTGGGCTACATGAAACACAGAGTTCGAACGAACCACAACTTACCAGACTAGACATTCAAAAAGAGGTTATGAATAGTATTAACTACATTTTGAATCTTATAAAATCTATATATCTTTAACAACCATATTATGGGTTTCTTAGATATAATATATTAACACATTCAATTTTTCATATAATGGAAGTATTATTCATAAAATGCAAATTTACCGCCTACTAATGGTGATTTTTATAAATTCAATACCTAAAAATTTTATATTTAATATGAAAAAATAATGTTATTATTCAATAGAGGGACATTAAAATTTTGATTGGAAAAAATTTTCGTACCTTTCTGATAACTAAGTATTTTGATGAATAGTGAAAAATAGTATGTTTTCATTGAAAACAATTTTTTTAATCTAAATAATTTATAGTGTTAAATTATGAATTTTAATTGTTTTGAAGTGAAATTAGATTATATTCTTAAAATTTAATACAATTTAGGTAATTATAAGTAAATTGACATTTCAATATTACATAAACACGTGTCAATATTTTGATTGTTTTTACTTTTTTTAAAACCTGCTTTTTGGTTTTGACAACGGGAATTAGATTTAAATTAATAAATAAAACTTCTATATTTTTAATTTTATGAAATGGTATTCATTTATGAATTCATAATATTAAAATTATCTTCAGGTAAATTTTTAATATTTTTATGAAAACATTTTTTTTTAATGAATAGTGAAAAACACTACATTATTATTGAAAACAGCGTTTTTATTTAACTAATAATTTATTTTATTTAAATTTAATATCAGTAAAAAATAGATATATAATACATATATAAGTTCACTGTAATTAATTGGAATCATTTTATAATATAATTAGATGTATAAAATTTTATTTTACTTTTAAACATTTTTTACCCAACTTCTAGGAGCATTTGAAAATTTTTATAAACTACAATTGTACCACTTATGTGAGTTGAATTTAAAAAATCTGAGAGACAATGTAGATATCATTAAGTAAATTTTTTTTAAATTATATGAAAATAATTATTGGCGAATAGTAACTTTTGACTTATATTTACCACGGTTAAAAGTATATAGGGTAATTATGGGTAAAAATGATATTATAATTACGCTAACACCTGTCCTTATTCAATTAGATTATTTTAATTCAACCAAAAACAAACTTATGAATAATATATTATCCTATTTGGTCCGCTTGGATTCGATTAGTACATTTATTATTATTTTATTTAAAGAAGAGGTGAATGTTTTAAATTCAATGTTTAATAACTAAACCATTTTTTATATATTGTTACAGACAATATAAATTGGACTATAAATATTATTTTGGAAGATAAAAATATTTCATACATTATTGAATATTATTTATAATTTTTAGATATAAATTTTTGTAATTTAGTTATGTCACAATGATGATGGAGTAATTACCTTGTTAATAAAATATTAAAATAATTTATATAATAAATATCCTAATAAATGTGTATTGATATTTCGGATGATTTAAAATAATATTATAGGTTAATACGACATTTTAGGTTTATTAGATAATTTATTTTTGAAGTGATACGGTATTTATTACTTTCACAAAAGTGAAATACCAAATAGTGTAATATTTGACATAAATTAGTATTCAAAACAATTACTTTATTATTGGTTTATATAATCTTCTTAAAAATATACGGTTTAGATAAAGGTATTAAATAATATTATATATGTCAATAATGAACCACTTGAGGTTCTCTTTGAAGTTTATAAAAAGATTATTAACCATATAGTTTAAGAATACAAGAAGACATGGTAAAAGTTAAAATAATTAACTATGAGTTAAATCTAAAAGATAAGGTTAAAATGGTAACATAATAATTTGTAAAACAAATTTTCTGAGAGTATATCGACTCATAACCACTTATGTCTATAAATAAATTCATTTGGAGCCATAATAAACCGAATATAGTTGTATAATAAATTAATAAATTAATATTTTCATAATGTGACCCTCACCGCTCTTATAAAAGGGCACTTCCCCTTCACTCAAAATCACACATCCAAAGGCTTTTGGATCACCCAAAAACATCCCAAATATCCTCAAAATTTATTTTTCATCAACCTAGATTCCTGACGTTGATAATAAATCCACCCTAAAAAGGTATTTTGATCATCTAAAAAGGAAACACCCGAAGAAGAGGTAATAATTTCACCACATACTTTCAAGTTCTTTTCTTCTTCCTCAACTTATTTCGTTGTTTTTTCCATACCAAAATAATTAATATAGTACCCTCTAAATAATATGATGTTATTATAATTATGTTACAACTGTTTCTGTTATTCTATCCATCCTATAAATGGAAAATTCACCATATGTGCCTACGTATGGCTTATTGTCTCCACGTCATGGTGTAGTTTGTTATTCATACAATTCATTATTTGGATGTGTATAATAGAGAGTATAACATATGTAAATAATAATTATAACTTTTTAATTATACTGTATATATGATATAACATCCAATTACATACGATTTCACCATCTATATAATGATATTGTCGCTCGTGTGTACGTACGGATTACCATCTCAACAAACACGATGAGATTCATTCCTCATCATAATCATTCAAGCATAATATTTATTTTATGATTAAAAATAATATTTAAGGACTTAATAACATTCTGGATATGAATCCAATACATCCAATCCATAATAAAAATTTCTTACGTAACCAAGCACATAAAAAACAGATCACTCAACACCCAAAATGATGATAATATAAAAATATTATTAAGGAATAAATATTGGAAGATCATATATAATATCATATTTATGTATATTATTCTTGTATAATTTAATAAAAATTATTTAACTATTATACAAAATTTTGATGGACCCTCAACCAAGTAAAATTACAAGGTAAGGATTAATTCCACAATCTCATTATTATACAAGAATGTATTTATAGAAGTATCTTATGGAACATATTTATTATTCATATACATGTTTCATAAAAGTGTTTATGAATGTATTCTTTTTAGGATAATTTTTTACTAAAACATAATTTTAAATGTCTTAATGATTCATTCTTCTAAACAATTCAAAATAATTTCTATGTTTTCAAAATTGATTTAAAAATTTATTTATATGGACATGAATAGTTTAAAAGGTTAATTACTTTCAAATGTTTCAATGTTGTATGTGGAAAATTGATTCAAAACTATATTATAAATGACATCCTTTATAAATTTTGTGACTTTTAAATGATTTCCTGATAAATGGATATGTCTCTCAAATATTTATACTGATCATTTTCAACTATGCCAAAATCCATTTAGGGATATTATTCATGATTGAGGTTGATTTATAATGATACAAATCTTCCATATTTTATTGAATGTTTTTGAGATATATTTGACTGTAGATGTATTATTTTTCTTCCATTCAATTTTTATTGATAAAGTATTGCAATTCTGTATTCTAGTTTTAATACAAATTATTATGATATGATTAAACGTTTTCATATGAGGAATGAATTGGACTATGTTAGTGACAAGTGGATCCCACTATAGCTCATCGATTAATCAGTATGTATCAGGAGACAAACTAGTGTCTTGGAACAAGGCCTTGAAAAAATCATATATGTATTCATATCACAAGGTGTTGACTTTTTGGTTATGTAGTCTGAAATTATGTGTTCCATCATTATAAAAGTGGTTATTGATATTTCATGTTATTATTCCTCTAGTAAAATGTCCATGTGAATAAGTAAATTTTGTTATTTGATTTATATTGCCCATATGATTCAGAAGTATATTTTTAAAAGGCTTATATTTTAGACTTATACAATGCCTTATATTATTATGTTTATTTATTAATGTTTCTGCTATATTGTTATCCTTAATGGGCATCTGAGCTCACCCATTTCTATGTTTTATTTTCCAGAGGATACAAAGAAGTAAATTATAACATTCCTTTAGGGATATTTTAATGGATATGAGTGTGGTCAATGGATACAATGTTATTGTTGTTGTTGTTTTATTTTGTAATATAATGTAAAACTTTTGAATGTATCTTGTACTTCCAAGGATACAAAACATATCGGTCTTTTAGGACATGATTCCTTATATCATGCCCATGTTATGTAATAAAGAACTGAATCTAGGAAAGTAGAGTCAGGGCATTACAAAAATGGTCCATAATTTTAGTGAAGGAAAAAATAAGTTTTTTCAAGTAATTGCATGCCTTTATTGATAATATAAATGCATGTACGTCATTACAATTTTACCTTTTGCAAATAACTCTGAGAATGGAACAATGAGATTGACTCTATTGTTAACTTGTGCACGAAACCATGCCTTTCTATATTCATGGGTTAACACTTCGAGAGGATATGATTTCAAAATTTGAAAAAATATTTACAAACCATCAGTTTTTTTTAAATTATCACAATTAATTACAAAGGTTAATCTTAAGGTATAATATATTGAAAATAATTTTTCATTATTTAGTCATCTTATTTATTATTATTCATTATTTTGTGGTTTTCCAGTGTGATTATTACTTATCATGCTATTATTTTTGGTTTTAGTTCATGATTGGATCCAAAAGGAACTCTATTAATATTGAATGAATGAAGAAAAAAAATAATATTCCTTTTAATAATAAAAATGTTATGGGAGTTAGAGTGAATTTATTTTATTCTCTTACATCTTTTGAAAGATATGAATCATAGTGAAATTGAAAATGATAAATGTAAGGAAAATAATTTTATTGATTCCACTATGAGGAAAAAATCCTTCTATTTTTGGTTCTACTGACAAACTATTTTCCGTGTAATCTATTACTACCAATGAAAATATTTTTTTATCTAATGTTTAGTTCATGGAAAAGTCATTTTGGATGTTTATCTTTTCAATGGTGAACCAAATCAGTGGTACACTCTTTTCATGAACATGTTGGATTAGAGGGAAATTGACTATATAGAGTGGAATGAGTTTAAGAATATATTTTTTAATAAGATCAATCTTTATTTTCATCTTATGAAAATGGAAAAAGGAAATTCCTTGAGATATCCAAATAGATAATGAATATTTTGTTAAATATGGTGATGTTTTAAATGAAATTTGTGTTACTCATATGGTATTATCATCCAATAAGAATGCATGATTAAATGATTTTTTGTTTTTCAAAATCCATTTCTCATAAAGGATTTATATATATTAAACATTAGTATATAAAAATAAATGTTTATTTGGAACTGTAGGTGAAAATTGAAATTGAATATTCTCATAATTTCCAAGGTTTTTATGGGAAAACAAAGGTAAATTATAATGAATACATGAATAAATAACTTGATTGTAATATATTATAGCTACCAAAATAGAAAAAATATGGAAATAAACATCAATGTACATATCTAAATGGATATGTAAGTTCATTTAAATAGGGAAAGTTCATTTAAGGTCACATGATTTAGAATAGTTGTGAAGAGGCATATTGATAAAACAGAAAAATGAAAGTTTCGAACTATTGAACCAAAGAATATAAAATGAATAATATATAAAAAATATTTATATTATGTGTAGTAATTTAACAATATAGTAGCTATTTAGCATGATAAACCATAGAAAACATTAAATAGAAATTAAAAAGGGAAGTAATATTAATTAAAAATTGATAATGTTGATAATTATAATTAGAGAAAACATGTCATCCTCTCCTTAGTTGGGAATGTAATTATTGATTTTCAACTAATTACCCATATGAAATTATTATCATTGATCTTATTGGGAAATTTAATGTGAATCATAACATTAATTATCTACCTATACATGTATTTATGAAAAATAAAAAATAAATAATATTATATTTTTTCAAGGATGAACTCAATATTTAAATTGAAATGTTTTTTAATAATATAAGATAATATTGATGGAATAAATTTTTAATTAGATTTTGATGAATATATGTCTCCATGTATGATTAACATTTTTTTTAGATACTAACATAGGGTTATGAGTTTTTATTTTATCATGTGATCCATGTTTTAAATAACCCTTATGATGATTTATATGGTTTCATTTTATCAAAATTAATAATATTTTGGGATACATTTTTTATAATACAACCCATTGAATTATTATATGTTCTAGTGAAAAATTTATTTGATAATGAATGAAATTAATTTTTCTGGAACAAAATGTAATACATTGGTAACATGTTAGGATTTTCTAAACACTGATAATGACATAAATATAGGTTATTGTACATTGGAGACATTTTAAAATTTTTATTAATAATGTTTTTGCAAAAAGGAAAACCCATTTTCTAAGAGATAACCTGTCATATCCTGCAAGGTGGTTGGACTTGAACCCATAACTGTAGGGAGAAAATGGTGTAACTCCTTCCACTAGTAGACATGAAGGAGTATTTATTGTGCGAAAAAATTAATAGTTGTAATGATGAGTATGGTTCTTTGATTATACTCTGATATCATGTTAATTCTAAGAGAAAAATTTCAAGGGGATGTAAAAACATTACGCATGGTAGAATATAAATAAAAAATATCACTATAGATCATTCCTTGGACATCAAAAATCATAGAATGGGAATAATTTTACACGTGTTATAGTAAATTCATATAAAAAATCAAAAAACATCATTTTTATCAAGTAATATTTTTTTTCTCAATTTACATTCCATGAAATATATTAAGAAATTGGAAAGGATGTATTGAGTACCACATTCTTCTGTATAGTTCAAGATCCATGTTTTACTATGATGTTCAAGAGAATAATTTAATGTGATTTTAATTTGAATATATTTATCATCGTATCTTATCAAAATTAGATAGAAGGGTAGTTATATTATACTATTCAACACCTAGAGTAGATGAGGATATCAAATTTTATGTATTTCAGATAATTTTGTGATAAAAACCATCATTTGGATGAGTTTTCATTCAAAAATTTCATTCACTCAAGAGTATTGATGAATCCATATGATGTACTATATAGAAATAAGTTATGAAATCTAGTTTTTTCAGGATTAAGTGGGAAAATAATTCTATAGGGACTTTAGCCATCTAGCGAAATAGAATATAAAGTTATATCCATTCAACAGCATGAAATAATAGATTTGAGTCCATTTATAGGATATTCTAACAATCATCAACGTGATATGGTGATTAAAGTTTGTGGGAACTTTTTTTTATTACCATATACTTTGAATAAGGTAATTAGATTTATGAAAGAATGAATGATAATCGATTTTTATATTATCCCATTTTCGGTTCTTGAATATAAATTTTAAATTTCTTATCACTTGGGGCTTCCACTAAACCTTTCTCAAGTTAAAAATGTGTTTGATATCTATCTCATGAGGTTTACATACATGAACCATAAAATTTAATAAATATAGATGAAATAACACTGAGAAATGATCATTATTTTTTGAATAAAAATATTGATATTCTAGGTCATAGAGATAATGTATAAAGAAATAAGACCACTCACGTAGTCAATGTTTAGACATGGATGAACCTTCTTGAGGAAGCTATGTGGGGAAAATGGAACATAATGATAGAAATAATCATCATTTGTTTATACCAGTGTAATTTATTTCAAGGGATAAATAAATATTAATGGTTATGTAATGTAATTCCAAGTGGTTTATGATATAATTTTTATAAGGTGGATAATTTTTTTCCAAATATTGTGTTATATACCGAACCATGTTTTGAAGAAGTTCTATATATGATTAATTTTATTTTCAACTCAATACTATTTTAACAATGATATTAAATATATTAATATGAATAGAAATAACAAAATTTCAATTATTAATCATAATGGTTTTGTATAAATAATACATATTTATTAAACGTAATTGAGGTTCAATAAAGTCAATATATGTTTCAAAAATCATATTTTCTCCTAATAAATAATTCTATTGACCTTAGTGAATAAATCATGATCTTTTTTTCCCACCTATAGAAAATATATCTGATAGGGAGAAATTAATTTTAGAAATATTAATTTCAATATTATATCTGAAATTAAAAAAAATAAAAAAATATTAAATTTTCATTAAATTATAAGAAATGAACATTTTTATTATAAAACACAATTTCATTTAAATAATATAAATTTTAGAATAAATTATATATTTTTTAAATTAAAAGTGGTTATATAATATTTAAGGATACAATTTAGGTCATTTGAATCAGTTTCATAATAAATTCATAATATTAAAACATTCTATATTTTTTAAAATTTTCTCTTCGGAAAACCATTTTTATATCCTCAGTGAGAATAATCACACATTAAATTCTACGAAAACTGTGATTTATATTTATTAAAACAGGTTCCAGATTTTGAATAATCCCATTTTCTACTATATTAATATATTAAAATATATTTCCATAAATATTTATAAATAAAATAAAAAATATTTAATACAATGACAGTTTCAATAGGGTTTTATGTGTTAAATTCACATTTACAGAAATTAATTTTACAAACATAAAGGATTATTAGTTTTAAATATTATATCATATATATAACCAATGTTTCAAAATTTTTTAATTAGGTTTTTTTAGTTTATTCATAAATGATTTGTTACATAGATAAATTTAAAGATAAAAGGTAATGTGGTGAAAAATAAAATTTTAAAATTATGTAAATGTAAATGATTATGAATAAAATTATTTAAATATGTGTTTATTTAGTGGACTAGTGTTTAGATATGATAATAACTAAAATATATTATTTATAAAAAATTTAGTGACATTGATCTAGTGTGACTTCCAATTCTTGAATTTTTTTATTTTTTCAAAAAAATCACTCCTGTTAAACTATAAAAGTGAATATCATCCACTAATTTATTCAAAAATAACCAGAATGTTTCATAAAAACCATATTAATATATCTCCTATATATTTTTATTAAAATTATTGATCAAATATTTTTTCCAATATACTAACCCCAGTTTAATTAATAATAAATCAAAAGCAAGTTGTTTTAAGAGAATATTATTATCTTCACTAACTCTTTATTTTCTATTGTTCTATTAAAAAATTATTTATTTCCTAATAAATTAAATAGTTTAACAAAATTATATAAAATATAATAATATGTTAATATTATTAGGTAATAAACTATATTTATATCATATTCTATCAAATGGAAAACACAACCATTGATTTTGGGTATGGCGGACTATTACCTTGTGAATCGATGACATTCATTTTCCATCACCAACCCTCACATATGGATAGAGTGTAGAATATAACATTAATATATGATATTTATGTGGATATTATAATTCTATAATTATAAACACCAATATTTTTTCTTGATATACATTCTGTGTGATTATGGGAATGTCCCTCATGTGTATGAAAGTGTACCAGCTTGCAAATCAATGTGACTTGTTTTTAACTTATGAATTACATGGAAGGTATGAATGATACATTTTATGTATATTTCGTAAATATATGATATATTAATAAATTTTTAAATTATATATATTAATTATTATTATTTTTCTCCATCTATCAATAAAATAGAAGAATCCTTCATTCTTGGTAAGAAAAATTGTCTCCGTGAAGAGTGAATTTAATTTTTATTCTCTATATTTTATGGATAAGTGTTAAAAATTAAAACTAAACATATATTTTATTTATAAAATTTATAATATTCTATAAATTATATAAACATGAGAAATGTAAAATTATCGAAAATTTCAAATCAAAATAGACATGACAAACAAAGCAGTTATTACCTGAAAAGTTATTTCACCAACAAACTGTAAAATAAATATTTAATAAAATTTCAAAAGTATATAATATTTGACATGATATATATAATTATGGTTCTATAATATAGGAATAATACACCTAAATTTATTATATAGAAGGTTCAAATGTGTATACTATTTGTAAATATTTATTGATTCAGTTTTCTAGTCTATTGTTTATTTATTAGAGAATTATTCTGTATCCACCACATGCTAATTTTCTTTAGTGTATATGATACCAATGGATTTATTTAATTATTATTATAATTAATACTATGTGATATAAATATTTTAAAAAGTTTTTCCATTTAATGGGTTTTACGATTCAATGGTTATGAAAGTTTTATGGTTTTGATGTTACTATCTCATTATTTATCAAAAATGATTATGATTACAATTCCATTGAAAAAATGAAATGGTATATTTATCTCTAAATTTATGAATTTTCTTCTAATTTTGGTATATATTGAGAATATAATTTTTCCATCATCATCCTCTCTTTATGTAGTTTGGATTATTATAGAATTATTTTATGGAAAATTGATATTGCTTCTCTCTTTGGTAAAAACCCCCTTTTCTTCTATATGAATTTTTTGTAAAGATGGTATCAAATTTTTCTCAGTCTTATTAAATGATTTAAATAAAAATAATTCCTTGCTTAATTTCAATAAAACTAATAATTAATATTCATGTCTTTTTTAAATGACAATTGTTTTAGTTTTTCTGGAATTATGAAGGAAATCAACATTTTAGTATTTACGACATGAATTGAATTTACCACAACCATGACGACTCAATTATTTTAAATAATTAAATTAATAATAACATTAACTTTTTCTAATTTATTTGAATTGAAAATTTTTCCAGTAATATTTTAAAAATTCATATATTTCAAATAAGTTAATTTACTATGAAATTATATTTTCATAAAAAATATTATTATTAATATTTTATGGAATTTATATTAATTATCTACAGTGAAAATTTGTGTAGAATTTATTTTTCTAGGGATATAATATAATTTTTAAAAAATTATTCCTTCTCTGTGTGGTTTAATAATATAGTGAAGGGATATTTATAAACAGATTCATTTGCCATTTTTATAGTATGATGAACTGCTAAGAGTATTATAAAACTCATTTCTATTAAAAACTCACATTGTATCTCAAAATCCTCTATAAAGGAGACAATCATGTTTTATTTTGAAAACATCCTATGAGTGGCATCTCATGCGATGAAATCTGAGACTAGAAGAAGGAAATTTGATAGTTAGATGACTTTGAGAAATGTATCCAGAATGTAACAAGGGTCACATAGTGTGTGGCCTAACATAATGAACAGGTGATTCCATCACATGCGTATGTCCTGAATGAAAATGTATTATTACATTGTGTTTTTGGTTATTACAAGTAGTGTCACAGCTAAATGGTGTTTTCCCATGTTAACATGTCCATGCACATGAACATTTTGTCGAGCTAGTCTTGTTTATGTAATGTGATATGCATGTGGACTCTTTTTAATTATCATGTTCCATATAATTCTTATGTTTATAAGTACACAATGTGTTAATAGATATTTATTTTAATAAATTTAATTTCATTGAAAACATTTTTTTATAAGCCACAACGTGTTTTAAAGAACTGTTATATAGTTTTAATATTATTTTTTATTCATTAAATTTATTACATATCCATTAAACATGTCCTTATAAATGCGAATAAAAAAATTTAAATATTATTTATAGGTTATTAATATAAATAATTTATATTGACCAGAATTTATTTCGTTTTTCATATTTTCTTTATATGTTTAGAAAATTTTATTTTTTCAAAATCGGATATTATTACATTT
The DNA here is from genome assembly GCA_963277665.1 of Viscum album. Classification (NCBI taxonomy): domain Eukaryota; kingdom Viridiplantae; phylum Streptophyta; class Magnoliopsida; order Santalales; family Viscaceae; genus Viscum; species Viscum album. Next base: position 1,221,502,493 of record OY728136.1, on the reverse strand, counting down.
TGTGAAAAAATATAAAATAAAATCATTACAATTATAGAATCAGAATTTTGAAATAAAAATTAAATTCTTAATACTATATGTTTTAAATATCTGTGAGTTTATTGTGGATAATTTTTTAAAAAAATATTGATTTTTATTAGAATCTATATTTTTTTAATGAATTTACCATCTCCATAATATTTTATGTTGTTTTCAAAAAATAATTAAATCTAACATATATAATAAAATAAAAATTATTTTATTTTAATAAATTTAATATTTTATTTATTTATTTTAACATTATCTACCTATCATAATTCTATCATTGTAAAACCGATTTTTCATTTTTTTTCTTAGAGATTAATATTAAATTCTATTCTACCACTTCTATTAATGAAATTTAATAAATTTTATTTTATATTTTGAATTATAATAATTTAAATTATTTATTAAGGTTAAATTAATTATTATTCATAAATATATTAATCAATACAATGTAAATTATGTATCATAGTAAAGGTTAAAATGGTGTTTTCATGTTTCCTGATCTTATGATGAAATAATTTTCCATATAAAAATAATTTTTTTTAACAAATTATATTTGAAATTTAAAACTAGTGGAAAATAGTTATCTTATGTTAATTTTTTTAAATTTTATTCTGAATTGATAATTTAATACGTTAAATAAAAAGTAACATGTTTCTAGGTTGAAAGCTGAAACAGTGAAATTATATATATATAAAGGACAATATATACCATGCTTAAAACATGTTTTTTGTGGTTGATATTTTTAATAAAAATATAATCCCTAATATATATTTTTTATAGTTTTTTTGAACTTTGGATGAGAGTTACTCCCTTTATTTTATCTTTTTTGTTAGTTAAAATAATTCTAATTCTCCTAAATTATAAAATTAAAATTCCAATCTCCCTTATGAACACCCCATAAGAGATTCTGATTAAAAAACCTACCAAATTACCTCTGCATGATCATCCTCCATAATCTAGATCTTCATTTCATCACATGAAACCTACCATAGGGCCCTCAATAAGATATCCATAGGAGGTTGTTTTATGAAAATTAATTTAATTTACTAATATCTTTTTTTACTCTTGTTCTCTTATCACAGTCATTAGTTTATTACTAATTCAAATATAATTAATAAATTATATAAATTATAATAACATTAAAATATTCTTTTTCATAACCAATTCTTATATCAAATTCCACCAAATAGGAAATAAAACATTCGGTCCTTTATAGAATATATTATTGCTTCATAAATAGATGGATTTATTTCTATAACCAACTCTCACATCTATATTTAATTATTTATTTAATGTTTATATTTGATATTTTTTATTGTATAAATATTATTAACATTAAATTTCATATATTTTATTTTTCTCCATTATGTGGGAATACAATATTGTGCCTCCTCTGTATACCAGACTATCACCCCGCGAAGGGATGTAAATAATTATTTACACAATATTTTTGAATAACATAATAAGAATAAATTAAATAAATATATTTTATATATAAGAAATTATAATTACCATAAAATGGTGATACATTATTTACCATTATTTCATACCATCCATTGATGTATTGGAAAAAGTGTTAATACATTTATATGACCTACCGTATCCATGAACGGTGTAATTCATTATATATATATATATATATATTATATTAATGATTAAATATTTATTCATAATGAATATATATTATATATATATAATAGATTAACATTTGGTAGATGATGTATCCACGATCAATTTAAAATGAAAAAAATCCAAATCAAAACTTACTACCATAAACATGATTTTTACAAAGAATTATTAATAAATGTTTAATAAAATGTAATAATAAAATCATATATGGTTATATATATATATATATGTAATATAAAAATTTATGATATATATATATATATATATATTATATTTTAGGTTCTAATGTGTATGAAGGAAATTGTGACTTATGGTAAGTTATGTCTAGTCTCTCATTTACTTCATAGAACTATAAAATATTAATATTTGTGTTTTTGTTGTTTATATAAAATCCATGAAATAATTTTAAAATTTTTATAATTAAAATTATTGGATAAAAATATTTCATAAGTATCTATAATTAATGTTTCATACTATTTAAAATAATCAATGTGGTTATGGTTTGATGTTACAATCTCATTGTTTATTGGGATCGATTAAGATTATCCATTGGATAATAAAATATACTACACTATTTCCCAATTAATATTAATTTTATTCTCCTCATGTTATTCGATGATAAAAAATATTATTCTTTCATTTTCATATCTTAATATAGTCAACATTCCTAACATTTAGTTTTAATGAAAAATACATTATTTCTACCTTTAGCTCAGATACATTTTTTACATATATATTTTTTCTTAATAAATTATCAGTAATTTTATAATGTTAATAAATATTATATATATTTTTACCCATTCATGAATTTTTTCCACATATTTTTATATCTAATCTCTCTAAAAGTTTATATATGGACTAATTTTTTTAATGAATATGTGAAATGAATCATTATTTTTTCGTGAATAAAAAAATTGTATTTTACACTATATTGAATGAAAAATAATTATAATGGTATTTTTTATATAATCCAAGATTAATTTAAATTAAAATATTTTACATTAATATTTTAAAAAATTTACCATTTTGATATGTGTTTTCAAAATGAAAATCATTTTTTTCTTCAAGTTGTTTTAATGATAATTTTATATAATTTCTATTCATCAATGTGAAAAACCATTTGTGTTTCTTATGTTTTTTTGGGATTAAATCTAAATATACAATCTATAATAATTATATATTTTATTTCAAATTATTATTATGTGAATTTTATAACACGAGTTCCATTTCTATTTGTTATTCTATATGGATTTATTGGGATGATTAAGAATCCAATTTCCATTATATGGGTTATTCTATGATGAAATATTGATGAAACCCATATATTTTCATGTGTTCTTAATTGAAAAATATTTTATGGTCTTATGGAATATGTATGTATTGTTTTAATTAATCATGGGTTGTCCCTATGTCTACCTCCAAATGATTTTTTAAATAATAATTTCTAATGTGAAAAAAAGAAATTAATCAGGAGTTATCCGAATTCCATAAGGGTCATTGTCCAATTTTTTTTCATTGGAGTAAACCATGACAACAATGAATGTTTAGGGAGTGGAACCAATCCAATTTTTTAGTAATTGGAGTACAAATTTCAATTCTGATGGTTTGGAATATGATCCCAACCCACTATGATAGTCATGGAAATGAGCCTTTGAAAATATGACAATTATTTTCTATAATAATATGCAAGAAAAAAATATATGTTTTATGATTATATTTTTTTTCATGGATCATGTCTTTTGAATCCTATATGACTCATATAGAATGAATTTTCAATAATTAATCCAAGAATAATTTTATTTATTTATGATATGAATGGTATTTTTTTCAAATGTTATTCTCATATTTCCAAACCCTTATGCTCTTGTAACATTGATATCACCCATGTTTAACCTTACCAAGATTTTAAGATCACCCTTTATTATTTAATATTTCCCTAAGTTATAAAGAATGATATTATGTATGAAATGGAAAATAAGGGTTTTGGTTATGAATAACAAAGTTAGAGACGATATATTTCACTTACGAACTATTAGTTTTTATATCTGTGTTTTTAAAAGAACTAGATCTAAATGATTTTTTTGGATTGGTAAGTTCTGTAATGAATAATAATCTAATATATGTGATATATACGAGTGGAACATATGTTATTAATAATGGATAAAAAGATAAGGATTATTTAAACATTGAAATGTTGTATGAGAAAACAATAGGGATATCATTGAGGATATGTATAAGGATATATTGAATCATAATTTTATGTATTGGATAATGTATCATTCTATTTTTGAAGGATATAATAACTGGTTATAATGTAATTACATCCCATTATGGATTCTATAAGTGGTTTTAACGCATAAAATATTTTCTGAGGGAAAATAAGTATGAAAATGAAAATGTGAAAGACTCTATCTTCAACTTGTGGATAAAATTGTTCATTACTGCACTCCTTGGTTTACACTCACCATGAATATGTTTTTAAAATTGAAAAATAATTAACAAACCATATGGAAGTATTTCAATTGATGATGAGCATCAATAACATTGGTTAATATTGAGGTTTACAATATATAAAATAATTTATCATTATTTTGAAATTTTATAAGTTATAATTTAGAATTCTATGGCTCTCCAATATTATTGTTATTTCTCCCTCTATTATATTTGGGTTTATTCAATTAATGGTAACCAAAGGAACTATTATAATTCTGAATGATTCAAAAAAATTATATTCCCCTAAAAATACCAAATTATATGAGAGATATAATGATTTTTTTTGTTATTCTCACACATCATTCTGAATAAATGAATCCTTATGTAATTAAAAATTAGAAATGTTAGAAATAATATTATATTTTTCCATCCATGATAAAAAACCTTATTTTCCACTTTATGATTATAAATATGTTTTTTAGAAATGTATTACTACTTATGAAAATATATTTTATATTCTCCAATGATATGTGCATGAAAAAAATCATTTTTTATGTTAATCATTTGGTTGGTGAAGCATATCATTGCTATAATCTTTTAAATAGTAAGTGGATTGGTTATAAATTCACTATATAGAGTGGGTTGAGTTTTTAAGATAATTTTTTTTAATAAGTTTATTTATTGGTTTAATATTAAAAAATGAAAAAGTTAATTTCATGAGATAATCTAAAAGGACAATGAATATATTGTTAAATATTGGGATTTATCTATGAAATGTGTGGTAAACATATAAAATTATCATCTAACATTAATTTAAGGTTAAATGATTCTTTAGTTCTATAAATCCAATTAAATTGAATAATTTAAATATAAGAAATAATAGTATATATGAAGAAATATTATTTTTGAATGGAATGTGGAAATTAAAAATTAATATTCTCAAAATTCCCACGGTTGTTATGGGTAATGGAAGGTAAAATATAATGAAAAAATAAATAAATAAAATTATGGAAATAAATTTCAACCATCTACAAAAATGTCGACAGAAACATTGAGGAATATATAAAATGGATATATGAGTTGATTTTTAAAATGAAAAGTTTGTTATAAGGTCTTTGAATGTCGAAAGGTGTTGAAGAGGGATGTTGATAAAAAATAGGAGTGAATGATTCAAACTATTAAACCAATACAAGATAAAATTTTCAAAATAAAATGGGTATTGTAATTATGAGAGTCAATTTTACATTCTAATGGCTACCAAAAATGATAATCCATAGAATACGCTAAATTAAAATGAAAAACGGAAATATTATGCATTTAAAATTTTCAAGTGAATAATGATAATTAGGGAAAATAATATCCTCAAATCCTTAGTTTTAATATTTCATGTTTTATTTTGTATTTATTAACTATATGAAAACATTATTATCGATCCTATAGTGAAATTCAAAGTTATTTTAGGAATTAATTATATACCCTTACATGGATTTAGGAAAAGTGAAATAAAATTAGATATTTTATTGGTTCAAGGATGATCACAATTTTTAAATAGAAATATATTTGTACAATATTATAACATATTCAAGGAATAAATATCTAATTAGATTTTATATGAATATAAGTCTATGTTTATGATTAAAAATAGATAATAAAATACTAATAGGTGGTGATGTGCTTAAGGTTAATCATGAGTTAAATATTTTAAATATGCCTTCAAATGATTTATGTGAAGGTATTTTATAAAAAATAACTATATATTGGGAGACATTTATAAGAATACAATGATATTGGTCTGTATATATTACATTGAAAAATTTATTTGAGGAAGAATGAAATTAAATTTTTTTTGGCATAAGATTAAATGTATTGGGAACTAAAAAGGAATTTTTATCTTTTTTATTTAGGTAACTATGGGTAATTGGATATTGGTAGAATTATATAATATTTATTAATATTGTTTTTTGGAAAAATAAAAAATCACATTCTATGACACAACCTATCAAATACTAGAAGTCATTGAGGATTGAACCCACTACTAGAGGGAGAAATGTTTTTAGCACCTATAACTGGCCAACATGATGGAGTATTTCTGTAGGAAAACATGATTATGAAAAATATTATGTATATGTATAGGTTAATAGAATGTTATTATGTTAAGGATGAGAGACAAATGTCCAAGGGGTTATCAAATAATCACAAATTGTTTAATGGATATCAAAAAAACCTATGTATTTTTTCCTCAGAATTCCCAAATCATATAATGGGAATAATATAAAATGTTTTGTAATAGATTTACATGAAATGGAAAAACTCTCCATTTATATCAATGAATATTTTTTCTCAAACAACATTACATAATTTATGTTATGGAAGTGGTAAGTTTGTATTGGGTACCACATTTTGTTATATATTATCAGGATCCAAGGTTTACCCTGATGTTCTAGAAAATTATTTAGCTCGAATTGTAATTAAATCTATGGTTAATCATTTATTATCATACTCAGATATATAGTTTTTTTTATTAAATTATTCAAACCCTAGAAGATATGATGAGACATTTTTTTTATTTCAATTTTTTTGGGACCAATAAATTCCTTAGGATAAATTTTCATACAACAATATCTTTCAATAAAGAGCTATTATGCCTCGCAATGAAGTCAAGTATAGAAATAAAATATGAAATACTGTGTTCTAGGATAATTATGTGAGAAATAATGATATTAATAATTTATTTAGCTCTGGAAATGGATATTAAAGTCATATCTATTCTATTACCCATCATGATAGCTTAAAGTCCAATGAAAAGTTAAGTTAACAATCATTTGTGTGATATTGAGTATGAAGTTAGGGATATGGGATTTTAAGAATTTGGCCATGGAATAATGTTTTGATATTTAACAAGAAATTAATGTCAATCACTTTGTATATTATCCGCCTATTTTATTCTTGAATGAGTAGGGACAGTTTCTTATCACTTAGTGCTTCCATTACACCTCTCTCAATTTCACAATGTGTTCCATGTATCTATCATGTGATTTACATAATTGATCATTCACTTTTATTAAAATAAATGAAATAAAACTGAGTAATGATCGTCATTATATGGAAAATTTTATGGATATTATGAATCATATAGAGATTGTTCAACAAAATGACACCACTCACCAGGTCAATGTGTTATAGTGAATGCACGGTCTTGAGGAAGACGTATGGGAAAAAGATAATGTAATGGGGGAATATTTCAATAGTTATTTTAAAAAATATATATATTTTGATGGATAAATAAATTTTAATGTTTATAGTATTTAATTACATGAGTTTTATGAATTAATTTTTTTTATCAAACTTTAATTTTCTCAAAATACAATGTAACATGCAATAAAAAGTTTTAAAATTTATCATATATGATTAATTTTATTTTCGACACATAACCTTTACAACATAATTATTTAACCATTTAGTATAATGATAAATAAAAAATATAAATATTTATCATATTTTTTTATAATGAATACGTATCGATGAAAATGTAATTAATTTTTTGTAAATTCATAATACGTTCCAAAAATAATATTATCTACCAGAATTCTTTCTATTGATTTTACAAAATAATTTATAATTTTTTTAATCAAATTTTGAAAAAATATATTCTATTTTAAAAATAAATTGTAAATAAAAATTTCTATATTATATTTGACTATATTTTTTAGAATGTTATGTAACGATTATATTATAAATGAATTATGTGAAATGCTGATTTTAATTTAAATCCACATTTTGTTTTCAATAATTTTTAAGTTTCATTATATTTTATGATGAATTTTAAGTAAAATTAGGTAAATAATATATTTATCAATCCAATTTATTTCATTTTTATCATTTTTATATTGAATTTATAAATATAAAAACATTCTATATTTTTTAAAATTTTCACATTAAAAAACGTTTTTTATCATGTCTGCGAGATTATTCATGAATTAAATTATACAAACATTTCCATTTAACATTTTGAAAATTGATTTTATATTTTGATTCAAATAACTTTATATTATGTAGAAAAGTTAAATTATTAATTTTTTCATAAACAATAATAATGATAATAAACATTAAATAATATGATTAATATTAAAACGTGGTTTTGTGTGTTAAATTCACTTCTGTTGAAATTTATTTTACACATTCAGAGGATTATTTTTTTTCTAAATTTTATTTCATATACATAACCATTGGGAAAAAAATATATAAAATTTTTTAATTCTATTATTGAAGGATAAATTATACAGAAAAAAATAATGATATTAGTTATTTTGGTGAAAACTGAAATTTTAAAATTAATTAAATTTAAAGGTTTATGAATAATTTAATTAAAACATGTGTTAGATGGTGGATCTATGTGTAGATATCATAACCATTGAGAGACATTATTTATCAATTTTTTAGGAACACGGGTTGATTGTGACTTCCATTTATAGAATTACTTTTGGTTTTTTCAAGGAAAATTTCACCCATATTGAATTATAAAAAGGAACCTCTCTTATAGTATTATCCATAAGTAATCATCCATTTAGATTAAAAAACCTTGAAATATCAATCCTAGAAATCCTCATTAACATTATAGACCTAATGGTCATCCAAATAATCTAACCATATTTTCATCAATAATATATCCAATGAATGTTCTTCTAAGAAGGTAATTTTCTTCACTAACTATTTCTTTTGATATGTTATTATTCCTATGAAATAAACTATATCCATCTCATATTATATCAAATGTTTAATAAAACCATTTATTTTGTGTATGGAAGATTATCGACTCATAGACCGATGTAATTCATTTTCCATAACCACATATCACAGATGGTTAAAATATAGGATTTAATGTTTATATATTATATTTATGGGGATATTATAATTCTATAATTATAATATCATATATGCATTCTGTGTATTTATGAGAATGTTTCTAGTGTGTACGATATAATACCAACTCACAAACAAATGTTATTTATCTATCACATATAATTAAAATAGTAGATAAAAATGATAAATTTATCTTCTATTTTCAATATATAAGAAATATTAATGAATTTTAAAATATTATATATCAATTACCTTTATTTCTCCCGTTTATCATGATAATGAAATCATGATTTATGCTTATTTATGCCAAACCATATCCATGAACATAGTATTTAATTTTATATCTCTTCCTTTTGTGGATTAATACAAACACATAAGACTCAATATATACGAATTTTATATCATGTATAGTATTCAATAGATTATGTAACCATAAAAATTAATCTAAAATTTAAATTCATATCATACGTTAATAAACAATGTATTTATTTCTCAAAAATTTATTTTAACACCAAATTGTAAAATAATATATTATGAAAATGTAATATTTAAATAATATGTGTTCTGATAAATATATTTATGGTTATATATTATATATATATTATAAACTTATATTTATTATATAGTATGTTCAAATGTGTATAATGTACATCAAGACATATGGCATTGGATTTCTTGTCTGTGTTTTATTTCTAGGAGAGTTATTCCATATTCACAACATTCTTATTTTGAGTATTCTATATTATAAAAATCGATTTTCTTATTATAATGTATATAATTGGATATAGATATCCAAATAAGCTTTTCCATTTAATGGGTCTTTTGATTAAAAATATACCATAGTGTTAAGGGTTAGATATTAAAATCTCGTTATTTATCAGAATTGTTTATGTTTACGTTTATAATGATAAAATCATATGTTATATTTATCATTAAATATATGAATTTTATTCATTTTTGGATATTTATTGAGAATATAATTTCCCATAATCTTCATCTCTTTATTCAATGATTATTTCAAGAGAATGATTATAGGGAAAATATATATTTCTTTTCTCTTTGGTTAAAAATACTTTTTATTCGATATCAATGTTTTATAAAAAGTGTTTGAAAAATGATGGAGAATTATTATATGATTTTAAAGGTAAACTATCACTTTTCTAATTTTTCTATATTAATAAAAATGAATATTCATGTCTTTTTCTAAATAATACATGCTTGTATTTAACTATAAATGTAAAAGGAATTATCATGCTATCATGTACGAAATGAATTTCATTTCCCACTATCAATGCTTTTCAATTATTTTCATTACTTATTTAAAATATTCTAGGAAAAAAATAATAGAAATTTTTTTATTTAATAATTTAAAAATTATTATAATTTTAATATGATATTTCACAATGGAAATGATATTTTTATGAAGAATGTTTTAACGATATTTTTATGTAATTTATATTCCTCAGGAACAAAAATCTTTAGTGATGCATATACTTTTATAGGGATATGATTTAGTTTTAATAGAATTATTCTTTGTCTATATGTTTTAATATTATGATTAAAATATTTTTATTAAACCAATCCATTATCCATGCATTATGCAGTGATAAATTGATGTGAATATTATGAAACACATTTCTATAGTATAGTATATTATGATAATTTATTAATAATGACAGTCATGGGAGTGAACTGTGACTAATATACTGGTTTTGAGATATAATCCAACGGACTATGATAGTCTTGTGTGTGAACCTTGACTACTATGATGGTTTAACAAGTGATCCCATTCTAAAATGATAGTCCTCAAAATGAGTCTAGACTACTATGAAAATGATTTTATATGCTTTTTTCAATACAAAAAATATATGTATTATGATAATTTTATGCTATCATGTCTCAGGATCATTGATTCATTTATTATTTATTTCATAATATCTATCAATGTGTTTTCCATGAATCATCTTTATGATCTATGATATGTTATGAATGAGTTTCAAATGTTAATCTCATGTTCTTATAGCCTTAAGCTCATTTAAAGTCGATCAATCAATTTTTTCCCATACCTTGCATTTGACATCTCCTTATCTTATATTTATATTCCCCTGGATTTAAATAATTCTCTCATGTATAACATATCTATGAAGGGTTTACATTATGAATAATTTATTGGGAGATGATATAGTCTACTAATGAGAATGAAGTTTCTGTATCCATGTTTCCAAATGCACCGGGCCTAAACAATTATATTGTGGATCATTGTGTTATATAATGACTATTGATCTAATAATATGTGATATATATGTATGAAATTTGTAGGTATTTATGTTATTTTTTCTCATTCATACACCTTTTTCCAATTTGAGTACACACTATCCCTCCATCACGGGGTCACATGACATGTATGGGGTCATATGTGATATGTTCTCCTCATCTCAACCAAAAAACCCAATCCCCCACAACAAGTCGAATGCACAAATTTGGTTCTTAAAGTTTATTCCATTTAGTATAGTTTTTGTGTAATACATGGAATGTTAATCCATATTTCCTAGACTTCCTCCAATATCATTTCCATAATTATTATCATGATCCATTCAATGATTTCATCCATCTTGACCCACAACATGGTTCGGGGTATGGACAAAATCATATTATCGATCCCCAAGGGCTGGTAGCCATTGAATGGAATCCAAGTAATCACAATAATAATGAATTTTTTAAAATAAAAAATGATCAAAAATAGTAATAGATCATCCTACATAACAAATAAAAAAAATATTATTAAATAAAAAATGGATCTAGATAGAAAAACTGCAAAATAAACATTACTATGTTCAAAACTAAGACTATAATAGAAATTGATGAAAAAACCTACCACAACGACGTGTATACACAAACAAAACTACTTGTTTCCCTCAAATTCTATTCCAGTACATTCCAATTGGGATGTCACCTAATTTGAGTTTCAATACCCACTTTTCTAATAATTCAAGAAATTCCAAACTTTCATTCATGCTAGACAATCATTCAACTCATTTTTTAAAACATGCTCTTGTTTGAACCATACGTCACATAGGTTCTAAGATAGATTCCATAAATTTCAAATGGTACCAATTAGGAATTAAATCTACATTACATCAAACAAACATATCAAATACAACATAAAGATACAACTAGACCTTTAACATTTTCAATCAATATACATTTGAAAATAATTATTCACACTATTTCAATAGACAATATAAAATAACCTTTCATGTGAATAACTCATAACATTATTAATCATCTTAATTACTAAACACTTACCAATATATGTCAAACCATACAATAATATAACAATATTCAAAATGGAAATTAAGAAAATTTCTAAACAAATCATATATTAAAATTCTATAAATGACAACTGTTCATGAACACATTTGAAACAACATTTAACGTCATTATAAGCATGGACACAACGTTTAAAAATCTAGTAAAAACTATAGAAGACATATTGGTAAGGGAGATGAGACCATAGAAAAAACATGTTTCACAGAATAAACCATTTTCACCAAAGTTCCAAATGATTCTCAATAACCCATTAAGAAAACACTATATGAATTCTATAAATTCAGAGGGGAATATCTCCTTTAAAAATTAATACTGACACCAAATCCTTTATAAAATGTGATTCTCATCACCCTTAAAATTTGGAAACTCATTTTAGGTTCACACCAAAGAAGTTAATATGCCTCTAAACCCATTTCATTATAAAACCAAACTTTCATCATATTCACAGCTTCAAATCCATCAAAAACACATTTAAAAAAATCAAATAAGGCAAAGAAAACATTTCTAAATCAAAATGAATATGTATACTTAGATAATTTTTTAAAAAACCATCTTCCAACACATGTTCATTTCAAATAAAATTTTAATCACAATTAATAAAAAAAATAAAATTATTTAAAACCAACACATGCCACACATATTCATCACACATTAAAAGCCACACATTTTACACATATAACATCCAATTCAAATACCATTAACATTTCAAAAACATAACCAGTGTCATGCACGACTCCAAAGAACCAAATTTCACATTAATATATTACCATATATTTTATAAAACACATTTTATTCATTCAAATATACGTATAGATAAATAAACCCTTGAAGACGCATTTCAATCCAATTTTCCATCATCGAAAAAAAATCATAGTAACAGAACAGAAGGAAGTGAAAAATATTTTTAAATAATTTTCAAACTATCAAGCATCAAATATAATGTAATGGAATTGAAATGGATGGAAAAACCTACCACAACAATGTTTGTACAAAACCAAACATCGAGATAAGGAATAATATGACCCAGTAGACAACAAAGGGACAACCAAAAGTCACCCATAACCCTTAAGGTGTTTCTAACAAGACCTTGTAAGGTAAACCATGCAATCAAGAGAGAATGAAGGGGATAAGATGGAATTGACTAAAAACCCATTGAAAATAACTTTATGACCTTTACTAAGCACCAATAGTGGAATTATATTATGATAATAGGACATGGAGACCTCCATGGTGCTAATTTCTTGAATGGGGGGAAATATAAAATTTGGGTTAAAACATTTAAGAGAAATGGTGTAATTTATGACTGTTAAAGACCTAGGAAAATTTCACTCTTTGGTTATTTGGTTTTCCAAACTATGCACCAACCATGCACCCCATTCTATCCAAGAGGGTCCTGATAAATGATTATACCACTTGATTTTCTAAATCAACCCCCAATAGTGTAGTCTCATAAGTTGAAAAAGATTATTTTCCACATGGTTTCCCCTAACCATGTTCCATTGATGAACCACTTACATTAAAGCCAAAAATCTCCCATTATCACTATAAAATCCCTTGAAACATCCATAACTCAAAAATTGAAACATATAACTCAACTATAAACACAACTAAATGATCCCAATCCATGAAAAGAATGAAATAAAAGAAACTCCAATGTTAGGTGGTGGAAATTATCTATATAACAAAAAATTTCTTCCCACAGAAATCCAGCCATCTGGTTTATAAACAAAACTCAATCTAAAAACCTAATGAAATAGAATACAACCAAAATCCTATGGGTGATCATTCACATTAATATTAAAAAACAACCACATATATAAGAAACCTCATAATGAATAAAAATCAGAGAACATTATAGGTTTCTCACTACCATATGAATTAGAATAACCCCCGGCATGACATCAAATGTTCCACACAATGGAATCCCCAACATGAGTTAAGGGAAATTATTCCTCAAATTATAAATAACACCACCACTAGATCTAGAAATTAAAACATAAAAATCCCCCAAACATATGTGAAAGCCATATAAAGTAACCCTAAATAATAAATGAACCCGACAACAAGCTATAATCATCGATTTACACAATCATATATATGAATAAATAGGCAATACAAAGAACAAAAATTATTTCACGAAAGGTTAACCATTTAATGATAAAAACAAGGAACAAAAACATGAATACATGAAAATTGGAGCACTGAGTTTCTTATTAATAAATCACAAAAAGTGATACACTACATTATAGAAAATATACCATTTTCAATCTAACGTTGGCTATAATAACTAGTCCAATGTTCACCCCACTATGGACAATTCCTTACATTGCACAAGCTTCACAATGGGGATTGCAGCTGGATATTCAATGTCTAAAGCATTCTTTTTTATTGTAGTTATGATATTACATCCCCCAAAGAAGAGATATTTTTTCAGAATTTATTCTATTAGACATCTCCAGATGAACCAAACAACCGCAATAATGACATGTACTTGGAGGACTATGAAAATGAAAATATGAATTCCAAAAATGACTATACCGAAAACATTCGAGTGAATGGTCTAAAAAACAAGAAGCTAGAACTAGTAAATGAATCTGTTCAGAAATATGTCCATATGGTAGAAACCTCCCATTAGAGGGAGAAACTTCATGGGAATTACGACATATTTGTTTTCCAACATCCTTCACTTTAGAACCAACTCTGCTAAAAATGCTTTATTGACTATATTCTCATTATAATGATCCTTGTAGGGGAGGGATAACTCTTTGATGAATTGGTCAAGAACTCTAATTAACATATAGTAAATAATAATATCCTAAGGATCTACCTTTTTAGAAAAAAAACAATCTTTAAGAATTGATCAATATTTTCCTTCACTATGTACTGGACATACAAAATACTCATGATCTCTTCCAATTCATTAATCTTCACCTCCTTGTGTTGAAACCATAAGACTAAATTGGTCTTGAACACCTCCCACATCATCCAAAATTGCATTGATGAAAGTGCAATCAACTTCTACTAATCCAATGAATACCCCTAAAAAATTCCCAAATCAGCACACACAATGATAGCTTTGGGAGATATTAATGATCTTAAGATACTCTAAATATACTCATTCCATTATAATGCCTCTAATAGACCTAGATCACCATGAATGTAGATAAAAAATCAATGATAACTACACAATAGATAATAATCACTTGAAACATTGGGGGACTTTTGGAAGAATGTTCTGAATAACACAAGGAATTAAATCCAAAATCAACATCGACATGAATAATAATTTCAAAGAATATCTCAACTATAAACAAAAGAATCACAATCCAAATACAAGATTAACCAAAAATCCTCTTTCCAAAAATTACATTTTTTCTCAATTATGAAATAACATTTTTCCAAGGACACTAAAAAAATACCAAAATCCATTTCTCACAAAATAGGAACCCACCTAAAAAAATGACTCCAAAAAAATTTTCCATTTCAAAATGTTTTTTGAAGGATCCATGAAAATCCATTGATTTCAAATACTCACCATTAAAATCCTATGAAACATATCATACTTGTTCATCCCACTTCAACTAATACCTTCATTTCAAAAATTCCATCATGAACATCACTCACCTACCCACACATATGCGAACTTTTATTTAGAACACCAAGGGCCACACATACAATACCATCATAAAAACAAAACATTCACCAAATTTTAAATCACAATATATTTCACTTTTAAACCCCATTATTTTCAATATAAAACCCCTAGAATGAAATAATATACTTTTCAAAAACCCTTTTCATATTAATGTTCTTCTCAAAAAAATTAAAATCAAAACAAAACACAAATCACACAAAAGTAACAAAATAATGAACTATTGGCCATGCCTACCCCGGTGACATGGTCCGTAGCCCATGACCCATGAAGGATTATTAGCTACGGTAACCATGAACTATGTACTCATACTCCACATGGGTGATTAATTAATGTGATATTTCAAAATAAAACAGGATTTCAACCATTTTCATTCCTCATCCGTAAAAACAAAAACAATACAAGGAGTCAAGTGTTAGACTACCCCAAAAAACTAAAAGATCAAAATGAGAAAGGGTTCATGATGTCCGCCTTGTACCTATGTCCTAATTCCTAAAATTATTAATATCTAACCTAAATGACACCAAAAATAAAAACATTCTCCTAAGACAACATTTTTTCGAATCCCAAGCCAGTATTCCATCAATCCAGACTTGCAACCCATTATGAGACATGTCCAAAGTGAATTATAGATCCCTAGGGACTGGAAACGAGTTCATTAAAAATTGTAATCAAAATGTGGTTTTAAAAAAAATAAAACCATATCAAATAATGAAATGGCAATGAAACATTATAAAAAATAAGTTAGTATCATTTAATTAAAAATCTAATCCAGATACAAAAAAACTACTAAAATATATATAAATAAATACATAAATGATATAAAACCATGCTGAATGAATTTATACATAACCTCTTGGTCACCACCAAACTCAATAAAAAACATATCAAATTTTGCAACCAAATCAAAAACACTAAACATTAAAACAGATCAGGTCTACCGATGATGAGGGGCATGATTTCGGTGTTGTCATAAACATCTTAATAGGTAATCACGAAATAGTCCATCAATTTCCTTCATCAAAAACATCCTCATAAACTTATTTCAAAATAAATTTATTAAATAGGATTTTATATAATTGCGATCATGGAAACATAATATTCCAAAAATTTCTATTTTGAAATGTTACTCACAACATTCATTTTCAAAACATTGTTTCACATTTCACAACACATTTCATAACTATAACCAAAATTTAATTCCAAACTAAATAAAAAAAATTGGACTATAGAATGTAATGGAATCCAAACAAAAGGGCACAAAAACTAATGAAAATATCAAATATTTTGTAGAAATAGATAGAATATATAGATAGTAAACATGAGAATATCATAAATATACCTAGAGGTAATCCCTGGACATACTCAGTTTACACTCACCAATTGATATATGGTGAAACAACATACCCAATAAGCAAATGGATTATCTAAACTGATATCACAAGTGGAACATTCCACTAGACCTCTCAACATGTCTAGGTAGGTACGATAATTTCATTTTTTATTATTCAATGGGTCAAATCATCCATCCCACCGCGTAACCAAGAAATCAAGGAGGTATAAAATGATGAATCCCAAGCATATCCCAAATGAAAAATACATTAAAAACAGATGGAAAAGACCCCATTCTAGAAATTTCCAACATGGGTTCTTCCAGACCACACCCCCATGAAAGGGAATCCGCATTAAAATTGGCCTCTCTTGGACTATGATAAATAGTAAAGCCATTAAAAGTCTCCATATCGTAGCTACGGACATGGTATTTCAATCAACAAGGAGCCTCAAATTTCTTGATGAATCCCAAATCAGAACCTCACAATCTGAATCTACTTCAGAGACCAACACAAATAGCCTTTTACATAATAGGACACATGTGTGTGACGACTAAATTTTCACCCCTACTGAGTTTCCTAGCCCAGGAAATTTGCTTAAAGATACTTCCAATGATTCATTCCTATCATACACCTTTCTTCCCCCTCACATATTCCCATCCATAATTGAAACATAAATATTCAATTTATAACCATTTCCCATTTGTTTCCTTCTAACCCATCCCCCTAGATAACTTATTTAGGCCACACGTTTGTTCAGAAAATTACACAGGACAATGGATTTTTGTCCGGCTTTGGCTAGTAAACCTAACTCATGGATAAGAGCCTTAATTCTAACATGTTTCATCAATATAGTCCTTCACTCCAAATTTTGGCCTTATTCTGGGCTTCCCAGGTGCCTAAAATATTGCAGTCACCACAATACCATGAGCCTTGACTCCATCCCATGATAATCCGCACCCAGAAACCAACTTTGTATGAAATATTGTATTGAAGTGAATGACATGTTTAATCTACACAGTAAATCCATGTAAGACCATATACTACTATCCCATTCAATTTTGATAAATATATTAACTGCTGACTCAGTCTGATAATTACAATAGCAGAAACATCGAGAAGACAAATGGATTTCCTTTCATTGAATATTTTCATCCCTCGGTAGCACCTCGTTTTGTGCTCGCCAAACCAAGAAGTTACTCATCAAAGGAATATCCTTGAACAAAAAATGCGAACATCATTCATCATGTATCCCTTTATTCCGGATCAACCCACAATAATCCCCCCTATTTACTTACTCAGATCTACCCTCAGTAATACAACAGGGATCAACCTTCTCTGAAAAGACAAACTCCTTGAAAAATTTGTTCTCATTTGGAATTAGAATGGCATCAAGATATTTTAGGGGACTACCAGCCTCACTTAATGTCATCTATGGAAAAGGAAAATACAGAGAAAAAAACTTCTCACCCACCCAGTTTTACATTCACAAGTTTATCTTCCCTCGTCTAACCACCATTTGCAAAGATCCTTGGAGGACACCAAGGTGAACCACCACCACTCTCCCTAGCTGCATCGGTTTCCTAGTATCCCATTACTCCCAGTTCATTCCATACATATATCAATGTATTTGATCCCACATCAATTTCCCCACCACAAAGTCCCAAGCCAGGCATGCATGCATAGTCTACATGGAAACTGAAATGTTTCTATAGTCGACACCTCCCTCTTCCACTGGTTTAAAACACTATTAAGCTAGCCCAGAGAAACCTACCCATGTAGTTGGTGTCCCAAAGGTACCTATTCATTAG
This sequence comes from Viscum album, assembly GCA_963277665.1. Taxonomy (NCBI): domain Eukaryota; kingdom Viridiplantae; phylum Streptophyta; class Magnoliopsida; order Santalales; family Viscaceae; genus Viscum; species Viscum album. The sequence goes on along the minus strand of OY728136.1, from coordinate 1,221,483,420 downwards.
TTTCTCCAAGTATAATATAATCCTCTTTTGGGGGTAATAATGGACAGAACATGCATCAGGATGGAAGATATAACATTATTAGTCAACATCAATCATCCACCAAAATAAATAATTTTTTTTTCTAGTTCAAAATTCTCCCAATAATTATATTTATAAGATCATCAAAGAAATCCCTATTCAACCATATGTTATATATTTGAGCCCCAAGTTTTAACATTGGTAAGTGCTTCTGTTGAATTCCCATGATAACTTGCATGAACCGACTCCTTCTTCTTGATCATATATTGGAAAATAAGGAATTTCAACTCCTAGAGTTAATAAGTTGTCCACTAAGGAATCCATTAACCACCATATGCTACATAATGATTAACAATGAAGACCTAATACCATTTAGAAAGATGATAATATCACCAGAAAACATAATATGTTAGCAAGATCCATACTATGCTGGAGAAATATAAGGCAAAATCCTCTGATGTTTCAAGAACCACTGTATGTTCTAAGAAAGGGAATCCTGTTCAATAACAAAAATATTTGGGGAAAGGGGTTCTATCATCTGAACACCCCACATGCTTTTAAAAAAACCAAAACCCTTACCCCGAATATAAATGGCGATCCATTAGGAAGTGAAACAATGGATGTAGAGATCACAGACCCACTCATGAAAACATATCTGTCTCAACACTTGTATAATGAAACTCCATTCCAACAGGTTATATGCCTTATCCATATCCACCTATAAAATCACATTGGATTTCATCACCATCTTGTTCACATCCATCAATAATTATTGATCTACTCTCACCTCTCCTTGTATCCCTCTACCTTGGTTAAATCCTTGTTGTTCTAGAGAGATAACTCAATAAATTACCTTCTTCAGCCTCCTTTCCAGTATCATGGATAAAATACTGTATCCTACATTGAATAGCAAAACTGGTCTATTTTGGTTAATATATGAATGACCTTTTACCTTGGAAATAACCACCCTTGAATCACATGAGTTCATATTGAGTGCACCCCTGAGAAATAATGATGCATAGATTCAACCACTTAAGAACACTCAAATCCCTATGAAACAACATAGAATCTTCCCAGAAAGACATCAGGCCCGAGAACACATTCAAGGTACATGCTTCAGACCACCTCCCATATCTCATCACAATTCGAGATACCCCTTAAGATCGCATTGTCTATATCATACACCCTCCTATGAAGGCTCCCCAAGAACCCCTCATGGTCCAATGATGAAATGTTCTACCCTACCATACTGATTCTCTCACCTTCCAGCAAAATCTCAAAGAGATCCAAGGCCATTATTCTAGAGGTATCTATGTCAGAGGAAAATGATCCTTCCTCAAGCATAATGTTTATTTTCATATATTTCCACTCCTTCAAGGAGGCATGGAAAAAACCATTGTTCCTATCAACTTCCTTGATCCACCTAACTGTGGATCTTTTTATATATTTCATCTCCACCTCCTATAATATATGATCCAAAAAAGACTTCTTATCACAAAACAAAAAGAATGAAGCATCATCCCATCTCTGTTGAAAAATCTCCCCCAACCAGCCGATTTCATCCAGAAGTGACCCCACCGAATCAACCACTATTGGCCTGCTCATGATCCACTTGATAATACCTTATTTAAGCCATTAATCTGCCTGGAAATCTCATTGCATCCTCTACCCACCATCTCCTACTCCCATGATTCCGGCATCATTTGGAAAAATCCCTCCATCTGATGCAAGTAACTTGAGTATAAAAACATATTGTTGTCAGAAATCTGTTAGTTTAGTTCCACATAAAGATAAGTGTGATACACAAATACTCATGACAAGTGTGGAGCTAATGTTTTGGAATAGAATTCCAAGCATTGATGTTTTGTCAGAATTGTATCCAGCATATACCAAATGTAGTTGTTACCATTGTGGTAATTACAACATGTATATCATTATTAAAGGATGAGGTGCCTCCATTTTCTCTAATATACTGACAATGGCATTAAATTTCCCTCCATAAAGCCATTTAATATAGCGTAAAAAAGAAACTATCACTCAAACATAATGATTACTACCATGAATCACATGAAAATAAAAAAAGTGAAATATTTGATCGAAATCATAACCCACATCACTCTCATGCTAGAGCTAATAGGGTGGACACATCCCAAGGTCTAGTGGTTTTCATCCTTTTACCATGCATTTTACTTGGAAGGGGACCCCATTCAAATGATCCAAAGGTATCTATATCACAATCCAAATTATAACGAACACATATGATACATCATTTCATTAAAATGTCCCAATTGTTACATCACCTTATTTTATTTTCATAAACAAAATTCTAATAAATTCTGAAATACTATTCGGAAATTAATGCTACCCAATCATTCAATAAATTTTTCAAAACATGCCAATATACCAACTAGGACCATATATCACATGAGTTCCAAGAAGAATTTCTATAATTTCATAAGTTACAAATCTGACAATCACATCACATTACATCAAATTAACTTTTCAAATAAAACACAAAGTTCCAATGAGGACTTTAACATTTCCAATCCATATACTTTTACAAATATATTTTCCCAATATATCCCAAGGTAACCCCCCCTCCCAATCATGGGAACACTTCCAAACATTCCTTTACATGTTAAATCCAAAACTATTATCAAGACATGTGAAAAAAAACAACAATTGATGAAGCATCACACATGAATTTTTTCTAATTGATAACAAAAACATATAATTCCAAAAGGATTAAGCTTTTAGAAACACATCTGAAATAAAAATTAATGTCACATGAATCACTAAAGAAAAATTTATAAATCAACTTTCCTTTTTGGAAATGAAAGATTTAATGGAGGATGGACCTTGGAAATTCCATGGAACAAGGAAGAAATAATTTTCACCCATGTTCCAAATAGGCCTCAAACATATATTGGGAAAATATATTATGAAATTCATCCATTTCCCATTGGAAAATATACCTTCCAAACTCATAAACACACAAACCATTTTAAAATGTGCTTCAAATCCAGATTATAATTTCCATTCACATTACGTGATCAAACCAAATATGTTTATATTTAAAAACCCCATTTATTTTGGATTATAACTTTCATCACATTCACGCCATCAAATCCCTTGGAATCACACATCACATTTTTTAAACATGGAATAAAACACATTTGTAAGCCATAATGAATAGTCACACATGGATCAAAATAAAATTTTATTTTGAAACCCCTATTCAAAGGCATGTGTATTTAAAATATATTTTAAAACTCTATTTATAAAAGAAATCCATTTATTTTAAAACAAGACAACTAGCCATACATAATTATCACATAATAGAAGTCACTAATTTTCACATATAAGACCTAAATCTCAAACAAACAACATTTCCAAAACCGAAAAAAGGCAATACGCCACCCCAAATTACAAAATATCACATTAGAGTATCAATATAAATTTTTTTCAAAAACAATCCTCACATTAAAATGTAGGTATAATTTAAAAAACCATTGAAAACCCATTTTTCACCAATTGTACATCATTAAAACATCTAATAAATTCATAATAACACAAAAAAAACAAGATAAACACATTTATAAATCATTTTGAAAATTTATAAAATCCAAAAAAAAATATCTATCAAGGGAATAGATCAATAAACCTATGAAAATGTTGTTAAAACACACCAAAACATAAAATAAAAGTAGTATTTGCTGCATAAGAAATCTCTACACCCTAACCTCAAATAAATTTAACTACACATCATCCCTAAAAATTAGGGTTTTTCCCACAAGGAATACCAACCATGATAAATAAATTACACAATTAATTAGGAAGAGGAGAAGAGGAATTATATTCAAAACTCAAAGAAACTCACCATAGTACCTTCAAGAATAATCAATGGTTGATGCAGAGAAAGTGAGAAGGATTCTATAGGCCCCCTTAGAATGCCTCAATTGGGTGGGGGTGAAAAATATTGAATGTGGGTTAAAAAATTAAAGGGTAATAATGGTAATTTATGAATATTAATGTCTTTAGAAGCATACTTGGTTTTGTTACATGGTTTTCCAAAAAGTGTGCCAGTCATGCACCCATAATTGTCCAAGAGGCACATAATGAACGATTCGCTCGCACAGTATTCCAAAAGTGTGATACTATATATATTACACTATTTAAAATTTATATTTCTTGTATGGTTTCTTAGGTGAGGTGCATGATTTCCCAAAATTGAGTCCAACTGTGCTCCACCAAATGTCCTACCCAAAATCTCCATGTTTACCAAAATATCACCGAAATACATCAAAAACAGAGAAATTAAAACTGGGAAACCAACTTGAACCTCAACCAATTTATCCTAGGACAATATATTATAAAAAAGTAAACTTCTTGATTTGGGTGAGTAAATTATTCTTGATGGGGTGTCTCAAATATTGGGAATTCACTCCCTAATCCATTTCCTATGGTAGAATTTCAACCAACGAAACATTATATAGACCCTCCCAGCATGATACTCCCCTTCCAAAGGTAACTGATTTATAATATATAATCTTTTCGATGTTATCATCACATTAATCCTACTAACCATATCATACATCCTCAAATCACCATCACACTCATCATTCATGCATCCACCACAAATATCGGTGTTTTATCATGTCTAAACCCACCACAAAAATGTCAAATTGATACTCTATTAGACATAGATATTTTACACAATTATTTGAGAGGGTAAATGAACATAAATAATGTAAAATAAATATTGGATATGTTTTATCATGAAAAAATAACAAAATAAAGGTATCATAGGATGATAGAATGTGAACCAAAAGAATATAATAGGATTAATAATATCCTATAGAAGCATGGCTCCGAAGAAGTATAATATTTTCCATATCAAATTGATGAAGATATAAAATTCATGAAAAACAATTCCTTTTTAGAGGAAATATAAAATATAATGATCCCTACCTTGATTTAGGATCGATATTTGGTGATGATTGTGCTTGAAATTGATGAAGATATACTGCCTTTGATTCTTACCTCTTGATCCAACTCGATCATATCATTGATCTCTATATGATCCTGATACTATAATGAAAAATAGTTTCCTCCACAAACACATCACAATGCTATGGATATAACCCTATATATTGGATATATAATTTAATTTAAATAGATAATTACTATATGGGTCATAAATTAATTAATTAATTAAATTAAATAATCAAATTAATGTACCATCCAATTGAAACCTAAAAAATTAATCCTTAAATATGATCTTTATTACTATCCTAGGGTAAACCACAGGTTAAAGATTCATCAATTTTCCCAAATTTACCATCTATGATATCTATTAGTGGTGAAACTATTTATAAAAAAATATTACCACATGTGAATTAATGTAGATTAATATTTTTTTTGTTTTATTTTGGCGTCCCATGAAACTATACAACCTCCATGACTCTTAAGATAAATAGATATATATTAATATAAATATTCATAAATATAATCAATCAAAACTAGAGTAATTAAAATATCAATATAATTTACCATAGAGCTTATGGATTGTAATACATCATAGAATATATTATATTGTAGTTTCATTCTTAGTATCCATTTTTTTCTTCAAATGGTGTGTACTTGATTCATTGGAGTAATTGATTGAGTTTTTATAGATTATCATTGATCACATCAAGACCCCTCTATGGTGGATGGTAAATCTATATATATTTATACTTAGAGGTAAAATTAAACACTACTATGATTTACCAATGTAAGTAAGTAAACACGATGGTTTTACATGAAAGGAAGTTTAGGTTATGTTCTCCAATCACTTATTCCTTGAGAATTTGATGTCTAATAGATCTTAAGTGTTTATGAAAATGTTTTAGTGAGGGACTTTAGGTATGGATTATTATGTAATTTTCATATATTATTGAATTATGTCACTAATGTTGAATATCTATGAGATCTCAATGTTGTTATTTTATGGAGATGATTTATAGAATGATACCCTGGTGTAAGAAACATATTCTTATCTAAAACCTTTCAAATAGTGGGAAACCAGGTACTGATAAAATATCAGATCAATGTTTCTGAGAGTTTTCCTAGATATATATTAGTGTTATGAAAGACTGATAATGAAAACATTGGGTGTTTAAAGTGGGGATATGAGGAGACATGATAGAATTATCTTATTATAGGATTGATGATTCCACCACAATGTTGGTATTCTGAAAATGGCTTGTTTTGATTTTATAAAAGGAATGATTTATCTCAATGTGATTTGATTCTACACGTGTGAGGGTAATTTTTTCAAATGGGACATCTGGAGTAGTATATTAAATTCCCCAATTTTCTATTATAAGATAAGGCATTTGGGATGAGGTGAAAAATTTGGATTCCTAACTATCGGGAAATTTGATGACAGTGTGTCTGACATTATTGGGTGGTAAACTATCAGGTAGTCATGATTTAGGTAAGCATAACATGATCAATTAATGTTTATCATTGAATAATGGTAACTACTTTTAGGCCAAGTTATACCATGAGTGTGGAAAATATGGGTTTTCGTAATGAATACATGTTCATGTTGTGTGCATGTGATGAATGGAATGATTATATTCTCATTGAGTATGGGTATCCTATGTGATACATGATAAGTGTGAGATATTTTTTAATTAGCTAAGATTTGGGCCTAATATATGATTCATGATTTATATGGTCATTGGTATGATATAAAATCAATATTATTGATGTATGGTTAAATCTATGGATTATTAATGCTTATAGAATCCTGGAAGGGAGTTGGGAAATGACATCATCCTAATTTTATGTTATTTTATAATAATGTACATGTGAATTTGATTAATGTGATAGAGTGTCTTTATCAAATGGTTTTATGGTTGGAACCGAGTTACCATAAATATTATGGAAGAGACTAATAATTTTATTTTCTTCTCATGGTGTTTGAATTCCAGTGTCTAAGATTCTCTTATTTTTTATGAGATAGTCTGTGTGTGGAATGTGATAGATCAAGGACGAGCTAATATATAGTGGGAATCTATTAATGTTATTGGTATTATGGAATGGTTATTCAAGTTAAATCGTGGATATATAGTGTGAATTTTAACCCTGTTGATCTTTTAGGGGTGTCAATATAAGCTGAGGAATATGTCGATGAAATTGGGAAAAGATCGACGATAAGATTTAATATATTTTAATTTTGCCTTTTTTAAATGAATTTTTGGATGATTTGATTTATTAATTTCTATAAACTGGATGTTTAGATGATTTTGGAATTAAATCATTTATTTCTAAAAATAAATTAGTTTTTAATAACAGTGTATAAATTAGGTGATTTAATGTTTATGAATGTCTTGGGGGTTTGAACAATGTCTAGAAATATAAAAAAAATCATGTGTAAAGGTCTTCTTGTTTTGAAAATTTGATTTAGTCTACAATGTTTGTGTAACCTTATTAAGGGTATTGTATAAATGTAGATGTTTTCAAAAACCCTAGTGAGAATGTTACTCTTATGTATGGGTGACTAAATTTTAGATTCATATTATTTTAAAAAAATTACAAGTGACAAATCCACTATAATATTTAAGAGTAACCAAATAGAAAAAGTATAGAAAAAGAATGATATATTAGAGTAATTTAATAGTTACCCTTTGTATGTAATTGATAGTTTTTTGTAAAGGGGTTACATTATTGTAATGATGATGGGATATATAAGTGAAAAAATTTTGGGGTTGAATTTAACTATGGGTTAAGTAACCTTTTATATCTAAAATTCAGTTGAAACATATATGCTAAGAAATTGTAAATCGTTGGGAAACCCTATAAAATGAAAGGTCCAATCCCTGATAAATAAGAGAATTTGTTTTGACTAATGTAGATACGTAATGTTCAATAAGGATGGCACATAAGGGTCACTATAGGAATCCTATGATACATAATTTTAAGGATGTATACTAAATAATAGAGATATGTGATACCTAATAGTCTCTAATGGGAGATATTTTAGAGTCCTTAGAGTACATATATATGGGTCTTACTATTTGTTAGAATTCAACGTGAAATGATTTTTCATATATTATACTAAAATAATTAAAATAAACTAATAAAATGGTATTTTTATTAAAAAATTAAATTTATATACTTTTATACTAGAATATAACGGACACACACAAAAATTATTCCATATACCAACTATTCATTGATAAAAATAAATTCACTACCTTTTACTAGTTCTTAAGTATATCTTTTATAGGGAAGATATATAATAATTTCATGATATTCTAGGATATTTACACTTTTTTTAACAAACCCCCAATGTATTTTATATGTATGATTACCTATAAAATGGATTTTTCTAAATATTATCATATTTAATACTATAGAAGAATAATTGGGAATATTTTCTCTATAACTGGAGTACATTTAAATCATGGTTGGTGTAACCAAGATATTTCATGTGTTATACATGTGTTTATTCACAATGTAACACCACAATAATTTAAAGTAATAAGATTGGGGTTGATAGAATATGTGACATGTGACATTAACAAAGTGGTAGAATGCAACACCATAAGAATTTACAATATATTATCTTCGGCTTATTATGAAATATGAGAATATGACTCTAAAAACATTAAAATAGTTTACCATTATAATCTAGAAATTAAAATTAGAATGTATGAATAGTAAAAAAATTAATTAAAATTATTTGGTTAAATAATTTATAAAATATAACAATTATTTATCAATTTATTAGTAATTTAAAATTAATCAAAATAAATTATATTTGTGTTCTAAAATTTTGTATTTTTATAAAAGATTCTTTTATTGAGCTTTGAGAAAAAATATTAAGTTTAATATTTACTACTATTAAAGATGTCACATAAAAAAATATAACTCATTTCTGAAATATAAATTTATAAATTCTCATTTTCTTAATTTAATTTAATTTTTAGAAAAGATATAAATTTTTTTAATAATGGTTAAAAATAAGTATTTTTAACTAAAAATTCATTTTCATTTAATTTATTGATGTAAAATTACATTAATCTTCAAACATGTATGTTTTTAACCGTTTCATTTTTTCCTCATTCACTACCTTAGTTGGGTCAATATGGATTTGGGAGGATACCTATATTAGTAAAGTCTGAGATTTGATAGATTCTCTGTAAATACGAGTCATTTCTACAACCTTTAAGAGATTTACACATCGTGTAATATAGTTACACATATTCTAAACCATAGAAAATTGTAATTATTTTTTATCAAGAGGTGATAGGTTTTCAATTAATTATGAAAATTTTCAATTAAATGATGTATAATTGGTTTAAAATTCAAGTAAAACCCCTATATTTTTTTAAATAAGAATCTTCGATGATATTTTTTTCTTCCTATAAATATCATATCTCTTAACCTAATGGCTTTACCTAGTTGATATTGTGAGCTGAAAACCCCTCAAGTTCTTTTTTTTTCAGTGTTTGATTATTATTTTGAATATAGTGTGACCTTTTTATAAGCGTTCTCCAATCCTCTCTATCTATTCCACATTTCCAACTAGGATTTTCCACACCCGGGTTGTCAAGTCTTTTCCAATGTTCTGGTATGTTGGTAATATTGATCCTTCTCTTGAGATATAGTTGTGAAGGGGGTTTAATTTTTAATTTTTTACTTGTCTAGTATTTCTCGTGGAATTCATTTAGTTCATTTGGGTGTTTTTAGAGAAATTTATGAAATTTTTTATTGGTAGTAACATACACACAGTCATTGCAAGGTTTTATAAAGCGTATTTCCAAACCTAGGTATCCATTGAACTGGTGGAGGGTTCAAGAAGATCTTATTGCACCGCATGTGCATGGATTGTTTAAAAACAGAATTTTGGTTGTCTGCTCTATCTTTTTGTGAGAAGTTTCTACAATATAGTTGGAGTACGGTTTGGTAAACCATGAGTTTTAACTGTGCGAGCTTCCCTAACACAGAAAACGGGGAAATTCTAATTATACCCTTGTGGGGTTTTACCCATAAATCCACCCATTTCTTCCTCCACCTAGTTCTTATATCCCTATAGAGGCCTCTCCTTGATTCTCTAAGATTATATAATCACCCATGGGTGAGGATTTAATTATTTCTTCATGATTTTTGGAAAATATATCAAGTAAATCACTTATCACCACCTCTCTCGTCCCTCTCCTTATATTTCTTCCGGAGTTCCCCTCTCCCATGGTATTTTTTAATTATGGTATGTTTTTACCATTTTTATGTTAGGGGTTTTTTCTTTTAGGGTCCCTCTTTATATATATATATATATTGTTTTGGAGCCCTCATGTAGTGATCTCGGGTGGGGGCTGTTAATGCGCCATAGATTCAATGTGGGATTCTAGGGAAATTATCTTTTTATTTTAATAATAGTATATCTCATTATTTTTAATCCTTCCTTACATTATTAATATTTCTATATGATCCTTGGATAAGTTTTTTGGTTTAAAAAATGGTGGTTTGTGCTTTGTTTTGTGATAAATAGTGTATTTTTATTATCAACGTGCACAACTAAAATTTGATAAAATGAAACATTAGCTTTCACACATGGTTTATAATATTTAAAACATGTTTTGGAAATTTAATGGAATTCATGGCATGTTAAATAATGTTTTGGGATATTTCTATTTTTTTCCAAAGGGGTTTTTGTTAAAAAATGTTATTTTGTTTTTTTATTTCAATGTTGTCTACCATGTGATATCGGTTAATAGCCCATTTGGAATTTTTATAAAAAATATTCATGACATGATTATATGACGTGAGTGTTTTAAGGGGATTGTATATATTATTTTTAAATGGAAAATCATGTCTCTAATCTATTTATGAATGTTTTACTTTTATCCTTGATATATTTTGGTTTTGTGAAATATTTTTAATGTTCAATTTGAAATAGTTGTGAAGAATATAAATTTTTTTATTATTAAATCATTCAGTTGAATATTCTCATTCCTTGTTCACATTTAATGGATGATATTTCATCGCATTATAATCCTCTTGATGCAATTTTGGAGATCCACAGTACATACTCCTTGTATTTTATTTGTACTATGGCATGAGATTGTTCATTGGGGTGAATCTGGGTGAGGTCTGGTATTAGATTATTATTATTATTATTATTATTATTATTTTATTCATGTGATTTCATTATTGGTTTTCCTAATTCATCTCACCCCTTTTTACCTAAGATATGGGAACCTGGAACATAGAGATAATTTTTTAAGAACGATTTATCCACTTTCTAATTTATGTACTAGACGGTGGTCCATAGTAGGTGGATATATTTGGGTAATGTGCAATGTGATTTTTCCTTGACCTATCATTACATAGGGTGGTTTAGAGTGTTAGGGTGTTTTTGATTTCATCATGTGTGGCATGCTACTGGGGATGTGTCTGATGTATTAGTTTGGTATAGATTATTGAAGATCTCATAGGTTCCCACATGTCTATTATCACTTATCTTATACTAGAGTTGATTTAAATGTCTGGTTATAGTAATATGTTTATTTCTATTTCCCTCTTATGTTATAATGATATTTCTCTCTTTTCTTGTATTTTCATGGAATTTGATGTGAGGGCATATAATGGTTTATGACAATTATTTTCAAAGATAAATTTATTTATAATATATTGTGATATTATAAAATATAAAACACCACATTCCCCTTAAAATGTTAATGTATAATTTGTGGTAACAAACCTGTTTTTGATATTATGTAGGGAGATTTCCCATAAATTTTGTAGTAAAATATGTAGAAAATACTGTTTTGATAAATTTTATTTCAAAATTGATGTTGATTTTTCATATATTTTAATGGATGTTCATTGGGAATATATTATAGGGCTATCCGGCTATGTTTTAATACTCTCGCCGATAGTTCTTCTTATTTTATTCCATTAGTACATGTTCCATCCTGAGTTTGATCACCTTGGGAAATGGTTGATCGTTTTTTTGGAGAGTGACCCATGTTGACACATAGAGATCGTACGGTCATTTGGATCGATTGATCTTGTTGTGTAGTTTGGAGAAATTTTTATGATTTTGTATAAAATACTTTCAGATTAGTTTTATTTTTATTGTGAATCATCACTCATATTTCTACTATATAGTTTTTTTATTGTTTATAAGACAAAAGCATTCCCTTTGGCAATCTATTGATTTTTATCTCTTTATTCTAGTCTAAGAAGATCAGGAATGACCTTCGACCCATGCCATAGATCATCATGTGTGACCAGTTCAGGGTTGACCTCGACTAGTTCATGAAGAAATGGTATCAAAGGAATTCGTCTCTTTGGAGGATACTACAGAAGGTACTGTAGTCGTGTCAATACTGTAGCAGGAACTGTAGCAATGCAGGTATTGTAGAATTGATATTCACTAAGGGGTCCTTTGGGCCAAAAAAATGGGCTTTAAAGCCTGGTATTCAGGCCACTTGGCCTTGCTATTTTGGGAAATGTAATGGGTCTCCCTCTATCCAGTCTTAATGTGGTCTTTGGTTTAAATAATAAATTGATGCTTCAACCCCAACCGTTTAATAAAAATGGAATAGGATTTTCAAGACATGAGAGGTAGGTGTGGGAAGAGTATATCACACTCATACTCATTCTAAATCTTGGGATTCCATGGGATGTTTGAGTTTGTTTTTTTGTCCTTACGGGATTTATATTAATTGAGTTATGAATACGAGAGATGGGATAAAAGTCATCGAGAGTTCACCGAGCCTAGAAATCCATGTGGGGCTTGGGGAATAGTCCAAGAAAGCTCTATGTGTTGGTGGTGTTTTTATCATATGGCCTCCAACCATTTTTAAAAGTCAACCACCAACAATAGTTTCCTCTTGGGATTCTATTTTAGTCTTCATTTAAATAGGAAAATTAATTTGAAAACCCTTGTGTTGGTTTTTTGAAAAAAGTGTTTCAATGGTAATTGTTGAGATTTTGGAAAGTGGAAAAAATGGGTTTTCTGAATTAACATTGTGGAAGTCCTTAGTAAATTTAGTTTTTTTAAAATGACATCGTGGGTGTGAAATTGAAATGATTTAATGAATTTATTAATTTATAAACAGGAGTTAGAGTTCATAGAAAACAGATGTTTAATTTGGAAAAAAAATTAATGAAAATTATTTTTATGGATGTCTTTGGGGTTTCTTTTTTGAGTATGGTTAAATGCTTTGATATGTGGAAAATAAACATGGTTTTTGACTTTATGGTTAGTTCCCCTTTCCATGATTCATTATTTTTGAATTTTGTTGAGTTATTTTTTTAGAAATGAGGTTTTTTAGCCTTGGTGTTCTCATTGGTAATAACATGCCTAGTGGTATGTTGGAATGTGGAAGGATGCTTGGTGTGGCATGGAAGGATAGCTATCCAGTTTGGAATAGAAACATTCATGCAATTAAAACTCAAAGGAATGCTAATGGTGAATATTAAACCCATAATGTTTGTTTTTAAATTCTAAATTATTTTTAAAAGTAATGATTTTATGATTAATAGTGTATTCTTTACCAATTTTCATTGATTTCAAGCCTACTTTGTGTATTTTCCATGAGGATCTCTATTGTTGAGTTGGGATTGATTTAGTTATTTTCTTTTGTTTATTCCTGTGGTTTTTCCCATATATCTTCAATGGGTGAACATAGTACGATTACTAGTGATTCTTCCATTCTAGTATTACTAGTTGAACAACCTACAGATTTCATTCTTGAGTTTCTAAATTTATATCCACCTATCATTTATAGAAAAACATAACATCTAGAATAATATTGGTTAATGAGAAATATCGCATTGAACAATATCCACAATGTGTTTATATATTTTCTGAAGGATATGTTTACAACATTCTCACTTGAATGTTCAACATGTATGTGGTTGAATTTGGTATCACGAAACAAGCATCCTAGAGATCTTACATGGGTGTTTTTAAAGACTGCATTCATCTATCATGGTTTTTCTAAGAACGAAAGGATGAGAAAGGGGGTGGATATTTGTTGTTTTCAAAATTGGATGAATCAATGGTTAATCATTTCCAATATTTTATAAACCAAGTTCCTTACATTCCAGAGTATGTTTTAGATGGTTACATGATGGATAGACAATTTGAGTTTTTTTTGTCTAGATTTTCATTAGAAGGTGTTATAGTTGAACATAACGTCATTTTCAATGTGGATAGGAATGCTTTTCATGATGAAGTTGTGATGGAGGACATGCTTGATGTAGTCATCCACCCTTCAATTTCGAGTATTAGTGGGGATACATCCAATATAAAAGAATATAAATTGGTTGATTTTTATTGGAAAATGTATCGAATGGTCTCATGATCTTCCATTAAACAGTCCTTGGAAGTATATTATAGTTGTTTATCAGTTTGGGATGAAGGGTCCCATGAATTCATCACATTCAAATTCTTCAAAACCCTATCATTATTGTGGACACATGGGTCACATGAAGAAGTTTTCAGGGTGTTGCTTGACATCGTTGTGGAGCTAACTCTCAGAAGTGATGTTCTCTTGGGAACTCATTTAATGTTTATTTTATGTTTTTGTAATTCAAGGTAGGTGTTCGTTCTTTTCAGAGTTTTTTCAGTGGTGTTTTTATGATTTAAATGTAAGGGATATTTTGAGACTTTTAATGACCTCTTTTTTTCAAAGAAAGTGTGGTTCCCATTGAAGAAGTCTTGATCATTAGGTTGTCAAATTAAGTGATTTATGTTTGATTTTGGGATTATAAGTTATTGAAAGTGAGGCATTAGATTCTTTAGCCATCAAAGATCCATCTATACATCGCGCAGTGGATATGGTTCATAGTCCAAAACCCAGATTATTGCGGGGAATGTTAAATCAATTATTTCCCCCTTTGTTTGGGAGTGGGTTGTTTAAATTACATTGTTGAATCTTTCTTCGTTTTGTTTGGTGGGAATTTGTGTCGGGGTTTTTTGGATTGTGTGGTAAATTCCCTATGTTGGATCATGTTGATTTTATGATAGGTCAGTGTTAGATAGTTATTAATAGTTGGGATACCTCGTAGGGGTCTCAATGATTAATATCCTCAAAATCTGTGGGGTTTTAGTTTTTTTCTAGTGGAGGGGTGTCCATTCCGACCTACCTTATAGTCATTGGATTTTTTATGTGCTCTTTGGATTGGTAGAGTGTTGGGATTCTACAGAGAAGTCACAATGGTATTGTTCTTGTCATGGTTGCAAGTTCTGTAGCTTGATAACCCCATTTATTCTTGAGATGTGGTCAAAGGTTATTATTCCATTTCAGGGTAGAGGTATATGTTTTGTTGTATGTGGGTGAAATTTCTTTGGTTTAAGTTGTCATATTTTGTGGTAATGGATTCCCAAGGTTTTGGTTGATCAAATAGAGAACGTTAGAACATTTTTGGGGTAGAATGCAATAATGGTGGGGTGAATTATCAGAGATGGTTTTTCATGTCATGTCCTATGTTTCATTTTTTTGGGAATATCTGTACATATCTCATGTTACAAGTATGAAGAGGGTTATGTTTTGGAGTTTCTACCTATCTATTTTTTTCATGTGTAAGTTCTTTAGTTTAAGGGTGTTTTTGGAGAAAAAATAATAATTTTGTATTATTGGTGACTTCTGCACGGTCATCGCATTGTTTGGTAAACTGTGTGGCTGAACCTATGTTACTATGATCTGGGTGGTAGGTTCATGTAGAACCTATAACACAGTCAATCCATGGTATGTGAAACCGTATGGGTTGTCTATGTTGTCAATAATATCATGGGAAGTTTCTACCTCATAGTTGGAGAATAGTTTGGTAAACCGTGTGGTCTAACTATGCGAGCTACCCATATCATTAAAATTGTGAAATTCCAATTACACCATACCAAATTTTAACACAAAATCAAACTATTTCATCTCCTACCTAGTTTATATAACCCTCATGAGGCCACTATTTGTTTCTCCAAGCTTCCTTCTTTCTTATTGAGTGTAGATCTGAGGATTTTATCATGATTTTTAGAAAAACTCTCTAGTTAATCTCTTCTCTTCATCTATCTCTTCCTTTTATAAACATTTTATCCTTAGTTATCTTATCCCATAGTCATGTTGACCTATTATTTGGATTTCTCAATGTTTTATTTATGGGGTTTCTTTCTTTTATGGTCACTCTTAGTAGATCTTGGGATTTTTAACCCTCATAGAGTGATCTCAGTTGTGCGATGTTGATGCGCCATGGATTCAAGATATGTTTCCCATGCACTTGAATTTATTAATTAAAAATATATTATTTCATATTTCTCTCAACTTAATTACATTATAAATATGATTATATGATCCGCGAATAAATTTTTTCTATGATAAATGTTGGTTTTTTCATTGTTTTGTGATATATAGTGTTGTTTTGTGATCAACATGTAGACCTACTGTTTGATAAAATTCCATGTTAGTTTTTTTAAAAGGTTTTTGATATTTAAAACATGATTTGGAAATGTAAATTAATTTATTGCATGTAAATGATGTTCTAGGTTCCTTTTACGGTTTCCCAAAGTGGTTTTGGTATAATAAATGGGGATTGTGTATTGGATTTCAATGTGGTTTTTTATGTGATTGCGGTCAACGACACATTTGGAATTTAAAAAAATGCTCATACCTCGAAAATGAAACGTGACAATTTGGAAAGTATTTTTAAGTGATTTGAAAATAATTTATAGAGTTTCTATAATCATTATGAATGGTGTTTCTGTATCTGAAATAAATTTTGGTTTATAGGAAAATGAATAATTTTGTGCTTGGAATCCTTTGGAAAATAGTAAAAAAAATTATTATTATAAAACTACATTGGAAAATCCCCATGACATGCTCATATATAATTGATGGGATTTCCTCACTATAAAATCATCATGATTTATTATTTGGGATCCTTAGTATGGACTCCTTGTGTACTATTTTTCATATGGAATGAGATGGGTAGTTCGGGTGACTCGAGGTGAGGCATGTTGTTAGATTATTATTATTATTATTACATGATTTTTATTAGAAGATTCATTAGAATTGGTTAGCTCACCCCCTTTTCAAATCATTCATGGTAAACTAACTTGGTGATATATGTTTTCCAGTGGGATTACTACACTTGATGGTGACCCGTAGTAGGTGGATATATTTGGGTTTATTTCAATGGGATTTTCACTTTGGACTGTCCAAAGTTAGGTTGACCGAGAGTCATAGGGTGTTTTTTATTTCATTATGTGTGGAATGCAACTGGGGATGGGTAACATGTATTATTATTTTATATATTTTTCATGATCTCCTTTTTTAACCCATATATATTATCACTTGTATGATTGGATTGATGATTGAGATTCTTGGTTACACTTATATGTTTATTTCCATTTCCCTCTAATATGACTGTGATAATTCTCTCTTGTGTCATATTTTCATGGAAATAATTTGGGTGTTTCCATTTGTTTATAAAAATTGTATTCAAAGTAGAGTTGTTATATTCTCTCCAGATCCTTATGAAAATAAAAATATCAATTTCCCATTAAATGTAAATGTATCACTATTGGCAAAAAAAAAATTTTGAAATGAATTAGGGAATTTGTCCAATATTTTTTTAATTAAAATGTTTAGAATAGTTTAATTTTATAATTTTTGTATCAAACATGATGTTTATGTTTTTTTTATAAATAAAGTGAATTGGGAATAGATTTCAAGGCTATCCTACTATGTTTTAATACGCATGCCTATAGTCCTTCTTGTTATTATAATCTGGTATTGGTTACAACATGAGATTGATTTCCTTGGGTGACGGTCGATCTTTTTGATGTATAGTGACCGAAAATGTAACTTGGAGATAGTGTGGCCTTCTTGATCAGTTAATGTTATTGTGTAGTTGTGTATTATTTTAATTTTTTTAAAGATGTTTAATTGTGTTTTATTTTAATTGGAATTCCTCCTTTATCTTCCCACTAGAATGTTTCTTTATTGTTTATTGGGTTAAATAATTCATTTGTCATCTCTGTTGATTTCTGACACTCTTTTCTAGCCCATGTGGTTTGGGATCATCCTTTGGGACATGCCATATATTTGATGAGTTACCAGTTTTGGTATGCCCCATGTTGGTTTCTTATTAGAGTTATTCTATAATCTTGGTAATTATGTATCTAAACATCATGTTGAAAAATATCATTTATATTATTGATTTCGTGGATCTCTGTCATGTTCATTGTTTTAGATAGGTTCCATTACAGGACTTCTATTTATGTGAGAATGGTAGGTCATATTATTATGATTCTGGATTCATATCAAACCCAAATTTCATTATGTAATTGAAAATTTTCCAATTAAATTTAATCCATTGGTTTTAATTAGATGTATTTCAAATTTATTTTATGATAAAAAATAATTCCATTGAATTGGCATTTAGAAAATCGATTCTTGGAATGAAATTGGAAAAACCCAAATTCTCATTGAATTTTTAAGGGTTTGGTGAAATTTATGGTCATATATGTTTTTTAATTTATATTGTGGATTTGATGGAAAGTGTTTCAATTAAATTATTGAATTTAATTATGAAAATGATTTTTGAATTGATTTTAGATCCCCATTTTTTAAGATGGTGTCAAAATAATTTTGATAGAAACATAAGGGTAATATCTTGGTGAAAAGATTTGTATTATTTTGAAATCCCATTTTTTTATAATTGGAAATTGGAAAATTCGAAATGGGGAATGTGATAAATTTTATTTTAAGAAGCCTTAAAATAAATAGTCCGTTATTGATTATTAATTAGAGAATATGAAAACATTAGGTATTTATTCAGTTAGTTGTATAACACTTTATGATTTTAAATGTTCTAAAACATCTTATTTGTAACACCCCAAGCTTCCATGGTACGTTTTCCTTTGAATAATGCAATATCTTGCATTTTACACAACTCTTAGATTATAACACACTGCAATCAATCAAACTAGCTGTTATGAATAGTAAAACCCACTTTTTGAAATTTTATAAAATTTATTTATCAAAATGGACTTCATTTTTTGATTCGGAATATTGATGTTTTTTAGGGTCAAATTTTGGTACTTTTCTAAAAACTATCAATTTTTGATGAATAGCGAAAACACTACATTATTGTTTAGAACCGACATTTTATTTTAAAAATTAATTATTTTATTTAAATTTATTTTTATCAAAATAGTTTAATAATACATATATATGTTCAATGTAATTCCTCAGTGTCAATTTGTAATAATATTATATATCTAATATATTATTAAACATTTCACCGTATTTTATCCACCTCCATGGAAAATTTGTAAATTCACATAAAACATAATTTTACAACTTATATGAGTGGAACATGAAAAATAAATGTGAAATAGAGGATATCATAAAGAAAAACGTGGTTCAATAAGATGAAAATAATTTTTTGTGAATAGTAACTTTTTACTATTATTTACCACATTAAAATGTAAAAAGGGTAATTAAGGGTAATCATGATATTATTATTACCCTAAAACATGTTATAATTATATTGGATAAATTTAATTTGATCAAAAGCAACCTTAGAAAAAAAATATGATCCTTTATGTCCACTTGGATTAGATTAAGAGATTTATTATTATTTTATTTAAAAAATAGTTAAATAGAGTTTAAATCATTGTTTAATAACTAATCGAGTTTAAATATATGGTTATACGTAAGATAAATTAGTCTATAAATATTTATTAAGAATATAAAATTATTTCTTCTATAATAATATTTTATTTATATTTTTTAGATATTAAATAATTTAATTTATGACACAATGATGACACAGTAATTACCTTAAAATGAAATATTAAAATAATTGATATTATAAATATCCAAATAAATTTAATTTGAGACTTTTGATTAATTACAATAATTTTATAGGTTAATATGATATGAAAGGATTTAAAATATGACTTTATTTCAAATTAATAAATTAGTTAGGGCTTTAACAAAAACCATTTACTAAATAATTTCAAAATTATCATAATTGATTTTTTAAAACAAATATTAAATTATTGGTTGAAATAATATTCCTAAAAATATAATTTTCAGCAAAAGGACATTAATAATAATATATATGTCATTCATGAACTTATGGGGGTTCACTTGGAAGTTTATAGTATTTTTATTAAACATATAATTTAAAAATATAAAGAGGCATGGTAAATGTCAGACTTTTTAACTAAGAGTTAAATCTAAAAGATAAGGTTAATATTATGAACCAAAACTATCTAAATCCTATTGGTTAATTTCATATCGACCCATACCCACGTTATCTTCGAAATAATTTATTTTTGAGCCATTAGAAATCGAAAATGGTTTTATAATAAAATGATATATCAATCTTTCCCTAAGGTTCCCCTCACCTCTCTTATAAAAGGGAACTTCCCCTTATATCAAATTCACTCCTCCAATGCCATTTCACTCAGACAAACCCTATTTTAATATCCTCCCAAACATACTACCTTCATCCTAGAGCACTTATATTGATCATAAGGCCAACCTATGGATCCCTTCTGGTCAAATCAAAAGGAAAACCCCAGGAAGAATTAAATATCTCACCACCTCTTTGAAGTTATTTTCTTCTTCAACTTCCTCTTTATTTATTGTTTCCATTATAAAATAATAACTCCAATATCTTCTATATATTTTTATGTTATTTTAAAAATGGTACTACTATATTTATTATGTTATCCATCCTATGAATAACATGTGACCATACGTGCCTACGTACGGCTTACCGTCTCCATGCCATGGTGTCATTGTTACTCAATACATTATTTTTTGGATGGGTTTAATAAGGATGTATAGTTGATGTAAATAATAGATATAACATGTTAAGGATTATTTATATATGATATAATATCCTTTTACCTATGATTTTAATTACAAACAATTGATATTATCACTCATGCGTATTTACGAATTACAGTCTCCACGAATGCAATGAGATTCATTCCCCAACATAATCATTCAAAAATTATTTCCATGTGTTGATTAAAAAAATATTTAAATAACTTAATATCATTCTAGATATGAATCAAATTCATCCTATCCATAACAATCATGGATTACGTATCTAAGCATATAAAAGAAAAATAATCAGTCAACACCAGAAACAATGATATTACTAAAATATTATTAACAAATAAATATTAGAAGATCATATATGATATCATATTTATGTACATGGTTCTTTTATAATTTAATAACAATAATTTAATTATTATACAAGAGGTTAACGTACCCTTGACCGAGGAAACGTACAAGGTAATGGTTAATTTCACAATCTCTTTATTATTCGATGTTTTTTATATGTAATTATCTACTGGGACCTCTTTATCATCGAAATCAACATTTTTTAAAATGTATTTCAAAATATTTTTATTATTTCGTAGAATATGGGTTAATGTAATTTATACCCTTTTTTACTTTTTATAGGATGATTATAAAGGAATCTTTTTGTCGTTTTCCAAAGAAGGTACTTTACGACCTTTTAGACAAAATTAAGGAAAGAATGATTTTTTTAACTTATACAGTGGGTGTGGCTATTTTTTTATATTATAAAACATTAAAATATTCCCTTAAAATCTTATAAGAATATTTTAAAAAATTTCCAATGCAATTTTTTTCTAATGCAATTAATATTACTACACCCCTTGGTAATAAGATATTGAATGGTATTTGTAGTTATACTTGTGTGTTATCTCTATAATATGCTTATATTGCATGGAATATTATAGTTTTATTAATAAAATTTCATAACATCATTTTCTGGATGAATAAGATACTTTAAAATAAGTTTTGTATTAACTACATTCTTCAATGGATCTCTATTACTACACCCAGTGGCATGTGTTGTGTCTTTCCCATAGAATATGACCAATGGTGGAGCAGAGGAGGACCATCCTTTCTAGAGTTAGGGAATGTGATATCTATGTTCCTAATCAATTTTTATACCGAATCATTGAATGGTAATCTCCATCTAGTTTTGGTCCAGCTTCCTAATGTGTTTCGATCAGACATCCTTGTATTTCCACAAGTAAGTGAGGTTGATTTTACTGTTGACACAACACCTAGTACTCTACCAGATTCTATTAATTTTATCTTATATATCCAAGTGAATTGAAATAGATGATGTCTCATTTGGATGGTCTTATAGAGAAAGGAATTATACATCTGAGTGTGTCACCCTGGGTGGAACTAGTTATCCTTACAAAGAATGATGATTTATTACTTCACCTATGTATGGATTATCGAAAACACAATTGAGTTATGGTATAGAAAAAATACATCTTTCCATGGATTTATGATATCTATGATCAATTGAATGTGGTGACATGGTTTTTAATGGTTGACTATTTATCTAGTAACCATCATATGTGGAAAAACAATATGACATTCAAAAACATCATTTCATTAATGTTATGGTAGTTATGAATATATTTTGAAGACCTTTGATCTATATAATTCTCTTTTACATTTCATGGAATTAATTAACATGATTTTACATGAGTATATTAACACCTTATTGGTTGTATATATGGATTTCATCATTGTTTTCTATATATCTGAGGTGGATCATGTGAATAATTTGATAATAGTTATGATTTTGAAAATTAATCGCTATCTTTATGACAAGCCTTCAACATGTGACTTCATGATTTGGCATGTAAAATTCATGGGAAAAATGGTTTCAGATCATGTTAATTTATCTAATCTCATGAAGGTAAAGTTGTTATGAAATGGGAACAACCATAGAGTGTTTTCACGATTCATAGCTTCTTTGGTCTATCTAGGTATTACCAGTAGTTCCTTATGGATTTTTCAAGGTTTTATTATCTCATGACTACTCTAAATCATGAATATAGTATGGTATTTTTGGAATGATATATGTTAGTTTTATTTTGTAGAGATTAAATGCATTTTGACCCCTACGCCTGTGTTGACACTTCCAGAGACCAGGTAGGGTTGTGTGACCTTCTATGATGCCTTATGATTATGTTTTGGATGAGTTCTCATGCAAGGATATAATGTCTTTTCTTATTTATCGATTCATCTTATTCCATATAATAATAATATCAAACTCATAACCATGAATGTGAATTATAGATTCATGTTATTAATAGTAGATGGCATTAAAATTGTGTAGAATGGTTTACAATGTATTCGATAGAAAATATCAATAGCTAGGTATTCTCTCAAAATTATTTTAATCATTTCCAGATTCATTTGGTGGAGTATATATAATAATTCAACTTTAACATAACATATAGCTTGGAAAATAGAATGTAATTTCATATTAATTAATGAGGAAACATCTATCACTTGTAGTGAATGAATCATCAGAAGAGTGTAACTTGAGGACTCTCTTGAAATAGTTGAATATTATAGTATATGAATCTATGGATGAGGCCTCTTTGGAAAATGTTCAGTTGACATATTCATTACATTATTTAATTATTCTAGAAAGAAATTGTGATGATGTGTTTTTTATAATTAGATAATTCTTAAAGGTGGGTAGACTGATATATATTTTTCATTCTGAAAAGTGGTAATATAATTATTTCTAAAATATTTTTTGTACACAATTTGGTATAGAAATATGTGATGTGGGATTTCTATATTTCCTAATGTGATTTCCATCAAATATAATTAAGTATTTTCTTTGACATGTTGTCGTAGTTTTTGTGGCTAGGTATGAGACAGGGAATTTCTACGTTTGTTTATCATTTGTATACATTACAACTAGTTAAAGACTATCATAGAAAACCATTAGGTGTACTTCAACCATTAATATTTCCTATATGTAATTATGATAAAATATCTAAGAATGTTTTTGTTTGGTTTCTTTATACCAAGAAAAACAATATGTGATATGGGTTGTGATTTACAGGATTACTATGTTAGAACAATGAACACCCATTCGTGATTCAACAAATGTTGAGGAGTTGGGAAATACTTATTTTAAAGGGGTTATTTTATTATATGAAATTCCTTATTTTATAGTCTATGATAGAGATCCTCAATTCACTTTATATTTATTGGTAGAAATTTAGGAGGCACTAGGATATCACATTCATTTTATTATGGTAAATCATACATAGTCATATAGCTAGGTAAAAAGATATTTATTGACTCTATGGGATGTGATACATTGTTGTGTTCTAGAATTTTGAGGAGTTGGGATGATCACTTTATGGATATTTGAGTTTTATTATTATAATTCTTAGCACTCTGTGATCTAAATGTATAATTTTGAGGCCTTGAATGGACATCCATATACATATCTATTTTTCTAGAAAATGTTGTGTGAAATTTCATTGGTTAGAATGATCTTGGTCCAATATATGACAATGATGATTATTTTGAATTGTCAAAGGACGTTGATGACAAAAATTAGATATAAGTCTTATGATGATCATTATCCTAGATCATTGTAATTCTAAGTTGGTGACTATATATTGTTGAATGATTTACCTCTGATTAGTCATAAATATATTGAGATGTAAGAGATATTTCATCACATTTTTTTGGTTCTTTTTATATTGTAGACAATGTGGGAATAATTTTTACTATTTATCACTTCCACAAAAGCTGATGTCAATGCATAACAAGATATTTTTATTGAAACATTGAATATATATATATCTAATCAATCTCATGTTAAAGTATGGAATCATCTTGAGGTTTATCCTAATTTATTAATGTCTAAATGATTATCCAAGATAATTGATTTTGAAATAAAGGTGCTTCATGGGAGTGATATTTCTTTGGAACATGTGCTATGGAATCATGGTTTAGAATAATGTGATACATTGGAGTATAAGGAATTGATGAGAGAGAAGTGGCCTCAAATTTTTGATATATAACCTTCTTGACAGTCTTTATAGAGACCAAAATGTATTATGGTGGGGAGCTTTGAACATTCTATCACAGCAGAGACATGTTTGATTCATATATATTCATGGTTTCCATTTTCTTTATCTGGTAAGGGATGATGATGATTTGAAAGGATACCTATAATTTTTTAGTCATAGATTTTATTTATTATATAGTGACCCTAGCCTTTTACACATAACATTACATAATTTTAATCATAATAAAAATATGAATTACAATCCATGGATCGTGATGTCTAGTGCCTTGGAAGAGTAGGTACATAATGCTAAAAACATTCCACTACATAAATATATATTTAA
Source organism: Viscum album (assembly GCA_963277665.1). NCBI lineage: Eukaryota > Viridiplantae > Streptophyta > Magnoliopsida > Santalales > Viscaceae > Viscum > Viscum album. The sequence continues at coordinate 1,221,458,141 of OY728136.1, read as the reverse complement.
TTAATCTATATAAAGTGATCCTAAATTAAATTTATCACATAAATAGTCTTAGGGTTCCTTCGGGAAAACATCAAAAAAGGGGTGATCTAAAATAACCAATAAGGTAATAATCAAAATAATAGAGCTAGAGCACAAGGCTTATAATTCACAACATAATGGAAATAAAAGGCATGAAACATATAGAATCATAACATATAAAAATGGGATCATATAAACATGCATTCATAGTCATGTGGAAGAAACATAAAATATGACTTTAGCATGATTCAACTATCATTTTACATAGAAAAGCACAAGTCCAAGTTAACGACAATTATTGTTTCCCATGGTATCACGAGTCATGGCTAGTCGTTCAGATTATTGCACATAACTGTTCATGAGACTCAACATTAACAATTGAATTGGAGTTATATATGAGTACACCCATGTTAATATGTTCATGAATATTCTTGACAAATAAACCATAATACATAATCAACAACACATAAATATTAGTGTACCTGCAGTATGAAATGGGTATCATAATGTTGTCACAAAGCTTTATGAATGGGTGTATCATACTAGTGTCCATTAAAATGGAATTAGATCATAAATGGACATTCATAAGGTATTTTATGATTATAACATAATAAGTGGTTCTAATTTGATGTGATAATAGGTAAAAGTGTTTTTAAGAAGCTTTAAAAATAAAATATTTTATTGTTGTTTAATGAAAATATCATTGATGATTTAAAATAGAAAATGCAATAATATTTTATATAAAAATCAAAGTTAACCAATAATTTTTTCATGATTAAAATTTAGTTTCATAAATTTAATTTTTTCGTAAAATAATATCATAGAGTGTAATTTAAATTGGGTAAGAATTCAGAAGGTTACCTTAAAATGGGTTAGCTTATCAGGGAGTTTTGAGGAGGGAATTAGTCAAAAGAATGTATATACCCAAAATATAATGATTAATTGAACTATATACAATTTTTTGGACATATAAATAGAAATTATAATATTTAAATAATTATAATATATGATTTAAATTGGGTAAAATGATAGTAATGATAGCCCAATGGAATTATGGAGGTACAGGTAGAACCCCATACCATAAGTCTGAAGGTGTTCTACACTTGATATTAATGACCATAATACTAAATTTAGATTCAGTAGTTAGTAATTATATAACCTATTTTTCATTTATTTGATTTATCATAACATTTTTGAGTTCATTAATAGCCTTTTTGATTGGTTATGGGGTTTAATATCATTGTTTGGATATGTTTGCTTCATGGCCAGTTTACATATATACATGAACAGATAATCATGTTTAATGAGGATTTTTATCTAAAAATGGAGTAATATTCTATTATTTAACATGGTTGAAATTTTATTTCTTTTAGTTAGAGTGATTATAAATCATTATATAACATTTTAGTGATAAACTTATTGGTTAATTGGTGGTTTTTGATCACAACGAACACATTATGTTTTATAAAACAAAACCATATGTAAAAAAGATTAAAGAACCATATAATGGACATAAAATATATACTATAGTGTTGTAAAACCATAATAATGGTTTCATGACCATAATTGAAGATGTTAATGGAAATTGAATACCCATTATCATTGAATGTGGTAAATTATCACATCTCATATGTTGTTTTTACTTGTAGTATAAAGAATGTTAAAGGAGAGATGATTATAGAATATTCAATTATTATAACAACATTCCAGTAAATATATTGTTCTAGAATTTTCATAAAATTTTTATAAGAGGAGGAAATGATATAAAAGAAAACAATGGATCTTGAAATTAAATTAAATGAATTGTGTAACATCTCATTATTCCATGATATGTTTCCCTTTGAATAATGCAGAAGTTTGCATTGTATGCAACTTGGAGTTTTAACACACCACAACCAATCAAACATGCCATTATGAATAGTAAAACCCACTTTTTTAATTTTTATAAATTTTATATTTCAAAATGGACTTCATTGTTAAATTCTTAATATCTAAATTTTCTTAGAGAAAATTTTTGGTATTTTTCAAAAAACATTCAAATTTTTATGAATAGTGACAAACATTGCTTTATTGTTTAAAAATGAATTGTTAGGTAAATAATTAGTTTTTTATTTTAATTTATATTAGGCCAAAATAGATACATAATACTAATATATTTTCAATATAATTAATTGGAGTCATTTTATAATAAGTTTAGATAAATAAAATTTTATTGAACCGTTTACCATCTTTTACCCACATTCTAGGGGAATTTTCAAATTTGCATAAAACTAAATTTTACCACTTCATTGAGTTTAAATTCAGAAATATGAGACAAAATGTTGATATTTGTAAGTAAAATGGTGTTCAATAAGATGAACATGGTTTTTGATGAATAGTAACTTTTGACTTCTATTTATATTGGTTAAAAGTAAATTGCGTAATTAAGGGTAAAATGATATTATAATTACCCTAACACATTTACTGATTCTATTGTATAACATTATTTGACCTAAATAAACCATAGTAGTAAAATATCATCCTCATTGGTCAACTTGGATTAGATTGGGGAATTTATTATTATTTTATTTAAAGAAGAGTTAAAAGAGTTAAATTCAAAGTTTAATAACTAATCCATTTTTAATATAATATTACACCGAATATAAATTTGAATATAAATATTAATTATAATTATTAAATTATTTCATGTATAATTTTATTTTATTAATAATTTTTCTATGTAAAATAATTTAATTTATTTATGACCCAATGTTAATGCAGTAATTACATTAATAACGAAATATTAAAATAATTGATATTATAAATATCCAAATAAATGTAAATTGAAACTTCTGATAAATTAAATTAATTTTATTTGTTAATATGACATGTTAAGGGTAATTAAAAAAAATTATCTGAAGTTAAAAAGTTTTTATGGCTTTCAAAAAAATCAAATACTAAATTGGTTCAAAATTGACATAATTGAGTTTTTTAAAAAATACCATATTATTAATTGATATAATATTCAAAAAAATCTAAACATCCTCCAAATGACTTAGATAATGTTATATATATTAATATTGTACCAATGTTTTTCACTTCTCTTGTTATAGTATGTTTATTAACCATATAATATAAAAATACAAAGAGACATGGTAAATGTCAAACTGTTTAACTATTAGTTAAATCTAAAAGGTAAGGATTATAGGGTGACCTAAACCACTTTAAAAAATATTGGTTGAGAGTATTTCAAACTATCCCCAACTTATAATTGAAATAAATCATTATTGATCCATTAGGAAGATAAAATATTATATTATAAAATACTACATTAAGATTTTCCTAAAGTCACCCTCACCTCTCTTATAAAAGGGTACTTCCCCTTCTCATAATATCACACCTCCAACTCCATTTGTCATGGAAAAAACATTCCCAAATACCCTCTAAAATATCCACCCTTCATCCAAGTGGCCATAATTTTATCATAATTCCAACCTAAGAATCCCTTATGATCAACATAAAGAGAAACACCCGAAGATGAGGTAATAATTTCACCACCCTTTTTCAAGTTCATTTCTTCGTCCACTTCTTCGTTGTTTTTTCCTTACCGAAATAATAATTTTGTTACCTTCAAATGTGATGTAATTATAAATATGTTAAAACCATATTGATTATTCTATTCATCTTATAAATGACAAAGTCACTATACCTGTGTACATATGACTTACCGTCTCCACATCGTGGTGTAGTTTGTTATTCAAACACTTCATTATTTGTATGGTTGTAATAATTATTATAGATAATGTAAATAAAAAATATAACCTGTTAATTATTATTTATATATGATATACCATCCAATTATATCTAATTTTACCATCAATATAATTATATTGTCGCTTGTGTGTACGTACGGATTACCATCTCTACAAATGCGATGAGATTCCGTCCCCATCATAATAATTCAAGAATAATAATAATTTAATGATTAAAAATTTTTTTATGAACATAATAATATTCTATATTTGAATCATATACATCCTATCCATAAGAAAAATTTCATACGTCACTGGGTATATAATTAAAAAAGAGTCAATTAACACACAAAATGATGATACTACAAAAATATTATTAATAATGAAATCTTGAAGGATCATATTTGATAATATATTTATGTGTGTAGTTCATGTATAATTTAAGAATAATTTTTTAACTATAATACTAGAGTTTAACATGAAATCTAATAAGTAAAATTACAAGGTAAGGGTTAATTCCACTATATCTGTACTTATCTGATGTTGTTTTTACATGAGTATCTATTGGGACCTCTTTATCATCCACATCCGTGTTTTCATAAAAATGTAATTAAAAAAATTAATATATTTTAGACTATGGGTTAAATTAATTTATAAAATTATTTTTCAACATATGTTTTTAGAGGAATCATTCCATCGTTTTCCAAAAATGGTACGTTATGACCTTCTCGAAAAAATTAAGGTAAGAATGTCTTTTTAAACTTATACTGTGGGTGAAACTATTTTATGCCATTATAACATCATCAAAGGTTCCCATACAATTTTTTAAGAATATTTTCAAAATAAATTTTTTCTTTTATAATTATTTGACTTTTAAATGATTTCAAAATAGAAAAAAAATATTTCTCTACAATTTTTTTTTAATTTCATCTATGTTAACACCTTTTAAAACATTTTATGCCTTATTGAAATTTCTTTATTATGATATAAATATTCCATATTTTGTTGAAGGTTTTGTGATATTTTAGACTGTGGATGTGTTATTTTTACACTTTTCAGGGTTTATCGATAAATTATTGACATTTTCTATGCTAGTTTTAATACAAATGTTTTTTTTATGTTTAATCTTTTCATATAAGGAATGATTTTGACTTAGTAAGTGACTGGTGGAGCCTGCTATGGATCATCGATGCATTAGTAGATCTCTTGAGAAAAATCAGTGTCTTGTAACATGGCCTTGACAAAGTCTTATTTGTAGTCTTGGCACAAGGCCTTGGCTATGTGGTTATAATGTCTGTCATTATGCATTCCACCATTAAAGAAATTGGCTATTTATATTACATGTGATAATTCTACTAGTAGAATATCCATGTGAATTAGTTAATGGAAATATTTGATTTATATTTTCCATTTTATGATGAATTTTAAGTTTCAAAGGTTTTTTTTAGTCATATACATTTCAAAAAATGTTTACACTAATTCTTGAATGTTTGATATAAATTTTTATCATTAATGAGCATCTGAGCTCAATCATTTCAATGTTTTATAGTTCTCATGATGTGAAAAGTATATTAAGACTGACCTATAGGGGCAGTCTAAGGGATGAATGTGGTCAATAGAGATAATGTTGTTTTTGTTTTTCATTTAATAATGTAATGTAAATCTTATGAATGTATCTAGTACATCTATGACTACTAAACTGATTTGTATTTCTAGATTTTTATCTCTTGTGATCATGCCAAAGTTTTTTAATAATGCACTATCTATGGGTAACTGGTGCCAGGGCATTACATTTGGTATCAGAGAATGTTTGGTACAAACCTTGGAATATAGATTTAGATAAACTCTGATTACAGCACATTACCCTAAGATAGACTTTCAGGATTGGTAGAGTAGAATTTCCTAGAATTCTGGTAATCTCGAGATTTTTTGTATTTTCCAATCAATAAATATATATCTAGATACGAGCAGGTAGAGGTGGCTCTGGCATAGATGTACCTAGGAGTGAAACTCCGACAATGAGTTTCGGTTTTGTCCTGGGGTATCCTGGTACACAACAATGGGCCTTTCTATACTCGTTGTTATGACACACGCGAGGGATATGCTTAGGATAATTCGCATTTTTTTAAACCATTATGAATGATTTATCAGTATATACCTCTTCATTGAAAATAATTTTTATGATTATTTATTATATCAATAAATTGATCAATTATTGTTATTTGTTCAAAAAATTTGGAATTATCTATTGTGATTCATATACTAATATAGTGTATTTTATTATATAGAAATGTTTCCTAGTGGATGGAATGGAAACCGTATCATTTAACATAATATGTGTATGGATTTTCCCCCATAAGATAATTATAGCACATATAATGATGAAAAAGGTATTTATAAGTTTGTCACCATAATTGGACAACTCACTCAGGTTATGAATAATAACCTTACCTGTATAAAGCACCCATATCCATAACGCGGAGGGTCAACATTAGACTTATTCATGAGGAAATAACTACCATCATTCAATGAGAGTATAAATCCATTAGTATCTGAGAAATGGATAAGTTCCTTAAAGAAAATAATTCGTGCTTTTGGGATTAGCGAAAGGGAAAATGTTTTCATGGCAGTTTATCACCTCATGGGAGATGTAGATCAATGGTGGCCATTTATCCAAAACACAAATGAAGATTAATAAGTATTGAGCATGTAAAGGAGGGAGTTTAAAGATATTTTCTTAGAAAAATAATTTCTTTATGACCATTGAGCAGATATGGAAAGACAATTTTTCAGTCTAAGGGAAAAGGAGGATGAGAATGTCTCAATGTATGAGGCTAACATTACAAGGTTATCATGGCATGCAACAGATTATATACATAAGCCAAGTTTAATATTGATCGATTCATTCAAGGGTAAAAACCATTTCTACATCAAACTGTATTCTCAAAATCCATCTCAAAGTACAAATATATTGTCTCACGTGATATTATGACAGAAAATAAATTCTCTAAGTCTTATGACTTCAAAGAAAATGAAGAGAATAAGAGATATTCTCATCAATATGGAAATGTAACCAAGGGGAAGAAGGGAGAGTTTGAATATCCATGCTATGGTAAATGTGGTAAGAAAGACACTAGTACTTGCTTGAATGGAATGGGAGTATGAAACAAGTGTGGTGAAAAAGGCCCCCAAGATCGTTTCTGAAAGGGAAAGAAAAAGGTTGTCAATTTTGAATTCTATAATTTTAGAGAAAAATGACACTATGAAAATGAATATCCTATGCTCCATGGGAACTTACCACTAAAAAGGCCAAGGGAGAATGTCTAGGCATATGCGATCAATACTGGTGAGGTTGATGGTCCAAAAGATTTGATAGCTGGTAATTTAATGGTTTCCTCACATTTAGTCAATGATTTATTTGATTTTGGATCATTACATTGTTTTATATCATCCAAGTTTGAAAAGAAAATTAGATATTTTCAATTTGACTTAACATGGGATTTGTCTGTCAAAATCCTTAAGGAAAGTATCATCTCCCTAATGTTTTGTGAATGTTTTCCCACTAGAACATATAAATGTTGTTTATCTATAGATCTCATTATCATAAACATGATTGTATTTGATATAATCCTCATAATGGATTGTATTTTGGACCGTGATGTGAAAATTTATTGTAAGAATAATGAGGTTACAATTTTAGATGATGACAAAATTTACATTATCTTTAGATCTGAAACTTTACCACCTGATTCTTATCTAGATCCTCCCCTAGTAGATCTAATAAATGAAATTATTGGGGAGGGAGGGAATGAAATAATTATGGGTGAGGAAAAGAATTTTCTAATAGAGGACATAACTATTGTGTATTAATATGTTGATGTTATTCCATAGGATTTACCTGGACATCCTCTAGAATGAGAAATTGATTTTTTCATTGATTTAATTCCTCTTTCGAGGCCCATATCGAAGACCCCTTAATGAATGGCCACTTTGGAATTAGTATAAATAAATAAACATGTAGATTAATTCATTAATAAGGGATTTATTCTCCTTACTGTTTCTCCATGGGGATCCACTATCCTTTTTGTTAAGAAGAAAGGTAGATCTCTGAGGTTGTGCAGTGACTACAGGGAGATCAATGCTATAATAATAAAGAAAAAGTATCTCCTACCTCTCATTGATTATTTATTCGACCAAATTCATAGAGCTCAATATTTTTCAATGATTGACCTTTAATCTGAATATCATCTATTGTGTTTGAAGAAGGAAGACATTCTGAAAACAGCATTTTGAACAAGGAATGAGAATTATGAGTTTACTATAATGCCTTTTGGATTTACTAATACACCATCTATCTTCATGGATTTAAAGAATTATAGTTTTAATGGAATATCTCGATTAATTATTAGTTTTATTTATTGATTATATCTTAGTATATCAATAATCAATAATGGTCATGAAAATTACTTGCGCGTAATTCAAACAACCCTCAGATGAAATGAAATATATGGGATGTTTAGAATGTGTGAATTCTAGTTTCAAGATATTTCTTTTCTTGGCCATATTTTCTCTAAGGATGGAATCTATTTTGATCCTTAAAAGGCCAAGGAAATCTTTGAATGACCTGTACTGATGAGTATAATAGATGTATGTAGTTTTATTGTTTTACCAGGTTATTATCGATGTTTTGTCCAAAAGTTTTTCCATGTTGGCTAACCCATTAACCAAGCTCACACATAAAGGGAATAAATTTGTTTGGACAAAAGAGTTTGAATAATGTTTTGAAGAACTGAAGTGAAGATTAGTCAACACTCATATCTTGACTCTATCATCATGGGAGTATGGGTTTGTTATTTATAGTGATGCTTCAAAAACATACTTGGTTGTGTCCTTATGCCGAATGATAAAGTTATTTCCTATGAATCACGAAATATAAAAATTAATGAGAAAAACTATCTCACTCATGATCTTGAGTTAGCAGCTATAATATTTTCTTTGAAGATATATAGACAATATATCTATTATAAAAAATGTGATATTTTTACTAATCACAACAGTTTGAATTATATTTTATCACCGAAAGAACTCAACATGATGAAAAAGAGATTGCTTGAACTACTCAAGGATTATGATTTCACAATAAACTACTACCCGGGGAAGTAAAAAAGGTGAAAGATGATTTAAGAAGAAATGATCATAGAGTTTTGAACAAGATGGGAGATGAAAGGGATCCTATTATCATGGATCTATTAAAGGTGGATATGGGAATAACCATGGACGGTGAAACATCAATACTTTTTCAAATGGTTTATAGACCAACATTACTAGAAAGGATAAAATGTTTTCAGATTAATGATGTGGTGTTTCATAAAAAGATTAAATATGTAAATGATGGGAGAATGAGTGACTTCTTATATGATATTGGAATTTTCTAATTTGTGAAGAGACATTGTATTCCCGATATATCTGATCTAAAAAGGGAATTGTTGGATGATGCTCATAGCTCTAATTTATCTATACACCTTAGGTGCACCAAGATGTATAGAGATTTGTGGGAAAATTTTTGGTTGGACAACATAAATTGGGAGATCATAGATTTTGTTTCAAGATGTTTGGTTTGTCTACAAGTGAAAGCTGGAAGGAAACATCCTAGAGGAGTCATGAAAACACTCCACATACTTGAGTGGAAATGGGATAATATTACGATGTACATTGTCATAGGGCTACCAAAGACTCCTAGAAAGAATGATTCTATATGGGTCGTTAGTGATCATCTTACCACGTCAGCACATTTTATTTTTATAAGTAATGATTCACCAATTGAATGTCTAGAATGACTATATATTAATGATGTTTTAAGAATCCATGGTATACACCTATTGATTGTTTCTAATTGCGATCCCTGTTTTACATCAATATTTTTGAAAAGTCTTCATAAGGCCGTAGATACTAAACTTCATTTGAGCACTTCGTACCACCCTCAAACCGATGGAAAATTAGAATGGACTATTCAAACCTTAAAAGACATGTTGAGATCTTGCTCACTTGACTTTCAAGGTATGTGGGATAAATATTTACCTATGGTAGAATTTTCATATAATAATAGTTTCCATTCAAGTATTTAGATGGCACCATATAAAGCGTTATATGGAAAGTGATTTCGCACACCAAATTGTTGTGATGATGTTGGTGAATGAAAACTCATTGGCCCATAACATGTTGAGGAAACAATAGAAAAAGTGAATATTATCCAAACCCACTTCAATGCATCCCATTGTAGGAAAATGAGTTATGCCGACAAGTAAAGGAAGGATTTAGAATTTCAAGTTGGAGACCATTTTTTTTGAAGGTATCTCCATGGAAGGTAGTTGTAATTTTCAACAACAAGGGTAAATTCAGTCCCATGTTCATCAGACCCTTCGAAATTCTATAACTAATTCGAGTTGTGTCTTATCATTTGAAAATGTATCCATGTATCTCCAATGTTCATGATGTGTTCCATGTATCATTGTTGATAAAATATATTCCTGACCCAACGCATGTACTCACATATGAGAAAATTCAACTGGAACATGATATATCTTATTGTGAAGATCCTATCAATATTCTTGATACTAGAGTACAAGTGCTGAGAAACCAGATTACTCGTCTGGTAAATGATCTATGTAGAAACCATAAGATGGAAGAGGAAATGTGGGAACCCGAGGAACTTAAGATGAAGAACCACCTGAATCTTTTTATGTATTAACATTATATAAATTTCAAGGAAAAAATTATTTTAAGGAGGGGAGAATTTAGCACCCCAAGCATTCATAATATGTTTCCCTTTTAATAGTGCAGTAGCTTGCGTTGTACACAACATTGAGTTTTAACACACCATGACCAATCAAAGAAGCCGTTATGAATTGTAATACCACATTTTGAAATTTTAAAAATTTTATTTTTCAAAATGGAATTAATTTTTGAAATTAGAATATCGAAATATTATTTGGGTAAATTTTTGGTATTTTTCCGAAAAAATTCACTTTTTTGATGAATAGTAAAAAACAATACGTTATTGTTTAAAACTGACTTTTTATTTAAGTAATTAGTTATTTTTTGTTAAATTATTTTTGGTCAAAATAGATACATAATACCTATATATGTTAAATGTATTTTATTGGAGTCATTTTATAATAAGTTTATAGATATAAAAGTTTATTGAACATTTTACATTCTTTTACCCACCTTATAGGAATATTTGATAATTTGTGTAAAACATAATTTTACCACTTCTATGAGTCTAATTTCAAACATATGAGTGATACTGTTGAAATCATTAAGTAAAATGTGGTTGAATAAGATGAAAATAGTTTTTGGTGAATAGTAACTTTAGAGTTTCATTTACCACGGTTAAAAGTAAATAGGGTAATTGATGGTAAATTGATATTACAATTAACCTAAAACATGTCCTAATTCAATTTAATAAGTGTAATTTGTCCATAATAAACCTCAGGAATAATATATGATCCTATTCGGTCCACATGGATTAGATTAGGAAATTTATTATTAATTGTTTTTAAAATAGTTAAAAGAGTTAAATTCAAAGTATAATAACTAAAAAAAATTTAATATAGGGTGAGACTCAATATAAATTCGACTATAAATATTCATTATAAGGATAAAATGATTTCCTACATAATTTTATTTTATTTATAATTTTTATACATTAAAAAATTTAATTTATTTATGACACAATGACGATGGAGTAATTACCTTAACAATGAAATATTAAAATAATTGATATTATAAATATCCAATGAAATGTAAATTTAGACTTCCAAAAAATTGCACTAAATTTATTGGTTAAAATGAAATTTATGGTTTAACTAAATAAATTTTCTTCTAAATGATAATTTTTTATGGCATTCAAAAAAATCAAATACTAAATAGTGTCAAAATTGACATAATTGAGTTTTTAAGACAAATACTATACTAATAATTGACATAATATTCCTAAAAATCAATGGTTCAGGTAGAGGACATATATAAGATTACATATATTAATTATATACCACTTGGGCTTCTCTTGTCTTGTTATTGTATTTTTATTAACCAGATAATATAAAAATACAAAGAGACATGGTAAATGTCAAACTATTTAACTAAGAGTTAAATCTAAATGATAATATTAATATGGTGACCTAAACCTATCTAAAAGCTTTTGATTGAGATTTTTTCGACCCATACACACCTTATAATCAAATAAATTATTTTGAATCCATTATAAATAGAAAATTATTTTATTATAAAATAATATTTCAGTCTTCTCTTAAAGTGACCCTCACCTCTCTTATAAAAGGACACACCCCTTCTCTTAATTTCACACCTCCAAAGCTATTTTTAATTTCCAAACCCTGAAACAATATCCTCTAAACTATCCTAATTTCATTTATAGGACTTATTTTGATAAGTGTTCCAACCTAAGGATACCTTTTGATCAAATCAAAAGGAAACACCCAAAGAATAGGTAATAATTTCACCACCCACTTTTATGTTCTTTTCTTCTTCCACATTATATTTCTTTATTATTTCCTTAACAAAATAATAACTCCATTACATTCTAAATAATTTTATGTTATTATAAATATGATACACCCATATTAATTATTCTATTCCTCCTATAAATTAAAAATTCACCATACGTGCGTACGTGCGGCTTACCGTCTCCGCATCATGATGTAGTTTGTTATTCAAACACTTCATTAGTTGGATGTGTATAATAACAAGTATAAATAATGTAAATAATAAATATAACATGTTAATTATTCTTTATATATGATATACCATCCAATTAAAAACGTTTTCACCATCAATATATTAATATTGTCTCTTGTGTGTTCTTTGGATTATTGTCTCCACGAACATGATGATATTCATTCTCCATAGTAGTCATTCAAGAATAATATTCATTTTATGATTAAAAATAATGTCATTAGAGACAATATCATTCTTTATATTAATCAAATACATCCTATACATTACAAACATGGCTTACATAACAAAGCATATCAAGGAAAATGATTCAAATAACACCGAAAATGATGATACTACTGAAATATTCTTTTTAAATGAATATTATATAATATTATATGATATCATATTTATGTATATAGTTATTTTATAATTTAATAAAAAATTAACTATTATACCAAAGGTTAACATACCATCTACTAAGTGAAAGTACAAGGTAAGGGTATATTCTACAATCGCTTTACTTATATGAGGTTGTTTTTACATGAGTATCTATTGGGTCCTCTTTATAACCCACATCCATGATTTCGTAAAATTATAATTCAAATAATTTTTACTATTTACTAGAATATGGTTCAAATACATTTAAACCATTATTTTACCATGTATGTTTTGAAAGGAATCATTCTGTCATTTACCAAACAATGTACTTTATGACCTTCTCGACAAAATTTAGTTATAAGAATGTCTTTTTTAACTTATATGATAGGTGCAACTATGTTCCACCATTTTAATATTATATAAGCTTCCCATATAAGTGTTTAAAAATATTTTTTTAAAAAAAATTTCTTTTATAATTTTATTACTTTTATATGATTTCAATATGGAAAAATATATTTCTCTAAAAAAAGTTTTTATTTCATCTTAGTCAAAATCCTTTGATAGATTTTAAGCTAGTTTAAAATATCTCTATTATGATAAAAATATTTTGTATTGTATTGAAGGTTTTTTTATATGTTTGACTATGGATGTCTTATTTTTACACCATTCATGGTTTATGGATAATGTATTGACATTTTTTATGTAGTTTTAATAAGAATGTTCATGTTATGTTTAAACCTTTTCATATAATGAATGCATTTGTCATTTTAAGTGATAGGTGGAGCCCGCTTTAGCTCATCGGTTCTTCGGTAGGTATAACGAGATACACTAGTGTTCAGGCATAAGGCCTTTACAAAAACATATTTTTAGTATTCGCACAAGGCCTTGACTATGTGGTTATGAAGTCTAGTGTTATGCATTCCAACACTATGTAATTGGATATTAATGTTACATGTGATTATTCTACTATTAGAATATCCATGTGAATAAGTAAATGCCATTATTTGATTTATCATTTCCATATTATGATGATGTTTAATTTTAAATTGCTTTTGTTTTAGTTTTATACATTTCCTTAAATGTTTATACTTATTTTTGAAGGTTTCCTCTATTTTTTTATCCTTATTAAGCATCTAATATCACCCCTTTCTAGGTTTTATTTTTTCCTGGATACAAAGAAGTATATTATGATTGACCTATAGGGATATTCTAAGGGATGAATGTGGTAAATTGAGACAATTTTGTTTTTATTTATTATTTAATAGTATAATGTAAAACTTATGAACGTAACTAGTACTTTCATGGATATTAAACTAATTGGTACTTCAGGATATTGATCTCTTGTGATCATGACAATGTTATGTAATAATGTACCGACTCATTGTATCTGGGGTCGGGGCATTACAAATAGAAAATTGGATTTTACCTCAAAAATTAATCTCACATGAGAGCCTCTTAATGAGAGTGGATTGGTCATTTGAGGAGGAAAATGGCTATATAATGGGGTCCATGATCTTGGGGAGATATTTCAGTAGAATTTAGATAAGGAGCAAGGCTTGAAAGGAGTGATGAAAAGAGGGAATAACGGGTGGTTTTTATAGTGGATCGGTGGAGGTTTGTCTTGATATTTAAATCATTTTGTTTTTTTCATATGATAACTAATAGAGGTGAATTGATGACCAGAAATAGAAATGTATGAATGTAAGTTAGAACTAAGGGTGCTTAGCTCTATGATGATTCAAGGAATAGTGCATTTAATTTATAATGTATATATATGGTATATTACTATAATTTACAATTAAAAAATTATCATATATGATAGATTAATCCCACAAATTCACCAAAATTTTTTACATATAGAATAAAATATTGAAAAACATTTTAAAAAAATAATTTTCTAAATATGAATAATTTAATTTTTTATTAATATCATTATTTACAAAAAATATAATGTTTTTAAAAATATAACTAATTTTTAATGCTTTTAAAAATTACATAAAGTCTTATAAAATTATCTTAAAACCAGAATAAATAAAATTGTAAATTTATGCACATCTTTAAGGAAAATTCATTTTTCTTTAAATTAATTTATTAATTGTAATTAGTTATTTATGACTTAAAAAATAATAATAATTTTATTATGGTCATATTGTCACATATAAGATGTCTAAATTTTATTTATACATTCATGGGTGTGGTTACTATTCTTTTGGATGATTTACTATACATAAGCATCATATCACTATTCAAAATGGTAGGTAATTGTTCATCGAAAAATTATATTTTCCCATCAGACCACAAAAATCATCTTCAACACAACCATGAATGAAAAAATGTCAATATTTAAAACAAAATATGGAAAAATAAATTTTAAAGGTCACAGAGTACATAGTAGTTCATTGTGCTGTGATTTCATTTGAATATATGCCAAAATTTTAATATAGTAATTTTCATTGACTAAACTTCGGACCACTTCATTCCTTCCCCCTTATGAAATTTCGCCCTAAAAATTTCATTTTGATTTCTATGATGTAAACAAGAGTGGGTACTTTTCATTCATTTCACTTCTAATTCCCATGTTGCCTCTTCTGACAAATGGTTCAACCATAGTACCTTGGCGAGGTGAGTAGTTTTGTTTCATAGAAAATTATCTCTATGACTGAATATCTTCATTGTATACTCATCAGAAGAAAGATAATTCTCCATATGTACCACCATTGAAGATTATACATATAAAGGATCTTGTATGTACTTTCTTAATAGGGATACATGGAAGACATTGTATACTTTAGACACGGTAGGTGTAAATGAAATTAGATTGGTTACATCTCCAACTTGACCAAAAATATCAATGAGGATGATGTACCTAAGACTTATCTTTCCTTTCATCTGAATCCTCATTACCTTCTTCCATGGAGATGAGAATATGAATACCTTATCTCCGACATTGAACTCATAGTCTCTTCAAAGATTATCTGCAAAATATCATTTTTTTAGTTTGGGAATCCTTAATGTGTTGTTGAATGTTATTCACCTTATCCACCATTTCATTTACCATTTCATGTCCTAGCAGCATTTTCTAACCAAATTCATTCCAACACGCATATGTACTACACCTTTACCCATAAAGGGCATGAAATGGTGTCATTGAGATGATCCAGTAGAAACTATTATTGTAGGGGAATTAAACTGGTGGAAAATGTTGGTCTTATCATCCTTTTAACTACATAGATCATACTCTAAACATATCTATTAGTGTATAAATAGTTTTCTCAAATTGGTCATCCGCTTGAGGATGATAGGCCTTACATATGTTTAGTTCAATGCATAGAGCATTTTGGAGTCTTTCCCAGAACATCAAGGTGAATTTCATATCTCTATCTAATAAAATGTATCACTATAATCCATTAATCCTTACAAGATATTATATATATATATATCTATGAATATTTATCCAATTATAATTCCTATCGAATTTTGATAGTGTGTGTTTTCATTATAAGATAAACCACATTGATCCATGTAGCATTGCATCCTCTATATTTCCTTGGATGTCCAATGAAAAAAATATATTGTGATGTTCTCCCACATCTGTGATGGTATGGGTAGTTGTTTCATTATACCATTATACTTTTTACTTTAAGACTTCACTAGCTGAAACACCAGGAACATGGATGAATACTCATCAATGTCATTTTCATATTGTCCCGCCAAAAGTTCTCTCAGAGATCTCACTAAAACTTTTGGATTCCATGGTGAATATAGATGTTTGAGCTGTGTGTCTCATTCAAAAGATCCATCTTTAACTCTAGATTGGATGAAACCCATACTCATCAACAAAATGTTATAAATCATTAATTTCCAATCTTGTACACATTGTATTTCACATTTCTAATTAATTCGAACATTTTCATAAATTTCACATATTTTCCTTGAGAATCCATTATTTTATCAATTTAGTATTGTTGAGTAGTCATTTATAAATGTATTGATGATGTTTCTCCCTTAATCATTCCCATTTCCATTCTCTACAAATCGAAGACGATTGGATCCTTTACAATTATCCTCATTGATAAAGATACCTGATCTTTCTAACTTAAAGAATCCTCCACCTTATTTACCTTACTAGGATGTCATTTGATTAAGAATTCATAGTCATTGATGAGCTCTAACCATCTTTACTTGAATATACTAAGCTATTTATATATGAATATATATTTGAGGCGTTTTTGATCAGAATATATCTCACACTTATACCCATAGATATAATACCTCCATATTTTGAACACAAAGATCACATCTTCTGACTACAGATCATGAATAAGAATGTTTTTCTAGTAAATTTTCACCTTCCATTAGGTGTATGCTATCATTTTATCATATTTCATCAGCAAAAAACCTAATTCCTTCTTTGAATCATCACTATACAACACAATGTATTCACCACTTGTGGGGAGTGTGAATATTGGCATAGTGATAAGACTCATTTTCAACTACGTAACAAAGTCTTCACGTTCTTGAGTCCTGAAAAAAATCACCCCATTTCATGTCAGTTTATTCACTTGGTTTAACAATCATCAAATTTTCTCCACAAATTATTTCTAATACTGAGATAGAAAATGGATACTATAGTTCTACATTACAGATGTTGTCTTGGCCCACTCATCAATTTCCATTATATTATAATGGTCAATAGATGTCACTTTTCTAGTGATAACATTCCCCAATAATGGTAGTTTATCTATATAAAACTCATAGTTTTGTACATTTCATATGGTTTCTCCCATCACAATTTCATAAGAATTATTTTCAAATGGTCCTTTTGTTCCTCCATTCACTTGGAGTATATTAGAATATCATCGATGAGGACTACCAAATATTTTTTGAGGTAATATATAAAAAGTATATTAATTATATCCATAATATTTAATGAATCATTATTGAGTCTAAAGGGTATCACTTTTAAATCTACCATCCATGCCTCTTTCAAAAGGCATTCATGTGAATCTCTTCCTTCCTCACCATTAACTGGTGATATCCCAGCCGAAGGGCTACCTTAGAAAAATAACTGGTCCCATATATCATATTAAAAAAATCATCTATCTGAGGTAAGGGATACTTGTTCATTATTATGGTGTTATTGAGTTCATGATATTCAATTCAGTGGCGCATTGATCTATCCTTCTTCTTAAATAATATGACTGTCACACCCCATGGTGAAGAAATCCGGCATATAAAACACTTCTATAGATTCTTCTGTAACTTCTTTACAGCTCTTCCAGATCTATGGTGGCCATTCTATAGGGTGACTAATATATAGGTAGGGATCTAGGAATATTTCAAATTGAGAACGCAACCTCTTGATCAAGAGAAATACCATGAAACTCTTCAGGTAATAAATCATTGAAATCCCTCGCAATAGGAATATTTTTTAGCCAGATTTTATTCATTGTCTAAATTATTTGAGTTAGACATGCTTGCTCATTAAAAATTAATATCCACACATGATACAATGATTCCAAATGAGATTCATCTTCCTCCATACATTGGTAATGAATATGATGACTTTTAAATGGGAAATAGTGATATACCTTTCTAGATAGTTGATGTTGGATTTATAAAATGTCAAACCCTCCAATCCTAAGATAACATCAAAATCCACTAAAGGATGAATGAATAGATTCACTGGGAGGTGCAGTCCACAAGTATTTAAATGTGAGGAGATAAGAAACATGGAATCAATAACATCCCCATTATCTATTCTCATATATAACATATCCCCCAAATTTTAAGTTGGCATTTGAATAGTTCTACAAATATTTCGTGAGATGAAAGAATGCATCGAAATATGGTCAAATAGTACATTCTTAATTCTTGAATGAATAATTTAATTAACTGTCACCAAATCCTTGTCTGAATCAACCTCTGTGGTAGCGATAACATAATATTTTCTTTATTTCTATGGCGATTTCTAATTTATTGCCTCAAAAAACCCTTAGAATAAAGAAATTGTTCTCATAATTACCATAATCTTTTGAAATTTAATATTATAACATTGTATGATCATTTATCAAAACCATCCATTATTCTTCCACATTTTTTAGATTCTTCATATACCGTCCGAATTTCATTACTAATTGTCCCATCATTCGACATTAGTATCAATTCCTAGTTCCCCTTAAACAGTTCTCATTATTCTTCTTCCCAAAATTTTGACCCATGAGATGTTCGATCTTCTTTTCATGATGGGATTTATTTTTTAAATGACCAATATTAGTCTTAGTCATATAATTTTTTTTACTGGTCCCCTGAGACCAATAGGAATGTTCGATAAAAATTTCAAGCATGAGGGCACAATGGAAAGTCTCTTCATAACTATCAAAGTCTCTAATCAGCAACTAATTTTTTTACGTGGCTTTAGTGTAATAAAAATTGATACACCTTGATTTATATGTTCATGACAATTATGGAGGTGTATCATGAATTCCTTTTGATGTTCCTTCATATTCCCCAAAGAAATCATCTTCCTTCTATTTGAATCTGAGTATATAAATTTCCACCATGATGTGTAGAGTTCGGGGAAATATGTTTTGAAAAATATTTTTCTTGAATTCCTACCAATACATGGAATCAATTTCCTCGTGGTATTTCATATTAATGATTAGAGTCCACTAGTGATCACCTTCCCCATCAAAATGATATACTTCTATAATGACTTTTACTTCTTCTGAGTACTAGAGGACAAACAATATCATTTCAGTGGATTAAATCCACAATGCCATGAGGCGGGGATTAGAAGATCCACAAAACATGGTAGTCCCTTTATTCATGAAGGATTCAATGGAAACATTCCCTTTCTTTGGTATTGGAGGGCATTGCACATGATTCATGATGTTATTCATAACTAGAGTTAGCTGACAAAGTACTGTCATTATGTTTTGAGAGCACGTTCCCATCATATTTGGTATATCCTTATAGAAATTGTCTCATTCCCTATAAAATTTAAGGATTCCATGTGTTCTTATATTTCCTTACATTAACTAAAAAATAACATATAATTATAGGTCTTGAATACTTAGCAAATAATAATAATAAAATATTCTTTGAACATAAAATTATAATCTTATAAATTATAAACATATCCTAAATTGTGATTCCCTCGGTTTAAATCGTTATTATCCTCGATTAATTTCTTAACATATATTATTATTGACTTTTTTTATTCCCGTAACAATGGATTACACTATGCTCATTTATTTAACAAATAATATCCTTAGGGAGGTTCAAACCAAGAGTACAGTAAGTCTTGTTCTCGTGCACGAATTATCATTCGAGTCTAGCTCAAAGAGGTGTTTTCATGTTTTACCCCTAGATACATTTGTGTTAGATCCACCTATACCTATTTGTATCCATACATGGATTTATTTTCAAGATAAATAACTTACTCTATAATTACCAAAATTTAGGAATGTTTTCATATTATCATCCCTAAGGTTCTTACTTATGTTCTATTTTCCTAATCAGCAAAAATAAATAGTCCATCCTCTCATAAAAAATATAGAGACCCTGTCCATTTACACATCACATTACATAGTTTTAAGCATAATAAAACATCATATTTCTTGCCAAGGATTGTGATGTCTAGTTTTGTAGAAGAAAAGATATATAAAACTGAAAACATGGGTATTAATAAAAAATTTATTTATTTAATCTTCATAAAGATGTCCTAACATCCATTGTGCTCATATATCATCATAGGGTAACCATAGGATTACATGAACAAAGGGGTGAGCTTAAAATCCCATTAATGTAATAAGAACAACAATAGAGATTTAAAATAATATATGAAATACACAAGGCTTGGGAGGAGTGAAGAGAAGAGTGAAGTGTGGTTGGTATTTATAGTGGAGGGAATGAGGGTTTTCTTAATATTTTAATCATAGATTATTATTTTTCCACAAGTAAATCAAAAGTGATGATTCCATGATGAAAAATATAAATATGTGAATATGAATTCGAACTAAGGGTTCTTACCCCGGCGATGAATCTATGAACAATGCATTTAACATTTAATTTATATATATCGTAAATTAGCCTATTTTACTATTTATAGAAAATCATGTTATTTAGAAAAATCAAAAAAATGGAACCCCACTATATTTTGACTTGTTGAATCAAAAAATGAAATACATTTTTAAAAATAATTTTATAAATATCATTAACATAATTTTTAATTATAATCATAATTTTCTGGAACAATTAATATTTTAAAACAATAACTGATTTTATATTGCATTCAAAAAATACATAAGGCCGTATAAAAATATCTTAAAAATAGAAGAAAAAATATTGTAAATTTAAGAAAAACTTTCTGAAAAATACTTTTACATTTATCATTATAAACTAATTGCAATTATTTATTTATGACATAAAAATTAAAAATGCATTTACTATGGTCATATTGTCACTTATAAGACGTATATATATTATTCATGAATTTAAGGGTGTGGTTACTATTCTTTTGGGAGATTTACTATTCAAAGGGGTAATATTAATATTCCAATGGTAAGGTTTCTATTTTTCAGGGTGGGTTACTGTTTGGAAAAAATTATGTTTTCCATCAGACCCCAAAAATCATCTAGAACAAAACTATGTATGTTATATTTTGCAAATTCAAAATATAGAAGTGAAAAAAATATGATTAAAGGTCATACAGTACTTAATAGTTAATTGAGTTGTGATTTCATGTGATTATATGACAAAATTATAAGAATGCAATTTCAATTGAATAATCTTTGGGTCATTACATTACTATATTGACCTTTCCAATTACACAAAACATTAAATAATTTTAAGCATTATAAAACATCATATTTCCTGAAAATTGGTGTAAAGTCTAGTGTTTTGGATAACTATATACATAAAACTAAATACATGTGACTAAATAATGCATTTAAATTTAATTATCATAAATATCTCCTAACATCCATTGAGATTATACATACTCATAGTGTAACCTGGGGATAGCATGAAAAACGTGTTGTGAAAAAAAACCAATAAGGGAATAAGAATTTGAATATAGCTTTATCACATGGGTTTTATGATCATAAATAATAAAAATAAAAGGCATGGTGTAAGAACCCGTATCTTCTCATTAGGTATGTCGTCCTTTTTCTGGTGTTCTTTAGGAAAAGTGGAGTTTCTAGAAATTATTTATGTACATGTTATGTACATTATGAGTACACACTGTGTACTCAATTACCGCAGGTAGCCGATTGCTGGCTGTGTAGAGGCCATGTACACGACCATGTGTACTGACCTAGAGACCCATTAATGCGTTGTTCAATGAAGGGAAGTACACATCATGTACTTATAAATTACATGTTGTGTACTTATAAAGTATAAACTATTTAATTTTTTTCATTAAATGCACTGGGGTCATGTATGATGGAAAAAACCACCTTCTTCTAGGTCTGGTTCATCCAAGAGCACCCATATGGCTGTGGACTTTCTCTGAGCCCCTAACAGAGCATCTGTTCTCTGAATCCAGCATCTTCAATTGCGTTGGGATCACCTTGGTAATATCATTCTTCTTCTAGAGATTTATTTCCAGATTCCTCCTCTTTCTCAAGTTATTGAAGGTCGACTGTTTTTATCTTTTGTGTAGATATATGGTGTTCATGGGCGATTCAATGCTTAAGGCTCATGTATAGTGATCCTACAATGCCGATGAAGGTGTTTTTTGCCTTTCTTTTGAAAGACATTGAGATATATGTGAAAAGGTTCCCAATAACCTTAAACAAGGTATTACATTTTAACTATTTTAGCTCTATTAATTTTCTGTTATTCTTGTATACTTTATTAGAGGTTAATTTAATGATAATATAGTTAATTTCTATGCTTTGTAGTTTTTTTCCCATTCATGTTTGTTAATGACCATTTGGCCTGCCATATTCTGTTAGGCCGCCTTATTTGTTTCCAATGCCTAGTATTGTGGGATTGAGTTTTTTTATCTTCCATGTTGTTATGTTGTAGAATGTTTTCCAGGTATTTCATGAGGTTTACGATATCCGATACGCATTTCCATGCTTGCTTGACTTACACAGGTCCGTGAGAACTTGGTATAGTAGACCATAGAGAGAATTCATGTAAGGGCTTCTCAAGAGTTTTTTTTACTATTACGATGCGGGACCATAGGGGGAATTGACACATGTTCTTCCTCAAAGTGTCTGTAGTTCCTCGATGTGGTCCACATGAGGAATGTGATGTAAGTTCTTCCCTATATCACCCTTAGATACCAATATGAGACTATAGGGGGAATTGACGGTGAGTGCTTACCCAGAGAGTCTATGGTTAAGCTAAACCAGAGGGGTTAGAATATGTGTACTTCCCAGTGGGCTGATTGGGTTGTTTTGGTTAAACTAGAGGGGCTCGGGAACGAGTACTTCCTAGGGGGTTACCTTATTTTGTTAGCTTCTTGCTAGATATATGGAATTGAATGCTTGGAAACTGTGGAAATTTTTACTGCTGAGTACTTTCTTATTTAGTGCTTCATTTTACTTATTGACTTCCATATATATTCACTAACTATTAGGAACATATCTTTTGGTGGTTTCCTATGGTGATTATGCACCCACCTAGTTTGGTTCATGCTTTTGGGCCAAAATAGATTATATTGTTGCAGTTATAGATAAGGGAAATCGATCTTTTACTTCTGGAACATGATTGCTTGGAGCATGAGAGCATGGGACTGAGCTGATTCTTGCGATGTTGTGGAGTTTTTTACATTTTTTCTTATAATTTGGGTTGGTACTATATTTTCATCATTGTGACTTGTTTTGTTTCTTTTCTAGACATTTGTTTCATGCATCATTTTTATATATATGCTCCAACTGTTTATTTCATCAGTCCTCCACTATTTCTTGTTGTTTTATATTATTATTCCTTCCACTATTGATATATGTTTCTCTTCCACTGTGTTTCTCTTCCAATTAGGGAATAGATTCCCCAACATTACTCCCAAGGCCCTTGATGCTAGTCTGAAGCCTCTGGTATTAGTGGAAATGTTCTTGAGGCCATGTGATCAACAGGGTATGGGGCACCTTTGGGTGGATTCCGGAACCGGGACATTACAAAGTGGTATCAGCGGAATTCTTTTCTCTTGAATTAATATTTGTAGCCTATATAATTGTATGAGAGGTAATAATTACATGGTAATAAGTTGTTCCGAGGAGTATCTAACCCGTGTACATGAAAAATCCAATCTACCCAGTTTATGGCAATTTTTCTATTTTATCAATTTTTACAGTTGATTTGATTTCATCTTGGGAGATTCAAATGTTTTGTAATGTTATTTTTGATGTTATTGAGGTTATATTTCTTTTACAACCTGATGAAATTAGGGTATTCCATCCCATGCATCATATTGGCACTTATTATAAATTAAATGTCATGCTTTCTTGCCAAGCCCTTTCGTCTTAATTAGTGATTACATATTGTTGTGATAGATGTTTTGCTAGATATGCATGTTGTTGTAATATATGTCTTGATAAAAATATATTTGATTTGACAGGGTATTGGTTGTATATTTTTTTTGATGAAATGCCAAATTTTGGTTCTTGAGGTGTTATGGGCCCTCATGGATCAGAATTTGGTGGATCACTGATGTTTTATGATTGTTTATGATTTCTATAAGATGTCAAGATTTGATTTGTGGGGAGTATGGGACCTCACGGACAGGAATTTAGAAGTTAAAGGTCCGTCTCAGTTTTTTTTGGACTCCGGAGTAGTTCTTGAGGATCAATGTTCTTAAAACGCCGAATACATGCCATATATTGATGAATACACACCATGTGTTTTTCTGTTCAGAAAGAAACTATTTTTCTTAACTACATGTCATGTATTCTCTAACCGTGTCCTGGACTGGGTGGGAAGAAACACGGGATTTGGAATCTTTGGTAGGACACGTCGTGTATTTTATGTACACCTGACATTGTGGAATAGTGTAACTAGCCGTGTCACTCACAACACGGGTCAGTTGAGTCTTTTCTTATACAAGTCCTATCCATCTATAACACGCCATGTAATGTAACCTGAGTGTCCAGTCGTGTAACGATCATCACAGGTCCATTAAATCTTCTTGTACATGTCATGTCTGGCATAAACACACCGTTTATAGTCAATCATGTGTTCAAAAATGTATCTAATGGCATGGGTAGTTGAAACCTAAGTGGTACATGTTGTGTCAATCTAGAACACACCGTGTAGGGTGATCTATGTAACCGTCTGTGTGACTAACAACATGAGTCTGTGTGGTTCGTCTAGTACACGCCGTGTTTGGAACTAACATGCTATGTAGTCTTGTTCTAGGAGAACCGCGTGGCCTTTCCATATAAGGTAACTATAGAAGGGTAAGGGTATTCAAGTACACACTATGTGTAAGGAGAACACAACATTTATGGGGTGTTATACAACCATTTTTGGCAGAATTACATGCCCATGTGAATGGCTTAAGGAAATACAATGTGTATTCATTATACATGCCTTATATTGATGTTTTGGAAAATATTGAATGCTTTCTTTCTCTTGTTCCCTCCTCTTCTAGTTTTCAGTCCTTGATAATATTGATCTAAGGTGTGCGCTTGACCTTGCAGAGCCATTCCACCGAGATGTACTCCAGTTGTAATCTAGTTATAAGGTAACAGTCATACATCAGACATGGATAATCAAAGAATTCCAAAAGATCCTCTAGTTGTTCCAGTCTTGGCACCAGCCTTCATTCATGATAGAGGTGATGATGCATAGTTCTGAGACGGATTCATGAGGAATATGCAGATTTTCCATGGAGTTCCGCTTTCTACCCCACCTATGGCAGAGCTGATGTGGTTTTTCCAGCAGCATCAGCATCCCACTTTCACCAGGGAAGGAAGAAATCAGGCTCCAGATAGGAGGGTGAAGCTCCCCATGTACATTTTTCAAGATTATACCAAGAGATGGTGGGATGTGATCACATGGGAGGGTTGACAAAAGTTCATGGCTTGGGATGAGTTCAAGTGTTCCTTTAATGACTTCAACTATATAGAGACTTTGAGGGTCAATCGGGCCCAAGAGTTCATGCGTCTAGAGCAGAGTAATCTTTCTATTATTTATTATTCTTCTTGTTTCACTGAGCTACAGTGATTCATGCCCGTTCTAGGAGGTGATGAGTAATTCTTAGAAACAATGTTTGAGGATCTCTGGCATGACATCTGGTTGTATGATAGCATCTTCTAGTTTACTTCAATCACTTCTATCATAAACCTTGTGCTGATCACATAGCGAAATATGAGAGATTATAGAGTTTTTATCCAGGGATGATCTACGTATGGAGTTTTTATCTCTCATACTGAAAGTAGGAAGCACCTCGGGGAGTTTTCGTGTGGTGATCCATAGAGGAAAGACACTTCTTCTGGTAGTCAGGTGGTGTGCGGCCAGTTCGGAATGTGCGAGCATACAAGACCACATTGCCTAAGAGAAATTGTGGAGTGTCGATCTTGTGGAAATATGGGTCATCTAATGTGTTTCTATCATATATTTTCACTAGCATCTATTGACATGGGTTTTTCTTTGACTCCTCGTTCAAGAGATGTACCACCAGTGTCTCATCAGACTAGGAAATTGAGTTCTTCCAACCGTTCAGCCAGAGGTGGAGGTTGTGGATGTGGTTGTTAGTCGCCATGATTTTAGAAACAGTAGGGTGGATTAGCTCAGAGTGGTCTGGAAGGGTCACAGGGTCACCGTGCAGGTAAGACATTTGTAGGGGAGCAGATCAAGCAGGAGCAGGATCTCAGACCCTCTAAAGTTCAAGGTACGATCTTTGTTGCCTAATTTTTAGCTTTTGCACTTTTCAATATAGGGGATTCATGTAGCTTTATATCTGTTACTTTTGTGGAGATCCTTGGGCTCTGTATCATTACTTCTACTGATTTCATGATGTTGGACACATATTTGGGGACAAGAAAGACTAATGTACGTCAGTACATGGAATTCCCTCTTGAGGTTGGTGGGCGTCATTTCATATGGGACCTTTACATCCAAGAGGTGATAGTATATGATGTCATTCTTGGAATGGATTGTTTAGTTCCCTTCTAGATAGTTGTCAATTTCTATCATCTTAGGGTCAGTTTCACATCACCAGATGGCAGATTGTTTCTTCATAATGGAGAATGGGATGTCTAGGCGAGCAGGGCAGGACCCGAGCATTATGGGTTTGGTGGAGTTACAACCCATATTTCTACGCTTTATTTGGATGACTGGGGGACTTCTCAGATGGAATTTCCCCTAGTGGTGGATCGTTTCAATGACATCTTTCCAGAAGACTTTTCAGGTTTTAATCTTGAGTGAGAGATATACTTTTCTATTGATCTCATGCCAGGACTAGCACCGATGTCCATTCCACCTTATAGTATACCTGCACCAGAGTTGAAGGATCTCAAGAAGTAGTTGTAGGAGTTATAGGAAAAGGGTTTTTTCTAGCCCAGTGATTCTCCTTGGAGTTCTATTATCCTGCTTCCGAAGGATGAGGATACACTCAAAATTTTCCTAGATTATATGAAGTTGAACTAGTTGGTTGTCAGGAACCGATATCCCTTGCCGAGGATTGATGATCTCTTTGACCAGCTTCAAGGATCCTGTGTGTTCACGAAGATTGACTTGAGATCCGGTTATCATCAGTTGTGTGTTTGACCATCTGATATACCTCTTACTACCTTATGGAGAAGGTATGGTCTATAAAAGTATGTGGTTATGTCTTTAGGTCTCACGAACGTAGCAGCAATCATCATGGCACCGATGAACCAAGTTTTCAATCCATACTGGGATTCTTTCGTGGTGGTTTTCTTGGACGATATCTTGTTGTACTCTCACACTCGACACAACCATGATACCAATCTTGCAATATTTTTGAGTACACTGAGAGATCATAAGTTATATTCTAGGATCTAATGATGCCACTTTTGGATGGACCAGATTCATTTTTTGGTCATGTTATCTCAGAGACAAGAGTATCAATAGACCTAGATTAAGTGAGAGCAGTAGTTTAATTGGTACAACCGAAGAATTTATTTGACATACAGAATTTTCTAGGTATGTTTTGATACTACACGTGTTTCATACATGAATTTTTATGCTTAGCAGCTCCACTGACGGACTTGACTAAAAAGGGTCCAAATTTCTTGTGGTTACATTCTTTTGATTCAGTCCTGCTAGAGGATAAAGGGGGGTTGACTTCATCACCAATACTAGTTTCAGAAGAGCTAGGAAAGATCTATACTATTTAAAGTGATGCATCGTGTATCAGTCTTGGAACATGTCTTGTGTCGGGGGGAGGAGTCGTTGTGTACGAGTCTCAGTATATGAGGCCACATGAGAGAAATTACTTAATGTACGATCTTGATTTGGTTATAGTTGTTCAAGCCTTACGTTGTTGGAGACATTATCATTCAGGAGAGATTTTTTTGGTTTTCACCGACCACAAAAGTCTCATGTATATCTTCAATCAGCATGACTTGAATGTGAGATTGAGAAGGTGGGTTGAGTACCTTTAGTCTTTTGACTATGAGTTTTCCTATACGCCTGGGAAAAGAAAACACAATGGATAAGGTGTTTTGTAGGAGGACCAGATACAGGTAGTTTAGGAGGCCAGTGGTGAGTGGCAGCTTATGTCTATATTCCTTGAGATGCTTTTGGAGGTGTACGACAGGCAAGAGAAGAAATTTCATTCTTTATTAGTTGTCACCTCTAATCATCTTGATCGAATGAGAATGAGGTAGCTATTAGGTTATGAAGGCCTAGGCCTATGAGAAAGTGTGTCAGGAGGGGAACCTATTCTTATATGGACCATAGTTTAGGATTAGATCTTACTTTTTCATGGGAATGTTTGGGTGTCAGCAGACATATTCGAGGAGGTGATGCGGGACATACACTCCTCAGTTTTTGTAGATCATCTGGGTGTCACCATGATGTATCATGATCTACACCATCAATATTGGTGTCCAGGTATGATGAGTGATGTTTCTGTTTTTGTGATGAGGTGTTCCACCTATCAACAGGTGATGGAGGAACATCAGTGACTAGCATGGATTTTGCAGGAGTTACACATTTCCGAGTGGAAATGGAATGATGTCATGATGGATTTTGGGATAGGATTTCCAAGGTCTCTTGGAGGTAATGATATTGTTTGGGTTGTCATTGACAGACTCATGAAGGTTTCTCATTTCTTATCGATCAGGGAGACCTTCATTGTTTATGAGATGGGAAGGTTGTACATTTGAGTGATTGTACAACTACATTGAGTTCCATAATCCATTTTTTTAGATAGTGATGCATGTTTTACTTCTCGGGTCTAGAAGATTCGTCAGAAGGCTTTGGGGACACAGGTACTTTTGAGTACAACATCGCAACCCCAGACAGATGGGCAGTCCGAGCGTATGATTTAGGTGCTTGAGGACATGCTTCAAGCATTTAGCTTGGATTTTTGAGGTTCTTGGAATAAGCATATACCTATTGTGGAGTTTCCCAACAATAACAGTTTCCAAGAAACTATTCAGATAGATCCTAATGAGGATTTTTATGATAGGCCATGGTGATCATACATATGTTGGCAGGAGGCTAGAGAGGAAGCTATGTTAGGACCTCGTTTTATCTAGGAGATCATATAGCATATCGAGTTGATTAAAAAGAGGATGGATACTACACAGTCTCGACAGAATTATTATGCTGATCAGCAGAGACAACCTCTGGAGTTCGCGGGCAAGGATCATGTTTTCTAATGTGTCATATAGTGGTTGGAACGTAGGAGGATAAAGAGATAGGGTAAGCTTTTGCTGAGCTACATCGGCCCATTTGAGGTGTTGGATAGAGTTGGGCCAGTATCTTATCAGTTGCACTTACCTTAGAGGTATCAAGCTATTACCGACATTTTCCACATTTCTCATCTCTAACATGAATTCTTATACTCGTATCATGTCTTTCAATATGAGGAGGTTCAGTTAGAGGTGGATTCCTCATTTGTTGAGAATTCTATCTAGACTATTGATTGTAGTATGAAGGATCTATGGGCAGGTCTGTCCCTCTGGTATGAGTGCTATGGCAGCACAAGCGAGTATAGGATGAGACCTGGGAGAGGGAGACTGATGTACGATCATAGTGGCTTGAGCTATTTGAGGATTCTTCTTCTACACCACCTTACTAGTGAAATTCATGGATGAATTTCGTTAAGGGGGATGTTTGTAAGACCCATGATCTTCTATTCAGTATGTTTTCATCTTTCTATTGTTTTTGGGGAAATATGAGTTTCTATAAATTTTTAATGTATACACAATGAACATTATTAGTAAACGCCATGTACTCGATTACCGCAGGTAGCCAGGTGGTGGCCATGTAGCGGCAATGCACACGACCATGTGAGGTGACTTGAAGACCAGTTAATGTGGGAGATGGTGAAGGCAAGTTCATGTTGTGTACTTATAAAGTACAAGTCCTATACTTTTTCTTTCATTAAACGTACTTGGGTCACATTTGATGAATAAAACCACCTTCTTCTAGGTCTGGTTCATCCTTGAGCTCTTGTACAACTCTAAAAATTCTCTGATCCCCTGACCGACCATCTGTTCTCCAAATCGACCACCGTTAATTTCATTGGGATAACCTCAGTACGCTCTTCCTTATTCTAGATCTTCATTTCCTAATTACTCCTCATTCTCATGTTATCAACGGTTCAGTATTTTTAACATTTTTTATATCTATAGTTTTCTTCGGTGATTCAGGTCTTGAGGTTCACATTTAGCGATCCTACAATTCCAAGGTAAGTTGTTTGTGCCTTTTTATTGAAATTATTTGAGTTATATGTCCAAAAGTGCCAAATACCCTTGAATGGGGTATTACATGTTTACTATTTTAGCACTGTTAATTGCCTACTATGCTTGTATGCTTCAATAGAGGTTATGTGAATGAGAATATAGTTAATTTCTATACCATGTAGGTGTTTTCCCATGCATGTTTGTTTTGGACCATTTGGTCTTTCTTATCCTGTTAGGTTTCCTTGTTTGTTTCCCATGCCTAGTATTGTAGGATGGAGTATTGTTTATCAGCCATGTTGTTATGATGTAGAATGTTATCCAAGTAGTTCTTGTGGTTTACTATGGGAGATACACATTTCCACGCTTGTTTGACTTACACAGGGCCATTAGAACCAGGTTTAGTAGATCATAGGGAGAATAGACGTAAGGGATTCTCCAGAGTGTCTGTTTTTACTGTTACGATGTGAGACCACATAAGGAATTGACATAAGTATTTCCTTATAGTGTCTATAGTTACTCTCTACGGGTCACTGAGGGAATGTGATGTATCTACTTCCCTAGAGTGCCTTTGGTTACAAATAAGGGACTATAGGTTGAATTGAGAGTGAGTTCTTCCTCATAGAGTATATGCTTAAGCTAAACTAGAGGGGTTAGACAGTGTGTACATCCCAGAGGGTTTCTTCTGTTGTTTTGGTTGAACGATAGGAGTTAGGCTGAGAGTACATCCCATAGGGTTACCTTCATTGATTATATTCTTTCTTAATATGTTGAATTGAATGCTTTGAAACTGTGGAAATGTTTAATGTTGAGTACTTCATTGTTTTCTTCTTCTTTTTAATTATTCTCTGCCATATATATTCACTCACTATTAATAACATATATTTTGGTAGTTTACAACTATTATTAGTCTCACACCTTGTTTGGGTCATGCTTTTGGGCCAAAATATATTATATATTTTAGGTGTAGATATGGGAAAGCAACCTTATACTTCTAGTACTTGACTGCTTGGAGCTGGAGAGCATGGGACCAAGATGAGGTTTGAGATTTTGGGGAGATGTTTACTATTTTTCTTGTACATTGTTTTAGTACTGTATTTTCTACATTGTTATATGTTTGGATACTTTCCTAGACATATGTGTCATGCATATTTTTTATATATATTCTCCAACTGTTTATTTCATCAGTCTTATGTTGTTTCTTGTTGATTGATTTTATTAATTCTTCTTCTATTGGTATCTGTTTCTCTTCTACTATGTTACTCCACTAATGAGGAAACAGTTTTCCCACTATCACACCTAGGGCCCTCACTTCTAGTCGGTAGCCTCTAGTGATAGGGTAAATTGTCTGGAGTTCATGTGACCAACCGACTATGGGGAGCCTCTGCGTGGCTTTCGGAACAGAGGAATTACACATGGAACATATGGAATCATAACATATAATCATGGGATCATATAAACATGGATTCATAGTTATGTTTCATCATCATAAAACATGAATTTATCAGGATTCAAGAATCGTTTAACAAAGAGAAAATGTCAAGGATAACCACAAAGACTATTCCATATGGTAGCACGAGTCAACACTAACCACCAAGACTCTTACACATAATGTATCATAACACTCAATATTACCCAATTAATTGGGGTTATATCTAGGATAAACCATATTAACATGTTCATGAATATTATTTCTATATAAATAATCGTACAAAATAATCATACCTAAAAATAAGGGTACCCACAGAATGAAATGGGTATCATAATCATGTCATAAAGCAGGATGAAAGGGCGTATCATAAAAGAGTACAAGAAAAAAATAAATTAGATCAATCATTGACATTAATATGATATAATAGGTATATATAATAATAATTTGTTCCAAATTTATGTGATAACATGTAAATTTGTTTTAATAAAACATTAAACTTAAAACATTTTATAGTGGTTTAATGAAAATATCAATGATCAATTAAATAATATAAGGGAATGATCTTTTATATTAAACTATATGTGAACCAAGAAGGTTTACATGATAAAAAAGTGAATTTATAAAAATAATGGTTTATTAAAAACATATCCGATAGTGTACTTCATTTTGGTTAGAATTCGAGAGGTTCCCCTAAAATGGTTTTTCTAATCAGAAATTTTTGAGGAGGAACTCACATAAAATCATGCACCTGAAATAGAATGATTAATGTATCATAATACATGAGTCAAGAAATATAAATTGAAATTAAAATACATACATGAATAGAATATAGGAATTCATTTGGGTACAATGTGAGTAAAAATAACTCGAATGAATAATGTAGATTCTGAAAGAATCACTTGCCTTACGTCAAAAGGGGTTCTCAACATGATAATAATGACCTGAATAATAGAATTAGGTTCATTAATTATAATTTATAGAACATATTTTAGATGAAATTGATTTATTATAACATTTTTGAGTTCATTAATAACCATTTTGATTAGTAGTGAGGTTCAATTTCATTGTTTAGGTTTGATTTCTTCATGATCTGTTTATATATACACATGAATAGATAATCATGTAAAATGAGAATTTTTTATATAATTGTAGTATTTTTATATTATTGAACAAGGATTTGAATTTAATTTTGATACTTTTGGTAATTATGAATAATTATATAAAACATTAATTATAACTTTTTGTGTCAATTGGTGTTTTTTGACCTCAAATAACATATTTTATTTTACAAATCAAAACCACGTGTAAAATAAATTAAAGAAAAATAAATGAGATATAATTAATATATTATATTCATTTTTGACCATAATAATGGTTTAATGGCCATAATTGGCAAAGGTAATGGAAATTGAAAACCAATCGTCCTTGAATTTCATAAATTAACACATCTCAGATGGTGTTTTTACAACATGTAAAAAGACTGGTAAAGGAGAGATGACAACAAATTATTTTATTATCATAAAAAAATTGTAGTACAAATATGGTAGTGTTGTTTTGATAAAATTTGGATGAGTAGAGGGATGAATAGTTATGAATATGAAGGAACATGAAAGGAAATTAAATGAATTGAAAAGTGGAATTTACCACTTAAATAAATCATCCTTGAGAGAATTTAAGGGGAATGGATTTGGAGTTTTATGGGGACCATGAGCTGCTACACATGGGGGAGGATATTAGGGAGATATTTGAGTAGAATTTAGGAAATTCACATGGCTTGAGAGCGATGTAGAGAATAAATATGTGTTGGTGGTTTTTATAGTGGAGGGGAGGAGGGATTTCACAATATTTTAATCCTTAGATAATTATTTTTCCTTAATATAATTAATAGTTATAATTACATAACCATTAATAGTAATATGATTATGTGAGTTTGAACCAAGGGTGATTAAATTAGTGATGATTCTAGGAATTCTGAATTTAACTTTTAATGTATATTGATGGTAAATTAACATATTTTACTATTCATAAAAACCAAGTATTTTAGAAAAATCTGAAAACATCACCATAACCATTTTTTGACATGTATAATCCCAATGTAAAGAACATTTTTTGAAAAAACTTCTAATAATGATTAATTTAATTTTTATTTAGAATCTTAATTTACTTGAAAAATATAGATTTTAAGACTATGTCTAATTTTTTAATGCATTCAAAAATTTATATAAGGTCGTATAAATTTATCATAAATTCATAAGACATAAAATGGATAATTTTTAACTCTCTTTAGGAATATAATTTTTATTTTAAATTAATTAATTAATTTTAATTAGTTACTTATTCCTTACAAAAATAACAATTTTTTTACTATGGTAATATTGTCACTTATAGGGTGTCTAAAAAAAATTATATATTAAGTCGTGTGGTTACTATTCTTTTAGAAAATTTCCTCTTTGTAGGAATAATATTACATGACAAAATTGTAGGCAACTATTCATATGGTTACGATATTATTAACCAAAAATTACTGTTTGTTCCATCAGATACCAAAAATCATTGTGAACGCAACCGTGAATGTCATATTTTCAAAATTCAAAAACCAAAAGTCATAAAATTATTTTCAAAGGTATAATAGTACACAATAATTCATTGTCTTTAGATTTCATGTGATTATATAACATAATTCCAATAAGGAAATTTCTATTGATTAAACCTTGGGTCATTACATTCTTCCCACCATTTGAAATTTATCCATAAAAATAGTGTTTTATATTCTATGTCAGAAATGTGCAGGGGTACATTTCCTTCACTACCTTCTCAAGATCCCATTTTGCCTCTTCGTATTTATGGTTCTGTCATAGTTCCATCACTAGGTGAGTTGTCTTGTTGTGTTGAACATAATCTATATATTCCAAGATCAACACTGGATGCTCCCCATAAGAAGCAACATTCTCCAAATGTACCACCTCTAAATATAATAATGTGAGGGATCTGGTATAGACATTATTAATGGGGTACATAGAAGAGATTACATATTGTATACACAGTAGAAGGATGTTCTAGTCGATATGCCAAAACTCCAACATGATCAACAATCTTGAAGGGGTCGATGTTCTTGGGATGTTTCTTTCAATTCATTCCAATGCTCATCACCTTCATCCATGTTTTTTGTAATGACCTGGAAATCCGGTGGAAGTTTTTTTTAATACATGGGATTTTTAAATGTCTGTAAAAACTGATGGCGCCTGATTCTGAGGCCCGGTGTGCCCAGAATCAATTTTCAAAGTCTTGTTCAGGTACTTTCAGTAAGTGTACAAGCAATTTTTTATAACTATTGAACTGATGCTCGGAATTGAAATATAAGAGTATCGTAGAACTCGCAGCACTGATATTCACATAAGAAGACAGTAACTTCGATGATAGTGAGTCGAGGATAAAAGTTAGTTTTTGGGTTTTCATGTGAAGTAATAAAACAACGTAGGCTCACTTTATTTTATTTTTAACCACTATGTAGTGGTTGGGTGGTTAAAACATACACATGGGAGTGGGAGGTGGAAGCGCCACTTCTTAACATCCCTTGGGTGGTTATGGTGGTGGGGCCCACCTGAGCATAACCTCTCATGAGAGGTTATGATGTGGGGACCACACGAGGCTTAATCCCTTTATTAATGGATGAGGGTAAAACCTCTTTAACCCCCCCATTAAATGGGGATAAACCCCGTGACCTTCTCCGCCTTAATGGAGCCAACCCCCCCCCCCCATTAATATATTTGTGCCACCTCTCAAGCATTAATTAGGTGCATCCACTTAATTTAAATATCCAATTTGAAATGTTATTCCTACTCTACCACATTAATTAAATGAGTCAACTCATTTTATTAATTTACTCAATTTGAATGTACGACAACGATCATAATAAATAATAATATGTTATTTGGATAGGATTTGATTTTGGGTGGAGTGGAGAGAAAGGAGGAACTTGGGAGAATTATTGGGAGAAGGCTCTCAACAAAGAAAAACATCAAAAAAGAAGAACAATGTTCCTCGAATTTCTTCCTCAAAACCCCCTTCGATATGGGATGTCTTCGACTGATCTTCCCTCCTCATCATCATCAATGAAATTCCGAAAGAGATTGGATTGGATATGCATGGAAGACACGACGAATGACGAAAACATCATCTTTTTCCTGCGACTTCATCATCGAGCAACGATAAAAGGTCGGTGGTTTACCTTGAGTATTATTCATTTCCTTCTTCACATCTTCATTTAAAAGGAATCGATGCGATGTATTGTAAACAATTATTGTTCAACTTTATTCCTCTTTGTCAAACCAATTTTTATCATCCTTAAACGCAGAGGGTGCTGGCCAAAATAACATGACCTGACTCCCTCCACCGATCTCTGTGATGTTTCATTCCACATGGTGATGAAGTGACAATGAGGCAACAGAGGTTCCAACGATAAAGGACATGCTACCCGAGACCTCCATGAAGCATTCCACCCCCATGGTGCACTGGGGCTCACAGCTGAACACAGTCGCCCCATGCTAGACTGAGCCGTGCTGAACCAGACTGCCCATCTTCCACCGGTGGCCAGCCTGCCTGCCCGCGTGCAACCTTGCACCACGCCGGCCTACCCGTGTACCCCATAGACTACCCGCATGCCCCTCCGGCCTGCCTGCACAATGCCATCTTTCCCCATCATCCTAACCGTTCCCTTCCCAATGCCACATGGCTTACTCGCGTGCTGCGCACGCACCCTGCCGAGTAGCCCGCACGCTTCCCACGCCCCGCGTGGCCTTCCCGCACTGATCCCGGAACCCTACCATCCTACCCACACCCCGCATAGCCTGATCACGCCCTGCCGAGTTCCCCGCACATCCTGCCCTTTCCCTGTTTCCTGGCTAAGCTGGTCCGTGAAGTCCATTACAGCCTTACTGGCTGAACAGGTTTGGCTTTTCGGGCCAAGCCATCTGAGTCAAGCCCCAAGTGATGTTGGCTGAACCGGCGCCAGCATCCTAGACAAGCCTCATATGTGAAGAACATCATGTCTAACCAACCCTGCTGTCCAATGGGTCGGGCCTAGCGGACTGGGCCGAACCTAGAGAACTAACTCGCCTAGCGGGCCAGGTCGATCTAGACCAGGTTGGCCCAGTCTAGGTTGGGCCGAGTCTGTCCGACCTGGTCGGACAGGGCTGAGGCCCATTACCCACCATGTTACTTCTTTTGGTCGCAACATTGGAAACAGACGACTATTTGATGAGCTATCAGCAACGCTGGTTTTCCTGGTGCACAATAGTCCCTTTGAGTATACCCCACTAGAGTTTGGGGTAATGTTGATATATGGTCAGGTTGGATCGTACACAAATCCAACCAGGCCACCTAGACTAAAATGATTATAACTCATAGACTGGGCGTTCGATTGACACACCGTCTATTAAATTGAGACTTCTATGACGAGACATATCTTTCAGTTACTTCATCATGGGACTTGGTGGCAGTTTGTCTGTTCACACATGTCATTAGAAGCGGACCCTCTCAGAATCAAGAAGGCTTTGTGGAAACCCTATGGATGGTGGTGCACTAAAGACTATTCTTGGATCATGTGTTGGTTCGACAGTTCTGACTTGTTTTCCTCGATCATGTGTTGGTCTGACCGAATATCTTGTCCTGGATCATGTGTTGGTCTGACAGCTCTAAAAACTATTCCTTGATCATGTGTTGGTCCAACAATTTTGACATCTATTCTTGGATCATGTGTTGGACCAATAGAATAGCTGGTCCTCGATCATGTGTTGGTCCGACAGCTCTGATGACTATTCCTAGATCTTGTTATCGTCTGATAGTTCTACCTTCTGTTCCCGGATCAGGTATTGGTCTGACAGAATAGATAGTCCTTGATCATGTGTTGTTCTGACATCTCTGATGATTCAGAGGCTATATCTAATCATCTCTATCTCTCTACTTATGTTATATACTTGTGTGAGATGAGTTAGTAACTCTTATGTTTCCTCATGATTGAGATGGATTACTGGATAACTTAAGTATATGTATGGGCATATACCTAAGTGTGGTTATATGTTGATTTCATACTTTGTGGTTTATCCTTGTTGGATTTTGTGAGACCTCGAGGGTCTCAGGGTCCCTACTGATTATCGTTATTCCCACCCATACATGGGCATTTCCAACACCTCATTGTGTTGGTTTTAGACAACGGAAAACAATGATAGAGGCTGAGTGGACAGGAATGGACGTTACTCGGAGGTGGGCCACATGGTGTGATGGTACGCGGAGGAGATGAACGAACGTAGAGTGTTGTGGAGGCCTTCTATACCTACCCTTCAGGTAGGACTTCCCGGTGGACGATCTAGCAGTTGTTTACCTTTCATCAGTTGTACTTTTTTTCATTTTCCTTGTACATTACAGTTGGGATTGTATTTTTGGCCCCTTTTAATTTAAATCACTCCATTTTTATACAGGTTTTACTTATTTTTTGCTTCCGGTTTTTAATTTGTTTGTGTGTGTTTACTTATTATTAAGAAAATTCCTTCCCAGTATTAGGGATTTATGCCTTTGGTGCTAGTCACCAGCCCTTGGCCTATAGAAGGCGGCCTTGGGGATGTCATGGCACGGGCCCTGGGGGACAGGTCTTGATAAATTGCTATCAGAGAAGTCAGTTCTACGAAAAAACATAGAAATCTAATATTTATTTTCTATGAAGCAGTAGTGTTAAGGGTACTGAGTGTGGTTTTCAGTTCAGGGAGTCCAGTGTTGGTACAGTGTCTTATGTTTCCATACACCAGGACCATGACTTTTAATTTCATTCTCACTGCACAAATCACTGATTTCATGTGTATATTAAAGAGTTTTTCATTGTGATATATTGTGTCAGCTCAGTAGGTATAACTTATTGACCATGGCACACCTGTTTCTTTTCAGGATTTCTCCAAGCAGACAGCCATATTTTGTTCCGAGTGTTGTGCATTTAGATATCCCACCGAGTGACGAGGCTCTGGTGTAGGGACCTATTATTATGTTTGAACCTTCGGGTGGAGTACCAGAAGCACCACCACTTATTGGGAAGAAGATTCCACCAGCCACACTGGAAGATGGTGCATGCCAACTGAGCGCGTTTCACGAGTTTTAGTAGTATAAGCCTCTGAGGATACGAAGTGAGAAAAATTCTCAGGCAGTAGAGGACTGGCTGGAGGTGATTTCTTGAGTTCTCCACCTAGTTGAGACACCCGTAGAGCAGATAGTGAACGTAGTTACTTGTGTTTTCTAGTGAGTGACCATGAGGTTGGTCCACATAGTGATGAGGCTTTGGTACGTGGACTGTTGCCCGAGAATGTACCTTTAGGTACTATGTCAGCTATATCATTGCATGTCAGTCAGCTGTTACAACCGGTTCTATCGGTAGATGAAAAATGTAGGCTTAGTTCCTCACACGTGTTTCAGCATCAGACACCCCTCAGGTTCCGAGGCGAGCCCGACTCACAGGTATCTAAGGATTTGCCTAAAGAGGTGGATGAGAGTTTTATAGAGCTTTTATAGCTTCATTAGGATGACATGTTAGTAGATAAGAATTCATCTAGGAGTAAAAATCATTCCCAGTACTCAACGAATATGTTACGATATGTGATTTGGGGCTCGGAATACCGAGAGAGGTGCGTTTTAGGACATCGGAGGCAACACCTTTTCACTAGATGCTAGATAGAACCCTTTCAGTTGAATGTTCTTTAGCTGAGCGGATATAGCCAGTGAACGTTAGTAGTGGGATAGAATGAATTGGCGCGAGTCTTAGTGACTTGGGCGTGCAAGAATATTCAGGAAGATGATGTGATAGGGACAAGTGAATCTGTAGGGAAATAGCTGTGGAAGCAGAGCTAGGAGAACAACATGAGGGGGAGTACATTTCAACATGTTATAACCACCCACCTTTATATTCTATGCCAAGATCAGGGATTTGGAGGGAATGGGAAAAGAGTAGCTTCATGTGGGCAAGGAGTGTAACCTAAGGGATCAAGGAATGATTCAAGGTATGGATTGTGTCTACTATGATCTACTGTATCAATAGACATAGGTACCAATCAATTATTCCTTCCATGAATCTTGTTCTAGACCTAGAGTTTCCGGTTAAACCTTTGACATGACCCTCATGACGGGAGATACCTTTCGAAGGAGACTCAAAAATCACACATACTCCGATGGTGTGATCTTACCCTTGAGGCAAGAGTTTCGGTTGGAATCTATTGGTGGCCGCATCAATGCCTTATGACGTTAGTTTGTGTATGGACTGGGCAACCACAGTTCATACACAGATTGATTTTATTAGGGAAAAAAGTTGTTGTTTATCTACAACTTTTGTATGTGGTTTTCCTTAGTTGAAGAAAAAGGGAACCTAAGAAGCATAGGTTAAACTCATTCATAGGAGGGTGCAACCGATCACTCTTCAGTCGGCATGCCTTACACTCATGGAAGTAGGAGTTTTCAGTTTTTTGTTATACACAAGAGTGGCAGAACATGGGGAAATATTTTGGAAACATGTTACTCAGATTACCCCCTAAAGGGGGAGGGACGCCTGCTTTAGTTGGATACTACCGGAGGTTCATTCCAGAATTCTCCAGAGTATTAGCACAACTATCAGCCTGGAAAAATAAGTGGCAACCCTTCCTGTGGTCAGAGATATTCCAATAGATCTTTCAGAGGCTGAGGTAGAGGATGACTGGTGACCCCATCATGAGTCTTCTAGAGGAAGGTGTGGGGTACATAGTTTACTGCGACGCATTAGGGACCAGACTCGGGTGTGTCCTGATGAAGTAGTGATCAGTGATCACATATGGTTCTCGGCAGTTGAGACAACACAAGAAGAACTAACCTAACCATGACATGGAGTTAGCAGTAGTGGTCTTCACCATGAAGATGTGGTGACACTATCTGATGGGCGACCATTTTACCGGTTACTCTGATCACAAGAGTCTCAGGTCTATCTTCTCTCAGAAGGGCATAAACCTAAGACAGTGGTGATGGCTTGTGTTCTTCTAGGACCATGACTTTAAGATGCTCTACACTCCTAGGAAGGGGAACGTTGTAGTGAAAGAACACAATAAGTGATCTGGTATACATCTACATGGAGAGGCGATAGAGTAGCTGTCTTCTTTATAGATAACCATTATGGACTGAGACATATCATCCTTTCTTTAGTCTCCTAGAATTACTCCCCCACTTCTTCAACGATTTAGGAAAGCACAACATGAGGACGCTGACTGCGAGAAATGGAGTGCTCAGATATCCACCGGGCAGGAACCAGATGGATTTTCTAAAGGTGGGGAGCATGTCATCCTCTTCAGAGGATGTACTATGGTACCAATTTCACTTCCGTGGGATGTGTTGAGGGAGTTACAGACATCCCCACTAGAGTTACATCTATGTGTGGAAAAGATGTATTAGGACCTCAGATGATAGCACTGGTGGCCAGGTATGAAGAAGGTGGTAGCAGATATTGTCTCACAATTCCTCACTTGTTAGCAAGTGAAGGTGGAACACCATGTACCAACATGGTTGGTTCAGCCTTTAGAGGTACCAGAGTGGAAGTGGGATTGGATATCCATGGGCTTCATGACGGGTCTTCCATGAATATCCAAGGGTCACGACATTAATTGGGTGATCTTCAACTGACTCACCAAGTCGGACCAATTCCTACCAATCAGAGAACACAGATTATTAGATAGCTTTAGATGCCTCTATATGAAGAAGATTGTGTGTTTTCATGGTATACCTTCTATGATTTTCTACGATCGTGATGCATAGATTACATCCCTCCTAAGGAAGGGGTTGCAGGAGGCTTTTGGGACATAACTTCATCTGAGCACCACCTTCCATCCTCATATAGATGGTCAGACTGAGCGGACCATTCAGACCCTCAAGGACATGATACATGCTTTTATCCTCTACATAGGTCGTAGCTAGGAGGACCACTTACATTTAGAGGAGTTTGCATACAAAAACAGCTATCACACCACCATAGGGATGGTACATTTTGAGGCATTGTATAGGCGACCATGCAGATAACCCTTGTGCTGGACAGACCCTGGGGAGACAGTATTGGTGGTACCAGTGATGGTATGAGCTACCATGAAGAAGGTGGAGATCATCAAGAGTGGTTGAAGACTGCACAGAGCAGACTGAAGTCATATGCTGACAGGAGATGGAGACCTCTGGAGATCAAGGATGGTGACCACGTCTTTCTATGGGTATCACCTTGATGAGGTATACAGTGGTTTGGCTGAGGCATAAATTTATCTCTGAGATTCATTGGACCATTCAAGGTCCTCGACAGAGTAGGCAAGGTGGGTTACTGCTTGGCACTTCCACCTCAGCAGCACCAGATGTACGATGTCTTCCATGCATCCCAGCTAAGGGGATACGTGCATGACCCTTCTCACATAATCGACCATGGAGAGCTGGACATCGATGATGGTGAGAATTTCATGGAGTTTCCAGTAGATATTGATGGCTAACTGAAGTGGGTCCTATGTGGATGGTCGATACCT
This sequence comes from Viscum album, assembly GCA_963277665.1. Classification (NCBI taxonomy): domain Eukaryota; kingdom Viridiplantae; phylum Streptophyta; class Magnoliopsida; order Santalales; family Viscaceae; genus Viscum; species Viscum album. Next base: position 1,221,415,462 of record OY728136.1, on the reverse strand, counting down.
CTGGTGCACATTCGCTGGCAGCACGGGAACCTCCAGGAGAGTACATGGGACAAGGAGGCTCATAGGCATGCTCAGTACACCCATTTGTTACCTTAGTTCAAGTTCAATCTTATGAGGATGTAAATCCATGAGGTGGGGAGAATGTAAATACCTAGAAATCCCATAGAATATTTTCTAATACCTGGGATTTTTTCGAGTCCGCAAAATCTATTTGCGCTTGATTCTAAGGCCTGGTGTGCCTGTAATCAATTTTTGATGTTTTTTTCGTGTACGTTCAGTAAACGTATGAGCCAGTTTTTATAACTTTTGAATTGATGTTCGGAATTGAAATCTAAGAGAATCGTTGAACTCGCACCACTAATATTCGCAAAATAAGACTTTCACTTCGATGACAGTGAGTCGAGGATAAAAGTTAGTTTTTGGGTTTGTGTGTGAAGTAATATAATAAAGTAAGCTCACTTTATTTTATTTTTATCCACATTGTGGAGGTTGGGTGGTTAAAACCTCCACATGGGAGTTGGAAGTGGAACCACCATAGCTTAACTTCCCTTGGAAGGTTATGGTGGTAGGGCTAACCCGTGAAAACCCTCCCGTGAGAGATTATGACATGGGGACCACACGAGGATTAACCCCATATTAACGGAGGAGGGTAAAACACACTAAACTCCCCATTAAATGTGGAGAAATCCCATGACCTTGTCCACCTTGATGGATCCACCCCCTCCCCCATTAATTTAATTTGTGCCACCGCTCAAGCATTAATTATGTGGAGATACATAATTTAAATAATCAATTTGAATTGTTATGAAAACTCCACCACATTTATTAAATGAGTCATCTCATTTAATTAAATCACTCAATTTGAATTAATGCCAACAAAATTAATAGATCCAAATATTTTTATTGGATATGATTTCATTTTGGGTGGATTGGAGATAAATTAAGAACTTGGGAGAATTATTGGGAGAAGGATCCAAACCATGAACACCTTTTAAAATGAAGAACGATCTTCCTCAAATTTCTTCCTCGGAACCTCCTTCGACGTGGGATGTCTTGAACCGATCTTCCCTCCTCATCGTCGTCAATAGACTGATGCAATAGCATGGATTGGAAGTGTGTTGTAGACGTGATGAACATCGACAAAATTGTCTTTTTTCGTGACTTCATCATCTAGCAAGGATCAGATGCAGGGAGTTTACCTTGAGTATTATTCCTTTCCTTCTTCTCATCTTCGTTTAAAAGTAATCGATGTGATGTATTCGAAACAACTGTTGTCCAACATTCTTACTCTTTGTTGAACCAATTATTATGATCCCTAAACGCGGAGGGTGCGGTCCAAACTAACATGGACCGACTCCCTTTGTCGTTCTCTTTGTGAAGTTTCATTGGGCATGGCGACGAATCGGCAATGAGGCAACGAAGGCACCAAAGACAATGGTCGCACTAACCGTAGCCTCTGTGAACCGTGTCTCCCCACGATGCACTGGTGTTCTTGGCTAACCACCTCCCACCCACGCCGGCCCGAGCAGCGCTGAACCGGCTTGTCCAGCTTCCACCGGCCACCGGCCTACTTGTCAGCGTGCTGCCCAGTTCCCCGCCGGCCAACCCATGCACCCCGTGGCTTTCACACGTGTCGCCTGCCCGCCCAACTGACATGCCCACACGCCCAGCCGGCCTAACCGTGTGCTTCCCGTGTACCCCACTGGCCTGCCTGTACGCCCCTCCGGCCTAACTGCGCCCTGCCCGGTGCATCGCGACCTGGGCACACCCTTCACGTTCGCCTCGGGGACCTGCTCGCACTCTGGTCGTGCCCCGTGTGGCTTGCCTGCACCCCACTCGGTGCCCTTCCAGCCTGCCTGCACCCCGTACATCTTGCCAATGCCCTGGACAGTGCCCCGCACGGCCGGCCCATGCCCCGGCTCCCAGTTGAAATGGCCGAGTTGTGTTGGCCACCCAAGCTGACCCGCAACATCCTTCGTGTCATCGCTAGCCGAACCAGATTGGAAAACTGCTTCGAGCCATCTTAGTCATGCACCACGTGATGCTGACTGAAACGGCCCCAGCATCCGAGCCGACCCGCCTACGCGGTGACCTTTAGGCTGAACCACCCCTAAAGTATGCTAGGCTAGGCCCAGCAGACCGGGCCGAACCTAGTCAGATAACCCACCCAGTGGTCCGGGTCAGACCCAGTTGGTCTGACTGGGTTGGCCCCATATGGGTTGTGCCAAGTCGGTCTGACCGGGTCGGACCGGGGTGAGGCTAATTACCGACCTTGTTACTTCGTTTGACTGTAACTTTGCCACTTGATGGTCATTTGAAGAAACATCTCTGGTACTAGTTTTCATGGAGCATGATAGTCCTTTGAGTATACCCCACTAATGTTCAGTGTAATGTTAAGATATGATCAGGTTGGATCATACACGAATCCACCCATGCCCCCAAGACTAAGAAGCTAATAACACACAGACTGGACATATGATTGACGTGTCGTCTATTGTTTTGAGACCCTTATGACGAGACGGACCTTTCAAATACATATTCATGGTATATGGTTGCATTTTATGTGTAAAAACATGGATTGAGGGGACCACCCTCAAGTAATCATGCGTGATTTTTGGAAACCTTGTGGCTGGATGTGCACCGACGACTATTCCGAGATCATGTGTTGGTCTGAAAGTTCGGAATTATATTCCTGGATCATGTGTTGGTATGATATAATAGCTGGTCCTGGGTCATGAATTGGACCAAAAGCTCTAACGTCTATTCCTAGATCATGGGTTGGTCCAACAGTTCTGAATTCTATTCCTGGATCATTTGTTGGTCTGACAGAATAACTGGTCATGGATCATGTATTGGTCTGACAGCTCTGACGACTCTTCCTAGATCATTCGATGGTCCGATAGTTCTGACTTCTATTACTAGATCATGTGTTGTATCAATAGAATAACTGGTCCTAGATCATGTGTTGTTCTGACAACTCTGATGATTCAGTGGCTATATCTGATCATATGCATCTCTCTAATTATATTATATACCGGTGAGAGATGATTCAGTAACACTTGGGTTTCTTTGTGATTGAGATTGATTACGTGATAACATAGTTATATGTATGGGAATATACCTAAGTGGGGTTATATGTTGATTTCATACATTTTGGTTTATCCTTGTTGGATTTTGTGAGAAATTTAGGGTATCAAGGTCCCTACTGTGTATCTCTATACTCACACCTTCACAGGACTTTCATGTACCTCATTGTGTTCATTGTAGATGACGGAAAATGCTGACCGAGGCTATGTAGATAGGACTGGATGGTACCAGGAGGTGTACCACACAGCGTGACGATTCTCGGACGAGACGGACGTACATGGATTACTGTGGAGGCCTTTTGTACGTACCCTTCAGGTATGACTTCATGGTGGATGATACAACAGTTGTTTACCATTCATCAGTTGTACTTGTTTTTCAGTTTCGTTTTACTTTATAGTTGGGAATGTATTTTCAGCCCATTTTACTTTAAAACAGTCCGTTTGTATATAGTTTTTACTTAGTGGTTTCTTCTAGTTTGTACTTCTTGTGTCTGTGTTTACTAATTATTAAGGCAATGACTTCCCAGTTTTATGGATTTACACCTTTGGTGATAGTCTCTATCCCCTGGCCTATGGAAGGTGGGCTTGGGGTAGTCATGGTATGGGCCCCATGAGACGGGTCATGATAATGATTTATGGAGAAATACCATTTCTCCAACATTCAACTCAAGGTCTCATCGATGATTGTTTGCATATCTATTTTGTCAACTTTGGGTAGCCTTGATGTTCTGTTGACTGGTTTTCACCTTCTCCACTGTTTCATTGACCATTTCAGGTTCAAGAAGCATTCTCTCACCTACTTCATCACAATACACAACTGTTTAGAACATTTAACCATAAATTCCTTCGTATAGTGACATTCAGATTCTCAAGTGGAAAATATTATTATAAGAGAATTCGACCACTGGAAGTTGTTGTTCCCATATTCCATTGAAGACCATAGAACACACACTCCACATATTATCTAGTGTCTGAATAGTTATATCATTTTGGCCTTTATTTTGAAGATTATATTCCTTACTAGAGTTTAGTTCAGTTCTTATAGAATATTGGAGACTTTTCCAGAACATTGTGCTAAATCTCGTATCTTTTTTAGATATAATAGATATTAGTACATCATACAACCCTCCCACATCATTGATATATATCCATGAAATTTTATTCAATGATCAATCCTCTCGAATTGACATAAAGTGATTTGTCTTTATAAAAAAATCCACAATGACCCATATAGCATTATTTCTTCTTGATTTCCCTAGAATTATACTGTAAAAGTGGATGCTAATGTTTCCCAATTCTAAGATGGAATGGATAGAAGTTGCATCATCAACTTTGACATTTTCCATTCATCCTTCACATGATGAAATAACAATATCATTAATGTATACTCAAAAATATCCTTGTTCATATTTCACCAACTTTTGCTCTCTCGGATATCTCAACCCATGATTTCACTATCTAAGTGAATAGAGAAGGATGAAATTAGTGCATCATTCTAAATATCATTCTTTATCTATGGATTAAAGTTTTCACTTAATCGTGACCCAAATATTACATTCCTTCTTCATTAATCATTAACTAAATGGGATTTCCAGTTTCTAATAGCTTCCATCATTTTCATAAATTCCACAAATTTTCATTGAGTATCCATTTTTTTAATGAGGGATGGTTGAGAAAACATTTGAGAAAATATTTATGATGTTTCTCCCTTAATTATTCCCGTGTTCATCATATGAAAATATAATAAAATTGGATTCTTTTCAATTCTTATCATTGATAATGATTTTGGATTGTATCTACAAATATAATAGGACAACTTATTTTCCTTATCGGGATGTCAGTGTATTGAGAAATCATAATATTTTATGATATCTAACCATATTTATTGGATTATATTAAGATCATTCTATGTGAATATGCATTTGAGACTCTTGTGATCAGTATATATCTCACTATTTCCCCTATAGAGTTAATTACACCAAATATTTAATGCAATGATCACAGCCACAAACTACAGATCATGTATAGGATAGTTTTTCTCAATGATTTTTATCTTTCTTGAGGCATAAGCTATGATTTAATCATTTGTCATCTACACACATCCTAATCAATTCTTTGAAGCATCACTGTACACAACAAAGCATTATTCATAAGTTGGGAGTGTGACTACTGGAACAATTATAAGCCTTTTTTCAACTCCTTAATGTAGTATTCACATTCTTGAGTCGAGTCTAACGTCACCCCCTTCCCGGTCATCCTATTCTTTGGGTTTGAAAATTGTGAAATGTTCTCCAAAAATCATTTGTAATGCCCAACTAGAATAAGGAATCTAGGAATCTCCATTATAGATGTGGGCATGGGCCACTCTTCAATTGCCTTTGTCTTAGAAGGGTCTAATGATATAACTTTTCTAGTGATATCATTCACCAATATTTATACATCCTCCATCTAGAACTTGTATTAAATGTACATTTCATATATATTCCCCCTTCACAACATATTTAGCAGAGAATTCAAATTCTCCTCATGTTCCACCATTCTCTTAGATCATATCAGAATATCAATGAAAAAAACTACCACAAATTTTCCAAGATAATCTCTAAAGACTCTAATAATTAGATCTATTAAAATTTTTGGAGCATTAGTGAATCTATAGGGAATAACTATGAACTCATAGTTTCCAAACCTAATTTGAAATAAGTCTTTGAAATATCTTCCTTCCTCACATTTAATTTGTGATATCCGGACTGAACGTCCACCTTCGTGAAATAACTTCCCCATGTAGCTAATGAGAAAAGTCATATAACTGAGGAATATGATACATGTCCTTTATCATGAGTTTATTGTCCTCGTGATAATCAATGGAGATGTTAATTTATTTATCCATCTTCATGATGAAAAATATTAGCACACCCCATGGTGAAGCATCAGGCGTTTAAATCACTTCTCCAGATTCTTGATTAACATCTTTTAAATCTCTTCCGATATTAAAATGGCCATTATATAAGGTGTATTTGATATAGGAAGGGGTATAATAATATGTTAAATTGATAACTCAACCTCTTTATTTGGATGAAGACCATGAAACTCTTTAGGAAATAAATTACTGCAATTCATCACTTTGGGCATATCATTGAGAATAATTTTCACATTTTTTAATATAATTTGAACTGGAGGTGCTTGATCGTAAGGAATTAATATCCACACATGATATAATGATTCTAAAGTGGATTCATCTTCCTCTATAAACATGTAATGAATTTTAGGATTCATCAAAATCTAACGATTGATCTCCCTTTCTTGATTCTTTATGTTGGATTTGTATAAAGATAGCTAATACATTCCCAAGGTAACATGAAAATCCACTAAATAACGTATGAAATGTTTTTCTAGGAGGTTTTGATCAAAAAAATATAATTTAAAGGAGTTATGATCCTTGGATGTAATCATCACCCCATTCACTATTCGTATAGATAACATAACTTCCAAATTTTGAGGTGGTGTTTGAATAGATCTTCTAATTATTCACAATATGAATGAATGCTGAAAAAAAAAGAATAAAATAGTACGATATCTATTTTTGAATGAATAAATAGCTTACCAAGCACCACATCATTTTACAGATCGACATCAGTAGTAGTGTTAGAATAATCCCTTCTTTGATTCCTTGGGGTTTGTTTTAGATTTCCTCTGACAACCCTTGGCATTGGGAAATTTTTCGTATTATGACCATGATCCATGTAGTTTATAAAAAAACACCACTAGTTTAGAATTTATTTGAAGCTTCCATTATTATTAAACATTAGAGGTATTCTTTATAAGTCATCAGATATTGTTTTATAGATGTCACATCTTTCAACATTTGAAGCAATTCCTAGATCCTTTTGAATATTACCAGGATGCTTCTGCCCACAATCTTGACACATGGGATGTTCGATCTTCCTTCCATAATTAGTTTTTTTTTTCAAAATCATTCATATTAGAAATCATCTTATGATTTTTTTTCCAAGGACCCACAAGACCATTGCTTTTCTTCATTCTAAATTTCATCCTTGATAGCACAACATATAATTCCATCTAAATTATTTACATCTTGAATTTCCAATGGATTTTGTAGAATTGTATTTTTTCCACTAAAGATGTGATCCACCTTGATTTTTGAGTTCATTGAAAATGTAAAGGTGTATCATGAAAGGATTATAACGTTTGTTTCATATATCCCAATGGAATCATCTTCCTTCTACTTGAGTTCAAGGAACTCTTTTTTCATCTTACGGGGGAGGGTTTAGGGATCATATATTTTAAAAAGGTTGTATTTAATTCTTCTTAATCTATAGAATCAATTTCATCTTTGGATTTTATATAAATGATCAATTTCCACAATTGATAGGCTTCCCCATCAAAATGATAGACTCCCGGTATGGCTTTCTGTTCATATGAGCATTGGAGGACATATAATATCATTTAAATAGAGTTAATCCATTATTCTATTTGGAGGGGATTAGATGATCCACTAAACATGGCATGCCTTTTATTCATGAAGTATTCAATAGAAACATGATTTTTTTGGGTAGGATGGCATTCGAAATGATTGTTGTTATTATTCATAACATGAGCCATGTGTGAAAAAACTACCATGATGTTTTGAGCACCCATTCCCATCATATTAGGCATATCATTTGGTAAATACTCACATTCTCTATCAAATTGATTATTTTCACATGTTCTTCAATTTTCATCCAATAACAATGAAAAAGAATATACAGTTACAGGGTTTTAATATGTAGTTATTAATCATAAGAATAAATCATTGAACATTAAATGATAAATATGTAAATGAGAAGAATATCATACCATGTGATACCATACGTTTAAATATTGGTTATCCTTGATCTATTTATTAAATTATATTATTATGGAATTTGTTTTATTCCCATATATATTGTTTATAACAAGATCAGGAATCTTTCAAAGTATATCCCTCAAGAGTCTCAGACTAACAGTGCAGTAAGGCCTGTTTTTGTGAACCAGTTCCCATTCAAATCTATCCCAAAGTGGGTTTTTTGGGTTTTACCACTACATACATTTATGCCATAGTGACCTCTATATATTATTATTTAGAAAATGATGTATTTTTTTGATAAAAAATTTACTTTTTTCTTACAAAAATTTAGGGCTGATTCATTAGTCTCATCCTTAAGGTTCTTAATGATGTTCTCTTTTCATAATCTTTAAAAATATCTAGACCATCCTATGAGATCATTATTGATGAAGAAAGAGTTGTTAGATTTGGGTCATGATTATGTGTATCATATGATCTATATAAAAATAAAGAGATTTTTAATGATGCACATAGCTTAACCATATCTATTCACCCAGAGAGAATAAAGATGTATTGATATCACCGAGAGAACATTTGGTGGGGTAATATATAGATTAAGATTGTTGGGTATATCTCAAAGTCCCTAGTATGTCTTCATGTGAAGGCTAAAATGAAAAAGTCTAAGGGGATTATGAATCCACTACCCCTACAAACATGGAAGTGGGAGAACATCACTATGGAATTTTTCATTGTACATCCATGGATATCTATAGGAAATAGTGCAATATGAGTCAATGTGGATTGTCTTATAATGGAAGCTCACATAGTGGAAATTTGGGAGGAATTCTCATTGGATTATATTTCCTGGTTACATATAAAAGAGGTGGTAAGGACACCTAGACTACAGCTATATATTATATTCGATAGTGATTTAAGATATATCTTGAAGTTCTGGATAAGTCTTCAACATGCTCTATACACTAAAAAAATTACAATACGTCATATCATCCCCAAAATGATGGCATGTCTGAGAGAAATATTTTGAGACTCGAAGATATGTTGAGAGTTTTTTCTATGGACTTTAAAGAAGGATGGGACCAATGTATTCAACTGGTCAAATTATCCTACAATAATTGTTTCTACTCGAGCATCTGAATTTCCCCATACAAATCCATTTATTAGAAAAGTCGTAAAACACAGGCATGTTGTGATGAATTCAAGGAGAAAATGCTACTATGACGTGAAAAGGTCGATGAAATGGTAGAAAAGTTGAAAACCATTAAACAATAAATCCATGATGCCCAATGATGAAAAATGATTTATGTATACAATTTTCAATGTGACCTTGAGATCAATGTTGGGGACATGGTATTTCTCCAATTATCACCATAGAATAAGTTATTGAGGTTTGTGAAGAAATGAATGCAACATCACAGGTACATAATCCCCATAATGATTCTTGATAATGATGTAGATTTGACTAGTTGACTAGAATTTCCGCGTAATATTGATAAAGTACATGATTTCTTTTTTGTATCCCTCTTAAAAATGTACATACCAAATCCTTCACTGGTACTATCTTTAGAGATTTTACAATGGTAGAAAAATCATTCTTACGAGGAGTATCCAATAAAGTTCCTAGAATTTAGAGATAATGATTTACACAAAAATACTACTCACATTGTCATGGAAGTATAGATGATGCATATGTACGAAGAGGGAACATGGAAAATGGAGGTAGTAATGAAGGAAAAGTAAATGAAACTTTTTATGATGTAAAATGTAAAACAACTTTTTCAGGCAGAAAATTCGTAAAGGGGGACGAAGGTAATGACCCCATGTCTAATCAATTGTAATGAAATTATTAAAATTATTTCATATAATCACATGAAATCATAACACAATAAACTAATTAGTACTATGTGACATTTAATAATAATTTTTGACACTTTTGTGTTTTCAAATTTGAAACTCTCACATTCATGATTAGGTTCAGGATGAATTTTGGTGTCTTTTGGAACTAACATAATTTTTTTTCAATTTTTACCTACCCTAATGAATAGTAAAATAATATTTTGAATAGTAATATGAATATTATGAATAGTAAATCATCTAAAAGAATAGTATCCTCACCCATTAAAGTCTAAATAAAATTTATACATCTTATAAGTGATTATATGACATTACTAAAAGTATTGTTCTTTTTGTAAGTCATTAATAACAATTGATAAGTAATTAACTAATATAAAATAAAAATTTTTCTCTAAAGGGTTTTCATAAATTATAAATTTTTTTTCTTATGTTTTGATGATATTTTAATAAGACCTTTTGTAAATTTTGAAAGGATTATAAAAAAATTTGTAGTTTTAAAATTTATATTTTTCACGTAAATAAATATTTTAATTAAAAATTAAATTAATAATATTATGAAAAATATTTTTCAAAAATTGATTTTATTTTTTACATATAAATGGAAAATAATTGTATGTGTTATTATTTGATATTTTTCTAATATTATTGATTTTTTAAGATTAGTAAAATATAGTAATTTATTGTATATATACATTATAAGTTTAATAAACTATTCCTAGCCTCATCACTGAGATAAGAACCATGGGTTATAAATCACATGAACATATTTCTATCTTCTAATTGAATCATCACTATTTCTTATCTTACCAAAAAATAACAAACTACTTATTAAAATATTAAGGAAACCCTCCTCCCCAAAAACCATAAAAACAATCAACGCTTCCCTCATCTCTTAACCCCCCTCAAGACTTGTTCATTGCATAAATTCTTCTAAACATTCTACAAATTATCCCCCCTCACGTTCATCAGCCCATGGTATCCTCCAAAGAACAATTCCTCTCCCAATAAGTGGCTCTCAAAGAAGATTAATTATAGAGGTAAATTCTACTTTTCAATTCTTTTACTTTCCTTTCATGTTTCTTGGTTTTGGATTCTATCCCTACCTCACCTAATCAATTTTTTTTTAAAAAATTGTAGAAACATTTATTTAATGGATTATTTTTCTGATAATTAAATATGTTATTATCTTATCCACCTTACCCTTTTCTATACTAGTAGTAAAAACACCATCTGAGAGGTTTTAATTTACCACATTCAAGGACGATGGATTTCCAATTTCTATTACCCTCTACATGTATGGTCATAAACCCACTATTATTGTTTAAATAGACTATAATATATGTAATATGTCTCATATATGGTTCTATAAATTTTTTATAGATGGTTTTGATTTATAAAACAAAATGTGTTCATTGTGATAAAAACTACCAATTAACCCAAAAGGTTATCACTAATGTTGTAAATACTGATTTATATTCAAAAGTGGTAACCAAATAAAATTTAAAACCATGTTAAATAATTTAATATAACTAAATTTCTATAAAACTACCATTATTTTACATGATTATCTATTCAAGTATATAAGTAAACCGATCATGAAACAAACAGACTCGAAAAATGAAGCGGAACCACATAACCAATCAAAAAGGATATGAATGAACTCAAAAATGTTATAATAAATCAAGAACATGTAAAATTGGTTCCAGAATTATTAATAAATGAAACTAATTTTATTATTATGGTGATTAGTGTTAGGTGGATAACACCTATGAACATAAGGTAAGATATTCTATGTGAACCTCCATTTTTCCATCAGAATATTCTTACTTACTTTTTACCCAAATGAAATCTAATATTATTTTCATGTACATATTCTAATTTTTTATATGTCTAAACTCATGTATCAATATACATTAATCATTCCCTTCTGTGGATATTCAAGTTTTTATGTGATTACATCCTCAATATTGCTTGGTAAGAAAACTCATTTTTTGGGAATGACATGAATTCATACACAATATCATGTACACTATATGATATGTTTTTATGAAACCACTATATTTATAAAACCACTACATTTTATTATGGAAACCTAATTAGTTCACTTACGCTTTTAATAATTTATTACTCACTTTTGGGTTTTAAATTATCTTTGATATTTTCATTAAAACACAATAAAGTCTTTTAATTTTAATGTTTCTTAAAAACCATTTTACATCATATCACATAAATTTGGTACACTATATTATTATAAATTACCATTATAACATATAAATTTTCATGATTTTTCTAATAACTTTTTTGTGGATTCTTTTACGATAGACCCATTCATTATGATTTATGACATGATTATGAAACCCATTTCATTCCGCAAGTACCATTATGTTTCTGTATGATATATTATATACGATTATTTATGTGTAAAGAATATTCATGATCATTTAAGATGGGTGTTCCCAATTTTTTCTCCAATTCATTGGGTATTTTTTAATCCCATGAAACAATATGTGCAACGGTCTTGGCTGTTATCTTTAATTTATACTACCATGTACAATGGTCTAGCTGGTTAACCATGGCATGTATTACTCAATTTGAAATGAGCCAGGACTCATGAAAAACTCTTATTTTATGTTTCTACCACATTAGTATGAATCCATATTTATATGATCCCATTTTTATATGTTATGATTCCATATGTTTTAGGCCTTTAATTTTCATTATATCATTCCTTCTAACCCATGTTCTATGGATCTAATCTTATTACTATTCCCTTACTAGGATTTTAACCACACCCCTTTATTCACTTTATCCCCAAGTTACTCTAGGATTATATATGAGAACACTAAAATTTTGGAGGTATTTATGATTATTAAATAATGAAATATTTTATTTAGTCACATATTTTTAGTTTTATGTACCTAGTCTACCATGACACTTGAATTCATGATCCATGGATTTCAATATGAGGTTTTACTATTCTTTACATTATGTAATGTTAAGTGTAAAAGTTTTGGTTCACTATAGATGATATTATAATATAGTCTAGTTATTTTTATAGATTAATAATAGATGACTTTAGTAATAACCTTAGGGATGAGACTAAGAAAACATCCCAATATTTTAGTAAGCGTTGTATAAGTTATTTGTCAAGAAAATACATATCTATATAGAAACTAATTGGTATAAGTGGATCTCTAATAGATTTATATATTCGTAACCCCAAAAACACTATATTGTGCAAGAATCAAATAGGAAGTAGTACATTAAAAATGGCCTTACTGTAAACTTTGTTTGACACTCTCGGGGGATATGATTTGATAAATTAATGATCATGGTATAAACCATTATTAAGGGAATAAAAAATAAGTCAATAATAATATAATCTATGAAATATATCATGGATAACCTAGATTAAAATAAAGGGAATCATATGTTATGATATACTTCTCATTTACATGTTTATCATTTTATGTTAAATGTGTACTTTTTATGATTAATACATAGTAATTCAAGACCTCTAAATTTATGTTTTTTTTCATAGTGTATGGTGGGAAACATAGCAACAAGTGCAAACAATCAATGTGAAAGAGAATGTGATGATTCCCATAATGGTATGCCAAATATGATGGGAATGGGTGCTCAAAATTTCATTTCAGTACACTCCTAGGTGGATCATGTTATAAATAATAACATGAATCATGCTGAACACCTTCCTCCATCATTGAAATATAATGCCTCCATTGAATACTTCATGAGGAAAATTTATCCCATGTTTAGTGGATATAATACTCTCCTCCATGTGAAAAAGTGGAATAATTCCATTGAAAAGATAATATTTGTCCTCCAGTTCATAGAAGAAGAGAAATTCATACCTTTGGTCAATAATTTTGATGGGGAAGCTGATCCGTGATAGAAATTTCTCAAGAATATGACATCCCATGAGGAAATTGATTCCATGGATTAGTTGGAATTCAAGAAAACCCTCCTCTCATCAACAATAAAAACAACCCAAATATCCACATCCTCTTCATTCCTCTAAATCCATGTCTCTAGCAAAAATTATAATGAAATACCTCCCCAAGATCCCCCCCCACGTTAATCAGCCTTTGGAATCCTAAAAATATCAAATCCTATCCCCTTAAGAGTCTATCAAGGAATATTAATTGAAGAGGTAAATTCCTCTTTTCAATTATTTTATATTCATTTCAAGTTCCTTTGATTTATTATGCATCATTACCTCTATTATCCAAAAGTTATGACAACTATAGTAACTTATATGTAGTAGAGTGTTGTTATGATAATGGAATAAGTTATTATTCTATCTCATTTACCCAGCTTTATACTAGTAGTATAAACCCATCTGAGATGTGTTAATTTTCTACATTCGAGGACGATGAGTTTTCAATTTCCATGAACATTTTCAATTATGGTAAAAAACCATTATTATGGTTTAACCACACTCTAATATATGTATTATGTCTCATCTTTGATTCTGTAATCTTTCATTACACATTGATTTGATTTATAAAACCAAATGTGTATGTTGTGATCAAAATCCGCCAATTAATACAAAATGATATCACTAAGGTTTTATATAATGTTTCATATTCACTCCAATTAACCAAATTAAATTTCAAATTTATTATAAAAATATAAAATAACACTTATTATAGAAAAACATCCTCATTTTACATGATTTTCCATTCATGTATATAGGTTAAATTGATCATGAAGCAAACAAGCCACAACATTGAAATTGAACCTAATAACAAATAAATAAGTTTTAAATGAACACAAAATGTAATAAAAAATCAATTACATGTAAAATATATTATTAAAATATTATATAATGAATTTAGTTTTTTTATTCAGGTTATTAGTAGTAAGTGGAGTACGAATTCAGAATTATGGCAAGAGATTCTACCCGAACCACCATTATTCCATCAAGTTATTAATTCTCTATTTTTTATAGAATGAAATTATATATTCTATTAATGTAAATACTATAATATTTATTTATATATACAATATATTGAATAATGATATATTAAAAATTAACATTCAGGTATATACATGCTTTTATGTGATTCCCTTCTCAATAAATCCCAATATGCCTAATTTTTTTAGGGAACTTCCTGAATTCTTATTCTATATCATGTACACTATAAGACTTATTATTATGAAACCATTATATTTATAAAACCAATATATTTATCATGAAATATTTCTTGTTTCACTTCTGGTTTTATATAAATGATTATCCCCTTTTCTATTTTAAATGATCTTTGATATTTTTATTAAACCACTATAAGATGTTTTAAATTTAATGTTTTCTAAAAACTATTTAACATGTTATCACTTTAATTTGGAACCACTTATTATTATTTATTCCCATTATTCATTATTAATGTCAATTTTATATCTAATACCTTTTTTTCATGGACAGAGCAGTATGACACGCCAATGAAACGTGCATTATGACATGATTACGATACCGATTTTTCATATCGGCACCATTACAATTTTGTATTGTTTATTGTGTATGATAATTTATGGGGATAGAATATTAATTTACATGTTAATATGGGTCCACCCAGATAGTTCTCCAATTCAATTGGTATTTTTGAGTCTAATGAGACGTCACATGCAACGGTCTTGGTAGTTATCCTTGAGTTGTGCTACCATGTGGAGCTGTCTTGGTGGTTAACCGTGACATGTGATTCTTGATGTGCAACAAGACATGACTTGTGCTAAATACATTTTTTATTTTTCTTCCTCTTTAATATAAATCAATTTATATATGATCCCATTTTTATATTTTATGATTACATATGTTCTATGCCTTGCATTTTCAATATGTTATCCCTTCTAACCCATATGCTAAATATATATTCTTATGCTTATTACCGTACAAGGATTTTTAGATCACCCAATTGTTAATGATATTCCCAGGTTACCCTATGAATATTTATGGGCACAATGGATGCTAAGATATTTTTATGAATTCTATATAATGATTTTTTTTGTTTTTTCAAATGTTATTAGTTAGAGTTACCAAGTCTTCCAAGGAACTAGACATCACAATCTTTGGCTTGTAATATGATGTTTTATTATTCCAAAAATAATGTAATGTTATGTGTAAATGCATAGGGTCTCTATAGTTTGAATCAATATGTTATCTAGTTATTATTGGCGATTATAAAAGATCACATTTGTGAGAACCTAAGGGATGATACGATAGAAACATTGCTACATTTCTGAAAGTATTGAGTAAGTGGTTTATCCAGAAAATAAATCCTTCTGTGCATACAAATAGGTATAGGAGGCTCTGGTACATATGTATGTTGGCGTAAAACCTAAAAAACACTACATTCAGATAGACTTGAATGGTAACTGGTGCTCAATAATGGGAGTTACTTCACTCTTGGTTTGAAACTCCTCAGGGATATGCATTTGTTAACTCTTGAGCATGGTATAATCCATTATTAAGGGAATACAAAAGTCCATAAGAATTTATTTTATGAAATAAAACAAGTATAACCTAGATTTAAACCTAAGGAATCACAAGTTAGGATATACATATCTTTTACAAGTTTATCCGATTATGTTTAACGTGTATTTCTTATGAATCATAGTTATTTATTCCACCCCTATAATTATACATTATTTTTCTTTGTTAGTGGATTGAAATATAAGAACAAGATACAATAATCATTATGATATAGTATGTTAATATTTCCTAAATTTTATGAAAAATATGATGGGAATGGGTTCTCAAAACATCATGATAATAATTTTTTAGCTTGCTCATGTTATGAATAATAACTTCAATTACATGGAGCTCATTAATCCCCCAATGAAATAGAACGTTGTCATTGTATCCTTCTAGTGAGAAAGGCCTCCCATGTTTATTAGATCCTCTGATCCCATCCATAGGGAATAGTGGATTAACTCTGTTGAAAATATATTTTCTATCCTCTAGTGTTTATAAGTAGAGAAATTCATACTGGAAGTCTATCATATAATTGGGGTAGCTGATAAGTGGTGGACACTGATCCATAATATGAAGTCCCAAGAAGAAATTTATTCCATGGATTAGGAGGAATTCATGAATATGTTTTTCAACAAATATTTTTCACAAAAACTCCATCTCATGAAGTAAATAGAGTTCCTCAGAATCGATTAGAAGTAAGATGAGTCCATTGGGGCATAGGAAGAAATCATCACAAGGAGCATGGTCATTATTCAAAAAATTTACCCAATCCAAGGGTTTTCAGAGGAAATCAACAACAACTTCAACAAAACAAGGAAGGTATTATGCTATAACTGATTTTGAGGTGGAAGCAGACAATGTTGTGGTGATAGGTAAACATGATTCTATATTTATGCATTATTTCATATATTGCATGTTTAATACAACTGTTTATACACCGCCTCCAAATTTGGAGGTTAAATTATCTACGAAAATAGCAAATGTGAATGTTATTACATCCAAGGATTATATCACCTCCTTGGTAAATGATTATGGATTGAACTTCCTTGTAAATATTCTCATACTTCTATTTGTGGAGTTTGATTTTATCTTGGGCATGGATTGGATATCTTTATACTAATACAACATCAACTTTCGTGAAGGGGGGATCACTCATTAAATATCTATGTTCCCTCAAATTCATTATTAGTGAATAGATGATGATGAATCTATTTTAAAATTATTTTCTCAAGTGTGTATATTAATTCCTTATGAGAATGCATGTCCATATCAAATTATTAGGAATAAGAGAAAATAATGCTTGAAGATAAGCCCATCATGAGCGATTACACTGATGTATTCTCCGTTGATTTGTATGGTCATCCTTTATATAGATAGGATGAGTTATCAATTGATATTATTCTTCTGTCTCTACCAATATCAATGATACATTATTGAATGGCCACAGTAGATCAGGAAGAGATGAATAAGGGTTTTAGAATCTTGAGTGCTTTGCCATGGGGTGCGTCGGTCCTATTTTTCAAGAAGAATAACATATCAATTCTTCTATGCATTAATTTTCGTGATCCTAAAAATGACATGATAAAGAAATTGCATTACCTTCCTTAGATAGATGACTTGTTCGATCAGATACTCAGTGTATGTTATTTTTCATGGTTTAACATTTGGTCGTGATAACAATAATTAATTTTGAGGAAGGATCATATTCTCATGAATACCATTCAAATGATGTATAGACACTATGAGTTAATTGTATACCCATCATAACCACTAATGATCCCAAAGGTTTCATGGATCAAGTTTATAGAGTCTCTAGGTATAACCTCCAAAAAATTGTGGTAGTTTTTATTGATAATATTATGATATACTACAAGAAATAGGTGGAAAATGAGGAGAATTTTATACTATGATATTGACATTATGAAGGGATAAATTATATGTATTGTACAGAAAATGGTAGTTTTAGATGGAGAATGTATCATTAATGTGCCATGTTATCACTAGAAAAGGGATATCTGTAGACGGTACTAAGAAAAAGTCCATTAAAGAGAGGCCCAGGCTGATATTTTTAGTGGATATCTATATCTACCTTATTATAGGTGGGTATTACCGAAAAATTGGGGAGGTCATTTCATGATTTTCAAAACGAATGACCAAGATGACACATAAGGGGGTGAAATTTTTGTGGACATTAGTAGGTGGATAATTATTTATGGAGTTGAAAAAATGCTTATAACTACACCAATAGTCACACTCCTAACCAGTGGATAACTTTTTTTGGTGTACAGTGATTCTTTAAATAAGGGAATATGTTGTGTGCTAATGAAAAACAATAATGTGATACCATATGCCTCAGGGAAGATGAAAATCCATGATAAAAAGTATCGTATGCATGCTCTTGAGTGGGAAACTATGATCTTTTTGTTGAAAACCTATAGGCATTTTCTCAATCAGGATAAGTGTGAGATATATAATGATCACAAGAGGGTCAAATATATATTCACATATAATGATCTTAACATTCACCATAGTAGATAGTTAGATTTCAAAAAGGATTAGGATTGCTCAATCGACTACTATCTGGGTGAGACAAATATGGTGAATGGTGTTCAAAGTAGAATGGAACCTTCAACTTTATCAATGATGGGAATTGAAAATAATCAAATATTCTTAGATTTGTAACCTAAAAATAGGAAATTATTTAGGGAGGAAATCAAAAATAACTTACCAAATGATTTCTTAACCATTCCATTTGGGGAAAATAATGGATGATGAAAGAAAATATGTTGAAATTATGAAAAGTGTGGTAGCTATCAAAAATGGAAAATTAATTGTGTTTATGATTGATGTGGATGGAATTGTTTGATTTGGGTCATGATTATGTGTACCACTAGATCAATATATAAAGAAGGTGCTTTTTAATGATACACATTGACCAACCTTCTCTATTCACATATAGAGCACAAAGATGTATCGATATCACTGAGAGAACTTTTGGTGGGGCAATATGAAGAAGGGGGCTGCATAGTATTCATCATAGGGTATGGTTTGTCAACATGTAATATATGAAAAAAAAATGTATAAGGGGGTGATGCATCCACAACCCATAGAAATATCGAAGTAGAAGAACATCACCATGACTTCTTCACTTGACATCCAATGACATCTAGGGGAAACAATTCTATATGGGTCATTGTGGATAATATTACCGAAGAAATCTCAATTAATCGAAATTACAGAAAAAATTTAATTAGATCAACTTTCATGGATATATATCAATGCGGTGGTATTACTTCATGGAGTACCACTATCTATTTTATTTTATAGGGATCATATATTCATGACAATGTTATGGAAAAGTATATGACATGTTTTAAACATTGAACTAAACATCAGTGTAGCCTATTATCCTGAAACTAATGGCCAATCCGAGTGAACAATTCAGACACATGTAGTTATGTTGAGAGTGTGTTCTATGTAATTCAATAGATGATGTGACCAACATATTCCACTGGTATAATTCTCCTATAATAATTGTTTCCACTCGATCATCCGAATGGAACCATAAAATTGCATTTATTGGAAACGGTGTATAATATCATTATGTTGGGATAATGTCAATGAAAAAAGAATCTATGACCTGAAATTTTCGATGAAATTGAGGAGAAGGTGAAAACTATTCAGTAATAAATCAAGGATAATCATAGTAAAAAAAGAGTTATGTGATAAATCATCGATGAGAACATCAGTTCAAAGATGGAGAAATGGTATTTCTCTACATATCATCCTGGAAAATGGGCATGAGTTTTTGGATGAATGTAATGCCATGTACCACATACATAAGACCATTTGATATTCTGGATTTGTTTTAGGGTTTTGGCCTATAGACTATCACTTCCTCCTACCATGTCTAAAGTACATGATGTATTCCTTGTATCCCTCTTAAGAATGTACATACATAATCCTTCACATGTACTATCTTTAGATTTGGTACAATTTGATAATGATATATTATAAGAGGAGAAGCCAGTGAATATCTATGATCGTAGAAATAATGTTCTACGAAATAATACTATTCACCTACTAAAGGTTCTATGGATGAACAATAAGTATAAAGAGGAAACATGGGAACTAGGGGAGGCAATGAAGGAAGTATACTCAAACCTGTTTATGAAATAGTGGGTAAAAAAATTCGAGGGAATGTTTCATAAGGGAGGAAGAATGTAATGACCCAAATTTAATCCACAAAATTTACCATTTTATAATTATGTCATATAATCAGATGATATCGCAACCCAATGAACAACATAGTACTATGTTATATTTAATGACCAATTTTTCACTTCTGTGTTTGCAATTTTTAAAGTATAATATACACGATTGCATTTAAGAAGATATTTCGGGTCTGATGGAACAAATGTATTTTTTTGGTGAATAGTTATCGACCATTAATACTTGTAACCTATCCTTTTTAATAATAATATGATGCTTAAAAATATTAAAATATATAAAATATTAGTAACCACCCTCATGAATGTATAAAAAAAATTTAAACATCTTATAAGTGACAATATGACCAAAGTAAATATATTTTTATTTTTGTAGTTCATAAATAACTAATTATAATTAATTAATTAAATTAAATGAAAATATATTTTCTTAAATGGTTTTCATAAAAATAAATTATTTTTATTTGTTTCAAGATAATTTTATGAGACCTTATCTAATTTTTTAATGCATTATAAATATAGTAATAGTTTTAAAATCTGTATTTTTCAAGTAAATTACCATCTTGTTAAAAATAAAATTAATCAGATGTAGAAAATTATATTTGAAAAAATAATTTCATGTTTGGATTGTACATGTTAAAAAATGATTATTGTGATTTTTTTTTGGTATTTTTCTAAATTACATGATGGTTTATGAATAGTAAAATATGGTAATTTAACATATATATACATTATATGTTTAATGAGCTAATCCATGAATGATTATTGAGGTAATAACCGTTGGTTTGAACTGACATTAACATATTACATTTTTTTCTTGGAATCATCAATAATTATTTACATATGAAAAAATAATAAACTAATGATCAATTTATTAAGAAAACCCTCATCCCCGCCACTCAAAACACCACACACACTTTCCTCTACTCTTCACTCTTCTAAAGCCCTCTTCCTAACATAAATTAAAGTAAATAATATCCCAAATATCATCCCCCACATTTATTATCGATTTGGGATCCTTATAAGACTAAATCTTCTCCCCTTAAGATGGTCCGAATGTAGATTAATGTAAGAGATAAAATCAACTTTTCAATTTTTTTACATTCCTTTCAAGTTCGATTGTTTTATTTACTATAGTTATATTTCCTCATAAAAATGTTATGACAACTGAATTATGATATATTTACTTCAATATTATTATGATAATGGAATAATTAATTATCATTTATTTAACTTTCATTATTCTAGTAGTAAAAACATCATCCAAGATGTGTCAATTAACCATATTCATGGATGATGTGTTTTAAAGTTCCACTGCCATCCTTAATTCTTGTCATGAGACCATATAATGGTTAATCCAGACTATAATATATGTATTATGTCTAATTAATGGGTTTTTAATCTTTTTTTACACATTGATTTTATTTATAAAACAAATTGTGATTATTGTGATCAAAACATGCCAATTAACCTAAAAGGATATCACTATATTTTTTTATAATGATTCATATTAACTCTATAAAACCAAATAAAATTTACAACCATGTTCAATTATATAATATATCTCTAATTCTAGTAAACCATATTTATATTACATAATTATCAATTCTTTTATATATGTAAACAGATGATGAAGGAAACAGACCAGAATAATGAAAATGAACCTCATATCCAATAAAAATGGTTATGAATGAACTAAGAAGGTTTAAACTAAATCAATTAAATGTAAAAGTTGTTATGGAATTATTAATTAATTAAACTAACTATATTATTCAGGTTATTTATATCTATTGGATAACACCTTCAGACTTAAGGTAAAGGATTTTACTCAAACCTCCATTATTCCTTAGGGTTATTCTTACATTCATAATAATAAAACAAAATCCTATAGTATATTTATGTAAATAATATTTTATGATTATATATAAAACAATCAGGTATTAATATCCATTAATCATTCTATTTTAGGGATATACTAGCTTTTAGGTGATTACCTCCTCAATACTTCCCGATAGGTGAATCTATTCTAAGAGAACTTCCCAAATTCGTACCAAATTTCATCTACACTATACTATCAGTTTTTAAAAAGAAATTATATTTATAAAACAAATAATTTGATTATGAACACATTCTTTCTTTCTTTTTTTATTTTAATTAAAATATAATTCTCCATTATAATTAAATTGATTGTTGATATTTTCATAAAAGAACACTAAAATGTTTTAATTTTAATGTTTCATAAAAACTCATTTACATGTTATCATATTAATTTGAAACCACATATTATGAGGTATTCCTATTAAAACATATGAATGTAAATTCTTGATCAAATTCTATTTTTCATGAAAACTTGTATGATATTCCAATTCATTATGCTTTAAGATATGATTATGATACAAATTTCATTCTGTTGGTAACCTTTTGTTTATGTATGATTCATTTTTAATGATACGTTATGTGGAAATAGTGTTCATGAACATGTTACAATGGGTGAGACTAGATAGTGCTCCAATAAATTCTTTAATTTTGAGCTTCATGAGACTTTATGTACAATGGTCATGGTTGTTAGCCTAGACTAGTGCTACAATGTGAAATGGTCTAGGCGGTTATCCTTGACTTGTGAACATCTATGTGAAATGAGTCGTGATTCTTGATAATTCCAATTTTCTATTACTACCACATTTCTAAGACATCATTTTTATATGATCCCATGTTTAATATTTATTGTTCAATTTGTTCCATCACTTTAATTTTTATTTTGGCATTCCTTCTAACGCATGTGATAAACCTCAATTCTTATGCTTATTAACTTACTAAACATTTTAACTAACTGTTTGTTCATGTTATACCTATGATACACTATGGAGATGTATAAGAACAATAGAAGTTAGGATCTCATTATGAAGATTAAATAAATAAATGTTTTATTTAGTCCCGTCATTTTAGTTTTATGTATCTATTCATCCAAGACACTAGAATCCATGATACATGGATTGTAATATTATATTTTATGATGTATAAAATTGTGAAAAGATTTGTGTAAAAGAATAGGGTCTCTATAGTTGGTATCTGAGGATGGTCTAGAGTTTTTTGGAGATTAGGAATAGAGAACATAAGTAAGAACAATAGGGATGTGATTAATAAAACATTCCTAAATTTTTTTATGTACTATGTAAGTGGGTTTTCAAGAAAATTAAGCACTATCTAGATATAGATAGGTAGAGTTGGCTCTATAATACATGTATCTTTGGAAAAAACCTGAAAACTCCACATTACGCTAGAATCGAAAAGGAATTGGTGCACGAAAATGGGCCTTGTTTCACTATTGGTTTGACACTACTAGGATATATGCAGTGGAAAATATATGAGATTTTTATAAACAATTTTTAAGGGAATAAAAAAAAGTCCATGAAAATATATTTTATGAAATAGATAAATGATATCAATGATTTAAACATAGGGAATCACAAGTTAGGATATAATTCTCCTTTACAATTTTATCCCTTTATATTCATAGTATACTTTTTATGTTTAATATCTATGTATTAAATACCTCTAATTATACATTATTTTTTTATATTTAATATTGTAAAATAGAATAACAAGTTAAAATAATAAATATGATAGGGATTGTATATATTTCTCTAATGAAATGAATAATATGATGGGAACATGTGCTAAAAACATCATGAAAATACTTTCTTAGCTTGTTCAAATTTTGAATAATATCATGAATCACATTTAAGGACCTCTTCTCCTAGGGAAAGTGAAATATGTTGTTCAATCCTTCATATTAAAAGGCCTCCAATTTTAGTGGTTCTTCTAATCCCCTCCTTGAGGAAAAATGTATACACTCCATCAAAAAGATATTCTTTCACCTCTAGTGCTATAATGAAGATAATTTCATACTGGAGGTATATCATTTTTAGGGGGAATATAATCAGTGATGGACATTGATCAAAAATAAAAAGTCCCATGAATAAATTGATTCCATGGATTGGGTGGAATTCATGAAAAAAAAATCAAAAAATACTTTCCCTGAACCCTCCACCTCAAGATGTAAAGAGAGTTCCTTAGACCCAAGCCAAAAAAAAAGATGATTCCAATGTGGTGTATGAAGAAAACATTACAGGGATTGGATGATACACAACATACTCTGTCGTGAACACTGAAAGAATGGTGGATCACTTATATAGCAGAATAATTCAAAGTCTATAAAAACTCATGGAGATTCGAGTGTAGGATAGATATGAGTAGATTATTTGTTGTCCCATCAAGGATGAAAGGGGTACCAGATACTCTAGTGGTATCAGGGGACCAAGGAAAAAAAGTGTATGACAGAGTCTAGTATGGGTGGTTTGGCTAATAAATAAAATGATAAAAGTAATATTGCACATCCCATGAGTCAGCATTTTTTGAAGAAGCATCTCGAGAACTATTTAAGGGGAACCAATTATTTCTTCAAACGTGGAAATATACGACATCTAGGAAAGAACTACTGAAGGGATAAGAAAAGTCTCTCTAACTTGGAAGAATAATGGAAGGTTGGGATAAACCCGCAGCCAGTGGTGTAGTGTTACAACTACTTGGAACATGGGTATTTTGAAAAAAATTCCCCAATGCCAAGGTTTTTTAGAATAAACATAATGGAATATCAGGATAATAAATACTATGTTACCATTAAACAAAATTCTTCCACTTCTATGTTTTGAATTTAAAAAATCTGATATACACCATTGCGTTCAAGGTGATTTTTTGGGTCTGATGAAAAAAACATAATATTTGTTGAATAGTAACCTACACTTATGAATACTAACCTAGAAATATGAATAGTAATATAGACATTATGAATATTAAAACATCCAAAAAAAATTTTACCACGTCGTTTAATGAATAAATCAAAATTTGGCATCTTATAAGTGATAATATGACCAAAGTAAATGTATTAGTATTTTTTTAAGTCATAAGTAAATAATAGAAATTAATTAATTAATTTTAATGAAAATTTATTTTCTTAAAAGGGGTTTATTTATTAAAAATTTCATTTATTCTAGTTTTATGATAATTTTATAAGATCTTTTGTAATCATTGAAAACATTATAAACTCAATTATAGATTTAAATTATTTATTTTTCAAATTAATTATGATTTTAAATAAAAATTAAATAAATCATATTAATAAAATTATTTTTGAAAAATTGAGTTCATTTTTGGATTCCTCACATTGAACAATGGTTCAGGTTAATTTTTGGGATTATTGTAAATTACTTGATTTTTTATGAATAGTAAAATACAATAATTTATGATAAATGATTAAACCTAATTTTTTGCATCATTATCAAGTAATGGATAATGTAAATGGACATTATTTTGAACTAACATACACATATTACTATTTTTTTACACAATGATAATTACTATTTATAGTCTTGTGGAGAAATAATAAAATAATGATAAACATATTATGACCCCCCTCCACTATAAAAACCACACACACTCCCCACTACTCTTTACTCATCTCAAGACATGTAACGTGCCTAAATTATACTAAAATTTATCCCCAGGATCCTCCCCCAGGCCCAAATTCCATTGGAGTCATAAAAATACAAAATTCTTTCCCTTTAGGAGGCTCTCAAGAAAGATTAATTCATGTGGTAAATTTCTCTTTTCTATTATTTTGCATTCCTTTCATGTTCCTTTGTTTTCATTTATGTGGTTAACTCTCCTCATTCAAATGTTATGAAAAATAAATTACGTTATATGTACTATAATTTTGTTTTGATAATGGATTAAATTTTTATCATAACTTATTTACCCTTCTATTATACAAATAGTAAAAACACCATCTGAGATGTGTTAATTTACAACATTAAAGGAAGATGGGTTTTCAATTTCTATTAACATATTCAATTATGGTCATTAAACCATTATTATGGTTGAACAAAACTATGATATATGTATTATGTATCATCATTGGTTCTGATGACTTTTTGTACACATGGTTCTGATTTATAAAACAAAATATGTTCGTTATGATAAAAACCACCAATTATCCCAAATCGTTATCACTAATGTTTTATATAGTGATTAATCTTCACACCATGTAACCAAATAAAATTTAAACCAAAATAACCTTATGGATGTTTAAAAATAAAATATAACTCCAATTCTAGAAATCCATTCTCAATTTATATGATTATCAGTTCATGTATATAATTAAACCGATCATGAAACAAATGGACCAGAACAATGAAATTTAACCTCATTACCAATCAAAAAGAAATTTAATAAACTCAAAAATGTTATAATAAATAAATTTCATGTAAAATTAGTTACAAAATAATTAATTAAAAAAAATAATTTTAATATTTAGGTCATTAATATTTAGTGGATATCACCATCAGACTTAAGGTAAGGGATTCTACTCGATCCTCCAATATTCCTTCCAGTTATTCTCACTCACTTTTTACCCAAATTTAATCCAATATTTTTTTATGTAAATATTTTAATTTATATTTATATTTGAAAAATCATGTATAAAGATCCATTATTCATTATATTTCTGGGATATACATGATTTTATGTGATTCCTTCCTCAATACTTCCCAATAACCAATCTTGTTTTAATGGATCGTCATGAAATCTTAACTATTTTTAAGTAAACAATATTATCTATTTTATGAAACAATTGTTTTTATAAAACCTATCGTTTAATCAAGAAAACATTCGTTATTAAATTATTGCTTTTTATAAAAGATTATTCTCTTTTCTGTTGTAAATGATAATTGATATTTTTATTAAATGAAACTAAAATGTTTTAATTTTAAAGTTTCATAAAAACTATTTTATATGTTATCACGTTAATTTGGCACAAATTATTATGATATATTCCTATCATACCTTATGAAATCACATACTTTATTTGATTCCTTTTTTTCATTGACACTTGTATGATATAAAAACTCATCATGCTTTATGACATGATTCTAATATCAATTTCTTTCTATGTGTACCCTTATGTTTATGTATGATTGTTTATATATGATTTGTTTTGTTGAAATCATATTCATGGAAATGTTATGATGGGTATGTCTAGATAATTCTCCAATGCATTGGGTAAGTTTGAGTCTCATGAGACATTATGTGCAACTATTTTGGAAGTTAGCCTTGACTTGTGATGCCTAGTGAAACTGTCTTGGTGGTTAGCCTTTACATGTTCTACCATGTGCAATGGTCTTGGTGGTTAACCTCGAAATTCGATCCTCAATGTTCAAAGATACTAGAATCATTCTTAATTCATGATTTATGTTTCATTCACCTTAATATGAATCCCTAATTATATGATCCCAATTTATACATGTTATGGTTCAATATGTTCAATTATGTGGGATGTATTTTTATATCAATATGTCATTATTCCAAACCAAATTGTTAATGTTGTATTGTTATGATTAATATAACATTATTTTACAATATAAGGATTGTGATGTCTAGTGTCTTGGAATAATAGGTACATAAAATTGAAAACATGGAACTAAAAAAATTCTTTATTTAATCTTTGTAATGAGATCCTACAATCTATTGTTCTCATAAAAATTAATATGGTAAAATGGGGATAACATAAAAAACGGGGTGATGTGAGAATATCAATAAGGGAATTAGAAAAAAAAATAGAGTTTTAGAACATGGATTAGAAGGCATGAAATAATGAAAATCAATGTCATGGAACATATGGAATCATAAAATATAAATATGGAATCATATAAAAATGGATTCAAAGTGGTGTTGAAGAAACATAAAAAACAACTTTATCACGATTCAAGGCTTTCTTCACAATGAGAAGAACATGTCAAGGTTAATGACCAAGATCGTTGCACATGGAAATATGAGTCAAGGATAATTTCCAAGACCATTGTACATAATGTCTCAGGATACTCAACTTTACCCAACACATTGGATTGATATCTGGGTGCACCCATATTAACATGTTCAATAATATTCTTTCAACATAAATTATCATACATAATCAATCATATATAATCATAAGAATTCCTAACAAAATGGGTATCACTATGTTTTCATAAGCATGATGAATGGGAATATCATACATGTTTTGATGAAAAATGTACATAGATCAATCATGGACACTCATAAGGTATAATTTCCATATATCATATTACATGGTACCAAATTGAAGTTATAACGTGTAAAATAGTTATTAAGAATCACTAAAAATAAATCCTTTTTTTGTTGTTTAATAAAAATATCAAAGATCATTTAAAATAGAAAAGGGAATAATATTAAAATATAATAATAATTTAACCCAGATGGTTTTCAGGATAAAAATATTGGTTTTATAAATATAATTGTTCCATTAAAACAGATTCTATTGTTCACTTGAAATTTTTTATGAATTCTGGATGTTCCCTTAAAACAGGTTTGCTTATCAAGACATCTTGAGGAGGGAATAACTTAAAATTATGTATATCCCATAAAAGGAATGATTAATAGATCTTCATACCGGAGTTTTAACATATAATTAGAAATTAATATATCCATATAAATATAATTAAGGATTTCATTTCTGTAAAATGAGAGTATGAATAACTCGAATAAATGATGGTGATTAGGGTTGAATCCCTTACCTTATGTTCCGAAGGTAATCATTATGAACTCATAGTTTCCATACATCATTGGAATGTTATTAATGGTAATATAATACTTCATCACCTTTAACTGGTGATATCCCAACTGATGTTCCACATTAGAAAAATAACATTTCCCACAAAGCTTATCAAACAAGTCATCTCTCTGAGATTAGGTATACATTTTCTTTATTATTATTTTATAGAGCTTGAGATAATAAATGAAGAGGCACAATTATTCACCATTCATCGTGATGAATATGACTGGTGAAGCACATGGGGAAGCTCTCATGGATATAAAACCATTCTCTATATTCTACATTGACTTCTTTTTCTGCTTCTCCATCCCTACAACAGCCATTCCTTATGATTTATTTAATATAGTTTGGGATTCAAGAATAATTTCAGTCAAGAGTAATTATAATTGAACAAAATTTCATTGGTATATGTCATTGAGTATGTAAGGATATATAAAGAACAATTATTTATTATATTCAATAGATATTCAAGATTCACCACAATGTTTGAGAAAAGTATCAAACATGCTAAAAGCACAAAACTAAACTCTCGTACGGCCTATCATCATCAAAATGATGCAAAATTTGATTGAACTATCCCGAAAATAGAATATATTTTGAGAGAATAGTATATGGACCTGAAATGAGTATGGGACAAACATCTTCCAATGGTTGAATTCTCATACAACAATAGTTTCCACCCGACCATCTAAATGGAATTGTATAAATCCTTTTATGTGAAAAGGTTCAGAACAACAGTGAGTTGGGATGATGTTAGTGAGCTAATTTTTATAGGATCTAAATTTTTTTAAGAAAAGGTAGAGAAGGTGAGATCCATTAAACATCACATCAAGGCTACACAATGTTGAAAAAAGATTTGTGTAGAAAATTGTTGATGAGACCATGACTTTAATGTTGGAGACATGGTATTTTTATGCATATCATTATAGAAGAAGTTCATGATGTTTGGGAAGAAAGGGATGCTAAGTCCCATGTATATAGGCCCCTTCGACATTCTTGATTCTGTTGTTGTTTTGCCAATAGACTAGCACATCCACCTACCATGTCTAAGGTACATGATGTCTTCAATGTATCCCTATTAACAAATAACATACTATATCATTCATATGTACTATCATCAAAGGTGGTACAGTTGGAGAGTGATCTTTCATACATGGATAATCCAGTGAGGATCATTGACTATAGTGGTAAATTTCTATATAACAACACTACTCAGCTAGTCAAGGTACTATGGAAGAACCATATTTACGAAAAGTAAACATGGGAACTATAGGAAGAAATGAATGAAATTTACTTATATATATTTACAACATAGAATGTAAAACGAAATTTTGAAGCTGAAATTTCATAATATGGAAACAATTTAACGGCCCAATGATAAATCACTAGAAATTCCTTTATTTTATTTTGAAATATAATCACATTAACTTCAAAACACAGTGAACTACTATATACTATGTGACCTTTAAACATATTTGTGCCTCTTATGTGTTTTGAATTTTGAAAATATCACATACATGGTTGCATTCTGGATGATTTTTTGGGTCTGATTGAACTAACATAATTTTTTTGGGATCATTAATCTTCCTTTATGAATAGTAATCTATCTTTTTGAATAGTAATATTTCCAATAAAATATTTAAATCATCAAAAAAAATATTCACCGCACCCCTGAATGTATAAATAAAATTTAGACATCTTATAAGTTACAGTATGACCGTAGTAAATGTATTATTATTTTTGTATATAATAAATAACTAATTATTAATAATAGATTAATTTAGAAGTTATTTATCTAAAATTAGTTCATAAATTAACAATTTTATGTCTTCAAGTTTTACGATTTTTTAAAAGACCTTATATAATTTTTGAAAGCATTATAAAATCAGTTATAGTTTTCAAAGTTGTATATTTCATGTAAATTATGATTTTAATTAATTTTATTTATCATATTTAGAAATTTATTTTTGAAAAATTGATTAAATTTTTGGATTATACAAGTAAAAAATGGTTAGGATGATTTTTTATATTTTTCTAAAATTCTTGATTTTTTTGTATATTAAAATACATTAATTTACTGTATATATACATTATAAGTTAAATGAATTATTACATGTATTCTCTATGAGGTAAGATACTTTGGTTAAAACTCATTTGATCATATTACTATTTTTGGACAAGTAATCAACCGTATTTCTTGAATTATGGAAAACTAATAAACTAATGATTAAAATATTATGAAAACCCTCAACCCATCAACTATAGAAACCACCCACACTTCACTCTTCTCTTCACTCATCCCAATCCTTGTGAATTACCTAATTTATACTCAAATATCTCCCCACAATCCTCCCTACCATCTTCAACACATTTCCCCTTAAGAGACCAAAACATCTCTCATTAATAGGATCTCATCGATGATTAATTTCAGAGGTAAATTTCATTTTTCAATTCTTTTACATTACTTTCATGTTACATTGTTTTATTCATTATCCTTACCTATACTCATATAAATGATATTAAAACTCCATTATATTATATGTAATATAATTTTATAATGATAATGTAATAATTTTTTATCATATCACCTTTACCCATCCTTATATTAGTAGTAAAAACCCCATCCATGTTGTATGTACTAAACTAATAATTTTTTATCATATCACATTTAGGAAAAGACTCTAACATGCTCTATGTACTAAACTAATATTTAGGACATTCTATCATACTCAAACAGATGGAAAATCTAAGAGAAATATTTCTATTCTATAAAATATATTGACAGAATATTCTATGTACATCAATAAAGGATGGGACCAAAATATCACACTGGTCGAATTCTCCTACGACAATAGTTTCCACTTGAGCATCTGAATGGAACTATACAGAAGACCATTTTTGGAAAAGGTAAAGAACACCAGTGATTTGTGATTATGTTCATGAGTGAAAGCTGATAAGAGCGGAAATAGTTTATGTAATGGGGAATAAGGTGAAACCCATTTGGAATCATATCAAGGATTCCCAAAGTCAGAAAAAAATATTGTTGCATACAATCATTGATGGGACCATTAGTTCAAATTTGGAGAAACGGTATTTCATTTCATATCTCTGTGGAAGAGGGTAATGAGGTTTTGGAAGAAAGGAAATCTATTTCCTAGGATCATCGGCCCATTCATGATTCATAATCATGTGGGAGAAGTAGAATATCGACTAACAGTTCAACCAACCATGTCTAATATATATGATGTCTTCCATGTATCCCTCTTATTAAAGTACATACTAGATCCTTCACGTGTACTATTTTCAGAGATGGTATAGTTGGATAATGACCTTTCATACAAGGAGTATTCAGTGAAGATCGTGGATCATAGAGATAAAGTTATACAAAAAAAGACTTCTCACCTAGTCATGGTACTATGGTGGAACCGTAATTACAAAGAGGAAACATGGGAACAGGAGGTGGCAATGAAGGAAATGTAATGGAACCTGTTTACTATTTAGAATGAAAAAAATTTCAATGGTGGAATTTCATAATGGGGGAAGAATGAAATGAAAAATAGTTCAATCAATGGAAATTCCATTATTATAATTAGGTCATATAATCACATGAAATCACAACACAATGAACTAATATGTACTATATGACCTTTAAAAAAACTTCTACTTCAACATTTTGAATTCTGTAAATATGACATACACAGTAGCATTAAGGATGTTTTTTGGGGTTTGATGGAACAATGTTATTTTTTTGGTGAATAGTTACATTACTATATGAATAGTAACCTAAAAATTTAAATAGTAATATAATACTTACGAATATTACATATTCTAAAATATTATAACCAAAACCATGGATGTATAAATAAAATTTAGACATCTTATAAGTTACAATATGACCGTATTAAAAGTATTGTAAATTTTTATGTCATAAATAACTAATTACAATTAATTAATTAATGTAAAATAAAATAAATTTTCCTAAAATGTGTTAATTACTTAAAAATTATATGTCTGTTTGTTTAAGATAATTTTATAATACATTATGTAATTTTTTAATTAATTATAAAATCAATTATATATTTAGAAGTAGTATTTTTCATGTAAATTATTATTTTAATATAAAATTATATTTATTGTATTTAATAAATTATTTTTTAAAAATGGATTTCATTTTTGAATTCAAAATGTTAAAAAATCGTTAGGGTTAATATTTTAGATTTTTCTAAAATAATAAATTTTTTATCAATAGAAAAATATGGCAATTTAACGTATATATACATTATAGGTTAAATGAAATATTCATAACATTATTATAGTGTTAAGAACGCTTGTATATAACTCACATGAACATATTAATATTTTTCGTAATCTAATAATAATAATTTATTGTTTTATGGAAATATAAAAAACTAATGACACAAATATTAAGAAACCCCTCTTCCCCTCCACTATAAATACCACCAACACTTCCCTCTTGTTTTCAATCCTCTCAAGCCATATCACATGACTAAATTCTGCTCAAATATATCTCCCATAACCATCCCCATGTTCTTCAACCCTTTTTCTCCTCAAAAGAAAAAATCATCCCCACATAAGAGGCTCTCGAGGAAGATTAATTTAAGAGGTAAAATCCAATTTTCGATTATTTTTCATTCCATTCAAGTACCTTTGTTTTATTCTCTATACATACCTCTATTAAAGCAAATGTTATAACAAATAAAATACAATATATGGACTAGAATGTTTATTTGATAATTTTATATGTTAATATCAGCTCTCGTTTATCCTTATTTATACTAGTGGTAAAAATACCATTCGAGATGTGTTTATTTACCTCATTCAATGATACTGGGTTTTTTATTTCCATTTCCAACATCAATTCTGGTCATTAAAACATTATTGTGGATGAAAAAACTATATTATATTTATTACATCTAATCCATGGTTCCGTAATATTTTTTTTACACATTTAATTTATTTATAAAACAAAATGTGTTCATTGTGATAAAAAAACACCGAATTAACACAAACGTTTATCACAAAAGATTTATATTATGATTAATCATTAGTACAAGTAACCAAATTAAAATTAGAAAATATTTCAATAATAGTATATAAATCTAATTCTATAAAAACATCTTCTTTTTAAATGATTATTTATTCATGTATATAAGTAAAACAATCGTGAAGCAAATGAGCCTGAATAATGAAATTGAACATCATAATCAATCAAAATGGTTTTGAATGAACTCAAAAAGGTTATATTCAATCAATTACATTTAAAATAAGTTCTTGAAATATTATTTGTCCTAATTTTAGGATTCGTGTATTTAATATAATGTGAAGAACACCATAAGACTTAAGGTAAAAGATTTTACCCGAACCTCCTGTATTCCCTCAGGTTATTCACAAACTCCATTTACCGAAATTAAATCCTATATCATATTTATTAAAATATTACATTTTTTATAGTTAAAAATTAATGTATCAGGATTCATTAATCATTCTATTTTGTGGAAATAATTTCATTTATGTGATTTTCTCCTCAATAATTCCCTATAAGAAAACATATTCACTATTCTGTTTAAAATGATATTTGATATTTTCATTAAACAACTCTAAAATGTTTTAATATTAATGTTTCATAAAAACACTTTTACATGTTATCAACTTATATTGGAAGCAATTGTTATGATATAATTTTATTATACTTTATTAATATCAATGCATTATCTAATTACATTTTTTTGACACTTCTATGATACATCCATTCATCATGCTTTATAACATGATTATGATACCCATTTCTTTATATGGGGACCCATATGATAAGGTATTATTGATTATGTAAAATTATTTATTTTGAAATTATATTCATGAAAATTCCAAACTAGTGATCATATATAACACTACAACATATTGGGTAATTTTTATTCTTATTAGATGTTATGTGCAACGATCTTGGGAGTTAGCGTGGACTCGTGCTACCATGTACGACAATCATGGTGGTTTAACATTACTTCTGTTCTATGTGAAATGAGACTTCAATCATGATAAAGTCATGTATTAGGTTTTTTACACATTATTATGTCTCCGTGTTTATATTATCCAATGATTATATGTTATGATACCAAATGTTCCATGCCCTTTATTTTCATTATGCCATGCCTTCTAACCTATGTGATAATTCTCTATACTTAGGATTATTACCTTATTAGGATTGTTTAGATCACCATTTTTTTCATGTTATCCCCATGTTACCCAATGATGGTGTATGAGAACAATGTATGTAATTGTATTTTTATGATGATTAAACAAAACATGTTTTATTTAGTCAATGTTTCCAGTTTTATGTACCTAGTCTTCCAAAGCATTATACTTCATAGTCCATGGATATTAATATGATAATTTACCCAATGAATTGGTCTTCTATCCGGGTTCACCCATCATTACATGATTAGAAATATTCTTTTCACATAATTAATCAAACATAATCAATCATACATAAACATATGGGTACCCACTAATGATATGGGTATCATAATCCTTTCATAAAGCATGATGAGTGGGTGAACAATACAGGTGTCCATGAAATAATGAAATTAGATAAATAAATAAAATTGATAATTTATAATAGACATATATCATAATAACTGGTTCCACATTAAAGTGGTAACATATAAAAGAGTATTTATGAAAGTATAAAATTAAAACATTATATTGTGGTTTGATGAAAATATTAATGATAATTTAAAATAGAAAATGGGATAATATTTTATATAAACCAATATTTGAACCAAAATGGTTTTCATGGTAAAAATATTGGTTTTATAAATATAATGGATTCTTTAATATAGATCGTATAGTGTACTTCTTATTGGGTAAGAGTTTGTGATGTTCCCTTAAAATGGGTTTTCTTGTGAGGAAGTATTGTAGAGGGAATCAAATAAAATAATGTATATTCCCTAAATAAAATTATTAATAGATCTTGAAACATGATTTTTGATACATAAAAATAAAATAAAATATGTAAATTAACATAATATAATATTTAATTTAGATAAAATGAGAGAAAGAATAACATATAGGAATAATGGAGTATTGTGTAGAATCCATTATGTTATGTCCGAAGGTGTTATCCCCATGATATTAATGAACTGAATAATAAAATTATGTTAGTTAATTAATAATTTAAAAAAAGTTTTATATTTAATTTATTTATTAAAACAATTTTTAGTATATTCATAACCTTTTTGATTTGTTATGAGGTACAATTTCATTATTCGAGTCTGTTTACTTCATGATCAGTTTACTTATGTACATGAACAGGTAATATTGTAAAATGAGTACGGTTGCCTAGAATTGGATTTATATTCTATTGTTGAATATTTTTGTAAATTTCCTTTAGTTACGTAGAGAGAAGATGAATTATTATAGAAATCATCAGTGATAATCTTTTGGGTTAATTTGTGGGTTTTTATCACAAAAAACACATTTTTCTTTATAAATATAAACCATGTGTATAAAATGATTATAGAACCCTATATATATTATAGATTGGTTCTGCCATAAGAATAGTTTACTGTCCATAATTAAATATATTAATGGTAATTAAAAACCCAGCATCCATGATTGTGGTAAATTAACACAGCCTAGATGGTGTTTTTGCAACTAGTATAAATAAGGATAAAGAAGATAAGATTATAACTTATTACATTATAATAACAATGTTCTAGTGCATATAAGGTAATTTAGTTTTAATAACATTTATATTATTGATGGTTTAGAAGTAATTTCCATTTATAAGGATTTACTATTTATGATAGCTTCAAACATCATAAATTCAAGATATTTTCTTTAGGAATCCTTTATTTTCTCCATGAGGGGTGCTTTAGTAATTATTTGTCAATACATTGATTATGTTCCTCCCCAAATGATTCATATGTCAATCCATTGAAAGTTTAATATGATAAAATCCTTTCTAATTATCATCATTGACCAATATGTAGGATCCATTCTTCATAGATCATATTCCACATTTTTTGCCTTAATAGGATGATAACAGATTGAGAATTCATATCCCTTGATGACATCTAACCATATTTGTTGGCACATATTAAGATGTTTCTATGTGAATATATATTTGAGACTATTTTGATCAGTATATATCTCACACTTCACCCCATAGAGATAATGCCGCCATATTTTCAATTCCATGATCAAATTTTCCAACTCTAGAATATGCATATGATAGTTTTGCTTAAGGATTTTCAGCTACCTTGAGTCATAGTGTATCAAATTATCATTTTTTTTCATCACACATCCTAATCCCATCTATTAATCATCTCTATACACCACATAGAGTTCTCCACTTGTTTTTATTGTGAGTATTGGTGTTGTGAAAGGCCTCTTTTTCAACTCCGTAAAGTATTCTTCACATTCTTGAGGGAAAGAAACATCACCCATTTATTTTTTAGCATGGTCATACGGATTTAATATCATGAAGGTTCTCCAAAAAAACATAGATAATAACTAGATAGAACAAGGAAGCTATGGATCTCCATTAAAGATACATGCCCATGCCACTGTTTAATTTCTATTTTCATGGAAGGGTCTATTGATATCACTTTTTTAGTGAGAACATTCCCCATGAATGAAACTTCCTCCATATAGAAATAACATTTACAATAAGTGTGGTCAATGGGGATATAATTGTGGTCAATGGGGATAAAATTTTGTTGATTATTTTATTTTATGATATAATGTAAAACTTATGAATGTATCTAGTACTTTCAAGGACACTAAACTGATCATTATTTTGGGAAATGACTCCTTGTATCATGCCAATGTTATGTAATAATGCAAAGATTGTATGTAACTGGGGATAGAGCATTAAATATTACCAATCATGAAATATTATGATAAATATCTCTTGAAACATATTAATTTTCTTAAACATTTGTTATATCATAAGAAATCATGATTCAACATTATTATCCTTGATTTAAATACTAAAATATGAAAATATGTCTTTTAATATAAATTCTTCTCTATTTTTCAATTCTGTCCAAAACCCACTTATTTCCAAAAAAATGTATTCTAAAAATTTATTATAACTATTTTTTACCATTCTAAAAATGATTTATTAATTTATTAACCCTATTATAGTTTTTATGAAATTTTTTGATGTGAATGTTCAAGTAATTTCACAAATAAGGTGTTATTAAATATTTCAGATAATATTAATGGAATCTATTTTCCATGTTTTTAGAAAATAGAGAATTTACCACCACCTTGAACACTCGATTTTTAGAATCTACCATTATAAATTGACATTTATATTTTCACATAATATTTTCTTCAGTATTATAGAACATTTTTGTTTTAAAAAATTAATTTCAATATGAATATTATATTTTCTTCAATAATTTGATATTGTAATTTTAATTATATTTAGATTTATCATTGACAAATCATCAGTTTACATATGATACATTAGTTATATATTATATTAATTACATACAAATTATTTTTTTCATATGGTTTATAAATATATTGATAGGGTACATACCATTTTGATACCACTCATATAAATTTCAATGGTTTATTATTATAGATTGGGTTAATTGTTATCTTTTCTTATACAAGTTTTCAAATAAAAATGTTTTTTTTTATTTTCACACCTATCATATGAGTAATTCAGTAGACATAATAAGTGTTTTTAAGGTACCATTATAGATCCTTGATGAATCAATAGGTATCATTAGACCAACATTATTATATTTTATGATGTGGGAACACCAATTTATTTATGAAATCTTGGAACAATGTCGAGATTGTATTTTTATGAAGTCTGGAATTATGAATTCCCTCCTAATGATATTATTCATTGAGTTCAAATAGATTAACAGTTAAGTTATAATGACCATGTAAATGATTCACGATCATGTGAATATATATATGGTGTTGATTGATCATTATTCATTTATGTCATATTATGCTCAAATTATTGATTAAAGTGAACACCATTCAATTATTTACATTTACATGTGGATTATGATTTATATATTAATATAATATTTTTTACACATACCTTAATTGATAAATTTTTGTAACCCCTATCCTATGATTGTTTCCCTATTATTATAAGAAGAATATTAGGATTGGTATTCATGGTTACACATGTGGAATAAATGAACCACTTGATGAATACACTTCTTTGAACATAATATTTTAATTTATAATATGATATTTAGGTATCAATATACTCAGTAAAAATACTAATATATTCAATCATTCAGGATGAAATTACTTATATATTATGCCTATATAATTATATAAAAACTAACTTTTGGGAACTAGGGTTAGGGAGTAGTTATATGGTATTATAAGATGTTTAGTGGAAACTATAGAACTAGATTTCTATAGAAATATATAAAGGAACATATCTCTCAGATATACACTGAGATTAATTATATAGGAACACAAAATATATTTTATAGTAGTTATTATGAGTTCATTTCTATAAATACAACACTTTCTTGACACTATATGGGGTCATCATTTTGGCATAGTTGTACCTAAAAATTATAAGTCTTAGAAAGATGTGTAAGGATTGACATTATCATCACTTAGTACATGAAAATGGTCATTAATACAAACTAGTTTTCACAATCACGGGGTAAATACCTTAGATAATTTATTTTTTCATTAAAAAAATTATGATGGATTTGAAAATGTTTTTATTCTTTGAATAATTTCTTAAACAATCCATGTTTTTTATTATAATAATATAAATTAAAAAAATTATTTTATGTTATATTTTTCAATACTTTTTAGATAATATTTTTTTTTTCAAAATGTATTGATATAATATTGTATATACTATTTTTTAAAAATTAATTCTAATATATGGAATGAAAATTGTAACAATGAACATACTCAAGAAAGGATTTAACCCTTCAAAATGATAATTATGCATGGGAAAGAGATACATCATGAACAGATCAAATTATAAAAACATTTGGGAATCATAACCATGTAATCACTAATAAACATACCATGTACATAACATACTTATGATTAAAAATTTAGTGAAAAAAATTAGGTTATTTCAGGGATCAACAACCTTCATCATTTACTAGGTCTAAAAATAAATTGTTTTCTTATAAATGGAAATGTTCATTAAATAATATAATTATCAATCTTTGATGAAATGAAATGTAGAATGTTATAATGGATGTTTTTCAGCACTCTGTTTATGTAGATTAATATTATTCATTGATTCAAAATAGTAAGGATAACGAAGAAATAGAGTAAATAAAATGGAATGATTTGATTATACTCACTATGGAAAAGTGTTTAAATTTTGATAAATGATAAAATATAGAGAGAATATTCATGCATCATTGACAAAAACAATATGATGATATTTATATATATAAAGATAAATTTACATGGTTATCATGGAATGTTTCATGTTACGTATGTTTTCCAAAGAGCTATATTGACCATTAATTTGATAGGTTGAATCTAGTTTATCAAAAGGAATTATTATCCCAATTCATCCCTACATACAAGGTCATAGTATCATTTAAAATCAATAGTGTAAATTATTTCAACATATCTTATTTATTTGATCGAATAAATTATAAAAAGAGTTTATCTAATCATGATGGAAATGGAATGAAATTACAATTGTATAAGGTAAATTTGGAATTTTAATTATTTAAAAATTTTGTAAGGAAGCACAGTGGAGAATATTTATTGGTAATGGATGTTTCCAAAAATTATGGAGTAAAAATACACCACTATCATGATTCCAAATAAAGGAAAATATATTTCAATATTAACTATATCCACATATAGGTGACAAGGAGATACATAAATTAATTTCATAATAATCTAGTGAATAAAACTCAGAAGAATCTACAAAATCAAGGATAAGGATATGTAATTAATATTTATCTAGTTGGATGATTAATGTTCTTGTTTATTTGGATTAAAGGATAATTTTTTATAATTATTTTGTGTAAAATTATCAAAACATATATGGAATAAATTAAATTTATTTTTCTATAATGATATGATGACACCAGTTGAAATTTTCTATGAAAAACAATCTAGTGTAATGTTAATCATCATGAAAACACATGATTTAGGTGAGTTAAATGTTAATAATTTTTCTATTTTAATATAATAATGGAAATTATATGTTTATAGTATTGTGTTATTGACCATGAAATTGGTTTGTGAGTTGATGTTTTATGTTATCATATATGTAATTTACTATATAAATAGATTTATAGAATATATTTGAAAACCTTAGACATCTTTTTGAAATAATGCACGATTTCATTTTGGTTTTATTAAAATAACGGTATTGAAATACTTTCAATGTGATGTTAAGAGACACATTATATTGTATGTAGAAAACAATAATGATTTGCTAATGTTCCTTTTAAATTTTGTGCATTGAAATTTGTGAAAGATGTTTTGGACGATTCATAGATTAAACAAATTGTGAAATTCATAATGTAAAAATTTGGGGATTACTATTTAGGTATTAATGATTAATGAAATATATTGGATAACTTATTCTAAGCATATATTGATTTAGTAATTATAATAAAAGATCCATTTTTCTATTTTATGGATCTTATAATCCATTAAATTTTAATTTTATTTTATCTCGCATGAAAAAAATCAACATGGATATTAATTTCATAGGGTATAAATGGGATAGAAATTTATAAAACAACAACAAAAGGATAAAATTGTAAGCATTTTTTCTAGTGTTATCATTATATTGTTAAATTATTTCATAAAATATAAGAAATAGATTTTGAAAAAAATATATATCCTATTACATTATATTATATTGAATAAATGTTCATTTAATTGACCGTGTATTAATGGTTGTTTGGTGGTTATAATTATCATTACCATGGTTTTGTGGTGGTTAATTTTCACTTTGATAATATTAAATGATATCATAAACTATAGGAAATATATTTTGAAAAGAATTATATCCTATTACATTAAATTATATTGAATCAATGTCTTTTTAAATAACCATGTATTTATGGTTTTCTGGTGGTTATATCATATTATCCCTTTTAATGTTGTGGTATTTCAGGAAATCTATTTTAAAATTTCATACCCTTGATTATCCTATTCAAGATTAAATTATGAGGACAAAATTTATTTTAGGTGGGTATACTGTAACAAGAAAATGCTTAAAAAATTTATAATTTGGATTGATATGATATATAACACCTAATATGAATCTTATAAAAGAACACAACAACATGATTATTTATTATACATTCTATTTGATAGATTGTGATGTATGAAACACCGAGTCCATAAGAACTGACAAATAGTATACTACAACAACCTAGTAATCAAATTCGATGTTATTATTTATTTACATAAATTATTAAATGGGAATGGTTTAAATATATATAATATAAAAACATTTTTATCAATTTATTGGTAATTAAATTGAAAACAAATCTAAATGAAAATAATTTTTTTCAAAAAAAATATAAGGTTCAAAAAGATGGTTTCATCACACATTTCACACATATATGGAATATAATTTTTAACAAATTTCAAAAAATTAATTGAAAGGATAAATATAATTTTTGAAATATTAATTTCAAAATTATCAATGGTTGTGTTTTTTAATAATTTATGAAAATCCAATATTCTTATGAATAGTTAAAAGTACTAATTTATAATAAAAGTTTTGATTATTTTTTTTTAATTTAAATTATTTTGAAAATTGGGTTTTAAGATAAATTAGTTCAATTATATTTTAATTAAAATATT
Source organism: Viscum album (assembly GCA_963277665.1). Taxonomy (NCBI): domain Eukaryota; kingdom Viridiplantae; phylum Streptophyta; class Magnoliopsida; order Santalales; family Viscaceae; genus Viscum; species Viscum album. The sequence goes on along the minus strand of OY728136.1, from coordinate 1,221,372,441 downwards.
TTAGGTTATTTGGAAAAATTTCATATCAAATTCTAATATAATTATATTTTATCTTTCAAAGGGTTTTCTTTTAAAAAACCATTTTCTAAAGTATCTAAATGATTTATATAAAATGAAATTGTATCGATAATATAAATTTAATTTTATAAAATGTAGTAAATATTTGTAATTATGTTTATTATTAATGTATAATAAGTTAATATTTTATATTAATTAATTTTTATAAAAGATAAAATTAATCACTTCGGCAATGTTTAAAAGAGATTTACCTGGGTCTTAAAAAAAGTAATATGGGGGTAAAATTACCTAAAAACATGTCGAAAACATATTTTTAGTCTATATATTGAAATTTATACTTATATGATTAACTAATGACCCATTTTTTAGGCTAGTGTCTTGATAAAAACATAATTGTATTTTATTCGTTTCAAAAAATCCAATTATGTAAACTCTTCCACTTATAAATGGACAATGAATTCCCCCAACTATTCACAAAACGAATTTATATTTAAAATGATAATTCATACCAAAATATATTACTTACATATCTAAACACATACTACATGGATTTCAAGATCATAGATATAATATAGAAATGATTTATGTAAAAACTAAAGCGATTATCAAAATAAGAGGTAATGTTTTAAACTATGAATTTTTATCTAACATATTCTCCCTACTCCTTAAAATATTATTAAAGTATTTTAATATAATTTAAATATTATATTAAAATTTTTTATATGATATTATTTTATTTAAATGGCATATATCTACATCCTATTCTGTCACATGGAAAATGAAATAGTCGATCATGTGTCAAACATACAACCACCTCATGAACTAATGTAATTGGTTTTCCATCACCACATTACAAGGTTTAGAATAATTATGTATTTAATAAGTATATATATGTTATTTATATAATTTTATAATTTTTTGAATTATTATATTAAATATACTTTCTTAATTTCCATTATTTGGTGATACAATAATGTTCTCCTTGTATAAGACGGACTACCACCACATGAAGCAATGTGGTTTATTTGTCACAGATAATTTACAAGGATCACGGTAAGGATAAATTTAATTAATATATAATATATTATTTTAAAAATATATAATTGAAATATAATATCGCATATCATTTCTAAACATCCAATATGTGGGAAAACAATAACGTCATCATGGGAATATTTGAGCTACCCACTCCATGTAGCGAGGAATTGTTTTTCATTTTACATTACATATATGTAAATAAGTATGGATTTTATTAATATTAATTCTATAAATAAAAAAATTATGATTTTATAAATTTTAAAAATATTCATTTTCCATGCATTCCTTTTATCCTGAAAATTGAAACATCATTTCTATGTATGTATTGCTTAGAACTCAATGGAAGGATCAATTAATTTCGTAATTAAGGAATTTATAGATTAATACAAATACATATATAATGAATATATATTTCATCTATAAAATGGACATTAATATTGATATTAAGGAACCCTAATTAAAGTACCACATTCTATTTAGTCTGGTCATATTCCATTTACTGTAATATTTATTTCTCAAAGGGGAAAATTTAATTTTCCTTCATTTAGACTGTTTTTACATATTGGGTTTTTATTAATATAGGGGTGATATTTTTTGGTAGGCTCACATATTCCAAAAAAATATTAATTGATATTAAAATTGTGATAATATACTATAATTAAATAATATATAGAATTAAATATATATTTATGACTATTTAATATAGGTAAAATAATACAATATATGTTATAATGGTTTTCCAGACATATAATAAGGATTTCCAACTTGAGGTATGTGATTTTTGTCTCATTTTTTTTGTTTTTTATATATATCATGTTATGGACTTGTTTTATTTTATGAGGTTTATAAAAATTCCTTATGGAATGTGTTATATAAAATTTATTTACTGTCAATATATTGTATATTTTATTCAATTCTATTATTTCATGTGTCTTATGACTAAATTATTCCCTATCTAAAATTGTATTATGGTACAAACTCACCATATAATATAATTTATTAGGATTTTGATTCAAATTATGTAATATATTAACAAGTAACTCAATAGACATATAAAATTTACTCTTATATGTTTATTTAATGAGAATTAGTATTTCTTTCTTTTCATTTTAATCTAGATATGTACTAGGTATTTCAACTAAATTTATAAAATATAAAATATTTTTTATTTCCCCCTTCAGTAAAAAACATGATTTTCCACGAAATCCATGGGTTTTAAATTAATTGTTTTTTTAAAATTATTTAAAAATTTAAATATGATATATTTCCATTTTTTAAATTTTATAAAAATTGTTTTAAAGGGATCTTCACATCATTTTTCAATGATGGATTTTTTGAATTTTATAAAAATAGCGAAATCAATCATTGTTTTTACATGTATGGAATGTATGGATTTTCCCAAAATTTTTAAAACACATTATCTTTATTTTTCTAAAACATTTTTAAAAATTTAATTTCAACAATTTTTCTATTATAGTTTTTTGAATTCATATTTAAAAATCTATTTTCAATGCTAAGGGGTAATTTTCATGAAGAATATTTTAATGTAATTTTTATGGTATTTTCACTCATTAATGATTTTAAAAATAATTTTTATTATTGTCCATTTGAAATACATTATAATGATACAATAAATTTAATTTTTATATATGATTTATATTCAGTCTGATAGGGGGTGTGCATGTTTAATATTAATAATATTAACTTGAAGGATTTATGATTATTTAGTAGAATAATTTTTATAATTTCATATGCTAGTTTTCCAATATGAATGAATATTTTGATTATGTTTCACACCATTGATATGAGGAATGAATTGGATATAATATGTTAGGGGAGAGGTCAAATATAATACCATAACACATCAAAAGAACTCAATAAAAAACAATATTTGGTTTTTTGTCGAGGCCTTTTCCTATTAATTATGATTTCATTGAATGAGGCCTTGATTTTATGGTTATAATGTCAATCATTATGAATTACCTCAATATGAGATTAATATATTTTTTTATGTAATTATCTTGTTTTTCATAATATCCATTGAAATGTATTATTTTAGTTTTCATATGTATATGTAATTATTTGTTCCTCATTAATTCCATCCATATTACCCAGAAGTAATTGATATAATGGACTCAATTTTAGTTATTAACTTTTGGATACTGATTATTATTATTTTTTATTCAGAAAATAAATAGTAATCATAATGTTATTGATAATTTTAGCTCACCCCTTTCTTTTGTTTATTTTCCCTGGATATGAAGTTGAGTATTATGAATAAAATTTTTGTTATGATAGAAGAAATAATTAGGAACTTGAAGAAAACATTGTGATTTACATTTTTTTTCATTGAAAAATCAATGTAAAATTTCTATAAAGTAGTAATTACTAATTAATAGTTATGCCTATTAGGTTATGATTTGATGTATATTATTCCAATGTAAGAAAGTGACCACTTATTCTGAGAAATTAGGCAGAAGATATTTACAAACAATGTTTAATTGAACATTTATAGAGAATTATGATCTACCCTTGGGAAATTCCAATTAGAATTTTTGTTTTTAATAATATATTTTTAAGGGTAGTTTCAATTCATTTTTTGAATTTAGATATTATGGATTTCCTTATGATGCAGTTTTTTTAATGGGTGTGGTGTTGTGTGTTATGTATATATTACTCATTAGATGTTTTTTAATGAGGTTTTTTAGAATCATGATGTGGTTTCCCCCATTTGAATGTTCTTGACGTGGATAGTCAAGAATGTCTGTAAATGGATGTTATCTAGTATTATATTGAAGGTGATGGCCATTTATATAGGTATAGATAAAGGTTACTGAGGGTATGGTTCTAAGTAGGTGATAATTTCTCTCACTATAAGGATGTAGCCATTAGTGTTTTTTATGCATAGAATAGATCCAATGAGGAATCTCTAACAAAAAGTTTGTTGGTAATATTATATAATGTCAAATGACATAGGTTCGAGAAAGATGATTTCCATAAATAAAGAGGTGGAGACAATGTAGTAGAATAATATTTGTTTTAAATGAAACCACATTATGGGAGATGATTTCTCACCCGATATATTGGATATATTGGGTGGATGATCTTATGTGCTTCAGATGTGATTTTCTCTTTGATAGCTCTAGTCCCGAACCATGATCTAGGAAGCAATGGATGTCACTATAACCACTCCCCTATCAGCATGGGAGGGGAACAACCCTACCGAATTGGAGACCCCTCCTTTCATCTCATTCTCCAATCCAAAATGCATCCCTCCATTTCCAAAAATGGTAATTTTACCTATGGTCCCATCTCTTTGTGAGGGTCATCTTCAGCATTAACTTTCTCTTTTTTAATTTTAGGATACATCAACTCTTCATAATCAAATATTGGTCACCCGATTCACCTCTTGATGACCATTGATTGATGCCTTCCACCATTTTCTATTTTCCCCTTGGGGGCTTCAGGAACTAGCAGAGATGGGTATCCCCAATGAACTGATCTCTCTATGGTCTGGGGCTTCACAGTCTAATGATGGCAACAACATTCATATGAAATGATGCTACCTTGATCTTCATATGAAGCAGGATACTCCGATGGCAGCTCTATGGGTATGTTTTTCAGAACTATCTCTCCCCTTCTGGAAGCCCTCTGTCATTAGCATGCTTGGGGTCATGGACAGTAGATATCTCTATTTGGACTTGTGAACTTTTGTTTTATATCATCTAATATCTCCATATATCATTGTTAATTTTGATGTCTCAATCCTATTATTGAATGGATCTGGATCTATTAGGGTGAGGAGTTTCAGTGGAAGAAACTTTTAGTGTTTGAGACCTATACGCATTTCGGTTTGCTTTTATTTCACCTTAGACATCTATCTTCTTCTTTCTGGAATGAAACGAATAATCTATAAGGTGATAGGTTCAATGTTTATAGTCATGGTGGGCCTTTGATTGTATAATTTGTGGTGTTGATGAAGGTCAACGATTCAATCCGGTCTCTACTGGTTCCACCCTTTATGAAGTGGAGGTTTCCTAGAAGGCTTCAATAGATAGTCATTTGAATCCAAAACTATCAGAGTTTTATAATCATCTGAAAGGGATTTGGGCCTTCACTATTATACTTTTGCTCTTCTTAGAGTGTGTGTTGAAGCCTATATGAATGAAGCTATGGTTCATGAAGAATTTGGACATGCAGGGAGGGAGGTGCACTTGGATGTAGGTAAGGATTTAGGATAGGGTATGCAGATAGCTTCACTCAATGTATCATGGGTGAATTAAGAAGTTGGGGCAGAGATAGAAATGGGTGAGCATCCCTAAAGCCTAGTCTTAGAAGATAAGTATTTTAAAAACATGTGAAGTTGCTTCGATCAACCATGTGGGTCTGATTTTCTCGCACAGGCCTTATAGACTAAACCTTCCTATGTTTAGAAGGTTAAATCTGGAGGGAGTTTTAATAATTATCATAAAAAGTTATTAATTATGGGTGAAGTTAAGGTCTATAATCTTGGGGATAGAAATGTGATTGAGGATAGCCATGGTGTTGATCCTTTTATGGATGGGGAGGCTAGTCCAGTTGTTACAGATTCAGCTTAGGACTCCCCTGCTGAATCGAGGGAAGTGGGTTTTATAGAATAATTTTTCATATAATAGTCATGGAAGGGAATGAACACCAATACAGGTTCATAAGTCTTTGTCCAACATACCAGGTGGCCACAATAACAGAATAACTACTCTAACTGACAATTTCTTTCTATGACCAGGTCCTCAAGTAAAGTCAAAATTCTTTTTAATGTATGAAAATTAGTTTACAAGTAGGTGGGGGATGCCACATCTATTAATACATGTCCTCATGTAGGGGGAGATCAGGCATTGGATACATGTGGAGGTCCTGACCCCCCACTAGCGGCTGAGGCCATGTCTTCTCAAGAAGATGTAGAAGAGAAGATTATTGAACAATAAAATAGTGGGGATTATTATTTTTGAAGAGGTGTGTCGGGAGGAGGTTGTACTTTCTCATGGGCAGCAAAGTGCGGTGGGCATTCATGCTGACCCACATCATCAGATATTATTGTGGTTAAAACACATAGTCCTTCTTTTTCACTCTGATAAAGAAATGGTGGAGCATGTTCTGGATTTTAATGCATTGATATAAGTGATCAAACCAATTATGGGAAGATAACATCACATAGAAAATACAATGGGGAAAGGAAAATGGATTGATTAGAAAGACTTTATTTTTATAAGAGGCTTGAAAATGGGAAATATCAACATGCAGGAATACATGAAATCTAGTGATATCGTGGAAAAACATTATGAAGACATATTAAAGTATGATCCATGCTCTCAGGTAAATTCTATCCCCTAGAATCTTTTTATAGAGATTTATTCCAATCAACTCAGTCTGTTCTTCAAAAAAATTGTTGTAATTTTTGTTGACTAAAGTATTTTTTTGTGAGGGTTCTCACTTTCCTCCTTAAAAATGTTTTTTAAAAAATGTCAATTAGGAGGATATATGGTATATATTGGGTTTGTTGATCCAATATATGAAAAATACTGGAATTTTTGTTTCTTACATTTTTTATATGATGTAGTAGAAATGGATAATGGGATTCAGATGCCATTAATCATTAAGATATGGATATGGATGTTTCATTAGGAAATCATGGATAATTTTAATGGTAGGACTATTTGAAACAAAATTAGATTGATGGTCAAGGTAACTTTTTGATGATAAAATATGGATATAACCTTCCCCTCCATCATTGTAAGAGGAAATTGATGGTTCGAATGGTGTCTATTAAAAATGATTGAAAAATTTAGTGTGTAGTTATTTATTTATTTTAATTTACATTAACTAATATTTGAATCTCTACCATATGGGGACAATATTTTTATGGGTCTATAGATTTCATACATAGAACCCACAAAGGTTGTAGTACCATTTATTTATGGTATATAAACCTTAAATTATGATTTTAATGGTTATAATGTGTAAGGATGAATAAGGGAGTGTTGGGTGATCTCTAAATATGTTATTGGGAAAATGTTGTTGTGAACGGGATCCACACAGTTTGTTTAAACTCTGTGGATATCCTCGGAGAAACCACACATAGATTCATGTTTTTGGTTGTAACATTTTGCACGAATGTAGAATGGTTAGGGAGAATATGAGAGGAGGAAGTATAGGGGCTTCCATAAGACATTTTCTAACGAATTTTGGGCTCATAGTTTTTCAAACTGTGTCATCTAATCATGCATAGGGAAAATGTAGGATCATATTTTTTAGGATCTTACTCGTTATTTCTACTAAATTCTTGTCTCGTCTTTTAAACAACCCTAATTCATGATTTATCTCCATTAAAAGCTGGGGAACCTCTATAAAGAATTTTTGAACCATTCTATAGCCCTACCATAGCATTTTCAATCCTGATTCCCATAATAAAGGACATTCCTCACTATTCATGTCACGTTTCATACATACACATTGATATAAATATGCTCTCCTCTTAATTTTTCATATATATGACATTTATTGGTAGATATACGTTGGTGGATTATAAATATGACCATATTTGGGTTCATTGATGGTAGGAGAATAGATCTAAGTCTATTTTTGGGGAGTGTTAACCTAGTAGCATGAGTGTTCTTCATCCCTTTTCAGTTTTCATCAAAATCATCGAGGTATGTGGATTCTCTCATGAATCATCATTAATGAATTGAATTTATTAGTTTCAAATATGTTTATTTTAATTTAATTTATAATTGAAATAATGGAATATATCTTCTGTAGTGATGATTTACTGTTTTTGGTGAAATTGTGTTTTCTTTGTGAATTGCGGTGAAAATTGATTCAGTTTCTTGTATTTAAAATTTTCATTTCAAATTATAGATTTTTTATAAATGATAAACATTTTAATGTAATGGGATGTTTTCAATAAAAATTGTGTTTTATTGAAATTGTTTTTCATTGAAATGGTTTTTAGGGAAATGGGTATCAATAAAAATATGTTTTTATTGAAATGGGTTTTTTGGCACGATCCTAGGGCAAACATGGTGTGTGTGTTCAAGTTGTATTTATAGGGATTGGATAAAAAACGTCCATGTTCTTATGTATAATGTAAAATTCCACATAGGATATAATTACCTTGTTGTGACTTGGTAGATCCATGAGAAACCACTCATGAGTATGAAACTGTCATCACATATCACACAAGGATTGTTGTGTGGATGTATTGAATGGATTAGTTGTGCTAAATGCATGTTGATAATTAATTTTAAAGATTTGTTTAGTTATTTTTCTCGAAAAATAACATTCTATAAGATACGATTCAATTTAACTTTATTTCTTTTGGTTATAAATGGTTTTGGAAACCTATTTATATTTAGTTACAAACTGTTTTTAGAAAATGTTTTCTATAAATTGATTTATGTAAATATTTCAATCTCTAATATCCAAGTTCCATGAGTAGGTAATTCATTGGGGAAAACATATTGAATGTTATATTCACCCCAAATTGATTTTTTTTTCATTTTCAGATGATATCTACAAGGATTTGGGAAAATGTGAAGTATCACATGTTTTTAGCACTACATCCTAATACATGGGATGTTCGGTGATTGTGGAACATGGTGCTTGTGTACCATAGAGTTGGTCTTCATTTGGTATTCATTAGTTTTTCTTACACGATTTTAAATTTATATTTGTTTAGAATTCCATTTTTTCACACATTAGAGCGGTTTGATATGGATAAATATTTTTTGGTTTGTTTCTTTTGTTCATGCTTCATTTAGTGAACAGTTTGGTTATGGTTTTTTTAGTATATTTGTTTATTTCATAAAGGGAATATCATCCACCACATGTATTTTAGTCCAATTACTATTTATTTCAATCCATTGACATATTGGGTATTTCGCTTAAGGCCACAAAATGAATCTTTGTAATCTCAAGAAAATGGGGATTATCGGGTCATTAAAAATTGTATCAACTTGTTCAATCCTTTCCAAACAACTAGATTTCAGTTTCCGGGTCTTGGAGTTAATTAATCATTATTTTTTCCTAGGATTATGATCTTAAAAAAGTTACAGGATTTTCATAACCTAAAATTTATATCATAAAAGGATGTAACTCACTCTTTTAGGTTGAACATCATGTTACCATGGTTTTGGGTAGATAACTGTTTTGGAAACAGATATAGGATATTGGAATATCAATTTCAGGTGTTTAGCCAATGAGACGAGCATGTCATACATTATAGAGGAATGAATTTTAACTAAGATTGAATATTCCATTTTGAATAATGATTTATGATATTGTTAAAGATGTAATTTTTTTAAAAAAATCATAATTTGTTTTCAAATAGTATATTTTGAAAAAAGGATTCCTTGTGTAATATGAAAATTGGTTGATATTCAAATGAAAGATTTTTTTTTAAATGGATGAATGTAAAATGTTATTTTTGGAAAAAATGTTGTCATAGTTTATGTGACAGAATTTGAAATACCAATACATCAGTTTTTAGGTAGTGAGACTTACTGAGTTATTGTTGATTTAGAAAATGGAATTTGGTATTCATCATAGAAACCAACTGAAAGAAGCTACGGAGAACGTAGTTTCAACTCAGCCACATGCGAGCCAAGTTTTTTTCAAAGTATCATTCAATCATTTAAATCCATGAACATAGTAAACTGAAGTGATGATCCAAGGATTTTGGATCATTCCATCCAGTTCCGGAAGCATAAAACACCCATATTTTGTGGTGATTCGTAACCCAAAAAAAGGAAAGGTGTTGAAGAATAGGATGAATCGTCTATTTAAATTCATTTGATCACCGATGAAGATCAAAGTCAATCTGGCCACGTACATTCACGACGACCTTGCACTTCCATGGTGGGAACTATTTTTTTCAATTAGAATGGGATCATACCCTATGTTGGGATGATTTTGAAGATTTTTTAACAAAAAAATCTATACTCATACATTCAAGATCTATAGGACTATATACTTCTTCAGTCTAAAGCAGTAGAATCTCTCTTTCATGAAATATGTTGCTAAATACTTTCATTAAGTGCTATTTTTCACCAGAATTTATAACAAATTCAACATTTGAGGCATACATATTCAAGTAAAAGAAAATTAAATAAATTCATTTGAATATTGTGGTTCTCTGTATGACTGATTTTACAAAGATTGTGAAAAAATAATTTGTGGTTTAGCGGGATATCTCAGGATCTTTGTAAGGAGAAAGTATGATGATACCAATGGGAAATGGTGGGAGCCTACACAAGAGGGACGCCTTTTTCCATGGTTGGTTGGGAACCAAAAATCTGAGAACTAGATTGGTAAATATTCCTTCCCAACCAATGAAAAAAGAGGAATGCTACCAATGTGGTTTTAGTGACCACATGAAGAAATAATGTAAATCACCACAAATAGTATTCCATAAAAACAAAAATATGGGACATCATAATAGGTTTCTTTTGCAGTGCTCTAAGGTCAGGTTCTTGAGACACTTCTCAACTATTTCAAACATCATATGATTCAACTGTGTGAGGAAAATTGACTAATTCTCATCAGCAAAGTAGATAGTCCAACCTGATCAGGTGTGTCCATATATGGTGATAGGTATGATTTTTTTGAAAAATAACCTTATGCAAGTGTTTTTTGATAATTTTTTGACAAATTACTTCATTACTTCTCATGTTTTTTTACTTACTATACATAAAACCTGAGATGATTCTTTTAATGATAAATCATAAAACTCCTCTTCATGAAAGAGAATGTTGGGCCTTTGTGTGTAGAGCATGTTCTATAACTATGGATGGAGTAGCGATAATATGGGAATTCTTAGTGTTGGAGATGGATTTATATGATGTAATCATAGGTATGGATAAGTTGACAATGTTTAAGGATCACATTGACTATTATAGATGAATAATTTCTTTTATGACTAAAGATAGTGTCGAGCATCTCTTATGAGGATAAAAGGATGAAAATAATGGTGCAACAAGATTGTTTGCACTAGAGGTGGGAACAATGTATTACCAGTTGTGTGATTTGACTATGGAAGTGAGGAATGAGATTGAGGATACCTTTTTTCCATTAGTTTTGGATCAATTTCAATTTATCTTTCCCACGAATAACTCATGGTTACCACCTATAGGGGTTGTGGAGTTTAAAATTGATCTCATTTCCGGGACCTATCTTTTTTCACATATGTATTATAGGATCGTAATAACATTGTTATTAGAATTAAAAGTAAAAAACGGTTTCATTATTCTAATCATGTCAATGTGGATTGCACTGGTCTTGTTCGTGAGGAAAGAAGATTGAACTCTAATGATCATAATCTTAAACACGTTATGATAACGAATCAGTATCTACCACCACATGTTGATGATCTATTTGATCAATTGGGGGGATTTCATTGGTTATCTAAAACTGACTTATGATTAAGAAAACATCAAAAGTTAGACAAAAAAGAATATATTATAAAGACAATATTTAAAAGAATATATAGATTCTACAAATATGTAGTGATGCCTTTTGGTCTTATGAATGTGCCATCAGTTTTTATGGTTGTGATGAATTGGATATATCATTTTAATATGAATTCTTTTGATGTGGTGATTTATAATTACATATTGGTTTATTCTTGGACAAGGTATGATCATGAGAAACACATGAAAACTATTTTCAGAATCTTTAGAGATCACCATTTTTATTCCAAATTTTCAAAGTGTGTTTTATTTGTATAAAATATGTACACATTCATGGCCTTGTAAATTTGAAATATGTGTTTCAGTGGACCCTGAAAATATAGAATCATTTATCTTGTGGAATCCTATGAATAATTTCATTGAGATACAATGTTTTCATGGTCTAGAAAGTTATTATTGTTGCTTTTAAGGACTTTTTAGTGCTATCTTCGTCAATGGAAGCTTTGAAAAAGATGAATTATCCATTCCAATGGACTGAGGAATGCCATAAATATTTCCTAGAGCTGAATGTTCGTTTTATATAAGCACCTATCTTGATTTCTCTGGAATGGTGACATGGATATGTGGTGTACTATGATGTATTGGGATATAGGTTTGTATGTGTTCTCATTCAAGGATACCATGTTATTTCTTATGATTCCAGGAATTTGAGAGTCTGTGAGATGAATTTCCTGAACGCAGGACTTGGAATTAGATGAAATTTTACATGATTTTAATACATGGAATCAATATGTCTTTGGTGAGGAATCTACTATGCCTAGAGACCATAAAAAAATAAAAACAAATTCTCATAGAAATATTTATATATGAGGCAATGTAGATGGATGGAGTATCTAAATATTTTTGACTTCAACCTATACACCAGGAAAAGAGAATTTGGTTGCAGATGAGTTGAGCAGAATATCATATTCACATTTAGTAAAAGATGCTTCAGATAAATGGTTGTTGATGTCACTCCTATCTGACATGCATGTGGAATGTGAAGACCAAGCTGATGTTGTAGTTTTATTTTTAACTATGTTTGTTTCTGCTTTGGTAAATATGGTCAAAGTGGAACAATCATCTGAAGCAGAATGTTAGGTTATGAGTTCAAAACTCAATATTGGGGATACCATTGAGGTATGGAAACATGATGGGAGTGTGGTTTTTTGTGTGAATATATCATAATTTTGTACCTAAATATTTTCATTTACAACATCTCTATGTGTACCACCATTCTATAAGGGATGTACATCTAAGAACATAGGAGATATAAATGGTGTTGAATGTGCAGTTTCGGTGGATTAGCATGAAGCGGAATGTGTCTTTGTTTGAATCAAGGTGCATAAACATGTTTGTAAATTAAGGAAGATAATCACTCACTATTGGGTATGTTGTAGTATTTCAAATCCCATTAATGAAATTGGAGAAGATAGAAATGGATTGTTTTACAGTTCTCCCAATAATTTTTCAGAAACACAATTCCATATTGGTGGTAGTGGATTAGATTACGAAATTAGATCATTTTAGTACCATTTTTGAAACCCACATGGTGGTGGATCAGTATAAAATATATATCCAAGGGGTGGTAAAGATACATGGAATACCTGTTTCAATAATGAAAAACAGTGTTCTGAGTTTCACATCTCATATCTCAAAATCCTTACAGAATGCATAGGGAACATAGTTTACTATGAGTACGACGTATCATCCTCAAACAGTTTGGAAATCCAAAAGGATGATAAACACATTGGAAGACATGTTGAGGGCTTGTGTAATGGATTTTGTTGACTCGTGGAATGAAAACATACCCTTAGTGGATTTCTCGTATAATAATAGTTATCGGAAATTAATAGAAATGGATATGTTTGAATCATTTAATGCCTGTCCTAGTTGTTCTCCACTTTGTTGAGTGGAAATTGGGGTGAATCCACTAGTTGTTCCTTTTATTGTCTATGAAATGACAGAGAAGAATTATTTGACCATAAAGTGGATGGAGATGGTTTAGAGTTATCAAAAATCTTATGGGGATCATCATCAACAATTTTTGTCTTTTTCTATGAGTGATCATGTGTTATTGAGGATAACTATAGGACTTGGACATATTCATTTTATTAATTATGAAATGTAATATCCTCGATTCATTGTCTCTTTTGAGATACTAGAACATGGTAGATATGTGAAATATAAATTGGAATTTCCACCATGGCCTAGTGTGGTTCATAAATTTTTCGAAGTATATTTGTGGAAAAATTATCACTCTGATCATAATCAGGTGATTAGTTGAGATCACACTGACCTTGATCCGGATTCTTCATTGGTACATATCCTAGTGAGGAGTATGGATAGGAAAGAGATTGTCTTGCATTAAAAAATCTTCAGTCTAGTGTGGGTTTCATTCCTACATGGTAATATTTAGAAGGAGACTTGGGAATATGATAAGGAACTAAAGTATCAATGGATAGAACTCTTTTAGGTCAATGAGGGTTTATTAATTTCCATGGATTAAAAGACCAATGTTGGGGAGAATTTAGTACCCCCAATTTCATGTATGTAACCCTTAATTGATTATTTTCATGGTTATAATGTGTATGTGTGAAGGATGAGATAGTTGGGTGAACTGTAAATAATTATATTGGATAAAGTAGATGTGCACAGGCTGTGCAAGGTTTATCTAAACCGTGTGAATATAATAAGAGAAACTATCCACAGTTGGAGCTTTTATATACTATCATAGACATGGTTAGATATCAATTAAGGAGACAGTGTGAGGAGTACATTAATAGGTTTCCAAAATATATTATCAAACACATTGTTAGCGCACGATTTATCAAAATATGTGGTCTAACCATGCACAGTGAATATGTACGATAATAATTTTTATTATCTTACTCATTTTTTCTCCCAATTTCTTATTTTTTTTTTCATAAATGACCCTAATCCTATATTTATCTCTATATTAGGTTGGTTATCCTCTCCCATAAATTTTGGAAGCAATTTGGATCCCTCCCTTGGCAATATCAAGACCAATTCTCAAGGTTAGTGAAATTCTTCAACAGTCATGTCTTGCATGTTTGATTTAATTCTATTTTCCATTTTATTTTTTATATTTACAACTGTTTTGGGTATATTTATAACGAGGGATTCCGAATATGTTTTTATTTTAGTTCATTCATTGTATGATAAGAGATATAAGTCTGTTTTGGGGAGTTTTATCCCAGTTTTGTGTGAGTTCTTCATCCCTTGATAGTTTTCATTAAAACGTTCGAGGTAGTTGGATTCAATCTCAACTAGTAGTGATATAATTGATTTTATTAGTTTAAAATTCGTTTATTTTAACTAAATTAATTTTTTAAATTCAGTGAATAAATCATTTCCATTGATGATTTATGGTTTTGGGTGAAAAAATCTAATCTTGGTTAATTACGGTGTAATGTGATTTAGTGTGTTGAATTTAAAATCGTGATTTTAAATTATGGGTTTCTAAAATTCCTAAATAGTTTGATGGAAAACTGGTTTCCAATTAAAATGGTGTTTATAGAAATGGTTGGGAATTGAAATGGTTTTGATAGATATGGTTTTTAATAAAAATATGTTTTTATTGAAAGGGATTTATTCAATAATTCTTGGTCATACATGGTTCGTGTGTTAATGTTGTATTTATGTGGCTTGATTGGAATATGAACTCATGCTTAGTTCCAATGGTCAATTAAAACATGGAATATAATTACATTGTGACTTCTTGTTAGGTCTATGAGAAACTACTCAAGAGTGAAGAACTATTATAACATAAAATGCAAGGTCGTATATATGGATGCATGGAATGGATTGGCTATTCTTCAAGAACCATGAGATTTTTTTAAATAATTGTTTAGTTATTTGTTTTGGAAAAATAACATACCCGAATATTGGATTAAATTTCACTTGTATGCCTTTGGTTATAAATGGTTATGGAATCCTTTTTGTATTTAGTAATAAATCATTTTAAGAAAATTTATTATATAAACTTTTTTATGTATATGATGATAAATATTATATCCTAGTGGAAAGAGTCTGTAATTCATTGGGGAAAACATCCCATGTGTTATACTTACCCCTTCTTTAGAACTATGGTGATTTTGAAAATTTATTCTTCCAATACATGAGAAAAAGTAATGTATCAAATGTATTTGGCACCACCTTATGATACTTGGGTTGTTCTATGATTATGGAGAATAGGGATTTTTGATAATGGAGTATTGTGGTATTATGGGATTCATTAGTTTTTATATCACTATTTACATTGATAATTGTTTGTTCTTTCACTGTTTCACACATTGGAGTGGTTTGGTATGAATAAGGTTGTTTTTTCTCTTTAATTTTTTCATGCATCATTTAGTGAAGAGTTTGGTAATGGGATTTTGGTTTCATGGTTTATTTAATAATGGATTAATCTTCCCTCACTTGTATTCAAATCCCTTTGGAATTTATTAGCAGCCTTTGGCATCTTGGGGATGTCACATAAGGCCAGTTATTAACTCACTGTACTCTAAAGATAACGATAATTAGCAAGATATTACAAATTCCATACATGATACTTTTATACATTATGTATAATGGAATTGGTCTTGTTAAGGCCAATTCATCTATTACTCATTGGAAATGGGAGTGAACATATGGTAATAGTTGGATGTTATTGGTTTTCAATGTGTTGGGTAGATTATTGAATCTATTTTTCCCTATTTATTTATATACTTTGTGCATGTACATACATTATTGGAATATAGAATTTTGTTTTAATCTTGTATTGGTCGAATGTAAATTTATATTTTTGTTATAGATTAGTGTATATTTTTTTGATTATAGATTACTATTAATTATGGTTTCATACTTTATTTTTATGTTAGTATATATATTTATCTACAAAGGGTATATTCTTTCAAATATCACCCCATATACCATCACTAATAATAAACAACCAATGAAATAAGAGTAGTTATATAAAATATCTACTTGTTCTATGATATGAATACTATAGTGTGATTTGTCTTAGAAAGTTATAGTTGTTAAGACTTTTGATGGCATTGGATGATGTAAAATTGAATGCGCATTACATTTTGTCTATTGACATAGTCACCATATGATTATCAAGATGGAACACTCATTTGGATGACCATACAAGGAATTTTTATATCTATCCCTAAATGTGAAATTCATTGTTCTAGATAGATAATTTGGATTTATATGAGAATTGATATCTCATGATAATCACCAATATAACATTTCCAATATTTTAGATAGTATATATTATGATATTATAGTAATACCTAATGTTTGATTTATAATGATTCACATTGTATTAAAAATAATATATATATATATATATATTCATATATTAAATTATTTATTTATATATTTATGGTTTGTATATTTGATGATAGGTTATGAATGTAGGTTAATAGTTTACCATAGAGATAATCTCCCTATTTTGGGCAGATACTAGAGCATCAGTCTAATTTCCTACATTAAAAGAGATGAAGTTGGTGATTTCAAATTATGGGTGAGTCCAGACCTAAAATATTCCACGATATATAATGATTAGTTACCTTTCCGAAAACATGACATTGGATTTTATTATATATGGGGGAGAATATACCTTTATCTTATGTGGATAACATTCAAATATACAATAAATGTCTGGAATAAAAATATATTTTAATTGAATACAATGAGATTAGAAATATATTTTAATAGGTATAAAAAAATATGATGTTTAATATATTATTTATATAATCATAAAATAGTTTTCCCATAGTGATAAATATTTCTAAAAAATATCATATCATATTTTATTTTATTTTATATA
Organism: Viscum album; assembly: GCA_963277665.1. Lineage (NCBI taxonomy): Eukaryota > Viridiplantae > Streptophyta > Magnoliopsida > Santalales > Viscaceae > Viscum > Viscum album. The sequence continues at coordinate 1,221,355,059 of OY728136.1, read as the reverse complement.
GGTTCAATTTTAGGAAACTATTTGAAATAAATTAAGAAATGAATGGTTTAGAAAAAATAATATATATGACCTATATTGATAGATTTTGTGAACCATTGAACTGAATGATTTATTTGAAGATAAATAAATTCATAAGGGGATATTGATGAACCCAATGAATTTGGAAATGTAGTTTTGGTATTGTTATAGGTCCCATGGTTTTTGAATAACTTTTCTCTACATTATCCCCATATAATGAATGATGATATGGAATATGAAAATTTTAAATAGTTGAAATAAGTGTTCCTTTTCACATCAAATGTAATGATATGATAATTATACAAATAGGGTATTATTTTCCTGTAATATTAGTTTTCATACTTTTTCACTAATAAATTTGTTTATATATTTTAAAAAAACATTTTCTCGTTTGTTTTTAAATCATTAATGTGAATTGGATGAATTTTTTATATTAATGGATGTATTGTGTTTCATTCTCAAAAACAATGAAATTTTGAAAATAAATTATAGTCAAGGTCAAAAATATGGGGTGTATGGGAACTATGTTGGAGAAAAACATATAAAAAAGAACATGTTCAAGGATGACTATATTTGTGAAATAATATAATTTTGAAGGTTTTATAGTTGAGTGTATAAAATTTACAATGTAATCATGATAGGTTTATGGTGCCTGGGAAGACATCACAGTTTCCAAGATAATGGAATTACCAATCATGTAGATCATGAAGGTATTTGTGTAAAAAAAATAAAATTTCATTTTTTTATTGAAAATAGGATAAAAAAAATTATATTTCATAGAATTATCCAAATTGAATAATGATTCCTATGTTTAAACAATTCATATTTCTTAAATATTTATTCAAATTTTGATCATGAAATTTATAACAATGATGTGAAAGTTATTATAAGTACTATTAGGCCAAATTTTTCTTAGTGTAACAAATTTGTTATAAGTGATATATTTTTCAAAATATGAGAGAGTATAGTGGTAATATTTTTTTTATTTCCTTAAAAATCCCATGAAATTATATTATGAAACCAATATATTTGAGATTCTAAATTAAACAGATGGAATGAAAAAATATAAAAGGAACATATTCTTTAGTGAATTTTATTTCCAATACATATAAAATTAAAACTAAAAATATTGAAGATATAAAATACATGTTCATATTAAAATTTTAAAATTTAATTTTTTATGGAATTATATTAAATCAAATTAATAAAATATTAACATTGTTATATATTGTAATTGATCAAGTTAATTGAAATAGAATTATTGATGATAGAAATTTTTTTAATATTGATACTATAAGGAAACATAGATAAAAATTATCATTAGATAATTTCAATAGTTGTTATTGAAGAATTCTGTGAGTAATTTCTTATATGAACAGAAAAAAGATATGATTTAATAGTATTGTGGATATATTTTCATTACAGACTACATTAGAGAACTAGTTGAGTTTTATTTTTTCATTCATCATGAAACTATGAAAGATGATTTCAATAAAATTAGTAAATAATTGATTTCAAAATGACCATTAATAACACTAGATTTTTTATTTTGAAAAAATGATGTGGATTGTAATGACCCACAATCCCTACGAATATATTCAAATAATTTATTGATTAAATATTGAAAAAGTGCTCTTAAAAAACTATAAGTCCAATAAAATTGGGAAATTGTGATTTTTTAAAAAAGTAAATGAACCCCATATTCTATATATTCATCTGCATATATTTATATTATATTTGACTAGATTCATTTCCCTATATGGGGTATCCGCAGTAGTTACAAAAAATATGTGATGAGCCATAAATTCTAGAATGTGTGTAAATAATGTAACACATGGAATGAAATAAAAAGAGAGTTAATAATCATATCAAGGAATAAATAAACATAGATATCATAAAATATATTTAAAGAAAATGATTATGGTATAATATTTAATAATTTCACGGAAATAAATAGAATCATGGCATTGTGGATCAAATATATTTTAGGTCAAAAGTTGATGCTCACTCCCAATATTGAATATCAAAACATGAAAGGATCACATTCCATGAATCAGACATAGTATTATAGGAGTCAAAAACATTACCCAATTTATAGCGTGGATATATAATTTAGGGTGCCCCAATCACATCATAATACATCATGATATATTTTTTAACATAAAAATGAAACATATATGAAATATACACATGAGATCAAATGGGTTATATAATAGTTTTAAGAGGATTTTATTATTGTAATTTAAATAGATACAATAAATGGTGGTGAATTATCATATAGGTACATAAATATATAATCATCTTATCATAATATTATTTTGGAAATTACTTAAGTAAAAATGGTTCGAGTAAAAATAAGAATAACAGTAGAATTGGTGGAATCAAATGGTAATGTTTCCTGTTAAATAATTATAGGATTTCAATTAAAAAACAATAAAAAATGATAAATGAAAATATATCCCCATTATAAAGAATATGTCATGACCCATCCTCGGGGCCCGTTCCATTACTACCCCAAGCCCTCCTTCCATAGGCCAGGGGCTGGCGACTAGCACCAAAGCCGTAAATCCCGATTAAAAGGGAAGGTATTGCCTTTATAAATGTAAACAAACACAACGAAGTACGCAATAGAAGAAAAAACTAAGTAATATTGAATACAAAACTATGTACTAAAAGGAAAGGGGCTAGAAATACAATCCCATCAGTAAGTACAGTACAACTGAAAATCTAGTACAACTATTGTAAAGTATAACATCAACCAACGAGTCATCCTCCGGGAATCCCACCTGAAGGGTGGGTCCAGATGGACTCCTCAGCACCTCATGTACGTCAGTCTGTTCCATGTACATTTTTGCCAATTGTTCCCCCTCGGGGTACCATCCGGCTCTACAATAATCTACCACAATCAGTTTCATCTGTTGACTACATCCAACACAACGTAGTACATGCATAGCCCATGCAGGGGTGAGTATACGATACTTAGTAGGGACCTCGAGACCCCGATGGACACCCATAATCCGCAAAGAATAAACCACAAAAAAAAAAAAGACAGATACAATCACGAAGTATCATCCAAAGATACTTAGGTATTTTCCCATATATATACCTAAGTCATCAATCCCAGTTCGGCTCCAACACTCGAGCCCAAGAACAACCCAGTCCACACAAGAAAGAAGTCAATAACATCGATTATAATGAATGAAAGTCAAGACTCATCTCACACAGGTATACATCATTCATACAGTGATATAGATGATCAGATGTAGTCACTGATTCATCTATGTTATCGGGCCCACGTAGGATACTAGACAAGCTAAGCTGTCGAACCCATGTAGAATACTAGACCAGCTACTCTGTTAGACCCACGTAGGATACTAGTACAGAAGTCAAACTGTCAAACCCACTTTGGATTCAAGTACAGTAGTCATCACGGTCAAACCCACAGAGGATTCCAGTACAGTTGACATCATCGTCGAACCCACAAAGGATTCCAGTACGGTTTTCATCATCGTCTAACCCATGGAGGATTCCAGTATAGTATTTGTTGCAGTCGTAGCCAGCTCTAGGGTTCTCGTACACAGCACGCTCGATTCTAGGAGTGTCCTCTCCTTGATCCAAGGGTTCGATACATCAAATATCACAATGTTTAGAGTTTATGTATCCCGAAGTTCTGTCTCGTCAAAAGGAACCCAATGCAACAGACTGCGTGTCAATTGCACACCCAGTCCGAGAGATATTGAATTTTCCGTTCTAGGGGCCCAATTGGAATTACGCTCATTCCAAAGCTAGCCATTTTCTAAAGTCATCCAAAACTCAATTAGATAATTTCAAAAGTACCTTCTTCTCATGAGGATCCCAGTGCTGTAGATGGCACGTCGATCAGACGTGCGGTCTTAATGTTATTCACGTTTAAGTGAAACGGACCCGGCCCGTCAAGCCCAGTGGGATGGCGGGTCGGCCCGACCTGGTTTGGTGGGTCCGAATGGGCAGGGGGTTAGACCTACCCAGTGGGCTGCAGTCCAGCCCGGCGTGGCGCAACATGGCCTGGTGGGGTGTGGTTCGGTGCTCGGCCGGCCGAGCGGTGCGGGGGGGGGGGGGGGGGTGGGGTTGTCGGTGCGGGATGGGGTGGTGGGGGCACCGTATTTCTGAACCGGTGGCGCCGCCCCTCTGATCTTGGTGGCCGAATCCGACCGGTGTTTCCAGCCCAAGCGGCCCGCACAGCAGGATGTTGTTCTCCCACGCGGCATCAACTGGTGTCGTAGCCTCCTCCAACCCGGTAAGCTGACGAGCCGGCCGGTTCATCCGTTGAAGCGGCCCACAAAGCGCTGGCCGCAGTCCTGCGCAGCACAGCACCATGGGGCGCCGCGGTTCCTCTAGCCTTGCCAGATATGGATGGATGGTTCTCCTTCGGCCAAGCAGCCTACAATTACGGTCTGTGGTTATTCCGCACACAACAAGGGCTTCCTCCGGTTGTCGCTGCCTCCATTCACCACCGTCAAAATATTCAAGAACCATTGGAGGGTCGTCAGGACATGTTCGTTTGGCCAGATCCCTCCACGTTAGGTGATATCATAAGGCGGATGACGATCCAGAAATTCAATGTAGAACGGGGTACTAAATATTCACATAAAATTATATCAAACCCCCTTCCTCTTAATTTAGGTTCATTCGTTGAAGAGACATGGAAGGCGAGCATCGCAGTATTCGGGCTTTGCGGAATACGGTGTCACGGAGAACGATGTCATCCCGTCAACATTGGAAATCATTTTTGTAGATGTCATTCCACTTGAGTGATGACTTTTCGATTGAAGCGGATGAAAAAGAATGGATGAAGGCATTTCTCATGATCTTGTTCTGGTTGAAAACGAAATTGGCGAGAAACTGATTCTCATTCTTCGAGTCGTGGAGCATTTTTTGCAGAGGGAGAAAAATCCTTCTAAATCCTTTCATGTCCCAAGAAAACTGGTTTATGCCAACCAAAATAAATGAAGTATATTCCTTCTTTTAATGTTTTAAGAACAATTCAAATTTATTTAAAAAGACAATCCAATTGATTATTAAATTATGTTGGAATAATTTAAGGAAGGGAGGTGGAAATGCTGCAACATAATGAGGAGAGGTGTCAAATTAATTAAGGGGGTGTTAATGGGGAGTTTAAGGGAGTTGAGGGGAGGTGATAATGTTTGGGTTTGTGTGGGCCCCACCACACTAAATCCTCACATGGGAGGATATGTGGGGTGTGGGCTCTACCCCTAACTTCCTCTTGGATGAAATAACCACCTCTAAAAATAAAATTGTGTATGACCACAATTTTAATTAATTTAAGATAAATCCCCAATTTATAACATTTAACCGTAATGAAACACAATTGTGGTAAATGTCCCCTTATGTGAATAATGGTGTTGAGATTCCATCAGTTTCCTCAGATTTCAATTCCGAACGTCGGTTTAAATGATAGAAAAACTCGCATGTACGTTTACAGAACGTACTCAATAAAAACTTCAGAAATTGATTTTGGGCACACCGGGCATCGGAATTAGGCACTGTTAGAAACCACAAACTCATTAAATTAAAAAGTATTTAATAAATAAATTCCTTGAAATTTCCGAGACTTTACATTACCTCCACTTCAGGGATTTATGTCCCTGTAATGTTTCCACATACACTTGGGAAACAAAAGTGGGTACTGAGCACGCATCTGTGCCTCCATCTCCCATGTGATCTCCTAGAGGTTCCCGTGATTGTTGCAAACGTGCACCAGAGAAATTGAACATCCAAATAGAACACGCTCATGTCAATCCTTGATCTATACCAGGACCCTCATGAATTTTTCCTCGTCATCGATGTACAGCTCCCCGTGATCGATGATGTGGGTCAGGTCGTGCATGTATCTCCTCAGCTGAGATACGTGGAAGACGTCATGAACCCGATGCAACTAAGGTGGAAGGTCCAGGAGGTAATCCACCATCCCTACTCTGTAGAGACCTGGAAAGGTCCAATGAATCATTGAGACAACTTGCCTCATCATAAAAATCTCCACAGACTTCGTCAAGATGAGACCCGTAGGATGACGTGGTCGCCATCCTCGAACTTCATTGGTCTCTGTCTCCTATCGGAATTTGAATTCTATTTTCTCTATGAAGTGTTCATCTAATCTTGGATGATCTGAAATTTCTCCTTCATTTTGGAAAATATCTCTAGTCCTACAAGTGGTGACTCCCCTTGTTCAATCCAGCATAGAGGTGATCTGCAAGGTCTGCCATACAGTGCCTCGTAAGGGGCCATTCCGATGGTGGAGTGGTAACTGTTGTTGTACAAAAACTCCACCAAGGGTAATTGATCCTTCCATATATGACCAAAGTTGTTGACACATGCATGGAACATGTCCTAGAGAGTCTGAATGGTCATCTCTGTTTGGTCATCCATCTGAGGATGGAGGAGGTGCTCAGACGTAGCTGCATCCTGAAAGCCTCTTGTATCCCCTTCCATAGCCGGGAAGTGAATCAAGAATCAATATTGGAAATGATGGATGATGGAACACCATAATGTCTTATGATCTCATGAATGTAGAGGAATCCCAAGCTCTCTACTGAGCCTTTCTCTCTGATCGGTAGGAAGTCATCCAACTTGGTGAGTCGGTCTATGATCTCCCAGATATAGTCGTGTACTCTAGAACTACGTGGAAGCCCCATCACAAAATACATGTATATCTCATCCCACATACACTCTAGGACCTCTAAGGGATGTACCAAGCCTACTGGTTCTTGGTCCTCTGCCTTAACTTACTGACAAGTGAGTCATTGTGATACAAAATATGATATGACATTCTTTATACTCAGCCACCAGTGCTATCATCTGAGGTCCTGAAACATATTCTCCACTCCTGAATGTACCACTAGTGGGGAAGTGTGAAACTCCCTTATCAATTCCTCTTGTAGTGAAATTGGTACAATAGTACGTCCATAGAAGAGGATGACATGCTCCCCACTTTCAAAAAATCCATCTAGCACCTACCCTGTGGATATCTAAGCACGTCACATTTCATAGCCAACATCCCCACGCTATGACTCCCTGACTCACTGAAGAAGTGGAAGAGTGAAAGTGAGAGATTGAAGAAAGGCTTCTCCATATATATCCAAAAAGTATATCTTCAATGCGAATGGCTTCTCTATCGCCTCTCCTAGTAGCTGAATGCACGATATACTGTTGAGTGCATCAAATACAACATTCCCCTTTCAATGAGTATAGTCTATTTCAATGTCATAGTCCTGGAGGAACTCGAGCCATCACCACTATCTCCAGTTCAGGTCCTTCTATGATATGATGTACCTGAGACAATGTTTTTCAGAGTAGACTATAAAGCGCTCACCCATTAGATAGAGACGCCACATCTTCAAGGCGAAGACTACTGCTGCTAACTCCAGGTGATGGGTAGTGTAGTTCTGCTCATGGTGTCTCAACAGTTGCGAACCATATGCGGTCACCCCTTGCCCCTACATCAGGACACACTAGAGTCCGGTCCCTGATGTGTCATAGTAATCTATGTACCGAACGCCCTCCTCTAGTAGCCTCAAGATGGGATCACTAGTAAATCTCCGTCTCATCTATTAAAATCTCTACTGGAATCTACTGGACCACACGAAGGGTTTTCCCTTCTTCATCAAAGCTGAAAGTGGTGATGCAACTCTCGAGAAGTCTGGCACAAATATCTGATAGTAACCAGCCAGACCCAAGAAACTCCACACCTCCATCATGCTCCTGGATGGCTCCCAAGAATGTATTGCCTCGATCATTGCTGGATCCACTACAACTCTAGCCTCTGAGATGACGTCTCCCAAGAAATGAACATCTCGAATCCAAAACTGGAACTTCAAGAGCATACCATACAGCCGGTGCACTTGAAGTGTATCTAGTAAAACCCACAGGGGGTAGGCATGCTCCTCCTCAGTAGTCGAGTAAATCAGTATGTCGTCGATGAAAACAATGAATAATTGATCGAGGTAAGGCTAGAAGATCATGTTCATGAGACTCATGAACACCAGTGGAACTTTGGATATGCCAAAGGGCATAACCAAGAACTCGTAGTGGCCATACTGACACCTGAAGGTCCTCTTCTACACATCCTCCTCTCTTACTCTGAGCTAGTGATAGCATGACCTGAGGTCTATCTTCGAGAACCATCATGCTCCCTTGACCTGATCAAAGAGGTCATCAATCCTTGGGAGTCAGTTCTTGTACTTCGTGGTCACCTGATTCAGGCGACAGTTGTTCACACACAGTCGCAAGCTGTCATCCACCTTCATGGAGAAAAAAATCGGAGATGCCCATGGTGAATCATTGGGTCGGATAAATCCTTCCCCTGCATGTCCTCAAGCATTACGCACAGCTCACGAAGCTCAACAGGAGCCATCTGATATTATGTACTAGATAACGATGTTTTCCTGGGGTACAGGTCTATGTAGAAGTCTACCTCTCTGCGTGGAGATAGTCCTGGAATGTCATCTTGAAAAACGTCCGCATACTGTTCCTCCACAACAAGAAAACTCAGACTCCGCACATCAACCGCACCAAGGATGAAACTAGCCAAATGATGTGTGATCAGTTGCCCTTTCCTCTATGAAATTCCATCCTGCACTGCAAAGCCTCCCCTCTCACTGGTGATGGTGAACATGTTCCCATCCGTGCGAACACACCACACTTTGCACCTAATGCAATCAATATGGGCATGGAATGTAGACAACCATCCCATACCCAAGATGATGTCGTAAGGCCTCGACGCCACTACAAGAAGATCCCAGCCGAAGCTCTCGCCTCCTAGATTAAGCTCACACTGCCGGCACCAGTGCGTAATCGTCAAGTCTTCTCCCATTAGAGTTTCTAGAATTAAGTATTGAGCCAATGGCTCCACCGGAATCTTCAAGCTCCAAAAAAGTGTAGCAACATAAAAAAATGACTCGTTCCTGGGTCTATAAGTACTGTAGGAACGGTGGAGTAGACATAGATAGTACCTCGAATCATCTCAGGTGCACCGCGGTCATAGGCCTCAGCTGCCAGGAGCTAAACCCGCCTCTGTCCGCTAGCTCCCTGTGGTCGTGGTGGACCTCCGGGTGGTGGTGGTGGTGGTAGGGCCTCAAAACGTCATCCACCACCTGCTGCTCAGCTAACTCCTCTACCACGCCCGCCCGCTCCCGGCGGACTGCCACGGTCGAACCTCTACCTTTTCTTGGGACGTCCCTCTACTATCTGTTGCTCATCTACATGGTGGTTGAGCAGTACCGAGCCATGCGACCCTACCTACCGCCTGCATGGCACTCCCTGCTTCTCGTATAGTTGGCTCAGTTTCATTTTCCCCGCAAAAATGAACTTGTATCATGAGGTCTCCCACCTGATGGCCTGGTCTGCTTGGACCTCTGCCTCAACTGTCTACTGCTGGTTGTAGAAGACTCCACTATGTGTCATCCTGCGGTGGGTCTCGCAGCTACTGTCATCTCATCATGAATGATCTGAAAAAGAAGGGAACGATACAGTACTCTTATCGGCATTAGAATACTATTGGAGATCATCGAAGCCCATATCTCTTGTCTGAGTCCACGCTTAAAGGTCTGGGCCCTGAAAAATGATTCCTGTATAATTTCTGTGGAGTAGCGTGGGAGGTCAGTGAACCTCACTGAGTACTGAGGTACTGTCATTGTGCCATTCCATAAATGAAGTAACTCTTGAATCCACACCGCACAAAGGGTGGCTTGAAAAAACTCAGAGCGAAAGAGACTCTCGAAGATTTTTCAAAGTAAATATGCCTCGTCATGCACCAAGAGCATCAAGCTCCACCATCTACCCACTGCTGCATGCAGGAGACTTGCATCAAGGATCACCCTAAGGTTGTCTGGTGTCCCTAACTATCTAAAAACATTGATGATAGCCTCGATCCAATGCTCAGATACTTGTGGGTCTGTCTCTCCATGGAACCTGGGTGGCATGTGTTGCTAGAACTCGTGCAACGCACTAAGGCGGCGTGCACTATCTGCTGTTGGGGCTAGTTGTATTAGTGAACCAGTGGGTAGAGGTACCTCTGGTTCCTACACTGGGATGGGGCCCTCCATCGAGGCCTCATCGCTTGGTGGGAAACCATCTCATATGTAACTCGGAACCCTAGCTGGCTACCTTCACCGGGCCATCCTAAAACAGAACAGGTGTGCCACGATCAAGCAGTATACCTGGTGAGCTGACACAAAGTAATAACAATGAGAATTGTGGAAACACACATGCAATCAGTGTTTTTTTGCACTGCGTCAGAAATCAAAGGTCAGGGTCATGGTGTATGGATAGGTTATCCGCCGTACCGACACTAGACTCCCTGGACTGAAAACCACACCCAATACTCTTAACACTATTTCTTTACAGAAAAGAATCATCAGATTCTTATGTTTTGTTGTATAAATGACAAATTTGATACCATTTATCAAAACCCATCCTCGGGGCCCATGCCATAACTACCCCATTCCCTCCTTCCATTGGCCAGGGGCTATAGACTAGCACTAAAGATGTAAATCTTGATAAAAACGGAAGGCATTACCATTATAAAATTAAAGAAACACAATTGAGTACACAATAGAAGAATTCACTAAGTAATAATGAATAAAAAAGTATGTGATGAAAGGAAAGGGGCTGGAAATACAAGCCCAACAGTATGTACAGTACAACTGAAAAACTAGTACAACTACAGTAATGTAAAACTGCGACCACTGAGTTGTCCTTTGGGAATCCGACCTGAATGGTGGGTAAGATTGCCTCCTCAGCACCTTAGGTTTTCCCATATTCACCATGTACATCTCACAAAGTTGTCCACCTCGGGGTACCGTCCATGTCTACAAGACTCTACCTTGATCAGGGTTCTCTGTCGTCTGCATCCAATACAACGTAGTGCAGGAATAGATCGTGCATGGGTGAGTATTCGATACTCAGTAGGGACCCCGAGACCCCGAAGGTCTCCCTGAATCCACAAAGGATAAACAAAATAATAAAGATACAATCACAAAGTATCATCCAACCCTACTTAGTTATATGCTCATACGTATACCTAAGTCATCAATACCAGTTTGGCTTCAACTCTCGAGCCCAAGCACAACCCAGTCCACACTAGAAATAAGTCAATCAAATCGATGATAGTGATTAAAAGTCAAGACTCTGGTCACATAGGTATTCATCTTTCCTATAGTGATAGAGATGATCAGATGTTGTCACTAATTAATCTAATTTGTTGTACCGACGTAGGATACTAGGGCAGCTAAGCTGTCGGTCCAATGTAGGATACTATACAAGCTACTCTGTCGGACCCACATAGGATACTACTACATAAGTCAAACTATCGGAACCACATAAGATACAAGTACATTAGTCATCGTTGTTGAACCCACAGAGGATTCCAGTATAGTTGTCATCATTTTCAAAACCACATAGGATTCCAGTATGTCTTTTGTCGTCGTTGAACCCACAGAGGATTATATTATGGTAGTTTTTGAAGTTGAAACCAGCTCTAGGGTTCTCACACACAACACACTCGAATCAAGAAGGGTCCTATCCTTGATACAAGGGGTTGATACATCAACTTTCATGATGTCAAGATTTGATTTATCCCAAAGTTCATTCTCGTCAAAAGAAATCTAACGCGACAAACGGTGCGTCAATCAGACGCCCGGTCTAAGAGATGTTGGATTTTCCGTTCCAAGGACCCGATTGGAATTACGCTCATTCAAAACCCGGCCATTGTCCAATGTCATCTACAATACACTTAGATTATTGAAAAATTACCTGATTCTCATGAGTTTCCCTATTCTGCAAATGGCATGTCGATCGGACAAGCGGTTTTAAAGTTATTCACGTTTAAGTGAAATGGGCCCGACCCGTCAAGCCAAATGTGCTGGCGGGTCGGCCCGACCGGGTTTGTCGTGTCCGACCTTTCAGGTGGTCGGATTGGCCTAGTGGGGTGTGGCCCGACCCGACGGGGCATGGCCCAGCCCATGGCTGGGTGTGCGGTGCGGTGGGGGGGGGGGGTGCACTCGTTTCAGGAACCGGTGGTGCCGCACCTCTTATTCGATCGGCCGAAGCCGGCTGGTCTTCCCAGTGCGAGCGGCCTGCACAGCAGGACGCTTTCCTCCTGTGTGGTATCAGCGGGTGCTGAGGCCTCCTCCAACCTCATCGGCTGACAAGACGGCCAGTTCGTGTGCCAAACTAGCCCCCGGAGTGCGGGCCGAGGTCCTCCGTAGCGCGGTACCATGGGGCGCTGCAGTTCCTCCAGCCTAGCAGGCTACAGCTTGTCGGTTTTTCTTCGGGCGAGTAGACCATAATTGTGGGTTGCGGTTCTTCCGCATGAGGCCAATGCTTCCTCCAGTTTCCACTTCCTCCATTCACCACCGTTCAAATATTCAAGAACCATCGAAGGGTCGTTGGGCTCTATTCAATGGGCCTGCGCCATCCGCATTAGGCAATATCCTAAGTCCGATGACAATCCATAAATTCAACGAAGAATGGGGGAAGAATATTCACTTATAATTATGTCAACCCCACTACCTTGTAATTCAGGTTCGTTCGTCGACGCGGCATGGATGACGAGCATCGCGGTAGTCGGACGTCATGAAATACGACATCACGAAAGACGACGTCGCAGAGAACGGTGTCATCCCGTCAACGTTGGAAGTCATTGTCATAGATGGAATCCCTCGTGATCAGTGTATTCTCCCATGACGAGGAGGAAAAATAAAGGATTAAGGTGTTCCTCACAATCTCGTTCCGGTTGAAAAGAAAAATTGAGAGAAATGTCTTCCCGTTCTTCTAGTCATGAAGAGTTTTTCGCAGAGAGGAACCCTTCCTTGTAAATCCTCTCACATCCAAACATAACTAGTTTTTTCCAACCAAAATAAATGAAGGATATTCCTTCATTGAATGTTTAAAAAACAATTGAAATTCATTTAAAAAATTACGCTAATTAATTAATAAATTAAGTTGGCATAATTTAAGGAAGGGTAGTGGAAAAGCTCTACCTTAATGAGGGGAGGTGTAGAATTATTTAAGGGGGTGCTAATGGAAAGTTTAAGGGAGTTGAGGGGTGGTGAAAAGGTTTGGGTTTTTATGGGCCCCACCACACTAATTTCTCACATGGTAGGTTATGTGGCATGTGGGCCCCTCCCTTAACTTCCTATTTGTGGAAATAACCACCTCTTAAAATAAAATTGTGTATCACCACAATATTATATAATTTAAGATAAATCCCTAAATTATAACTTTCAACCCCCATAAAACACAACTGCGGTAATGGTCCCCGTAAGTGAATATAAGTGTTGTGAGTCCATCATTGTCCTCATATTTCAATTTTGAGCAACGGTTAAAAATATAGAAAAAACCCACATGCAATTTTATTGAATGTACCGAAACAAAACTTCAGAAATTGATTTCGAGCACACGGGGCCTCCGAATCAGGAGACGTCAGAAACTACAAGCTCATAAAATTACAATGTATTTATGAGAATAAAATTCTTTAAAATTGACAGGTGTTTATAGTATCATATATGAATTATAATGGATATAATGTTACAATATTACAATGCTATTGTTGGTCGGAGTATGTGACTCTAGAGTGGGGGGGGGAGAATTAAGTATCTATAATAAATTCTATTAAAATGGTTCTTTAAAATAACACCCCCCTATATAAATTAAATCAAAATCAGTCTATAGTTAATTTAAAAAAATCCATAACTTTCAATTAATTTCTCAGAATATTGATTAGTTCTCAGCTTTACCAATCTAAAGATTAGTAAATATTTTGAAACTAATAAACTAATTCAAAACTGATATGAAAAATTGATAAACCAACTATCAAAGTTTAGTTTATCTTAATGTGAAATGAATTAAAGACATATCATATTAAAACACAAGACAAACTGCAGAACGGATAATGTAACAGGTTTAGTCTCAAGCTGAGACTCAGTCTTGACCACATGGTGATCACCTACCACCAAGCAGTTTATATTAATAAAATTTTGATCCACACACTGGATTGGGATTCACCATAGCACACAAGGTAGTCCAGGTCAAACTTGACCTCTACCATAGTAATTAGTGGGAAAAATATCAATCATATTACATAGTATCTCTTCCACAGTTCTACATGGGATACAAGAGTAAAAAATTGAATGAGTGTGAGGATGTTGTATTATCCATTAGTTATGCCCCATAGACAGTGTGTGTGACACAAAAAGATACACACTATACTAAAATAGTATACATAATATCACAATAGATTAATTAAAGAGGAACACAGTTTTTAATTCTTTGTGTGTTGTGTAGTAAATCTTAGGACTCATTTGACGTAGAGAAAATGATATTTGAGTCCTCTTCTGGGAGTTCCCTCCAAAATAGAGTATCATAGTCTCTATAATCTATCTTCTAGGTGTGAAAGGTTCTTCTCATATATTTCAGGATGTTTAGTGAGCATTAGTAGGTTATGACTTGTAATGATTCTTGTAAGCTCAATCTTCAAGTTCCTCTCTTTGAATAATCTTTTGTATTCGCACAGTATTTCCCTTTTGTTTCCATTGTTTTTTGAGCTCCTCATTGAGGTTGACCTTGTAATCCATTTATACTTCATGGTCCACTAGGAAATAAGATCTCCCCATGTGCATATACCTCGTACTGTCTATTGATAGTCCTACAAACAACATTAAATAATGACAAAAACATTAATTTTTATAAATATGACTCTTCGAATTAAATTTAAATTAATAAAATTGAAATAGTTATTTATTAATACCAGTGATTCATAAGTTTCAGTATATCATCTTCGGTCATTTATATTCGGTATGTTATCTTCAGTGTGTCATCTTCATTCTATCATCATCGGTCTATCATCTTCGTTGTGTCGAACATCATTATGTCATCATTGGTCTACCATCATTGGTGTGTGGAACATCCTTCTTTAGAACATCGGTGTTTTGAACATAAGTGTGTAGAACATCGGTGTGTCGAACCTCTGTTTGTCAAATATCGGTTTGTTGAACATAGGTGTGTCGAACATCTTTGTGCCGATCATCAGTGTGTTGAACACTGGTGTGTCTAATATTGGGGTATTGCACATTGGTGTGCTGAACATTGGTGTGTCAAATATCAGTGTGTCAAACATCGGTGTGTAGAACTTACTATCAGTGCCAATGACTCAGAAAATCTTATGAAGTGACTTTATGACACACAACATATCTATATTATGTTACATCCAAAAATAAATGTACAAATAAACTTGTAAACATATTTATTCATATATATATATATATTTTATTGAAAAATTGATTTACATAGAGATATTAAATATAATGAAATAGAAGAATTTGTAGATTGTCAGTATTTGTGATCATGAAAACTACTATAGCATATAGGGTCTAACAATCTCTCCAATTTTGATAATCCCAAATTATGGAATACATTGAATTATAAGGAATAATAATAACTGGACTTAGAATATACATCAATGAAAGTGATTGGTAAATACAACTGATGTTTTCTCTTTTTTGAGTTTTTAAAACGAATCTCCCCATCAATAAAAGGCTTATGATGAGAACATGAAAAGTACCCTTTACCATAATTTCTACCCCTTAGATTAATAAATTATGCCTCTTCTTTATCCCCCTTTTGAGAATAGAAAAAAAAGTAAGTGGATAAATCTCATAAACTATAGAAACCATAACAATTTCGATTTAGAAGAGTACAAGACAAAAAAAGAAAAAATACCTATCAATGGAACAATCCATAACTAATGGTTTGGATACTATGGGACTTTGAATTTATATGAATGATCTGGATTAGAATGAGATGGTTTGGGAGTGGCAGAGGGAAGAGGCAGTCTGAAGACCACAATAGGAAGGGAAACACTTATAGGGACATTAGCTTCAAGACGAGGATTTCTATCTGACAATACATGACTGGGATATTTCAATTTAATGACTGGTCAAATCTGGGAAAGATCTTAAGAGACAGTCATTGGAGCAGGAGGTCGAGTGGAAGTAGCAATGGAAGTAGCATGAAGGACCACAATTGCATCAGCCTAGACATGCAGATATGACTTAAGGATATTGATGAGATTATTAATTATTTCACCACCATATTGAATTGCTTTCTCTAATTTATCCTTATTTTCCATGAATATATTCATAAAATGGGTAAACTCATTCAATTGAGTAACTTGTTTCTTCAACACTTCTGTGAGTGGATGCATTATGATATTTTCTTCATGTAATATGAAGCTATTTATTAGATATTTCTTGGTATAAATCTTAGTAAATTACTTATCTACATTCTCTCTAATCTCCTTCTAAGAAGAGGAGGACTCATTTGTGAACTTCATGACCATATTGTACAAAAGTTCTGTATTTCTATTCGACTATTTAAGAGTTCATTTGTCTAAAATACTCTAAGATTTTGGATTTCCTCCCTCATCACAACCATGAGAGAATCCTAATCAGCAACAACACCTTTCCCACTTCTATATCTAGATGGGTCAGTTAACAATTTTCCAAGCTCTTCTTTCATCTTCTTCAGATCTACACTGAGGTGATGAGTCACCAAGTTCTGATGAACTTATAGTACACCACTAAAGGAGGTCTTCATGTTAGAGGACAGAGACATTAATTCATTGATAATCTTCCTTACATACCTTATCAATGAGGTATTATGCCAAATGATGGTTTCTGTTGTGGTAATGAGATTTGGTTGAATCTCATGGATCACCATTCTTGCAATCTCTGCTACATCTTCATCTGAAATACTTATTGATGTGGAGTCTTCACTTCTGGATCCATCTAAGTCTTTCACTAACTCAAATATATAAATTTTGAATTATTCCAAATCGGCCTTAGTGACATAGTCACTTGGCATTGTATATTCTACTGTCTCTACTTCTAGAGGAGAAACAACTACTGGAATAGGTGGAACAAGTTCTACTTCATCTTGGGCTGGTGGATAAAGAGGAGGAACCCTGTCTTCATCTGAGTCATATTTCAACCCAAAAATATTGTGTCTTGGATCATTATTCCAATCTCGAGTATATGACCAATCTATTGGCCCAATAGTTTCAATCATAGTGCTTCTTCCCTGAGGCTCTGGAACAACTTAAACTTCAACATCTTCTTCATCCTGCCCTCTGTCCACAATAACATTTTGGGTTATAGGAAGTAACTGAACATCAGGTTCTGAATGTGCCCCATCCACATCAACTTCTCCAGGCACTTCCCCAATGTGAGTCACTTGATCCATAACTTCTTCCTCATGACCTGAATCCATATGTTCATTATATTCATGAATGATGTCTTGATTTTCAGAATTACTATGGGGTGACCTATCATTATGATCAGCATCTCTATGACCAGTAGCTACTTGATCAATAGGTTCAACACCTTCACCATCTCTATGTGAAGATTCCACACTAGATCGGTCACCTAAAAGTTGTCCCACATTCTAAGAATAACTTAGATACTCATCATTTCCTCCTTCGTCCTCCTCCTCATCATCATCATTAGACGCCTCATCTAATTTACTTTCATTACCTTCACCACTAGTATCCACAGTCTCATCTTCATCCTCATCACCTAACAATGATTCTCTTGAAGTTAATTGCATAGGTGGACTATTAGGTCCAAAAGACATTTACTAGGGGATTTCAGCAAAATCAGGATCACTGCAATCATCAAAAGGAGATCCTTCTTCACTTGTCACATCATTCTCAGCTTCCTCATCGAGAATAAACTGGTTCCTCTCCTGGTTTTAGACCTAGATCAACTTAATCCTTTGGTCTGGTAGGATAGTCAACTGGATTGAAATCCTCATACATAATTTCCTCATCACTTACCCCACATTTCTTCCAATGGTTCTATAAGATCTTCATCCTTTTACAAATATCTTTTTAAAGACATAAACCACTACATTCACTTATCACTTCAACTCCATCTTCCACACAACCTATCTTTTTTAGCATGGCAGAGATCATCCCCGGATAGCACAATCCTGATTCCTTCTTGGATGCCTTTATAAATCAAGTTCATGCACCATTATATACCTATATAGGTTCACTTTTATCTCATGTTTCAATAGATAGATAAAAAATACATCCCGATACTTCATAGCAAGAAAATTTTCTCTTTATTGGGAAGATTTGATGTTTTTGAACATAAAAAGAAATATTAGCACTTATTAAATATCACTTTCAATAGTCCTCCTAGATTCTCCATTTCTAGTCATCTCTTTAAGAGCATCTTCATAAGAGAAAAAATTAGAGGAGCGTTGAATATTACCCAAACAATCTTTATAGACACCTTCATGAGGAATCTCTGAGAACTCAACCCATTCCATAGATGAAAAATAATTAGTTCATTTCCCTTTACCATTGACATCATCCTTGTTGCATCATATCTATTCAAGGATATCGTAAATTGTTTATAAAACTCATGTACGTGATTAAGATAATATGTCCTTTCATTATTAGATAACCATCTTATCCATCCTTGAGATTCTATTAATTTTAAGTTTCTTGATAGAATATACTTAGTAGATACTTCTTTTTCAGCTATACCCGCTCAACTTTCGAAGTTCAGTTTTGCAATCCCACTGGAGTCTCCTTCTATATGCTTAACAGATGAATATTTGTGCAGCTCTACCATAACGCACTTGGTCGTTTCCATTTCGAGGATTCATATTTTAAAATAGTCTAGAAGATGAGGGATGAGAGATAGAGTAACAAAGGGTATAAGGAATTACAATAGTGGGAAGGTGAAAGGATAGAATGGATCGAACTATATATATCATTTAGGGATTGTATATCCTAAATAATGAAATTTAAACATGGAAAAATGAATTGAAAAAAAATGTCGTTTATCTAAAAATTGATAGTATTAATAAAAAAACATAAATACATCATTGTCATTGAATTGGTTTTACACGTTCGGTTTCATAAGATTGGTTTCAAAAGATCAGTTTTACTAGATTAGTTTCACCTGATCAAATATGAAAGATCAGTTTCATAAGATCATTTTAACTTGATCTGGTTCCCAAGATCATTTTCGCAAGATCGACTTCATGAGATCTGATTCACATGATCAGATTCACAAGATCTGTTTCACAAGATCGGTTTTATGGGATCATTTTCGTGGATCAATTTCATGAGATAAGTTTGAAGGATAGATTTCATGATATTTATTTCAAGGATTAGTTTCAGGATTTCGATTTCAAGGATCAGTTTCATGAAATTAGTTTCAAGGATCGGTTTCATGAGATCGGTTTCAAGGATCGTTTTGATGAGATAGGTTTCAAGGATCTGTTTCATGATATTTGTTTCATGGATCTTATCAATTTATCATTCCTAGTTCATGTCTGATGTATTTAATTATATTAGAGTATAGGGTTTTAGTGAATATATCGACAAGTTAATGCTCAGTTCTAATAAACTCAAGAGTTATATAACCTTTTTGATAATGATCTCTCAAAAAGTGATGTATTACATCAATATGCTTTTTTCAAGAATGAGAAATTTGATTCATAGATATGTTTATAGAACTTGTGTTTTCATAGTTTATGGGGATAGGTATGAATTGAAATCCATATTCTAATATGGTGTGTTTCATCCACAAAATATGTGCACAATTACAACTAGTAGTAATGTATTCTGCTTCACCAGTTGATAATTCCACCAAATTTTTCTTTTTTACTACACAATGATATTAGAGACTTTCCTAAAAAGTTACATGTTCCAGAGGTACTCTTTCAATCTAACATACATCAACCAAATTAATCATATGAATAACTAACTAAATCATATGCTTTTCCTTTAGGATAGAAAAATCCTAAATATTTTGTATTCATGAGGTATTTGAAAATTCTTTCAACAACTTTAAGAAATGACTCCATTGGGTTTGATTGAAATCTCTCACACATACAGACAATAAACATTATATCTATCCAACTACTAGTTAAGTACATCCAACTCCAAATTATTCCTTGGTTAGCCGTCTAATCAAATAATTTTCCTTTTTCATCGTGATCTAGCTTACATGTAGAACTCATAGGGGTTTCACTACCATTAATCCCATCAAAGCCATATCTATTTAAAATATCATTATTTCACTTACATTGATTTAACATAATATGTTAATTATTTTAAAATATTTTAAATCCAACAAAATATATAAGTTTACCCAATAAACTTATTTCAAACTCGCATTGCGTTATTTTTGTAAAATCATTACATATAAATTTTTTTTAAGATCCATAGATAATATCATTTACATATATTTGGCCTATTAAAACATATTCTAAAATTATTTATATATATAATGTAGGGTATGTGAGTCCTTTTTTGAAGCCTTTAGAAAGAAGAAAATTACTCAATCATTCATACCAAACTCTTGGATCTTATTTCAAACTATATATATCTTTCGATAATATAATCAATTGATTTGGAAAATATAGATTTGTAAAACCAGGGGATTATTCAAAAAAAACATTATCAATTATATAAACATTTAATAATGAACTTTTTACATCCATTTGATAATGCTTAAAATCCATGTGTGATGCATGGGCAAGTAAAATTCAAATTGCATTATGTCTAGCTACTGGTGCAAAGGTCTATTCGTAATCAATTCCCTCTTCTCAATTTTATCCTTGTCAAACTAGACTAGATTTGTTTCTAACTATATTTCTAGATTCATCTACCTTATTTCTAAACACACATTTGGTTCTTTTGGATAGAGTATCCTTCAGTATATCTTCAAGATTCCAAACATTATTTGTTTCAAACTGATTAATTTCTTCTTGCATAGACATTTCCCAAATTTCATCAGTGATCACATCATTGATTTTTTTAGGTTCATGCTCTGACATTAAAGATTGATGTCTAACCTAGTTTCTCCAGGATTTTCTCATTTATGTTCATCTATATAAATATACAACTACATTATCTAAGGGATGATTCTAAATTTCCATATTTGTCTAGAAAGGTAGGAATTGATATTTCTGATTGGTCAAGTTGATCTGTTTTATTACGGTTAGTATATGAAGAATTTTTAGGACTAAATGATTTCATAGATTCCTTAACATCATGATTTGAGGTTTTATCATCATTTTCTAGAATGGACATATCCTCTTAAATATTTTCTAGTGAGGTGATGGGATCATGTGGATCTTCTTCCTCAAACATGATGTGTACAGATTCTTCTACACATTTTGTTTTCTTATTAAATGCACTATATGATTTGAGTTATTTAAAATATCCAATAAATATTCCTTCATCACTTTTGGAGGTAAATTTTTGTAAATTATCATTCGTGTTCAGAATATAAACTTTACATCCAAATATTTTAAAATATCCTGCTTTGGGTTTCCTATTATTCCAAAAATAATATTGAGTTTTATTAAAGATGGGTTAGATTAAGACATAGTTTATTATGTAATAAGATGTATTAATAATTTTTTCCTAGAAAAAATGGGTAGATCTTATTCATTGAGAATGATTCAGTCAATTTCTTGTTAGGTTCTATTTCTTCTTTCTACCACATCATTCTGTTTAGGTGTCATAGGAGCAGGGATGTTATGATTATAACCATTTTTTGAGAAAAACTCTTTAAAATCATGATTCGCGTACTCATGGCCCTGATCACTTCTTAAGGAATTAATATTAAGTCCACTGATATTTTTTGTAGTCCTAGTATAATATGTAATGTGTAAACAAGCTTCACTTTTATGAGCTACAAAAAAACCCAGGTGTATCTAGAGAAATCATCTACAAAAACATAAATATATTGTTTACCATTGAATCTAAAAACTCGATATGGTCCAAACTAGTCCATGTGAACCAACTAAAGATATTGAGAAGTAGTTACTTCTTAATTTGGATTGAAAGAGATTTTATGTTGGTTTCCATTGTGAAATGGATTTCAGAATTTATTGTTTGGAAGCTGTAATTTTGGTAATTATTTAAATAATCCTTTTCTATTTAACTACATAAGAGTGTATAGGTTGAAATGTCCTATTCTTATATTCCATATCTATGATTTTTTGGGAAACCAATTTAGACAAGTGACATTCTGTGAAACTAGTGTGTCTAGATTTATAGCATATACATTATCATTTCTAAATGTAGTAAATACTAAGTTATTCTTGTCATAAAAAAAATGCAAAAATAATTTTTTTTAAAAATTAAATCCATAATCACAATGTTGAGATATTTTGAGCAAGTTATGCTTTAATCCATCAACATACAATGCTTTAGAAATTGAAATAGAGTCAGGGTTAATAATCTACCCTTGGACGACGATTTTTGCTTTACCATTGTCACAAAATATGACATGTCCTCCATAAATATTGATAAGACATTTAAATCTTGATGAATCCCCTGTCACATGTCTTGAACACCCATTTTCCAAGTACCAATTCTTTTTACAGGAGATCTTTAGGTACTTTACCAACAAAATAGTTCATCAAAGAAATGACTTTGGTACACATATTTGTCTACGTCCACATACATTAGTGATATAAGCATTAGAAACCCACAACTATATTATGGGTTTCTTATATGTAGAATAGAGTGTGATCGAAAAATAAAATCTATTTGGTCTTATTGAATTGGATACAGTAAGTGAATTTATGGAACTATAACTTGTTGTACAATTCTGGTTTTTGAAAATGGTAGCAGATTATATAGATTTTTTTACAAAATGTGACTTGGATAAATTCTTTTGACCTGTTGATATCATATCCCATAAGTATACTTAAGAGCTAGTTGTTTACTAAGAATTTTAGGAAGAGTATTTTTTCCATTAGTAAACTTTTACATGTCATTCTTCAACATCTCGTTAGAAATTTTTAATTCTTTGTTCTCCTTGATAAATACAGAATTTTACTATTTTCAGTTGTATGTTCCAAATTAAAAGTAATAATAAAGTCACATTGTTTCATCAATGATTTAATATTATCTTCAACTAATTGTGTGTTTCTTCTATCATGTTTCAGTATTTGAATAATTAATCATTATTTATATTCTCTGACTCACTTCCATTATAATAATAATTATGTACATGAGTGTCTAATGTAACCTCAGTTATGTTTGTCATAAATGACATATGATACATATCATCATTCTCATTTTAAGAAGAACTAGATTCACTTGATCATTCCTTGAAGGCACTATAGGTGTACTTCATTGTTTTTTTATACCCTCTATCATTATTTTAATAAATTTTATTTTATTTCATCTTTGGAATGTCAGCCTTCACTTGTCCTTACCTCTTACATTCTAATAAAATTATATTTTCTGATTTATCCTTTCTCTTCCAATAATTTTTCCAATTTCCATTGTTTTCACACATTCCTTTGTAATTGGGATTTCTGAAAAAAAAAATTCCAATAATATTTCTGTAATCGTCTAGTGAGCTGGGAAATTTTTTCATCACTATATGAAGCTACTTTATCAGTGGTTGAGCTTTCAATAGAATATCAAACTTTTTCCTTGTCTTTGATTTTATATTTAGCTATCTTGAAGGCTATATATATTTTTTGGTGATGTTTTTCTTGATTTAACTTTAATTACACTTCATACATCATTAACATTCCAATCAATTCCTTCACAAGAATCATATCAAAATTGCATGATTCTATGACTGATACAGATCCTCCACTCTATCATTCTAGTTAGCCTTTCAGAATATGCATTATCATCTATTTAGATGTTACATCTCTTCCTAACAAAATCATGGTATTCAAAATTTCATTTAACATGAGATACATATCAGAAATAGACTAATGAGGATTCATTCGAATGTTTTCATAGTTAATTTTATAAGTATTTAATCTCAATTTTTTAACATTCAAAGTTCCCTCATGAGAAACAAATAGAGTTTCCCAAATCTCATGAAAAGTATTAAAATGATAGTTACAGTTAAACTCTTAATATTACAGTGCACAGTATAGAGCATTCATTGTTTTATAATTATTGTTATGGGAAGTTTTGGTAGGTTCATCCCATGTGTTTCTAGCAGTTTCAAGAATTGTATATTTTCTTTCAATAGGAGTTCAGATATCAAATCCATGGATTTCAAGATGTATTTTCATTTTTATTTTCAATGAGCATAATTAGTTCCATTAATGATATGTGATCTATTGGTAGTATCTCCTTCTAATCTATTTCCATGATATAGATTGTAATAGAATTTCAAATGGATAAAAATTTAGAAATAATTGAAATTTTTAGATCATTGAAGAAACAGTTGAACGATTTTAAAAACATACACTAACTTTAAAAATTCATTGATACCAAATGTTGGTCAGAGTAGATGACTCAAGAGGAGGGTGAATTGAGTATCTATAAAACTTTTGGTTAAAATTGGTTCCTTAAAATAATATCCCATTATAGAAAATAAAATCAAAGCCAGTTTTTAGTGAATTTATAAATGTCCTGAAAGTTCAATTAGTTTCTCAAAAGATTGATTAGTTCTCAGATTTACCAATATAAAGATTAGTAAAACATTTGAAACTAATATACTGATAAAAAATAGATAGAAACAATTTTTAAACTAACAATGAAAGTCCAATTTATCTTAATGTGAAATGAATTAAACACATATCAGAATAAAACACAAGAAAAACTACATGGAAGATAAAACAAGAGGTCGTGTCTCCTACTGGGACTTAGACATCTCTACATGGTGATCACCTGCCACCTAGGAGTTTATATTAAAAATGTTTTGATCCACACCCCGAATCAGGGTTCACAACTGCACACAGGTCTGTCCATGTCACCCTTGACCTATACCACATTTAATTGTGGGAAAAATATCAAATAGATCACATAGGATTTCTTCCATAATTCTACGTGGGACACAAGTGTAAAAAGCAATTGAGTGTGAAGATATTTTATAATTCTTCAAATATTATCAGGAGACAGTGTGTGTGAAACAAACAGATATACACACTATTCAAATAGTAAACAAAAGATCACTCTATAGTTATTAAAGAAGAATAAGGTTTATAAATATCTTTTTGTGTGCTATAAATCTCTAGACTCATTGGATGTAGAGAAAATGATATTTGAGTCCTCTTCTGGGAGTTGGATCCAAAATAGAGTATAGTAGTCTTTATAATCTATCATCCATGTGGGAATGGTTCAACTCTTCTATGTGAGGATGTTTAGTGAGATTTGGAAGGTTGTTTATTGTAATGCTTCCTGTGAGATCATGTTTCGAGTTCCTCTCTTTGCAAAATCGTGCATATTTTCACAGTCTGTCCTTTCTTGTTTTTGCATCATTTTTCAAGCTCCTCATTATGTTTGAGCATGTGATTCTTTTATACTTAATGGTCCACTAGGAAATAATATCTCCCCACATGATTTTACCTCGTACTGTCTATGAATAGTTTTATAGACAAAATTAAATAATGTATAATTATTAATTTGTCTAAATATGACCGTTAGAAATAAATTTGAATTAATAAAATTGAAATAGTTATTTATGACTACAGGTGAGTCATAAGTATAATTATTCCATATATGGTCAGTCATCATGTGTGTGTCATCTTCATTCTGTCATCTTCAGTCTGTCATCTTTGGTTTTTCATATTCAGTTTGTCATTATCGTTCTTCCATCATCGGTGTGTCAAACATTTAATGTTTTGAACATCGGTGTGCTGAAAATCGTTGTGTCAAATATCGGTGTGTGGAATATAGATGTGTCTATAATCACTGTGTCGAACATCGGTGTGTCGAACATCGAGGTGTCAAACATCAGTGTGTCAAACATCGGTGTGCTGATAATCAGTGTCTCGAACAACTTTGTGTCGAACATCGGTGTGTCGAACATCGGTGTGTCAAACATCGGTGTGTCAAACATCGGTGCGTCGATCAATGGTGTGACAAACATCGGTGTGTTACACATCGATGTGTCGAACATCGGTTTATCAAAATAGTTGTGTGTCGAACACCAGTTTTTCAAACATACTATCGGTGCAAGTTACTCTAAAAATATTATTAAGTGTATGTCTTACACATAACATAACTAGATTAAGTGAAATCAAAAAATACATGTACAAATACACTTGTAAACATATTTATTAATATATATGTAGGTTATTGAATAATTTATTCACTTATAGATATTAATTGGAATGAAATAGAGAAATTTGTAGATTGAAAATATTTTTGATTATTAAAACTACTATAGCATAGAAGGTCTAAAAGATATTAATAGGATAATAAGTAGATAGAGGGTGATGGAAAACATAACCACACAAATAAGGTAGAATAGTAATGTACACTTACCTTTTGTAATGAAATACTTCATATTGTCCACTAAAATAAAAAAATATAAATTATAAATAATTTAATAGTTTATTAAAATCCATTTTAAAATTTATTTATCATATTATATAAAATTTTTATCATATTTTAATTATTTATTAACATAATAATGTTAATTTAGAACATTTAAATGATTTTCATTTAGTGGTCAATAAATTACAAAGATATAATAGAAACCATTTATTGTAATTGTAAAATTTTACAGTATTATATAGAAGGGTCTTGAATATAGTGTATATCATTCTTGAATTGGTGGGGTTTAACATTTCATAAAATAGATAAGATTTAGATAATAATCCTCAACATGGTTGTTGAGATGGTTAAAATTATCTATGATTATTTACATTAATAATCATTATTTTCATGCTTACTATATATTTATAGAAACATAAAACAAATTTATTTGATTATCATGTTATATTAAATAATGAAATATTTTTTTATTTATATCCTTTAAAGAAATATGTGAATATAAATATCACTATTCACTTATGTTGTGTAAAACTACAATGGATAAAATGGAAACTATAATTGAGTTTTAAAGAGATTTGGATAACAAGTTGATATTAGAGTTTTTAATAAAAACAATAATTTCTATAAGACCACTATATTATTGTTACTTTTATTTATTACATTATATAATGTAATGGATAATAAGAGAATCAAAATGGAAACTGTATGTTTTAAAGCTTTTATTTTTGACATTATATAGATTTTTAAAGAGGATTGATGAAAGGAAATTGATGATAGATCATTATTTGTGGATCAAATAGATGCAAATAACGATATAACAGACCATTTTATTTGAAATAAAGTTTAGTTTTAAATATTTTGTGATAGAATAATATCAATTATGATGTGATAAAATAGTCCTTAGAATCCAAATCATGATCCCTGAGTTGCATCCAATTTCTTCTACCAAAATCCATTGAATGAAGGAATGTTGGTCACACTATGGGACATGGGAAATGTAATGGGGGTTTATATAGATTCATTGATTTAAAATTTTTTTAATACATTGACCCATATAATTAGATAATACCCCATTTAATTTCATCATTTAAATTTAATTTTACTCTATATTTTATGTTTATGATTTTTTTGGTGGGGAATAGAGAATGTTTAAGAAATGAAAAGTGGAAAGGGTAATAAATAATTATTTTGGAGACTACTGGTTTACCAGTAACCTTATAATAGGTAGTCGGTGAGATCTATGGGGAATTGATTTTTCAATATTGAACCACAGATTACCTTGTAGATTATATTAGATACCCGTTAGTTTCTTAAGGTTAATATCGATAAAGAGTTGTATTTTTTAAATTGAATAATTTATTTCTACCCATTTTATTTGGGACATAGTATTTACAATTAATTATTATATTTCTTACCATTTATGATGAAATAAAACTCCTCAAATTACTCTTAATGGGTTCCCTCATTAAAATTTAATCCTTTGAGTGTTTTAGTTTCAATGCATTTTTTATGGAAAGTATGGTCATATACAACCTATTATATCTTTCAGTTTTTATTTACTATATTCTATGGTGTATCAAACTATTATTTAATGTACTATATTTTCAAAGCATGTGGATCTGTCAGTTTAAATCATGGATAACTACCATTGGGGTGGAATGTATGAAAATATATATAAAATCATTTGTTTTGGATTCAAGATTCTCATCTAATTAACATTGAAGATAATTTTTTTAACAATATTTAATTTATATTGGCTCTGTGAAATTTCTCTCTTAACACGAAGTTTTTATTCTGCAAATATTTTTTTTTCAAAACCCCTTATTCCACTCATAATCTTATAGTGTTATTCTAGAAATCATTTGAATCTAAGTGAATAGAACTTAAAAAAAATTAAATTTTTTTTTGGGATTTCTATTTTTTAACAATATAATTCCTTATATAATTTTATATACCTTGTTATAATAATTTTTACTACCATGTTTAGTCTTTTTCTATATTATGATATGTTTTGAATAATTAATGCATAAAATTTAATTTATTTTACATGGTGGATGTAACCTGAAAAAATCATCTATTTTTTCAATTTATTGAATGCAAATTTTTATGATATGTTTGTTAAAACCTTCTTATCATATTGGATCTACAGAATACATGATGTTTTTGAATGTATTAGAATCATTAGGGTTTTATAATTTTTTTATAAAATATTTAGTAAACACCCTTAATGGAGTACTGTTTTAACATATGGGGTGAGTTTTGGTCCATGAATGGTTATATAGGTTGATAGTTGGGATGGGATAATAATTCTTTATATTAATATATTAATTCCACTATTATATGTGAAATGTTTCATGATCACCCATAACATCAAGGCCACAATTTTTTTTACCAAATATAGTTTTATTGTACCCTTATTTATATATAAAAATCATCCAATATATATGGTTTTATAAGAGAACAAGTGTTTTCTAATACTTTTACTCTTTATGCCTCCCAATGGTGATGGATTGATTTTGCATGGTAGATCCCAATTCTATTCTTTAAGAGTGTATATTTTTATAGATATTACCTTGGTATAGAGTAATATTAAATATTTCTATCTATATGTTCTATTATAGATTACTCTATTTTTTCCATGTTGTTAATCAATTATTCTAGAATTATATTATTATAGGACTTCAATTTTGATTATGATTTATTATTTACATTGTGACGGAGTCCACCAATTATTTTTCCATACTCACACTCTACACATTCCCCAATTTTTATGCATGAAGTCTGTTCTAACAATGGTCTTGGTAAGGTATAAGCATGTGACTATCTGAGATATACCTAAAAAATGAGCATATATCTGGGGTAATCAATTTTTACATTTTAATAATTGGGTTTCTAGGTGTATAAGGGTTTTACATGATATATATTTGGATATAGAAGTCACATGATTCACATTAGGGGGATATTCAGGTATCATTTGTCCAATAATTTTTATATTTATGGGTTTTATATAATAGATTCATTTTCTAGAAATATATTTGTATCCTTGGATACCATTTCGGATGTTTTATTCTTCTTTATAATAATTTTATTTTACCTACATCGATATATCTTCATAATCACATATGCAATGAAGTTTTTTTCACATGAATATGTAGAAAAATGGTTCATTCCAAATAGTGTAAATATATTAGTTAATTATTCAAACATATAAATTTGAAAATCATCCTACAATTTGTAAATGATTTACCTAGAGTGATGGTGAAAACCTATAGTGATTGGGAGGTGTTCTTAAGGATTTACAAAGATATGGAATTTTTTCCATATGAGTATAAAGGTATGGATATTTCAATTTTATATCAAACCTATTATGGTATCATTGGTGTAGTAATTATGTTATATAATATATATAGAATTATTATCATACTATATTTATTATTTACATGAATTAAATATCATTATTATACCCATCGAAATAATAATGTATTTAATATCAATTACAACACGACTTGGAGACGGTAGGCCGTACGTATGCATGTGTTGTGACATGTCATTCAAAGGATGGATAGAATACTGAATATGGTTGTGACATGTTTATAATAATATCATAGTATATAGAATATACTAAATCTATTATTATTTAATCGAAACAACAATGAATGAATAAGTTGAAGAAGAAAGGAACCTGAAAGAGGGTGGTGAAAACCTTGCCTCTTCTTCGGGTTCTTCCTTTTTATTTGATCAAAAAAGCTCTTTAGGTTGGCTTTCTGACTAAAGGAAGTACTCTAAGATTAATGTAGGATAGTTGAGAGGGTATTTGGGAAGAGTTTGGATGAACCAAAAGGATTTTACGGTATGAAGAATAGGTTAGAATTGATGCCCTTTTATAAGAGGGAGGAGGGGCTCTTTTCGAAAAACATAATGTATTAATATATAATAAATTCATATTTGGTTTGTAATGGATAAAAAGTGTATTAATAAAATACTAAGGTGGGGATGGGTCTAAATCCTTTCATCCAATATATTTTAGATAGGTTTGGGACACTATATTAACTTTATCTTTTTGATTTAACTCTTAGTTAAATAGTTTGACATTTACCATGTCTCTTTGTATTTACATATTATATAGTCAATAATCATACTATAAACATCCATGATACCCCAAAGTGGTCAATTAATGATAAAAATATAAGGATATAAGTCCCTTGGCTGATCCCTATATTTTTTGGAATATAATATCAATTAATATTATAATATTTGTTTTAAAAACTTATTTATTTCACTTTTGAGATAATTTAATATGTTATTTTTGTTAAAGTCCTAAAAACTTTTTTAATTTGAATAAAATTCATTTATGAAATCGTAAAATGTAATATTAAACAATTAAATTCTTTTATGGCATCAAAACTTTCAAATTATATTTATTTTCTCTTTTATAATACAAATTATTTGATTCCTTCATTAATAAGGAAAATATTGCATCATTATTGTGTAATAAATAAATCTAATAAATAAATGTCTAAAATTTATAAATAAAATACCATTATGTAGGAAATCGTATTATATTCCTAATGAATGTTTATATTCAAAAATATAACTTATATAACCCTATGTAAAAATTGTTTTTTTAGAATATATTTGGTTATGTCATTTTTGTATTTACTTTAACTTAATTAATATAATGTGTCTTTATCACCAAAAAGTTGCTCTATGGGGTCCCAAAATTTCCCCAAGGATGCCCATGGTCGGACATGTATCAAACAATAATGTTAGGACACAATTTAGTGTAATTTATTATTATTATAATATTATTTATTACCCTTATTTACCAGATATACCCTTTAACCATGGTAAATATAATATTTACCGAAGTAATTATTCAAAATATCTAAAAATAAAATTTACCTATATACACTATTTGGAAATCCTGATTCCAAATTTGGAATCCAATTTTCCAAATTCAAAACACAAAAGTGGAAAAAAATTAATTCTCATTGTTAAAACAAAAAGCGCGTTTTTAAGAGATTTTAACTATTAAAAGATTGACACTTGTTTATGTCTGGTATAATTGTGAAATTATGTCCAATGAAAAACATTTTATTAAATTGTAAAAATATATTCTAAATATACTTTAAAACCACTAAAATTCATAATTTATCACTATTAATTATTTCATTTAAAAAATTTGTTTTTAATTAACATTTAATAATATTCACTTTTCATCAAAATATAAAAGTTTTCTGAAACGTACCAAAATTTCACCCTAAGATAATATAGATATAAAGAATCCAAAAATGAAGTCCATTTTAAGAGTTTAAATTTATAAAATTTAAAAATGGGGGTATTACTATTCATAATGGCTAGTTTAATTGGTTATGGTGTGTTAGAACTCAAAGTAGAAAACAACACACACTACTGTATTTTTCAAATAGAAGAGTCCATGGAAGCTTAGGGTGTTACATTCTCCCCTACATCAAATAATTTTGTCCTCAATATTTCTAGAATACTACCGCATGAAAATAATCGGGTGGTTCTTCATCATACGTTCCTTAGGTTCCCACATTTCCTCTTCCATCTTATGATTTCTCCATAAATCTTTTACCAGACGAGCCATCCGGTTTCTCAGTAATTGTTCTCTTGTATCAAGAAGCTTGATGGGCTCTTCACAATAAGAGAGATCAGGTTCCAATTCTATTTCCTCATAGGTGAGTACATGCGTTGAGTCCAGCATGTATTTCCTCAATAGTGATATGTGGAACACATCATGAACATTAGAGAGACTTTGAGGCATTTCCAAACACGAAGCTACAACCCCAATTAGTTATAGAATTTCGAAAGGTCCAATGTACCTGAGACTCAATATATCATTCTTATCGAAATGTATAACTCCCATCCATAGAGATACAGTCATCAAAACATGATCTCCTACCTGAAATTCCCAATCCTTTCTTCAGTTATCGGCATAGCTCTTCGGCCTACTTTGAGCTGCTTTGATGTGGTTTTGGATTACCTTCACCTTTTCTATCGTTTTCTCTACCAGTTCTGGGGATACAAGATTTATTTCACCAATGACATCCAAATATGTTGGTGTGAGACGTCTCTTTCCATATAATGCTTCATACGGTGCTATCTGAATACTTGAATGGAAGCTACTGTTATAGGAAAATTTTACCAGAGGTAAATATTGATCCCACATACCCTAAATGTCAAGTGAGCATGATCTCAACATGTCTCCTATGGTATGAATAATCCGTTCCGATTGTCCATCTATTTGATGGTGGTAGGTAGTGCTCAAATGATGTTCACTATCCAAGGAATTATGAATAGTTTTCCAAAATCATGAAGTAAAGCATGGATAACGATCAGAAACAATCGATATGGGTACTCCATGATGTCTCAAAACTTCATTAATATATTGTCTTTCAAAAGGTATAGGTGGTAAATCTTCTCTTATAGAATGAAAATGTGTTGAAGTTGTAAGATGATCAACAATTACCCATATTGAATCGTTCTATCTAGGAGTCTTTTGTAGTACCATGACAAAGTCCATCGTGATATTATCCCATTTCTACTCAGGTATGGGAAGAGGTTTCATGACTCCTCCAGGCTGTTGCCTTCCAACATTCACTTGTTGAAAAACCATACATCGTGACACAAAATCAGAAATCTCCCTCTTCATGTTGTCCCACCAAAAATGTTCCTTCAAATCTGTATACATTTTGGTTCTCCTAGGGTGTATAGAGAAATCAGAACTATGAACATCATCCAACAATTACCTTTTTAGATCATGTATATTGGGAACACAAAGTCACTTCCCAAATTTCAATATTCCATATTCATACACAAAGTCATTTAGTCTCCCATCATTCACAACTTTACTCTTCTTTTGAAATTATTCATCATCAGTCTAAGAACACTTTAGCCTTTCTAGTAAAATTGTTTGGAAACAATTTGAAAATTTATTTATGTTTCACCTTCCATGGTGATTCCCTTATCCATCTTTACTAGATCCATGTATATAAGATCATTCTCAACTCTCATCATGTTCAAAAATCCATGATCCTTTCTACTCAATTCATATTCCATATTATTTTCCTTCCATGGGTGATAGTGTAGCGTGAAATCATAATCCACTAGTATTTCAAGCCATATCCTTTGCGTCTTGTTGAGTTCTTTTTGTGAGAAAATATACTTCAAACTCTTGTGATCAGTATAAATCTCACAATTTTCACCATTTAGATAGTATCTCCAAATCTACAAAGATAATATTACAGCTGCTAACTCAATATCATGAGTAGGATATGTTTGCTCATTAATTTTTAGCTGTCGTGCGCATAGGTAATAACCCAATCACTCTTCATAATGACACAACCATGTCATTTCTTCCATGCATCACTATAAATAACAAACACATCATTCCCTGATGGAAGTGTCAATATTGGAGCATTGACTAATCATCTCTTCAGTTCTTGAAAACATTCTTCACACACTTTTGTCCAAACAAATTTAACCCCTTTTCATGCGATCTTCATTAATGGGTTGGCCAATCAGACAAAATTCTGGATGAAACATCGACAATAACTTACTAAACCAATAAAACTACTAACCTTAGTTATACTCATTGGGCTATCCTTTAATGGATTTCTCTTGTATTAGAAATATCAACAGAGATTCCATCCTTAGAAACAATATGTCCAAGAAAAGAGATCTCCTGAAACCATAATACACACCTGCTAAAATTTCCATATAATTCATGTCTTCTCAGAGTGTTCAAGATATTTCCCAAGTGATTTCCATGATCTTCGGAGATTTTTTATTGTACGAAGACATAATCAATATATATCACCACAAAATCATCAAGATATTACATGAAAACAAAATTCATTAGATCCATGAATACAATAGGTGCATTAGTCATCCCAAAAGGCATTACTGTAAACTCATAATGCCCGTACCTGGTTCGAAATGCTGTCTTCGAAATGTCTTCATTCTTCACACACAACTGATGGTATCCAGATCGAATGTCAATATTTGAAAATTATTAAGCTCCATGCAGTTGTTCAAATAAATCATCAATACAAGGTAAGGGATACTTTTTATTTATTGTTATAGCATTGATCTCCCTATAGTAGATACATAACTTCATAGATCTATCTTTCTTGTTAACAAAAAGGACATGGGCTCCCTACGGAGAAACTCTAGGGTGAATAAATCCTTTATTACTAAATTCCTCTAGTTTTTTCTTTGGTTCCACTAATTCCACAATGTCCATTCTATAGGGGGTATTTGATATGGGCCTTGATCTTGGAATTAAATCAATGTAAAACTCAATTTCTCGTTCTGGATGATATCCAGTTTAATTATATGGAAACACATCAATATATTCTCTCACAATAGGTACATCCTATAATTGAACATTCCTTTCCTCACCAACATTTATTTCATTCTCTTCCTCCCCAATAATTGAATTTAGTTGAGCTACTTGGGGTGGATCTAGGTTAGAATTTGGTGGTGAGGATTCCACTCTAAAGATAAGGTGTTCCTTATCATCATCATCAAAAATAGTAACCTCATTCTTCTTACAATAAATTTTTTCATCATGGTCCGAAAGCCAATACATACTGAGGATTATATCAAATTCCGTCATAGGATTGATTATGAGATCCACAGATAAAGAACATTTATGTGCTCTAATGGGGACTGATTCACAAAACATTGTTGCAATGATACATCCCTTATGAGTTTTTACTGACAACTCCCTTATTAAATCAAATTGAAAATATCTAATTTTATTATCAAACTAAGAATATATAAAACAATGTGATGATATAGAATCAAATAAAGCATTGGCTAAACCTGAGGAAACCATTAAATTACCTTCCACCCCGTCTTTCGGAGCTTCTACCTCAGCAGTACTGATAACATAAGTTTGGCCTTGATCCCTTGTCCTTTTCTGAGGTATGTTCCCCTGTCGCTTAAGAAAATCATTTTCATAATGTCCCATATCCCAACAATTGTAGCATTTATCATCGGTAGCTTCTTTCTTTAACTTCCAATCACGTGTTTGGTGGCCTTTTTCACCACACTTGTAACAGACTCAAATTCCCATCAAGCAAGAACTAGGGTGTTTCTTCCCATATGTACTACATGATGGATATTCAACTTTCCCCTTCTTCCACTTATTTCCATTTGCAGATTGATTAGCAGATCTATTTTTTTCTTATTTTTCATTAAATTCCTAAGACATAGAGAATTCTTTTTTCGGTCTTGATAGCACATGAGACAATATCTCTATACAATAAGAAGGTTTGTGAGACTAATGCTCAACGAAGAAATGGTTTTAACCCATAATACAAATGCTCAATATTACATCTTGGGTTACCGATATAATCTATATAATACTTTTCTAACCTTGTATAGTTAGCCTCATACATTGCGATATTATCATCCTCTTATTGTCTCAGACTCATAAATTGCCTTTCCATATATATTCGATGGTCACGTGGAAAGTATTTTTTTAAGAAGAACTCTTTGAACTCCCTCCATTCCATATTTGATACTTCATCATCTTCGTTCGTGTATTTAATCAATGACCACCATTGATCAGCATATCCAGTGATTTGGTAAACTTCCATGATAACATTTTCTCTTTCACTACTCCCCAAGACATAAAATATTTTATCTAAGGAATTTATCTATTGCTCAGATACTAAGGGATTTGTACTCTCATTGAATGTTGGTGGTTTTTGCCTCATTATGTGATTTATCATTGATCCCCCATGTGGCAGATCAGTGTGATCCATACTGGTAAGGTTATTATTCATAACCAGAGTGAGTTGTCCCAGTATGGTGATTAACTAATTAGAACCAATTGCATCACCAGCTACACTATAATAATCTTCAGTAGGTGGGAAATCCCTAGATGGAGTGCATACATTGACACAATTTTCATTCCTTCTACTAGGTTCCATTTCTAAACAATGGCATAAACTAGATCAATTTATGAATAAAAATAAATAATTCTATACTTTTAAAACACTTAACATAAATTGAACTATTTATAGATATAATCCGCAATCATAAAAATGTTTTATTTGAGTAAGTATTTAATCATAAAATTTTCATAATCATTTCTAATGAAAATGAGAATTATCCTACGCATATCCCTCGGGAGATTCATAACCAAGAGTGCAGCAAGGCCCATTGTCGTGCACCAGTTCCCATTTGAGTCTAGCTCAAAGTGATGTTTTCGGGTTTTTCCCCTAGGTACATCTATACCAGAGCCGCCTCTACCTGCTCGTATCCAGAAAAGGATGTAATTCTTAGAAATCTCACAAAATCTCTACAATACTAAAATTCTAGGATGTTCTTCTATACTAATCCTCAAAGTCCATCATAGGTCAATGTTTTCTAGTAAGAGTTTATCTAAATATAGCTTCCAAGGATTGTACTAAAATTCTTCTGATACCAACTCTAATGCCCCGACCCCAGTTTCACAGATTTGGTGCATTATTACATAATATTGTCATGATCAAAAAAGATCATGTCTCGAATGACCGATTAGTTTAGTATCCTTGGAAACACTAGATACATTCATAAATTTTACATTACCTCATAAAGTGATAACTACATCAAAATTTTTTCTCCACAATCATATCCCTTTATACTATCCATCCATGTCATTCATTAAATAATTCTTCATATCCTGGGAAAAATAAATCATAGAAAGGGGTGAGCTAAAATGCCCAATAAGGATAACAATATAGTGTAAACTTTCATAAATAAGAAAAAAATTTAAGGAAATGTATAACTAAAACAAAAGCCTTTAAAACGTGAACATCAACATAATATCGGAGATGTAATATGAAATAATTCCATTTAATTATTCTCATGGATATTCTTTTAATCGAATAACCACATCTAATATCAATAACAACTTTCATAATGATGGAATGCATAATTCCAGACTATCATAACCACGTATCCAAGGCCTCGTGCCAAGACTAAAAATAAGATTTTTTCATGGCCTCGGGCGAAGACAAGTCTGTCTCATGAGACCTACTGATGCATGGAGGAGCTATATCGGGTTCTACCCATCACATTCTATGTCCAATTCATTCCTCATATGAACAAGTTTAACATAACATGAACATTAGTATTAAAACTAGCATATGAAATGTAAATACATTCTCCATAAACCATGAATGGTATAAAACTATCAAATCAATAGTCAAACATATCAAAAAACCTCCAATACAATAAGGATGTTTTGTATCATAATAAATCAACTTCAAATAATCTCAAATCAATCAAAGGATGTTGACATAGATGAAATCAATACTATTTCATAGAAATATCTCTTTTTTTGAAATCATTTAAAATTCAAATAATTATAAAACAAAACATTTACTTTGAAAGTATTCTTATAATCATGTAAGGGTAGATTCAGTGATTTTATAATGTCGGAAAATAGTCTCACCCACCGTATAAGTTAAAAATACATTTATACCTTAATTTTGTCAAAAAGGATAAAAAGTACCTTGTTTGGAAAAAGACAGAATGATTTCTTTCAAACCATTTTATAAAAAGTATAACAAGGTTATAAATAAATTTACCAATAGTCTAGTAAATAGAAAAATAAATTTGAAATACATTTTTAAGAAACATGGATATGGATGATAATGAAGTCCTAGTAGATATTACATATAAACAACCTCATATAATAAAGAGATTGTGAAATAAACCCTTACATTGTACTTTTCCTTGTTCAAGGGTAGGTTATCCTCAGGTATAATAGTTAAACCATTATTATTAAATTATAAAATAATCATATATATAAATATGATATCATATATGATCTTTTAATATTACTGTGTTAATAATATTTTAGTATTATCGTCGTGTCGGGTGTTCACTTACTTGTTTTCTTTTATATGTTTTGTTAATAACACGTGTTTTTTTTCAATAGGTTGTATATTATTCATATGTAGAATAATATCAAGTTCATAATTTTTTTTTAATCATCAAATTAAAATTATACTTTCATGGATACGATGGGAAATGAATCTCATCGCATTCATGGAGACGGTAGTCCGTACGTATGCACGAGTGAAAATATCATTTTTTTGATATAAAAATAATATATAATTGGATGGTATATACAATATTCAAGTATTATTATCATTATATATATATTATTTACATGAATTACACCTCATTATTATATCCATAATAATAATAATGTATTGAATAACAATTACACCATGACATGGAAACGATAGGTCGTACGTACGGACGTATGGTGACATGTCATTCAAAGGATGGATAGAAAACTATATATGGTTCTACCATATTTATAATAACATCAATTTAAATAAAAGGTACTGGAGTTATTATTTTATAATGGAAATAAAAAATAAATAAGATTTTGAAGAAGAAAGGAACTTGAAAGAGGGTGGTGAAAACATTACCACTTCTTCAAGTTCTTCCTTTTGATTTGATCAAAAGAGCTCCTTAAGTAGGCTATCTGACTAAAGGAAGGCCTCTAGGATTAAGCTAGTATAGTTTAGAGGGTATTTGGGAAGAGGTTGGAAGATCCAAAAGGCCTTTAAGGTATGAATAATTGGTTATAAGTGGTATCCTTTTATAAGGGGGAGGAGGGGCACTTTTGGAAAAACATAACGTTTTTACTTATAATAAATTTATATTCGGTTTTAAATGTAAAAAAAATATATTATTCAAAGTATAAGGTTGGTATGGTTATAAATATTATCATCCAATATATTTTATACATGTTGGGTCACTATATTATCTTTATCTTTTTTATTTAACTCTTAGTTAAATAGATTGACATATACCATGTCTCTTTGTATTTTTATATTATATAGTAAATAAACATAATATAAACCATAAAGATACCCTCAAGTGGTCCATTAATGATACATCTATAAGGATATAAGTCTTTTGGCTAAATGTTAGATTTTTAGGAAAATAATATCAAATAATAATTTAATATTTGTTTTAAAAACATATTTTTGTCAAATTTAACACTATTCAATAATTGTTTTTTGTTAAAGTCAGAAAAAAATTATTAATTAGAATAAAATTTATTTATTCAGTAATAACATGTAATATTAACCAATAAAATTTGTTTATGGAATCAAAACTTTCAAATTATATTTATTTTAACTTTTATAATACCAATTATATTATTCAATCATTAATAAGGAAAATACTACATAATTACTATGCCATAAATAAATATAATTATTAAATGTATAAAAATTATAAATAAAATACCATTATGTAGGAAATATTTTTATATTTCTAATGAATATTTATAGTTGAAAATATAACATATATAACCATATGTAAAATTTGTTTTTCTAAAAGATATATGTTTATGTCATTTTTGTATTAACTTTAACTTAATTAATATAAACTATCCTTATCACCTACAAGTGGCTCCATGGGGTCCCAAAATCGACCCAAAGATGCCATTGGTTAGACATGGATCATCAAATAAGGTGAGGACATGTTATATGGTAATTTATTATAATAATAATAATAATTTTTACCCTTATTTACTGGATTTACCCTTTAACCATGGGAAATAAAATATTTACCGAAATAATTATTCAGAATCTCTAAAAATAAAAGTTTACTATTTACACAATTTGGACATCCTGATTCCACACACGGAACCCATATTATCAAATACAAAACACAGAAGTGGTAGAAATTAATTTAAAATTAATTCTTGTTCTTAAAACAAAAAGAGACTTTTCTTAAAAGATAATAACTATCAAAAGATTGACAATATTTTA
The DNA here is from genome assembly GCA_963277665.1 of Viscum album. NCBI lineage: Eukaryota > Viridiplantae > Streptophyta > Magnoliopsida > Santalales > Viscaceae > Viscum > Viscum album. Next base: position 1,221,314,868 of record OY728136.1, on the reverse strand, counting down.
TGTATGCTTTAATTGTGAAATTATGTCCAATGACCAACGCAGTATTAAATAGTAAAAATATATTCTAAATATACTTCAATTCCACTCAAATATATAATTTATATCTATTAATTATTTCTATTAAAAATGTTTTTTAATTAAAATATAGTTATTTTCACTATTCATCAAAATATAAATGTTATCTGAAAAGTACCAAAATTTTACCCTAAGATAATTTCAATATTCCGAATACCAAATTGAATTCCATTTTGAGAGATAAAATTTATAAAATTACAAAAAGTGTGTATTATTATTTATAACGACTAGTTTGATTATTGGTGGTTGGTAGATCTCGAAGTTGTGTACAACACACACTACTGTATTATTCAAAGAGAAGCGTACCGTGGAAGCTTAAGGTGTTACATTTTTTACCATATATTTATTACTAATTAATATTTACTTATGGGTTGAAAACTAATTAAATTTATTAATATTTATTTATATTATAATTATATCTAATTATTATATATTTATACACAAAATGTGATAGTTGTTATAAAATTTACTATGTATGTGAACTTGCTTTCAATTTATTTGTGTAGGGTTTGTTAAATAATATTTTTCAAATAAATTTAATTTAAAAATTTATTTAGGCTCTTAAGTAGTGTGGATATACATTTATTTTATGATGTTAGAAAGGCTTGGTGTTATTTTGAATGTATTTTGAGGCACTTGTTTAATTTATTATGAAGTAATCTACATAAAATACCACCATATTCAATGAAATAATGGATAAATGTGTATAATAAAACATCAATAAACCCTAATAGATTTCAATAATTAATTATACTTAAAAATATTATTTTCAAAATGGCATGAGTTTTCCCTAAATGAGAAAAAATTAATACTATGGTCTAACCAACATATTGAGGTGGTACTAAAAAAAGATCCAAATATTGGATATGATGGATCCACATAATATATTTGTATATATTTAATTGTCCCAACAACATTGTGAGTATGTTTCAATACATATGTTTGAATGTTATACCTAATAATTTTGTGATATGATGATAAAGGTGTGTGTGGGATAGGTGGATTGAAAATAAAATTCATCATAATTAATTTAAGAGATATCAAATTAAATCAATTCATTTTATATTCTTATAGTGTGGTGGGAGGGAAGGTGTTTTAATTTCCCCTCAATCAAATAGACACATTCCTTATTTCATTTTTGTTGGTGAAGGGGATATATCAAGACATAATGTACAATTAGATAAACTAAGTTTCATTTATGTGGTATTTATTTCAATATAATTTTTATTCTAAAGGAAGGAACTTTTGATAATTGGGATATAATTCAATGTATTTTAATCAACCCCTATTTATTTCCCTCTATGAGTAACTATGGGTAGTATACCCATTTCAAAAGACCGTGTACCTATGATAAAATAATGATGTTAGATGTGTGTTGTTTTAATTAAATATATTTGGCGAGATTTAATTATTCCATGTAATTTAAATAATTTTAGAAGAGGATATGATGTGGGAAATGCAACTATCAATGATTGGATTTGACAATAAATTGGTAAATATAATATTCTAATTTACTGTCCACTATACATGAACCATTTTAATAATGATCATTTTCATAATTTTGATTCGATTAAATTTTCATACCCTATGGAAAAAAGTGGATGTTGATGTTCATAAGTGATTAATAACACTAATATAGTAGTTAATAGAGTCAATGAGGGTGTTTTATTTTGAATTGTACATTTTATCTTAAAAATTCAATAATGATCTATTATTTAAAATAAAAAATTTATTTCATTCATTAAATAAAAGTAATGTCATTTTTTTTATTATATAGATTTATATGATCCCAAGGAAGACTCCAAAACTATAACGAGTACTCCATTTAACCATCACGAGTAATGAAAGTGTACATAATATTTAGCAGGACCTGAATATAGATATGTTTGTGTTATTACAATAGATTTTTATTTTCATGTTCATAGAGTTTTGGGAACAAAAATATAAGATTAATACCACCTATCATGGACTATATGTAAATAAATTTTCCTGACACTTTTGGGGACTTATCTTGAACGAGAAGTTGATTTTACAATTTAATTATTTTATGAATAAATTGATATTTTTGCAATATTATTTTTTTGTTCCAACCATGTGGTATGAGTTTAATACCAAGAAAGAGGATAATAAATCGAAATGGGTCATTATACTTAGTACATACCCTTGTGGTGGTCTATTTTCCTCTATGAAAACTATTGGAAGTCTATATTTATTTTTATAATTTCATTAAATAAATTAGTTCACAAAAAAATATATAAAATTTCCCATAATTGAAGAAATGTTTTTTTAATTAATGGGGGGAATTTGGTTGTTCATAATTTTTCTTATGATTGAATTATGATCATCCTTTAGTTTGTATAAAGGATTTTCGAAAAAATAGATTTACAAATTATTTATAATAATTTTTAATATCTAGAAACACCAAATTAAAATTAATTCCCTTAATAATGTTGTGTCCTTAATAAAAAATACATCATTTTTTGGACACTATCTTGTTTTTAGCTTTCGAGTAAATATTAATTTATTAATTTTCTTATGATTTTCATTTATGATATCATCTGGTTATTAAAGATCTTATAATAAAATATGAGAAATATGCTATGCAATCTATATATTTTTTCTTCATACAATATGTAAAATTAAACTAGCATTTTATATCAAAATACAGTATTTTGTTGAACCACATAAGGTTGAATTGGCTATCAACTGGAAGGTACCAATGAATGTCTTCATGGTTTATATTGTTTATGATCATTTAGGTTATTATCAACAAATTATTGAAATAAATTTTAATATCATGATCACAATTCAAGAATTAACAAATTATTGATGTATTTATATCTTGATAGAACAATGTGACATAGTTTTTCATTTTCGTAATAATAAAATGATCAGAACACCTATTATTATTCTTCCTTGGACAAGATTATGATTTAGTAATTGTTATGATGCTTTATCAATTGTACTTATATGTGTCTATATATATGATTAGTAGCAAAAAATATATAATTATTGATGAATGTGACCTCATGAATGGAACTAACCAGCCATTCTTTAACTATTCAACTATTTTTCATGTATTGAAATGTTTATAGAACAACCTATAGAGTGGAAAATTTGTTTGAGTTCATAGAATAAATAAATAAAACAATATATCTTTACTATTTTGCTTTAGTATTTTATACAATGCAATTAATAGAAATATATTCTATCAATTTAGTTAGATATCCAATATAGTCAAGGTATGGTCAATGTTGTATTATAGTCCATTAGTCAAAATATTCATCATCAAAATGTTGTGAATGGTAATGATGAGAAGATATAAATTTCACTCTTGCATAAAACACACTAAAATTAAGGCAATGATCATTATTGAATGAATTTGTCTTATATTGACCTCACATTTTCTATCATGGAATATTTATAGAACTCTAAGATATTCTAATAATATTTTACCATCAAACAATTGTTTCTATATGATGGGAAAATAATGGAATGATTTATTTATGAACCATAATGTATCCCCCAAATCAATTGGATAATAGTTGTTCCAAACATTATTATGCAAATAATGATGGAAGAATGTCATGATTATCATGGGGATAGCCATTTATGAATAAAAATTATGTATAATGATTCATTCTAAAGATAATTCACCATGTATGGAAACATATATCATAGGTTTTGGTGTTTGTTATGTTACTTATCATCATGTTAATATGAAGCACCAAAAGCGATAATAAAATTGGAAAAAACATCACTTTTCATTATGAATGTGGAAAAGATAACCATATACACTGTGAATAATTTTTCCTAAATCCAAATTTTAATGGAAAGGAATTAATAATTTTAGTTTTTCACACCATGATGAAAAAATTGCAATCGATCTGAGAGTTTACACAAGTCAATTAATAGATAAATATCTATGTTACAGAGTTAATATTCAATAAAATATTTTTTATAATATTTTATTTTGGTAGGATAAACATTAAATGTTGGAAATTATATATAACAAAAATTATAAATCATTAATACAAAAAGATATGTATTAATAATTAAATTGAAGACTATATTGCAATACACTCTTCTATATGAAGATGTGTCAATATAATTTTATATGGCCAAATCATGTCCTAGATACATCCAATCATGTGAAATTAATATGAAAAGGAATCATGTATTCTCAGTGTTATGAAATTTTATTTTAACATTTGATGTTTATCGGTTCAATTTTGTGTCGAGGAATATATTTACCTTAGAGGTTCATAGAGGTTTGGATATAATCATAAGTGTTATCTTGTTATGATGATTCTAGGATATGTAATTCCATTTATATTTCTTCTAAAATTTGGGATTCTCTTTATAATCTTATGTTACCTCTTTGTATTAGTGATATGTCTACAAATTTTACTATATGATAGTTGTGAATTTTTTTCCCAACCCATTGCAAGTGAACTAATATAATGATATAGAGATGTTTTCAGACGCATCCAATTAGGATAATCTTATATGAAACATCAATCGGTGTAAGAATTCATTATGATTAAAATTTAATCTTTTATTCATTTTATATGAAAACATTACATTCTCTATGATGATACATGTGAGTGGGAAATCAAGTTGAAACACATTGTTCGACTTATATCCCTTGGGATTCTAGTTGATGCTTGTTCTTGACAATAATATCTATGATGAGGAGGTTGTAATTTAACAAATGTGTCTTATATAGTAAATAAATCAATAGTTATTGTTTTTTAAATTATATTTGAATCTTTATTTTATGTTTAATTTGATTTGGTAGAGGAATGTATGATATTGGAGTAATGGTGAAGCGGAAGGTGGAAGACATCTTGTGTATGGGGATTACTAGGTAATCATTTTCCATATATCCGGTATTTGATTGAATCAAGGTGGTCCATTAAGTTAAATTTTGAATAACTAGGTAATTGGTGTATTCTAGTTTGGATCATAATTTTTATAGATAAAACATTCACATATAATTTAGTAATTTTCCCATTTGACCATTATTTTTATGCCCAATTACATTGGGACATAGGATTTACCATTAATTCTTAATTTTCACCACATTATTGAGCTCCTAAACTCATTTATCTTCCACTATAATGGATCCCTCATCAATACACGTTCCTTGGTGTTTTTTCGGACACCATGGTTTTTAACATGGCTAAGAAGATTCCTCCCCACCCTAATCACTCTAATTACATTCTATTTATTTTATTAGTAGGTTTTACTCACACATATAAAATATAATGGATTTTTAATCCATTATATCATATTTTATCCTTCTTATATATCATATGTGGGGGTTTTTTATATTTAAATATTTTATAAATATTATCTTTTGGGTTTTGTATTTCAATTCCCCTAATTCAGTAGATGTTTCCAAATAATATTTTGGTCTTAGGTCTATATAACAATATTATTGTGTTTTGATCCATCATTCCTAATTCCATGGTATTATTTAAAAAATTAAATATGAAGGATTACACCTTATACGAATTATATTACTATATAGTTAGGTTATAAATGATTTGGGGATGAGTGTAACCAACTAAAGATTATTATTTAATACTAATAATGGGTTTTTTATAACTAATTTGTAGGTATTATATATTTCAAATCCATCATTGATTTTTCCTTCTAATATAAAAGGATGGTTTTAATCATGGAATATGTATTCGATTTTATGCTTTGTTTAAATTTTTTAAGGCACAAAATTGAAGTTTTTATTCATGTTAAGATTAATTAAATGCTGTAATTTACCACTATTTAAAATGATAAAATAGAATTCGTGAGAATATATTTTGTTAAACTAGAATATAGTAATGGGTCTAAATACTTCTTATTATATTGAATGTGTTTAATTCATTAGTTTTCATATATCTTGGTAGAAAATCCATAGAATCTTAAAAAATGAAAAACTAGTTAGGGAAATGGATTTCAAACAAGAACATGACAAGATTAACCAGTGAATGTTTTGTGTAGGGATTGTTAGACATACTATTTTTATACCGATAAAACTATTCACTACGATGGGTGAAAAAATTTCCTTGTAATATTAGGCCTTAAATATATGCCAAAGAAGGTTTTAAAGGAACCTAAATCCGTTGATCCCATATTCCCATATGTGTGGATATATATGGTCTCATTTTTGATCAATACATGTTCTCACAATGCCTAATAATTGGAAGGATTAGTTTAACAAATCATATACTTAGCTAAGGACTGAAATCAGTATCATGGTAAGGATCCTCCGATGTGATTGATTAATTTTTCATACTCCATTGATTATGTTATAGAATCTATTTTTTATTTAATTTATAGTTTTCTATTCATATAGATTTATACCGTTATAGGTATACATAATATTTTATCAGAGGTTGTTAGGTAGCGGTGGATACAACCTACTGAGTTATCATATTCAGGCCCTAATATGCAAATTCTAAGTAAATATAAAAAAAAAAATTTCCATAATACATGTATGTGAATGAAACATCAAAAATAGCGCTATATATACATGGGGATATTTCATCTTACATGTAAATTTTTGAATATTTTTCTATATGATAGTCTAAATGTGTAGGGGGCCTTCTATGACGCATTTTTTAGAAATAATACTAAATTGGGAAAGAAATTTTTGAAATTTAGACCTTATTTAACATTACATATAAGTATAAATGGAACTTCTCATGGATTTACATACCATGAATATGCAGTAGTCCTATGAGCTCTCTTTTGATGTGGGATGGATATTCATGGTATTGAGTTTCTTTAAGCCTCGTTATATATTTATACACACAACAAATGGGGGGATTTTATTAGCATGATTACCAAGACAAATGGGAAATTCCACAGGAGTTCACATACCATAGTTAATTATAAAATCACTTAAATATAGATAAAGATCATCGATATGTATTTTATTTTTATATAATGAATTCAGAATCCTCTAGTGACTTTGAGTTGAACCTAATGTTTTGTGGCTTTGATGAAAATGTTCCATATGGGTATTTTGGTCAGAAAAATTAAATCATTTGAGAAAGATACAATTATATAAATGTTAAAAAATTTTAACACGCCAATATTTTAATATATTACTACTGTTAAATATTTCTAAGTCTTCTAAATCTCTCCGAATACACAATAGTAAAAATAAATTAAACTGTGAAATATTTAAATAAAATAGAAATTCATATATATGATCATTAGAACAATATCATTATATTAGTGGGATTTAATATATGAAACTACGTTATGAAATATAGATATAATGAAAATATATAATTCATTTAATATATATTAAATATAATTATATTCATTAAAATGATTAGTAAGATCATTTGTTTTTCCAAAAATGTATTTTTTTCAAAAACGTTCTTTTTAAGCGATATGCATTTATATTTCAAGAAAGAAATTATTAATTATGTGAAATTAAATTTTATGTTAATAATTGTTTAAAACCAACATAACAGATAAATGATATTAGATAAGAATAAAAAAAAGTTAATAATTTAAAATATATCATTCCCATTAAAATGTTTTTTTCTATATATATTATTATTTTATTAAAAAACTTATTTTTAAATTTATTATAATTTGAATATCAAAAATTGGAAATAATTTTTTAAGTATGACTTAAAATAATATCTTAAATTTAATTTTTTTTGTAATTTTCTGAATTTAAGGGTTTTTAGGTGAATTGTTAATAAAACTGATTTTGGAATGAAATCATTCACTGTTGTAAAATTATAACAAAGAAAAAATTTATAAATTATTTTTTAGAATAGTTTTAAAAAATTAAATATATTTATATGTATTATAAGAAAATTTTAATCAATATCTTTTTATAAATCCCATTTATACTATCTTGCAAAATTAATTATTTTTTGATTATAATTATTTTTATTATATTAAAGTTTTTTTATCCTTTATAATAAACTATAAATATGAATTTAATTTTTTAGATAAAAATTATCATATTTTTTAATATTTTCATGTTCAATTTATAGATATATGTATCAATTTTGTTATTTATATTAATGGCCATAGTAATGGTAAAAATCTTATTGTAAGATAATTATTTTATTAATATTTTTTACTTATTATACAATAAATCAAATTGTTATTAATTAATATATTAAAACAATATTATTATTTAAAATTGTTATAATAAAATTAGAAATCCTTTAAATGGTTATCAATTTAATATATGAATTAGAACAGATGATGAATAAATTATTTTTTTTATAAATTATTTTCCTCTATATAAAAAATATTTATATTAAAAAGCTAATTATCATATATTTGTAAATATAATTATATTATATTGATATTAAATATTTGTTTTGAAATAATAAATTTTAGATGTGGGTTTATTTTATAATTTTAATAAGATTTAAATTACATAGTTAAAAACTAGTTACCAAGGTGAAAAAATTAGTGTTAATACAATAGAATACATGTATTCAAACATGTTTAAAAAATTTGAGTAAAATATTTTTTGATTATTTCATAACCCATTATCACCAAAACATAAATTATATATATCATCTGGAGTCACTGACCCTTGAATATTGTAATGATATTATTCAAAATTAAAGGGTATTCTCATAAGTTTCCTTATATTCAATTATAAAATGGTATTACATATACTATAACGACTGAGGTAATTTTTTAATAATTTTATTTATATTATTGAATTATATTTTTAAATTCATTATACATTTAATGATAAAGTTTAATTTAGAGAAATTAAGGTCATTAAATTAATGGAATATTAACTTGTGCATAAAAATAGTATCATTACCATTAGGAATAGTACTATAGAGAATTGATTAGTAACCTAACATAATAAATTTTAAATAAAATTTACACTTTTATATGTGAAAATATGATATATTTATATCATTTAACATGGAGATTATTTTAAAAAATTATAAATTAAGTGTTGTTATTTCTAGGAGTCATTATTATTTAATTAAAATTTTATAAATAATGTAACAAATTAAAATAAAATATATTTTCATATTATATATATATATATAAATTATTTTCTTTTCATATGAATATAATATTATTTAATAATTCCAACGGATTATAAAATCAACTATAGTCTAAAAATTTGGTTTTTCTGAATCAATTACTGTTATTTTTTGAAATTAAAATTCCTATATTTAGGACCTTTTTATCAAAAAATGGAGTATGTTTTTGAATTATATATTATGAAAATGGTATGGGAGAATTTTTTTGGAATTTTATGAAACACATGATTTTTCATTAATAATGAAATAAGATAATTCACAAAATAACCTAAATACATGAATTATTGAGTCTTGGATGTAGTTCTTATTAAGTATAAACAATTGGTTCTAAATCCCTTTCACTATATACTATATTTATTCCCAAGAATCGTCACTATTTCTTTGTCTTGAGAAAAAAATAATGATTTAAATTATTGAAAACCCCCGATCCTCAACTATAAATACCACCCTCACCGCCCATTCTCGTCCAAACTCTAGAGCATTGTGTATTGTTATCACAATCATGCTCCCCACTTACATGACCTATGGGTCTCAACAAAAGGACAAAAATAAATATTTTAAGGATGTTCTAAAGGAATATTATTCCATAGGTAAAAATTTCTTTTTCTTTTAATTTTTTGCATTTCTTTTTATATTATTATGCTATATTTTACTAAAATTACCCAAGAGGAATTAAAATTAAATTATCGTATATATACTTTGATGTTATCATATTTAGGGAAATATTATTCATCATAATCAATCTTTCATCCCTTTTATTATAAAAATATAAACAACACCTGTGTTGTTTAGATTTATCAACATCGTGGATGATGTGTTGTCAATTTTAATTAATTCCATCAATGATGGTCATAAAAACATTTTAATGGTTTATAAATATATTAAATTGTATTTTATAACCTCTTTTATCTTCTATAATCAACATATATACATAATATTAATTTATATAATTATAGTAGTGTGTGATGATCGGTGAACCGAAAAAATGATCTAAATGAATATCATTAATGTTTTATCTAAATATTCGTTATAATATCAGAAAAAAAAAATTATTTATGTTATCATTTAATATTATGGAAACATATTAATACCATTTCATTTCAATTTTGGTGTTTCTTTTCCATTCGATAATAAAATCCTTTAAGAACTGACTATTAAAACCACTTAAAAAGTGCACTTCAAACCATGTAAATATCAATATATTATTACTAAATGAGTGGAATGATGTTAAAAAATGATCATATAAGGATTTATAAAAATTAATATGTTTTTATAAAATATTACTAACACAATTTAAAAGAATATATTTAAGGTTCAAAACATTTTGTATAATAAAAACCCGTGGTAAAAGAAGTTTTGACTGAATTTTCATTCTTTGGGTTAACCTTCTACTTCAATTACCTTTTCATGCTGTTATTAAATTTTAAATTACATTTGAATATATTTTGTTTATTTATTTTTATTTACAGTTACTATAAATATTCATTTCATTTTACTAATTCTAACTTCAATAATAGAATATTTGTATGTTTCTTTTAAAAAATGCTATTTTAAAATGCTAGTTTACATCATTTAAAAGAAATATTTTTATGAAATTACTTATGTTTTATTATTGTGTTATAGTAATTTTAAATTTTTTACGATGAAATGTGGGACCAATATCTACTTCCACTTCATTGGGTATATTTAAATTGATGTCATGTTGTATGGTTACTCTATGTGTAACTACAATACTATAATGGTTACACTATAATGTAGACGTAAGGGTTAAATTATAATATATCAATGAGGGTATTATTGTAAGGTAGTGCTGAGGATTAAAAATAATTTTCTATTCAAGCTGGTTACAATATTACATAAATAATTACCCAAGAAACCTATATATATTACTAATGTTTTTTTTGTTTTACGGAAATATCATGTTTTCCCAATTTAACTGTATGATACATATTGTATCAGATGTATTGCTTAGTTAAAGGTATTCAATTTGGTTATAAGTATTCATATATTAAAGGGTTCTCTACTTTTATTTTTTTCCTTACAAGAATTTTTGTTTCCATCAATATTTTTAAAATTTTTATCAAAGGGTTTAAATATTCGTAATATAAAATGAGAAGTGAAGATCAAAGATGTAAATATTATTCCTGAATAGATTTCATGTTCTTATTAAAAACTCTGGAATTGTGAAAAAATAGTTATTGTTTTAGTGGAATCCATTTTTTATATTTTGGTTTGATAGGTATGAATTATTGGTTAACATTATAATACCCTAAATATAAATGATCTTTGGGAATGTAAAGAAGAAAATACTGAAGGAATTTAATAGATTACCTAATGTTTATGGTTTTGTTCTTATAGTTTGATTCAAATAACAATTTTGATAACATTCAGGGTTAGATAATGTTAATAAAACACCATATATGGTTCTTAAATAAATTAATTGAAATGATATAGTATTTAAAAATTAACTTGTTTCTTAATCAAAGATATGTATGTTCTGAACGGTTTTCGGTGGAAGAAACTGGGATGATGGAGTTAGAAGGATAGAGTGGATAATATCTTTTTTGAATCTACAACCTATAATTCTAGGGATTGGAACTGAGTAGTTTATGACTGTAATGGACTAGATTATAAATTCTCTAAATAGATGTGGAATACAAGAAAGTGAAAATCCATAACTACAATAAAGGAACAAGAAGATAGTGGAACATTTAAAGTGGAAGCACCCTCCTGATTTCAGTGTATATTATAACCCAATGATAGATGATTCATTTTTTTAAACCCTTGGAAATATAGTCAATGTTATTGGGTGTTCAGACACTCAAAATGCTGGCGTTGCTTATATATTTTCGATGGTGATATTGACTTGTTGTATCAATGATGATGAATATCTAGGATTATTATGAGATTGATTCATTGGAATGGGATGAATTTAAAAATATTTTCAACAAAAAATATTTACCAATGTTGGATAGATTATGGATGGAAAGGTAATAACATTAATTGAATCAAAATATTGAATATTCAATTATCATGTATGAACAAATATTCACCTGATTTGTAATGTATGCTCAAAATATTATTTGGGATCTTGATAGTAAAATAATTTGTCTTTAATCAGGATTAATTATATGAGACTAAATTTCATTGGATTCCAATAAATTCAAAAGTTATAAGAAACTCATATGATGTGCTGAGATGGTAGAAATGTAATGTGCTAATGATCTCATCCTATTTGAACATTAGAATAGGAAAATAAATATAATGAATGAAATGGTAAATAACCAAACAAATAAATTTGAAAGAATGAATGTCTAGTATTTGGTATGTGGTAAGTGTGGAAAAAAGTATCTTTAGAATTCCTTAAAAAATGTTTTAAAAGTTATCAATGTGTTATGTTTGTAAAAATGCAATGTTATTTCAAAAAAATTATCTTAATATTATATTTTATGTGAAAATAGTAATGGGTTTTGAATGTGGTGAGATGGGTGATTATGCAAATAATGTCCCATTAAAAGACTTGAATAATATAAATTTGTAAAATTATAAGCACAAAGGTGCAATGAGATCATTTGAGACTATGTCAGAAGATGTTTGTACATCTAATGACTTGGTATTAGGTACCTTATGTTTAATAAAATGTTTCTAATATCTTATTTGTTATAGTATTGGCACATTACATTATTTTTGAAAATTTTAAACAAATTTCGAAATTTAACCCTTATAAATGAGAATATAACTTATGGTTAAAACACCATTGTTGAATATTACAACCAAAAGGAATTATAAGAATCATCCAATTATTTTCTATGGGAAGATATCACCTAATAACCTTTTTTCCCTTAGTAGAGTTTGATTTTATTCTTGGTATGGATTGACATTCTTTTTATCATGATAAGAATGATTTTAGAGCAACATAATGTTTTATTTAGAGAGAGATTCAGTTTCTAAATAATAATAAAACCCTAAAATTTATAACATATCAAAATGGTGAGAAACTATTACAAGATAGAATTTAATGTTATCTTCCTCATATTTTTTTTAAATAAGGTAACTGTTCAAATTAATGATATACCAATGGTAAATGTATTTGTAGATGTTTTTTCTAATGAGTTTACTGGTATTATACATGATCAAGAGGTTGAATTTATAATTTAATTTATTCTTAATGAAATCATAATTTGAAATTACACTTACCAGTTGGCTCATTTTTAACTTCATAAATTAAAAAACCAATTACAAGAGTTTCTTAATAAAGGGTTTATTTTCTCTAGCACTTCACCATGGGGTTCTCCTATTTTATTTGATAATGTGAATGAAGGTTCAATGATGGTTTCCATTGATTATAGAGCATTGAGTATAATTAATGTTATGAATAAGTATCATTTTCTTCATATCACTGATTTTTTTTCACATCCAAGGGGATCAGTATAGTTTCAACATTGACATGAGATCCTAGAACCATCAGATGAAAGTGAAGAAAGATAACATCCAAAAAATCATACTAGATATTATCATTATGAGTTTGGTGTTATCACATTTGGTTTGAAAACATAAACATCTATAATCATGGATCATATTACTATAATAATTTTTGAACATTTTTGGTAAATTTGGTTGTTTTATTATTGATCATATTTAGGTCCTTTTAAAAATTTTTGAGGGTCAAAAAAACAATTTAGGATTATCTTGAAAAATCTCAAAGAGAATTTTTTTAACAAAAAATATTGAAAATTTAATTTTTGTTTTAATCATATTTCTTTTATTGAACACATTTTAAATGGGGATGGAATAAGATGTTATCCTACAAAAACGTATTCTTATAAATGGTTAATACCTACAAATGTTATAAAGATTATTAGTTTTTAGGGATTAATGGGTTATTACCAATGGTAAGTTAAAAATATTTCATGGTTATCTATGACATTAACTAGTTTGATAAGAAATGGGATTAAATTTATTAGGATAAAATAATGTGATGTTTGTTTTATGGAATATACGAATAAATTGGTGAATGAAATAGTTTTGGATATTCCTTTTGAAAAATTTCGAATTGTTTTATAAAATTGATGTTTCATTGATGGTAATTGATTTTCTTCTGATGAAATTTTTTTAGGTAATTTGTTATGCTTCATGAAAAATGAAACCTAATGAGTTAAATTATCAAAACTTCATTTGGAATTAGAAGATGACATTTTTTGAAAATTTATAGGCATCATTTATATTATTCCAAATGTGAAATATATAATAACAATAAATGTAGGAATTATATATTTCTAAGGGTGAAAGAAATTGGAGGCATATAATGTTACTTCAACTAATAAAGTATTATGATTTCACAATAAAATACCATCATGATAATAAAAAAGTGGCAGATGCCTTCTATCAAACACATCATTCATCATTATCCATGTTACATTTGGGACAAGACACATTTTTTAATGATTTAATGAATTATCACATTGATGTTTTTGGTGCTGAAAATTCCTTTATTTTGTTATAGGATTCAGTGAAGTCTTCTCTATTAGATAGAATTAAGAACGCGTAGAACAAAAATAGGGAGTTACAAAAAGGGTTAAATTTGTTAAAAGGTTGTGTTTATAGAATTTAATGTTTACAAAGATTGAGTTTTTATATTTTGGGAGAGATTATGTGTGAATTTTTCTTCACAAGTGAAGAAATAATGTTTATGTGAAGCTTATAGTTATTTATTTTCAATTTATCTTAACATCAAAAAGATGTACAGAGATCATCAAGTATTATACTGGTGGAATAGAAGTAAAAGAGATTTTAAAAATGTTACCATAAAATGTTTGGCATGTTAGTAGGCTAAATCTTGGTGAAAATTACTACAGGGAATGATTTATCCTTTTCCAGTTCCATGGGGGAAATGGGAAAATATATCCATAGACATTGTGGATGGCCTATCAAAGACATCCCATGTTAACAATTTTATTTGAGTTATTGTAGACTAATTGAACAAATATTCACATATACTTCCTATTCCAGATATTATTTCATTGACTATTTCTTCTCAAATGTACCTCAATGATATTATGATGTAATAAGTAGTACCCATCTCTATTGTGATTGATCAAGATCTCATGTTCACTACTAATTTTTGAAATGGACATCAAAAGTTGTTGGGAAAAAATTTTAATCTTGTAACAACGTTTCATCCTCAA
Source organism: Viscum album (assembly GCA_963277665.1). NCBI lineage: Eukaryota > Viridiplantae > Streptophyta > Magnoliopsida > Santalales > Viscaceae > Viscum > Viscum album. The sequence goes on along the minus strand of OY728136.1, from coordinate 1,221,299,546 downwards.
TATTATGGGAATTCCAAGTGAAAAATCTAGAAATTTGATGATATTAATTGACATTATTTAATGGATTATTCGGGATATAGGGATCAATATATTTCTTTAGTTTAGTTTTCTTATAATAACCTTTTTCTTACAAGTATACAGAAGGAATATTTTGAGAGATTATACATAAAGTAGTGTCAAACTCCATCATTTTTGGGTGAGGTCTTAGAAAGGAATTAGATGATCATGAATTTGTATAATAGGTGGAAGAGAAAGTGAAGATGATCAAGAAACACATGAAGATAATATAGAGTATGTAGAAAAGTTTTGTATATAACATGAATAAATACTTTTCTTTTGAATTAGGTGATCATATTTTCCATAGAAACTCGTTAATGAAATGTGTTATGTGATTTAGTAAGAAAGGAAATTTAAGTCCATTTTTCAATGGATATTATGAAATCCAATTGAAATATGAACCACTCTAATATTTAGTAGCTTTTTTTATGTCTTTATCTTAGGTAGACTTTTTTTCATGTTTCGATGTTGAAAAATTTTGGGCCAGTTTCATCTCATATTTTTATCCCAGAAGTAGTTCAGTTTGATGGGAACCTTTTTTATAAATAGAAAAATCTTCAAATTATTATTCATAAATAGAAAGTATTTCAAAATAAGGTGATTCACAATGTTATGGTTTTGTGTAAAGACCACCTGGTTTCAAAACAACATGTTAATCTAAAAATGCTACAATTGAAAGGAACCCTCACCTGTTTAATAAAAAAATAAAAAATGAGAGGACACAATGTATATAATATGGGGATAAGGTAATGTTCTAGTCACATATACAATAATTTGTTTCATTTTTTAATTAAATAGGAAAAATCATTATATATATTAAAAATGAATAAGTAAAATTTATAGAAATTATGAACATTCAAATGATGGAATTATAAATTTTTCATAAAATTTTTAACATAAAATTAAGGAATTGTAGTATGGGAAATAGAACATTAAAATCACCTAATAAATTATAGATAATATTTTGAAATTTTATTTGTGGAAATATGATATATTTATATCATTGAATAAGTAAAAAAAATTGAAAATTATTATTTTTGTGTTTGTATTTTTTTGAGTCATAAATATTTAATTATAATTTAATAATTAATGTAATGATTTAAAGGGAAATTTATTTTCATATAATACATTGATAGATTATTATTTTGTTTTCTTATTATTATATGATAGTTCTATATGACTGTAATTAATTTTTCCATGTGTTATATAATCATCTACAGTTTTAAAACTAGTATTTCTCGAATATTTTCCTAGTTAAAATTTAATTTGATATTATAAAAGAATTATTTTTCCAAAAAATTATGTCTATTTTTATTTATAGTTTTTTATAAAATCATGAGCATTAATTTTTAATTTTTTTTAAAATACTTGAATTTTTATGGAAAACTGAAATATGATAAGTTATGAAAAAATCTAAATATATGAATTAATAAGTCACAGTTGATTTTTTTTCAAAGGTAAGCCACATTGTTTCAAAATCACATGCACTAATTATAGTATTATTTCAAAAGAACCCACACTTTTACATTTCATTATTATAATTTTAAAATAATGATAAAAATTATGGAACCCTCTTTCCTCCATTATAAATTCCACCCGCACCCCCTATTCACCTCACACCTATCAAGATTTTATAATGTTTCAAATTATAGAAAATCCTCTTATCAAGTATCTTACTCACATAAAGACTTACAGGTCTCACCATAAGTCCAAAACGAAAGGCCTTAAGGATTTTCTCAAGGAAGATAATTCAAGAGGTAAAAATCCACATTATTTTATTTTCATTTCATTTCAATTATTTATATTTTCTTATACTCTATTCACCTATACATATCCAAGTGGCATGAAATCCCCAGTATCTAATATGTTCTATAATTTTAACATGTCGATTTACTGACATCGTGGATGATGTGTTCTAAATTTCCATTACAACAATAAAAGATGGTCATAAAAACTATTGATTTTTTATACACCAATGAAAAAAAATTCGGTTGATTGAATAAACCATTTTTTATTGAATATTGGATAAACTCTATAGAAAATTATTTTATATACTCTATTGTTTTTAATTATAAAAATTCAACTTGTTCATGTACCTCTTAGAAGAAGAATCAAATTAATGGAAGAAAAAAATAAAAAATTGATTCAAAGTAGGTAAATTGATTCTATTTAGTGGGTGAGTTAAGTGAAACCCTTTTAAAAAATTATTTTTCCATTTGAGGCAAAAATATGGATACATAATTTGTAGAGATGAATTGGAAGGCAATTGAATATATAAGAAGCTATGAGATGAAAATTAAAAGTCTTTTCAATTACAACTATTTCTTTTTTCAGGATCCAAGTAGAAATTTTGAAAGATTATTATATGGAACTATACCAATTCTATACAAGAATCTACCCAATCACGGTAGTTATAGCTATGAGTATATATATTATAGTTCTTAGATGGTTGAATTGTTGTTCAGAGAGACAAATTAGTCCCATAGATTGAAGGAAAATAATAGATCAATTGACTTTGATTAGAGAGTAACTATACTAATGAAATAGGAGGTAAGAACATATAACTTCACACATGGAAAAAATATTCGAAGAATCATCAATGAAACATCTTCCTCAAGAGTGGTAAATGTAACAAGGATAGAAGAGATGAACACATTGCTATGAACAATCATAGTGTGGTAAATCCTCAACTAAGCATCACTAATGATAATGAAAATATGGAGTAATCCTAACTTGAATTTCAATTCTATTAGTGTGGAAAACGTTGGAAAATTTAGAAATTTTGTTCAATTAATAATATAATGGAGATGAATCACCATTAACCTCAGAACATGCCAAAAGATCAAGGAAGATCATTTTCTATCACAACAACTAAATATAATTCACCATATGATACGGTGGAAGATAGTCTCATTGTTCTATCAATTTTATATAATAATTTTTTCATTTCCATTCTACACATCATTTTATTTTTATATTATTACATATAATATATAATCAATTCCACAACATCTAGAAGCACATCTATAATTCAACACTCATAGAGGGGTTATCCAAGCATCAAAAGTGTATAAAAACATTACTATATACTGTAGAGAGAATATAATCATCACAAATCTATTTGTGATTCTCATGCTGGAATTCAGAAATATTCAAGGGATGAAGTTTCTCTCAATGTATAATTCTATTATGAATTATAGAAGAATGTAAACAAAATTATTTGTGAATTTAGAACATAGTGTTGTTTAAAAAAGAGCGATATCTCAACCTGAGAAGTGTCTAGAGGCACATTCCATAGACTTATTTAAGGAAATGATTGGTCTAGATGAAGGAAAAAATGAAAATTATATGAGTAGAAAATGTCCCCGTCATAAAAAAATACAATATAGGATTTTCTAATGAGTTACATGGAAATTCCCCAGATAATTTTATAACATCCTCTATTGAACTCATTCAAAGACCCAAGAAGCTATCACATACCCCCTATAAAATGTCAAAAATGTAGAGCTGGAGGAACTAAAGAAACAACACCATGATCTTTTGGAGAATTGGATTATCAAACCATGTGTATCTCCTTAGTGATAACATTTTCTATTTATGAAAATTAATGGTATATCAATGCGGTTATGAATTGATTATATATAACATAACATGATCTCATTGAAGAACGAGTGCCATTTTCAAATGATTGATTGTTTATTTTATTAGATTAATGGGAATAAATTATTCTCCATTATTTATCTTCAATATACATATCATTAATTTAAGGTGAAAAAAATTTATTAGACATACTGGATCCTGATCAATATATGAGAAAAATGAGTTTGATTTTTTCCCTACAGAATGACTAATTATCCTTCTATACTTATGAACATGATGAATAATGTATTTAAGGACAACCATGGTAACATATTAATTGTTTTTATTTATTATATTAGGTTATATTATAATAGTTATGAGGATCTTAAGGACCATATATGTGGAATGTCAAAAAAGTATGAGGAATGGGAGGGAATATGGAATGTTTTGAAACTTTGAAATTTGGTACACCATGTTTCTTTTTTGGGGAACAATATAACCATTGACAGAATCTCAGTTTACCCTACCATGATAAAAGATTTGGTGGAGTCTCCATATCCTATAATAGTAAATGATATTAATAGTTTCCTTGGTTTAGAATGATATTATATGAGGTTTGTGAAAAACAATTCATGACTTTCTAATCTACTAACCCAGTTTACTCAACAAGGGGCAGTGTTCATCTGGATGAAGGTGTCTCAAAAGTGTTTCTAATAGCTAAATAACAGATTGGTTACTACAACTATGTTATCTCTCCCCTCTATCAGAGAAGGGTTTGATATTTTTAGTGATTCATCTCTAAATAGTCCTGAATATGTCCTCGTGAAAAATGATATGGTTTTTTGTTATCCATCACGAAAGTTAATGCCATATGGGAATAATTATCCTACGCAATACCTAGAGCTGGATGGATTTGTTTTTTCTCTAAATATATATAGGCACTATATTATGTAGAGGAATGAGATATATACATATAACACCAATTTCTAAAGTTTATATTCATGAAAAAGTAATTGAAAATGAAAAAGAGGTTATTTGTTGGAACTTATTAATGAATATTATTTCACAATTCATTATCACCTAGATATAGAAAACAATGTTATTGATATATGAAGTAGAAATGATTGTACTATTCTATAAAAGATGAGGATCCATCAATAATCATTTTTTGTAAGACTTTGTAAAATAGATCATGGGAATCTTGTAGTAAGGGACATCATAAAAACTTTTTCAAATGAATTATTTACCATCACTACAAGAGATGATAATGAAAGCTCAAAGATAATATCATTTTTTATCAAAGAAATTAGGGGATCTAAATAATGGGATGTTTCTTGAGTATAATTTTATCACAAATCTTGAGAAAAATTTAGTACAATAATGTTTCTTCTATTTTTCTTTAAATAATGAAAGATATGATAATTGAAGAACATATATATCCATAAACTATACATCATAAAATCACAAAAATGTAAAATAATTATTAGTGGGACAGCATGATAAAAGAGATTTATGACTACACTACATGGTTTCTGGTGTTTCCACAAGTGGAGGTAGAGGGACCTTATGGGGTATTGTAACCAATACTGGTACAAACTTGGAAGTGGGAAAATATCACCATGGATTTTCATTATTTTCTCCCAAGAAAATAGAAGTTAAATAATGTGATATGTGACATAATGGATCACCTCACCAAGACCTACCAATTAATTATTATTTGGGGATCATAATCCATATATCAACAAGTAATAATTTATATAAAAGAATCCATGAGGTTTTATGGAGTGATGCATTCTAGTATTTCCATTTGCGATACATGATTTATATCAATGTTATGGAGAAGTATTCAAAATTATATGAGTACTGCATTTAATTTTATTAAGAAATATCACCCCAAAACTGATGTCCAATATAAAATGACTATTCAAGCACATGAGGAAATAATGATTACATGATCAATTTAATTTAAAGTAATATGGTATGAAAATATCATATTGGTTGAGTTGTCATACAAAAAATAGATTCTATTCACATATTCAAATGTTTCCATATTATGTTCTATATGATATGTGATGTAGAACTCCTACTTGTTGTGATGAATTTTGTAAGAGAATTATTCCAGGGTTTGATCTTGAGATAGAGAAGATAGAAATTATTTATTCCATCTAACAACAGATAATGTTATATTAATCTTAGCAGAAGAGTTATGATGACACCCCTTGAAGGGACATAGGGTTTAGTGTTGGAGACATAATGTTTCATAAAATACCATATTTTTTGTTAGTAATGAGTTTTTGGTAGAATGTGATTCATAGATCCACCACTATAAAATCTGTGATCGCATATTAGTAGTGTCTTTTTGGATAGAAGTCCCACCAAATTTAGCTCAATTTCATGATGTATTCTACAAATCTATCTTGAAGAAGTTCATACGTTATCCTACACATGTACAGTACATTGGGGTGGTAAAATTGGAACTTGAACTCTCTAATGAGTAAAACTTTGGGGCTAACAAGGAAATAGAGAAAATTATCTATGAAAAAAAGTACCCACCTCATAATAGTGTTTTGGAGGAACCATAAATGTGAAGAATTGATGTTTGAACCATCAGAGACAATGATGTAGATGTACTAAAAACTTTTCACAATATATATAATGTTTTTAAATACCAGGGACATATTTTCATAAGGGGGAAGAATATATTGACATGATCTTTTTAAAAGATAATTAATTCCATAAAATGCGTCTTATATTATCTTATACTCAGCAAAAGCTTATTTCTATAATAATTATATGAATATAAAGGGAAATGTAACCATCAGGATCTGTCTGTTATATGTCCATTCTTAAATTAATACCAATGGTCAATATGATATTCGGTACTATAATCTTGATAATAATATTAAGGTTACAATTTTTTATAAGATAAATTTCACAAAAAGAAATTGATAAAAAAATATGAGTATATTACATCAACTAGTAGAGTCATGACATATAAAGACCATATTTTCGATCATCAAAGGGTGGTATAATCCATTTGATTATCCCTTGACCAATCCCATGAAAATATTAAACTTCTGATGCTTGATTGAAATCACGTATTTGATAAGGTCATTTTAGTGGTGATTACAACTCTATTGATGTTATCCGAGGCACCCTACGAATCTATCACCATAACATGCCTTATTCTTAAGACATATACGGTTATAATATAAAATGATTCTAGATACATTTTGATTAAAAATTAACTAAAAGGTGACAACATTGTCCTATTACATGGTAAAATAATTTGAGAAAGGCCATGTTGTTCATTTTTCAAAACCCACATTTTGAAGTCTCATATTATGGAATTAATAAATTAATCCTCAAACTGTTCTATAAATAACAACACATATCTCTTTTTCCTTCTACTCCAAATTCATCCTCTACAAATATCTAATATTTTTACCTCACAAGTAGCCCAACTATGGAGTCATATATTCCCCAAGGTCCCAATATTCTTTTATTAGCATATAGTTTTCTTGATAAGGGAAATATCCTTCCTTTCTCATCATTTGAAAAATCCTTTTTTGTATATGTCTTATAAATTTTATGGTAACACTCTATTATTTCCTTTTTATTAATTCCATTAACTCCAAATTATATTTTATAAATTGGATACTCATGTCCCCTTCCATTTATTCATTTTATTAAATCTTGTTTTATAACTATTATATTGCTAATTTTGTTTCTCAATATTTTTCTTCTCCTAAAAAAATTATATTTTTTTGAGTAATAGTCCAAATTATTCAAATAGTGAATTGAGTAATATAATTTTTTTTAATTTCTGGTAAATACATACATAAAATCATCATTCCCTTTTCATGAATTATAAATGTCATAGTGATCTTGTTATTACAGATTTTTTGAAATGCCATGATTTGGATATGAAAACCATTTTTTATAATTATCCATTGGTTAATTATGAAATGATTTATTATGATATATGTTTCTCATATATGAATTTATATAAATGAAGGGTATGACGTGATATATCTCCAACGATTTGGTTAAAAACTTTAATATGAAGAGATGACATGTTAATCAAAACCATGGTGAATAACCTTACTAAATTTCATGACACCTCAGTGACAACCCGCAACAATATTATTATAAATGTATCCATTAAATTTTGTATCAACATTTCCCATATATGACTGTTGTTATATTATTTAAAGTATTCCTTGTGTTCTATATTCATTACAAAATGATATTACTGATGATCTTATTGATATTCATAAAAACGCATGTAAATTATTTCCCCTTGATTTCACTTACTAGGTCTTATGATCAAACATTTAATTTATTTATGTCCCAGGTTTATGATATTAATTAAAAAAACATATAATGAACCTTTTCTGAAGCATTTAAATAAGATTAGAATAATGTTTTCTATTTTCATGTATTATGTACCATTTTTTAAGAAACCGAACTTCAAAATATCGTTTTTACCAATAAATGAAATGTTTATATAACAAAATGGTGAAATTACATATTAAAAAAATTTTATTAGAAGAGAAATATAATGATAGGGGTTTCAAATTCATATGATCATTTACTATAATTTTAATCATATTAATATTCTTTATTATATGGTTGAATCAGGTTCACTGAAATGAAGCTGAAAAATTAATGTATCTAAAATCTACTATTTCGTATAACTGAACAAGGTATCATTCATAAATTTCATAAAATCATATATTGTTAGAAATGGGTCGGTCAATAGAATTTTTTAAGGTAGTAGTATTTATATCATAATAGAAATTATTTATTCTATATCTTATCTATTTTCACTGGTGAATGATATTTATTAATGAAACTAAAGTATACTATAAATGATATAAGATATATATTAAACATTTATGTATTTTTATTCAATGTTTTATATGTTTTGTTATAGAAATATACATTATATAGTATTAATATGTGTGAAAATCTATTTAATGACATTTATATATTTTCCAGCATAATAATTGGGTACATATGACAGAGTTATGGAAAACTATTAGGATTATTAATGACTTATGTTGATATAATAATGGATGGTTTTATTTTGAATAAAAATGTTATAAAATATTAGTAACCATGTGAATTAAATTTGATTCATGGTATTTTTAGATAATTTTATCATATTTTTTATTTTACGATATATATTGAATTGTGTGTGTCCTTATAAATTAGTGGTTAATAAAATTTAAGAGTTTATGATACTATAGAAGGCTGGAGGAATGTATATATTGTCTATGGTTAATTGTCTGGGAGATTCATATTATTTAAGGAATGGAATGCTATGTGGAATATATCATTCTTGATATTTACATTCATGGGTATATGAGTGTATCAATATATAATGTGGTTTGAGGAAAGATTAAAAACATGATAAAAAAGAGACTATGGTATATGTCATATTAAATTTAATAACTTAAATAATTTATATTTTAAGGAAACCCACACATACATTTTTGAATGGATAAAATTTTAAATTCCATGATGGGAGTTTTTTTGTGGGTGGGGAATGTAAATCTCTAAAATTTTAATATATAGAGTTTTTCATAAAAACTCAACTTGTTTGATATCTTTTTATAAATGAGACACCAAATATAAATGAATCCATGATATATTATGTTAAATATAAGTAATTAATTATGAATATGAAAAACAAGATGTTGAATCAGTAAGAATGGATAAATATAAACCCTTTATGAAATATATGTATCAAAAAAAGGATAATTTCAATATTAAGTAAATTCAAGTATTTTACATTAAATCAATAATAAGATCATTAATTTTATAGAAAATTATTTCTTAAAGTATTTCATATTTTCAATATAAAAATATATATTAGGAAACATATTCTCCTCGATGAAAATTTAAATCTGATATTAATTGTTGTTTAAATCAAATTTTATCGATAAATTGTATAAGAAATATGACAATAACAGTTATAATTTGAAGGTGAAATTTTCAAATAAAAATATTTTTCATTATATTGAATTATTCTATTAGAAAATTGAACTTTTAAAATTTAAAATGGATTTCAAAAACTAAATATAATTTCTATATTAATAATAACAGTATTATCTATTGAAAAAAGTATAAAGCCTTCCTAAAATTAATTCTTTTTAGGTGAATATAGGATAACACCAATTTAGCTAAAAAAGTGTCACTCTTATGTAATTATCATAATACATGAGTGGTAAAAATATATCTTAAATATTTTATCTATAAAATATATTTATTTATAATTAAAAAAATATTTTTAAATTACATTTTTAAAAACCCATTTATATAATTTTAGAATCATATGTAATAATTTATACTGATTTTTTTATTTTTTTTATTAAAAATTATTTTTCATTAATTAAATGGATTAAAAAAATTTAAATGTATTTCTTTGTTTATATTAACCTGATTATCTAATGTAATAAGTGCATTTGTCAATTTTTTACATAAAATTATGATTACAATGATTTAGGATAATCACCATGATAATTGTAATATTGTTATTTTCAAAGAAATATATTATTAATATGAACAATTATGATTTTAAATCACATATATAATTAAATTAATATAAATTTAAATGTAAAACAACTCAAAATATGATAATAAGCTGCTAATTTTAAAACCACAACTTTTTCTATAAAAAAATATTTTCAATATAATTTTTTTTTAAATTTAAATGTTATTATTTTATTACTTATAAAATGAATTATTTTAATTGGAAATTATATTTTTGTTCAAAAATAAAAATTTTGAAAAGATTATTTAAATTTAATTTTTATCAAAACTTAAAATATATAGCTAAGAACTATTTACAAATATAAAACAAAAAGTTAAAAGTTAAAACATACAATAGAATAAAATCTAACATGTCTAGAACATGTATCTCAATTATTGGATGATGGTTTATTGGCATTATTTCACCCCACATACCATTTTTGGAAGATTTTGGTGTGCTTGAACATTGTATAGTATAAGGCCCCAGCCTTAAACCTTACTTAATCTTGAGTTATTACAATATTACACATTTAGGATCTTTTCAGGTTTAGATTTTTAGAGAATTAGATCATAAAACTGGCATTATATTCAACATTTAAACAAAGTGGTTACATAAAGATAGTATTCAATTTTCCCATAAATGGAAACATATTTAAAATAAAACATGGATTGTTTCTTGACACTTCCTTGACACTATCATCATATCACGTACCCTTCCATTGACCTTTGAAAAACATTTCAAATAACTTCGGATGATCATAAAAAGCTCAGTAAGGGTTATAAAGATATGGAAAGGAAACATGAGTTCATATATACATAATAATGAAATCATACTTTACCCATAAAACATATGAACTTTAACATACCTCATCAAATCATGAATAAGTCATAGAAATCATAAGACATAAAAGGTAACATGAGACATTCATAACATTCTTACATAGGGAGTAACCCTCTTGGTTACGTTTGGAATACCCACCACAGTATATTCCCAAAATCTCTTCAGAGAAACCTTAATGTATCACTCCATTGTGTTACCCAAAGCATTGGAGAGCTATATCGGGATCACCCGCCCTTAGTTTATCACGGAACCACCAGTCTTCATAACAATGCACAAGAACCATAACATAATCGTATCACATAAAACATGCATAAAGGAAACATAACATTTCCACCTTTCAATCGCAAGATATCAATACAACACATTTATACAAAAACATTATGGAAACCATTTTCAATACCAAAATAAATGAAATGTAAAACATGGTATTTATTTTTCTTTTAAAAAGAAGGGATGGCTTGTATAGGAAGCCAAAACTCAAATAATGGTCACGGTGGCGAAGAAGTCGTTGTTGCCGCATACGAATGACAAAAACATTCTCTTTTTTCGTTTAGTAAACACTTATTATAAAAAAGATTCCTTTTGAATAAAAATAAAAGTCAAAGGGGTTTATACACTGTTTATATAATAAGGTTGTGTATACAAAAAAATATGCCTCAATGAATGGATATTGAGACGAAGTCCCTTAAAAATCGGTATCCTTGGTTTAAGGATAATTCAATTACATAATTATGTGTGACAAAAGAATACACCAAATATAAGTGGATATTTTGTGTAAAACAATCATAGCATATTCACACATATTCATAGAATGACTTATTCAAGGAGTACAAGTTTATCCCAAAGAATCAAATTTGGGTTAAGAAGTTCCCTTGCAAAAATTTGACAGCCTAACGGCGTCACTACAAAATTCAGAAAATGAGTTGATGAGAGATAAAAAGGGTATCTCATCACATGGACATAAAATTTAAATCAATAAGTATATATAAGAACATATCACAACATACTATTATATGAATTAAAAGACATAACAAAAGAAGTCTTTTAAAATGAGGAGGGTGAAAGGTTCCCTTACAGACATGGGTATCGTTCGAGAAATGCACCCCGTGAAAGAAGGACAATACAACATTGATGTAAATACTCATAAATGAAAGTATATTACCCAATGAGTAAAATAATCGGCAGTACATACACCACTCAAAGGAAATTCTGGCAAATGTAGCATAAATTTCACGGGAATAAAAGTGAGATGAAAAATCACTTACGAAAACTAGGCAGCCAAACAGCGCCACTTAAAACGTAAAAAAATGGATTGATGAGATCAAATAGGGTCTCTCATCGTATTAAAATAATGTTTACATAAAGAGGAATATAAAATAATATCCCCCAACATAAAAAATAGGAGCTTAAAATAAGTGGGATAAAGGATAGTACTTAAAAAGAAAGAGAGGGGTTAGATCTCTTTCGAAAATTCGTCAGCCTAACGGCGCCACTCAAAACATCCAAAATGGATTGATGAGAGATAATAGGGTCTCTCATCATATGAACATAAAAATTACAGTAAGAGTAATATAAAATAACATCCCAATAACAAGGAAGATGAGCTTTAAATGAAATGACATAAAAGAGTGTACTTAAAAAGAAAGAGAGGAGTAGGATCCCTTACCTCAGGTCCGACTTGTCTTGTTCATTTCTTTATATTCTTGAATAATAAACTTTGGTCAATTTATAATTACCTAAGGACCTCCTTTAGAGATTATTATTCAGTTCATATCACATATTATAATGTTATAATAATTGTTTAATAATGTTAGTTCATATTAGACCTTTTTGTAGATGTTTGGTACATGAGTCAAAAATGAACTTGTTTGAAAAAATGATTGCCCATGTAGTTATAAGTAAATAAATTCCAGAATATTATTAATGATTAAAATATCATATATATCCAGTAAATATTCATTTTATACTATTCCATATAATTTGGAGATAAAAAACAAAAAGCACCGTTCATGGAGACGGTAGGTCGTACGTACGCATGAACGCTACTTTCATTTTTTTGTCATATTAATGGAATTAAAAATAAATGATATATATATATTTATATATTATAATTATAGTATAATAAATATGTTATATAGGTCACATATGTTCATTAATTTCATTCTTTATACATCCCATGTATTGCATGTACGAGTCACATCACTTGAGGGGTCGGTAGTCCGCACTTCCTCATATGAAATTATCGCATTTACACAACATGAAAAGAATAAAGGTATTTTTTAAATATAAAATAAAGATTCATATAGTAAACATAAATACAATATATATAATATATATAATACAGTGAAATCATAATTTCCACTTTTAAAGGTGTTAAAAGAATATTGAACAATCATAGTTTCGTGAGGCATAAAATCACTAACCACAGAAACAATATGTTTTTTAACCATTAGACGAAGGTGTGTGTATGTGTAGCTAGAATACTTAACATAAAAACATCCTAGTATATTTTATATACTAGTGTGTTTACAAAAGAAAAGAATAAAAATAGTTTAGGGGAGTGGAGAAGCAAAATAAAACAAAAGGACTCTAGTGAAGACATTACCTTAAAATCAGGTAACTCCCTTTTGTTTGAGCTCAAAGGCTTCCTTGGGAAGACTTTTGACCAAAGTGAGGCTTCAATGATGAAAAGAAGTATTTTTATAGATGCAATGGGCAGGGTTTGGCCGAGCCAAAGTCTTTGGAAGTGTGGGTAAGGAGGTAGAGGTGGGGGCCTTTTATAAGAAGAAAGGTGGGGCATCCATGGAATGTAAAAAAATGTTACTTTATTTTAGAATGCGTTTCGGATTTTAATGGTCCCACATTGATGTGTTTCGAGGATAAGGTGATAAGGGTTCTAAATACACCAATCCAATTGGTTTTGGACATGTGTAGGTCTTATATTTTACATTATCGTTCCATTTTATTTAAATTGTTTAATAATGAGGTCATCACTACATCATTATGGTGTCATTCATAATTTAATTTATTTAATATCTAAAATTTATAAAAAAATATTATGATTTAGGAAATCATTTTAGATTTCCAATGACTATTTATATTCAAATATCTGACTTGTATAACCCCATGTAAAAATTGTTTTAGTAAAAAACTTCATGTTTGTGTTATTTTTACTTTAACATTAAATAAAAAGTTATTTATGTCATTTCCTAACCAAAGTGGCTCCATGGGGTCCCCAAGTTGACCCATGGATTTTCTTGGTCGTCCATGACCCATCCAATGAGGGTAGGACATGTGTCTAGGTCATTTCATATTATAAAAACATTTTTTCCCTTAAACTACACTAATTACCTCTAATCACGATTAAAAACTTAATAAGTTACTATTCACCAAAAAATTAATTTAATCCCATTGAACCAAATTTTACTTCTTAATTAAAACCATGTATGTCGGATTTTTTAAATTCAAAACACAAAGATGGAAAATTTTCATTTAAAAGGAAAATCAGTTTTTATAAGTACCACTTAGTGGTTTCACTATTCATAAAAAATGATGTTTTTCATAAAATTATCAAAAATTCACCCTAATCTATATTTGATATTCCGAATTAAAAAATTATGTCTATTTGTAAAAATTCAAAACATATTAGTTACATTAAATAATTCCCGCTATCAGAGCAAATAGCTTGTTTTTATGAAATAATAAGTATGAAAAGATTGACACTAGTTTAAGTCCAATTTCAAAGTGAAATTAATTCCAACAACCAATATTGGATTAAATGGTAAAAATATATTCTAATTTAACATTAAAACCAATTCAAATTATAATCTAGTCATATAAATATATTATATTAAAAAAAGTTTTAGAATTAAAATACAACATTTTTCACTATTCATTAAAAATTGAACTTTTTCTGAAAAATACCAAAAATTTACACAAAGTAAATTTTGATGTCCCGATTCTAAAGTAGAATTTTATTTTTTCAAATATAACACAGAAAATTGTCAAAAAGTGGATTTAAAAGATGTTCGCCATCAAAAGGCGGTTAATTGACCCTTTAAAGAATATTAGAATGTTTACGCTTAAAATAGGATTCATTCGAATTTTTAATCCTCTAACATTTATTGTAAAAAGTAATAATATTTGACAAACAAATATAATAATTTTTTAGTTAGTTCTATTCATTCCCTATATTACAATGTCTAGGTGTTAAAAACCATTTAAAATAATATTATTTTATTATTAGAGTGCAAAGTAAGATTTCCAAGAAACTCGTTGTTGCGTATTGGGCACACCATCGAGAATACCATTCCATTTAAAGTAATATTACTATTTTATTCACAAATATGGATAAATATAAAATGTCATATTCTTTATTTACCTGGGGTGTTACATCCTTCCCCACTTTAGGAATTGTATCCTCGCAATTTTAAAATTGGGCTTGGAAACATCGTTGAAAGTCCCACATCAGAAAAAGAGTCGGTAAAATAATCACTTTAAAATAAATAAATATAAGTACAAAGGTCACCCGAGTTAACCCAAACTAGGATTCCATGTAGGAAAACATGGACATTGAGGAGAAAACATAGGGTCATGTTCGGATGGAGAGTGATATAAAACATGTTTAGGAGAAAGTTAACCACAAGAAAATCACAAACTTTTGATGGGTTAACCAGTATTCGATTCCCCTATAGGAAAATTTAATAGACAACATTTTTGTTTTAAGTTCCTTTTTATTGAGGAATTTATTCATATGTAAACATAATCACTTATCATTTTGACTTTCAACTTTTATTAGATTCCTTACAAAAACTCATATTTTCTCCAAAAGACGAGTATTTAAGAAGACTTGTTCACATTAAGAGTACTATAATCAACTTCGAGAGAATCACCTAATCCACAAAAGATAACTATATAATTCCCATGTCTTTATACTTTAACCAAAACCAAAACCAAAAATGTTAGTACAAGATTATATAATCTAGAAAAGGATAACCCTTTATAAAAAAATCTATTCTTAATCTCCAAAATTTATCCAACAAAACCCATAGTTCAACGAGGACTATTCGATAAACAATTGGTCCATAAAATTCTTCAATGTAAACCAAACTAAGATTGAAACCCAAATATTTGAAGGGTTTAGTCACATAGTGTTCCATGTTAAATCGTAACATTTATCTCCAAACAACATCAGTTGCTCTTAAAGTCTCGTATTGAAAAGTAATTAACCTAATCAAATATTCTCCATGATATTTTAATAAATTTCCATAGATAACCCCAAATCAACTTACTCTTAATTTATAAAATAATTTAACTAAAAAGAATTAGTCAAACTAACCAAGGAATTCACGTAGTCCAGTGGTAGGTGATAAATACCAGTTTCACATTGGTTGTGGGTTCGATTCCTGCTACTTTATCCGACGTGAAGGGTTGTCACACAGTCTGCGTGTTGCCCTTTTTATAAAACTCCAAAAATAACCCTAACATGATTTAACCTCAATAGTTTTTTATGCCTCTAATTTTCATCCAAATTCATTAAAATCTCAGCATCTTAATTCTAGAAGTCTTATTTCACCACCATAAGATAAAATAAAATGACTCCCAAAATGAATAACATCATACCTTGATCATGGAGACCACTCTGTTTCATCGTTATCTTGCTCACGTAGGTATAAGTCACATGAATTACAACAATGATTTAGAGATATTTCAAAATCATTTGCTTCTTCCATCCAAATACACATTATACAACATGGGTCATATGGGTGTACACAGAAAAACAATTTTGGAAAATAATCATGTATGACATATAATTCCAAAATATCTGATAAAACATGATTTCTATAAAATAGTCAGACATAATTAGAGTTGAAACTTTCTATTATTGGTCCTTTTAAAATACCATAAGTATGTGCTGAGAGAATATATTTTAAAAGAAAATATTAATATGTTTCTCAAAGGTCTCCTTCCTCAAAAACATTTTTAAAATCATAATATGCTTCAAATTCTTGGGATAAGGTAAAATATTTTAAAATACCTTGATAATATTTACCTTTCTTGAAAATATGAGAATATTGTGAAAATAGTATTTGTCTAAAAAAACCCATGATCCACGATGATAATGAGGTAAAATGGAGGTTTCTGATATCTCAAACAACGGCTTTCAAGGGAGTTGTATGCTAGAAAAAGATTCAAAATCATCTGAACATGACTTTGCAATAATTATTGAAAGCATGCCATTTGGAAGAGATAGGAATTTCGTTTGAGATCCATCTCCTTCCATTCGTAAACGACTTTACATGACCTGAAAAAAGTTATAAAACAAGGATTTAACTGAAATAATAGATATTGGGACTAATCATGTGTCTAAAAAAATTCCTAATCCCTAAAGTTTTCTAAACTGACCTCTGATACCAAATATTAGACCCCAGCCATAAACCTTACTTAATATTGAGTTATTACAAGATTACAAATTGAGGATCATTTCAGGTTTAGTGTTTTATAGAATTAGATCATAAAACATGCATTATATTCCACATTTAAACAAAGTGGTTACATAAAGATAGTATTCCTTTTTCCCATCAACGGAAAAATATTTAAAAAAACATGGATTCATTCTTGAAACTTCCTTGACACTATCATCATATCATGTACCAATCCCTTGACCTGTGAAAAACATTTCAAAAAACATTCGATGAGCATAAAAAGATCAGTTAGGGTTATAAAGATATGGAAAGGACACATGAGTTCATATATATATAAGAATAAAATCATACTTTACAAATAAAACATAGGCACTTTAACACACCTCACCAAATCAGGAATAAATCATAGAAATCATAAGACATAAAAGGTAACTTGAGGCATTCATAACATTCTTACGTAGGGAGGAACCCTCTTGGTTACATTTGGAATACCCACCACAGTATATTACCTAAATCTCTTCAGAGAAACCTTAATGATTCACTCTTTCACGTTACCCAAGGCATTGGAGAGATATATCGGGCTCACCCGCCTTTAGTTTATCACGGAACCACCCATCTTCATAACAATGCCCAAGAACCATAACATAATCCTATCACATAAAACATGAATAAAGGAAACATAACATTTCCACATTTCAATCACAAGATATCAATACAACACATTTATATGAAAACATTATGAAATCCATTTTCAATACCAAAATAAATGAAATGTAAAACATGGTATTTATTTTTATTTTAAAAATAAGGTATGTCTTTTAGAGGAAGCCGAAACTCAAATAATGGTCACGGCGGTAGAGAAGTTGTTGTCGTCGCATACGTATGACAAAAACATTTCTTATTGTCGTTTAGTAAATGCTTCTTTAAAAAATATTCCTTTTGAATAAACATAAAAGTCAAAGGGGTTTATACACTGTGTACAAAAGAAGGTTGTGTATAAAACCAAATATGCCTCAATGAATGGAGAGTTAGACGAAGTCCCTTACAAAGACAATATCCTTGGTTTAAGGATAAATCAATTACATAATTATGTGTGACAAACGAATACAGAAAATATAAGTGGATATTAAGTGTAAAACAATCAGAGGTTATTCACACATATTCATAGAACGGAATATTCAAGGAGTACAAGTTTATCCCAAATAATCAAATTTGGGTTAAGAAGATCCCTTGCAAAAATTTGACAGCCTAACGGCGACACTACAAAATTCAGAAAATGAGTTGATTAGAGATAAAAAGGGTATCTCATCACATGGACATAAAATTTAAATCAATTAGGATATAAATGAACATATCCCAACATAATAGTATGTGAAATAAAAGACATAACAATAGAATTCATTTAAAAATATAACGGTGAAAGTTTCCCTTACCGACATGGGTTTCTTTCGAGACATGCACCCCGTGAAAGAATGACGATAAAACATTGATGTAAATACTATTAAATGAAAGTATATTACGCAATGAGTAAAATAATTGGTAGTACATACACCACTGAAAGGAAATTGTGGAAAATGTAGCATAAATCTCATGGGAATAAAAGTGAGATGAAAAATCCCTTACAAAAACTCGGCAGCCTAACAGCGCCACTTAAAACTTAAAAAAATGGATTGATGAGATCAAATATGGTATCTCATCATATTAACATAATGTTTACATAAAGTGGAATATAAAAGAACATACCCCAACATAACAAAGAAGAGCTTAAAAGTAGTGACAAAAAGGAGAGTACTTAAAAATAAAGAGAGGGGTTAGATCTCTTATGAATATTCGGCAGCCTAACGGCGCCACTCAAAACCTCCAAAATGGATTGATTAGAGAGAATATGGTCTCTCTTCATATTAAAATAAAAATTATAGTAATATTAATATAAAAGAACATCCCAATAACAAGAAAGATGAGCTTTAAAAGGAATGACATAAATGAGTGTACTTAAAAATAAAGAGAGGAGTAGGATCCCTTACCTCAGGTCTGACTTTTCTTGTTCGTTTCTTTATATTACTAAATAATAAACATTGTTCAATTTATAATATCCTAAGTACCTTCTTTAGAGATTATTATTCAGTTCATATCACATTTTATAATGTTATAATAATTGTTTAATAATGTTAGTTCATATCAGGCATTTTTGCCGATGTTTGGTACAGCAGTCTAAAATGAACTTGTTTGAAAAAATGATTGCCCATGTAGTTATAAGTAAATAATTCCTAGAATATTATTAATGATTAAAATATCATATATATAAATTACATATTCATTTTATACTATTCCATATAATTTGGAGATAAAAAACGAAAAACACTGTTCATGGAGACGGTAGGTCATACGTACGCATGAACGCTAGTTTCATTTATTTTGTCATATTAATGAAATTAAAAATAAATGATATATATATATATATTATAATTCCAGTATAATATTTATTTTATATAGGTCACATATTTTCATTAATTTCATTCTTTATACAATACAAGTATTGCATGTACGAGTCACATCACTTGAGGGGGCGGTAGTCCGCACTTCCTCATATGAAATTATCGCATTTACACAACATGAAAAGAATAAAGGTATATTTTAAATATAAAATATATAATAATATTGTAAACATAAATACCATATATATCATATATAAAATACAGTTACATCATAATGGCCACCTTTAAGGGTGTTAAAAAAATATAGCACAATCATCGTTTCGTGAGGCAGAAAATCGCCAACCAAAGAAACAGTATGTTTTTTAAGCATTTGACGAAGGTGTGTGTAAGTGTTTCTTGAATACTTAACATAACAACATTTTATTATATTTAAGATACTGGTGTTGTTACAAAATAGAGGAATAGAAAGAGTTTAGGGGGTTGGAGAAGCAAAATAAAACAAAATGACTCAAGTGAAGACATTACCTTAAAATCGGGTAACTCCCTATGGTTTGAACTCAAAGGATTCCTTGGGAAGACTTCTGACCAAAGTGAGGCTTCAATGATGAATATAGGGATTTGGAGAGATGAAATGGTCAGGGTTTGGCCGAGCCAAAGGCTTTGGAAGTGTGGGTAAGGAGGTAGAGTTGGGGGCCATTTATAAGAGGAGTAGAGGGGCACTCATGGAAAGTAAAGAAATGTTACTTTAGGTTAGAATGAGTTTTGGATTTTAGTGGTCCCACATTGATTTTGTCTGAGTATAAGGTGATAAGGGTTCGAAATAAACCCATCCTATAGGTTTTGGACATTTTTAGGTGTTATATTTTACATTATCTTGTCCTGTTATTTAAATCGTTAAATAATGAGGTCATCACTACATCATCATGATGTCATAAATAAGTTAATTTATTTAATGTCTAAAATTTATAAAAAAAACTACTATGATGTAGGAAATCTTTTTATATTTCCAATGACTATTTATAGTAAAAAATATGACATGTAGAACCCAATGTAAATTTTTTTTAGTAAAACTTTTCATGTTTGTGTCATTTTTACTTTAACATTATATAAAAAGTTATTTAGGCCATTTCCTAACCAAAGTGTCTCCATGGGGTCCCCAAGTTGACCCATGGATTTTCTTGATCAGACATGACTCATCCAATGAGGGTAGGACATGTTTCTTGGTCATTTAATATTATTAAAACATTATTTTTACCTTAAACTACAATAATTACCTCTAATCGCGATTAGAAACTTAATAAGTTACTATTCACCAAAAAATTATTTTAATCCCATTGAACCGCATTTTGCTTATTAATTAAAAACATGTATGTCATATTTATGAAATTCAAAACACAAATATGGAAAAATTTCATTTAAACGGATAATTAGTTTTTATAAGTACCACTTAGTGGTTTCACTATTCATAAAAATTGAAGTTCTTCAGTAAATTACCAAAAATTCACCCTAACCTATATTTGATATTCTGGATTCAAAAATGATGTCTATTTTACAAAATTCAATACATATTAGTTTCATTAATTAATTCCTGATGTCAGAGCAAATATCGTATTTTTAAGAAACAATAAGTATCAAACGATTGACACAAGTTTAAGTCCAATTTCAAAGTGAAATTAATTCCAATGACCACTATTGGATTAAATGGTAAAAATATATTCTAATTTCTCTTTAAAACAAATTCAAAAGATAATCTATTCATATAAATAATTTAGATTAAAAAACGTTTTGAATTAAAATACAACATTTTTTACTATTCATTAAAAGTTGAACTTTTTCAGAAAAATAACAAAAATTTACACAAAGTAAATTTTGATGTTCTGATTCTAAAGAAGAAATTTATTTAGTAAAATATAACACATAAAATTGTCAAAAATTCGATTTAAAATAGGTTCTCCATCAAAAGGCGGTTAATCGACCTTTTAAAGAATATTAGAATGTTTACGTTTAAAATAAGATTCATTCGCATTTTTAATCCTCTAACATTTATTGTAAAAAGTAAAAATATTTGACAAACATATATAATCATTTTTTAGTTAGTTCAATTAATTATTTCCATTACAACAGCTAGGCATTATCTACCATTTAAAATAATAATATTATTTTTATTAGAGTGCATCGTAAGATTCCTAAGAAACTCGTTGTTGCATATTGGGTACGCCATCGAGCATAGCATCCCCTTTAAAGTAATATTAATATTTTATTCACAAATATGGATAAATATAAAATTTCATATTCTTTATTTACCTGGGGTGTTACATATAATGTAATGATATCATTAAAAATTATAGGGTGTTCAAAAAAGTTTTATTTTCCTCACATATAAATGGGGATAAACTCAACCCATTAAAAATATAATTACTAGTCACATTTAGCTTCAAAATTTTCCAAGAATAAATCTCATATATGTAATGTTTTCATCCATAATAACATTTCTTTCTAGACATTTTCCTATTGATTTAATTAACATGGATATCTCTTGGAAAATATCTATTCTACAACTTGAGTATTACCTACATTTAATAATTTAGTTCAATATACATTTTTAAAAACTAAAAAATTAAATAATCTATAATGAATTATTTATTATTATTATTATTATACATTATAAATTTTATATAATAATCAATATTTATTTTTATCAAACCGTTTAGAAACATGAAATCATCATGACTATGTTTTTATGGACTAATAAACCAACAAAATGATGTCTTCAATTGTTTATAAACACCAATCATGGTTGTATTAAATGATGTAATTTATGAATAAATATTATATATAATATATCAATGATTCATAATTTTTATATTATTATATACATTTTTCCCTTTAATTAACTGAGAAATAGATACATTAATCATGGAAGGGTGCAGACTACCACATCTAGGAGTAATGGATTTCATTTTTTCCATACTACCCTAAATGGTTGGACAAAAAATATATTTAATAATGGAATATTTTTCCACAGATCTATTATATTTTTGGTTAATATTAATTTGTTTTATGACCCTTTATTCCACAGTCAATATATGTAAGGAGTTACAAAAAAATTCATCGTGTAATATAAAGTAAGCAATGTAAGAAAAAACGATGTATCAAATAAATGACAAGATATAAATTAAAAACCCATAATAAATTAAAGTTATAATAATAATTCTCTTTATATGTTAACTAATAATTATATTTTAAATATTTATGATGATAGGCACTTGCATAGAATGAATCTAGCATAGGGTATGGGTTTTCTTCAAAAATTATCACCCTGAGAGGATTTTGGTATCATGAACCTAGTTTCATTTTTCTTATGAACATATTTCCTATTTTAGAGATAAAATATAGAACTGTGTTTAAAATAGTTTATTTGGAGTTCTTCAACTAGCCCTTTATTTCAAGGGGTTTTGAATAAAATTATACTCTATCAATAAGAGTCTATTGCCTTAAACTTTAATTATGTGAGAAATATTTATGGTATTCATGTATTCCATTTATTGGTTATTCACTACCCATATATGTAACATTATAATCTATTATTTTCATTCATTCAAAAATATTTATACATATAATTTTATAATTATTAAATTTAATTTACCTAATTTTTACCCATGTTTTTACGATTTATGGTAGCTCCTTTTTAATTCATTGAGCTATTATTTCCCAATTTCACAAAAATTTAGGGAAAATTCTATAAATTCACTATATTATGTGGTATTTTATATTTTTCTTTTAGTATAAATTCCATTTATGACCCATTTGTTTTATGAAATATTTTTTCATTAAATAAATTAAATTCTATTAAACTACATGTATTTCACGATACATAAATTTTAAAAGAATCATAATATACTTTAAAATTTTAGTTACATACTAATTGTTTTAATTGAAGGTGAAAATAATTGAATTTAAATTATGATAAATTTTTTCTAATATATTTAAATTAATTATTTTAGTGTTAAATATTACATAATATTAATTTATATCACTTGAATATAAACGAGATATTTCTCTAAAAATAATTTATTGTATCCCCCCCAATGAATTCTTATCTTAATAAACTAACGTAATCATTATTTTTAATTTATTATAATGTAATTCAAATTAAAAATATTCAATAAAAAAATTACAATTTAGGTAATTGTTTTGGCCTATAATTAAAATAAACTATTCTTTGGGATTTATTTTTCTAAATACAACATTTTTTCTTATGTTACACGCTTATTTTAAAATAATTTTATTCTAATTATTGGAATTAAATATTATAAAAATTGATTCTATAAATTTAATGAAGATGTTCATATGTTGTAATTAGGTCCCATTTAATTTTGGTTAATATAAATTTTATGTGTCGTAAAAGTTATCGTACTTGTTAAGGGTAAATTGGCTTAATCCATGATAAAACTAATTGATAATGAAATAAAAACTAAAATAAATTGTTATTAGAAAAATTTTATTATATAAATATTATATTAGGATCCAAATTTAGTTTTTTAATGGACATATGTTCCTGAAAATGTCTTTAATAATATTTGAACCAAGTAAAGTTCTCAAATGTCACTTTCATGGTTTCAGATATATCTAATGTGTCCACATATGGAGAAAACAATAAATAAAATAATATATTTTTTGTTTATGATATAAATGAAATAATTTTGATTATATTAAGTTCTATCTACTTTAAACTTAATATATAATGTCCTTAAATTTTTATGAATCACCGATGTAGTATTTCACCAATTAAATAAATGAAATAATACATTAATTTATCATTTTAAAAGTAACCTAATAATAATGAATTGAGTTTTTACATAATTTTGTTAGATTTTTTTATGAATTATATTCTAATTACCAGTTTATATTTATGAAATTTATATAAAATTAAATGAATATTGTATAAATTAATTTTTTTAATATTTTACGGGAAAAATATTTTATCAAAACTATTAAAAATAAAAACAATATTCAAAATAGGAAAATGTTATATGAAATGGTCAAATAATTCATCCATTTATTTTTTATTTTTTATTTAGAACCAATAAGCATTGGAATAAAAAAATTATATTTTAATATTTTATGAAATTTTTAGGGATCCCCTACCATTAATTATTAAATTTCACCCTCCTTTCTCTTATTAACATCACATTGAACATTGTAGGTCAATAAACCTCTACAGTGTTTTCTAATCCACTCCCCTAACCACATTATTTAGGATATAATATTAATGAATCATTATCTCTATATACCTCAATAGTATATTGAAATGAGTTATTTCAAAGATGATGAAATCACCTTAGTGGACCACTTTTTTATTTATTCATTTAGGTCCAATAAATTAGTCATTTTCTTCATTTAATAAAAAATTATCACATTAAATATTAATTAATGTTATTATGATTATAAATTCACCTTTATTATCCCTCATTCCATCAATTGGGAAGTGAAAATGTCACCTGAGTGCACGTACAACTTACCATCTCTTTTGACTAATATAATCCATTTATTATTAATAGTATTTATAGATTGGTATTATAATGGGTTTAATATTTATATTTTATAATTAAGACAAAATTATAATTATGTAATTCAATACCATATATCCCCTCTTGACTTTCATATAGTAGAAAAACGATCATGTCGATCATGTGTACATGTGAAAAACCAAATCCACGATGTGATGTGATTCAATTTTATTTTTTATTTTTTATCATTTTAAGGATAAATTTAACAAATATATACGATAAATAAATGATTATTAAAACATTATTTTTACGTAACTTTCATTCATTCCAGCCTTGAAAAAAAGTAAACTACATTCATGTGTACATACAACTTACTATCGATAGTAATAATATAATTCATTTTTCAAATTCATTATTTTAAGAATGAATATAAAAATGTAAAAAATGATATATGTTATATTTATAAAATTATTTTAATTTGTTATATATTGGATCATTTACATAAATATTAAGAAAAAAACTATCAAACCAAAAGATACATAAAAATCGAAGTAGACGTCCCCCATAACAGTGAGTTAAATAAAAAAATATCATAAAATGGGTTATAAAATGAAAAAATTAAATATTTTATGGTATGATATACAAATTTATAGTCTTATGATATATATATAATAAATATATTTTTATTTTAAAGGAGGAACAAACACATACAAATGCAGTCATAGATATGATAAGACATTTTCATCTAATATTTTTTATCTTTTGGACACATGCCTTATACACCACTTATTTATTTCATATGATGTATATAATATCCATGAATATATTTTATATTATTTCATAGTGAAAATGGTATATATATTTATATATATCTATATAATGCTATTTATTTAATTTGTATTACAATATCAATGTTACCGATATGGTATGGGTTTTATGTTACAATCTCATTGGATATTTCCATTATTTATGATTATGACTCAGATGATGAAATAATATAATTAATATATCTCTCAAAATAGATGAATTTTAAATTATTATATTAATTTAATAAAAATTAATGCTTTTATTTAATTTTTATCACTTAATGTACTAAATATACAGACAATATAATTTTAAGGAAAATGTAGATTTGTTCTTTCTTTAATAAAAAAACATTTAAATCAAAAATAATTTCCATAAACAATTTTTAATGAATTTTTTTACATTTATTATGTTAATTTTAATATTATTTTTATCCAGGAATCACTTTCATTAATATTTGTTTAAATTTTATATTTATTTCTTTTTATGAAAGTTATATTTTTTTAAAGTAGTGTAAATGGAATGTTTTCTTTTAAAATATCTTGCATCAATGGAATTTTCCCCAATGATCAGTCATCAATAATTTTAGGAATTCATTTCCTTTTATCAATGGTTATTTTGAATGAAACTTTTTCCTATAATATTAAAAGATTCAATTTAAAGTTGTGATTTCTAAATGGACATGGTATTTTCCCCACAAAATTTTTAATGATATATTAATTATATTTATATTCATCAATTACAATAGCACTTGATTTCAGTTTTTCATTACATGGGATATAATCAATGGATTCTAACCTTATTCGTTATCTATGTTATTTATGTTTATGAAGATATGATTTTTATTAACCCCATTATGTTTCAATGGGTGATACTATAGTTAAGTGGTGAAATATTTATTAATTATATTTCTTTTCCTCATATTATTCTATGATGAACTATTAATGGAACATAATTACATTCATGGGATCTAATATTATGAATATTTTTTGATATTTTGTTACAAATGTTTATGTATTTCTGAATGTGATTGGTGGGACCGAAACCTCATTCTAATTCATTAGGTGAATATTAATATATGATGGATGAAATATAATGTATTATAGGGTGATCCTAGTTTAGTAATGGATTTATTCCAATATAATAGTGTTAGTAGGGATCTGGACTATTATGATTATCTAAGTAGTGAACGCAAACCAATATGATAATATTGTAAATGAGCATTGACTTCTAAAGAAATAATTTTATACACATATATATATTCTGTAATTGCATGTCTTATTAAAATTATAGTAATAAATGGATTTTTATCATTGATTCCATTATTATTAATTACTTATGAACTAAAAAAACTATTCCATGATTCTTGATTATGATTTGTGACATTCAAGGTATGATTTTCAAATATTTTTCTCTTGTTGTTGTACCATTATTTTCATGTTGTGATGAGGTCATCATTGATATCTCCATTATTTATCCTTATAGGGCTTATAATCTCACCATTTTTTATCATTCGATTCACCATGTTATAAAAAAACATAATTCAGAAGACCTTTATATTATATGGTATAGTTATTAAAGATTTATTCAGAAATTATTTAAATTTTTTATGAGCCTATTTTTTATAAATCATTATTTCTTTAAGAACTAAAACTATGTGTCTTTGGGGAAAAAATTATGATATGTAATTAATATTAATATATTAATATGTGATGTCATTGTATTAAAATCTAGGGTCACCATATTTGTTATTCGTTTATGGTTTACTTATCCATTGAAATATTGGCTGATAAATCCTTAGTGAAATCCTTGTGGAAATTCTACATATAGTATAACATAAATTATTTTTCCTATCCATCATGAATGTATGAGTAAATCCAAGTGTGTCATAATATATATTTTTGTGATTTATATATACAATTAATTATTTTTCATGATTATATGGTTCTTAACCATTATCATGGCTGGTCACTCTAACGTTCTTTGTTTTGATCCGGTTTCAGAGAGAAATAAAATAATGTTAATACTAAATAATTTTTAAAATGAAATGATCATCCTACTGAGAGACTAAATGTTATAGGATATGGAAGATATGATATTTTTATATTATTTCCCAACATTTTCTAGATATGAATCATAATAAGAATCTATAGTGCAATTAAAACAACAACATTCTATTGAGTCATTCATGATTCAATGTCCAACTTCTTTAAGTGGGTATATTAATCCAATATTTTATGATAAATGGATTAGTACCATTAAAAATAAATGTTCCATTATATAATATAGAAAACAATATAATATTATTCTGAAATTTTATCAATTGTAAGGAACTGCTGATAAATGGTAGGATCCTATCATAAAGACAATAAATCAAAATACAAATCACTCAATGGATTGGTATGAGATAAAGAGATTATTTATCAATACATACTCCACACATAAAAATTATATGTCAATGGATAAGTAAGTACTTGGGAAATGAATATATTTTCCAATGATTCAATAATATGGATATGGTCATTAGAGTTACTCATAAATCTCATGGGTTTGATGAGAAACGAAATATGGAAAATTAACAAAATTATAAATACCATGGAGTGATGAAGATTAAATTTATTTTAGGCTCAATGTGTGGAATGAATCATGTATGAAATTATGTTGTAGTAAATGATAACTGTTTCTACTATGTAAGGGATCAACTATAGGAAATTTAATGTCAATTTGATGGGAATATGTTACTTGTTGATGTTAATGGAGATACAGATCTATAGAATACAACACATAGACTAAAATGTTTTTAAAAATGGTGTTTGGGAATTATTCAAACCAGTTCCCAGATTTTAAGGATAATGGTGATGATCGATAGGAATAACCTATGAATACCATTAAAAAAGGGAACCCTTTTTAAATCAAAAACTCTAATTATAGGTGAATTAACAACATGGGGAAAGTTACACTTAATGTACACTATATAAATTCTAATGACATAATTGTTATAAGATCAACTCACTCTTTTATATCCATTTTTTTGTATATCATTATACCATCAATGCGATTAGATGTTGAGTTCGAAGTACGAAAACATAATTGTGTGGTGGTAAATGGTGCCTCACTCACCTGGAATAACTCGGGATGTCGGCTCACTCTCCATCTTGGATTTTGATAATCCTTTGACAGCAATGTATGATCTACTTCTGGTCTACCCCTCTTTCCTAATTTACCCTCTCCTTATACTCTCAGTTCTTATTTCTCATTCTCTTAGGGTTTCCCTTTGTCACATTCCTCTGCTCCATCTTCCTTCATCTTTATTCCAGGACGGATCCACCGCACTCTGACCATTAGCCCCACCTTTCATTCCCAAGAAGGATCTAGAACGATGGAGCCACTAATGTTTTTGGTTCAGCGGATATACAGCTGTGGATTTTCCAATTCTGCATCCCCATTTTATAGGGCTTTGGCCCTAGTTTCTTTTTTCTCGATGATCTCTATATGGATTCATCTACTAGACTTCTTGGCCCCTATTTTATTCCATTCATGTTTCTTCCTCCTTTTCTTGTTGATTTTTACAACCTTTCGGATTTGGTGGGGTGTTATCTTGGTGTTCTGGTTACGACACAATGGTTCTCACTCGATGGATTTGTTGTGTGAGTCACTTTGGCCCTACTATTATAGTGCTACGTGAATAGAGGCGACAATGTTACTATGACATTGATGATGATTTATAGCTATGTGATTGGCTTAGGTGTGAATTGATCGGGATTACTGATGATTTTTTCTAATTGATTCTATTTTAATTTTTTTATATAGTGGTTGTTTAGACGTCAAAATGGGTGGGATTTCATTTTTTTTTATGTTGGACTATTTCTTCTTGGAGTTGTTTTGGTTCACATTTACCCCTTAAAAATGTCATTTAAAAATAAAAAAAGTAAATTGTGGTGGTATGGTGGTCACATATGAAATTAATTATTCTTATTCAATTCACATATGATTGAATGTTTTTCATGGAAATAACAGTAGTATCCAATTTTTTTTGATGATATCTTTGTATTATAATATATTTATTTATATTAATACAACATTAATAACATAGGAATGTAATTCACATTTGATATCCTTACGCAATGTATGATTTTATGTCATTTTCATGATAATAATTTACATTCAAATAAAATTATAACACACTGTGATTTAATGTTATATTTTATCCAAATAACTTTATTTACATTGATGAGTTGCGTTATACACAGTACCATATTTTAATGAAACAATACATACTATATAAATATTATAATATAACATGACAGTTATAACCAAGATATTGGAATGGAGATTATGAATATAACTAACAAAATGAAGAAATTATTTTTTTACACCCATATATATAAAATGAATGATTATGATTCTAATTAATTATATATGAATGTGAAAATAATATGAAAATGAATGAAATATTTTTCATGAAAATTATTACATTGTTAAAAAACATTTTTTAACTCAATAAATATAATTAATTTTTATGGCATAATATTTAATATATTTTTATAAATTATAGTTAATAAAATTTTTTATTATTTATCATATATGTTTTCGGGGCATAAGATAAAACTAAATCCTTTTTATTAAAAAAAACATTTTTCAATTAAATTTGTTTTTCTATATTTTGTAATATTATTTTAAATTTTCATTTTTTTATTTCTTATTAAATTTCATAAAAATATAAATAAAATTTCAAAAAATAATTACAAATATAACATACAATTTAATTTTTATTAAAATATTAATATAAAAATTAACCAGTGAATAGTGAAAATTTTGGGAGGTTTTTGAAAACCGACATTTCCATTCAAGGAATTTAAAAGATATTTTATATATTAATATAGTTCAAAAAGAATCATTAGATAAAAAATATTTCCATTATTCTAATAATATTTATTGGAATAAATTTTATATTGAAATTTTATATTAAAACTTTTAAAATATTTAATCGTGTCACATCGGAAAAAAATCATTCACTTCCCATCTACAGGATTAATTTTAAATTGAATTCTTTTACTAAATTAAATATGAATTGGGAAAATTGATTACATATAAGGAAGATGAATTTTTTATTATATAATCATCCCCAAATATGTTTTTACCATAATGTATAGTAAAAATTAGTTACCACCGATAAGAGTAAATTTGGTTCAACATGGGTTAAACTAAAGTGATAAGGGATAAAATGAAGTCATAAATTTCCCCCAAAAATTTAATGCAGGTCATTCAACCTTATTCCATATAAGTTTCACCAATTACTTATTTCGTAAACATTTTTTATAAAAGTCATTTTCAAAAAAAATCATCTTAAAAACTATAATTGTTCCACTCACTGCACATATAAGAGGCCACCCCTCACTTATCCTATTAACACTATCAATGTCCATTTGATTTACCAATACCTGAAAATAATCCATCCTTGAATACCTATAAATTACTCAAATGAAATATATTAATTTGAATTTTATAAAATTTATTCTCATGGTGCATACCTAATGAGGTTGTCTCAGAATGATATATCATGCATAACCAGGAATCATTGTTTTTTATATCATACCACCACATAAAATATTATTAAATTGTTATTATATAAATAAAATAATGTATTTGATATGATAGGTACTAGGACGGGTAGAAGAAGCTAATAGGATGGGAATTAAATATTTTTGGCATCATCAGAGAAAAAAAGCATCGTTGATTTTTTTGATATTTTCCATATATTCCCCAAGGACTATATATAGTTTATGAATTGAAAATAAAATAAAATAAATGTTTACCTCGTTAGGAAATATTATGCCCAAAGCTGTCATAAGGTACCTGTTACTATTTCTCGAAGTCTATAATTTCGAAAACCTCGTTATCATACACACACACTCTTATAATATTCTAGCATGATGTTCATTAGAATTTGGGTGCAAGGGTGGTTCTTTGAATACCACTTCGACATAATGAATATCCGCCCAAGATAGAATCATCGGTCTATGAAGACGGAACATGAAGAAATTTATTTCAATGGAGAGTCACTCTCTTAGATTCAGGAGGAGAGATAGGATCTCAATTCCAAAATAAGTAATTGTAATCATGGGACTAGCCTCTCTTCACTAATAAAGTTACTATCTATAATATCTGGTATGAGTAAATATCCCCCATCTAATAAACATCCACTATATAAGTATTATAAATAATTATTTATAAAAAAATGAATATTTGTAACACCCAGATATTTTATGAGAAGAATATTTTTTTGTCTCTATGTTATATTAAACATCAATGGAATCTTTCACTACACACAAGACAAGCTTGGCTTGCGTTATACGCAAAATAAATCTTCATCGATAGCGTTTGTTGTACACAATATCGAGTTTCACTATAAAACAATACTTTATAAAAATATTATATAAACTATCCTTTATGAATAGTATTAACTTAATTTATAATTTTATAACATTATTATTCATCTTACAGATTTTCTAGAACATGGTATGTGAACAAAATAAATATTTCGGGTAAAACATGTATTTTTTAAAAAATGCAGTTTTCCCGCCTTTTGATGGCGCACCCACTTTAAGTCTAATTTCTGACATGTTTTCAATTAAAATTTGACAAAATATAATTATTCTATGTAATCAAAATATCAAAATTAACTTTGGATAAAATTTTCATATTATTCTGATAACTTTAATTTTTTAATGAATAGTAAAAACTTGCTATATTTTAATTTAAAACAACTTTTTTCATTGAAATAATTTATATAGTTAAATTATAATATTTGATGGGTTAAAATTATAAATATAATATATTTTTATCATTTAATATAATTTATGTCTTTAACATTAATTTTACATTGAATTCAAAGGTAATAACATTTCAATCTTTGGCATTGTTTTAACTTTTAAAACTCGTTTTCCTAACAACGAGATTAATTTTAAATTAATTAATATAACTTCTGTGTTTTGAATTTTAAAAAATTTATTCCATATTTGAATTTAGTGGGTCCAAATTATGTTAATATGTTACTTTTTTTTGATATTATGAATAGTAACTACGGTAATTTTTATTTACTACAATTAAAGTTAATTCTGGTAATTAATGTTAAATGTAAGATTATAAAATTACCTAAACACTTGGATAAATCCCATTGGATGAATAAAAGTCGACCCATATCACCTAATGGTTGGACTAGATTCATTTCATGGACATTTGACCATGAAATAATATAATTATTATTAAAACCAAAGAAATTGACAACAAGTCGCTCTCTTATATCTTATAAGTGTAATAATTTTAATTTAGTGATAAACATCAAAACACTTCGGATATAAATAGTTCCTAGAAATATAATAAAATTATATACATCATATGAATTTATTTATAATTTTTAGGGATTAAATAATTATCATTAATTATTACACAATAATGGTGTGGAAATTGTTTTATTGATTTAAATATCAAATAATTGATTTTAAAATAATTAAAAGAAATATTCTATGAACTATTTAATGTGATCCACTAATTTTATAGATAAAAATTACATGTTATAAATCTATTAAATATTTTAGTTTTAACATATCTCTTTTATATATTTTATTTAAATTCAAATAAATGAATATTGTCAAAATTGACACTATTGTTTTTTTTAAAATTACATATTATAAAATTGTTTCAAAATCACAAAAAATATTTAAAAACTCTAAATTAAAATTTATATGTTCTAAAATGTAATAAAGTATACAATTATGGACAATTCACAACATGTAAGTAATTATTTATAATGATTTAAATTTTATATTATTATTACCAAAAATAAAATTAAATAGATTATATAAAGATAAATCAAGTTGATAATGTTTAAAATAAATTCCAAACCTATCTAAATTTTTTTGGTTGATGATATTACAACCCTATCTCATCTAATATTATGATTTGAGTAATTTTTGGTTGTTTTTAAGTGGGTTTGGAATTTGTTATAAATTACTATTTCTTATAATTCATAAGGTTCCCCTGTCCTCCCTTATAAAAGGGCACCTCCTCCCTCTCCTCCTCACACTATTTTTAGGCTTCAAGCTCGTCCAAACCATAGCCATTTAACTTATAAACTTCCTTAGAAACATACTAGATGTCCTGGTCCTCTTCAAAGGTGAATTTTATTACCCAACGAGGAGGTTTCAAAGAGGCTTGTCAAAGAAGAGGTAATATCCGTTACCAATTCTTTCAAATTTATTTCTTCTTCTAAGTGATCTTCTTTAGTTGTTTCATTATGAAGTAATAACATTAGTTTCACTCATATAATGATATTTTATTATTAATATGAAACAACCTTATTTCACAATCTATCCATCGTACAGAAAATGAAATCACCGCCCGTGCGTACGTACGGAATACCGTCTCCACGTCGTGGTGTAATCTGTTTTCCACCACTAACTTACATGGATGGGTATAATGGTGTAAATAATAACTAAATATGATTTTTGTAAAGTTATATTGATTCTTAAATAGTATACATACACTTCAATACAATTACCCATTCCTCAGAATGATATCATCAGTCGTGCGTACGTACGTCCTATCGTCTCCACGATGTGATGTGACTCATTCTACATGATCTTCATTGAATAATGATTATATAAATGAATTGAATGAATAAATATGATATATATTATATTAATACCATTCTGTAAATTAGGTATCTATAACATAAAAAGAGGAATAAGAATTTATTCAACAAAACATGCATAAGAACATAAAGCAATGAACACCCGAATAATAGTACCAATGAAATATTACTAATAAGTAGATAAGAATATGATCATATATGATATAATAACAGTGAATATTATTCTATAATAAGTTAGTGACATTATATAAATCATTATACAGTAGGTTCAGATATGTACAAAGCATATCAGACCTAAGGTAAGGGAAAATCTCGCAATAACATTTTTATCCGAGATTGTTTATACTTTATAATTTACTGGGGAGTATTTATCATCCAGATCCATGTTTCTTCAATATGTAATTTTATTTCTATCCTCATATAATTTTTAAAATCCAATTTTACCCATTGGTGAGTTTTTAGTAAAAGATATAAAAGTAATCTTTAGTTGTTTTTAGTATGATGGACTTTTTGACTTTTCGGCCAAAGTACGAGAAGAATTCATTTATAAATTATACAGCATGAATTGATTTTTATGATTCCATAGAACATTATTTCCATGAATCATCCTTTACAATTTTTCATGTTTATTTTCAATTAACTTATTTTAGATTAAAATTTTATGACATGTTAAGAAAGGAAAAATGTTTTTGAAGTTGAAAATATATTTTTCTCAATAATGGATTTCAAGTGTTTTATCAAAATTATATTCCATCTAAGATAATATAGGGTTCTGTTTCTATCCCTATTATTACACTGATTTTATAATGTTGTGATGGAATTATTTTTATGAATTAATTTATCTTATATGAATTTTTTTATGATGTCACGATGTTTAAGAATCCCATTTTTATTACATGGGTTATGCTATGATGTATGATTTATGATTTTGTGCAAAAATAAGAATGGATTCATTATGAGATGGGTGGGACCTATATCTCCCTCCAATTCATTGGGTAAAGATCTATATCTCATGAGATAGACACGGCTAGAATGGCAAGTTACACCGGTTCAGTGATACAGGACTGGAATGAGGAGTGAACTTAGATCAGAAATGGACAATGTCCGCTATGATAGCCTTGGCAATGAGTCATGACTAATAAGAATTGATTTTAAATTATTATGGGTGTATGACAAAATGATTCATGTATTATGTTATGATTATTTGGGATTACTTTTAATTACTATGATTTATCCCATGACATGAAATTATGATATTTTTTTGCATGTTATGATTTTAAAAATGTTATGTTCTTATGAATATGATATGATTGATATTTATTTTTATTACCCTTTCTGAGAATTTGAGCTCTCCCTTTTTTATGTTTTCATGTACCAATGTCATGAAGAAGGATATTAAGTAGGATATTCTAGAAAGGTACTATAGATATGATGAAATAAATTGGAGACAATGTAGATGATTTTAAGAACCAGTTGTTTATGTTTCCCAGTTTCTAAAGACACTATACCTATATGGTCCTTTCATGGTTTTGTTATATGTTGTAATAAGTATTCTTCAATTATAATGTAATAAAAATGTATGTAATGTTTGGTTCATTATATTTGGTATCATAGGAATGGTATAGTCAACCATTGGAAACTAGGATGTGAAAACAGTAGTAAGAACCGTAAGGATAAGTCCTAGAATAGAACATAATATTACTATTTTAGAAATGTCCCTGAATAACCTATGATAAGACCTAAAGTATTAAATTTTATTACTGATTATGTGGTTTTCCTATTGTATGTAGTGTTTCTCAGAATATTATTCTTGGATTTAGTCAATGGCTGGAACCCGAACGAACCGTCTTATTGTTGAATGCGACGGACAAGGAAATGATTTTCCTCCTGAGCAACCAAACATTATGGTAACCTAAATGAAAAATCATGTATCCATGCTCACACATCTTTCATAAGCTATGAATCATACAGGACTTCCAAACGAGCAATGTAATGAGCACATTATGTATAATCCTTCACGAGGCAGCGTCCAACTTCAATCGGTGGGTCTTCTGATCCATTAGTGGCTGAACAATGGATCAGTACCACTGAAAATTTATTTTTAGTCCATCAATATTCTGATCATGATAAAGTCATCTTAACAGTATATTGTTTGGAAGGTGAATCTGATCAATGGTGGAATCTTATCAAGAATACTAGGAAAAGGGATGAAATTTAGTCCATGGAATTGTATGAGTTCAAGAACTTATTTTTCAACAAGTACTTCCCATGTAATTTTCAAACAACGATTTAGAATGATTTTCAGGAAATGAAACAAAAGGATGATAAATATGTTGGTACCTATGAATCAAATTTTACAAGACATGTAAGGTATGCTTCTGGAATTTTTATCCCACCTAAGAGTAAAATCTATCGATTCATTAGTAGATTTAAACCATTTCTTTGAAGGGAATTATTCATAAGTTACTTCAATAGAATCGAGGAAATTGTTAGATGTGCTCTCAAGGTTGAGATGGAGATTGGAGTAACCCATCAGTCATATGGGTTTGATAAGAAGAGGAAAATGGAATTTAAAGGAAAATCTAAAGACCTCCCTGAAATGAAGATGAGTTTTCCTTTATGCTCAAATTGTGGAATGAAACATGGAGGGAATTTTCTTAATGGTGCACGCAAGTGTTTTTAATGTGGAAAAGAAGGTCATCAGGTAGTTGAATGTCGAAATAATGGGAAGAAGATGTCTAATGATGTGAACAAAAAAAGGATACACAGAATGAACCTCCTACACATTAATGTTTCAAGTTCAAAGAGATGGGGATTTATTACAATCAATTCCCAAATCTAAGGGTTATTGATCATGATCGATGTCAACAAAATCATAAGGCCAAAGACAAAGGAAAGTCACATGCAATTTCTATCGGTGATGTGGAGTACGATAAAGAAGTGGTGAAAGGTACACTTACCATCCAATCTAAAGATGAAAATGTTTTATTTGATTCTAGATCCTCCCACTCTTTTATTTTTTAACAATTTTATATGTGTATTGTCGTATTACCTCAATAATTAGATATTGATTTAGTTGTGACAACTCCTAATGGCACAACAGTCGCATCAAAAGTTAATAATTATTCTCTAATTGACGTTTGGGGGAAAGTGCTTCTTGAAAATCTTGTGATCCTTCCTATAGTGGAATTTGATGTGATTATTGGCATGTATTGGCTTTCTTTATATCGTCTCATTTCAATTTCCAATGAAGGGAAGTCACATTTCATATTCCGGATCAATCTATGATCATCTATCGATCCAAGGAAGAACATGACCTTCCAGTGGTTATTTCATCTATCTAATGGGTCTTGATTCCAATAAATGAAGGATATTTATCTCAAGTGGTTTGGTGAGAAAATCGTAATTAAGAATATTCCGATTTTACAGGAGTTTCATGATGCCTTTCTAGAGGAATAACCAGGTCTTCCACCAAATTGTGAAGTTTAGATTTCAATAGAACTCATATCGGGTGCTATGACTATTTCAAAGACACCTTATGGAACGACCCTAATTGAGTTGGATGAATTGAAGAATCAACAACAAGAGAATATTTATAAAGGATTCATACTCCATAGTGCGTCACCTTCGGGAGAACCTGTTCGGATTGTTAAGAAGAAAGCTGGATCAATGAGACTCTGCATTGGTTATCATGAACTTGACAAGATCACTATCGAGAACAAATATCCTCTCCCATGCATTGATGACTTATTTGACAAACTACTCGGAGCTCAATACATTTCCAAGATTGATCTTCATTCAGGTTGTCATCAATTAAGGGTCAAAAGAGATGATATACCAAATACATCTTTCCGTACAAGGTATGGACAGTATGAATTTATAGTGATTCCATTTGGTCTTACTAATTCCCCTCATATCATCATGGATCTAATGAATAGAGTCCTTAGAGACTATCTTGATCAGTTTGTGGAAGTCTATATAGACGATATTATTGTTTAATCCTAGAACAAGGAAGAACATGAAGATGACTAGAGAATTTTATTAAAGACACTAAGAAAGGATAAGATATAAGCCAAATTTACCAAGTCTGAATTTCAGCTTCAAAAAGTTTCATTTTTGGGTCACATAATCTCAAAATAGTTGATATCAATGGATCCATCAAAAACAGAGGTTATCGAAAGATGTTCAAGACCAGCAACAGTAACTGAGATCTGAAGTTTTCTTGGATGAGCAAGATATTATCGACATTTTGTGAGTGATTTTTCAAGGTTATCTAATCCACTCACTTGGTTGACTTGAAAAGGAGTAATGTTCATTTGGACAGAGGAGTGTGAAAAAAATTTCAAGGAGTTAAAACAAAGGTTATCCAATGCACCTTTGCTCAGACTTCTTTATAGTGGATAAAGGGTTGTGATCTACAGTGATGCATCCAAAAGGGATTGGGTTGTGTTCTCATACAAAATGATATGGTGATAGCTTATGCTTTCTGAAAATTGAAAATCCATGACCAAAATTACCCAAACCATGATTTGGAGTTAGCTGCATTAATCTTTGAATTAATGATTTAGAGGAATTACCTTTATGGTGAAATGTGTGGAATTTATACTGATCATAAATGTTTAAATTATATTTTCACACAAAAGGAGATGAATATGCACCAAAGAAGATGAATGGAGCTGATTAAGTATTACGATTGCTCAATTCATTATCACCCTGGGAAAGAAAAAAATGTGGTGGATGCATTAAGTCAACAAGACCATGCTATGTTATCCATGATGAGGATCAAAATAGATTCAATATTTATGTATTTACAAAGGATGGATATTTGAATTATAATGGATGGGAAAAAATCTAATCTTTCTCAAATGTATGTTCAACCATCTATTCATGTAAGGATTAAAGAGGCACAAAAAGAAGATGTAGAGGTAAAAAAATGGTGATAAATGTTCCTAAATTCAACCTGGATTGTGATGGGATAATAAGGTTCAAGAATTGGGTTTCTGTTCCCCCCATCCCAGAATTAAAGAAGGAGCTGCTGGATGAGGCTCATAGTTCTTCATTCCTTATTCATCCTGGAAGCAAAATGTTGTATAGGGACCTAAAAGAGTACTTTAGGTGGGATGGCATGAAAAGAGATGTTGTTGAATATGTCTCTAGATGCTTGGTTTTTTATCAAGTTAAAGTTGAGAGGCAGAAGTCTAATGGGATGTTACAACCATTACCCAAACTAGAATGGAAATGGGAAAATTGAATCATTTACTATGTCACTGGACTTCCTAAAACATCCAAAGGCAATAATGCTATCTGGGTCATAGTTGATCATCCTATGAAGTCGGAAAACTTCATTTCTATTAGAGAAGATTCCTCTTTGGATCAGCATTCCATGATAAATGTAAATGAAGTGGTAAGATTGCATATAGTACCACTTTCCATTATATCTGATCTAGATATGAGGTTTACCTCGATGTTCTGGTGATGTCTTCAGCATACTCTAGATAATGAGTTGAGTTTCAGCACTACTTATCATCCTCAGATAGATGATCAATCTGAGAGAACAATTCAAACTCTAGAAGACATGTTGAGAGCATGCTCTATGAATTTCATAGGTTGTTGGGATCAACACCTACCTTTCATGGAATTTTCATATAATAATAGCTTTCACTCCAGCATTTAGATGGATCCTTATGAATCTCTATATAGAAAGAAATGCTGAACACCAACTTTTTGGGATGAAGTTGGGGAGAGAAAGCAATTAGGACCTGATCTTGTTTATGAGATGGTGGAATAGGTCTGATCTATTCAACAAAACGTAAGAGAAGCTCAGAGTCGACAAAAAAGTTATGATGATAACCGAAGAAAAGACCTAGAGTTTGATTTTGGTGATAAAGTGTTCTTATGAATATCTCCTTAGAATAGAGTAATTAGATTTAGAATGAAGAGAATGTTGATCCCTGTGTATATCGGTCCTTTTGAAATACTAGATCATGATGGGAAGGTAGGTTACCAATTGGAGCTTCCACTGAATCTCTCTCATGTTCATGATGTATTCCATGTATCTCTCCTGAGAAAAAAAATTCATGATCCTTCAAATGTACTAAGCTCAGAAGTTGTACTCTTGGAGAAATATCTTTCTTATGAAGAACAACCGATAGAGATTCTGGATCATAGAGAAAATGTTCTATGTAACAAGACCACTATATTGGTTAATGATTTATAGAGGATCCACCTATTATAAGAAGCTACATGGGAGCTAGAGGATATGATGAGGGAGAGGTATCCTCATCTGTTTGTTACGAAGTGACGAATTTTGAGGGTGAAATTCATTTTAAGGGGGGTAGAATGTAACACCATAATATTTTATGAGAATTATATTTTTATATATCTTATGTTATATGCAACAACAAAGGAATCTTTCACTACACACAACACTAGCTTGGCTTGCGTTATTGGAAAAAGCAACCTTCCTCGATAGCGTGTGTTGTACGCATTATCGTGTTCCACTAAACAACAATATGTTATTAAAATATTATATAAAATAGCCGTTACGAATAGTATTATCTAAATATTGAATTTTATAACATTATTATTCATCTTACACATTTTATAGAACATGGTATGAGAATAAAATAAATATTTCGGGTAAAATAATTATTTTTCCAAAAATGCAGATTTGCAGCCTTTTGATGGTGCACCAACTTTAAATCTAGTTTTTGACATGTTTATAAGTACAATTTGACAAAATAAATTTTTTTCATTTGAATCAGGATATAAAAATTTACTTTGGATAAAATTTTCATATTATTTTGATAACTTTCATATTTTAAGGAATAGTAAAAACAGACTATATTTTAATTAAAAACACTACTTTTTTCATCGCAATAATTTATATGGTTAAATTATAATTTTGAGCGGTTTTAAAGTATAAATATAAAATATTTTTACCATTTAACATAATTTATGTCATTCCTATTAATGTTACATTGAATTCATAGGTAAAACGATTTCAATCTTTGGCAATATTTTAACTTTTAAAACTCATTTTCTTAACAATGGGATTAATTTTAAATTAATTACTGTAAATTCTGTGTTTTTAATTTTTAAAAATATATTCAATATTTGAATTAATTGGGTCGTAATTATGTTAATAGGTTACTTTTTGTTGATATTATGAATAGTAACTATGGTAATTATTATTTACTACAGTTAAAGGTAAATATGATAATTAAGTGTAAAAATAAGATTAAAAAATTACCCTATCACTTGCCAAAATTTTATTGGATGAATACAAGTCGACCCATATCAACTAATGGTTGGACAAGATTCATTTCACGGACTATTGACAATTAAATAATATAATTATTATTAAAACCAAAGAAAGTTACAACATGTCACTCTCTTAAATATTATAAGTGTTATAATTTTAATTTAGCGATAAACATCATAAAACATCATGATATAAATATTCTCTAGAAAGATAATAAAATTATCTACATCAAATGAATTTAGTTATAATTTTTAGGGAGTAAATAATTATCATTAATTATGACACAATAGTGATGCTGAAATTATTTTATTGATTGAATTATCAGATAAATGATTTTAATTGTAATAAAATAAATATTATATGGAATATTTAATGTGCTCCACTAATTTTATAGATAAAAATGACATGTTAAAAATATATTACATCTTTTATTTTGAACATATCTTCTGTATATATTTTATATAAATTCAAATAAATGAATAATGTCAAAATGACACTATTGTTATTTTATAAAAATTACATATTATAAATTTTTTTAAAAATCACAAAAATATTTGAAAACAAAAATTAAAAATTATATTGAGTAAAATTTAATAAAGTATACAATTATAAACAATTAAATAGATATAAGTAATTATTTATAATGATTTAAAATTTATAGTATTATTACAACAAATAAAATTAAATAGATTATATGAGGATAAATAAAGTTGATAATGTCTAAAATAATTCCCAACTTATCAAAATTATATTGGTTGATGAGATTACAACCCTATATCATATTATATTCCGATTTGAGTCCTTTTTGGAGGTTGTTAAGTTGGTTTGGAATTTATTATAAATTAATATTTATTATAATTCCAAAGGTTCCCCTCTCCTCCCATATAAAAGGGCACCTCCTCCCTCTCCTCCTCACACCATTTTGTGCTTTCAAGCTTGGAAAACCCTTTCCCATTTCCCTTATCAAATATCTTAGAAACATAAGAGTGGTCCTGGTCTTCTTCAAAGACCAATTTTAGTGCCCTAAGAGGAGGTTTCAAAGAGGCGGCTCGAAGAAGAGGTAATATCC
This sequence comes from Viscum album, assembly GCA_963277665.1. Lineage (NCBI taxonomy): Eukaryota > Viridiplantae > Streptophyta > Magnoliopsida > Santalales > Viscaceae > Viscum > Viscum album. Next base: position 1,221,256,369 of record OY728136.1, on the reverse strand, counting down.
ATTACCGATTCATTCAAATTTATTTCTTCTTCTACTTCATCTTCATTAGTTGTTTCATTATGAAGTAATGACTTCAATATCACAAATATAATTTTATTTTATTATAAATATGAAACAACCCTATTTCACCATCTATCCATCCTATAGAAAATGAAATCATCGTGTGTGCGTACGTACGAAATATTGTCTCCACGCTGTGGTGTAATTTGTTTTCCACTACCACCTTACTTGGATGGGTATAGTGGTTTAAATAATAACTACATATGATTATTTTAAAGTTATATTGATTTTTTAAATAGTATACATACACTTCAATACAATTCCACAATCATGGGATCGATATCATTACTCGTGCGTACGTACGGCTTACCGTCTCCACGATGTGATGCAACTCGTTCTACATGATCTTCATTGAATAAGGATTATATAAATTAATTAAATGAATAAATATGATATATATTATTTTAGTACTATTCTTTAAATGAGGTGTATATAACTTAAAAAGAGGAATAAGAATTTATTCTACAAAACATGCATTAGAACATAAAGCAATGGTCACCCGAATAACAAGTAGAAATGAAATATTATTAATGAAAATATAATAATATGATCATATATGATATCATAAAAATGATTATTATTCTGTAATAAGTCAATTAAATTATTTAAAAAATTATAGAAGAGGTTCAGATACGTACAAAGCATATTGGACCAATGATAAGGGAAAATATCACAATCTCATTTTTATCCAAGATTATTTTTATTTTAGAATTTACAGGGGAATATTTGCATCCAAATCCATGTTTCTTCAATATTTAACATTATTTATATCCTCCTACAATTGTTTAATTACAATTTTACCTGTTTATGAGTTTTTATTAAACGATATGAAAGGAATCTTTTGTCATTTTTAGAACGAGGTGTTTTTTGACATTTCGGACAAAGGAGGAGAAGAATATATTTTTAACTTATACAACATGACTGGATTTTTATGATTCCATAGAAAATTATTTCCATGAATTTCCTTTAAAAATTTTATTGTATATTTTAAATTAACTTCTTTTATATTAAAATGTAATGACATGTTAAGAAAGGAAAAATGTTTTTTAAGTTGAAAGGATATTTTCCACAAGAATGGAGTTCAAGTGTTTTAATAATATTATTTTCCATCAAAGATAATATAGGGTTCTATTTTTATCCCTATTATTACACTGATTTTATTATTTTGTTATGGAATAATTTTTATTAAGTAATTTATCACATATGATTTGTTTTATGATGTAACGATGTTTAAGAATCCTATTTTTATTACATGGGTTATGATATGATGTATGATTTATGATTTTGCATCATAAATAAGAATGGTTTCATTATAAGATTGGTGGGACCTATATCTACCTCCAATGCATTGTGTAAAGATTTATATCTAATGAGATAGACATGATTGGAATGGCAAGTTAAATCGGTTCCGTGATATAGGACTGGAACGAGGAGTGAACTCGGTTCAGAAATGGAATTTTTCCGCTATGATAGTTTTGGAAATGAGTCTTGACTAATAAGAAATGATTCTCTTTGATTATATGTGTATTCCAACATGATTCGTGTTTTATGTTATGATAATTTGGGATTACTTTTCATTACTATGATTTATCCCATTACATGATATTATGATCTCTTTTGCAGGTTAATATTTTCAAAATGTTATGTTCTTTTGAATATGATATGATTAGTATTTATTTTGTTTACCCTTACTGATCATTTGAGCTCAACATTTTGTATTTTTTCTTTTCCCCAGGTCATGAAGAAGAATATTAAGAAGGATATGCCAAAAAGGGACTCTAGATATGATGAAATAAACCGGAGACAATATAGTTGATTTTATGAACCAGTTGTTTATGTTTCACAGTTTCTAATGACACTATACCTATACAGTCCTTTCATGGTTCTGTTATATGTTGTAATAAGTATGCTTCAATTCTAAATTAATAACAATTTATGTAATGTATGGGTCGTTATAATATTCCATAAATAAAATTTATTCTTTTTTCACTCAACTACAAAATATATTATTTAAATTATGTTATATACTTGTGTCCTTATATAAAATCAAGTCTCTAGATAATATTAAACAATCATGATATATATAATTAATTTCCATTCAAATAATATAAATACTTGTTTATACTAAATGGGTTTTAACTAAATGTATTAAATATATTCAATGAATTATTCCAAAAATAAACAATTAAAGAATTAATTTATTATTAGAGATTTACAGAACGTTGATAAAACCCATACCCCATGGTGGGCCCCCCATTTTCCATAATCCTTTTCAACAGAATAGGAAAAATTATCATAGCACTATGATCTGTGACTGTCTTGGTCTATATCTTAATAAGTGTGAATTTTATTCAAAGACAATGAGTGTGGTCTCACAACCCATCAAGGCCCTTATATAGATAAGGAAAATTCAATGAAACAGCTACCATTCTACAAAAAGTGTATGTGTAATATAATCTTTTGGTCAACGATATATCAATAGGGTAGGATGCACCCTTGTGTCATCATCCTTTTCCTTTCTTACTTATTCCATGATCTATCTGGACAGACATACCATTAACTAACATGGCCATGGATGTAATGATGAACTACCATCCTAGTCAACTAGACTTGAGATATCTCTTCCTCAACATGGAATTGAAAATTCCTATTTTGATAATTCAATCAATGTCTTGACACTAATGGCGTACCCTACAAAAACTACCTCTCCACAACATTATTTCATTGTTTTCATCTTTCATTAATGTATGCAATCAAATTACATACATTGATAATGTTATCAATTTCATAGACCATTAAACATGTTAGTAAATAGGAACAACATATCACACCTAAAACATGTGGTGTTACTATTAGTGTGTATGGCCTCATAATCTAAACTACTGCATATCTCCAAATTCAAAATTCAATAGATGAAGTATCAATGCTTATGGTCCCCCAACACCTGATTGTCACATGTCATCTATGTGCTATCTGAATGATATAACTGGACTATATGACATTACGTTAATATTACAGTCATAGTATATATCAGTTCTCATTATAGACCGAGATCTGTTATAACCCTTTGATACGACATGTAATCTATGGAAATTACCAAAAACAAAAAGGATATTGAAGTATAATCACTATTATGAAATTTTGAACACATGTATATATGAAAAACAACATACAAGCAATGGTAATAAATGTAAAACACATGTTGGGTCTTGGGAATCCACATTCAAAACTCTCTTTTTAATAGATCCAACTTCTAACAATTCTCAATCCAAAAAACGTCACACAAGAATCGTGTTTATACTGAGAAATAGATTTCATCAAGTAGTATTCCATGTAATTCTCTATGGATACTCTACAAACTCCATAATCACATTTTTTTGTCAAATCCATTAAGAGAAGTAACTTCCAATGTATATTCTTAGTCCTCTTGTTTGACCCAGGCTCCTTGGGTAGCACCACTACAATAGTATTATTACAATTAATTGGTATAAGGTATACCCTTCTAGGAATAACACCAATGTATGAGACAATTATGTCTATCCAGAATACATCCATTTCAACATTTGGAATCCTTAATAGAATTAGATTCTATTATAGAATTAGTGACCATTGACTACATTGAGCTTCTCCAGCTCCCTAAGCAATAATTTAGGCAAGTGTTGTAGCCTGAATGCTATTTTATATCATCATTATCTATTAGGAAGCTATAATTAATGTATCCTCTCACTATTAGTTCCACATCTCATACATATACTTGGAATATATCCTATGTATGCTTCATGTACATTAGGACATTTTTAACAACTACCAAGTGCAGCTCTTCATGTTGATCTTGATTTCTTCCAGCCATGATTAAAGAAAAGTCATCATCATTACATGTATATAAAATAACATAATAGATATAACCCACTACTATGGAATAGGTATTCAACTCATTATGTAAATCTCCTCCCTCATTTTTTGACTCATTTTCTGGGAAAGATTTATACCATGTGATAGGGGTAAAAACCATCTCTTGGATTGTACCATATTTTAAATTTTGAGTACCTTATAAATGTATGTACTTTGACATATCATGATGAGAATTTCAGATCTATCTCTATAGATCATAATCCCATGAATGTAGCTATTTCACCTAAGTCATTAATGGAGAATAATTCATTTAACAAATACTTACCTACCTATAAAACTTTCAAATAATTTCGCATAATTAATATTTTATCAACATATAAATCTCGGAAAATTATGACATTTCCATCAACCTTATTATTGAAAAAAGGATCACATTCATTTTTTAATAAAACCAAGTTCACTTCAGGATTCATTAAAATGAACATCCCATGATCAAGAAGTCAACATCAATCTATGAATGGATCTATGAAAATTTCACAACTTATTGGCATTCTTCGACATGATGAACCATTTAGGTTGAATCATCTAGACATCTTCAACCAAAATCCCATTTAAGGAAGTATATTTTATATCAATTCCAAAACTTTGAATTTCATGGAAGGTTTTTATTGCATGAAATATTCTGATGGATTTCAGCATTGTTATTAGTGAGAAGGAAACATCATAGTCAATGCCTTGACATATCCTGAAACCCTTTTCACCCAGTAATTAATTGTAGATATTAAACATACCATCCACAAACATATTTTACTTGAATACCTATTTTCACCTAATGGGTTGTACATTAGCTGGAGGGTGTACAAAAATCCAAACATGATTTTGGTATTTGGACTCCATCTCAGAATGCACAGAATATTTCCATTTAATAGCTTCATTTCGTAATAAATCTTCCTTCTATATTATAGATTCATCATTATCAAGGAGCAATGTGTCACCTGAATTTGTGACAATAAAAATGTAACCCTATAGTTCTAGACCAATGCAGTATTTGTGTCTCATGAACAACTTTTTCAAGGATTTGAAATTGGGGAGATTGGTCCCATTCAATCTTTTATGCATCTGGTGCATTTACATCATCAAATTAAATCTTTATCCCATTATTTATATAGTAAATTTCGCCCTTCTCAAAAAATATGTCATGTCATTCTATGTAAAAAAATATATCTAAAGGGTTTTATATGTAATATTATTTGGTTTCATTAGGATTCCCATTAAAGATGCACTTTTTTCTTATGGATGCTCATTTGTCACCTGGTAATGTATAGGAAAATATTTTTCGTCCCATTTTTATATGTGTGAAATATTGGGTTTATTTCCACAAAATATCTCATAGGGAATCCCATTTTCAACATTATTTGTTACTTGGTTAAGTAATTTTCAACTATCTACAATGAATATCCACAAAAGGATAATGGATGATTTTTCTAACTCATCATTGATCAAACTATATAACGAAATTTTATATTCCTCATTTAATTAACACCATTATATTGGGGTGTATAAGTAAGAGTGAGATGGGATATAATCCATCACTCCATCAAGTTATCAATGAATGATTGGTTAAGATATCTACCTCTATCTAAGATGAGTGTCTTAATCTTCTAAACAAGCATATTGTTTACTTCATTTTTTAATTCCTTAAATATTTGAATTTAATATGACATACAATGAATTAAGTCGATATAACCATACCTACTACGGTCATCAGTAAAAGTAATGAAGTATTTAGAAAACACTCATTTCCTCTATAGGAACTGGACAACATACATTAGTATGAATTAATTAATATAATGAATTGTCTCCTTCTACCTTCCACGAGAAAGGTGCTTTGTTTATTTTTTATTATAAACTAGCTTGAAATAAATTCAATGGATTTTAATATACCAAGTCTAGATACCCTTATTGATGTAATTTTTCTAATCGCCTCTCATTTACATGACCTAGCAAGAAGTGTCACAGGTGGGTGAGATACGAGTCATGCTCCCTGGTTTTGTCATTGATTTCAATTAAAGGGTTTTCATGATAAAGTATATATAAAACATTGTTAATATGTTCCACACCATAACAAATTTTATATTTATAAAATAGTGAAAATTTATTTGAAATCATGAAATAACATACTATAGTATCCAAACATGGCACTATGATTATGTTTTGGGTTACTGAATATACATAACGACAATTATATATAACTAGAACTGAACAACTAGGAATTGTTAACTGATATTCTAACACTACTAAGGATTCCATAAATTCACCATTTACATCTTGGAGATTCACTTGACTTTTTTCAATAATCTTTAATCTTCTTAGTTTTTGGAAATGAATACATTTGTGTGATCCAAACATCATATCCAATACCCATGTTTTAGATTAAGATATAATGAATTCAATGACAAATATATTGGATGTAGAATCATCCACCTTCTTCTTCTTCCCATATTTTCAATTTTTCTTCCATTATCCTTTCCTTCCACATCTATGTTGAAAAAATCCTTCTCATTGCTCTGATTCTGAATCGTTGGATACATATATGGATGGTGCATTAGAGTCTTCTGTCGTGACATAGCCTTAGACCCATTTGACTTTCCTTTCTTTCTCTTGTGCAAAATAAAGATTGATGAATTAGTAATTTTCATATCCCTATAACCCTATAGATCCAAATCCAATATATCTAGGATTGACATGGTTATATCATTCATGTTATAAATGAAATTAAAATTCAAAAAAAAGTTTTGGTAAATAATCAATAATGAGATCTACTATTAGATCAGGGTTCAATTTGAAACCAAAGGATTCAATCATCTCAATTTATTTGACCATCTTCAGTACATGATTACTGGAACGGTGCCCATATGGTAGCTTATACCCTTAAAGGGAACGTGAGATCTTATAACTTTCTTTCATAGACCTCTCCTGATATAATTCTTGGAGATGTTAAATCATCATGTAGGAATCCTCATCCTCATGCATTTTTTACAATTGGATGGACATGGATGACAACATGAATCAATGAACATAATGTGCATCTTTTACATGCTTTTTCCATTTTTCTTTTTCTTCCATAATTTCTCTCAGTGGAGGCCCATCCAGGATAGAGGATTCGATCACATAGATAATCATTTTTTACGTATTACTATGCACAAGAACCTATACCACTCCTAGAAGTTATTTCCAATCAAGATATTTTCTATATCAAGAATAGATCATATTGATAATGGAAATGTGGAATTGGTGATTTCCATTTTAAATAAAAAATAGTTAAAAATCAGTAGTTAGTGCATTATTCTGATTACTTGTAGCCCATTATGATTAATTAATTATATCATTTTAATGTCTCTCACTAATTTTTAGAGAATTAATAGGCCTAACTATTGAGTTTGGAATAATTTTTATATTGTGTATTCTAGAGGAAATGATCCTTGAAAATAGTCCTTATGGTCTACAAGATTTTTCTATACCACTACTAGAAGATATTCTAGGCATGATATAATCTATACAACCAAATTTACTTGAGGATTTTTTACTATTGAGTAAAGTCAGAGCATTTTGAATATAAACTTCATTCTCTCAACATATTTCCTCTAAAGTTATAAAATGATAGATTTTGATGCTTCATTGTTGTTATATTTAGTCATGTATACCCACTGCTCTTTTTAGAACACTCTTGTAGTAGACATTACTCTCATAATTTACAGATGAGAACTCTAAATACCTAGGTTTTCTCAAATATGATCAATAGAAGGATTTAAGACATGATATCTCTATGAGAGATTTTGTTTATTCATGAATATGATCTGTTTTTATTTAATATTTCCAAACATGGTTGTCACGATCACAAATAAACATGTGAGAGAAAAATAATCATTACATGATTATGAATTTTATATTGTTTATCATTTTATGTGATAAAGAAATAATCTTGCATTTTCATAAAATAAAGAAACATTCCTGAAAAATGGAAATCCAATTATTATTGTGAATTTCATTGTGATAGATATATAATGGATAAATAATGATGTAAGGGTTCGATACCTATGTCAAAAACTAACTCATTTCATCACTCACCCCTTGTAATAGTATATCGACTCCCGTATGGATTTCCACCTCAACATGGCAGGGCCTGAGTCTTGGAATGTCATCGTCTTTTAAAAAATATATTCACACACATATGAGGGTGTCTACGGTTACAATCTATAACATGTGCATTAGAAACGCAAGTCCTTATGCATATCTGAATTTAAAAGATGATTCACAGACCATCATTTATCTAAATAATTATTACAATCATTTCACGCACTAAATAAATAAATAATTAAATAAAACCCTGACATGCATAGGTCGATCACTAGCAGAAGACCAATCAATATAAAATAATGCTTGATAAAAATTCAAATGCAATAAATTTATTCAGTACGTGTGTGTTAAAAAAAATTATATGAATTTGAATCAATTAAAATAATTAATTTTTGAATTCAAATTGATTAATTTATTTTTTTAATTCCAAAAAATAAAATAACACATAAATTTAATTTAAAACATAAATTAAATTAATTTTTCAGATCCTCATGTATTTTATAAAAAATATTAATACTAATTAATTTATTTAAAAAAGTACACTAAATTAATTAGATTAAATTAAATGGTTTTCCTCTTGTAAGGTAAATAGTCTGGCTGGATAATGATCTACAGTATGTCTATTTCACTAAAGCTGGGCCGAATGACAGTGTGACTGTGACTTTACCAATCTGGAAATAGCCCATTCCTTTTCTCATGGGAGTGGGAGGTGCAACATAGGTTGCACACAGTTAGGGTTCTTGAGACATGAGGAGGGAGGCCTGTGAAGCATCATCAGTGAGCGTCTGCTGACCAGTGCATCCTTGGTCTAAAAGGCGGTGACCGATGGGGCATGTGTGGTAGGGTATACCAAAAATGGAAGCATTGCAAGATATAGGAGAAAACATGCCTAGAAATCATGATAATCTAGGTTCCACATGACAGGATCATGATTGAGGGGCGATGACCACCGGGCGGTATAACGACTTGGAAAGGGCGGCAGGCTAAAGCTAAGAGTTGCACGACGCCCTGGAGAATAAGACGATGGCAGTAGCTTGCAGTTCTGGAGTGGTGCGTAGGGGTGGAATTACCTTAGGGGGATGGGAAAACTCTGGTTTAAAATGAGAAGAGTGTGTAAAGGGGTTTTCCACTAGCTATGTTAGAGAGGTAGGTGGCCAGCATGTGTAGAAGACCCAAGTGAGGTATTACCTTAAATTTTCTGACTTTCAAACCATATTTAACCAAAATTCCAAATGTTTATTTAAATATTTCCATTTTCATTTTAAAAATATTTCCAACTATTAGAATAATAATTTTATGAAAATTAACATCAATCATTTATTTATTGAGAAAAATAATAATAATAAATTATTATATTAGTTGTTATTCATATCAAAATTAATTGATAACTACCCTATTAAATCCCATTATGGAATTTTGGAAAAAAATGTCCAAATTCATGTATGTTGATGAATTCAAATAAAATAAAATGTGTTCCTCAAAAATAAAATTTAAGAATCTGAAATAAAAAATCCATTCAATAGAACGTCGATCAATTTTAAAAATTTCTAATGTCTTTTTACATGTCCATTTAAAAATGGATTGATGTGTGGTTGAATCCGTTTGAAGAGTTATAACAACCCTGAAAAATTTACCTCAATTTAATTTATTATTTGACACATAAAAACCACACATTTCTCTGATAAATTCGGTAGGTACCGGGATGGGTAGTGGAAGCTGATTGGCAGGGAATTTAATATTTTCTTAATCACTAAAGTGATGTAAAATCATTAACTCTGGAAATCTTATCCTTGTATTGTCTGAGAAACACACTTGGTTTTAGTAGAGTATAAAATAACAACATAAATTTACCTCATTCAGATCTTATATGTGCAACATAGTCGCAAGGTGGCAGTGACTATTTCTCGATGACTCTAATGTAAAAATAGTCTAGATCATCCGCACATTCTCCTTGAAAATGCTTGCCTATCATTTTGCAGAATTTGGGATCCATCATGGTTCTCTGATGACCTTATTGAATATACAGTGCTAAAAATTGTTAGCATTTTTAATATGAGAAGAAGGACCATGATGAACATTCATTCATGGGAGATTATCTCTCTAGGATCCACGAGGAGAGATAGGATGTCAACTCCATTGAATGAATAGTAATCATGGGACGAGCCTCTCTCAAATTATATAGTATATTTCTATAATACCCAGTATGGGTTCTCAACCCCTTTATAATAAACATCCGCTATACAAGTATTATAATTAATTATTTTTGACAAAATAACTACTAAATAAATAACATTAATAATTATTTCACATAAATGTAATATATATAAAATTTATAATGTGAGAAACTTGAGTAATTATCCAGAATCACATCTCCTGATAATTTTAAATGAACCAGGGATGTTTAATTAATATAGTTCGAATAATATTATTCATTTTATATACTAAATGACTTGTAAATACATGTCATAAATAAATTCAATTAATTATTCAAACCCAAATAATAAAAAATATATTTATTCCCTGATTATCCAAAGAACATGGATAAAAACTAGACCCCATATTGGGATCCATGATGTTTTGTAATCATATTTTACAAGAATATGGCAGATTCTCAAAGAACTATTTTCATTGACCCTATATTCCTTATCTCAATAGTTATGAATAATATTCACAGACCAAGAGGAAGGTATAGAAGCCCATCAACCCCCTATAAAGATTAGTAAAAACCAAATAAACGTCTACCTTCCTAAAAACACTGTCTGTGTAATAAAATCAATTGTTCATCTATATATCAATATAGTAGGATTCACACTTGTTTCACCATACATTTCATTACAATATTATTTGTCGATCTATCTAGATGGACTTACCATTGACTACCACAGAAATGGATTCAATGAAATTACTATAATCTTATTTATATTGGCCAAGGATATATATTCCTTAACACTAGTGTGACAAATCCTATTTTGATCATTCAATTAATGAAATATCACCAATGATGTTCCCAATTAAAACTACCTTCCCACAACTTTATCAGGCATCAAAGTACACTATAAAATGACATACATTGATAATGATCTCAGGTTAGGAGACTGTTACACATGTCTGTATATAAGAAAAACCAATAACACTTGCAACATATGATGTTCCACTAAGAATGTGTGTCCTAGTATTCTCAACTACTAGTGATCACTGAGTGTGAATACCATGAGAAGAAGTCTCAAAGCTGATGAGCCTTAGAACCTGATAGTCACACATCATTTGTGTCTTGTCAGAATATTTTAACTAAAATATATGAAATTACTAAAAATATTACTATCATTATATCTCTAGGTTCACATTATGGGTTGGAATCTTGTATAACCCTTTAATACGACTTTTAATCAAAGGACATTACCATAAAAATGATGATTCAAAAGTATCATCACTATTATGGAATGATGAACACATGTATATATAAAAATCTATATAAATGAAATGAAAATCAAAGTTTAACATGAGTTGGGTCTAGGGAACCAAATTTCAACACAATATATTTATATTTTTAATTATAATATAATATCCTAAATCATTCTCCACTTCTATCTTATGGGATAATATTTCATCATTCATGTGTTAGGGGGGTTGTCATTTCTCAAAATAATATTATTTTCTTTACATCACCACCTCTCACTGCTGGATATAACGAAGGATTTTTTTAATATGAAATATATATTACATATTTTTACTTAAGGAATTATAATATCGTATCTAAATTCTTACCTTCCAGCCATATAGAATATAATAACCCCGCTCATGTGTACGGTAGACTACCACCTCTCGAATGGATGTGATGAGTTTTTAATTTTAGATTAAATTGGATAATAATAAGGATCAATTAAATGAATACATTATATATTTAAAAAAAAATTGAACTTATTTATTATATTTTTTCTTATACCTTCTTACAATATATTCATTGAGGGATATTACAATGTCATTCATGTGTACAGTGGACTACTCACCATGTGAAGTGATGTGATTAATTTTTCAAAAACTCATATAATAGATGTTAGTTAGGGTAAATTTATTAAATATATTGGATTTATGTGAAGTAAATGTTTTTAGAAGTTTTATATATTATTTAATTTTATTCATTTTTATCCATCTAGAAAATGGAATGAATGTTCATTCATATGTACACCATATCGCCTTAATTATCCATGTATTTAATTTTCATTATATTACATTAAATGACTACTCTAAATAAATATATACTAAAAAATATTTTATTAATTTTAAATTTTATTTAATATACATAAAACATCCATGAACAAATTAACATAAACAAAATAATCAAAACATTCATGAGAAAAAATGCATTAATTACCTGAAGCATTATTTTAACAACTAATTGTTATTAAATAGTTAATAAAATGTAAAAAGTAAATCATATATTCTATGATATTAAAATTTATCTTTATTTAATATATATATAATAATATTATATTTACTACAATGAAGGTTCAAACACATTTGATGGAATTTGAGAATTATGGTAATGGATTTTCAAATAAATTTAATTTTCTAGGACATATATGGAAAATTCACCACAATTTTCTTGTATATTTTTTATTTATATCTAATTAATGTGATATGTGATTACCAAAATTTAAATTATATTGATTTATATATGCATTTTAATTTATCTCTTTCATGTGGTTTCTAATTATACAGTGATCCAATTAGAAATGGATATTTTTCTCAAATAGTCATATGAATGATATATGTTATGTTGTAAACATATATACTTATATGAGGTGTATATAAATCCACATTTACATGTAATAAAATTTATGTAATTCTTATCTGGATAATCAATTTTACATTTTATGTTATTCCTTAGTCTTCTATATAATTCAAAAGATACAAAAGTGGTAATGTTTTGAGGTTATAATATCATTATTTATTATTATTATTTATGTTTATTCTTTCAGTAATGAAATATTATTATATTGTTCTATATAGCTGAATAGTTTATATTTCCCAATTTTAATTTATTTTAAAATTATTTTTAACCATCTTTTTCATCATTTTATGTACACCTTATTCAAAAATAATGTTTCTAATGAAAATATTCTTTATTTCTCTCATCGATCAAATACCAATTTTTATTTAGTACCCATGTTTTTAAAAATATTTCCTAATAATTATACAAATACATCCGTTAATACTAATTGAAAATGTTACCCCGTTATTTTTTTAATAGTAATATTCTTACCTTTTCCCAAACAACGCTATTTTACTTTTTTTCAAAAATGAGAATGTAAACTATATTATGAAGTATATAGAGTGAATGGTTTATCCACCATCATGGTCCCTCAATGTCTAATATATTTCACAATATGTTATAATCTATATTTTAAATGAGAATTACTTCCAAAAACTAGTAACATTTTCTATTATAAAATATGATTTTCAAATAATTGCTATTTTCCCCAAGAAATTTTTTAAATGATTTTAATGATTCCTTAATGACATTCCAATTTTATTTTAAATGGGGTACAAATGGATTTTTATAATTCATAATAATTATGTCTGTTTGTATTGTATAATTTCATCATAAAGTATTTTATGTTTTTTTAAAGAATATAATATATTTTTAGAATGATTAATTTCAATGATAAGTAATTTGAAAAAAATTTCTTTTTAAATTTCTTTTCTGAGATGAAATGATATTTTACTTATAAAAACTGTGAAATTATTTATATATCATCCACTATATGTTTACATTGTTATTTCCAATTAGAATGTAAATTTAAACTGTTTTATTTTTAAATAGTTTATTCATAGTTGAAAGTATATTTTCCTTGAGAAATGTTTCATGTGATATTTCAAAACCATTTTCCATAAAATATGACATGAGTTGATGTTATATTTTCTTTAATGGGAATATGATCCAATGATATCTTTCTGATTATTTCACTATATTTTTTACTTTATGCTTAAGATGTTATTATGAAAAAAAATTCTTTCCTAAGGATGGTTGTTATTCTATAACAAACAATGGTAGTTAAATTATAACCAAATATTTATTGGCATACATATCCCTCCAATTAATTAGGTAATATTAAATATTACACATTCATTAAGGGTATAGAGTAGGTTACAAAATTCATAAAATGATGGTACACATGAGTTTTTCCTATTACTCATGCAGGTAAATGGGTGGTTAGCCAATCCTGACATGTTATTTATTTATTAGTGTTTATCCATTACATAAGGTTTTTGATACTTATTTGTTTTAAATAACTCTATGTATTATTTTAATGTTATTATCTCATGTACTAGTATCTTTGTACTTATATTATTTAAGTCTTATAAAATTCAAATATTTATTCGATTACACCAGTTTATGAACTTTTATATGTAGGGTATCATATTTAAAATCACATTCTCTTGTTCTTATAAACTTATTTCAATTTTATGTTGATATATCTTTTCCATACCAAAAAATGAGTATCTACGTTCTCCCTTTAAAATAAATCCTTTCCCCATGTTATAAATGAAATTATGTTGGGTATGTTAATTAAGTATAAAAAACGGGTAGTTCGTTATATGATATTTTTATGAGCATTAACTAAATAACAATATTATAATCATAGTGTCTGAATGACCTAAAAAATTATGGTCCCACAGAGGGTATTTGTGAAATATACTGAATATTAATTTAAAAGGATATGATATTTATGTTTTATAATATTTGTTCTTATTAGACATCACATCAATTTTATGGGAGTGTATTCCTATTAAAAAGTGGATTTTATCTCAAATGGTTGGGAGGTAACTGATCATGTAAGATATTCGTATTATGCGATAGTTTTTTAATGTCCTTCTACAATAATTTCCTAGACTCCCATTGAATATTGATATTGAGTTATTGATTTTTTTCTTACCTGGTTAAAAACATTGTTTATATACTCAATATAGAATAACATCAATGTAGATGCATGAAATAATAGATGAAACACCAAGTAAATATTGATAGGGTATTTATTCATCCAAATAAAACATCACAAGGAACACCACTTACTTATTAAAGATGAAATATAGATCATGGATACACTATATTGATAACTAATAACATGAAAAATTACTATGATAAAATATTATCATCTACCTCATATTGATGATGTTTTTGGACTTCATATTGCTCAATACTTTTCTAAAAAGGACATTCATTATAGAAATCCTAATTTAGTTTCATTATGAATTATATTCTTATCTGAACATTACATACATGGTATAAAAAAATGAATTTATCAATATTTCATTTAGTCTTACAAATATCTTTATTATGTTATGGAGTTAATGAGTATAGTATTTATTGATTTACATGATCAGTTTGTGTTATTATTTATAGATTATATTATTAAATATTTAGTTATTTTCTTAAGACAATGCAATCATCTCCCTATGTTAACAAAATAGGGTGAATTGTTCTTTTGGAAATATGAATGTGAATGAAATATCAAGGAATGGAAGAGAATGTTACATAGTCCACTAATGATTACTCTACCCTTTATTAGAGAAGTTTTTTTAATCTATAGTGATGAATAAAATATGGATTGAGACTTTTTCTTATTTAGAATGATATAATGATATCCTTGGATTTATACAAATTAACGATTCTTAAGAAAATTTACATAACTCCTGAATTGGAGTTAGTTACGGTAATAATTCATTACAGTTGTGGAGGAATTTTATTTATAGAGAGTGTTGTGTTATATATCCTTATCAAAACAGATTATATTATATTTTCAAACACGAAGAGTTTAATATGAAACAAATATGATTGTCTAATATGATTAAGGATTATTACTACATAATAAATTACTAGCATAGACATTTGAATAAATTCATTGATACCCAAGGCCAAAAGGATAATGAAACAATATATATGAAGAGTATTATAAATGATTTAATATATCAATATTTGGAAAAATGGATCATGACGACATGATGGGAGGGGATAAATCGTATCTTTCTCAAATGATTGTTCAATCACATATGTAGGTTAATATTAAATTTGAAAAGTGGGGAGATATAGAACTAAATAAGAAGTTGTTCAATTTTATTGAGATTAAACTTCATTTTAATTGGATGACATAGTTATGTAACCATGTATGAGTTCCTTCCAAAAAAAAATTGAATAAGGGGTTGTTGGATGATTATCAAAGATCTCAATTATTTATCTACCATTGATGTAAAAATATGTATAGAGATAAGAAAAATTATTTTTAGGGGAATAATATGACGAATTATATTGATGTGTATATATCACTCTTCATGGTATTTTAGTTGTTTATCGATGATATAAAAATGTCTTCAGTGCTGTAACATCAATAAAACATGCCATAGTGGAAATAAAACAACATCACCATGGATTTTGTTATTGGACTCCCCCAAAAATTTAAAGCGAATAATTTTATTTGGGTTGTAGTCGATATACATAAAAAATCAGCCCACTTTACTTCCATTTGAGATGATATCTCACTAGATATTATTATCAAAATTTATATTAATGGAGTGGTTAGGTTGAATAAGATACCAAATTTTACTGTATCTAATATGGATCCAAGTATTACATTGATGTTTTAGTAAATATATTAGAAGGCTCTAGATTCTGTGTTGGGTTTCATTATAGTTTCTTTTCCATGGAAATATTTCATGTCTTATAGAATAACTCAAACCCAAGAAGATATTATGAGAAATAATTCTATTGATTTTATATGTGGTTGGGATCAACAACTTCCTCTAGTTAATATTTCACTCCAAAATTGATTTCACTATAGAAATAAGACGGATCTTTATGGATCCATCTATTTAAGGACACGTAGATCTATAAAGAAATGGTATTATATTTGATAAATAATTCAATAAGTACCTAATATAGCTAACAATATATAGAATTTGTGATCCAGTTAATTTCACATCAAGGCATATCAGATATGATTTAAATGAAATTATAATTTTTCATTATGAAATATGTAATATGATGTTAGTGATAAAGTTTTTCAAAAAAAATCTCCAACATTGAATATTATGATATTCTAATGAATTTATTGCTGATACCTAGTTATATTATACCTTTTGGGTTTCTTTATTGAGTAAATATGGTATCTTATTTCATGGTTCTTCCACTGAAACTCTCTAATGTTCATGTTATTTTCTACATATCTATCCCAAATAAGTACATACCTAATCAAAAACATTTACTAAAAATTGTGTTTGTACCCAAATAACAAGATATTAATTAAGAGTAAGAACATATAGTAAACTTTAATCATAGATATAAAGTAATACATAATAAGGTTACTCATCTTGTGAATGTGCTCTCGATAAATCACAAATTCAATGATCCTTCATAGGAACCTTAGGATTTAATTAATCACTCATATTCCCTTTTGGTTATATTAATGTGATGGATTTTGATGGAAAAATTAATTTTTTTTGTGGGAGGGGGGGGGGGGTTTAATGTAACTCCCTGATATTTTATGAAATATTTTTTTCAAGTAAATCTAATTTACATAATAAGTTGGGTTATACATAACACAAAGATTAAAAAAACTAGAATATACTATTAAAAATATAATTATCACCTAGTCATTGGATGGAGGACTATGAATATGACTGAATAAGTTATTTTTTATTATTATATATATATCTGTGCGACAATTCTTTGTGTATTACTTAGTTATAAATAACAATAGAACACATTTGATAGAGAAAGAGATATTTAATAATTTTTTTATTAACAAAATTAATT
Organism: Viscum album; assembly: GCA_963277665.1. Classification (NCBI taxonomy): domain Eukaryota; kingdom Viridiplantae; phylum Streptophyta; class Magnoliopsida; order Santalales; family Viscaceae; genus Viscum; species Viscum album. The sequence continues at coordinate 1,221,238,509 of OY728136.1, read as the reverse complement.
TTTATCTAATAATTTAAATTAATCACTATTGTGGAATTATTTTATTGATATTCTATTAAAATATATTATATCTAATGATTAAGTAGTAATTTCAATTTTTTTTCGAAATTGGATAAGAATCATGAAAATTTAAAAATGAATTTTTCTAAAAAATCCTTTTCCCACGCATGTTTCATATTTAATTTTAAAATAATTTCTACTACAAATAGAAATTAAATATGAATTTTTTTCCTATATTTGTAATCATGATGAAAAATATTTGTAAATAATCCCATTTTATTTTTGATCAATACGAATTGTAGCCATGGTAAAAGTTATCACCTCAGTAACGGTTAAATTAGGTTGATCTATTTTAAAAATAATTTATAAGTATATAATTTTCATCATAATAATTATTTAATGAAGGTAATTGTACAATTACCACCCTAAGATCAAAAATTATATGTTTGATTGATACCTACCATACAAATGTACTATATAATATTTAATGAAATGTTACAAAATTTAACACTCTTATGTTTGAAAATATTTTATGTGTTCACATAGGAATAATAGAAATTTATAAACAAATAAATGATTTTATATTGATCTTAATTTATTTATTTTAATTATTACAATTTATTTCTAATTTTTAGTAATTATATATTTAAATTATATTCTTCTAAATCACAAATGCAGTCTTTATCATGTTAATAAAAAGTTATAGTAAATAAATTAAAAAATACAAATAAAATATATATTCTGTTAAATATAATGGGTTTTATGAATTTTTTAGAGGAATATGGCTGATTATATTATTGTTATATTATTATATCCGAATTATATCTTTTTAATATTTATTTTAAGTCATATTTAATTAACAATGTCTAAATTTCCAATAATTATCTTTTTTGAAAATAATATTTTATTTAATTACTTAAAAATATTATTAAATGATGACAAGGGGTAATATATGTTCACTAATTTCATAAATTACACATTTATTTTTCCATTTTGAACCATTTTCATTAATAATTACATTAATATATTATCATATCTAATGAAATTCTAGGGGTGCCCCTCCCCTCAATTATAACAAAGAAACATTTATTTCCTTTTGTCACGCAACATTTAAGCCTATATCAGGATGAAAATATAACAAATTATTTCATCCACTCTATTAGACACATTATTTAATTGGAATTATTCCAAAACACAAACCCCAAACCCCTAAGAGTAGTTATAATGATGTCATTTCAAAGATGATGTAATCAACTTAAGCGATAAAATTATTATTATTTATTCGTGAACTTTATAAAAATTTGTTATGCTCTTCATTAAATAGTTAATAATGTTTCTTATATATGTTTATATATTTTTATTGTTATTAAAACACCTTTATTCTACCTCTTTCCACCAAAAGGGAAGTGAAAATATTGCTTGTTCATAAATAAAACTTACTATCTCCACATAGCAATATAATTCATTTCTCATACCAATATTGCATTGAAGGGTATTACGAATGTATATATGATGATATTTTATAATTAGAAAATAATTATTCATCAAGAATAATAATATCTTAACTATAATTATAACTTATTAACTAAGGGAAATTGATAATGTCGACCATGTGTAAATGTGAATAACCACCTCCACAAAGTGATGTGATTCATGTTACCTTTCTATATTTCAATAATGTTAATATGGATAGATCTATTGATTAAAAATATTATGTATTAAATAATACTATTATAGAAATATGAATTATTATTGACCTTTCTTTCAGTCTATATGTAAAAAAATGGGAACAATAATCATGTGTACATATGTACTACCATTTCCATGATCGATGCAATTCATTTTTATATCCCAATATTTATTTATTTACATTAAACAAGTATATTTCAATATATATGAAATTTATATAACTAATTTTTTTTGGATATTATAGAATCTTCATCAAAATAATAGGTCCAATACTACTGAATAAATCATTCATGATAGATTAAGTAGAAATGGCTCAAAATGGTGATTTTAATATGAATTTTTAAAAAGAAAATGATTTTAGATTAGAAGTAAATTATATATGGTATGGTAAATATTATAATGGTTATATTGTTGATTTATAATAAATATATATTTATTATATAATATATCAAAATGAATAATAATTAATTCCCACAAAATGAAGTGAATATTGGTCTCAAATTTATTTATATGTGACACATTCTTTATACTCATATTATAGATATTAGTGTTTGTATACTTCCCTATAAATTCAATAATTATCATCCTCTTGAGAAATGTTGTATGTACATATTAGGTAAAGGATTATTATTTCTTGGTTATTTTGAATAAAAATTTATAAGAGTGGTAGGGGTTTCATTTCACAATATCTATGTTTATTAAGATTATTTATGAAAAATTATTCTATGATGAAATACTATGATATATATCTCAAGAAACTCATGAATTTTTTTTTCAATATATATATAATTTGAATTAAAGTTTTTTTAATTCTACTAACCATAAGTACATAAAATATCAATTTTTTTAGAATGAAAATCTATGTTATTAACCTCTTAAGTCAAAAATAATTTTTCCTTCCATTTTCATGTTTAATAATAATATTTTAAATATGATTATACCATTATCTAATGAATCTATAAATTATTTTTTACCCATGTTTTATTTTTCTACAATATGGTTGCAAATGAACCATTTTTACATTTTTTGTATGACGTATTTTATAAAAAATTTGAAAATGAATGCATCCTTTTTACTTATATGTAATGAATGGAATTTAAAACCATAATAACCAATTAATGATTTTATGTATCCTTTATATGTTTCCGGGGTTATTTCAACATAAAATTTCAAACATAGTATTTTCCAATTTTTTTATTTTTATGTATTATTTTTCAATTTTAAATGTTATTTTTCCAAATAATGTTTTAGTTATATTTTAACGGTATTTGTATTAATCAAAAACTGTTCCCCTTTAACTAACTTATTTTTACAGTTAATGGATATGATCCAATGATACCATAATAATTCATTTTTTGGATAGTTTATGTTTATAATTATAATTTTTTTAGGAATCCCATTACTTTTTGATGGGTGAATATATAATGATTTGAGGAAATTTTTACGGAAAAAATTTCTATTTCCAATGGTTCTAATATGATGAACTATTTATGAAACATGTTTACTTTCATGGGTTTTAATATTATAAATATTATTTAATCTTGGGATTTTTTTTGTTCAAATAAGATACAGGTCGGACATATATATACCTCTAATACATTGGGAAAATATTTAATCATTATGAGACAAATAAAGAAAGAATGTGGGTGAACGAAGTTCAATAAGAGACATTGTACACTACAAGAGACTTTGGAGGGAACCCCCACTACTATGTGGGATTGGGATGTAAACTCAATACACTATTATAATCATAGAAATAATTATTTACTATTATAGAAACTATTTTATAAAATTATGTACATGCCATAATTCAATGTCTTACTCCAATGATATGGTTCTATGGATTATGATTTGTTATTCTATTATGATCAATGTCTTATGATATTCCATGATTTATTTTTTGAAATTAGATCCCTATTTTTGAAATATATAAAGTATATGATTTACAATATTAATCCTCTTGTTTTCAAACCCTTTTGTCCAGGTTATGAGAAATTCATCATTGATATCTCCTCTTTTTACCCTTCTCATGATTTTGAGATAACGTTTTATTTTGTTTCATATGTGTTTTATGTAAATGTGTACTATGTTATATATTTATAAGATGTGTGAATTATATGATTAACATAGTCCGAGATGATGTAAATCCTTCATGAACAAATTATTTATATATTCAAGTTTCATAAAGAAAATATACCTATATGATTATTTCATAAAATATTATGATATATAATTAATACACATATATAAATATTTGATAAATTATTTGAAAATTTAAAGAATCTAAATTTCTACCGAAAAGTATTTTTTTTTCAATTTTTTTCAATTTTTTTTTTGGAATTAGTATGTTTTATGTAATTGATATTGATAACACTTGTGTGTTAAATTTTTTAAAATTGGTTTTTCATGATATTATTTTTTCCATTTATTCATACCCCTGAATTATATTTTTTTTAGAAATTTCATTATATTTCACTTTTCATTTATCCATAATAATTCGTCATTATTTTCAACTCCTATTTATCTATAATTGTATTTTAAATTAATTTTTTCAATTTTTTTTCATTTCACCTTTTAAAATATACATTCTAAAATGACATATAGCATCATTTTTAATGTAAATGATACAAATATAATCTTAAATATATGTTATATTTCCACTTCAATTATACATTTCAATTTCAAAAGGATTTACTGTAATAGGTATTATGTTTCAATATTATCTTTATAATATATGTATGTATGTATGTATTTGGATTGAACATATTTTATTACACAATTCGATTACATGATCACTTCTATTTTTTAATAATTCGAATCATTATTTTATAAGTATGATTTCATCTATTTTATAATATTTATATATTTTCCATTTTTGAATGATTATTTGTTTTTTAATTCTCTTCCTTCTTTCTCTTTATGTATTATTTAATTATAATGTCAAAAAAATGATACATCACTGCCCTTATTTTATTTAAATTTCTACGTTATTTCTACTAATGAGTTATGTTCATGAAATAGTTTATATTTTATGTGGTTAATTTAGTTGAATTATATGTAAAATCATGATAATTTATGAATTATATATTTATTTTCAATAAATTTAATTTCCCTAATAGATTTTATTACATGAAAAATCGATTATTTGTGAATACTGATTCACAATTAATATTTCTTATAAACATATCTCTAAATTCATATAAACTAATGTTAGTGTTATATATTAGATTAAGATGTTTTAAATATATATTATGATGGTATAATTTAGTGAAATATTTTTATTAATTTTTTTAAAGATGTTTTATGTTTTGAAACTTATATTTTATAATAAAACTATTTTTATTAGGGGATGATTCAATGAATTCCCACTAATATAAGATAAGGCCCGACCAATGCGCCCAGCACGACATGCTGTTGGTGACCAAAGGACAATGTTCATACATTAATTGATTTTTTAGAATAAGTAATAAAATTAATTTATTCCCAATCCATTTTTTAAATGATAAAATTAAATTTGTAAATATACAAGACAAAATTATATGTGAGCAAATTTTTGATAATTTTATGAGAAGGCTAAATTTTTTAATGAATAGTAAATATATATATATTTTTTTTAAAAACAAGCCTTTCTTTTAATGAATTTAAAAGATCTATTTTATATTAAGATGGTGTTTAACAAATAATATTTAAAATTATATTTATATTAATTAAATATAGATCATTTTAATATATTACATATTTATTTTTTATATTAATACAATTAATACATTTGAATGTTTTCTCTTTGCAGAAGTGTTTTATAATCCATTCTATGGGATTAATAATAAATTTAATTCTTCCACTTCTGTAATTTGAATTTAATAAATGGATTAAATATTTTTAGTTAGAATAAATTTTATTATATAATATTTTACAATTAATATCTTCTCATAAGGATTAATACTTAAAATAAAAATCATTTACAATGAATAAGGTAAAAATAATTTTTTGTGCATAAATATATTTTTATGTTAAAGTTAATATTGGACACACCTAGAATTTTTATAATAAATTTTATTTAATATTTATAATTAGTGGGAATAAATTATCTAATAATCTATATTTTAATTATTGTATTACAAAATAAATTACATAAGAAACTAAAAATATATATGGTATTGTCTTGAAAAGAAAAATGGTAAAAAAATAAAGGATATGAAATAAAATGTTTTAATTTTTTTTATGATTTTGAGATATTTTTAGACCATATAATACATAAAATATATTATTTATTAACAATTTCTAATGTTATCTGATATTTAATTCCCATTAATTATTAGTTCTATGTATATAAGAAAATGACAATTCTCCTCAATTATAAAATGCCACTTCATCCAATCACTTGTTCACACCTATTAAGCCAATTGGATGACACCATGACATCCAAATGATATTAAAATATTCTTTATAAAAATTATATTTCTTATGGTCTTCCTAAAATACTACTCCGTGTTTCAATAATCAGAAATCCAATAGAGGTTGTTTTAAGCGAATGTGTTGTCTCCAATAAGCTCTTTCATTTTCATTTTTCTCTTACAAATTTCATTAATTATATAATATTTAAAATAAATATATATAAATATATATAATTATAATATGTTATTTTTTAATGTAATGATGTATATTTTTATCATCATCCATTAAATGGGAAGAGAAACAGTCGATCATGTGTACGAAGGACTTCCACCTCACGAACTAATGTAATTCATTTTCCATCACCATAAATCAAAAATACATAAATTGTTGTATTTATGTTTATATTGTATATTTATGATATTATTATACTTATTAAATAATAATATCACATGTACCATCTTAAATTTCATTCTATGGGAATACAATAATGTTACTCATGTGTACATTAAATGGCCCCCTCCAAAAAAGATATGATTATTTATTCACACACTCATTAAATGGAAGGTAATGAGGATAAATTTAATTAATATATATGATATATATAAATAAAAATGAAACTATAATGGTGCTATCATGATGCAGATATTAGGGAGGGGCAGTTCAGTGTTGATATTGTGGTTGAATTCCCTAAGACCATTGGTTCATGTAATCTCTTAAGCCCACGGGCCTTGTAATATTTGAGAATGTGGGCCATGTATGGGTTCCCACTCATCCCTTGAAAGGTGGGTTAGAAAAAATAATAAAAAATAAGTCATTTAGGACATTCTGGAAGATGTACAATGTACCATCTCCATTAACGATGTATTTGATTTTCCATCTCTTACTTTTATGGAATATTATAAATAATATTGAAATATAATATTTTATATTTATATAATTATTAAAATTAGGGATATTATTTAATGATGATCATTTTAAATTTAATGAAAATGAAAAACCAAATAAGATATAAAAAACAATGAAGTTATTACGAGAAACAAGATTTTAACATGTAATTGTAAATGAACATGTAATGAAATTATAGAAGTAAATCATAGTCAAGATTATATATATTAGTATTGTTTTGGAATATATTTATATCAAACCAAATTTTATTATATGTGATTTTTGAAAGACTATGATGAAACTTAAAAGATAGGGTTAGAGTATTTTTATCTCAAATTTTATTTCACTAGGAAACATGCCTTATACACCAATTATTTCTTTTAGGTAATGTTCATACTACCCATGAATTTATTTAATGACCTTTATAAAGATAATTATAGGGTATAAATACCTATATAAATTTTATTCATTCATGGGAATAAAAATTCAGGATATACCTTGTTGGTAAATGATTATGAAAGATTCCCATTATTTGTCAAGGTTGTTTATAATTGAGTTTAAAAATAATAAATATTATGATCTATCTATCAATAAACTAAAAAATATTATTATTTTATTATTATTTAATTTTAATTAATGTATTAAATTATTTTTCCTATCTTTATGAGCTAAATAGAGTAAAATATTTTTTAAGGGAAACTGACTTTAATCATCTCTGCAATTAGAAATCCCCTTTCTTATATAACCATGTTTCCTAAAATGATTTAAATAATATTTATAATATTATAAAAAGAATGTTTAACTCAAATTTTAATCATGTTTTATTTTTAATTAAATGGTTTGAAATTAATATTCACGTCTTATTCAAAATAGTTTCTTTATGTATTTAACTGAAAATGTGAAAAAGAAATATCTGCATAAATGTGTCTGATATGAATGGTATTTACCATAATCAGGATTCTCACGACCCGTCCTCGGGGCCCGTGCAGTGACTACCCCAAGCCCGCCTTCCATAGGCCATTTGTTGGTAACTAGCACCAAAGGCGTAAATCCCAATAAAAAGGGAAGGCGTTGCATTTATGAAACGCAAACAAACACATAACTAGAGTACAAGCGGAAGAAAATACTATGTAGAGAAATAAGAAAAGTGTGATGAAAGTACAAAGGGGTCCACAAATACAAGCCCAATAGTAAAGTACAAGGAAAAGGAAAAATAGTAGGAAGGTGTCAAGCTGCTCTTGGATCATCCACCAGAGTTCCTACCAGAAGGGTAGGTACAGATGGCCACGTCAAATCTTCACGTTCGTTTTTCACCTATGGGTATCATCTTTTCATGAAGTCCACATCCGGGTACCGTCTCATCGTGAAGTCCACCTTCGGGTACCGTCTTATCATGAAGTCCACCTCTGGGTACTGTCCAGTTCTACAAACCTCAACCACGATCAGTGATGTCCGTTGTCTGCATCCAACACAACAAGGGAAGGCATAACATGTGTAGGGGTGAGTATAACGATACTCATTTGGGACCCCGAGACCCACAAGGTCTCACTAAATACTACAAGGATAAACCAAAAATGAAGATCTCAATAGATAACCTTTACTTAGGTATATATCCATACATATACCTAAGTTATCATGTAAACCATCTCAATCCTGTGGAAAACACAATGGTCATTGACTCAGCTCAAACTAAGATTTTTATTCACGATGACGAAAAACACTACTGCTGGAGAACTCCTCCTATGTCGAGTGTAGTAGTCTTATCATGACTCTGAGGTGTCACTCAGTAACCTTAGACTACTGAGGTACTCCTACTGACAAGTATTGTAGTTCTACCACCTCACAAAGTAGTGCTCCTCCGCCATGGGTCTGCCACCTCACACAGTAGTGGTCCCCCTCATAGCCAACAGAGGTACTCCTCCTGTCGAGTACCGCGGGTCTGGCACCTCACAATGTATTTCTCCTCCACCATCAGTCTGCCACCTCACATAGTAGTTCTCCCCACTGGGCTATGAAAGTCACTCATAATCAAATCAGACAAGAAGTTATCAAGTCTCAGCCAGCTACAAGATCATCGAACTCTGTTTTCTCACCTCCAGGAGGATCCACTCCATGAGCCAGTGGTCGATACTCCAAGTATCACAAAGTCCCACGAAGAAGTATCACAAAGGACCGCTTCATCACAGGGGTCTTAATGCAATAGACGACGCGTCAATCGGACGCCCAGTTAATGAGTTATTAGCCTCTTTGTTTTGGGGGCCTGGTTGGATTCGTATACGAACCAACCCGGCCATATATCAACTATACATTGAAATCCCATGGGGTATACTCAAAGGAAAGACTATGCTCCAAGAGTACCGGCGCCGCTGACGGTTCATCAAACGGAAGTCTGGTGCCAATGATATGTCCCAAGAATGTAATGGGCCAATAATGAGCATGGGTCTGCTCTGACCAAGTCAGACCAACTCAGCCTAACCCAAACTGGGCCGACCTAGTCTGGGTTGACCCGGTCAGAGTCGCTGGGTCTGACCCAGCCCATTGGGAAAGCCATCCCGCTAGGATTTGACCTGGTCCACTTGTCTCGGCCCAGCGGACCGCGAGGGCGGTTCAGCCTGATTGTTGCCACCTAGGCGGCTAAGTAACTCGGCTCGGGAGACCCGACTAGTTCAACCAGAGACACCACGGGGCCGTCACAAGCCGGTTCACTAGGCTGGTGACTAGGATTCCTGCGGGCTGACTGCGTGGGGTGCAGGGGGGGCGGCTACGCTCTGGCTGGCCACGGGTGTAGCGGGCAGGGCGCAGGTGTGGCAGGCAGGGTGCCGAATGCCGGGAAGCACGCGGGTGTGCGCTGGGTAGCACGATAGCACGCCGCGGGTGCGCCAGTAGGGCGCCACGGGTGCCCCGTCAGGGCGCCTTGGGTGCGCCAGCAGGGTGTCGCGGGTGCACCGGCATGGCGCCGTGGGGGCCCTGGCAGGGCGCCGGGGGGGCACCGGCAGGGCGTCGCGGGAGTGCTGGCTGGGCGCCGCGGGTGCGCCGGCAGGGGCGCGGGGCACCTAGTGCGCGCCAGGGGGCCGCGTGGGTAGCGTAGATCATAGAGGTCGTGGGTAGTGTGGCCTTTGTTCGCCACCTTCTTCGTTGTCGACTCATTTCCATGCCTTCGTGGAGTCATTAGAAAAAGATCAATGAAGGGGTCGGGCCATGTTGGTTTGGCCCAGACCCTCCGCGTTTATGGTGGTAGTAATAGGTTCTCACAAGTATGAATCAGAACAACCATCGTTCATCATTTTGAGAGAATGGAAGAACATGAGAATTGATCATAATTTAAATAAAAAAAATAAAACCCCAACCTCTTGCTCATCGCCCATTGGCAGAATCGTGGAAGCAAGACAATGAAGACAACTGTTCGTCGCGTCCGCCACACGTCCCCAATTCCGAGCTGTGTCGGTTCATAGACAATGTTGCAGAGGATAGGTTTATGGGGAAGGAAGGTCGAAGAAGAATCCCGTGGAAGATCTTTTTTGGCATTCTTTACATTCTTTGTTAGAGAGGATATGATTTCCCTATGTGTTGGGCATTGCAATACTTTACCAGCACTTCATCATTTGGTGAAGCCATCCCAAAACCTTCTCCCAAGCTCCCTATATATATGAGAGGGTGAGAGTTATGTAACCATTGAGGTATCTATGATGGTTCATTTATTTGGAACCTTCCTAAATTCCAAAAATGCAGTTACATAATTTAAGAAGGGGGTCGGGTGAATTAAATTGTGTTGGCGCAATTTAAGAGGTGTGTTGGCACATCTTAAGAGTGGAGGATGCCTAGAAGTTTCCCCCACATAGCCTGCGTGAAAACATATGACACGAATTAATTTTATGTTGACACCTAAAACTAATTGACAACAATTAAATTCCCGTCGACACATAAATTTAACTAACAACAAATAATTTTACGTCAAATCATAAAATTAATTGAGAGAAATTACTTTTACATCGATACATAAAATTAACTGACAACAATTAATTTTACGTCAACCAATAAAATTAACTGTGTGCAATTAATTTTACGTCGACATATAAAATTAACTAATGGGTGGTTTGAGAGGTTTCCTCTCCCTCCCCATTAAATGATAGGTTAGGGTGTGGCGGTTCCACCACCAACTCCCATGTGGAGCTTCTAACCACTGTATCCGCACTACATGTGTTTAAGAATATAAAATAAATTATTCACTTATTTTATTTTATTAACCCACGTAAAACCCCAAAATATAACATTCATACCCGATCATCCACCGTTGAGGTGAAAGACTTCTTAAGAGAATATCGGTACTGTGAGTTCAACAGTGACCTCAGAATTCGATTCCATGCACCGGTTCGAAAGTTATAAAACACTGCTCGTGCGTTTATTGAACGTACCCGAAAAAATGTTCGGAAAATTATTATTAGTCACCCTCAACCCACTGTGGTCAAGGTTAGGATCTTCCTAGTAGAAAAATGCCCTGAAAAAATCAACGGTACTCTCGGATTTTCAATTCTAGTTATCGTTTAAAAGTTATGAATTTTATAATAAAATAATTGTCACTTATTTATTTTATTTACTGCGAAAAACTAACATTATATGGTGGCTTGCGCCGGACAAAGTTAGTATCTTCATAAAGAAAGAATACCCTCACGAGTTCAGTAGTGGTCTTAGATTTGTAATCCAAGTTACTTTTTAGGAGTTATAAGTATTTGAAAAATAAAATAACTTTATTTAATTATTTTATTTACGGATATTCCATTTTTGGGTTTTCTCACAGGAGGCATGTGCCGACTAAACATAAGTCACGCCTAGGGTAAACATGCCATCTTGTGGACAACGGTGCCCTTATATATCAAATCTGAGTAACCGTTTATGAGTTATTACAATTTTTCAGGTAAACTGCCTACGCGCGTTAATTTAATCATAACAAAATTTCAGAAAATTATTCTGGGCACACCGGGCTTCAGAATCAGGTTCCGTCAGAAACTGCGTACTCGTATAATTCCAAACAATTAAAGAAAAAAAATATTCTTTGAAATTTACGGGTCTTTACAATGATCACTTAATAATATCATGGTTCCATTAAAATTATACAAGGTTATTTCAATTATAAATGGTTTATTTAATAATTGGAAGGTTTTAAGATATTTAAATAAGTGTTTTGAAAATGGAAATTTTGTTTCACTGAAAAAATAATTGATGACCTTTTAAATGAATTAATATTATTTAATGACAAAAACTAATTGTGTATCTATGTTTTTTTGGGATACGATATTATAGTTCCATCCTAAATCATTATATAGATTTTTTATATTTATTATTAAATGATTTATATGATACTCATTCATTTTAATTGGTTTATTTTATGACTAGAAACGAATTGATTATGATGGATTTTTATTTTATATGTGTTTTTTATATAGAAATAATGAATTTTCTTGTACATATTTCTTTTTAATGGATTATGTTATGATTAAATAATTATAAAATAAATTTCATTTCATGGGTTCTAAAATGATTAATATTTTATTATCTTATTTTACAGATTTTTCAAATTATCAATACGTGATGGGTGGGTCATATATATACCTATAATGCACATGGGAAATATTTATATCTAATGGGATAAATCTAAATGGGATGTGGATTTTTCCTATTTCATTTGTATAATTTTCAAAGTATCATGACATTATAGTGTACAATTACTACTAAAATGTTTTAGCGTGTGATTTTAATCAACTATAAAAGTCATGTGAGTGAACATTATATACTATTATGGTTTGGGGAGTGATCCTAATAAAATATGTCAGTGTTGGAAATTTATCTTGACTACAAAGGAAAAGATTTTATATACTTATTTTCCTCAAAAAAATAAATATATTATTCTTATTTTATGTTATCATGTATTAGTTCTAGTATTACATAATTAATCATGTCTCATGAAATTCCATGATTTATTATGTTAATTATATTTATTATTTATGATTTGAATTGTTTAGTTTTAAAATGTTATTCTTGTTTTCTTTTTCCCTTATGATCTATATATTTTGAAATATTCCTTAATACACTTGTAAATCTTCTTTTATCATAAATATTTATGTTTACAATCCCAATTTTATGAAAAATGGTATTATATTTGACATTTGTAATAAGGGTTAATGTTATTAAAAACATAGTGGGATATGATATTGTTCACTTATGAACAATTTGTTTATGTATCTGAGTTTCTAGAGGAATAATGAAGAATGATTGTAGTGTATATTTTTATGTAATTTAATGAATATTAATATAATAATATTATATATATATATATATATATTTATGATATTATTTTTTCAATATTTCATATTTGTGAATGTTTCTGTTAGTCCATTAGAAACTAGGATGAGAAAACACTAGTAATAACCATAATAATATATCTAAGTATAGGTAAATAATAAAAAATATTGGTGATGGATATAGAGATAGATTTATAAGAAATAATATCACTATTTTGAGACTACAAGTCCTTGATTAATTAACATAATTATTCCTAAAGGTAATATCTTTAAAAATGTTGCCTAGAGTTGGATGTGATCTCCCACTGTTTTAGGACAACAAGGCATACATGAAACCATGTTTTACACTTCTATGTGACATCCTTTGAAATTACCATTCTATTTACCAAAAATCATAAACTAATTAAATTGATTATAAACTTGAATTACTCATTATAAACCTATGTTTTCATAGATAAAAAATGGTGTCTTATATTGAATGATTAATCTCTATGATTGAATATGTCTGATGGTCATGATAACTATGATTGTTTTTACTAGGGATTGATAACTTGAAAATTATTTTCTTGGTGAAAATTGTGATAAAATATTTTAGTTTCTTATCTAATCTTTTATATATATAAAAATACTAATAAATATAAATTATATAAGAGTATTAATTATTATTCTCAACAATTAGAAGTTAAAATATCAGTGAAAATCTTGAATGGTAAGATGACGTCATCAATGGTCTATAATTATAATCCTATTGTTGTTTACATAAATGTTATTATTGAGAACCACATTATTTACCATTTTTTGTAATTAGATGTTATGTTATGCATGGAATGAATATCTCTACATAAATCGAACATTAATTTTTGAAGAATGGAAGTAACATATGATATTACAAACTGAACTATAATTTTTTATCACTATAAAGAAATATATAAACTTCAAAAAGAATTTACATCCATTTATGGTTCTTAAAGCACATTTTAAATGTTTTTTATCTCATATAGTGGGGGTAAAATTGTCATCAATGATATTCTTATTGTATGAGAGCATTTTTGATGACTTTTTGGATGATTCTCATTTTCGTTCTTTGAATCATGATGATCTATTTTCAATAGAAATATTAAAATAGTTACACACCTATTTTAATGAAACCTTATAAAATGACCCCAATTGAGTCTAATTAATTATGAATGAATCTCTAGTAGAGTATAGATAGGGTATTTATTCATTCATGTATGTCACATTGGGGTGTAGATACCATTTTCTCTCAAGAATAATGATTCTTTAATTTGAATATGAATTGATAATTTTTTTTAATAAGATCATTACTAGGAACATTTATCCTCTAATCCAAATTTAGGAAATGATTTGTCTACTACACAAAGATTATTATTTTCTATTTATTAACATTCATTGTATGTGTCAACAATTGAGGGGATACAAAAATGATAAATATAGGATATCATTCAGTAAAAGGTATCGGCATTTTGAGTATATAATAATTCCCTTTGGGATTTCTAATTCCTTAACTATCTATTTGGGTTTAAGGAATATAATCATTATATATATCCTTGATCAATTTGCATAAATCATTATAGAGAATATTATTATTTATTTGAAGTGAATCGAATATCAAGATGATCTCTTGAGATTTGTGTTTAAGTACTTATGTGAAAGAAAACCAGTATGATAAATTTACCATATTTGAATTTTTGACCAAAAAAGGTTTAATAATCAGGGTTATAAAATTTTAATAAATTGACTATCAATAGATCCATCTAATGAGGAGGCTAATGCATGTTGGCCATAACAAACCACAATGATTGTGATATTATGTTTCTTGGTATATATGAATATTATAATTTGTTTGAGTACACTTTTATCATACATATCTAATTATAATCACCATTTTAACTCAAAAGGGAACCATTTTCTTTTAGAATGATCAATTTGTTGGGAAGTTTATTAGTCTATTGAAAAATATATATATGAAACTTATTCTAAAATTAAATTATAATCAGGATTATTTATTAATCTACTGTAATTCACCCATGATGTTATTTGGATGAGTTCTCATAGAGAATGACATGGTTATAGATTTTTCATTTTGACAATTAATGGTTTATTAAAAAATTTAACCAACTCATTATTTGGCATTTGATGTTGTAGTTTTTTCATGAACGATTTAAGGGAATAAAAATTATGAAGAATATATATATATATATATAAATTGATTAAAGAATATATTCACATAGTTAGGATTAAACATGTTCCAATGAATATGGTTGGAGCTAATTTTAGATTACGACTATTCGAAACAATACCACAATATAGATGTGAAAAATAATATAAAATTATATTCTCACGAATTTCATTCTAGGGAACTTATACATTACCTATGTGAAAAATAAAATAGTAAAAATTATCACATCAGTTATTCAATAGAAATTTTAGAAAAAACATTAATGACATCTCAGACCTTGATTCGACTTAATGGGTTCCCCAAACCTGGTGTTCCATATGGCCTCAATCACATCTACCCGAACACTAGAGGATTCCAATGAGTAGTGAGGGCATAAGGTGTCTCTTAGGGGGAGAATATTCCATTAGTACCAAAGTGCAGTGATGTTGAAAAATTTAAATAGATGTCAATAGTAGATGAAATACAACTAAACAAAAGGCACTTCTAAAATCAGAGACAAATGTAATAATAACTGAAACAACAAGAACATCATTCAAAAATGATTGATATATCATTTCCATAGAATAGTAGAAAATATGGATACACGATAGAAGGTATAGCATGTTTCACAAATGTATAAAGTAAAAAAATACTACACCAATCATCTTTAGCTCCAAATTGTCGTATCTTATCAAGATCAATACTAAACATCTGAAAGTATTATCATTGAATCAGAATGGGGTTTATGAGAGCCCTTGGAATTCTATGACTAGAATCTAATTCATTCTCAAGTAAAGCTATTCAAATTTGATTATAAAGGCGTGTAATATTTAATTTGGATTAATACTTTACATTCATTACCATGATAAGTCCATGTAACATGTAACATTTTAATAAATTGATTCGGTTCTAGACATTCCTTTCATTAGTGTGATATGGTCAAGTAGAATGAAACCTTTTAATCATTTCATTTTCTTCATGACTTGCATTTCATTAGTGTGATAAGGTAAATTAGCATGAAACCATTCATTTAGTCCATTTTAATTACATTTCATATTCATAGATCATTCAAATGCCTTCCATTAATGTGGTAATGGGTGCTACAGATATTCAACCTACTATATTCTTACATTTATAGCCTATACATATACTTAGTATACTATCCAAGAAACATTTCATCTATTATTATCAAATTGAAGTACCTACTTTAGATGATTAAACTAGTGATATTACATAGATTTTAGCTAAGGTACAATGGGGAAATTCATAGATTTGGCACAATGGGATTTAACGATGGATCCTATGTGTCATAGATAGATCTAATGAGTAGATATGAGGCATCCAATGATAATGAAGGGATCCTATGGTGTCATACCAGACATCCCAAGATGATATAAGGATCATAATTGAGGTGGGTATCATCCTAAGAAATCCATATCCTTGAATCGGAATGGGGTTCCAGAGTGCTCATGGCATTCTCCAATCTAAATCTAAGGGGAGCTTATGTCAACCGATTATTATTTGATTATAAAGCCATGAAACATTTTATTTGGTTCGTTATTTCTATTCATTAGTAAAATACGTTCATGTATCATTCAACCTTTTAATCATGTCATTTGGTTCAAGACTTTCCTTTCATTATTGTTAAAAGTTCAATTAGAATGGATCCTTTTAATCAAGTAATTTTGTTCCAGTCGTTCCGTTTATTATTTTGTCAAGGCCAAGTAGAATGAAATCATTACATTAATCAATTTAATGCATATTCCATATTCATGGTTCATTCATCAAACTTCCATTAATTTTTATGGGGTACTATAGATATGAAACCTACTTTTCATTTAAATTTATGATCATATCATATACTTATTATACTTTTTATTTCACAGTTCACCTTTTTTTTGTCAAATTGAATCATTAGACATAGGAAGGTCAAGTGGTCTGCATTCATGGTACAAGAAATTCGGATATTTATAATATATATAAATACATTTAATACTGAGACTCTTACCTTTAAGATGGTAAATCCAAGGCACAACCAAATGGTTACTCTAACATGTCGAAACACTAAAACGACAATTACGACATAACATCCTACATGAGATGAATTGATTTATTGGAGTAACCACTAACAATTAATCTCTTATATAGAAAGAGAGTATCTATATTGTTTCAATGATTAACAGAATATAATATAAAATTTATATACGACATCCAATGAAATCGGTGGGCCCCACACAACATTTCCAAAATCAATGAACATTAGGGATGAATTTTAGAATTCCCACTATAAGATTGCATGAATCTCATCATCCAGTATTGGCCCTTGATTTTGCTCAGAATAGAGTACCTCTATGAAACAGATAAAAAACTCTCATACCCCAATAACTAGGTTGAAAAAAATATATAAGAGGAAACACTGAAACAAAATCGAGTACATACCATTGGGTATCTAATCTGTTGAACCGAATCTTGATCAGATCCCAGATGAAAAAGATATACATATCCCTACATTAGGCCTTACAAAATAATAAAACATGGAGAAAATTAGGCTAATCCCATTTGTTCTTGGATAAGGTATGAATATGTGGCTGAGTAGATAATTTAGGGAAAATTAGACATTTTACCCTGAAAAATGGCATGTTCATGGTTTGTCTTCCCGATTACCTATGTAGAAGAAGGCCATTAATGGTTAAGCCACATGACCTTGCACAAATTGTGTGAGTAGGATCTATCTAAAAAAATACCATCTGTATGGTTATGAAAAATTTGTTCAAACAATGTGACTTGGCCAGTTTCCTCAAAATGATGTGTTCAGGGTGACAAACAAGCCCTAACAACCCTTAGGACCTTATCCAACTAAACATTTATCTATAAAAATGTCGAATAAAGGGTATTAGACTAAAAATTTAAGGATATAAAACTAATTAAAAAACCATGATCTTACATTTTTCACATCAGGTATTAAATAAAAGATGTTAATTTTTTAAATTTATTCACCATAAGTTTTTATTAAGTGACGTGGAAAATGAAAATTTTCATGTAGTTTATTGAATAGCCGACCTGCAAAATAAAATAGATAAATATTTCCACAAATTTAAATGACTAACAAACATAAAATATCATATTTACAGAATCAGTTATTGAATAATCGATGTGAAAAAAGGTTGATATTTTTTATTGGTTTAAGGAGGATTCATTTTCATTTCATTAATTCGGGTGACATATTTCATTTTTCTATCACACGATGAACCCCATCTTCAAAATCATCAATATGTGGCCCTAAATATCATAATTATTTATTCAATGTCCTTAAATATCATTATTTTTTTATCCTTATCTTTGACTATATTTAAATTTGTATCCACCACCACTATCCATGGTCACATATCATTGATCATCACTTAGACTTCTTCTCATTGGTGTCTCTCTTAAATGATCCAATTTTAATATATGGTTTGTGTGTATTCATTAAATTTTCTATGTATTATTGATATTAATATTATTGTTTTAAATTACTATATGATGTAACTTTATCTTTGTATTGTAATCTACCATTGTCATCCATCATCAGTAATTAATTACTTTTTCCCATTGGGGTCAACATATCTGCGATACCAAATTTGATATCAATTTATGGAATTTTTTATTGAATTTTTATTTAATGGAATTTATTTTCATTTTCATTAGACGTTCCAATTTTTTATTTATTCCCCATTATATTTTAGATTTCATTCCCCACCAACATTCACCAATAACCATTATCACCCACCACGTATTCCTTCTTACAATTCTTGTTTCTTTCTTAATAATGAAGTATTAAATATCAAGTTAAAGTTTTTTATTATTTCAATATTAATAGAGAAATGGTATTTATTCTTTTATTTGAGTTTAATATCTTACATTTATGTCAATTAATCAAAATTACTAATATGTTTAGTTTTGATTATTCAAAAATCATATATATTTTTTAATTTATCTGTGTTTGATTTTGGATTAATGATTACAATTTCATCATTAATGAATTTTAATTTAATGTGTTTGAATTTATATTTTTTAGATAAAATATGTTTTATTTTTGTTGTTTATAAATATATTATTGAATATTAGTGATATTATTTAAAATAGAAAATTTGAAATTATATTTGAAATAATAGTAAAATTTTTTAATGATTTATATTTGGAATAGATTTTAATGATCCAATTTGGATTATTTAAATTTGATAATTTATTAATTTTAAGGGATGTATCCATTAGTTTAGGAAATAATCTTGTTGAAATTATTGAAATAATGCCATCATTTAATAATAATTCATAAATGTTTTTATTATGGATAAGAAGAATGGAAAAGTGATCATATATCATTTCATTTCTCATGGACTTAAACTGAGTTACAAACCTCTTATTTTGAATGGTTAAACTTGGTATAATTTTAGATATATTAATGGAGATTTTTTGTAATATGATAAGTCTAATTAAATTGATGAAATGATTCCCGATATTAATGTAGAAGCAATTGTGAATGAACAACCAATTGGGAATCCATATGGTGATTCTGAAAAACATTTGTATGCAAGTTGTATGAAGTTTACTATTTTATCAATGATGATATGATTGATTGAATTGAAGGAGATATATGGATGGAACGATGATAATTGTATAGTTTTTTGAATTTTTTTGAAATAGATACTTCTCGAAGATAATGGTCTTCTAGATTGACATTGAAAGGAGATAAAAATATTATTCCAATTGGGATTTGGGTACCTGAGAACATGTTCATGTCTAAATTATTGTGTGGTATATGGGAAAGAGTTTTTTTTAGGATAGATTCTCCATAATGTGGGATGTCATGGTAATTTTTGTATGGAAAATTATAAGAAACATTTCTAGTTATATATACACCTACAAAGGAAGTGTAGTATTACCCTATAATTCCTCATTTTAAACATATATTTTTAAATTTCAAAAATTTATAATTATTTTTATCGAATTAAGATGATTATATATATAATGAATATTTTCACCATCCATATGATTGTTATCATTAGATGGAATTTATCAATAGTTTCTTATATTTGGGAATGAATTTAGAAATATCATACTTAGATTGTGAATAAGTGGAATGAATCCATTTCCAAGCCTTAGAAGAACACATAGTTCATGTACTTATTTATACTTAAATAAAATCATGAATGCATATTTTTTTTGAAAATAATATGTCATGTTGAGAATAATGATCTCAAGAACAAAATAGGCCTGAACTGATCATGATTTTTTATTAGCACTATTAATTGATTATTTAAATATTTTATAGGTGGAAGGTAATATATTATATTATTCTTATAATATTTATTATTTTCAATAGTATGGAATTATTATGTTCACTATAAAATATAGCATAATATACAAGATTTTTTTGAATATAGTGTTATGAGGTATAATGGATGCCCAATTGGAGAACACTACACCTCATATTTTCATCTTCAACTTGGGAGAAAATTATTATAAATGGTCCATGAAGATATTATTTCTATGGATCACTGTTACAAAATATTTTAAAAGGAATTAAATAGATCAAAATATTGTGATGTTTTTTGCAATAAATTGTTCAATAATAAGTTTTTTAGAGGGTGAAAAAGATAAATGTGACATTTTGAAAGAGAAAAAAATATGGTATTGATTGAAATATTAGGAAAAAGTTGTCAATATTTTTACATCAATAAAATCTGTGATATCCTAATGTCAAAAATAACATTGATTTAATGATCATTTAGAATTATAGTTTTTAGATCATGGTAGGTTCATTGTATTATATTATATGAATGAATGAATATTGGTTGAATTCATGATTGGAATTACACTCAATTGGAATAAACATATTGTTAGCTCAAACTTCAGATGTATGATGAACAATATTTCCTCATTCATGTAAAAAATTATCAAATAGAAAAAAAATTATCATTTCTATGGGTCTTTATTTTATCAAATTATATCATGGTTATTCATAAAATATAAAAAATTTGATTCATTATTAGAATTGAAGTAGATAGTTAAGAAATTTCATGATGATATTGCCATTATAAAACACCTCCTACCAGTTTCATTGTATGTAATATGTCTAATCCTTTTTGAAATAATTATCATGATGGTGTGTTATTTTTTCAATTCAATTTTTAATATGTCAATTGATCTGAAATAATTGAAAAAAATTATGAATGATGTTTATTCTGTACAATTTCAATTCGAAATGTATTTCCATCCCTATTTTATGATATCATTGTGAATTTAATAGTTCATTTTTTGTGAGAAAGAAATCATTAGGGACCTGTATATTTTGTTTGGATGTGTCCATTTTCAAGGTGTATGAAGATATTGATATGGGCATGTTATAAATAAATATCTTCTTAATGCATCCACTACTGAGATGTATAATTATATGGAGGTTGTGTAGTTCTATACATAATACTTTTCCATTAAAGAGAACATTGTTTTACCCAAATCTCTCCATGATGTTTTCAATTATAGGGAAAAGTGGATCCTTGTCTTGAAAATTATATCATTGAAAACTGAGTAGATATATATGATATATCTATACATCCAAAATAACTGATATGATACACATACATTTATAACATTATATAATAATGTTCTAGTGGAATTTTACCCAAAGGAAAAAGACATTTTAATTTTCATAGAGCATAATAAAACGTTTTTCCATGATTTAAAGAGACCATGCATTGTAGATTAGATTCATTGAAAATATTGAGATGGTTAGAGGGAGGTTTATGATTAAATCACACAACATTGTCTGAGTGTGACATTTCTAGTTATTCATTTCATATGAATAATAATGAATATATTTTTATGTTCCTAATAGTACTCCATTGGTTTCTATGGATGATATAAATTTTTCATATGTTGGAAAAAAACACAATATCTGCATCATGATTATATTATGAAATTATTGATGTAATATGAGAGATTGATTATATTAAATATCATGTTCCTCTATTTAACTACATGTTGGTTATTAGTTATAATTGTTTCAGACTTGATGAATTTAAAATGAAAATCATTAATGAAAATAGATAATAAAACATTGGTGATCCAATTACCATGTGAAAAATTAAAAAAAATGTTGTTCTTGATTAGTCCAATATGTAATGATATATTATTTTATAAATAAGAAACCCATAATCTAGTGATGAAAAACATGAATATGTTATTAATTTGTTAGAGATACCCACTTCTATGGAAGTATAAATATATATTATCAATGACCACATCATATAATTTTTTTTGCATGTGTCATAACTATATAGATAGACTTTAAAAAAACCATTAGTAAATTCCATATATTATAAGTTTGATGTGTTTAATTAAAGTTTACTTTTTTAATGATCATAATGTGTTTGATATATTACGTTTATTCTCTTTATTAAAACACATATTATAATCAATATGTTAAAAAATATATTTCATTATTATTTTTTTGTATACCATGTAGAACATTATATATCATATAAATTTGTTTATTCAATGGGTTTTTTAAATATAATTAATTAAATAAAAATAAGAAAATTATATAGAAAGTATATTCAACGAATATTTTTCAGGGTGTAAAAAATGATGTAATACATTAATGAATTATTAATATTCACAACAAAATTGGAATTTTATTATTTACTTTAAATATTAATTAATTTTTTTATCATTTTTTAACTACAGTGAAAAATACAAATTAAAATGTGATCACATTACTTTAATTTTTTTGGATAACTTTTTATATATTAAAAAATAATTTTTATTTAAATATGTTGTAATACGTTGGAAATATTTAAAATTCACAATGTATATTTGAATTTTTTTGATTAATTATGGTATTTCATATCTTATTTTTATTATAATAGTCGTAGTTATCTTTCAAAAATAAGGATAAATTTATTTTTTAGAAATATTAATTTTTTGTTGATACTTTTTCAATTTTCATTACATACGAATGTTATTATTAGATTGGTATATCTATGTAGCAATTGTTTGTTAAATTTTTTTGAATTATGATGTTATATCAATCATCTGATCCACCAAAAAAATTTAGGGAGGACATTATGCGTACCACTAATGATGAAAAAACATATCATGTTGCTGATGATCTTCCCCATCCTTATGTGCAAGAATAATCTACTTCCATTTGGGAAAAATAGTGTAAGGGTTGGTAAATGTGTAGGATCACATTTACCAAAATTATAACTTTCATGTAGCTGAAACCAAATGTTACTATTTCTAATTGATGATAACGATTTATCAATTTTTACAAATTAAAAATAATACACATCTTTTATTGTTGTTTAGGGTAAAAGTAAGTTAGAATTTTTTTTATTTGGGAACTATCAACCAAATAAGAGTATCTAAATTACAATGTATTATAATTTTTTTTTTATTTACATATATGGAAATCATTATACTTATACAGGTTTTCCATTATCATAATTTGTCATATGATATATGGGATACTATATGAGTGAGGATGAATTGTTTAACATTAGATTCTATCACCTCGAGGGATTTTAAAAAATCTATACCATAAAATTTCATTGATAGGAATACATAACATCCAAATCAATGTGATATATATCAATTTATAGAAGATGAGACATTGATGAAATCTGTCGAATATATTAAAAAAGAATCATTTTTTATATGTGAAATGTTTACATTTATATGTTTTTCTAATATTAATGATAATATTATTCAATAATTTAATAATAATTTATAGAAAATTAGGAGATCACATGAATAATTATAATACAAAAATGTATACCTCAATTCTATATGTCTATATTGGTATATATTATTTTATAAACAATTGATAGATTTAAAATCTCCAAAATTATAGAAGAGTAGTCAAGTTCTGTAAAGGTTAACCCTCTTCCCCCATCTAGACATTAAAAATGGAAAAGGGATAGAATGAGTAAAAATGTCTATATCATATAGAACAGTTGAGGTTTGTAACTATGATTATAGAAGAAAGTAATTTTATTTATTAATTCTATGAAATACATTTTTTTAATGTTGTGATTAACTATTTATTTCTTTAAATAATATTTTATGCATTATATTGATGATAAAAACACATAGGGGGAGTTCATATATAATTGCAGGAAAGTTATTTTATCTAGATAATAAAGAAATACCAAATATCAAAGGCATTTTTTAGGAAACCATGTTAGTTTATCGATAAAAATTTTTTATAGGTTTTGATACATATAAAATTGAAACTGTTTATAATAAAAAATATAATAGTGGGAAGATATATATCATTATATTTATGAGAATATTTAGGATAGGATCTTAGCCTTGGTATAGTTTTCTTTTCATATATGAAAATAAATTTTCATTTTTCGATCCCACTCCACCACCTAAGTCTGTTTATCTGAGTATTCCTTCATCTCCTACTCCCATATCTCCCCCACCATATATTAACATTTATTTTTAGGTAGATGATGATAATCCTCATCAATAAATTGATTCATATGAGATTATATATTATATTATATATACAATTCATCATTAATAGATTTAGATATTGATTCATAGGGTTAGAAAAATGGTTATTGTTGATTGATAAGAACGAATATCATTTCTTATAGAATAGGTTAGTACAATTGGGTAATGTATTATATATTTTTAAAATTTTACATATAGACTTGTTCCATAATTTTTCTACATATTTATTATTATATTATATAATATTTTTCATTTTTTGGTTATTTTTTGACATTTTCAGGTTTATATAATTTTCTACTTTTAATAAGAATACATTAAAGGTGAATACATACTATATATATTTAAAGGTATATACATAATATTTATAATTTTGAGGCACACATATGTGGTAATTTCATTATGTTATGGTTCATACATGTATCCCCCTCTAATGCATTGGAAAAAATATGAGATCTCATGACGTAAACTTGACTAGAAGTGGGATTAAAACTTGTTTAACTAGTGAAATTTCCCACTATGATAATTAAGGGAGTGAACCATGTCTACTCTGATGGTGTGAGGAGTTGACTAAATTCACTATCATTATATTGGTTGTGATCCTTATACACTATACTGGTTTTGGGAGTGGACCCAATCTACTATGATGGTCTTGGAAATTTGTATTATATTCTAGGAAAATGATTTTCTATGTTTATATATATTAAAAAAAGTATTCCAATGTTACAATCTCAGATATCAAATACATGGATTGTTTTATTATTCATGTATTGGGAATTTCATTGATTTATTCCATGACTTATGTATGTGTTCTATACTATAATGGTTATGGTTTAAAAATTTTATTTTCATATTATCACATCCTTATTATCTTTTTATATAAATCTCTTTATTTTTTTCTTTACTCAGAATCTAATAACACCCTAAATAATGATTCTTTTTACATGGTTATGAATAAAGATATTATTTATTGAAATTTAATAAAGGGTTCTAGTTATGATGAAATTACATAAAGATGTCGTAGTTCAGTTAGGAACTATTCATTTATGTATTGTAGTTTCCAAATACACTAGACCTAAAAAATTATGGAATGGGTCATTATGTTAGGTATAGAATATTAAAATATTAATATTTAATATATATTCATGAGAAGTGTGGGTTCCAATATTCATTATGTTTTTATTCTGACAAAAATTATTTTTAAAAGGTATACTATATATTGTATTCCCATCCAACGTCCTTCTCTGGATATGTTATTCTCTTGTTATACTTTTTGAGATATGTAGAAAAAAATTTATCCATCATTTATTATTATTAAAATCTGTATAATAATTAGAAATTTTGATTATGAATTTTTTAATTATTATTCTTACATGTTGAATGAATTTGTCTTAAATAAGTGACAGTTGGGAAGAAAAATATATATACCCTTATATTTTTTGTAGGACTCATGAGACAAACATATTTGGGTATATTTGTGTATTCCTTCCATGAAAAAGTTATTTTTTATTGGTAGGATCATTATGTAAATGATCATGTTGTTTTTGAAAAGAGTATAAAATTATCTCACTAATATTAATCATTTATTCAATATGGAACCATACATTGTTATCAATACGACAACTTCATTTACATTGTTTTGAAGGGACATGGAATCATATATGTTTCGTTATCTTATTGAATTATTATTTAATGTATATTAATACCATAATATATTTATCATGTTTATCCCATGAGTTCCTATATTTTGTTTCCCTTACTATTCAATTTATCTCAACCATCAACGTGTTTACATTTACCCAGGTTATAAATTTTTTTTTACCCATGATATGTCTAAAATTATAGCCTTTATATATAATTTGATATATATTTTGAAGAATAATTATTGATTATGAATTTTCATATATAGATTGAAAATTTTCCCTTGGTATAGTATGAAAAGGGATTTATCAAGTTGTTTTTATTCTTAATTTTAAATAGATCCTGAAAGAATTGGTCTTGAGAATATAAATAATAATTTTTATTCATTATATAATTTTCATAATGCGAAACATATGTCCAAGAATCTATTGAGGTCATCAAATATAGTGTGTAAATTTCTGTTTATGAGAAATGAATCTAGGATTATACGTATGGGGAATCACTGAAGGGGTTGAATGTGGGATATTATATAGATAATGGGGAGGAGTATTCCTGAAAATAATATTTATTTATAAATATATAAGATGTGTAATATGGTTATTATTGATTCTGATAACTTTTTTGTGTATATGATTAATGAAATGAGGTCACTACAATAATAAAATCGTTATAAAAAGTACATTTATATTAGGCATAATTTATATAATGTTTGTAATTAAAAATGGGTGTTACTAGAATTAAATATAAATTTCAATTTATGATTTCAAATATTTATTTAAGAAATAAATTATTTAAATGAAATATTTTAATCTTGAAATAAAATTCATCTCATAAAAAATATTTTATGAATTTTAATTTCTTATTTATTACCCGAATATTTAATAAAAATCAAAATATTTGTAAAATAATATATTTTAATATGCAGAAAAATAATAATTTTACATAATTTATAATTATTTATAAACCATTGTAACAAAAATATCGTTCAAAATTAAAAAATAAAATTGTAAGATAAAAATAATATTTTACAAATAAATTTAAAACATTCATTATTAAAGATTTCAATTAAATTTTTTTTATAATATGATTTTATAACCAATTTTTTATAATTATAATATATGAATGTAATTATTTTTTAAAAACCTTAAATAATTTTATTTCAGTATTTTCCCATTTCCCATGATGTTGTTACCATTTCAATGGCTTGTTATTATTTATAATTTTAATATAATTTAAAAAAAATATAATAATTAAACATCCTACAATAACATATCATTTAATTCATTTTTTATTCAATTATTTTTCTATAAATGATATTTATATATCCATGTACATTTAAATAAATCTTCTGGATTTTTTTTCTCTAGACTGTTTCCATATTATATTAAAAATTTTATAGATCAAGACATTTTAGAATACAATTTTCTGATTTTTTATAATTTATTTATTTTTTTTAACATATTATAATATTTTAATTTCAAAATAATATTCTTATTTTTCATTTATAAGGATTTATATTTACATAATAAAATTAATAATTTCATGAATATATTTTCTTATCATACCTTATAATTTATATAGGATAGTGAGAAAAAATTTTCATATTATAAAAATCTCATCTGTTATATTCCTCCTCCATTGTAAATTTTAGCTCTAAAAAATTAACATAAAATATAATGGGGTAAATATATTAGGATTTTTTTGTTTCCATATATCCATGGGTCCTCATGCTTCAACAATATACTTATGATTTATCTACAGTAAATAGAATATACGATTGATCTATTTTATTTAAATTTATCTATATGATCCAAAGGGTCCCCTAACTTCTCATTATAATAGAGATTATTATGCCATTATAAAACCAGTAGATTTAGTCAATATAGAATGTATGGTATTTAGTTGTGTATTAAAGATACATAAAACAAATCTGGTACATTATATAATTTTTTGGGAATGAAGATCTTATAGGTTACAATCCCAATATGTGCTAGAGTCTAAAAAGGGACTTTGTAAAAAAGGCATATATTTTTTATTTTACAAAAAATCATAACACTATCCTAATGAGATATTTTTTTTGATATTCCTTTACTTAACCATTAAATCCATATCTAATAAATGATATTTTATTAGATATTTCATCATCTAAGAGGTAATTTGACATGTTGAAGAATTATACAAAACATCGTTACAATTTCCTGAAACAATTATGATCTTAAAAGACTCTATTCACTACCATTGTCATTACAACTATAGATTCAATATTCATTGACATGGAATGCGTCATCAAGATACATTTTATTTATTGATTAAAATAATGAAATATAAATGGGATTATGATAAGATGAAGGTTTTTCTATTTAAATCTCTAATCGCATATGCTACAGATGGAATGTTTCATCTTGACAGACCATATTTTTATAGATGATATACCGGTACTAAAGTTCAACAGTATATTCAATTCAACTGGAAGGTTCCTTCCAAATGTTGATGTGAACATATATTCTTGATCAAATAGAATTATTAGTTCTGTTCTATAAAACCACACTAATTCTCTAATATATATCATGGTATGTTAATAATGTTATAATTCTTTATGGAAAATGAAAAATTTTGATGTCTTTTTAAGATGGTCCATCATTAAACATTTTGATTTATTTCATTTTGATTTGGTTAGGTGAACTATAAAAATATCTTCAGTGATAATTTAGGATTTCAATGTAACAATGAAAGATGATTTCAACATCATCTTTCACATAATCCCACTAAAATATCCCTTAAATAACTATATATATATATTTATTCTCAATGGGTATATATAGAATGTTAGAGTATGAAAATCATGAAATAGCTCTATATTTATCTTAGAACCATATTGTATATATAATAATTTACCAAAACTTATATCTCCGCCATTAACAATATTTAACTATAATATTATAACCTTTATTATTCCTCCAAAATTCTTTTATATCTTTATATTAACCCTCTCTTACTCCTAAAACTTCTCCTTGATTGAATGTTAATAAATAATCTGACTTACGTATGTATTTTTGACTTACATTATGATTCATATGACTACACATTATAAGACTACATGTAAGACTAGTGTGATTATGATGTTTTATATGTTTTTAATACATAAAAGACTTATTTTTCATAATTATATATTCAAATAATCAAATACTTGTATTAGTGATCCAATGTGAGGATGATTTTGTATTAATTGACAATATAAAATTATTCATGATGATTGGTGATATAATATTAAAATAATTAAAGAAATGTGTATTATTATTAGGTAGAATGATCTACATCATAATATAGATGTTATGAAGTAGTTTTAAAGGTTTTTCATTACTATAAAAGAGCTCACATTTTATTAGAAGGATCTTTTGGATGTGTTGTGAAAATGAGGAAGAAATCATAGAAATTTTTTATGGTGATAGATAAGAGTAGATTTATGTTTTCCTCCAACCTATATGAAATAAAAAATAAATTTATCTTATTAATATACATATAAATTAATTAATTAATTCCATAAGGTAATTATTTTTCACTTACATTGAAAATGATTTTGTTTTTTATGTTATTTATCTTATTTAAAAATGATATTTCCTAACACATAAGATATTTTAAATGATATTTATATAGATGTATGGTCGTATTTTGGAGGAAAATATATTTTTGCATTGTTTTGTAAGTGATTATAGATATAAAAGATGTATTTTTAGTTGGATGATTTCCATAAAATGATTTATCATAAACTCATATGAATGTGAGCATTGTAATATAATTTAAGAAAATGGCCCAATTTCACATAGTTTTTTTTGGTAAATTAGTGATGTTAAATTTGAATCATGTACTTAATTGTTATGCATCAAATTATAATATAATTAATTTCTACATAGTTGTAGATTTCACAAAGAATGGGATATCTCATGGTTTTTTATGAACCGAGTTTTGATGGTCTGGATGTTTATATGTATGTAGGTAGTTTCATGGTTGAGTCTTCTTGAGATTTTTATGGCGATCATAGAATATTTTTCACATTATAAAAATTTGATTTTATGTTTTAAAGGATTATTAGATGTGTTTAATGGATGGATGTGCCTGTAAAGACTCATTGATATATTCTAAGGCAATACGAAGGGTTCATTTGTGGAAGTGATCCATGGGTTACTACTAGTTCTATTATGTAATAATAAATAGTAATTCTAAATCATTTTCCTTTCATAAAGAATATTTTTCATACCAATAACGCAAAATGTTAAAGTGGAAGACCATAATGAGGAACAAATTGTTGAAAATGAAAAGAATATCCATTTTTACCTCTTCTTCTGTGTAATAAATTTGATGAAAATTAAGAATCAATTTTTCATAATGTAATTTTTTAACTAAAATTTACATCAGGTCTGTGATCACTAAATATTAAATTTTCTCATTAATTTTTATAGGAATAATGATTTTGTGGGATAAAGACCATGAAACCCATGGATGTAGTATTATTTAAAGGATGAGGACATTATTAAAAAAAATTTGTGTTCATTTTTTATCCACATTTGTTAACATCTTCATAAAACATGTGTATGATAAGATTGAGTGTTTAAAGATTTTTTAGAGGAAATTAAAATTAGTTCAACAACCTTTTACTGTTTCCCACCAACCATGTGATAATTTCAACTGATGTAAATTCTCAGCCAATCATGAGTGTTTCGGTCCAGTGTCCCTTATTGATTAGCATACATTTTTAACAATAATTTCATTACACATTCATTTGGAAATGATTCAAATTCTAGAAGTTTTACAAAGTAGAGGACATCCTCAATGCACCTGGCACACGAAAAATCATCACAGGCTAGAAGTGTTACAAAGTAATGTAACTATGTTAATCATTTTGAATATTCAATAACTGACATCTAACCCTACTCACTATTCATGAAATCTCTATCTCTTCCAGATCTCAATTTCTGGGGAAAAAACTGATCATATAAAAAATTCTTGAAATCAACCCCTAACATGCCATGACGATGACCAACCAGGGTAATCACATCACACCAATGATTGGATGAACCCTGACGCATGTATGTGTAATGCTTGGACCATTTCATTGGAGGAAAATCCATATAATCAAATATAGATAGGGGCCTTCTAGATGAGACATAGTTGCGTGAAAACCACCATCAACTGAAAAGGTAAGAGGATACTATTTTTGGAACACATGTGTTTGATCAAAAATTATAGGTGAATTCCATGGATCACCATGAATGGACTACATTAGACATAAGAAACTATCACAAACTTGGGAATTAGTTCCCAATCCGATATTGTAATCGGTTCCACATGTGGTACTCCAGAATGTATGATTTTTAGCTTAGGGCTTACCTCATTTAGAGAATGATCATCACCTCCTTTCAAACATACAACAAGAGGACATCGTGGTAACATTGGTCGACAAATTCCAAGCACATTCCTCACAAAAAACATAAGAAAAATGATAGCATCACTAGAAGAAAATTAATTTAATAAATTTCTCTACTCAAGCCATACTACCCCAACTATCAAGATAGGTGTCCAGGTATTGGTAAGTTCTCATGTATATGTTTTGGTTCCTCATAAACTATATTACTATAATTACACATATTCCTTTCATAAAAATGACATGGAGGAATAATGATGTTCATACAATTTATTATTGATGTCATGATTCACTTAATAATGGATATCAATTTATGATGAATAAGTTCCCATACACATATCGCAAGAAACAACACCCAATTATCTATAGCATAATGGATCGAAGTGGTAAGTTACTCATCCCAAACCATGAGGGGCCATAAAACCCATGAATTGAGATATGAAATCAGAAAATTGTAACTTATAATAATTAAATAATAATATAACTATAGTAGAATCACTCAACAATCACTGGAATATCAAGCCATACAAACGCATAAAAATTCAACTATATAGAATGACAATATGTATTCCATGAGAATTTTAGTTTCTTATAATGATTCATGCAACAATAACCATTTCCTTCATATCATTGGGCCATTGATGAAACAAAATACTCAAATAGAGTAATAATTAACAACACCACATGACATGCGGATCACCCAATTGTGAAATAATGACAACTATAATAGGAAAATGCAGAACAACAATTATAATTTAGGCAAGATGGTTGTTACCCCAAACCTCAGTTCACGAAGCCCAATAAAGTCTTATAAAAAAGTATAATACATTCCTAATCAGAAAAATATTATCTCCAAATATTAATGAAAGGATGGAATCTTATTTGATTCCACTTTGTGATGTCCCAAACTCAGATGCCATTTAGCGGGTTCCCTGAGCCCAATGTGACACATGGACTCAAGAGGATATCCCCAAATGATAGATTCTACCAACTAGTAGTGAGGTCCTAGGGTGTGTCAGTGGGAGAGGATTCCTTCATTAAAAAATTGTAGCACAATGAATGAATGTCAATAGAGGTAAATAGTGGAATCAATATAAGTAAAAAAATGGTACAATGGGAAATAGAGGAATGATTAACGATAATTGAAAAAATTGGAATAAAATTCAATAACCGATGATATGTCATGTAACCATAAAGTAAGAAAACATGGATAAAATATAGTAGTAATAAAATTATTCTCATAATAATAATGGAATCAAATAACTATCCCAAGCATCCCATGCATTTACTCATTCATATGCTATCATGGACCATACTAAACAACTGAAATAAATTATTTGAAGCCCTATGATTCCCTTTCTTAGCACTTGAAAACCTTTAATATAATCCGAGTACCAAACAGAACCTAGAGCGGGAGTGATATAAAAGTCATTGAATCGGAATTACATTGTAATGATGAAACATATAATGATATATAATATTTAAGTCCCAAGGTAATAACTAAATATATGTAGACCTCAAGTCTAGAAAACTCAATAATAATTGTAAACTTTCATGGGGTAAGAGTGTAATATAAGGATCATATTAAAAGTCATTCATCATTGAGACACCTTCTAATACTATAGAGTTTATCTAAGGTACAATGGGGCAATTCATAGATTTGGCACAATGGGATTTAACGATGGAACCTATGTGA
The DNA here is from genome assembly GCA_963277665.1 of Viscum album. Lineage (NCBI taxonomy): Eukaryota > Viridiplantae > Streptophyta > Magnoliopsida > Santalales > Viscaceae > Viscum > Viscum album. The sequence continues at coordinate 1,221,204,808 of OY728136.1, read as the reverse complement.
CATAGATAGATCTAATGAGTATATATGAGGCATCCAATGATAATGAAGGGATCCTATCGTGTCATACCGGACATCCCAAGAATATATAAGGATCATAATTGAGGTGGGTATCATCCTAAGAAATCCATATCCTTGAATCGGAATGGGGTTCCAGAGTGCTCATGGCATTCTCCAATATGAATCTAAGGGGAGCTTATGTCAAACGATTATTATTTGATTATAAATCCATGTAACATTTTATTTGGTTCATAATTTCTATTCATTAGTAATATACATTCAAGTAGCATTCAACCTTTTAATCATGTCATTTGGTTCAAGCCTTTCCTTTCATTATTGTTAAAAGTTCAATTAGCATGGATCCTTTTAATCAAGTCATTTTGTTCCAGTCGTTCCATTTATTATTTTGTCAAGGCCAAGTAGAATTCAATCATTACATTAATCAATTTAATACATATTCCATATCCATGGTTCATTCATCTAACTTCCATTAATTTTTATGGGGTACTATAGATATGAAACCTACTTTTCATTTAAATTTATGATCATATCATATATTTAGTATACTTTTTATTTCACAGTTCACCTTTTTTTGTCAAATTGAATCATTAGACATAGGAAGGTCAAGTGGTCTGCATTCATGGTACAAGAAATTCGGATATTTATAATATATATAAATACATTTAATATTGATACTCTTACCTTTAAGATGGTTAATCCAAGGCACAACCAAATGGTTACTCTAACATGTCGAAACACTAAAACAACAATTACGACATAACATCCTACATGAGATGAATTTATTTGTTGGAGTAACCACGAAAAATTAATCTCTTATATAGAAAGAGTGTATCTATATTGTTTCAATGATTAACAGAATATAATATAAAATTTATATACGACATCGAATGAAATCGCTGGGCCCCACACAACATTTCCAAAATCAATGAACATTAGGGATGAATTTTAGAATTCCCACCATAATATTGCATGAATCGCATCATCCGGTATTGGCCCTTGATTTGGCTCAGAATAGAGTACCTCTATGAAACAGATAAAAAACTCTCATACCCCAATAACTAGGTTGAAAAAAATATATAAGAGGCAACACTGAAACAAAATAGAGTACATACCATTGGGTATCTAATGTGATGAACCGAATCTTGATCAGATCCCAGATGAAAAAGATATATATATCCATACCTTAGGCCTTACAAAATAATAAACATGGAGAAAATTAGGCTAATCCCATTTGTTCTTGGATAAGGTATGAATATTTGGCTGAGTAGATCATTTTGGAAAAATTAGACATTTTACCCTGAAAAATGGCATGTGCATGGTTTGTCTGCCCGATTGCCTGGGTAGAAGAAGGACATTAATGGTTAAGCCACATGACCATGCACAAATTGTGTGAGGAGGATCTATCTAAAAAATACCATCTGTACGGTTATGAGAAATTTGTTCAAACAATGTGACTTGGCTAGTTTCCTCAAAATGATGTGTTCAGGGTGACGAACAAACCCTAACAACCCTTGGGACCTTATCCAACTAAACTTTTATCTATAAAAATGTCGAAGAAAGGGTATTAGACTGAAAATTTAAGGATATAAAACTAATTAAAAAACCATGATCTTACATTTTTCATATCATGTATTAAATAAAATATGTTAATTTTTTAAATTTATTCACCTTAAGTTTTTATTAAGTGACGTGGAAAATGATAATTTTCATGTAGTTTATTGAATAGCCGACCTGAAAAATAAAATAGATAAATATTTCCACATATTCAAATGACTAACAAACATAAAATATCATATTTACACAATCAGTTATTGAATAGTCGATGTGAAAAAGGTTGAAATTTTTTATTGGTTTATGGAGGATTCATTTTCATTTCTTTAATTCGGGGGACATATTTCATTTTTCTATCACACGATGAACCCCATCTTCAAAATCATCAATATGTGGCCCTAAATATCATAATTATTTATTCAATGTCCTTAAATATCATTATTTTTTTATCCTTATCTTTGACTATATTTAAAATTGTATCCACCACCACCATCCATGGTCACATATCATTGATCTTCACTTAGACTTCTTCTCATTGGTGTCTCTCTTCAATGATCCAATTTTAATATATGGTTTGTGTGTATTCATTAAATTTTCTATGTATTATTGATATTAATATTATTGTTTTAAATTACTATATGATGTAACTTTATCTTTGTATTGTAATCTACCATTTTCATCCATCATCAATAATTAATTACTTTTTCCCATTGGGGTCAACATATCTGTGATACCAAATTTGATATCAATTTATGGAATTTTTTATTGATTTTTTAATGGAATTTATTTTCATTTTCATTAGAGGTTCCAATTTTCTATTTATTCCCGATTATATTTTAGATTTCATTCCCCACCAACATTCACCAATAACCATTATCACCCACCATGTATTCCTTCTTACAATTCATGTTTCCTTATTAATAATGAAGTATAAAATATCAAGTTAATGTTTTTTATTATTTCAATATTAATAGAAAAATGTTATTTACTCTTTTATTTGAGTTTAATATCTTACATTTATGTCAATTTATCAAAATTACTAATATGTTTAGTTTTGATGATTCAAAAATCATATATATTTTTTAATTTATCTGTGTTTGATTTTGGATTAATGATTACTATTTCATCATTAATGAATTTTAATTTAATGTGTTTGAATTTATATTTTTTATATAAAATATGATTTATTTCTGTTGTTTATAAAAATATTATTGAATATTATTGATATTATTGAAAATACAAAATTTGAAATTATATTTGAAATAATAGTAACATTTTTTTAATGATTGATTTTTGGAATAGATATTAATGATCCAATTTGGATTATTTAAATTTGATAATTTATTAATTATAAGGGATGTATCCATTAGTTTAGGAAATAATCGTTTTGAAAATATTGAAATAATGCCATCATTTCATAATAATTCCTAAATGTTATTATTATGGATAAGAAGAAAATAAAAGTGATCATATATCATTTCATTTCTCATGGCCTTAAACTGAGTTACAAACCTCTTATTTTGAATGGTGAAACTTGGTATAATTTTAGATATATTAATGGAGATTTTTTGTAATATGATAAGTCTAATCAAATTAATGAAATGATTCCTGATATTAATGTATAAGCAATGTGAATGAACAACCAATTGGAAATCCATATGGTGATTCTGAAAAACATTTGTCTGAGAGTTGTATGAAGTTTACTATTTTATCAATGATGATAGGATTGATTGACATGAAGAAGATATATGGATGGAACGATGATATTTTTATAGTGTTTTGAATTTTTTTGAAATAGATACTTCTCGAAGATAATGGTCTTCTAGATTCACATTGAAAGGAGATAAAAATATTATTCCAATTGGTATTTGGGTACATGAGAACATGTTCATGTCTAAATTATTGTGTGGTATATGGGAAAGAATTTGTTTTTAGGATAGAGTCTCCATAATGTGGGATGTCATGGTAATTTTTTTATGGAAAATTATAAGAAACATTTCTAGTTATATATACACCTACAAAAGAAGTGTAGTATTACCCTATAATTCCTCATTTTAAACATATATTTTTAAATTTCAAAAATTTATATTGATTTTTATGGAATTAAGATGATTATATATATAATGAATATTGTCACCATCCATATGATTGTTATCATTAGATGGAATTTATCAATAGTTTCTTATATTTGGGAATGAATTTAGAAATATCATACATAGATTGTGAATAAGTGGAATGAATCCATTTCCAAGCCTTATAAGAACACATAGTTCATGTACTTATTTATACTTAAATAAAAACATGAATGCATATTTTTTTTTAAAATAATATGTCATGTTGAGAATAATGATCTCAAGACCAAAATAGGCCTGAACTGATCACGATTTTTTATTAGCACTATTAATTGATTATTTAAATATTTTATAGGTTGAAGGTAATATATTATATTATTCTTATAAAATTTATTATTTTCAATAGTATGGAATTATTATGTTCACTATAAATTATAGCATCATATATAAGATTTTTTTTGAATATAGTGTTATGAGGTATAATGGCTTTCCAATTGGAGAACACTATACCTCATATTTTCATCTTCAACTTGGGAGAAAATTATTATAAAGGGTCAATGATGATATTATTTCTATGGATCACTGTTACAAAATATTTTAAAAGGAATTAAATAGATCAAAATATTGTGATGTTGTTTGCAATCAATTGTTCAATAATAAGTTTTTTAGAGGGTGAAAAAGATAAATGTGACATTTTGAAAGAGCCAAAAATATGGTATTGATTGAAATATTAGGAAAAATTGGTCAATATTTTTACATCAATAATATATGTGATATCCTAATGTCAAAAATAACATTGATTTAATTATCATTTATAATTATAGTTTTTAGATCATGGTAGGTACATTGTATTCTATTATATGAATGAATAAATATTGGTTGAATTCATGATTGGACTTACACTCAATTGTAATAAACATATTGTTATCTCAAACATCAGATATATGATGAACAATATTTCCTCATTCATGTAAAAAATTATCCAATAGAAAAAAATTTATCATTTCTATGGGTCTTTATTTTATCAAATTATATCATGGTTATTCATAAAATATAAAAAATTTGTTTCATTATTAGAATTGAAGTAGATAGTTAAGAAATTGCATGATAATTATGCCATTATAAAACACCTACTACCAGTTTCATTGTATGTAATATGTCTAATCCTTTCTGAAATAACTATCATGATGGTGTGTTATTTTTTCAATTCAATTTTTAATATGTCAATTGATCTGAAATAATTGAAAAAAATTATGAATGATGTTTATTCTGTACAATTTCAATTCGAAATGTATTTCCATCCCTATTTTATGATATCATTGTGAATTTAATAGTTCATTTTTTGTGAGAAAGAAATCATTAGGGACCTGTATATTTTGTTTGGATGTATCCATTTTCAAGGTGTATGAATATATTCATATGGGCATGTTATGAATAAATTTCTTCTTAATGCATCCACTACGGAGATGAATAATTATATGGATGTTGTGTAGTTCTATACATAATAATTTTCTATTAAAGAGAACATTTTTTTACCCAAATCTCTCCATGATGTTTTCAATTATAGGGAAAAGTGGATCCTTGTCTTGAAAATTAAATCATTGTAAACTGAGTAGATATATATGATATATCTATACATCCAAAATAACTGATATGATACACATACATTTAAAACATTTCATATTAATGTTCTAGTGGAATTTTACTCAAAAGAAAAAGAAATTTTAATTTTCATAGAGCCTAATAAAACGTTTTTCCATGATTTAAAGAGACCATGAATTGTAGATTACATGCATTGAAAATATTGAGATGGTTAGAGGGAGGTCTATGATTAAATCACACAACATGGTTCGAGTGTGACATTTCTAGTTATTCATTTCATATGAATAATAATGAATATATTTTTATGTTCCTAATAGTACTCCATTGGTTTCTATGGATGATATAAATTTTTCATATGTTGTAAAAAAACACAATATCTCCATCCTGATTATATTATGATATTATTTATGTAATATGAGAGATTGATTATATTAAATTTCATGTTCCTCAATTTAACTACAAGTGGGTTATTAGTTGTAATTGTTTCATACATGATGAATTTAAAATGAAAATCATTAATGAAAATAGATAATAAAACATAGGTGATCCAATTACCATGTGAAAAATTTAAAAAAAATGTTGTTCTTGATTAGTCCAATATGTAATGATATATTATTTTATAAATAAGAAACCCATAATCTAGTGATGAAAAACATGAATATGTTACTAATTTGTTAGAGATACCCACTTCTATGGAAGTATAAATATATATTATCAATGACCACATCATATAATTTTTTTTGCATGTGTCATAATGATATAGATAGACTTTAAAAAAACCTTTAGTAAATTCCTTATATTATAAGTTTGATGTGTTTAATTAAAGTTTACATTTTTAATGATCATAATGTGTTTGATATATTACGTTTATTCTCTTTATTAAAACACATATTTTAATAAATATGTTAAAAAATATATTTGATTATTTTTTTTGTATACCATGTAGAACTCTATATATCATATGAATTTGTTTATTCAATGGGTTTTTTAAATCTAATTAATTAAATAAAAATAAGAAAATTATATAGAAAGTATATTCAACGAATATTTTTCATGGTGTAAAAAATGATGTAATACATTAAAGAATTATTAATATTCACAAAAAAATTGGAATTTTATTATTTATTTTAAATATTAATTAATGTATTTAGCATTTTTTAACTACAGTGAAAAATAAAAATTAAAATGTGATCCAATTACATTAATTTTTTTGGATAATTTTTTATATATTAAAAAATAATTTTTATTTAAATATGTTGTAATACTTTGGAAATATTTAAAATTCACAATCTATATTTGACTTTTTTTGATTAATTATGGTATTTCATATCTTATTTTTATTATAATAGTCGTAGTTATATTTCAAAAATAAGGATAAAATTGTTTTTTGTAATATTAATTTTTTATTGATACTTTTTCAATTTTCATTACATAAGAATGTTATTATTATATTGGTATATCTATGTAGTAATTTTTTGTTATATTTTTTTGAATTATGATGTTATATCAATCATCTGATCCACCAAAAAATTTTAGGGAGGATATTATGCATACCTCTAGTGACGAAAAAACATATCATGTTGCTGATGATCCTCCCCATCCTTATGTGCAAGAATAATATACTTCCATTTGGGAAAAACAGTGTAAGGGTTGGTAAATGTGTAGGATCACATTTACCAAAATTATGACTTTCATGTAGCTAAAAACAAATGTTACTATTTCTAATTTATGATAACAATTTATCAATTTTTACAATTTAAAAATAATACACATCTTTTATTGTTGTTTAGGGTAAAAGTAAGTTAGATTTTTTTTATTTGGGAACTATCAACCAAATAAGAGTATCTAAATTACAATGTATTATAATTTTTTTATATTTTATTTACATATATGGAAATCATTATACTTATACAGGTTTTCCATTATCATAATTTATCATATGATATATGGGATACTATATGAGTGAGAATGAATTGTTTAACATTAGATTATATCTCCTCGGGGGATTTTAAAAAATCTATACCATAAAATTTCATTGATAGGAATACATAACATCCAAATCAATGTGATATATATCAATTTATAGAAGATGAGACATTGATGAAATCTGTCGAATATATTCAAAAAGAATCATTTTTTATATGTGAAATGTTTACATTTATATGTTTTTCTAATATTAATGATAATATTATTCAATAATTTAATAATGATTTATAGAAAATTAAGAGATCACATGAATAATTATAATACAAAAATGTATACCTCAATACTCTATGTCTATATGGGTATATATTATTATATAAACAATTTATAGATTTAAATTCTCCAAAATTATAGAAGAGTAGTCATATTCTGTGAAGGTTAACCCTCTTCCCCCATCTAGACATAAAAAATAGAAAATGGATAGAATGAGTACAAATTTCTATATAATATTGAATAGTTGAGGTTTGTAACTAAAATTATAGAAGAATGTAATTTTATTTATTAATTATGTGAAATAGATTTTTTTAATGTTGTGATTAACAATTTATTTCTTCAAATAATATTTTAAGCATTATATTGATGATAAAAACACATAGGGGGAGTTCATATATAATTGCACGAAAGTTATTTTATCTAGATCATAAAGAAATACCAAATATCAAAGTCATTTTTTAGGAAAACAGGTTAGTTTATCGATAAACAATTATATAGGTTCTGATACTTATTAAATTGAAGGTGTTTATAATAAAAAATATAATAGTGGAAAGTTTTATATCATTATATTTATGAGAAAATTTAGGATAGGATCTTAGCCTTGGTATTGTTTTCTTTTCATACATGAAAATAAATTTTCATTTTTCGATCCCACTCCACCACCTAAGTCTGTTGATCCGAGTATTACTTCATCTCCTACTCCCATATCTCCCCACCATAGATTAACATTTATTTTTAGGTAGATGATGATAATCCTCATCAATAAATTGAATCATATGAGATTATATATTATATTAGATATACAATTCATCATTAATAGATTTAGATATTGAATCATAGGGTTAGAAAAATGGTTATTGTTAATTGATAAGAATGAATATCATTTCTTATAGAATAGGTTAGTACAATTGGGTAATGTATTATATATTTTTAAAATTTTACATATAGACTTGTTCCATAATTTTTCTACATATTTATTATTATATTATATACAATTTTTCATTTTTAGGTTATTTTTTGACATTTTCAGGTTTATATAATTTTCTACTTTTAATAATAATACATTAAAGGTGAATACATACTATATATATTTAAAGGTATATACATAATATTTATAATTTTGAGGCACACATATGTGTTAATTTCATTATGTTATGGTTCATACATGTATCCCCCTCTAATGCATTGGAAAAAATATGAGATCTCAAGACATAAACTTGACTAGAAGTGGGATTTATACTTGTTTAGCAAGTGAAATTTCCCACTATGATAATTACGGGAGTGAACCATGTCTACTCTGGTTGTGCGAGGAGTTGACCAAATTCACTATCATTATATTGGTTTTGATCCTTATATACTATACTAGTTTTGGGAGTGGATCCAATCTACGATGATGGTCTTGGAAATTTGTATTATATTCTAGGAAAATGATTTTCTATGTTTACATATATTAAAAAAAGTATTCCAATGTTACAATCTCAAATATCAAATACATGGATTGTTTTATTATTCATGTATTAGGAATTTCATTGATTTATTGCATGACTTATGTATGTGTTCTATACTATTATGGTTATGGTTTACAAATTTTATTTTCATGTTATCACATCCTTATTATCTTTTTATATAAATCTATTTATATTTTTCCTTACTCAGAATCTAATAACACCCTAAATAATGATTCTTTTCACATGGTTATGAATAATGATATTATTTATTGAATTTTAATAAAGGGTTCTAGTTATTATAAAATTACATAAAGATGTCGTAGTTCAGTTAGGAACTTGTCATTTATGTATTGTAGTTTCCAAATACACTGGACCTAAAAAATTATTGAATGGGTCATTATGTTAGGTATAGAATATTAAAATATAAATATTTAATATATATTCATGAGAAATGTGGGTTCCAAAATTCATTATGTTTTTATTCTGAAAAAAAATATTTTTAAAAGGTATACAATATATTGTATTACCATCCAACGTCCTTCTCTGGATATGTTATTCTCTTGTTATACTTTTTGAGATATGTAGAAAACAATTTATCCATTATTTATTATTATTAAAATCTGTATAATAATTAGAAATTTTGATTATGAATTTTTTATTTATTTTTCTTATATGTTGAATGAATTTGAATTAAATAAGTGACAGTTGGGAAGAAAAATATATATCCCCTTATATTTTTGGTAGGACTCATGAGACAAACATATTTGGGTATATTGGTGTATTACTTCCATGAAAAAGTTATTTTCTTATTGGTAAAATCATTATGTAAATGATCATGTTGTTTTTGAAAAGAGTATAAAATTATCTCACTAATATTAATCATTTATTCAATATTAAACCATACATTTTTATCAATTCGACAATTTGATTTACATTGTTATTAAGGTACATGTCATCATATATGATTCGTTATCTTATTGAATTATTATTTAACGTATATTAATACCATAATATATTTATCATGTTTATCCCATTAGTTCTTATTTTTTTTTTCCATTACTATTCAATTTATCTCAACTATCAACGTGTTTACATTCACCCAGGTTATAAATTTTTTTTACCCATGATATGTCTAAAATTATAGCCTTTATATATAATTTGATATATATTATGAAGAATAATTATTGATTATGAATTTTCTTATATAGATTGAAAATTTTCCATTGGTATAGTATGAAAAGGGATTTATCAAGTTGTTTTTATTCTTAATTTTAAATATCTCCTAAAATAATTGGTCTTGAGAATATAAATAATAATTTTTTTCATTATAATTTTCATAATGCGAAACATATGTCCAAGAATCTATTGATGTCATCAAATATAGTGTGTAAATTTCTATTTATGAGAAATGAATCTAGGATTATACGTATGGGGAATCACTGAAGGGTTTGAATGTGAGATATTATATAGATAATGGGGAGGAGTATTCCTGAAAAGAATATTTATTTTTAAATATATAAGATGTGTAATATGGTTATTATTGATTCTGATAACTTTTTTGTGTATATTATTAATGAAATGAGGTCACTACAATAATAAAATCCTTATAAAAAGTACATTTATATTAGGCATAATTTATATAATGTATGTAATTAAAAATGGGTCTTACTAGAATTAAATATAAATTTCAATTTATGATTTCAAATATTTATTTAAGAAATAAATTATTTAAATGAAATATTTTAATCTTGAAATAATATTCATCTCATAAAAAATATTTTATGAATTTTAATTTCTTATTTATTACCAGAATATTTAATAAAAATCAAAATATTTGTAAAATAATATATTTTAATATGTAGAAAAATAATAATTTTACATAATTTATAATTATTTATAATCCTTTGTAACAAAATTAACTTTCAAAATTAGAAAATAAAATTGTAAGATAAAAAAAATATTTTACAAATAAATTTAAAACATTCATTATTAACGATTTCAATTAGATTTTTTTATAATATGATTTTATAACCCATTTTTTATAATTATAATATATGAACGTAATTATTTTTTAAAAACCTTAAATAATTTTATTTCAGTATTTTCCCATTTCCCAAGATTTTTTTACCATTTCAATGGCTTGTTATTATTTATAATTTCCATATAATTAAAAAAATATAATAATTAAACATCCTACAATAACATATCATTTAATTCATTTTTTATTCAATTATTTTGTTATCAATGATATTTATATATCCATGTACATTTAAATAAATCTTCGGGATTTTTTTTCTCTAGACTGTTTCCATATTATAATAAAAATTTTATAGATCAATACATTTTAGAATACAATTTTCTAAATTTTTATTATTTATTTATTTTTATTAACATATTATAATATTTTAATTTCAAAATAATATTCTTATTTTTCATTTATAAGGTTTTATATTTACTTAATAAAATTAATAATTTCATGAATATATTTTTTTATCATACATTATAATGTATATAGGATAGTGAGAAAAAAATTTCATATTATAAAAATCTCATCTGTTATATTCCTCCCCCATTGTAAATTTTAGCTCTAAAAAATTGACATAAAAAATAATGGGGTAAATATATAAGGATGTTTTTGTTTCCATATATCCATGGGTCCTCATGCTTCAACAATATACTTATGATTTATCTACAGTAAATAGAATATATGATTCATCTATTTTATTGAAATTTATCTATATGATCCAAAGGGTCCCCTAACTTCTCATTATAATAGAGATTATTATGACATTATAAAACCAGTAGATTTAGTCAAAGTAGAATATATTGTATTTAGTTGTGTAGTAAAGATACATAAAACACATCTGGAACATTATAGAATTTTTTGGGAATGAAGATCTTATATGTTACAATCCCAATATGGGCTAGAGTATAAAAATGGACTTTGTAAAAAAGACAGATATTTTTTATTTAACAAAAAATCATAACTCTATCATAATGAGATATTTTTTTGATATTCCTTTACTTAACCATTAAATACATCTCTAATAAATGATAAGTTATTAGATATTTCATCAACTAAGAGGTAATTTGACATGTTGAAGAATTATACAAAACATCGTTACAATTTCCTGAAACAATTATGATCTGAAAAGACCATATTCACTACCATTGTCATTACAAGTATAGATTCAATATTCATTGACATGGAATGAGTCATCAAGATACATTTTATTTATTGATTAAAAAATATGACATATAAATTGGATTATGATAAGATGAAGGTTTTTCTATTTAAATCTCTAATCACATATGCTAGAGATGGAATGTTTCATCTTGACAGACCATATTTTTATCGATGATATACCGGTACTAAAGTTCAACAGTATATTCAATTCAACCGGAAGGTTCCTTCCAAATGTTTTTGTGAACATATATTCTAGAACAAATAGAATTAATAGTTATGTTCTATAAAATATCACTAATTCTCTAATATATATCATGGTATGTTAACAATGTTATAATTCTTTATGAAAAATGAAAAATTTTGATGTCTTTTTAAGATGGTCCATCATTAAACATTTTTATTTATTTCATTTTATTTTTTTAGGTGAACTATAAAAATATCTTCAGTGATAATTTATGATTTCAATGTAACAATGAAAGATGATTTCAACATCATCTTTCACATAATCCCACTAAAATATCCCTTAAATAACTATATATATATATATATTTATTCTCAATGGGTATATATGGAATGTTATAGTATGAGAATCATGAAATAGCTCTATATTTATCCTAGGACCATATGGTATATATAATAATTTACCAAATCTTATATCTCCGCCATTAAAAATATTTTACTATAATATTATAACCTTTATTATTCCTCCAAAATTCTTTTATATCTTTACATTAACCCTCTCTTCCTCCGAAAACATCTCCTTGATTGAATGCTAATAAATAATCTGACTTACGTATGTATTTTTAACTTACTTTATGATTAATATGACTACACATTATAAGACTACATGTAAGACTAGTGTGATAATGATTTTTTATATGTTTTTAATAGATAAAAGACTTATTTTTCCTTATTATATATTCAAATAATCAAATACGTGTATTAGTGATCCCATGTGAGGATGATTTTGTATTAATTGTCAATATAAAATTATTCATGATGATTGGTGATATAATATTAAAATAATTAAAGAAATGTCTATTATTATTAGGTAGAATTATCTGCATCATATTTTAGATGTTATGAAGTAGTTTCAAAGGTTTTTCATTACTATAAAAGAGCTCACATTTTATTAGAAGGATCTTTTGGATGTGTTGTGAAAATGAGGAAGACATCATAGAAATTTTTTATGGTGATAGATAAGAGTAAATTCATGTTTTCCTCCAACCTATAAGAAATAAAAAATAAATTTATCTTATTAATAGACATATAAATTAATTAATTAATTCCATAGGATAATTATTTTTCACTTACACTGAAAATGAGTTTGTTTTTTTATGTTATTTATCTTATTTAAAAATGATATTTCCTGACACATAAGATTTTTTAAATGATATTTATATAGATGTATGGTCGTATTTTGGAGGAAAATATATTTTTTCATTGTTTTGTAAGTGATTATAGATATAAAAGATGTATTTTTAGTTGGATGATTTCCATAAAATGATTTATCATAAACTCATATGAATGTGAGCAATATAACATAATTTAAGAAAATGGCCCAATTTCACATAGTTTTTTTGTTAAATTAGTGATGTTAAATTTGAATCATGTACTTAATTGTTATGCATCAAATTATAATATAATTAACATCTACATAGTTGTAGATTTCACAAAGAATGGGATATCTCATGGTTTTTTATGAACCGAGTTTTGAGGGTGTGGATGTTTATATGTATGTAGTTAGTTTCATGGTTGAGTATTCTTGAGATTTTTATGGCGATCTTAGAATATTTTTCACATTATAAAAAATTGGATTTTATGTTTTAAAGGATTATTAGATGTGTTTAATGGAAGGATATGCATGTAAGGACTCATTAATATATTCTAAGGCAATACGAAGGGTTCATTTGTGGTAGTGATCCATGGGTTACTACTAGTTCTATTATGTAATAATAAATAGTAATTCTAAATCATTTTCCTTTCATAAAGAATATGTTTCATACCAATAACACAAAATGTTAAAGAGGAAGACCATAATGAGGAAAAAATTGTGGAAAATGAAAAGAATATCCATTTTTACCTCTTCATCTGTGTAATAAATTTGATGAAAATTAAGAATCAATTTTCCATAATGTAATTTTTTAACTAAAATTTACATCAGGTCTGTGATCACTAAATATTAAATTTTCTCATTAATTTTTATAGGATTGATGATTTTGTGGTATAAAAACCATGAAACCCATAGATGTAGTCTTATTTAAAGGATGAGAACTTTAATAACATTTTTTTGAGTTCATTTATTTATCCACATTTGTTAACATCTTCATAAAACATGTGTATGATAAGATTGAGTATTTAAATAATTTTTAGAGGAAATTAAAATTAGTTCAACAACCTTTTACTGTTTCCCACCAACCATGTGATAATTTCAACTGATGTAAATTCTTATCCAATCATGAGTGTTTCGGTCCAGTGTACCTTATTGATTAGCATACATTTTTAACAATAATTTCATTACACATTCATTGGGAAATGATTCAAATTCTAAAAATATAAAATTTCACCTTATCACCTCTCTGTTGTGTTTGATTTATTTTATTCTATGAAATTTTATTAACAATTATATTTGGACCCATCATTTTATTACATTATTATAACATTCTTTTAAGAAATAAAACATAATATTGTTAAAAATCAAGGATCGATTTTTTAGTTTGTTTGAAATATTATGCACATACATCACTATTATATAATAAAACATAAGTATTTATTTAAATCCTTCTTCAATCATTCTAAAATAATCCAATCTCCATAGTTTATGTAATCCTCTGAGGATATCGATCCAATAAATGGGTGAGCTAAAAGCCTAGAAAAATAAAAACAATTGGTATGAATCAATATAACATGGGTGATCATATTATTTATCATAATATCAGTATAATAAAACCATTATCACAGTAATGAGGGAAATTTTTTATAAAGTAATGGAATGTGTCATATATATAAAAATAAAATCTCATATGACAATGTTAAAATAACACATATAATTTCAAACATAGTGAGCATCATGTTTACACATAACATATGTGCATAAATCATAATGTCATAATTTTGAATAATTATCTAATAATATAAATGAATAATTAAAATAATATAAAGATATTTATAAAATTGTAAATTTAATTTTATGAATATATATATCAAGGCCTAACCATCGCGTCATAATATTCACATAATCATGTATTCCACCTAAAATTTAAAAAAATTCATGAAAAACCCCATTCTATAGAAATGGTATCATAATTATTTAGTAAATAATAATATCACTAATAATATTAGGTTTCCCCCATGAATAAGGTAAAACCAATTTGGCCCAAATAAAGTCATTTTTGATAGTGTAAAAAAAAGTCTTTAGTTTTCCATGATATGTTTTGGAAAAAATTTGTTGTTGGGAAACCTCAATAATCTGACTATAATTAAATGTAAAAAATGTATATCCAAATAAATTTAAGGTAAAAATATATAATGGGTACTTAAATATAATTATAAGAATATACATTGAAAATATAGAAAATAGGGATAACCTAAATAATTGGTGTTGAGTTCGAGAGTCCACTTACCCTAAATCATGTATTATTTAATCACGTTTTAGTCTCACTAATAATAATCATTGTTTTATAAAAAAAATGAAACAAAATTGAATTATGTAAATTTATGACACTGTTGATCAATTATTAAAATCAGATTATATTTTTTAATTTTCCATTATTAAAGTTAATGAATTTTGATAAGATGTTTTCTAAAAAAATTCATTTTTCATTTATTTATCTTTTTTGTTCATTGTCCATTATCAATAAATAGAAATAATTACAAATGATTAAAATAAAAATATTTAAAAATTAAAATATCATAAATAATTTATTATGTCCTCTAATAGGGTTATTTATAAAAACCTAATTGCATATTTCCCCATTAGCGGTTAATCGTCATTTAATGACACATTGTCAAACAAGATGGAGTGGGAAGAAAGAAAATAAAGTATGATCTAAATATTATTCTTCATGTAGGTTAAAATTCTGAATTTAATACCAAAACAATACATAATTATAAAAATAATATTTTTCATCATAGGGGTGAAGGAAAAGACAAAAAGAAGATGGGAATTAGAGGGATGATTTATGATAACATACTATATATAGCCTCACATTGATTCATTAACATTACAAATCTTTTATGGAATTCATAAATCATTAAAAATACAAAATCCAAAATACCATTTTATTATTGTACATTTAGAATGATGGAAACATAAAATATGTAATATATGTGAGCAATATTATCCCCCACTCGGTTTTTCATAGATAAAACCCTTCTAAGAAACCTTACACAAAATACATATCTTTATAACCTTGGAAATTATACACAAAAAATAGTGATGTAAGAGGCATTGTATGAATAAAAATGGGATATATGTAATCATAATAATGATATTATGGGTATACGAAAGTGATTATAACATTTTATGATCATAGATTTTATATCATAATATCATAAAAATGAATCATGGCCTAAATCATTGTGGTTCCTATGGAATGAACCATTAGGAAATAATAACCCCAATCCATGAAATTATAACATAGAAATAAATAAATTAATTTTACAAGACACATAATCATATATAATGATATTCATTATATTCAATTTGTTTTTTTCAATGCCATCACAGTGTTCAACACCTTTACTGAAACGGGTTCACACTCGGTTCTAGCCCTATATTTCTGAATAGAGTTCACCCATTGTTCTAGCCCTATAATACTGAATCGAGTTCATTTCTCATTCAAACATTTTAACATTGAACCGAGTTCATTTCACAATCTCTCCATGTTCTTCTAATTAAATGTTAACCTTTCACAAATGCATTGGGGGGGTATATAGTATCCACCCATCTCATCATGAAATGATACATACATGTTTCATATGATCATTAAAAATCATAGCATATCCCATAAAATGAAATTGGTAACAGTAACATATTCTCCTACCATAATGTGTGGAAATCGATTCTAGTTTCATAATTATTTCCTCATAATCAGAACCCTTGAAAATATTCATGTTTCAAAACCATATATCCCGTGAATAAAAAAAGGAATCCTAAATATCATTCTATCAAACTCAATATATTCCAAGAAAAAATTTGAATGGGAATATTGATTAACATAAAAAAAAGTAATGAGTATCCCAAAAATATGATATCAAATATGGAAAATTATTTTTAATGATATTTTAATAAAATTCATGAGGAAAATAACCATTGTTCATGAAAAATTCTTTTCTGCAAACAAAATATCCTCTTGAAAACTATTTTCCCTGAAAACTTCGAAATGTATCATGATAATATGTTAATAACTATTTATTTAGAGATAATTCAAAAACTATTAAAGAAATATTGAAATAATTCTAAAAATTGATTGCCTAAAAACATATGAAATTTGATTGAAAATATTTTAGAAAACATTTTCATAGAAAATACATTGAAAAATCATAAATAGATATTAAAAACAATTTTATATACTTCTTATAACATATTATTTTTGGAAAAACATTTTCATTAAAACCCACAATAAAAATATAAAAAATCAATAAAAATAAGAAAAAAAAATTAGTTATATAATGAATAACATTTTGATATTTTAAAAGAATATATAAGGGAATGTCAGTCATGATGATGATTAATTTTTACATTTCGTATGAGGTAAGGTGAACATTTTTTGTGTGAAAAATATTGGAAAAAATTTCTTCTTCGGAAAGAGAGAGGAATATTCCTTTGAAAACATTGTTATGAAATAAATATTTTCAAAAAATATTTTAAATATTATTTTAGAATAGTAATATATTTTTGGGAACCCTTTATAAAACATGGTTTTGATTGAACTTATATTTTTTACCAAAGAGAATGTAATGTCAAAATATCATAAAAGAAATTTCATAAAAATATTATATAAAAAGTATTGGAAAATGGTAACAATACATTAATATATTATAGAAACCTTTAGGAGAATAAAATTCATGAGTACATGGAATGAATAATTCATAATATTTTAATAATGGAATCCTAATCATAACAAATATAGAAAATAAAATAGATTATTTCAATGAAATATTATCTCTTATTAACTTTTTACCATACTCCCCTTGTAAGAATCATAATTTACATGATGCTTAAAATATCTTGAAAGCAAGGATAGTAATGAAATAATAATTCAAACTATATCTTTACACTTCATATAAATATATCATTGCATATCATGGCATGTGTCTCAATAATGGTAAATTTATGTAAAACAATCTTACCGACATGGTATCTTTTGAAACATAAACCACAAGAAAGGTATACAAATGAATGAATATAAAATTTAAAATATTTTTTTAGTAAAAATTATATAATACATTCATGTTTTGTATATACACCGTGAAAAAGGAAAGTGTGGTGAAAATGGAAAGTATCTAATATAATCAAAGAGTTAGATGAAATCCCCTTACCTTATGTGTTGACTATCATCATACACATAAGAACCTCCTATATAATATATATAATTTTAATATACACTCATTATAATCATATTAATACATATAATACCTTATATTGTTTCATTATGTCTTTATATTACACACTTTTTAACAAATCTTTGTTAGGGTTTTACTTAATGTAATTTAGTATTTGTTCTTTTCTTGTGTCATAATATGTTATATCATTGATCCTTAAAAATATATCATGA
The DNA here is from genome assembly GCA_963277665.1 of Viscum album. Classification (NCBI taxonomy): domain Eukaryota; kingdom Viridiplantae; phylum Streptophyta; class Magnoliopsida; order Santalales; family Viscaceae; genus Viscum; species Viscum album. The sequence goes on along the minus strand of OY728136.1, from coordinate 1,221,185,955 downwards.
TTTACATAATTTAAATCATAATATAAATATCATATATATTCACTATATGTGTGTGTTATTATAATCTATATAATATAAAATAATGAAATTGAATAAATAATTTTTGAAGACGGTAAGTTGTACGTACACTTGAATGTTAATAGTATTTTTACTATCATATTGAAAGAATAAAAGTTATGGAAATATTTTAATTATTATATATATATATATATATTCCATTAACTTGATTATAAAATATATATCATATATAATTACTAAACAAAACAATAATAGTTTTTATGTAGTGTGTGAATGAATCACATTACTTTGAGGGGTGGTAGACCACATATCCTCAAACAAAATTATCATATTTACAATAATGGGAAAATATTAAGATATATTTTTTTAAAGTATTAGAAAGTATTGAATATATTATAACCATAATATATAACATATATAAATAATGTTCTTTAAATAATTTCCACCGTTAGATGTCATAATGAAAAATGAACAATCATTGTTTTGGGAGGTTATAGTTCACCATTTACATAAACAGAATGTTCGTTACACATTATATAAGTGTTTTTGTATGTGTTGGTATAATCCATATAAAAAATACTATTATATTTAATATACTGTTTTTATTTTAAAATCATTTAATAATTGTTGTAGAGGGGTTGGAAAAAATAAATTAAAGGAGCTTGATAGATGTCTCTAACTCTTTATTAGGTAATTCCTTTTGGATTGTTCCAAATGGATTCCTTGGATTTCATTATTCTAAAGGGGTTGATTATACTCATAAGTAATGGATTTTTGAAATCCTATTTTCTCGATCTTGGCAGAATCTATTTTGTTTTATAGTTGTGACGAAGAGGGGTTCATGGTGTCCTTTTATAAGGAAGTGAAAGGACATACATTGAATTTTTTAAAACAAGTTAGTTATACCAAAATTTTTACCTAAAAGGTCATTGAAAACCAACCAAATATAGGTATATAATGTTGTTGAAAAAATAGTGTATAAACAATGGGTTTGGAAAATTTTTATGGTCATTTTTCATAACAAAGTTAATGTTTAGTAATTTCTAATGTAATTTTATATTAATCGTTGTAATTGATTTTATTCACAATCACTAATATTTAATGTAAAAAAAATTATTGTTATTAGAATTTATTAATTATCTAATTAAAAATATAGAATCCATTTTTCCAAATTCCAATCATAGAGTCTATGCCTTGACCATTAAAATTGTGTGGACTTGAATTCTCTCCTCAAATAATACATGTAGGATGAATCATTTAGCTCTGAGAATGATATTTACATATTTAATAAATGACATTAAACTACATGGATGTGTTCTATGTCATTAACACAACCTATGTCAAAAAACTATATGGGTTTTGGTTTCTATCTTCATAGGATATGTAGGATGCCTCAAAGAGGTACAATCGCATATCCTAGACACCATCTTCCTTAACATGTGACAACAAAATCTAATGTACCTAAAAATGGTAATAACACATGGAAACACAAATGAAAAAGAGAGATATAGGTAACCCATGATATGTACACAATAGTTCTTTTAAATTCATGTATGTAATCAATTCATTTATTGGGGTAAACAATCATGTTTCTGGGCCTGGGAAGGATTTCACTAAAAATATCTGAAATCAATAAGTGATTTATAGAGTAAGAAATCATTACCTTTTAAATGGTTGTGATGAGGCCAACCTCCCATCCTCTCAACCAATGTTGCATCTAATGAAAAAATGGATATGAAACCCCAAGAGAACAACTATGTTTGGAATGATGGTATACACCCAGTTATGGATGTAGGAACCATTGGTTATTTCTATTAAGAACGAAAATGGTCACCCGATGTTAATTGTTATGTTGGAATTAAAACCCCCACAATCGACTATTGTGGCACAACGAACCCACCTTGATGAGGGTTCTTATCAATGTAATATTCATCAAATAATTCTCAAATAAGTTAGATCAATGGTTTTGAGGTAACGGTATGAAGAAGAAGATAATTGACTCGAAAAAATATATTTTATTTATTTTCTAGACCCGTATAATTTTTTGTTGAAAAATACTATTTTTAAATCTTATATAATGAAATAATTTTGGGAAATTATTATTTTTAAAATATTATAGGTTAAAATTTTCATGTGGAATTTTATTTATTGGTTTCCATTAATTTGATTTTCTTATATTAGCATTACTCTATAGATTTATTTATATTATATGATTCATCTTGTGAATAAAATATTTAATGATCAAGAAAAAAATGGAAATTGGTTTTTTATATTTTTAATACTATTATGAATATTTTTATTTTATATTCTTCAGATTTGATTTTGAATCATAATAATTAATCATCTCAATGTAAATTATATTGTTTAGTTTATGGGATTTCAACCCCTCATTATATATGATATCAATGAAAATAAATTTTGAAAATTTTTTTGGATTGTCTTTTAATTTTCTACAACATGAAAATACAGTAAGAATTTTTTCCCTCCTATGTTTTTAAAAAATTTAGGATAATTAATAGTGATTGGCTGACTAAAATTATTATTTCATTTCAATTGTTTATTACAGATCATATTATTTTATTTTCATTTTGGTGAGCCATTCTTATTTTTTACATCATAATTTCTCAGCCACATCTTTATGGATTGATTTTAGTTTGCAATTTGTTTTTATAATTTTTCATATTTTATTTGTTTAATTGTTTTTTATTTTTGTCTCATAATTAGTGAATATATTGTCAGTCCATTCATTTTGATTAATCCTCTCTAACATTATAATATTTAATTGTATGCTTATAAGAAAATATATTTTGTTAGCTTCAAATGAAAAATGCTAAAAAAAATTTCCCCATTTATGGTTAAGGCTAGAGAAACCATGGAATGAAAAATAATGAATTAATAAAAATAAAAAATTATCGGTTATTAAAAAAATGTTAAATGATCTAGTGAATTAATTTTTGGATTCATTGTATTATATGTTGAAAACAAATTTCAAATCATTTGTGTTCATCAGAAAAATCATACTATTTCACAATCTAGTAACATTATTTATTGAAACAAAAAAATAATTTTATAAAAAATTTAAAAATAGTATATAAATCAGAATATATGGATGAAAAAGTCTATTAAACTTCATTCATGAGAAAATTTATTTACATGCATAGAACTAGGTATTTTTAGTATCCTGTAGTTTGAATATTCCCTTAATGAATTATTATGAAACCTAAATATAAAAATTAGGAAATAAAATAGAAATTATATTACAAGGATCCATCTGTTAGTTGATTTTTCAATTATGATTCACTAGTATTAATTCTATACTTTTAAATATTGGTGAAATATCATCCACTATGAAGAAAAAATAATTATGAAATAAATTAATAAATTGTTATTTTTTATAATGGGCAATTGAAGGATGTAGTTTCAATAGTTAAGGTGGTGATTTTTAAAATATTATATCAAATTTTTAAAGGGATTATTTTATTATTTTATATACTAAGAGAATTAAATTTACAATGAGACTATAGATCAATTTTTATTGAATGTCAGGGTGAGATTTTACATGGATCATTATATATGTTAATGAGATATTTTAGATGATTTTATAACCATTGTTTTTTATACATTTATATTGTTATTTTAAAATGATCTCAAAAATTATAGAAAAATAATTTTATATCAGTTCACTAGAGAATATTATCCTACAAAAATTGTTGATAAATTAAAAAAAATTAATATACTTATAGAAATTGTAAAAAAATATGTAGTATAAGGAGAACCCAAAAAATTATAAAATTTGTTTCATTAATCACACATATATAATCTGTGGTTTTATTTTTCAATTAAAATAGAGAGTGATTCCACCATTGTGGTATGTTTGGTGATTATGGATCTTTTTCCCAAAATATTTTATCCCTATAAAATTTATTTACATATATTTTTTCATAATATAGGCCTAGGATAAGAAATATGAATGAATAAATTTTAAATATATATATCAATGGATATGAGAATCACCCAACTATAATGAATAAGTTATAGAGTATTTGGACAATTTACTAATACATTTTCATAAAAGTCAATAATAACAAAATATAATAAAAAATATCAGTGAATTGGCGAATTTAAAAGCTGATATATAAGGCTTCATACATATTGACTTGACTATGATGGATGTCAATGTGAAACACATAAATATGATATAGATTATCAATGATTGAAGTATTAAAATGATACGAATAATCTAAAAACTTATAATTATTCACATTGAATGGGAATTAGGGGAAATAGAAAGATATATGATACATAGTTTTACTGAGGTTCTCTAATGGAAAAATATCACGGTAGTGACCACACATAGTGTTCCAAAATTTTAAGATGAACCTTGAATAACACATCAATGATGTCAATATGATAATATTTAATATTATTGAAATAAAATTATGTAATTTATATAATTAAAAATTTTATATAAGAATAATGAAAAAGAAATCAATCAACACAACCCACTTGAAATAAATGATGAGCAAGATTCATAAATAAGAAATCGAAAATGGAAGGAAAATAAAAAATTTAAAATTGGGGGACACACCAATAACATGGAAAACATTTCTCCACTAATTATTTTGTCTAGAAAATTAAAATAAAACATTTAAGACCTCAACTACTCATGTTCCCACGCCTTTTTAAAAAATTTCAATTGAAAATTAAATGTATTCAGTGTTGTATCCAATTTTTTCACAATATAAAATATCTCAAAGAATTATTTAAAATTGAATATGACTTCAAGAGGTTTCTACTTACAGCCTCATGGTAGTATATAGCACCATCATCCGAAATTAAATTCACCCAAAACATTAATATCATGCGTTATTTTAATTCTTTATACCAGAGGGAATAGTGGATAACTAAATTTCTTATTTGAATGGGGAAAAATTATCAATTTCGTCCCACACATATTGTTCCCACATTAAATTTTAAGAGAAAAATAGAATGAAACTATTTTTCTATTACTAGAGGAGTATTTCAATACACATATAATAGTTTGGGTATATTATATTCTTATAGGAGATGGAATTTTGTTTCCTAGAAACTTTTTCATCATACACATGGAGTCTAATATGGAAATCCCTATAATTCATTTTTAACTATTCATTAGAACATTATGAGCTATGATAATTGATTTTAAGGTGATTTTAATATTTATTTTTTGAGTAATGTGAGTAATATAATGTTTTCATGAATTCCAAGGAACCTAAAAATGAAAAGAACATCTTGATATTAGAGATGCTGGAAATTGAGAACTCGTTTCAACATCATGATGGGTAATTAAAAGATATTATTGAAAAGATAGTGTGTAGTTATTAGATTCATCAAATTTAATTTGTAGGTTTCTATATGTGAAGTAGAGGATAATTTTGATGTGTTTCTGGGTGAATACCTATATTTTATAGATGATTTTTTTGAGAAACACAATATTTTATGTTAGATTTTATTTTTGAATTTTGTGATCTCTAAATATAGATAGTATTAAGGAATATGATTTTTCTAACTCTCAATAGTTCATTAAGAGACACATATATGACCTTGGGCCACTATGGATAATGATAGTCCATTCTAGGGAAGAATACCTACAATTATAGTAAATTTGACATCCAAATTATATGGAATAATTTTTTTAGGAAAATTTATAACCCTTTTAGAGATCATTTAAATAGATCATATTGATATTCAGGAATAATTTTTTATGATTGTGAAAAAATATTTAATTATCTTATTATATAAACAATATATTATTTAAAATTCATTATCACTTATTACCATATTTATAAAATCTCTATCGAGATGTAAAAACTCCAAGGGTAGAGATCCAAAGGAGTAACAACCTCAATATTAATGGGAATGTGATATAAGAGGATAATAAATTGTCCAATTCTATTATAATATATCATATTTCATAAATTTATTGATCCAACCATGTTTACATTATTCCCATGAAGATATGTATCATAATTATTATTGATAGAAAAATTTAGATTATTAAAAATATTATAATGACCAAAATGATAGTGTGTATATTCCAGGGGAAATTTAAGAATATCAAATTAACCCCATCATAAAATATAAATTTAATTAAAATATTATTATTCTATGATGGTTTATATTAGTTATTTCAAAAAAAATTTCAAAAAAAATAATTCTATATTTCTTCTTCTCTTTAAACAAACACCTTTTATTTTATTGTGTAAGTTATTATAATAATTAAATTATACATAAGATAAACACACTTCTCTACTTATCATCAATTCCCCTAATTAGAAATTACCATTTTAAAAAATGGGTGATGTTAGTGATGATCTTGTAGGGGTGATTCATAGGTAAAAGGAATGATAATTTCTTTTAAGTGGTTTAATTTTTAAATAAGATTATAGATGGTGATTAGTGGAATAACACCAATAATGAAAATAATTTATTATTTTTTTAATAAAATTCATCATTACAATATTTATATTTTTGAAAAAAAGTAATTTTTTCCATTATTAAATTTTTATTTTATAGTAAAAGAGATTATGTTTGAAATTAGTGAGTTTTAATAACACTAAATGTGGATTTTTAAGACTGTGTGGAGGCTTCAAGTGATATGAGAGTATATTCAGGTAAATCTAGAAGGGTTCTTATATAAATAGTGTGATGGTGGAAGTATTCATGGCTTTAAACAATGACTCACAATGAGACATATCACAGTCTTTCACCTGAAGTGTTATGTTTGAAATTCTGACAACATGAGACATTTCATAATGTTTTCAAATACCCTTTGTAGTTTTTAGGAATTTTAAAGTTAAATAATAAATAAAAAACCCCATATTATATTCCTCATAATCCCTTATCTAAATTTATATGTGAATAAAGGGTATTGGCCTCTAGGAACTCCCCAGATCATGTTTCATCAAAAATTGAATTGTTGTTTATAACAATGGGTTTCCCTACTAAAATAATGGATAATTAAATCCTTTTATTTTCCTTTTATATTAAAATATAAATTGATAATTTCTTGTTTTTAATTATAGAAATCATTTTACAATTACATTAGGTCATGGAGGAATTATCTAAGAAAGATGGGTCTTGGGATCTGTATGTTTTATTGTTTTCCAGTGATGATGATCACATGTAATTGATGACAGTTTTGATGATTGTATTTACCATATATATTTATTCGATTACTATGTCCAATCAACATGAATTATCCATTGAAAAATTAATTTTATTTAGTTCTATGTAATATCAATGATCGAGGAGTATGTTAAGAGTGGATCAAACTTCATGGGAAAAAATTTCAATTAAATGTAATTTCATAGTTGGATTCCAATAAAGGGTTGAAATTTCTTTATATTTAGTTATACATTATCCCTTTCCTCATGATAGGGTTATTTTCAAAATAATAATGGATGGATATTATAGCCCTTCTCATAGTGGTTGGTCATGGTTATAGCGAAGTAGCTACAGTAGAAAAATCCATTGGAATTAATTCTTCTCACATTTGGTTATAATATCCAATAATTATTATAATTTATTTTTATTAATTTATAATTAATTGATTTTTAATTCTTGTAAAGAGTAAAACCTCTATGAATTTTAGATGAAAAAATAGACAAAGACATTTTGACAATGTTGATGGTATTTTCCTGGATGGTACTACCCCCTATTTTGGCTAGGTGGTTCTATGTATAAAACCTATAAAAATTTTATTATCCTATTGGATTATGGTAAAAATTTATCACACCTTTGGATAGTAGATATTGAGACTCATGAAACACGATGATATTAAATGTGACCCTAATAAGATATTTCAATTTATTAGTCTAAACTATTATAATAGGAGTTATAGTGTCATGATTACTTTTTCTTAATGAAAATTCTCTATTATATAATTATAAAAATATTCATAAAAAATATATAAGGGGATAATTTTTAAATTTTCTCATTATAATATTTTTTTTCAGTGATGACCAAGGGTGTACATGTTAGGTTCTTCCCATATTTTCATTCTACTGGATATATGATTGATGATTGAGGTCATAATCTATGTTTGTAGTGTGAGATACCAACGATTGATGGTTGTCCACATGATCTATTATTTTTTATCCCTTGATCAATGCATTATGTTTCTCATATTGGGATTATTATGATTGTTCAACTTAAGAACATCAAATGATGATTTATCATCAATTGAATAATTTAAATGAAGTATTTATCTTGAATATATTTTATATGGAATGATAAGATTACCCTCATAAACTATACTACTCCAATGGTGAATGTTTAAGGTATAATGTTCATCACATTTGGAATATACCACAAAGGGATGTGTCCATCATGTTTTTAGACTATCCTATCAAATGATGTATGTGTCAAGTGGATAATTTAATTTACATTTACAATTGATATATGGTAGATAAAATCATGACTCATGGAATTTTAGTGAGTGCATGTGTGCTAAAAATATATTGGGATTCAATTTAATGGGGTAGTGGAAATTATTTTCTATCACATCAAAGTTTGTGTCATTCCTATTTAGAATTTGTTTTATCGTTTTTACATATACTGAATTTACAATTCATTTGTGTAACCACATTGGTGTAATCCAACTATGTTGTACCAACACCTGAATTGGGTAGCCACGACACATCAATAAATGAGAATTCCTCCCCTATTGAAGAAAAGGATGGGTTGAGGCCATGGTTTGATCGATGAGATGGATTTCTCAAAAGGGTATGGAGATTAGTAGGATGTAACTCTTGGGGTTACATAGCCTTTGGTATATTTTTTTTCTTATACATTTTCATCTAATTATGAGATCAACGATCGTATCATTTTGGAATATTAATACGCAATACCATTTCTTCTCATTTTTTATTGATTACATGTGTGTTTTTAATTATACATTGTTTTAGTATTATTACATATTTGGTATTTTTCTATTTTTGGGCACTTTGATAGAGTTCATAGTATCCCCATGAGATTAAATAGACCATTGATTCTAGTTAGTAGCTCTTAGGTGTCGTTTACTTAATATGTCATGGAAATCATGATTATGCTCAGTGATTTATTTCAGTGTGTAAAAAATGGTTTCTGAGGATGTTATATAATGGTTTTTCTTATATTGAGGAGTTGGTATATAGGAATCATAAGAATCTGTCACTATATATCATGATAATCAATATAGTTTATTGTGGACCACATTTTCTAATGTATTCATGGATTAAAGTGAATCAAATCTATGATCTCAGTTTAACTTGTTGTGTTATATGATTTATCCTTGTGTGAATGACATGGATTTATTTGATCTCTAATTTCATATAAATTTTATTGTTTTTCATATATGAAAGAGTCTTGAAATGTATCAAAATTGTAATATAGTTTTCACATTACATATATACTTCTTGTGTTTTATTTTCTGATGATAAATGTAATCCTATTTTGTGTCAAAAAATTATATTATCATTTCACATTAGTATTATTAGTGTCATTCAGGAAGTTATAAAATATTTCATGTGTCATATTGATAATAGTTCATGTTAGAAAATTGTTTTTTCCACATGGGTGAACACAATAATGATGACAATGTGGATGATTGTGATTATGAATTTGGGGAGGTTATATTCCTTCAATTCGTAAGAAGTTAATTATCTATTTTAAGGTTATTTTTGTGGCAATAAATTTCATATCATGTACTATTTTTGTAGTTATTATTGACATTTATGGTTGATTATGTATCTGACAATGGTTTATATATATTTTACTTATAGTACTTCATTTAATAAAATTAAAGTGAACCATACACCAATTACTCTCAATGTAGTTAATCTAAGAGTGAATCCATCATGGATTGTCCAAGGTGACATTCTTAAATGATTTTTAATGGTTTTTAAACCCTAGTGAAACTTTCTTTCAGTATTTTATTTAAGACATTATGGTCTTTAATAGTTTTCCTTCTTTAATTACCAGTTATGTATTTTCTTTATTTCGATTAACCTATGTTATTATGTTCAATATTATGGTATATTCCATGATAATTCCAAAGGTAAATTTTACATTGTATGGAATTATTGTTGAATATATATATCCAATGAAGGGGTTAAGGAATTGAATACATGTTTCCTTTCAACCTGGTAGTATATGGTTGTTAGTATTTTATTTATCATGATTTTATTTTTTGTTTTATGGTGATTAATATTCTTCACATGAATTACATAACTAGATGATTACATAAATGTTAGTTTTGAATTAAACTATCAAAAGTTTATGAGTAAATATACTATGTTTTTATACGTAAGAGGATTAAATAATTAGTCGATGCTATGTGTCCCAAAGGGGAACTCTTGTCATGTGTAGTGTATGGTGAGTCTAGATATCAATGTGATGATTATATAAAGTAGATTATTATGACTGAATAGTTTTGGTGGTTCAAGCCCACATTGATATCTAGAATTGTTATTGAATATTGGTTTAAGGTCTATGAAACATGAACAAATCACTCAGTTTGGTGTAGAGAGTGATGAATTAATTCTTTTTTTGGAGAGCCTTCATTATTTAGTGATGATGTGGTGGTATTAAGTGTGGATGGTTGAATTTGAGAAGTGGCGTGGTGATCTAACCACTATAAATTTTCATGGCTTTATAGAGGAATTCAAATGAGTTGATGGGGGTTTCCTCTGATGAATTTAGTTAAGAGTCACCCATTATGATAAAAACCAATGCATTATCATGAAGATAGATGTGTTTTTAGGAAACATTAGTTACATTTTTTTGGTTCTCCCAATAGAAAAACAATGAATTTTATGTTTATTGGTGTACACTTTTTTTGTTAAATAACAATTATTATTGATAAATATTTCATGGATTGAAATAGAGGCTTGCCTATAGGGACAATTCTGTCTAGAGTGTGAGTAATATCTGACAACTATGATGCTATAAAATAATACACACACCAAAAATGTATCCTTTCTTATAGTGGACTACATTATGATTAATCCAGTTTTGTGTTAGGGATCATGTTATTCATTAAAATTGATATTATTGGACATTCATGTTTATTCATTGTGTTGTGTGATGAACTAGTCATGTGATGGCTGGAAAATTGAAATCCATGTGAGGTAGATAAGTATATTCCTAAAGTTGCAGGAATTGATCTTTTCGTGTGTTAAAGGAATTCTATTATGGGAATGGTCATCGTATTGTGTATTTTTGATCATTTAATGATCATGATGACTCCATAAAACTGATTTTAAGTGGATTTAGAGTATATTTTAAAAGATCAATTTCTATAATTTGATGAAAATTTACCATTGGATAATTATTAGATGTGTTATTTTTAATTTAGGAGAATTCGGTGTGGGATGAGACAGTGTCAAGTCATTGGTGGATAAACACATGGTATAGATAATTTTTGATGGAGAATGGGGTTAGTGGTCTATTCAGGGTAAATATTTTTAATTAATTAAATATTTTATTTGGGAAATTATATGAAATTTATGATTCCTCTGAGACTTATTGAATCATGATGGGTGAAATTATATATGTCCATTTTCATATATTGTAGACCATTTTAGGGAGACATTGGGGATGTAATTATTTTAATTTTCATGTAAAATATATATGATGTTTTTTGGAAACAAATCAATGTAATTTCATAATGTTTGACTAAGGTGATTAAGAATTTTTTTGGGCCCTTTGGTAAGGGAATCATGTATGGTTTATATTCATTCGATGTGTACTCATTTCATTGTTTTGAAATAATGAATGAGGTGTTGGAAGAATCATTTAACTGATGTCTTCAATTAAATCTAGTGTGATAGAAATGTATCACATCAGTAAGTATATTATACATACCTAATCTTGTTCTGTATGGTGATCAATATGGTTGCAACAATATTGATTCATTATGAGCAATCCGTTGAAATTATTATAGTGTTTTATAATGATAAATATGGTGATCATGTTATTTATGGTGTAGGAAAATGAGAGTTTGGCTCAACTATAAATTTTTTATTTCTGATAATCAATTTTCAATGAGTGAGATTGATGTTCAACTGTGATTCTAATTGTTTTACGATGAGTTTATAATTTAGGTTATCAATATAGTGAATTCCATGTGGTTTATTATTAAGGAATATCGGGAGGCATGTTATTATGAAACCACAACATCTTAAGTCTGAGGGGAGACATGGTATAGATATTTTAATAACCCAAATAATTTTTATTATAAATTACCATATAATATATTTTTTCTATTAGTGGATAGAAATGTTTGAGAAAAAAATATAGAGTATAAAATAGGTGGGACTGTATGATTCTAAATTATTTTTTCAATTAAATCTTGAAGTGTTGTGTGATACAATAACATGTTTAGGTGAATTGTGATGGGTTTCCCTAGAAAGTGTGTGCTATATGAAGGAGTAATGACATGACACATTATATCATTTCATGAATCAATTTGGTAAGGAAACCAATGTGTTATGTTCTCAGTTTTCACTCAAGGAATCCATCTTTCTCACTAAAAATCACTCATTAGTATTTTTAGGGGGTTTTAATGTGGATTTGTTTTTCTAAAAACACTATATACCATTTCTTCATATCCTTTCTGTGGATTGGGATAATAATAAAGGGTTTCCACATAAACAACATCATATGACCTAACTTCTTCATCCATCAAAGTGTTTTTTAAGAGATGTATTATTATTCATATGTACCAGTTAATAAAATCTCTCAATCTACCTTTTCTATTGAAATTCATATTGATTTTGGATTTCCATTGATTTGGGAAATTGGATTTAAATTCTACTAGATTATTAATAAATTTTCAAAGGAGGATATATCATTAAATATGAATTGAAATAGGTTAACCCATTAACATGTACATGTGTATGTGATTAATGTATTCAATATGTTATATCCCTTAACGATCTATTATATTATTTTGGTCAATTGAATGAAATTATCCACTATACCAAGGCCTTTTCTTGGTCTTTTTCTCATATTATAATTGAGTGTGTATATGGAGTGCCTCAAACTATATTAGATAACCTATATGCTATAGATTTTCTCTATGTAATTATCATTTAAAGTGTTCCAATTTAAATATATTAAATTATTTATTATAGTGTTTCCACATGATAGTTATTTTTCTAGAATCATGTTGGAAGATTTTTTCACACCTTTAGTGGGTGGTTTTCTAGGGATCAAGTACGACGATGAAAACTAGTATGTCATTTCATAAGTAGGATTCATAATATATTTTAATTAATGGTTTAATTTTTTATAATAATTATGTTTTAGTTATAATTAAATAATTTGGAATTATTGGATGGATTAGAACATTATGTTTTTTTCTAATACAAAATGAACATGGATTCTTGGACAACACAGATTTGATATTCTTAAACTGGAGAAGTCTCCATAGCTGGTTAGTGTTTCTATAAACAAATAACTATGGAATTATATATGGCATATTAGGATGTGATAGGAGTTCATTCCAAACCATTTCAACTTACTATGACAGTCATAAATTATTGCTAATATAAATTGTACCGATGTATAATATTTTAATATATTTGTTCGATCTATTAAAATGAGATATTAATTTCCATGATTTATTAGTTAATAAAATTTCGGTCTTATTTATAGTAAATAAATTAAATCTAAACTGATAATGTTTCATTTGATACATTAGTTATTGTGTGATGTTTTGGTTTTATTCATTTAAGTCTATGTTTTTACTATTTAGGTTCTACCTATATATAAATTTTTCATGACATGTGTTCTGTAATTCAATACTTAGTGTGCATGTGTATCCCGTGATGGATATGTTTGATGGTAGATAATAATAGTTGTGGGTTTTTATCCCATGACCTATGATTTATGTTTCACATAAATGGATTTTCATGAATATTACACTACTTCACTAGATATGACTCTTTATAATTTATATGTATCTTTTATGACATGTTTTTTCTTTTTTATTTTTAATTTACCATAACGAAAAATCCATATGAAAATTACCACCCACTAGGGGGATGTGTCCACTATAATGTTTAGAATGATGGATTAACTCTTAAATGGATGCGTGATTCCTGTTTTTGTACTATCCCATCCCGGAATGGATGTGTTCGTAGGGTAATTTACTTTTATTTTGGATGGGATCCAAGGAATGTGTGACATAGGATTTCATAGGGTTAGTGAACACATTACTGCTCGACATATGGTTGATTTCTATATAATTTTTCATTGGTGATTACTTTAAATAATTTTGTAGTCTATTTTTTATTATTTTCATTATTTTAGTATTATCACATTAATATTTACAACATTTTCTACTCATGTGTGTAAATACATGGGTGGATTTCCACTGATTATTACTCACACCCTACTTGGGAGAACATAAAAATTGGGTACCCATGTATCCATAAGTTCTACTAGGTAGTGGTTTTTTATGCCCATAATTGATCATTTAGTGGGAATTCTCATTACATTTTTGTATATTTTGAAATGGTGAATGTTATGGTCCTAAAGCCTCTAGTATTTTATTCCAATAATATATGTGATCATACATGTGTTCAGTAAATTATTAAATCTTGTTTGTACATTGGGTCTATATAATGATGCAAAACATTTTTATATATGTCATGTTTCTTAATAAATTTAATCAATTTTCAGTATTTATTATTTTGGTTACTTATTTAATTTTTTGAAAATTTATTGATAGTATAGTCTACCCATAAATTTACAAACACATAGATCAAAATTTCAACAACCATTTTCATAAAGGGAGGCTTGTTTTATGTCATTTGGAACTATAGATAAGACCCATCGATTATGGTTTGGGTGATATAGTTATATTTACCATGGAATGTTTTTCCAATAATTGATTATTGCTATTTTTATTATGTTTATTGATCATTCACTCTTGAAGTATTGTTTGGGCAATATTGGTTTCTTATTTTATTTATTAGAAGTATGGTATTATTTTATAAAATATTCATTGAAATAATAGACAATCATGTTAATTATAATGTAGTGGTTGATCAATTTTATGGGTTGAATAGAACTCGAAATAGATACTCAAGGAATTTAAATACATCATTCAATGATAATTTTTTTGGTATTAATTTATAAAAAATGGAATGTATAATATGATAATTTTCTATATATATGAGTCTTTCCAATTTATCTTATAGAATATAAATGATTAAAATTTATCTCTCTGCTGAAATACAATATTGGGGGTGATCCTTTACTATTTATGATGTGTGGTTGTGGAATCTTTAGAATATATGTGGATGAGGATAAAATATTAACATGTATTGGTAATTTGTACTCATTTTCATGATTTTTAAATGTTTGGAGAGGTAGGGATGTCAAAAACATCGTGTAGGATGGCTTCTATTAGCCTTCTCTATGAAATGATGTTAAAATATTTGAGCTAGGTTATGATAATATGATAGGTTAGGGAATGTAGCTATAATGAAAGTAATACATTAAAAATGGAATCTTGTAGGGTAAAATTATTCTTGTATCATCAATAGATTTCATGGTACTATTTTTATCATCTATTATTCAAGGGTAAATTTTTGTTGTGGGGACTATGATTCAACATTTGTTGAGGTAAGAGCACTTCATAATAATAAATCTTTCAGTGTATTCAAAATTAATAATGGGGAAAATATTTTTATATTTTGATTATAGATAATGAATCTAATTTAATGAATATTATTTTCCAACATTTAATTGAAAAATATGTGATTTTTTATGATAGTAGAATAAATCACCATCCAAATAAATGTTTTTAAGAAGAGTACTCAAATAGGGTGGTTAAATGGATGGATGAAAAATGTTATAGATTGGAGAATGATTAATGACCAAATATGATGATTCCATGAGGGACTACAAAATTTGAACGAAATATATTATATTAATTTTCCAATATATCATATTTAGTAAAACATGTCAATTTACACAAAAAAAAATCATCACAAAGCCATTTTGGAGGTGAGGGATTTGAATTTGGATTTAAAAATTGTTGTTGAAATAGTAATTCATGAGATTGGTGAACTACATGACATATTTGGGGATAACTATGATTGTTTTCAACTATAAAAAGGCATATCACGGTTTTTTCCACATCTCTATTATTTATAAAGAATATTTTAAACATGATAGAGCATATCCATTTGCAATTCTAGGAATAAATTTTTCTTTGGGATGTTGATGGTTAAGTGGTCAGGACCCATTATAAAATTCATCATATTCATTATTAGATATTTTGATTTTATTGGTTATTGGAGTACAACATTCTTGGTTAATATAAAAATTATTATGAATGTCATTGTGGGGGAGCCAAAGGGATTGGCTACTATATTTATAAATAAATGGCCAGAAATATTTGAGTCTAAATTAATACTATAAACACAGTTCGTCATGGTATAGAACCCATGGTTCTTTATTTTTGTACTCATTTTTTTCATATGAATAATATATATTTTCCCCTATATTTTAAATATTTTTAAGTCTTGATCACCTCTGATCACACAGTGAATCCATACATTTTTTAAAATTTCATTCATGTGGTTGATCTGTTTCACAAGTGGTCTTATAGCCCGAGATCCTATCTTGGTTTGCTCAATATGAAAGATTAAAAAATTTCTCATGTGTTTAATTTCCTATAATGGTCTATTTGTCTAATATTCTTAAATTCATTTCGACACATTTTTAAATTTACATGAATAGTCAATTTTCATTTATGGTTGATTTGATTTTCAATATATAGATACATGACCAACCATTGGACCCTCATTTATAGTTATCTTTTTCTGTGTTTTCTATCTCTATTTTCATTCTTGAACTTGTAAATTTTCAGTTTGATGTTTTTAGTCTTGGCTATATGGTTAAATTATTTTTATCAAATTTAGTTTCACTACAGAGCTAACCTATCCCTTGGTTAAATTTGTTTACCGGGTGGTAAGATCCTTCATGTAGTTGATTAACCAAATATAAGAGTAATTAATAAATTGTAATTTTAAATTTAAATTTGATTGAACATTCACAAGAAATTTATAGTATAAAGGTTACATATATGGTAATTCAAGTAAATTGTCAGCCAGTTTTTCATAATAATATTAATTTATTATTTTTGGTAAATTATCATTTCTTCTTACACCCAGTCCAAGACATTTTGAGTATCAAGGATTGGTCACAAGGTGTTTTTTTTATTATCTTATTATTATTTATTTATTATTCATATTTTGGTCACTATAATATTTAAGTAAAATAACATGGTTTTGTAGATCCATTTTTTATGGAAACTAATAGCATCATGTGGTCGCTTGTGCATAATTAGATGATAAACATAAAATAAGCTCATCATAATTCGTTTTGTTCATTTTCATATGGATACCATTGATTATCTTCAAAAGAAAATTTTTATATTGTTTTCAATTGATAAAATGCGCTTCTTTTCCAATATAAATGTGAATCACTTCCCTCTCAACTTCAACTCTATTCAAAATTTTCTTTTTATAGTGTATTTATTTTTTTATGACCATTATTCTTGATTATATAGGTAAATGGGGAATTTTATTCTATTATAAAAAATTGAATTATTTCAAAAATGAAATGAATAATAAAACATGTTAATGAATGTTCTTAATTTTTTAAATGAAATTTTCCAATAAAATTTACAATTTTTCTTTGAAATGTTCATTTTTTATCCAATAAAGTTTTAAATAGATTCTATAATTAAATGCCTCGCATTGAGTAAATATATTTTTTATGGAAATTTTATAAAATATTTCATGGATTTTTAAAATCATATTTACCAATATATAAATATGGAATATAATCCTTAAAAATATTTTGGTTTCAAATAAATATATAATTATATATGTTTATAATTATTCATGAAGCTTCCTTTTCAGATAATTATCTAATTATTTTATTCTACATAAAAAATAAAATCATAATCATTTTAAAATCTATTTTTATAGAAATTAATTATTTTTTAATGATTATTATTTTAAAAATTCATATTACATCGTGAAAATGTATGATCCACTGAATTGAAATTTATTTTGGATCAAAATGTTTTAACATTTTCTCCCACTAACCATTCAACATTGGGGAAAACTCATGGTTTTTAGAAGAGGGGAGTGGGGTGTTTTGATGTGAATATGTTTTCTTCAAGGAATGTATAAATTAAAGTTCCTCGTTTCTTTTTACATTTTACGGTCTTTATGATTTAATTTTAAATTTTAGTTAGTGATAATTTTTCAAAAGTTACATTGCTGTTTTTTTGACATTATGTAAGTTAGTTTATCAAATACTCCATCGATTTAATTTGTTATATAATTGTATTTCCCTTTTAACAAAAAAACAATTTTTAATAAATATTCGTTTATTCTATATTACATTTGCCAATGAATGTTATGGTTTTTATTTTAAATTAACTTATTATATAACCAAAAAATGCGTTCTAAAATTCAAATTCTAATAGTTGATTAATTTTATTATTTATTATATTACTTTATTGTGTTACTTATTCCACTAATTATTCACCAACTAAACATCTATTAGTGTATATATATTATTATGACCTCCTAATTTATGAATCTATACATCTAAAGGTAAATAGAAATTTTGAATATCAATTCTCATGAAAATTAAATATTCAATAATACTTCTTTTTTTTTAATGTGAATCCTTATTCGTAATAATAGAAATCGAATTTTTAGTAAAAAATTTTAATTTTTAGATAGAAATAAAATTGATAAACTGAAAGGGTGATTGGGGGGAAATATTTTTGAAAATAAACTATTATACCATTAAATTTATTCATCATTTATTTTCATAATCTTCCACAAAACATGATAAATATATTCCTTAAGGAATTTTAATTTGATAACAGTTTGGAATCTAAAGATGGGTTATTTTTTGGTCAATTTTAGTAATCCTTTTGATTAATTAATTGAATATTATAATTTAAAATATTCTAATATGTTGATTTTCTATGATTATTCAATCTATTGTTGGATTTGAAATTCAATGTCTATTTGAGATGACAATGAGTGATTTCGGTTCATAAATGTTATATGATTATTGGGTTTAAATGTTAATTATATTAGGGACTTATCATTTTTATTTTCTTTTTAACTATTATCTATAATTTATATTTAATGTAATTTGTAAATAGGTTTATCATCAAATTAAATCCATCAACATTACATTATTTTGTTTTTAATTAACTATTGTGGGAATTATGTTATTTGTTTGGGAATTCATCTATAAATTTATAGTCATATTTTGTATATGGATTTCATTTTGAAAATAGTTATCTTGTATTTTTGTTATGATTGTTTTATTATGCTCATTTTAACTCTGTAAAATTATATGTAAAATGTTTATGGATAAAAAAATAAAATGTTCATAGGAATGAAGGATCAGAGTATGAAAATTGCGAGATACATTGGAATTTTATGGAATTTTGTCTATTAATATGAGATATTGATACATGAATTACATAGATAAATTATAACTAAAAGTATGATGAGAAAATTATTTTTGGTTTCTATATTGAATTTTTTTGAGTGGATGATGATTTTTAGAAATTAGAAAAATTGGATACCTTGAAGATGTGAATAGAGCTACTGATTGTGAGCTAGAGGATAGTGTGACCGCCTATATTGTGCTTAATTTGAGAAAATTTGATTGAAATAAGGATCAACACAATATAAAATTTAATAAGGGTGGATAATGAGTCATGATCATGGTGGATCAGATTTTGGTAGATGGTTCTTATAGATGATGATAATCAACTAGGTAGATTTGTTTTATTCCCAAGAAATCATCATATGTTGTGATATTAATATGATATTCTAAATTCGATTATAATAAATTCATTATGAATGTATTTTTATTTATAATATTTGTAATGGATATAAATTTCATTTGTAATTATATTACTCTATTATAGTTAATTTTTTTCACAATTTCATCATTTATATCTAAATTGGTTTCCTTATTATCAATATTTTTGGACGTAAAATATTCAATGATCATGAAGCAATGATAATTACTCATGGTCAATATTTATAAAATTATTTATAAAATATCTATATTAAATTCATCTGATTATATTTTTTTAGGAATGATGGGAATCACACCTTGTTTGCATGACAATTTTTCTATATGATTTCATTAACTAATTCTTTTTTAGTGTTTATCTTAATAACTAAAAACTACTTGAGACTAAACATAAAATGGCTACTAAATTAAAATTTTGGCTGAAAATATTTCCCACGGATGTTCGATTAATTCAATTTTATAAAATAATGCTTATTTAAGAGTTATTAAAATTATTGAAATTCCCCTAACATTTCCACTAATGATCACAACTCATTTTCCATGTCATTATCTTAGTGAATTATGTACTCATATTTATATTATTGAAGCAAAATCGCTTGGTTCTTCATTGTTTTGGGTTTATATAGTTTTTATCTTCATTCCGTTTTTGGTTTTTGAGTAACTGTGAAGACCCCAGACCCCCTTGGTCCCTTCCTTTGCCAAAAATCCGGTTTCCTTGCGGGGTACCGATCGGTGAGACCGATCGGCGAGACCGATCGGTGAGACCGATCGGTGAGACCGGCCCTGCCAAGTTGTTCCAGTAATGTTCCTTTTTCGCAAATAGGATCTTAAACCCTATTCTTCCTTGCTAAAAAAAATATCTTGGAAATCCGAAACGCGCGCAAAGGTCTTAATTAAATGCTTCATTAATTCATGGGTCAGTTAAAACCACCCAGCGCCATTAATGATGAGTCAAGCCACGTGGTCAACCCACGACTCCCTCGTCTTCCGTGGTTTTGTGTTTTCATCTCAACCGTCCCCAGCTCTTATAAATTAAGGGTTAGGCCGTGGCTTCCCCTCTTCTTCGATCGTGGCTCTTCTGGTGCATCGGGACCGCCGCGTCGTTATCCGTAAAGTTCCGCGCCCCGGCCTAAACGTCGATCATCCATCAACAAGTAGGGAATTTCTCTCGTCTCTCACTTTTGTGTATCATGCGGGGTGGGCGTTACTTTTTTCCCTATGGAATTGGTTGAACCAAACCCTAATGAAGATAATAAACGAAGTTCTAAAGGAAGAAGGGGAAGGGGTTGTGATCGTTGTTATGCTTTATCTTGAATCATCCTTTTTGTTGTGCTGGTTCATGTTTCCTGAAAATTGAGGCCGTTGGTGGTCGTTGTGTGTGCACTGTTAAATCCCCCCGTGATGTTTTAAATGGGTTGCTGAAATTGTGAACTCCTACTGTAAAATTGGTTAACCACTACATCCGGCTGAAAAAAATTGAAAGCACCAGGATCGGCCCTTCTGTGATAACCCCCGGTTAGAACACACGGAAATTGAAATCATGGAGCGTGTTAAATCTTTTAAATCTGAAAAATCCCTGACTTGTGTTGGTAGTGGTTGCTGGTTGTTTTCCCTTCGGGCCGCTTGTTGGAAATGTGGGAGGGGATGGGATTCCCCGTCCTTTTATACTCTCGGTGACTGTGTGAATTTGGGGGATGGGATCTCCTGTTGGCATGGTTTCAGTGGTTGTGAGTTTTTATCACAAATTGGGGAGAGATCCTCTGTTGGCAGAACCGGGTGTGAGTGTTTTGGTTGATCTATGCTTGACGTTTTCCCTGGTTATGCTTATGGTAGTTGCCCAGTAGTGCTTAAAATTAATTGAACTTTTGACTGAACGTGAAACAAGAATGGGACAGATGGTTTGTGGGCAAGGGTCGTGAATTTTGACTCGGACGTTGTGGTGTCGTGTTCTGTAGGTTGGCTAGGAAAACCTAAGTTTTGGGTGAGTGTTTGTTACCTATATCTATACTTGTAGCTTTGTGTTTCTTATTCGCGCCCCACCCAAGTTGAGCACTTAGTGCCGAACACCCCCATTTATGGGGGAAGGGTGTTTTTCCCAACACTATCCTTAGTGGCTGGTTATTAGCTCATTTTCTGCTCCCTTTCCCGGATAGCCCAAGTACCTTCGGGCAGGCTGTGATGGCCTGAAGTCCATTATTAGCCCAAGAATCATCGGGCAGGGTGTTGTGGTGGTTGGCCAGGTGTGTGCGGCAGGTGTTTTCCCAAGTGTCTTCGGGATGAGGCCCAAGTGTCTTCGGGCGTGGCAGTGGATCCTTTAGCCCAGGTGTCTTCGGGCGTAGCGGTGGTTGTTCTGGCCTAGGTGTTTGCAGGCATGGTTACATGTGACAGTTGAGGCCCAGGTGTGTGCGGGCGGGATTTGGCAGTGGGACTGCGTGTGGTTGTGGCCCAGGTGTGTGCGGGCGGGATTTGGGAGTGGGACTGCGTGTGGTTGTGGCCCAGGTGTGTGCGGGCGGGATTTGGCAGTGGGACTGCGGTGAGAATGGCGGGATTGGTCCGATGCGTAGGATGTCTCAATAACCAGTGGGAAAGTGGCGCGGGGTACCCAAACATTGATGTGCTCTTATATATATATTACTTGACTTGCGTTATTTGGGGAGCGAGCCTTGGTGAGGCTTGGGATGGTTAGTTTGCCTTGTTAGGTGTTTGGTTTACTCTTTCTCACGGGACTTTAGTACGTTCCCCCACTTGTGCACGAGAGTCTTGGTTTTCCCTACTGAGTGTACTTGTATGCTCACCCTACGTATGTGAAACTGCTTTCAGGTTTCCAGGAGGACTTCGGGGATCACGCAGGACCTTACTAGCTCGGACTTTTGGAGCAGTTGCAGTTGTTTTTCTCTTCTTTTGGTACTTACCTTGTAGTCATCTTTTGCACTTTGTGGCTTTCACTTTTGAAACATGCATGTGGGAATGGTTTACTTTTGGCTTTACTTTTCTTTCTATCTTGGTGTTGTTGGGTTTTCTCCTCCTTATCTTTCGATCCTATAAAATAAAAAGGGTAATGCCTTCCATTTGCGAGAATTTCCTATACCCTTGGTGCTAGTCGCCACTCCGGGACCTATTGAAGGCGGGTTTCGGGGGTCATTATCTCTCCTTCAACTTAAAGAAGGAAGGGCCTGGCAATCTGCTGACCCTTCCCTCCTTTTGGTGAAGGCGGGTCGTGACAGAATGGTATCAGAGGCAGGTTGAGAGATAGGACGGAGTCTGGAGTTAGGCACAGTAAGGATTTCATGGGACGGTAAGGCAACAGCGTTGGGTGACCTTGGTGCGTGAAATAGGCCAGGGAGGACCGGCTAGGACACGGGATTTTAGGGCCCCCCGTGATCCGATGCAAGGACTCTGGACCTACCGAACGACCAAGTGAAGCCACACTGATTGCAGGGTAGAGACCCTAGGGAAGGTACATGCATCATAAATGACTTGTGTTCTTGTGTTTCTGGGATGTCTTGGGAAATTAAGAATAAATTAAATCTTAATAAGTTTTGAGAACGGTTTTCTTTGCACTACTGGGCTTAGGCATTCCTTGTTTACCTTGCAGCTATGGCACCTGGAAGGCGACCACGTGTGGTACAGGCGATCGAGACTCCTGAGACTACCTTGGCCAATCAGCAGAGAGCTGATCGGGAGGAAGAGGACGACCGGTGGCAGAAGACTCTTCGAGCCTTTCAGCGACAGGCCCTCGAGAAATATGAGGGCAGCACCTCCGACATGAAGACGGAAGGCTGGCTGGAGGAGCTAGTCATAGCCTTCGGCCTGATCCGGGCCCCGACGGAGTACTGGGTTCCTCTGGCTGTTAGCCAGATGCGAGGAGCGTCACGTCAGTGGTGGATGCTTCACCTGGGGAGTAGGAAAGAGTCTGAGGTTGCTTGGGCGGAATTCGAGAAGGAGTTCCGGGCGGAGTTTCTCTCCTCGACAATGAAGGCGGAGAAGAGGCAGGAGCTACTCTCCCTCCAGCAGGGGAGCATGTCCGTGAGGGAACTTGGAATCAAGTTCAAGGACCTCCTGCGTTTTGCTCCAGACCTCTTTCCCGATGAGGAGTCTCGGGCAAGACGTTTGGAGGAGGCGCTCCGACCCTCCCTCCAGTATGCTGTTACTCCCTTTACCCTTCCGACATACTTAGAGGTTCAGAAGAAGGCCGAAGTGGTGGAAAGGATGCACACTTTAGGCGGACTGTCACGAGAAGGGATCCAGCTGGGACCATCGAAGGGGAAGGCCGTCAGCACCAGGCCCCCAGCATCGGGACCCTCCAGGTTCCGACCCGCAGGGAGCAGGCCGCAGCAGTTTCAGTTTCGATCCCCTGGCCCACGTTCTTTTCCTTCAGGCTCGGGACCACGGTGCTTCATCTGCGGGAGCCCTGGACATCTTCGGAGTCAGTGCCCCGATCGGGTGCAGTACAGCGGTGGCAGTCATCCCCAGCATCCGCCACAGCAGCAGTTCCCAGCAAGACCCTTCCAGCAGCAGCAGCAGGGACAGCGAGCTCCCGCTCCTCCGCAGACAGACATAGGAGGGGGAGGCCGACCTCAGGGCGCTCCCCAGGGACCTCGACCAGGGCGTGGTCGGGGAGGTGGCCGACAGCCGAGGGGTAGGGGAGCTGGGCGTGGACAGTTACACGCCGCAGAAGCAACAGTTCCAGCAGGGCCAGAGGTTGTTCGAGGTACGATCAGTGTGTTTAGCACTCTTGCTTATGCTTTGTTCGATACCGGAGCTTCGCACTCCTTTATTGCACCTGGTCTAGCCCGCGCCTTGGGACTAGATGCCGAGAGACTTCCAGTGCCCCTGGTGTTGAGCACACCAGTTGGAGGTCAGACCGACTTGCTGTTCGTTTGTCGGGGATGTAGACTGATGTTGGGGCCGCATCGGTCGGTTAGGGATCTCCTTCTACTACAGATTCGGCCGTACGATGTCATCCTAGGCATCGACTGGCTATTTTCTGTGTGTGCCGTCATCGACTGTTTCCAAAGGAGGGTGGTGTTCTCCGGTTTGGACGGCCAGCGTGTTACTTTCACCGGCGAGCGGAGCTGTCCGAAGGGAAACAGGAGGGAGGAACCTCTCCTCTCCTTGTTGACCGAACTGACGATAGAATCAACAGATGCGGAAATGGTGGAAGTGCCAGAGATCGTTCGTGAATTTATGGACGTCTTTCCTGAGGAGGTGACGACTCTACCCCCTCGACGTGATATCGAGTTCGGGATAGACCTGCAGCCAGGCTCTCGACCAATCTCGATGGCTCCTTACCGGATGGCACCTTCGGAGCTACGGGAGTTGCGGATACAGATTGACGATCTGATGAAGAGGGGTTATGTTCGTCCAAGTGCATCACCGTGGGGTGCCCCAGTCTTGTTTGCGAATAAGGCAGATGGTGGCCTCAGGTTATGCATTGATTACAGGAGGCTGAATCAGGTAACAATCAAGAACCGCTACCCTCTCCCAAGGATAGATGATCTTTTCGACCAGCTGAAGGGGGCAGGATGGTTCTCGAAGATCGACCTGCGATCCGGGTACCACCAGTTGAGGGTGAAGGATAGCGACGTCCCGAAGACGGCGTTCAGGTGCAGGTATGGGCACTTCGAGTTCGTGGTCATGCCCTTTGGTGTTACGAACGCCCCGGCCGTGTTCATGGGGCTTATGAACTCCATCTTTCGGGAGTACCTGGATCGGTTTGTGGTGGTGTTCATCGACGATATCCTGATCTATTCAAAGTCAGAAGAGGACCATGCAGAGCACCTGAGGACAGTTTTGGAGGTCCTACGACCGCACCAGCTCTATGGGAAGTTGTCAAAGTGCATGTTCTGGGCGCGAGAAGTGCACTTCCTTGGACATGTAGTGTCTGAGCAGGGAGTAGCAGTCGACCCATCAAAGGTTGAGGCAATTGTTTCTTGGGCAGCACCCAAGAATGTGGCGGAAGTTCGGAGTTTCCTCGGACTGGCAGGCTACTACCGGAGATTCGTACCCAACTTCTCCCGGGTAGCAGCCCCTTTGACGGCTTTGACCAAGAAGGACCAAGTTTTCATGTGGAGCGAGCAATGTGAGTCGTCCTTCAGCTACCTAAAAGAAAAACTGGTTAGTGCCCCAGTGTTGAGGTTGCCAGAAGAAGGGATGGCCTATGAGGTATTCTGTGATGCTTCAGGACAGGGCTTGGGGTGCGTATTGATGCAGCGACAAGGGGTGATCTCTTACGGGTCCAGGCAGCTACGCCCCCATGAGCGGAACTATGCCACCCATGACCTGGAGCTTGCAGCGGTGGTGTTCGCATTAAAGCTGTGGCGACATTACCCTTTTGGGGAGCACTTTGTGGTCTTCACCGACCACAAAAGCTTGCGCTATATCTTCTCCCAGTGTGACTTGAACTTGCGACAGCGGAGGTGGGTCGAGTTTCTCCAGGACTACGACTTTGAGATCTCATACACTGAAGGTAAGGGAAACGTTGTGGCTGATGCCCTGAGCAGGAAGCCGCATCAGGAGGTGGTTCGGGAATCTGCCGATGCTTGGAAGGCAATGGGGGAGTTGGCTGCCTTGCACTTGGATGCAAGGGTGGAAGGTACTAGAGGTTGTTTGTTTCAGATGACGGTACAGTCCTCTTTGTTGCAGCAAGTGGAAGAGTCTCAGTGGGGAGATCCTGAGGTGGAAGTGTTGCGGGATCGTGTCGATCAGGGGAACGCCCCGGAAGGATGGTCGGAGGACAGCCGATGTCGGATGCTCTTTCATCGGAGGTTGTTTGTTCCAGAGGTGATGCGTGATGGAGTCCTTCATGAGTTCCATAGCTCAGCCTTGGCGGTACATCCGGGTGTTTCGAAAATGTACCAAGGCCTGAGGGGACAGTTTTGGTGGCCCGGGGTGAAACGGGCAGTGGCAGAGTTCGTGGCTAAATGTCTGGTGTGTCAGCAGGTGAAGGCTGAGTACCGTGTTCCTGGTGGTCTGTTGCATCCTCTAGATGTTCCCGAGTGGAAGTGGGACGACGTCTCAATGGACTTCGTCACGGGACTACCCAGAGCTCAGGGCGGGCATGATGCTATCTGGGTAGTGGTGGATCGATTGACAAAATCTTCTCACTTCTTGGCTATCAAGGAGTCGGGACCCGTGAGTACCTTAGCACAGAGGTACGTGGATGAGGTGGTGCGTTTGCATGGAGTTCCGAAAACGATCATCTCAGATCGGGACACTCGATTCACCTCACGAGTCTGGAAGGGGTTACAGCTTGCTTTTGGCACCCAACTACGCCTTAGCACTGCTTTTCACCCTCAGACTGATGGACAGACAGAGCGGACTATCCAGACTTTGGAGGACATGCTGCGAGCATGTGTTCTGGATTTCGGAGGATCATGGGTACGACACTTGCCTTTAGTAGAGTTTGCCTACAACAACAGTTTTCACTCTACTATCGGCATGGCCCCTTTTGAGGCTTTGTATGGAAGACCATGTCGTTCACCCTTATGTTGGGCAGAGGTTGGTGAGACTGGTACTCTTGGACCAGAAGTAGTGCAGAGCACCACGGAGAAAGTCCAGCTAGTGCGGGAGAGGATGAAAGCAGCTCAGGATCGGCAGAAATCTTATGCTGATCGTCGGAGGAGGCCCCTGAGGTTCGAGGTGGGAGATCATGTGTTTTTGAAGGTTTCCCCTCGACGGGGGCAGCGGAGGTTCGGAAAGGGGAGTAAGCTCTCCCCTAGGTTCATCGGACCTTTCGAGGTGCTGAGGCGAGTTGGCGAGGTGGCTTATCAGCTGGCCCTACCACCTCAGTTGGAGAGGGTCCATGACGTCTTCCATGTCTCCCAGCTTCGTCAGTACTTACATGATGACTCTCATGTCATCGACTGGGGAGAGCTAGACGTGGGAGGAGACGCGACCTTCGAGGAACGGCCAGTCAGAATCGAGGATCGCAAGGAGAAAGTGCTCCGTGGACGAACCGTCGGCCTGGTTCGTGTGTTGTGGAGACATGGCGGCCTCGAAGAGAGTACGTGGGAGAGGGAAGCACAGTTGCGTGCCCAATACCCCGAGTTGTTCTGAGCTTTGAACCCTTGGTGCCTGTTGTGACAGAACGTTTGACCTTTTTGGCTATGAAATGTGCTAGGTTCCTTTCCTCTGATTTTGTGTGGGAAGCCCCGGTTGAAGGGAAGGGGAAACCCGACCCCTAATCAGGACGCATTAAGGTGGATGCGATTAAACCCGTGCAGGCGAGTCAGTGCCGCCCAAAGCGGATAATATCTTGACATGGGGGAGGGGAACTCCCCAAACCCACATGACCGGGCGGTTTGGTGTGGTGTGATGCTTGGTTCTTGACAGGGAGTGTTTTCAATTAGCGGGGGTCCACTCCTAAGAGGTATCTTCGAAGATGGTTGTTCGGATCCTCTCTTTCCTTCTAGTTTGTTTTGATTCTCGGGGATGAGAATCGTTTAAGAGGTATCTGATGTGAAGACCCCAGACCCCCTTGGTCCCTTCCTTTGCCAAAAATCCGGTTTCCTTGCGGGGTACCGATCGGTGAGACCGATCGGTGAGACCGGCCCTGCCAAGTTGTTCCAGTAATGTTCCTTTTTCGCAAATAGGATCTTAAACCCTATTCTTCCTTGCTAAAAAAATATCTTGGAAATCCGAAACGCGCACAAAGGTCTTAATTAAATGCTTCATTAATTCATGGGTCAGTTAAAACCACCCAGCGCCATTAATGATGAGTCAAGCCACGTGGTCAACCCACGACTCCCTCGTCTTCCGTGGTTTTGTGTTTTCATCTCAACCGTCCTCAGCTCTTATAAATTAAGGGTTAGGCCGTGGCTTCCCCCCTTCTTCGATCGTGGCTCTTCTGGTGCATCGGGACCGCCGCGTCGTTATCCGTAAAGTTCCGCGCCCCCGGCCTAAACGTCGATCATCCATCAACAAGTAGGGAATTTCTCTCGTCTCTCACTTTTGTGTATCATGCGGGGTGGGCGTTACTTTTGTCCCTATGGAATTGGTTGAACCAAACCCTAATGAAGATAATAAACGAAGTTCTAAAGGAAGAAGGGGAAGGGGTTGTGATCGTTGTTATGCTTTATCTTGAATCATCCTTTTTGTTGTGCTGGTTCATGTTTCCTGAAAATTGAGGCCGTTGGTGGTCGTTGTGTGTGCACTGTTAAATCCCCCCGTGATGTTTTAAATGGGTTGCTGAAATTGTGAACTCCTACTATAAAATTGGTTAACCACTACATCCAGCTGAAAAAAATTGAAAGCACCAGGATCGGCCCTTCTGTGATAACCCCCGGTTAGAACACACGGAAATTGAAATCATGGAGCGTGTTAAATCTTTTAAATCTGAAAAATCCCTGACTTGTGTTGGTAGTGGTTGCTGGTTGTTTTCCCTTCGGGCCGCTTGTTGGAAATGTGGGAGGGGATGGGATTCCCCGTCCTTTTATACTCTCGGTGACTGTGTGAATTTGGGGGATGGGATCTCCTGTTGGCATGGTTTCAGTGGTTGTGAGTTTTTATCACAAATTGGGGAGAGATCCTCTGTTGGCAGAACCGGGTGTGAGTGTTTTGGTTGATCTATGCTTGACGTTTTCCTTGGTTATGCTTATGGTAGTTGCCCAGTAGTGCTTAAAATTAATTGAACTTTTGACTGAACGTGAAACAAGAATGGGATAGATGGTTTGTGGGCAAGGGTCGTGAATTTTGACTCGGACGTTGTGGTGTCGTGTTCTGTAGGTTGGCTAGGAAAACCTAAGTTTTGGGTGAGTGTTTGTTACCTATATCTATACTTGTAGCTTTGTGTTTCTTATTCGCGCCCCACCCAAGTTGAGCACTTAGTGCCGAACACCCCCATTTATGGGGGAAGGGTGTTTTTCCCAACACTATCCTTAGTGGCTGGTTATTAGCTCCTTTTCTGCTCCCTTTCCCGGATAGCCCAAGTACCTTCGGGCAGGCTGTGATGGCCTGAAGTCCATTATTAGCCCAAGAATCATCGGGCAGGGTGTTGTGGTGGTTGGCCAGGTGTGTGCGGCAGGTGTTTTCCCAAGTGTCTTCGGGATGAGGCCCAGGTGTCTTCGGGCGTGGCAGTGGATCCTTTAGCCCAGGTGTCTTCGGGCGTAGCGGTGGTTGTTCTGGCCTAGGTGTTTGCAGGCATGGTTACATGTGACAGTTGAGGCCCAGGTGTGTGCGGGCGGGATTTGGCAGTGGGACTGCGTGTGGTTGTGGCCCAGGTGTGTGCGGGCGGGATTTGGCAGTGGGACTGCGTGTGGTTGTGGCCCAGGTGTGTGCGGGCGGGATTTGGCAGTGGGACTGCGGTGAGAAAGGAGGGATTGGTCCGATGCGTAGGATGTCTCAATAACCAGTGGGAAAGTGGCGTGGGGTACCCAAACATCGATGTGCTCTTATATATATATATTACTTGACTTGCGTTATTTGGGGAGCGAGCCTTGGTGAGGCTTGGGATGGTTAGTTTGCCTTGTTAGGTGTTTGGTTTACTCTTTCTCACGGGACTTTAGTACGTTCCCCCACTTGTGCACGAGAGTCTTGGTTTTCCCTACTGAGTGTACTTGTATGCTCACCCTACGTATGTGAAACTGCTTTCAGGTTTCCAGGAGGACTTCGGGGATCACGCAGGACCTTACTAGCTCGGACTTTTGGAGCAGTTGCAGTTGTTTTTCTCTTCTTTTGGTACTTACCTTGTAGTCATCTTTTGCACTTTGTGGCTTTCACTTTTGAAACATGCATGTGGGAATGGTTTACTTTTGGCTTTACTTTTCTTTCTATCTTGGTGTTGTTGGGTTTTCTCCTCCTTATCTTTCGATCCTATAAAATAAAAAGGGTAATGCCTTCCATTTGCGAGAATTTCCTATACCCTTGGTGCTAGTCGCCACTCCGGGACCTATTGAAGGCGGGTTTCGGGGGTCATTATCTCTCCTTCAACTTAAAGAAGGAAGGGCCTGGCAATCTGCTGACCCTTCCCTCCTTTTGGTGAAGGCGGGTCATGACAGTAACTTATCATGAAAGATCATCTTATTGTTAGTCATTCTCTATAGATTTACCCTACCTAACACAAAACATGTTTTAATTTAAAAAATAATTAATTAAAATTTTTATGTTTAATAAAATTTATAATAACTATGAAATGATAATATATCCCATTATTACGGTCTTAAGACCGTTCTGTTAAATATATTTACTTATAAAAGACATTTCAAGATATGACTAATTTATTCTATGCGATATCAAGGATGAAATGAAAATTAATGACTACAATTACATTGAAGGCCATTAATAAATGAAGTGAAAAATAAATATCCATAGAAACTATCTTTATAAATCATATAGGGAAATGAATATTTGTATTCTAAATTTTAGTAAAATTTGGAAGAATCAAAAGGTTAAATTCATACAGGGAACAAGAGAATTCATTAAGTGTAGAATAAAATACGATCTAGAACATGAACATCAATGAGCTATGGGACACCCAAATAATAAAATTAATTAATATAAAACTACACCTAATAAATCTCACACACTACAACCTATTAATTATGATGTTTAAGGTAATTAAACCAACTTGTGGTCTAATTCACATGTTAATTATGAAAATTGATTTATGCATCCTCTATTGTCTAGGGAGAAATAAAAGTATATTAATCCACGAAAAAATAGTTGTCTAAAAAATCAAATAAGTGAATAGTACACTCATCATATTCTCAGGAACAAAAAATGTATTATTTGAAAATTTATATACCCACTAATTAATATTGTTCAAATTTCAAAACGAATATAAAATAAATAGCATAATAGAGTCATATATTATTATTACGTAATAGTTCACGATGAGTGATGATTCACTCCCATGTCCCAAACTATTATTGAATCATTGATTCTGGTGATATGATTCTTAAATAGAATATTATTCTACATTTAATTTAATTTATTAAGAAGTTTTAAGATAACTAGTTCACTATATATAGATATAATATCAATAATTTAGATATGTTAATCACATTTCATATCATAAATATATTTATGAATAAATTTCAATGAAAGAATGAATTTTAATTTTTTATGGATATTGATTTCCCTTTATGAGTAGTGTATGATAATAATGAGAGAAATATAGATTAATTTGTTGGGACGAAAATCAATATGGAATAAATTTCTATTGCTTGTAAATTTATCAATGTATTTCTAGAATAGTTTTGAATCTTCTCCTAGATCTTAACATTGTTTTTTCAGTAGAACTTATTCCCTTTTTTATTCTTATTTTAAATAATCCTTATATAATGAACCAAAATAAAGAAAAAAAATTATTCATATAACTACATGAGATTCTATAAAAGGGTTTTATATAACAATTCACATGACCATGGTATGACATATTCCTATTTTCGTAATACAAATAATAGTTAATGTGACTTCATATTTATTATTATGGACCATATTTTTTTTCAATAAATAAAAAATTATCTAGTATCCCATATCGATGAATTTTTAATCAACTATAAAATGATCAATGATAGGTGACTGTTATTCAAAATTAATATCATTAATTAATGGTGAAAATCGATGGTATATCCAAAAAATAATTCCATATAGGATATCCGCATTACGAATCCATAGTTATGTCATTTGGACAAATAAATGATTTTCCACATTCATGGATATGATGAAAAGATACTATAAGGATTATAGTGATAAACGTGTAGTAGTATGTTTATATGACATAATAAATTATTATAATATATTGAAATAGAATCAAGATCAATTAATGGGTTTTATAATGACCATGATATCTAAGAACCGTTTTTAAAATTTTAGAATGTGTGAATTTTAGGCACAAAAAATATCATCCTTGGGTTATGTAATCACATCAAAGGTTTATTATTGTATCCTTAAATGATAAAGATAATTAATGAAGGAAATAGAACAACCAATTTAATATCTATAAAATTATTTCATTTATTGGAATGATGTATTAATCCTTTGGGATAAATTTATTTTTAATTATAAAATCCATGATCAATGTTAAATTAATAAGAAATCGAGTTACCCAAAAAAATTAATATGAATAAAATTTCTAGGATATTATGACAAGGGCTATAAATTCACCTATAATCATTATACATAATAGTGTTGTGTGGATTTTGATTTATAATGTTATGAAGAAGAAATTATTAGGATATATAATAATGAAAAATGATGTGGTGGTAGTGTATGATTCATATAAAATAAATGTACATGATCATAATTATTCTATGTATGATATTTATATTTCAATGGAAATATTTATATATATTTTATTTATGTATTATCTATATAAATAATGTTGATATATATATATATATAATCTATATAAGATATTAACTTATATATTAATATAAAATATGTCAAACATGCACTGAATGAGACGTTGGAAGGTGATCAAGGACTATAATAGTTCAAAAAATTCCACAATTTGATTATTAAAATGATGGAAGATGCTCATTGTTTGAAGGATCTAAATCATTATCCATTATGATGATTTAATGTGACCCAAAACTAATGGATTTCCATTTATTGTCCTTGAAACTATAAGGTAAGGATAGAAATTAAATCATTGAAAAGTTATTTCCTAGTTTTTCATGTATGTGAAGATCAATGATGTGAAGAAAAATGATATAGATCTATAATGAAATGTAAGGAATATTCAATAGTATTTCCTTTCTGATGATGAAACGAAAAACATTATGGGAAAAACCTCTCCCATTAATACTCAAGAATTATAAATAATTATAGGATACTGAACATAACCCTTCATTATCTATCCATCATAGTAGAGAAAATATCCACAGAGACATGAAAATCCATTTATAGTGGTAAAACCTAAAGAATGAGATTCTAGAGTATATATCTTTATTATTGGTTATTCAATAAGTTGTGGATGAACATTAAATATCTATGTAAGATAATTTTATTTGAGTTTAAGATTATTTATTAAACTATTCATAACATTTCTTTAATATTTGATAATAAATTTAATTTGAATAAAATTTCAAGATACACATAGTATGAGAGGTCATGCTACAAGGATTACACAATTTCATGGTATCAATTCAGGATCCATTATTTTCATTGAAATTTGAGTGATGTATTTAAAAAGAATTGAATAAAATTTTAATCATTATGAAAAAGTCATATTCAATATGAATAGACTATAGAAAAACTAAAATATATTAAAATATTTTACAGAATATATTTTAATGAATAATGGGATCAATATCATAACTATATATATTTCTCAATTAAATATAGTTTAATGTCAATATAAAAATATTAACATATAATTCGTTATAGTGGAAGAGGTGTTGAAATACATTATCACGTGGGGATGATAACTTATCATCATTTACTTCTAACATATGTCTTCTATGTGAATAAAGTGTTCCATGTATTTCTTTTGAGGAATTTCACACAGAATTCATCACACGTAGTGATCAAAGAGGTTACGTAACTAGAAAATACTCTCCCCTTTGAGGAATATTTGGTAGAAACTTTTTTTCATAAATATAAGTCACCTTAATAAAATAATACTCATTTATATAAATATTAATGGAGAAAAAATAATTTTATGGAAGCAACACGCAAGCATGGAAATGTAATGGTGTAGAAGTACACTCACTTTCTTTCATCAGTGTAATTAATTATTTAGGATATTATTCTATTAAAAGGGATATAATATAAAACCTTTATATTATATTATGTATTTACCATTAAAAATCTATCGTGTTCATTGAAATATGATACATGAAACATGGATTAAATTTTGAAATGATTTATTTAAACGAGGAATTATATTACAATAACATATGAATGAAATTATTACATATCAAAAAGAAAAATAACTATTAATATTAAAATAGGAAAAAAAATATTCTATCAAAATACAACATGATTGAAATTCACATTATCACAATCTTCCATGTAAATCATACGACCTATTAAAATTATGAAAATAATACAATACATAAAAAATGTTATAGTAATATTGACATTGAACTTGGAGAATAAGATAATTGGCTTTAAATATTAATGATATAATATATAGAGTAATTTCATATGATAAATATATGTATATATTTCGGTTATAAGGTTTTTAAAAATATATGCATTGGATATACTTGATTTCCACATATTCCAAGATGTTTTGTAGTTGTTATAAAAAAATTAAAAACATTATATTTTATATATTATTAATAATGGATGAATGAAATAATAAGACAATACATTATTATAAAAAAACATAGAATTTTAATAAATATTATAATTATTTGAAAAAAAATTTATTTTTAACAATTGTAAAATTAAAATACAAATTTCTGTACCAATATAATGACATAATTGAATGGCTATAATAAATTGGAACCATATGTTTATTTGGAGTTTTATTTTTTCACAATCAGTTGAAAAACAAAATAATTGGAAATTTAATTTAATTAATTGGTTATACTTTTTATAAAATTGAAGAAATTAAAATAGGGGTTACTTTGGAAGCGAAGGAGTGATTGGTGTTTGATAATTTTCAACCATTTTATAATGAAAAGTGTAATTGTGGTTGTTTTTCCTTATATATGAATGAAAGTAGTAAATAAAAAAATGTTAGACCAAAAGTTATCTATCGAATGAATTAGAAGTTATGATCCTAGATGATGATATATGTATTTAGTGAATATTTAAAAACATATATAAGGATATTTGGATTGTGCATGTTCTGTTTGGGGTTATCTGTGTGATTTTGAGTACAAAAAAAGTGTGATATTTATTCATAAAGATGAATTATTATATCTCTTGATATAATATATAAAAAGGTGGGATCAAAGGGTTTAATAATCAGAATCTATAATCCTTTATTTTGATAATATTTATTTTTTGAACATTTTGTAGAATAAATATAGATGAAGATGATTTTTTTTAAGTTAATTAACAGTAATTTTGAAGAGGATATAAATATTTTGGTATATATGTGATATCAACCTATATTAATTATATTTTTTGGAATATTAAAAATATATCACACATAAGAATATATTTTTTCATCAAGGATGCATTAGATGATTAAAAAATATTGACTTTCTCATGTCCTGTTAAAATAATAATATAAAAAATATTTTTTGGTGATGATTAAAAAATTTCAATGGGAATTGAAAAATTAAATATCATCAAATTATATTTAAAATGATTTTAGAGGATATATAATATTATTGGAAGTGGTTACCAAACTATAGAAAAGTTAAACTGGTTTACAATATGGGAATGTTTATTGTAATGTGTTATGATATACTTAAAAAATGATTTCATTGAGTTTATAATGTTTTTAGGTGATGAAAAATAATTTTTGAATGATTATCAAGTTACATGAGTATTTATTTTGTACAAAATGTATAAATTTGGATATTTGTAATGTTTTCTGTGAAATGAATCAATATATCCATTATATATTTAAGAGACAAATGTTTTTCAATAAAGAAATATTAATTTGTTTAATTTGTTTTTTTAAATTTTAATATATTTACCCCATGGATGATGTTTTTACCATAATTAAATTCAAGATAAAAATAGAATTTTTGGATCAAGATATAATAAATTGGTTTGTTATGATGTATGATTTTTATAAATAGATGATGTTTTATTTTATTGATATCATTGACCATTATTCCATTAAGAAATATAATATTCCATAAAATTTTTTATGTTTGAGTGGAATTGAATAATCTGGTATTGACATTTAAGAGAATTAAAAAATGAATAATTTTTATTAATTTATAATTCTTAATATTGATTAAGATGACATAATAATGAAAAATACCAAGAATTTAAATTGGTGGGGTTGATAAGACATAACTAAAATTAATATTTCCAAACAATGAATGGGATATTGTAATATTTTCAATTGGATTGAGTTCTAGTTTAAATGGGGGTTATTCAAGTCAACTATATAGTTATTATATGCATTGAAATGAATATTTATGACTATATTAAATTATATTATTTATATAACACTAATGGATATTACTAAGAGAAAATATATTGATACCAAACCTCATGTCAAGGTGTTGGTTACATAAATAACTATATAACTGCATGTATTTGTTTTATTGAATGGTTATGTCATATTGATAAAATTATTATTTTTATTGAATAAATAATAAATTATAGTATCAAACCCTACAAGGAGTTAAGAAATGATGAAGGCCAAGAGAAACCCATCGTATAACACTAATACACTCCGTGAGAATAGAGTTAGGACCGCTATAAACCATGAACTCCTCATCCTGTATACCCATACGGGCCAGCATATCTGCCACACAGTTGGTCTCACTCCAGCTGTGATGAACCGTCCTTCCCTGGTTGGTCTCTGCCTTGCATCTGCGAATGAGGTACTTCAACTTCCAAGGAACCACTTCATGACCCTGTAATAACTTCTCAAGGACTTTCGAGTCTGATTCTATCTCCTTCGCCTGAAGTCCACGTCTCCTACAAACTCTCAAACCTGAGAGAATGGCCTGAACCTCCGCACCCAAGGGGTCACCCGGACCATAATAATCACTAAAAGAAACATGAACCGATCCCCGAGAATCTATAAGAACCCCTTCGCCTCTCATGACCCCCTCCTTATAAGATCAGTCAACATTCAGTTTCATGCTGCTGACCGGAGGCTGCCACTTGACCCAACACCTGTCTCCTATGATCTGCATGAATGGTTGATTTATCAGGTTGCAAATTGTAGTGGATGTGATCATGCCTTTAACCAGTGCCACCAACTCAGTGGTGAGGGATCATAACTGTATCAGCAGGATCAAAAGTGATTTCTTAGATCAAAGCCTAACCTGCTTTTGCACCTCCCAGATGTCCCATCAGATGGACGAAAGGATAATAATCTGAGCTTTTTGTTCCATGGTTTTATCCTATGTATCCCAAAACCAGTCCTCCATGAGATCTTGTAGGGAACGGGACACATTATTGAGGTTCAGCTATGGTTTGAAAAAGGACCAAAGATAGCCATCCCATTGGCTTTGGAAAAAAAGATGGAGCATCGATTCAGTCTTTGAACTTTTTCAATAGTAGCATCAGGAATCCAAAGCAATACCCTTCCATTGGATATTATCCTCCATAGTAACCGACCTATTACCGAACCTCCACAGAAAGAAACTCATTCATGAGGTAATTTTGCTGCACCATGCCAATAGAGTCCCCTCACCCAAATTACCATCCGCCTGGAGGATCCTCCTGTAATCCCAGGCATTGTACCTGCCCGAGCTAGACCTGGTGAAGCAGCAGATGTCTGCCTCATCACTCAAAATAATATTTTTTAACATGCTTATCTGGTTGGGATTCAGAGATGCTCAGACCAGCTCATACAATTCACTAGATTCATTGACGGTGATGTCCGGAGAAGGGCATCCTTCATGGGCAAGAATTTCCTCGGACCAGTTAGCCACCCAGAAGCTAACCTCCCCTCTGCTGATGAACCATCGAACATGACTTGACATAGTATCAATATGGGAAAACATGCACCAGGATAAAAAAGTTGCCCCACGTAGTCCCATAGGGTCATGATGTCTGTAATGAGCAATGAAAAAACTAGCCCATAGCGTATCCCCTATTATGATCTCCAACGCTAGTCGGGTTTGCATACCAAGGATAGTTTCTTGGATATCCTGAAGGCCCACACCCCCTTCTATAAATGGTCTAGCTAGCCACCACCAAGAAGCTCAGTGGGCATGTCCTTCTTGCTTCAGGTCCCACAGAAAGGAGTTGAGCAGCTGTTCTGTTTTCCCAATCATCCATTTTGGGGGTTTGATAACCGAGAAGACATGCATCTGGATGGAGGTAAGGACACTATTGATCAGCATTACCCTTCACCTGAATGACAGAAGCTTGTTATTCCAACTGAAGATCCTTCCCAGCAGCCACTCCATAATGGCATCAAAGTGGTTCTTAATAGTGCGCTTGCAAGAGATCGGAACACCCATATAGATGATATGCAGTTTTTTCTGCTAGCAACCGAGGATTTCACATATTTCTCTGCACCGCCTACCTGATCACTTTTCAGAAATGAAGATATGGATTTTAGAGGGATTGATTCCTTGGCCGTTGAGACTACCGTATCTAGATAGAATTACCATAAGTGACTTCAGGGACATGCACCTGCCATTTGTGAAAATCAAGATATCAAAAGCGAACATTAAATGAGAAATAATCCCCATGCTTCGTCTCCCACCGAAAGGCTTCATCTTCCCCTCCTTAAAATTGAGATTCAAGTGATTGGAAAGGGCATCATGAGCAATAATGAAAAGACTTGGGGATAGGGGATCCCCCTACCAAACTCCTCGAACTGACTTAAAGAAACTGAAACATCTCCCCATGAGCGAGAAAGATAACCAAGGTGAGGAGTAACACCTAAAGCAGAGGTCGAAAAGCCTTTCCTGGAATCCAACCCTCCTCATGGAACAAATGATAAAACTCCACTCGATATTGTCAGATGCTTTGTTCATGTCAACTTGGAAAATAATATTGTAGTCTACTCTGCGCCTGTGAATGTCATGGGAAAGCTCACTTGCGATGCTGACCGCCCCTTGAATGCTTCGGCCCTAGATAAACACATGTTATTCCTCAGAGACTAGCTAGGGGGTGAGTTTGTTCAGTCTCCTAGAAAGGACTATGGCCAGTATCTTATAGGCGATGTTTCAAAGACAAATAGGCCAGTATTGGTTAAAGGTAATTGGGTTCTGGATCTTCGGGATGAGAACCACCCTTGAGGTACAAATGCCCATGATTAGGGATCCACCTTCAAAGAAGTCTTGCATCGACTCCACCACCTGCGGGCCAACCACATCCCAAGCAGTAGAGAAAATGGAGGCCGGGAAGCCATCTGGGCCGAGTGCACTATCCTGAGACATACTCATCAGTGCCTCCTTAACCTTCTTCTCCAAGGGTAGGACAAGTAGAGAGGCATTATCAATCTCACTAACCATTAGCAGGAGTCAACTACAAAATCATAACCACCCACGTAGTTCCTCTAATAACTGGAAGATGCTTCTCTGAATAGAAGCCCCCCGAAGTGATCAAGTGCTAATTTTCCAGCGAACTCGATATCAGAAGTGTAGGACCCGTCATCTAGCCTCAAATTAATCCTAATATTACTTCTCTCTTTCATACATGCATGCAAAATGGCACTGTTGCGGTCCCCTTCTTTTAACCACCTGAATAGGGAGCACTGCTTTTATCCTCTATCAATTTCCAAGAGCTTCTCGGTGAGAGCATTCCACTTTTCAAATAGAATAATGAACGTGTCCTTATCCTAGGCGCCCTGCATTGAGTCCTCCAACCTATCGATCTCTGCTTGTATTCTGCATGCGTTATCTGCCACATTATTTTAGCTGGACATACAGGTAATAAGGTCATATTTTAGGTGCTTAATATGGTTAACAAGACATCCCCATGACCTATAATATGAATGAACAATACAGGGGTGTTTTATAGAAGAAAATTGATGATCTTGTTTATAATATAAAAGATGAGAAATATCATTATAATTATAGTTTTTTGAGGTAGAAGATAATAAAAAAATTGATAAATTGACTTTGGAATGATAATAATAAAGAAGAATAGTATGTACTATTATATAATAAAATAATATGTCTCACACCTTGTATTATGGAGTTGATTATATGTAATATTTGAGATATATAAAAAAATAAAGAGGATTATAATAGGAAATATACCTATAGTTGTGGAAAAAATATGTTTACATAGCCTATGTAGGCCTTTAAAAGACCACATGATTTAAAAGTAATTAAAAAATTCATCAAATCTATATACATATCAATCCCTCACATAAGTAGTGAATACAGGGATGACGTGTGTTTGACCAATTTATTGATACGTCATTTTTCCTAATCCATTATAATGACATTAGAGAGTAGAATTATCTCACGGTAAATTGATAGACTCTTTGAATATCCTCTATGTATTTTCTATTTTTGGTGAGAAATGTTAATTTCCTATTTTATTTACATTATTCATATGTTTTTAAATTTTTATTTATTTTTCTACAGTTGCTGAAAAACTTATCGATCAAAATGTTGAACATTATTCACTCTAACATAATATCATGTTCCCAAATAGAGATAGACATGATAAGGTTTGATTTTATTATTTAGGAAACTCTCATTGTATGATATCATATTTTTCCAACAATTATCATTATTTTTTTTGTTAAAAAACTACCACTGGTTTTATTTTGTGAGATTGAAAGTTTTCAAAGGTTGTAATGCTCTTTTATAGAAGTTTGACTGATTGATGTCTACTTTAACCTTACATGTTCTTTACTCATTTCCCAATGTGTAATTGTGTCAATAAAGATTTCATGAATAGGAACATGATGGTATGTGATTTAATGTTATGAAAGTTGTTCACATTGTCTAATGTTTAATAATGATTATTATTAAATCAAAGTGATTCATTTTTTTGGTCATATATCATAAGTGATGATATAAATGAAGTGAAAGAGTTATATGTTGTGTATTTACCACATCATATGGTTTTAATTAGTGCCATAACCATATTTTTCTCATTCATCAATGTCTAAATACACTTTATTCAAGGCCTATGTGACACCTAATGATTCTAGAGGGATTTTATCCCCTATAGACGTTATAGTTTGGTGTTTTATCCCTACTAGAAATCTTTTATTTGGTATAATTTTTAATTCCTTGATACTTCGTTAAATAGTAATTTTACATTGATCTCTACTTTGGAATAACATTGATCATATTTTTAGGTGATTTGTGTCCCTTTTTTATATTCACTACCTCTGTTATTCTTAATTATTCTAGTTTTAAGAATTTCTTAAACGTCAAAAAAAGGTATGCGGTCTAAAACATGACCCTATGGTCTTATTAGTTTTCTTGTATAAAGAATATTGTTATTCCACCAGAATAACATGAAATATAATTAATTGGTTGAAAAATAATGATAAATCATGTGATTGGTTATCCCCCGGGTCACTTTTTATTTAATGGTATTTTATCCTGTCTTATGGATACTCACTGGGTGAGTGATCCCTTGATTAATAATTAAGTGTCTAATTGTTTTAACTGTGTTTATCAAGGTAATATATTTCAATTAATTTTGTGATATATAATATCATATGTATTACCTTATTCTATATTTGACATGACTATTGATAATTATATATATAATTGAATGTCCAATTGAAAGACAAATGGTAATTTTAATAATTAATCAGGAGCATTCTAATGTGTTCTCATGATATCCTTTCTTTTATTACTTTTTGTATCTTTCTTGAAATGAATATATAGAGAGATATTATAGATGAAATATTCTGAAATGATTATATAATATGACATTCTAAGGGACATGTGATATAATGAATATATTTCAGTCTTTCTTATTTATTCTCAATGAAATGTTTATATAGAAATATATTCCTACTGATTCATGAAAAAATTATTTTATTGTTG
Source organism: Viscum album (assembly GCA_963277665.1). NCBI lineage: Eukaryota > Viridiplantae > Streptophyta > Magnoliopsida > Santalales > Viscaceae > Viscum > Viscum album. Next base: position 1,221,143,509 of record OY728136.1, on the reverse strand, counting down.
AATTAACCCAATGGATGCTAAAATTCATATATATATAGCTATGTCAGATGCTAGAAGTATTATATAGATGGTTCTACAGGGTTTATTATTATTACATGGATTATTGATATCAGTTATATTGTTTTTTGACATACTTAGAGACATTATGGAATGGTGGGGAAGATGGTTCATTTATGCATTGTATTAATTGATAAATCATTACACTAGTTTATCACATTATTGAAAAAAATTATTTTCAAAATTATTTTTTAGACATGGTGGTGTTGACATATTTAATGTTACTCATTCCATAATAATAATTTCATTTGGTGCACAAGAGTATTAAATTGATGCATATTTGGATAATGGTGAGGTGGTATGATGTTGATTTTTTTTCATGTTGGACATTAAATATTTTAGAGATGCGTCTGATTTGGGGTTAGAAACCATGTTATTATGAGAAACTATCATGTCCTTAAATTTTTTAACTTTTTGTTTGTTTAATTTTACATTGGGATATATATCATCTTATCACTGCATGATTAGTCATCATTTTTTTGTTTTTCCTAATTTACATTCCAGTTGTATGATATATAGATTACAGAATTTTCCATTACATAAACGTTATTATTATTTGGTTATTCATTTGTTTTGAATCATTATACACTATGGTATAGTCTGTCCAGTACATACATCACACCCTTTCTACATGTTGATATCATTTTTCATAGGAGGATGCAAAATTATGGCCTTATAACCAAACAATTCTGGTAATCGATGATAGTGGCAGACTGGCAGATGTCACAATGATTTATTTGATGAAATGTTTTTATCAAATATTTAATTATTATTTATAAAATTTAGAAAGGAAATGAGGATGTATAAGGACTAGGTAATGATCTTGTTCATGGAATTCCCTATCCCATGTTAGTGTAAATACAAGTTCCCAATGATGAAATTATTGTTCATGAAATTTTCTTGTTGTACTCGATGTTATTTTACCCATAGTGATTCAAATGTTGAGTGATGTTCTTGTTTCATGATATTTATACTCATGGATTGCTTTCGAGTGAGTTAATAAGTATTAATAATAATTGGAACATATGGATGTATATTAACATCTATTGTTAATGATAGGGACATATTTTTCTCTTGTGTTTTATACTATCCTATATGAACTATGAAATGAGATTCACTTATATAGTATAGTAAAAATTGAATTAATGTTATGTTTTTCTAAAACACTTATATGTCATATATCAAAATACTAATATTATTGGTTCATTATTAGTGTCACCTATTATTGTTTAAATTGTCATTTTTTACATTATTTTGATTTAGTTTATCTTGTAGAGAGAAATCATCCTCATCATAATTGAGATGAGTTTCAGGTTAGTGGAGAACACCATATTTCTAAGGAAGATAAAGCATAACATCCTATGTCTTATATGTATTAGAAGGATTTTCAATATCAGGATAGCTTCATGAGGGTCAAGAAATCAATGGAAATGGAGACTATTCAGATTTTCCTTTTGATTCATGAGAGGAAGAGAGATTTTAATTAGTACTATCTACCAATATCCCCTTGGAAGGGATGCCCCAAGGTAGTTGTGTGATGGAATGAATTACTCTAAATGATCTCCAACTATCTTCATAAACCATATGATATGAGATTTCTTCTGCCAATGTATATTCTATATAGACCAATCATATATTGGTGGGACATTTTAGAGAAGTCTTGTCATCATGTGGAGTTATCAATGTAAGAATATGAGTTGAATTTCATGAGATACATTAATACATAACAACTGATGGATAATCAGGGACATTAATACATGATTCCCGCATGGGATAGAATGTCAATTATGGAATAAGATGATTGTTTCATCGATCTATAGGGATCTATATCATCTTTAAATAATATCAAAATCTCTATAGTGATGAATTTTAAGAAAGGGAATAACTATTATATCTATTTTAATGTGATAATTTAGCATTTATGATTTTTTATAAGTGAAAAGATAGGTACTAATCATTATAGGTATTCTAAGAGAGGACCTACCTATACTCTAGGTTTTTTTAATTGGGTGAACTGGGAGACATTCTTCTAGTGTCCATAATCATCGCTAGGACAGTTACTACAATTGAAACAAATGGAAGGTCATTACTGAATGTGGGAAAGAATATAAAAACTGTGTTCTATTAAAGTTATATCAGTATAGAACTTTGGGATATAAGAATATTCATTTTATTTTTTCTATTTTAGAGTTCAATTCATATAATATGATGGTTTATCTTCAATTTTTTTTCTGAACATCTGACAATAGTATCATTCAATTCATACATAACTGGTACCAAAGAAAAGGAATGACTCATTTACTCCTCAATAGGAATGAAGTTAGAGTTAAAAATTTCATTTAGGTTGAATAAGGGTTAATTTTAAATTAGAACACGAGTTATAGTAAAAATTATAAGTAATATATATGGTGATCATAGATGGATCCTAGGGAAGTGTTGTGAGTTATCTGCACACTATAAAAACTACATTTACAATTTTGAATGCATGTCGTGTTACCACCTGTGGTATGATTTCTGTATCAACTAATTGTTTTTCATATTTATTTAATATTGGAGAATAATATTCCATTTCATATTTGATTTTCTTAAATAGTTTGGGATTCTTTTAAGAAATATTTTTTGGTTTATTAACTATCCACCAATCATTGTGATTGCAGTTAAAGGTCATCAAAAGATGCAAGACATGTTCATTAGATATTAGTGGTAACATTTTTCAAATGTGAACCATTAGTGATTTATGTTTTAGATTTTTAGTTTATTCATTGAATTGAATTGAATGGTTATTAGTATAACATGACCATATTAACTATTACCTATTTTTTAGCCATTGTATCCCAATAAACAGAAATATATTCTTGACTAGGTGAGTGAGATCTTCAAGCTAGTCATGTTGGACCAATATTGTGAATAATTTATTGTCTAATAGATTAGAAAATATTAATTGTTCTAGATAATTATGGAATGCATCAGTATTATTTTCCTCTTATTTTATATCATATTCCTGGTGTATTTCCTAATCAGTTCAATCGATTATAACCTAAGTAGTAGATTGTGTTCATGATCATGTTGGTACCAATGGATGATAAATTTTATATACTACATCATAGTATGTAACTATTAGAGATTTGACTAATAAATATTGAATTAGAATATATAGAAACAAAATTTTTCAAAAAAACTAGAATGTCTCCATTTGGTTTAATAGTTATACTTTCTAGGAAGGCTGATGTAAATTTTTTATTATATGTGTATTATCATATATTGAACCATATGACTATAAATATTTGATATCAACTTCAATGTAATAATGATATATTAGATAATTTTATAATATATACGATATTTTCCATGAATGATTGGATATATGGATATCGTCAATTGAGTGTGAGCCCACCAATCATGCTTCAGACAATTTTCAAGAGATGCTATGGATTGTATTTTTCTCATAGTGACATTATCTGGTTTGATGATCACACCAGTGATATTAATCTCTTTCATGAATAAAATAATTCATCTATTTCAAGAAAAAATGAGTCGTGTTTTTTCTAAGGAAATATTTGTTTACTCCTAGTGAGAATCTAATCATGTTACACGTAATGACATTTTCATGAGTACATTGATTGAGCACCGACATTATGACATGATTACCAAATTCTATTTATTGAATGATAATTTAAATTCATGGGTCATTACATTTAAGAGGTAGGAATGTCATTGGATCTACCGTGGTTTGGGTCTATAGTGTTGTGGAAGTGGCCCATGAATGTCTTTTAGATTCATGTAATTTCATGTTTAGAAGGTTCTTATTGGATTTTTATCCTGTCTTTCTTCTATTTTTCATACTAATGTTTAGGATGACCAATAAAATGATGAAGTTTGTTTTGTCATATGATTTTCAGGAAATCTTTGAAGAAAAAAATGGAGGTATGAACTGAAAAAATATAATCACTTTAAAAATTTTGGGTAAATTACATAACATGTATTATAACTCATATGGAGTTGAGATCATATCATTTGTATATATGTGTATAAATTGGTATCTCATGGGACTATAATGATGAGACAACATGATAGTAATTTCCATAATAATAATCTAATGTTGGCAGTGATGGTTCATGCCCTAAATTACTAGATACAATATCATTTGGATGAGTGTTTGGTGGCGTACATGGAAGACAAATGCCTAGGTAATATCTTTTCTCATTTGGAATAGATCCTTCAGTAGTGGTGTTAGTGTTTAGAGTATCTATACTATTATATTATATAGTAAAATTTAATCATAGAAAGGGAATTGTTTCCCAATTTTTAAAACCAAAATAAGCATAGGGGGTAGTTTGAAAGTATTTAGATGTATTGTGGAATATCGAACTTATTGAGAAAACGAATCAAGATGTTCCTAAGTCCCACAAATGTGTATCTTTGAATTAAACAAATTTTATACTACATCCTTTGGAACAAATCAAGATAGAGAAGATATATTATCTGTAGGGATTGGATATATGTGACAACATATATTCTTTGATGCAACTATTAAATTCTCTTTTTTAAGTGAAAATTTTCATATTTTCTATGGCCATGTAAGGGTTCCTATGGTCTTTTATAAAGATCTGTTGAGATACTTTCATTCCTCAATATGTGAGTTACATCATTGAATAAGAATTTTTTATCATGATATCTATAGACAATATTGGTTATTAGAAATGAATAATGAGGCATTAGGTTTTGTGGTGTGATTTTTCAATATTCCTCATGTGAATAAAGAGTATATGATGTTGGTTGTGCTTTTACTGCATCATCCCCTTACTAAAATGATGTGGGAAGATTTCACTATGTATTTTGTAAAATAATTAACCAAGAGACCCCATATGAATGATGTTTAATGGGTGATTGTGGGTCAAATCGCGAACTTATCCAAATTAATTTCTACTAGAGAGACCTTCACTATTGATTATCTGGGTAATCTATTTATGTGAGATATATTTTGATTGCATGGTGTTTTGAGGGGTACTTTTTCTAATCAATATCCTCATACCCCATCATTATTCTTTAAGGGTGTTTTGAAGGATTTGGGATCACATGTTGTTTTGAGAATAACATTTCATCCTTAAACTGATAGTTAATATCAGTAGATTATTCATGATATAATGGATTTGTTATGTCCTATGATTTTGGAGTATTTTGGTTTATGAGAGCATCATATGACACTCATTGATTTGGAATTTAAAAACATCTTCTTAGAATTGATACATATTTCACCTCTAGAGGCGTTGTATCTATGTTCATGTATTTTACCACAATTAGGTTTGATGTATGTGAGTTTGTGAAATTTTTAAATTATCTTATGTATGAGACATCAGAATAAGAAAATATGGTGAATTGGTGGTTAGTTACCCTGAAAAGAACATATAAAAGGTAATTTTACCCCTGAAGATGACCACCAGAGTTCAAGGATGGTCATCAAATTTATCTTTTGGTGTCACCTATGAGGGGGAAACACCATATCACAAATCAAGGGAATATAAAAATCATATTTATCAGGCCCTACAAGATATTATATAGGTTCGATCAAGGGGAGTACCGAAGAACCTTTCTATCACACATTTTTTCCTTCCATGAGGTGTTTCATGTGTCATAACATAACATATGTTATCCTGACCCCTATCATGTTCTATACATTTAGTTTTGTGATCTTTTTTTCATATAATTTGAAGAGATTATTCTATATATTATGATAAATTGTGTGAACTATCTATGGACTAGGACTATTCTGGGTGTTTTGGTGTGTGGGAAACATGTTAATTTTCAAGAGTTTGCATAGGATATTGAGTCTGATATGAAATAATAGTTTCTAGACATGTTCACCAAGACCCCAAAGTGATTCTTAGAGATAACCGAGGATGGGTTGTATTGTGTTGGGGAGGATTTACGATCCCATATTCATCCCGGTACATCTCTATTTGAGTTTTGTGTTATAACAAATTCGTGGTGATTTCCATGTGATTGGAAGGTTTCAGAGACAGACTGGTCTCATTTCAAGAAGCTGAATTGGATGTTATTTAGTATACATTTTTAGATCATGTACATATTACATGATGTGTAAATCTAGATAGTATTATATATTCAATTGGTATATGACTTTTGTGATTTATGGTTGTGAAACTAGTTTATATCTTTTATTGTTCGATTGGGATTTAAATTAAACAAAAGGGATGAATTTTTTAGTATATCTTATGAATTAATAAAAACATAATGTTAAAGTTGAACACATAGTGTATTTATAATGGATAATAGTTTTTTGGATGTGATGTAGGTCTACGTTATCATTCCACCATTTTCCCCTCCTCTTAATCCATTGGTGGCTTAATGTGATTTTTGAGTTATTTACTCATCTACAGACATCACAGTATGGTGTTTGATCCCTGGTAGGTCTCTTTTCTTATTTATTCTTCTCCATTATTCATGATTCCATAAATAAATGTTTCCTTTTTTATCTCGTCTATGGAATCGTGTTGATATTTTTTCCCATGTGATAGAGTTTACTTTTTTATATTTTGCACATTTTTTCTTGTTTGTGATTCTTCATGGAAGAATTTATTAATCTTTAGATAAAGGTAGTGTGTCTAAAAAAACCCTATAGTATATTTACCTGTGAATTGTGTGAAATATTTTTAATTTTCTAACATAAAATGAAACCTTACTAGTCATTTGGTGAATTTTGATTGGAAATATGACAAATTATTCTTTGAATCCCTTTTAATTAAATGATATTGAGACTTGTTGTATAGATACCCATTTTCTGAGTGAACCCTAGATATATATTGAAGTGACCAATTAATTTTAATGTATTTATCATGACATGAGGTTTTTGGTGAAGGACAGATATAGAATAACATTGGTATTAACTTTTGGGTTCTTTAAATGAATATGTATTTTTTTTATTATTCAAAGTGAAATGGAATGAAGTCTTATAATTTTCATAATCATCCATTGAGGATTATGATGTGATATCATGATATCTTTTCTATTATGACATGGGGAGTTGATGAAAAATTTATATCATACTATTTACACTGAAACATGATAAAATACTTATATAGTAAGAAATTTCAAGATAACATAGTTAAATTCATATATAGAATTCTCAGCCTACTGATTCAGGATGAAATTATAAAATAGTAGGCTATGCAAAGTGATACAAGTTGAATTGATTATATTGAGTTATTGTACATGAGAGTGATGAATTTATTATATATAGGGATATTCTGAAAGGGTAAAATGAATATTTAAAAGGAATTTACGAGTTTTGTTAATTAATGGTTTATGGTTATGGTTAGCATGGTTACTATACTTGCAGATGGAAATTCAATCATTGTACTGAAGTGGGTTGATTTATGTATTGTGTTAATTGATAAATAAATAAACCTATTATTTTAATTATTAGATGAACATATTATCCAAATAGTTTTATATACATAGTGGTGTTTATCAATGGAGGTTTACTCACAACCATTTTATAATGACATTTTGTATATGAAATTATTACAAGGATGTAGATTTGGACAATATAAAGAGATCTAGATGGTGATTTGATTCTTACTGGATCAGAATGAGTGTCACAAACCATCCTTGGGGCCCGTTTCGTGACTACCCCAAGCCCGCCTTCCATAGGTCAGGGGCTGGCGACTAGCACTAAAGGCGTTAATCCCAATAACTGGGAAGGCATTGCCTTTAAAAAACATAAACACACCCAACCATATTACAAGTGGAAGTAAACACTAATAAAAATGAATACAAAAGAATGTGTTGTAAAGTTAATGGGCCAGAATACAAACCCAACTGAAAAGTACAACTACAACTGAATGAAAGTACAATAGAAAAGACAAACAAATGGAAGATAGATGCATCTCCTAGGTCATCCACCTCGGATTGCACCAGAAGGGTAAGATTGATATCCTCTTCAACGCTCTCCCCCGCCATCCTCTTCCGAGTACCGTCTCATCGTGAAGTCCAATCCGGGTACGGTATAGTCCTCATACACTCGGTCTCTGTCAGTTCTGTCCATCGTCTACATCCATCACATTGAGTTGGAAGCAGATCCCATACATGGGTTAGTATAATGACACTCAGTAGGGACCTCGAGACCCTCAAGGTCTCACTAAATCCAAAAAGGATAAACACAAAAAAGATCTCAAAAGATAACCCTTACTTAGGTAAAGGCCCATACTTATAATAAAGTTATCAAGTCATCCATTTCAATCATGATGTAAACACAAAGGTAACTGACTCAGCTCAAACCGGAATTTTAATTACTGATATTGAAACCAAAACTGTTGAAGAGCTCCTCCTCTTTCGTGTATTTTAATCCTGTCATGACTCCAAGGCGCTTCTCACTAACATTAAACTGTTGAGGTACTCCTCCTGTCGAGTAACGCGGGTCTACCTCCTCAAAAAGTAGTGCTTGTCAACCATGGTTCTGCCACCTCATGAAGTAGTGCTCCCCCTAATAGCCTACAGTGGTACTCCTTCTATTGAGTACCACAGGTCTGCCACCCAAACACATTAGTGCTCCCCACTGGGAATGTCAGGTCACTCCGACTCGAATCGGACAAGCAGTCATTAGGTTTTAGCCAACTACAAGGTCTCTGTACTCCGTACTCTCATCTCTAGGAGGATCTTCTCCACGATTTACTGTTCGATACTACAAGTATCAAAATGTCCCATGAAGAAGTATCTCAAAGCACAACCATGTCAAAGGGGTCCCAACCCATCAGAACACGCGTCTATCGGACGCCCGGTCTATGAGTTATTATCATTTTAGTCCCAGGGGCCAAGTTAGTTTCGGGTACGAACCAACCCATTCATATCTCAAAAATACTTCGAACTCTCATGGGGTATACTCAACGGAACCGTTTCTCAACGTGATTACCAACGCCGTTGACGGTTCGTCAAACAGACGTCCGGTCTAACAGTTATTGGCTTTTCCATTCCAGGGGAATGGTTGGTTTATAAGCTAATCAAACCTGACCGTACTCCAACCGCATCGAAATCTGAAGTGGAGTATTCCAAAAGAACCATCTCATCAAGATGAATCCATCATAGTCGACGACACATCAATCAGATGTCTGGTCCTCATGTTATAAGCGTTTCCGCTCCGAGGGCTCGGTTGGTTTTGGGTTCAAACCAACCCGGACATACACAAAATTTGTTGAAACATTGAGTGTAATATACTGAAATGACCATCTCGATCCGTGGAATTCAATGCAACTTACATTGCGTCGATCGGAGGTCCAAAACTCATGTTATGAGCGTTTTAACTGAAGATGGTCTGAAAATAGGGGGTCTGGACCCGGTCCGACCCGGCCCAACACCCCCTGGGTCATCCCAAACTAGGTAGATCCGACCCAGGACCGGGTCTGGCATGGTTTGCGCGGCCCAGCCCAGGGTTGGCGGCTCGGCCCAGAATAGGCAGCCTGGCCCGGTGCTGGCGGCCCGGCCCGGCACTGGCGGAATGGCCCGGCACTGGCGGCCCGGCTCGGCTCTGGCGGCCCGACCCACCAGTCATTATAAGAAACTGATTCTTCTCTTGAGGTACGAGCTTTTTCTTTTCCCTTTTCCTTAATTTTTTTAATAAAATATGGAAAATGGGGAAAATCCTATATTTTGGAACTACACGCCGTGTGCTTTTCCACACACCATGTATTTTTGGCCATGTTGGGATGAGTACACAGGGCGTGTAGCCATGTCGGTGAAAAAGGGTGTAGGAACTGACTACATGCCATGTAGTGGTCCTTTACACGCCATGTTGTCAGTCGGCAGGCCAAAATATTAAGTGGTGGAGCAGCCGCCAGCTGGGAGGCAGTACACGCCGTGTACTCAGGAGTACATGTTGTGTACTCATGTCAGCAGCGAACAGTGTCGAGCTGGCGGGAGCTGCAAGGGGAACAGTTTAAAATTTGGGAATTACACGCCGTGTAATCAGAAGTACACACCGTGTAATTTGTTTTTTTAGGTTAAAAGAGCCAGTAGACTCCTCAATTGGAAGAGGATGCATTTGAGTTGTTTTGGTGCCAATGGAGGAGGTCGAACATTTGAAGATTCATCGAGTGTTTACTTGGAATTAGTTTCTGCCACGAACAATCTCGTTGGAACTTCATGGGTAAGGGCTTCCATCTCCTTGACAGCTTCTTACCAATTATTCTCCGAATAAGATTTATTTTAGGATAAGTGAGTATTGTTCTTCGTTAGATCTACGCCATTCTTGGGCGTTTTTGGAGTCGGGGTTTAGGTATAACGTTCATTGGTGTATCAGGTACATGGCTTGGTGTTAAATTTTACCAATTGTCATGTGTTTTTTGAGTTTTTGTTCCCTAAACCCATTTTGGGGTATCGTGTGGCTGAGGGAGTTTCTATATTAAACACCTAGAATTGATTCAGTATTTAATTATGATATTAAAATGGTGGTTGGTATTGTTTCTTGTATCCGGAACCACCCTGTGGGTGTGTTCCACTGTTTAGCCATTTGGATAGAATATCTGAGGGTATGCCTTCAAAGTAGTTATTGTAGAATTACCTTGAGAGGAATTACTTGTTTACTGCTTATTTACATGTTGGGAATGGCCCGATTTCCTATTAGTCTGAGGTCATTGTTGTGATTAGCCTGTGGGCACTGCACTGTTTAGCCTGAGGGCAGTAGTTATTTCGGCCTGAGGGAAACTTCTTAAGTTCCTATGGGCAGCTGACTATATGCATGTGGGTGAAACTACCTATGCCTGAGGGAAAACTCTGTTATGCCTGAGAGAATATTCTTGTGTTGGATACTCTTTACCTGAGGGTAAGAGTTTACATGTCTGATGACATTAGCTGGTTATTTAGAATATTCACTGTGGTGGTATTATAAATTTAAAGGATTTAATAAATAATAAAATGTTAATATAACTAGTAATTAGTTACTTTTGAGTACTACTTACTTTATTTCATTTTATTACTGCACACTGTCGTTTCATTCTTACAAGCAGTTGGGCATGAGCCTTTGGTGGGTGCCTACTAGTAATTTATTTCTCACACCCTATTTGGGTCATGGATTTCGGCCTAAACAGATTATGTTTCTGTAGGTGTGGATAGGGGCAAGAGACCCTACACAGGTACATGACTTTTTCTGAAGAGTAAAAGGTATGGGACTGAGCCTAGTCTAGAGATGCCGTTGTCAGTTATTTTTCTTTTTTTTGTTGTAGTCTACTTTTGTTGTACGGTATTGATATATAACATGTTCTGGTTTTTTCTTAGAACTTGAGACATGTAGAATCATCATTTATATACTGTTAGTTATATACAATACTGTTGTTTATTTTTTTTTTGTATGGTTTACTGGTTCAACTGTTTGATGTATGTTTTATTTTTTATTCCGCTGCACAACACTTTGAAAAATGAGGGTATAGTTTCCCCACTATCAGACCTGGGCCCTCGTTGCTAGTCATCAACCTATGGCATTTGTGGAAATGCACTTGAGGTCACATGGAAAACTGGGTTCGGGGCACCCGTTGCATGGCACCCGGAACAGGGATTTTACAATGTTGTATCAGAGGGGTTCTTTTCGTTGACATACTATTTCAAGACTTAGTAAGGGATAGGATGAACGGTAGTTGGTAATAATCTATGCCCAAGTGTAGCTAACCCGTGCACATGGAAAATCCAGTCTACCTCTTATTTTTTAATTTTTTTGATTTTGCAAATTTTACAGTTGATATGTTTCCACCGTTGGGTGACGCACTTGAGATTATGCTGTTATAATTTATTTTTGGGTTCTATTTAGTTGTAACATGAGGAGATTGGGGTATGCCATCTCATGCATCATTTAGGAACATGCTAGAAATAACATGCCATGCATCATTCCATGCCATGTAAGTGCATTATAAATTTCATGCAGTTTTGATAGTAGTTGTGCAAGAAAAACATGATACTGTGATAGTTTATTGATAAATACATGTTGTTTGATAGGGTATTTTGTGTAAGCCTGTTTATAGAATGGATTCGAAACTTTGTTTTTTAGGGAGTATGGGCCCCCATTGACCGAAATTTGGTGGATCATTGACTATTTATTAGTTATAACATAGATAAGATGTCAAACATTGATTCGTGGGTAGTATGGGCCATCACGGGTTGGAATTTGACACTTAGGAGTTGGTTTACGTTATTTTCTGGGTTCTAGAGAAGTTTCTGAGACATACTGTTTGGAAACCCAGTATACATGCCGTTTAGTATTTTTACAAACATTGTGTATGGCCTTATATTTGGGAAGAAAAAAATGAACTTTTTAAGTACACATCGTGTACTCTGAGTACACGTCATGTAGTCTCTTCCTGGGTCACAAAACGTGTGGGCGGTGACACGGGGTAGGGAAGAGCTTGGGGAAAACGCACCGTGTACCAGATATACACGTCGTGTAGTTTTGAACTGGAGACCGACCGTGTAACTAACAAACACATGTCAGTGAACTCTTGCACAGAACCCACTGTGTCAATAATGTACACACCGTGTAGGGTGACCTGGGGACTCAGTCGTGTAACTGACAACACGGGTCGGTGTCACCTCTCCTTGAACATGCCATGTACCCTTGGAACACGCCGTGTAGTCTTTTCCGAGGACAAAACGTGTTGATTTAGCCATGTGGCGGGGAAACAATGTTGTTGACCCTACGTGTACGGGTGTAACACGTCGTGTAGTGTCAAGGCGAGTAGTCAGCCGTGTCACAGATGACACGGGCAATTGTAAATAACACCATACACGCTGTTTATATGAAATACATGCCATGTTGTTTTTGTTCAATTGGGATTCGTGTGGCTTAGCCGTGCAGAACGACCCGGGCAGGGGAAGAGGAAGTCAATTACACGCTGTGTAGTAAGTATTCACACCATGTAGTCTTATTTTTCAAATTTTTATTGCCTTATTCCTCCTATACCCTTTTGGGATTTTTCACATCCGTTCTTTGATAAATCGTGTTCTAAGGCGTGTTTTTGACCTTGTAGTGTCATGCCGACTAGACGACCACACGTTGTTCACCAGGACAGCGACAGTAAGTATACTCCAGAGATGGTGGTCCATGGGCTACCAGTTGATCATCTAACAGATCCAGATGTGGCACCAGCAGCTATACCAGAGACAGGCGTGGAGGCGCAGTTTCGTGAAGGCTTATTGCGGTTCATGCAGAGCTTTTAGGGAGCACCGTAGGCTACCACATCTATGGCTGAGCTGAAACGTATTTTCCAGGAGTAGCATCAGCCTATGATCTTAGGGGATGACGGACCATAGGCTGTGGAGTCTTGGATGGGGGAAATGTAGACTATTTTCGAGCATCTAGTGATGCCTCTAGGGGAGAGGGTCAAGCTCGCGACATACATGCTGTGTGATTCTGCCATGAGGTGGTGGGATGTTACCACCTAGTCGGAGCTTCATAGGTACATGGCGTGGGAAGAATTTCAGGCAGTCTTCTATGATTTTTCTTCCTAGAGATGCTGAGGGAAGATAGAGCTCGAGAGTTCAGGAATCTGCAGTAGGACGCTATGTCAGTGATGGACTATTCTGCTCATTTTACAGAGCTTCAACGCTTTTCACCAGTGAGAGTGGGAGACCAGATGTTGAGGGCCATACATTTTAAGGATGGTCTTCGGTATGACATCTAAGCACCGGTGAATGTCGTCAAGTTGCATACAATACATGATATTGTGAACCAGGTGTTGTTCATAGAGAGGATCCTTCAAGAGTCTAGTGGTGTGGGCCAGGGAGGTTCAACACCAGTTACTGATACTTTTTCTGTTGGCAAGAGGAAGAGACAGGTGGACAAAACTTTGGGCGGATGTACAAGTATGAAGAGTGTTTCTGGTGTCCTGGTTATATGTTACCAATGTGGTAGAGATGGGAACAAGAGGCCACAGTCTCCTCGAGACCCAGTGGAGTTCCGAGCTTGCGGTAGGATGGGTCATCTGCAGCACTTTTGTAGGGAGTTTCTACCTATGGCTAGTGAGAGGGGTTCTGTGCAGACTCCACATGCGGGAGTAGGACCAGTGGATTCTTACAAGTCTGGGAATTGGAATACGTCAGGGTGTACATGCAGAGATGGTGGTCGTGGTCGTGGTATCCAGACACCAGGATCTCAGAGGTAGCAGGGCCGGACAACTCATGGTAGCTTGGTTGTGTCGCAGGGCCATGGCACTGGGCAGACATATGTGGTGCAACAGACCCAGCATGAGTAGGATCTCGGACCTTTAACAGTTATATGTAATTTTTTATTAGCTTCTGTCTTATCTTAATAACTATTTGATAGGGGTGCTATACATAGTTTTATATCTGTAACCATTGTAGAGAGCCTTGGTCTATATTTTTCTTCATCTTCTAATTTCATGACCCAAGACACTTCGTTGGGGACTAGGATGGCTGGTGTGCATCAGTGCAAGGAGTGACCCATTGAGATTGTTGGGTGTCACTGCCATTGGGACCTTTATGTCCTAAAGATGATGAGCTGTGAAGTCATTCATGAGATGAATAGGTTGGTTCCCTTTTGGGCCTTTGCAGACTGCTATCATTGCTGGGTGTGTTTCACGTCACCAGAGGGCAGAGAGTTTCTATACAATGGTGAATGGGATGTTCAGGCCAGTTGAGCTGGACTAGAGCATCTTGGGAGAGGTGGAGTCACAGCCCAGATTGCGAGCTTATATCTGGATGACCAGGGGACTTGTCAGGAGGATTTCCCTCCGGTTGTTGATCATTTCAGGGATGTCTTCCCTGATGACTTTTTGGGTCTACCTCCAGAGAGAGAGGTGGATTTATCCATTGATCTTATGTCAAGAGCATCACCAGTGTCCATTCCTCCATATAGGATGGCTACAACTGAGTTGTAGGAGCTCAAGAGGCAGTTGGAGGAGTTGAAGGAAAAGGGATTTATCCGACCCAGTACTTCTCCTTGGGGTTCTCTAGTCCTTTTTTCGTAGAAGGCAGACTGTACTCTCAAAATATCTGTGGATTACCGGAATCTGAACCAGTTGACGGTTAAGCACCGATATCCCCTACCGAGGATTGATGATATTTATAATCATCTTTGTGGTGCACGAGTGTTCTCGAATGTTTTCTGGATATCAGGATATCATCAGCTGCATGTGAGACCATATGATATAACTCTCACGGGTTTTTGGAGTACGTATGGTCTATATGATTATACGGTTATGTCGTTTGGACTCACAAACGTGCCAGTAGTTTTCATGTCTCTGATGAATCTTGTGTTCAATATGTATCTTTATTCTTTTATGGTAGTATTCATGGATGATATATTGTTGTAAAATCACACTTGACATGACCATGACACCCATCTTGGGATCGTATTGAGTTCACTGAGGGATCATCATCTATATGCTAAGCTCTCAAAGTTCCAATTTTGGATGGACCAGATTCACTTCCTCGGACATATCATCTCTAAGGCAGGAGTTTCAGTAGACCTAGAGAAGGTAAGAGAAGTGGTTTCCTCGGAGAAGCCTAATAACATGTTTGAGATATTGAGTTTCTTAGGGCTATCTGGTTACTACAGATGTTTCATACCGGACTTCTCCGGCTTAGCAGCAACATTGACAGGTCTGACTAAGAAGGGTGTGAAGTTCGTTTGGTCTAAATCATGTGAGGCAGCTTTTCAGGACCTTAAGGGAAGGTTGAAATCGGCACCGAACCTGATACTCCTAGAGTAGGGGAAGGGCTATATAGTTTACTGTGTTGCATCAGGTATTGGGCTAGTAGCAGTGAAGATGCAGGATGACCGAGTTGTAGTGTATGGGTCTCGGAAATTGCAGCCACATGAGCATAATTACTTGATGCATGACCACGAGATGGCTGTAGTTGTGCATGGGTTGCGCTATTGGAGACACTATCTGTTGGGAGAGAATTTTGTGGTTTTCTCCGACCAAAAAAGCCTCAAGTATATCATTACATAGCATGACCTGAATCTTAGGCATAGGCGGTGGGTCGAGTACCTACATTCCTTTGATTTTGAGCTTGCCAACACACCTGGTAAAGGTAATGCAGTAGCTGGTGAACTGAGCTGGAAGACTCAGATACATGAAGTGCAGTAGGCCGGTGGTGAGTTAGAGCTCATGGCCTTGTTTTCTGAGATGCATCTGGAGATGCATGATAGTCAAGGGCATGCTTATCATTCATCTTTAGCTATGACTTCTTCCCTCCAGGACATAGTGAGGACAAGGCAACTATCATATTTGGAAGTCGTAGTTCTACAGGAGTCGATACAAAGAGGGGAACCTTCTCCTTGGTTGACGATAGGTGATCATGAGGTTTTTCTTCTCTAAGGACGAGTTTGGGTTCTAGAGGATATACGCGGGGAGCTGATGTAGGAGTTTCATGTTTCAGCTTGGGTAGTTCATCCTGAGTTTACCAAGATGTATCGTGACTTGAGACGTCAGTACATGTGGCCAAATATGAAGAGAGATGTAGCTGGTTTTGATACAAGGTGTTCCACCTGTTAGCAGGTGAAGGCGAAGAATAAAAAACTAGCTGGACTGTTACAACTGTTACCCATTCTATAGTGGAAATGGGATGATGTCATGTTGGATTTCGTGACTAGGCTTTCGAGGTCACCTCATGGAAATGATTCCGTATGGGTTGTTGTAGACAGACTCACAAAGGTAGCTCACTTCTTGCCGATCATGGAGATCTTCAGTGTTAACGGGCTCCGAAGGCTATATATTCAAGAGATCGTATGTATTCATGGGGTCCCTCATTCTATAATTTCAAATAGGGACTCCCTCTTTACGTCTTGTTTTTGGAAAAGTTTTCATAGGGCGCTGGGTATACAGGTTCTTCTGAGTACAACATACCACCCTCACAAAGATGGCCAGTTAGAGCGTATGATACATGTGCTAGAGGACATGCTGTGTGCATGCGTCCTAGACTTTGGGTGCTCTTGGGAGAATTATATACCCTTAGTCGATTTTTCCTATAACAATATCTTACAGGAGACTATTGAGATGGCACCATACGAGGCATTATACGGTAGTCAATGTCGTTCACCCATGTGCGGGGTAGAGGCCGGTGAGGCCGCTTTACTAGGGCCACAGCTCGTGTAGGAGATTTCTGAGCAGGTCCAGTTTATTTATAAGCGAATGTCTACCATATAGTCTCGCCAGAAGTCATATGCTAATCGCCGAAGACGACCTATGGAGTTCATGGTTGGGGATCAGGATTTCTTGCATGTTTCGCCGAGGCTGGGACACAATCAGATCAGGAGACACGGTAAAATTTCACTGTGGTATGTGGGACCATTTGAGATTCATGAGAGAGTTGGGCTGGTTGCATATCGGTTGTGATTTCCACAGCGGTACCGAGCCATCCACGACGTCTTCCACGTATCTCAGTTGCATCACTATCATTCAGATCCGTCACACATTTTTCAGCCCGAGGAGGTTGAGCTGGAGACAAATGCGTCCTTTGTGGACCATCTGATTCGTATCATTGACAGGAGCATTGAGGTTCGCTGAGGCTAGTCAGTTCCTCTCGTACTGTTGATATGGTTGCATGGCCGCATGCAAGACGCGACCTGGGAGCGGAAGGCTGACGTATATGCTCAGGGGTCAGAGTTGTTCACAACTATATATTATCCACCCTTGGGAGGGAAATTCGGGGACGAATTGCTATAAGGGGGAAGTTTGTAAGAACCTGGTTCTTCTCTTGAGGAACGAGGTTCTTCTTTTCTCTTTTCCATAAGTGTTTTCAATTAAATAAGAAAAATGGGGAAAATCCTAAATTTTGGAACTACACGCCGAGTACTTTTTCCACACACTATGTATTTTATTCCGTGTTGGGATGAGTACATGGGGCTTGTAGCCATGTCAGCGACAAAGGGTGTAGGAACTGACTACATGACATGTAGTGGTCCTTTACACGCCGTGTAGTCAGTCGGCATGCCAAAATAGTAAGGCGGTGGAGCAGCCACCAGCTGGGTGTCAGTACATGCCATGTAATCAGGAGTACATGATGTGTACTCATGTTGGCAGCAAACAGTTTCGCGCTAGCGGGAAGCTCCCAGGGGAACAATTTAAAATTTGGGAAGTACACACCCTATACTCATAAGTACACAATGTGTACTTTTTTCGGCTTAATACATACAGTAGCCTCATCAATTTTTAGAGGAGGCATTTGAGCTATTTTGGAGCCAATGGAGAAGGTCATACCTTTAATGATCCGCCGAGTGTTCGTCTCGAATCAGATTCTGCCTCAGACAATCTCATTGAAACCGCATGGGTAAGGGATTCCATCTCCTTGACTGCTTCTTACCAATTCTTCTCATAATAAGAGTTATTTGAGGTTAAATGTGTATTGTTCTTCATCAGATCTACGCCGTTCTTGGGTGTTTCTGGAGTTGGCGTTCGGGTATAACGTTCATTGGCATATAAGGTAGGTGGCTTGGTGTTAAAATATTCCAATTGTCTTGTGTTTTGTTCATTTTTGTGCCATGAACCCATTTTGGGGTGTCTTGTGGATGGGGCTGTTGCTATATTAAACACCTATAATTGATAAGGAATTTAATTATGATATTAAAATGCAGGTTGGGATCATTGCTTGGATCCAGAACCACCCCGTGGGTGTGTTCCACTGTTTATCCATTTGGCTAGAATACCCGAGCGTATGCCTTAAAAGTAGAGATTGTAGAATTTCCTTGAGAGGAATTCCTTGTTTACTGATTATTTACATTTTGGTCATGGCCCAGTTACATGTTATCCTGAGGGAGTTGTTGTGATTAGCCTGGGGGCACTGCACTGTTTAGCCTCAGGGAAATAGATATTTCGGCATGAGGGAAAATTCTTCTGTGCCTATAGGTAGCTAACTCTGTGCCTTTGGGAAACACTACCTTTGCCTGAGGGAAAACTCTGTTGTGCCTGGGGGTAGATTCTTGTGTTGGATACTCTTTACCTGAGGGTAGGAGTTTACGTGACTGAGGAAAATAGTTGGTTATTTAATATATTCATTGTGGTGGTATTTTAAATTTAATGGATTAAATATAAAATAAAATGGCTATATAACTGGTAATTAGTAACTTTTGAGTACCGCTTACATTATTGCATTTTATTAATGCACATTGTCATTGTATACTTACATGCAGTTGGGCACGGGCCTTTGGTGGGTACCTACTAGGAATTTATTTCTCACACCCTGTTTGGGTCACGCTTTTTGGCCCAAACAAATTTTGTTTTTGCAGGTGTGGATACGAGAAAGAGTCCCTACACAGGTACATGACTGTTGCTGATGAGTTGGAGGGCATGGGATCGAGCCTAGACTCGCGATGCCATTTCCAGTTGTTCTTCTTTGTTTTTCTATACTCTGCTTTTGTTGTACTATATTGATGTATAACATGTTATGGTTGTTTTCTTAGAACTTGAGACATGTAGCATCATCGTTTATATACTTTTGGTTATATCCACAGTTGTTTTTTATGTCAATTGTTTATGGTTCACTGCTTCCGCTATTTGATCTATGTTTTATTCTGCATTCTGTTGTGCTACACTTTGACAAATTAGGTCATAGATTCCCCCCTATCAGAACTAGGCCCTCGCTCATAGTTGGAAGCCTCTGGAATTTGCGGAAACACACTCGAGGTCACCTGGAGACTGGGTTCGGGGCACCCGTTGAGTGGAACCCAGAACTGGGATGTTACAGACAAGGTCTGGTCCACGTCACCCACACGGTTGGCCGTGTGGCTGGGCACCCAGGGGGGTTACAACCCCTGGTCCATCGGAAACATTTGTCAATTAAGGTCGGCCCTTGGTAACTGCGGGACCCCATTGGCTCCCAACTCTTGATGGCACAGGTTGGTGGAACAGTCGGCCGCCCTTCCCGGTCCACCTCGGCCTTAGGCCACGGATTTTTTTGACCAACACGGCGCGATGGCGCCGCGCACCACTGTCGCGGACCACCCCGGCCGCAACCCCATTCAGGCTCTGGCACGACGCAACGGCACCGCGCCCCTCTGGTGAGGCCTACCCCTGCCGCGGCTCTTGTAGTTCTGGTGGGGCGCCACGGTGCCACGATTCTCCACCGCGGCTCGTCCCGGCCACGACCCAACATTACTTTTTGCGGAACGTTGGTGTCGCGCCTTTGTGGTGACCCGACAATCATGCGTTGACGATCCATTTGTGGTTATCCCGTCGCCGGATGGTTCTTTACAATCTGTCTCCATCGTCCATAAACTAAAAAGAGATGGGGAAGGGTAAGACTGTGTCCTTGTAGTTCGAACCCTTCCTCGTCATGATGGTATCAAGCAGCTAAATGGAACTCAAGAATTGAAGAACGACGAAGACTGTATTAAGACTTAAACACAACAACCCATACCTCGAGAAAGATCTGTTCTAGCTGAGCATAATGGTTGATGGTGTCATGAAAGGGCGGAAGTCGGCTCATTGACATCGTCACAAGGTAAGAGATGAAGGCGATGATTGTCATTGGCGTTTGTCGCTTCCGTAAGGTGCCATCGATCCCGGCTCAAGCGTCGTTCGATGGATCTGACGTAGAGAATACATCGAAGTGAATGTAGTTCGTTGCGTTCGCACGACACTACCTATCCATGTTCATAATTCAGAGTCTCATCGGAGAAGATGGATCCGTGGTGGTGGTTCAATAATGGATGAAGGAGAGGAAGTTCTCCATCTGATCCCCCTCCCATCAAAAAGTCTTCACACTTAATAAAATAATAGGCTTGGCTAATATTTTTATTAACACCTCCATTTCCAAATTCATACACCTCATTAATTAAATTTAAGGATTCAATTTATTAATTAGGGTGTTGTCATGAATAAATGGGAGAGGAGAAAGTGAATAGGTCTCATAAATGGGTGAGTTGTCAACAATAACAAGTTAATTAAAAAGGGTATTATGGGAGATATTTGGGGAGTTTAAAGAGGGGTTTGAAGAGTGTAATGGAAGGTGGAAGGCTGGGGATCATGTGGGCCCCACCTCCCAAATATCCACACAAGGGTAGTTAGGTGGTTATGGGTCCAACCCTTAACTCCACATGGAAGGATTTAACCACTGTAGATATAAAATAAAATTGTATACACCAATTTTATTTATTTTTCAAATAATTCCCAAAAATTAATTCTCAACCCCCTTAAAACGAAACTGCGCTAAAGGTCTCCTTAAAAAATTTCAAGCAACGCGAGTTCATCGGTGCCCTCAGATTTCAATTCCAAGAACTTGTTCAAAAGATAGAAAAACCTTCTCATTCGTTCACTGAATGTACCCGAACTAAACTTTGGATATTGATTCCAGGAACACCGATCCCAAAAATCAGGTGCTGTCAGAAGCCCCATACTCATAAGATTACAAGGTATTTACAAAAAAAAATTACTTGAAATTTCTGTGTCTTTACATTACTCCCACCACAGGGATTTACGTCCCCGTAAAGCATCAACACACACTAGGGAAAACAAAAGAGTTACTGAGCATGCATCTGAGACTTCTTCCCCCTTGTGCTCTTCTGGAGGTTCTCGTGCAACAAACGAAAGTACATAAGAGGAATTGACAGTCTTCATAGGAACCGCTCCTATAGATCCTCAACCTTTACTAGAACCCCCTGTGAATGTCTCCCCTATAATCGATATTCATCTCTCTGTGGTAGATGATGACGGTTAGGTCGTGCACACATCTCCTCAACTGAGATACGTGGATGACGTCGTGCACCCAGTGCAACTGAAGTTGAAAGGACAAGCTGTAAGCTACCTCACATACACAACTGAGGACCTAGAAAGGTCCGATGAACCTCGAAGATAACTTTTCGCCTCAGCCACATCTCTGTAGACCTCGTCGAGGTGAGACCCATAAGAAAATGTGGTCTCCATCCTTGAACTTCAATTGTCTCGTGTCCTATCAACATTGAATTTCATCCTGCTCTATGAAGACTCAACTGCCGTGAACCATAGGCGATCGCTGCCTACGTCTACATTAGAGAACACCGATGTCTGGTCCCTGATGTGTCACATAGAACAATGTAACCAACACCATCAATATGGGTGCACTAGGCAACCTCTACCTCAGCTACTGAAAGCTCTACTGGAAGTGGTGCTGCAACTCTGTAGAATTCTGGAACAAAGGTATGTATGGCCATCTCTTGAGTGTTTTAATGCACCCTCTTATGAATTATTCCATCCTGTGCTGCCTAGGGTTTTATTTTTTCTGACCAAGGAAAACCAATCCCAACGTTTTAGGTAAACCATTACCTTTTCCCTAAAACAGTCAATCTGTGTATGAACATTAGTTGCCCAGTCCATACCCAAACAAACATCGTAAGACCTCAACGATGCCAAGAAAAGGTTCTAACTGAAACTGTCACCTCAAGGGTCAGATCACACAGTCAGCATAAGCATGATTATCAAGCTTCTTCCCAAAGGTATCTCTTGATGTGAGGGTCAAGTCAACATCTTAACCAGAAATTCTAGGCATGGGACAAGATTTGTGGAAGGAAGGGATGATTCCTATCAATGTATATTCTTACAGTAGCTAGTTGTAGACACAGACCAAACTTCGATTCATTCCTAGAGCCCTTGGGTCACACTCCTTGACCGCATTCAGCTACTCTCTTCCTCGAACCTACAGCTCCCTAAGCCTAGAAGGGTCTACAAAGGCGGCTGATTGTATTCATGTCGAAATGTTCACCACATTATGCTGGTCTCCTAGCTCTACTTCCATGTCTATTTCTCTCCATATTCATCTGTCCTTAAAACTTCCTCTTCTTGAAAAATTTTACATGCCCAAGTCACTGAGACTTGTGCCAGTTTCCTGTTTTCCCACTTCTAACATTCAATGTCTATATTAATTCATCCAAAGAACATTCAACCACAAAGGTTATCTCTACCACACTAGCATAAGTAAGAATTTTTAGAGGAAAAATATTGGCTTAGATGTCCTTTAATCAAACCTTTCCTTGAGGTCCGATTTTAAAACTACTGATCGTATCGTAGTCATCAAGTACTTTGAACGATCAGTACGCCTCGATGAATAATCACCTTCTGACATGTCATCCTGCCAAAGCTGTATAGCTCTAGAAAACCCTCAGCCACCTCCTCAAGCCAGTCTTTAGCCTCCTTTGATTCAGGATCGCCTCAGAACTTGAGGGGTATTTGATTCTGAAACACATGTAAGGCACTGAACCCACATATGTCATCTACCGGTACCGCCGGTTGTAACTGCTGTCCAACAGGTAGTGATATAGATGGCTCACAACCCGAAGGAACTATCTCAAGCATCGGTCCGCGAACCGAAGACTCATCACTATGCCTTCCAACCCCATGGCCACTCACTAGGAAACACTAGTAGATATGATCTCCATCTTCTCTACTAGTGTCTAAACTATGTGGAAAACTCTAACGATCGCCTCTATCCGGTCCACTGCTGCTTGGGAATCTGTCTCGCCTCGTATCCTCGGAGGCCTCTACTGTTGGAACTCATGCAATGCGCTCTGTCAGCATGCACCGTTAACTAGTATGGCAGGTGGCATCTTCTACCCAACAGGTGGTGATTCTACTACTACACCACCTGAAGGTGCCAACATAGAAAAAGGGTCTTGCACCGGAGCCTCGTTTCTCGATGGGCCGTCATCGTGTTTTATCTAGAAACTCCAACTGACTATCCACGTGGAGGCATCCTGAATAGATGCAACATGGTCAACCGATTTAAACCTGGTGAGTTGACCTGGTTGAGCCGACATTAAGAAAACTTTTGAAAACACAGACGTAATCAGTGTTTTCATGAATTGATTCGGAAATCATAAGTGAGTGTCCTGGTGCATAGATACGTCGGTCACCGCACCAACACTGGACTCCCTGAACTAAAAACCACACTCGGTACACATAACACTATTGCTTCACAGAAAAAATTGATCAGGGTCCTGAGTTCTGTGGTAAAACCGACTCATTTGAAACAAATTTGTCACGAACCATCCTCGGGGCTTGTGTCGTGACTACCCCAAACCCGCCTTACATAGACCAGAGGATGGCGACTAGCACCAAAGGCGTAAATCCAGATAACTGGGAAGGCATTGCCTTTATAAAACATAAACACACTCAACCAGAATACAAGCAGAAGTAAACACTAAGTTAAACTAAATGAAAAAGAAGGTGATGAAAATTAAATTGGACAGAATACAAACCCAAATGAAATGTAAAACTATAACTGAACTAAAGTAAAATAGAAAAGTCAAATAGATGGAAGATAGAAGCATCTCTTGGGTCATCCACCTCGGATCCTACCTGAAGGGTAGGTACAGATAGCCTCTTCAACTCTCTCACCCACCAACCTCCTCTGAGTACTGCCTCGTCTTGAAGTCCACCTTCATGTACCGTCCAGTCCTCGTACACTCAGTCTCTGTCAGTTCTTTCCGTTGTCTGCATCCAACACAAAGAGGTGCGGGCATAGCCCGTGCAGGGGTGAGTATAACGATACTCATTAGGGACCCCGTGACCCACAAGGTCTCAATAAATCCGACATGTATAACCAAAAATATGGATCTCAAAAGATAACCCTTACTTAGGTATAATCCCATACTTATACCTAAGTTATCAAGTAAACCATCTCAATCATGAGGTAAACACAAAGCTCATTGACTCAGCTCAAACCAGGATTTTCATCAATGATATCGAAACCACAACTACTGAAGAGCTCCTCCTATTTCATGTATGGTTATCCTGTCACGACTCTGAGGTGCTGCTCACAAACCTTAAACTAGTGAGGTACTCCTCCTATCGAGTACTGCAGGTTTACCACATCACAAAGTAGTGCTCCTCTGCCGTGGATCTGCCACCTCACAAAGTAGTGATCCCTCTAATAGCCTACAATGGTATACATTCTATCTATTACTGAAGGTCTACCACTCAAACAGAGTAGTTATCGCCACCATAGGTCTTCCACCCAAACACAGTAGTGCTCCTCCACTTGGCTTGTCAAGTCACTCTGACTCGAATCGGACAAGCAATCATTAGGTCTCAGCCAGCTTCAATGTCTCTGTACTCTGTACACTCGTCTATGAGAGGATATACTCCACAAACTACTGTTTGATACTCCATGTATCACAATGTACCATGAATAAGAATTTCAAAGTACCACCTCATCAAAGGGGTCCCAACGCATCAGACGGTGCGCCCATCGGATGCCCGGTCTGTGAGTTATTAGCCTTTTAGTACCGGGGGCCAGGTTGGTTTAATGTACGAACCTAACCAGTCATATCTCATCTGTACCCTAAAATCTCATGGGGTATGCTCAAAGGAATTGTTTCTCAATGTGATTACCAACGACGTTGACGGTTCGTCAAACTAACGTTCGGTCTGAGAGTTATTGGATTTTCTATTCCAGGGGCCCGTTTGGTTTATAAGCTAATCCAACCAGACCGTACTCCAACCATATCCAAATATCATGATTAGTATAAAAAAACAATCTCAATAAGAGGAATCCAAATTATTCGACGACACATCAATCGGATGTTCGATCCTCACATTATTATCGTTTCCGATATGAGGGCCCGGATGGTTTCGGGTTCGAACCACCCAGGCTGTAACAAAAAGTCGTTGTAACCTTGAGTGTAATATACCGAAATGACTGCCTTGATCCATACAATCCTATGAAACAAACGGTTTGTCGATCGGAGGACCACAACACAAGTTATGAGGGTTTAACTGAAGATGTGCAGAAAATAGAGGGACTGGGCCCGTTCCGACCTGGCCCATCTCGCCATGGGTGCACCCGAACCAGGTCGAACCGACCCAGGCATGGTTCTAGCCCAGTTGGGCATGGCCCAGCTCGATGCTGGCGGCCCGGCCCAGTACTGGCGACCTGGCCCGACTCTAGCGGTCTGGCCTAACCGACATGGCCTGGACCACATAACCCATGCAGTTGGCCGCATGGTTGGGCGACATGGGGGGTTACACCCCCCGTTTCTTCGGAAACAGCCATCCATTAATGCCGGCCCTTGGTAACCACAGGACCCCATCAGGTCCTGCCTATTTCCGGCTGCCCTTCCTAGTCCTCTGTGGCTTTAGGTCATGGCATTCATCGACCAGCGCAGCGTTACGGCGCAACACTCCCCCTCCATGGCCCCCTTGAAGCTCCGGAGCTGGGCGATGGCACCGTGCCCCTCCGCCGCGGCCCGCCCCAGTCACAACTCTTGTAGTTCTAGTGCCTCGTGATGGTGCAACACCCCTCCACTGTGACCCATTCCTTCCACGGACCGACTTTACTCTGTGCAGTACATTGGTGGCACGCCTTTATGGAGACCCGGCAATCCTGCACTGACGATCTTCTTGTGGTCATCCCATCGCTAGAAGGTTCTTCACAGTCTTCCTCCATCATCCCAAAACAAAAAATGGAAGGGGAAGGGTCAGACCAAGTTCATGTGGTCTGAACCCTTCCTCATCATGATGGTATCTAGCGGCCAAACGGTACTCAAGAATTGATGAATGACGAAGTGGGTATTAAGACATAAACACAAAAAACCCCTACCTCGAGAAAGATCTGTAGTATCCAAGCATCAAGGATGAAGGTGTTCCGAAAGGGAGCACATCAGCTAGTTGACGTCGTCGTAAGGTAAGAGATGAAGGTGATGGCGGTCGTTTGCATTCTTCGCTTCCATAAAGTGCCTTCGATCCTGGTTTGAGCATCGTTCGATTGATCCGACGCAGAAAAGACTTCTAATTCATTGTAGTTCGTTGAGGTCACACAATGATACTGATCCATGCTCATTCATCGGTTTATCGTCGGAGAAGATGGAACCTCGGTGGTTGTGCAACAAAGGAGGAAGGAGAGGAAGTTCTCCAGCGGATCCCCCACCCATCAAAACGGTTCCTCCCATAATAAAACATTAGGCTTGGATAATATTTTTATTAACACATCCATTTCAAAATTCAAAGACCTCATTAATTAAATTGAAAGATTCATTTTATTAATTAAGGTGATGTCGTGATTTAATGGGAGTGGAGAATGTGAAGTGGTCACATAAATGGGTGAGTTGTCAACATTAACAAGTTACTTAAAATGGGTTTTAAGGGAGATATTTGGGGAGTTTAAAGAGGGGATTGAAAAGTGTTATGGAAGGTGGAAGGTTGGGGCTCGTGGGGGCCCCACATCCCAAATATCCACACAAGGGTAGTAAGGTGGTTGTGGGTCCCACCATTAACTCCCCTTTGTAGGATTTAACCACTGTAGATATAAAATAAAATTGTATACACTAATTTTATTTATTTTTAATCTAATTCCCCAAAAATTAATTATCAACCCGATTAAAACAAAACTGCGCTAAAGGTCTCTTAAGCAATTTCTGATGCTACGAGTTCATCGGGCCCCTCAAATTTCAATTCCGAGCACCAGCTCAAAAGATAGAAAAACATGCTCATTCGTTTACTGAACGTACCCGAGCTAAACATTGGAAATATATTCTAGGAACACCGGGTCTCGAAATCAAGTTCCATCAAGAGCCTCATACTTGTAAAATTCCATTGTATTTAAGATAATACAATTCCTTGAAATTCCTGGGTCTTTACAATGAGATTGGAGATGGGTCGTATATGTGACTGAGAATTAAGGTTTTTTGATATTATATTGTGTCATTTGATACTTTAATTTGTAATAATTTTAGTTTTACATAGAGATACTTGTTATCATGTCATTTCATGAATCATAATTATTGTTTTCTTAGTTTCTCACTTACATTATAGTTAGAGGATTTATGTTTTCTACTGTTCTTCGATATAATGATATAATTTTTTTATAAATACTCATCTTTTTTCATGTCTATAAAAGGAATTATAGTCTCCTCACTATATTCATCACACCCCCCACTTTTCGGAAACCATTGGTGTACAGGGATGGTTTCTTGACGTTTCATAACCCAAAATTTTTCTCCATGAGAGAATCTTTCAGATCGAGGGAAATTCCACCGTAATTGAAAAACCCTCTTAGGGTTTCAGGGTTTTAAAAATTTCTTCAATATCTAATCAGGTCTGTTCTAGGATCAATATGTTTTACATGGATGTCAAATATTTAATAATTATGATTAATATTGATTATAATATGAAAATTGTATTATTTTTTCAAAATAACTTTTCTATTTGGATGAAGGAATTCATTTCATAAAATGTAGTTATTTAGATAAATACATTATTATTCAATGATAATTTTATGTTTTTTCCCATAGTGGACATGTAATTGAATATTCAATGAATCAATGATCTTAAGATATTGAATATTATTCCATAATAGTATTATATGGTAACATTGAAGAATTTGTATACAAATATATAGTTTAATGAAATACAACAAATGACATGTGGATGAATTAATAAAATTTATATATTATAATATATATTTATATATAAGGAGAAAAACCATATTTATTGTACTTATTTAAAATATAAATCATCTAATGTTCATGATTTATAATCTTTTGATGGAATGTTTTATATATCAATAACTAAAAAATAGGAATAAGATGATAAAATATAAATAGAAGTTCAGTATTCCAATTAAGGTGTACAAAATTTATTCCTTGTGATTATTAGAATTTTAATATATAGAACATGTTTCTTGTAAATATAAAAATTTATTTTTTCATCAAATATATGGCATGCAGTATATGATAGTAAAAAATTTAACTCCCTCATGTAAAAAATATAGAGTACATCATCAGATAAAAGAGAGTTTCTTCAATAGATGAGGACTTATGTACAAATATTAAAGTTTAAAGATGAGAAAAACTATGTTTAGAATTTATATTTAGATGATGATAATATAAATTTAATGAAGAATGAGAAGAAATTACAGGAGGTCATTTAAAAATAATAATTAAAATATTGAAGAAAAGTGATATACTTAATGATTTTTTTTATTATTTTATTTAAACCATGAAAAGCTATAAAATTTATGAAAAATATTTTTCATTCATAATAGATAAATTGAAGACTATATATAATTGATGGAATTATCACATTTTTTGTCTAATTTTAAAATGAAGAAGAAGTATTAGAGAATTAAAAATATTAATGAAGATATTTATATTGTGAGGAAGAAGTCTTATAATAAATATTTTCACATGGACAAATCCATTAATGGAAATGTGACCACAAATAATGGATTGGTAATATATATATATGTTCCCTAATAGAACTGATGGAAATTCTTTTAAAATAATTATAATATTTCAATGATATATTTTTAATTTTGGATACAAAATAGATGCGTAAAAAAATGAAGATGTAAAATCTTAGAATATATTTGGATATATTTCATACATTAATAGTTTAAAAATCATAATTTATGATCAAAATTGAGATTCCCTAATTCTATGATGAGGAAGGGAATTTAATTAAAAAGTGAAAAATTCATTTCATTAACGAATATATTCATGGTGTTGGATAATCATTAAGTAATAAGGAATGGATTTCTCATGTTTCATTTATAGAATATAAAAAATAAAAATCTTGAAGATAAAATAATGACTATATCCAGTACCAATGGTTATTTATCATTAAAAATAATCCTTCAAATAAAAAATGAAATTATTAAAAGAATGGATAAAGTAAAAAATTTAAATTTTCAGTAGTGTAGGATAAGGTTCCCATCATGACCTTAATAATGAAATTAAATTACAATTTATTAATGTTAATATTTGGATTAATGGAATTCATAGAAAAAATTCAAGATAATTTATTGGGTTTTTTCTATTACATAAATAAGGAAGGAGTGGAATAATGGAAAATTTTACAAATAATGGATAGAGGAACATGAAAATAATTCACATATGTTGTATTAATTAATAATGTCATTAAATGTTATGTTATCAAAAGATGAACCCCTGTAATGGCCTAGATAAAACTAGGATGCAATAGATTTGTTCATCATTACCAACCCCATTTATCAATTTGAGGATTTTTGGAGGTCCCCCCATCATCTTATAATTAAATTTATTTTACCATTTTTTATATTTGATCAAAATTAAGGGAGATATATGATCTATTTTGTGATAGATATTACAACAATACTAGAGTATTATAGGAAAAGAGATAAATGTTACAAGATAATTTAGGAGTATTATTGTTTAAAATTGGCACGATAAATTATTTAAAAAAATAAACGTTATCCTTGATGGGTTATAATTAAAATAATTTTCATAAAAAATGTTATTTTATAACCCAAATATGGAGTTACATGATGATATAAATTTGTTAAGATATTGAGGATCCTAATATAAAGATGGTGTGATGTAATTGTTGTATTTAAAAGATAGAATAATATCAACCCATTATTAGAGATCGATAAGTGATATAATTCATTTATAAAGGTGTATTAGAAAACTATATTATGTGTTAGAAAACTATATAGGAAAATGAAAAAAATTAATGATTTATGATTTATTTTTATTTTATTAACAAGGTGGTAACAACATACATGATTTTAAGATACCAAATTTTCCTAAGATAAAAGTTTCATTACAAATTAATGAGTTATTTATGACATGTATTATTTCATGATATAATATATAGAAAATAAGGAATCCAATGGTATTTTGTGATGATAACCTAAAGGTTGTTTACACATAACTATAAAAAATGAAGATATTGGAAAAAATAAAATGGATAATCGATTAGAACAGGTAACACAATATTATGGAAATGATATTGAATCAACACATTTAATATGTGCTATGTCTCAAAAAAGTTGATATTTATTATAAATTTTCCCATGGTTTGTTTATATTGTGATTAAGAGAATTTGATTTGTATTGGACACATAAAATTTAAATATTTTATTTGAGTAACATTGATAAATGTGGTATTTTTTAGATAATCGTTTATTTCATACGCTGAGTTCTAACATAGTCATCTTAGGGTATTTTTCAATAACTACATTCCAGGTTCTATTTTCACCTTATAATAATAGTTATGTGAAATAATTTAATATAGGATAAAGTTGATCATTTTTTGAAAAGTGTTAAATGTATACTTATTATATTAAACAAGTTGTTCAATTGAGTAAATGAATATCTAAAATTTCTGTTATACATGAAATGGTATCATCATGAGGAATAAAGACTTGAGATAAAAAAGATATTTTATTTCAAACTAGTGGTACTAAAATAATAAAAAAAATTACAAAGTATCAATAAGAAACTATTTTATCCAAAATATTATGACACAGAGATTTTTTTATATGTGTTGAAAGGAATTGTGTTATAGTTTTATTTTTTTTATTTAGTTTATTAAGCCATGATGTTTTTAAATATTAATAATTACATTAAACAATGATAAGAAATAATTAAATTATAATGAGGGAGAACTCTCACTATAATTATATATTTCCAGAAGATGAGGAGGATTAGTTATCTCCATCAAGATACTTGTGAAGATCATCTCAATATAATTATTTTCTTTTATATATAAAGTTGGAGAAGATATTACAAGGATCATGATGAAGTTTAAATGTATAAGTGGATAGAACATGAGGATTTATTTGTTTCTATTGAAATTTTTTATTTTTATGTCCAAATCAATGGATATTGAGTTATCATCAATCAATTTCCTCAACATAATGCCTAGGGATTTTTTTAAATATTTCTCAAAAAAAATTTATTGTTTTGAAAACATTTATTAAATGAAACAGTCATCTATAATGACAAATGAAATATTATAAAATATAATTATATATTTAATCATCCTTAGTATTTATAAAAATAATTTATTCAATTAGAAATATATATGAAATAGGATTACAAACTAATAATGCTTAAATAGTTCATTTTTTGAATTAAAATTTTTCTCCACTATAAATTTTATATCATATTTTAAAAATATATTTAAACTTTTCTTTTCTAAATATAACTAATTTTTTGACTAATATTAAAACATTTCTACAGAATTTGTTTTCAAATTTCATTTATATATTTGTTTTTAGACGAATATTGAAAAATACCATTTTGACCAAAATGCTACAATATATTCTTATATAATGAATAAACAAAATATATAATAATTTTAATTATTAATGTATTTATTAAATGAATAAATATATATATATTTTGAATGATATTATTAATTTATCAAATCTATCATTATCATTTTATTTATTTATATAATATTTTTCAAAAGAAATCTATTTTCATTATTTTCATTTAATAAATAGTTGTTTTGGTAAAAATAATTAGGGATTGATTCAGAAGACAAAAAAATTATACTATAAAAATATAATTTATTTCATTAATATATATAACAATTATAATTTTTGTCCAATACAAAAAAAAAATTTATAAATTATTTTTCATATAAGAAATTTTAACGAGTTATATTTTTTTATTTATAAATGAAAATTGATCATCAATAAAACAATATTTAAATAAAATTAGAAACAAATATTATATTTTAATATTAAATTTCCATATATGGAAAATTTTATTTTTGGTCAATAATATTATTCAACACTAAGAAAAAGAAAAACTTCCTTGTTAAAATTATATTAGGGTAACTATTAAAAGTAAATGTGGGAATCCATATATCATTAATATTTAATTAAAAATTAATTTTTTAAATTACATTATAGCTGA
Source organism: Viscum album (assembly GCA_963277665.1). Taxonomy (NCBI): domain Eukaryota; kingdom Viridiplantae; phylum Streptophyta; class Magnoliopsida; order Santalales; family Viscaceae; genus Viscum; species Viscum album. The sequence continues at coordinate 1,221,110,838 of OY728136.1, read as the reverse complement.
AAATTATCATCATTTTGTTATTTATCACTTTTTTATCCATTGACACTTTAATAGTGTGATTCCATTACAAAACAACAATGAGTACTCAAAAAAAATTCCCTTATCATTATTTATTTATGGTGATCACTTACACCCTCATAAATATACACATATACATTAATATAACTATGAAATATTACAAAAACATCCTCTCATATTTGTTTCTTCAACATCCTATGTTTTATGATCATATGAGGTTATCCTATGTCGTTCATTTCTTAGGATATTTTTTAGAGGATTTTAATGGTTGCGACGTTAGTGTTACATAATCATTAACATTTTCATATTAATAATTATATTGATATATAATATTAACATTAGTAACATAATTATAATTTTATTATTATAATACTTATGTTATGTTATATTAATGAAACAAAAAAATATTTTTACTTCAAATTCACTTATACAAAAATAAACACCTTTCGTAAGTATACGCAGAAAACTGCATCCATGAAGATTTGTTTTTTCATTATTTATATTGATTTTATATATTTACCAAAACCATTTATAAGATATTTAACCAAAATATAAATTACTATCTAATATTTTTATTCATCTATTATAATTATATTTTAAACTTTATTAATCATAGTCACCCATCGATTTATAGTGAGTAGGTGTTTGGTTTGGTATAAAAACCTACACGAATGACGTTATAATAACGAATTTTATTATTTTGTGTACATAAATAATAATTCTATTACAATTTAATAATAAAATGATTAAATTTTTCTGGTTTTGTAATAGTTATATATCTTTTTAATACATTAATAATACACCACATATTGTTCAATAAAAATTACAAAATCCAGATTTCAATGAATTTCGTCATCACATAACATAATTGATCATATCCTTAAATGAGGTAATAAAATTATAAAAAAAGTAAAAATAATAAATAAAATAATATAAATAATATATTTTGGTTAGTATTTATATGATGGAATTAGTATCAGTATCATCATTATAAAACCTTCAGAAAACAATAAAAAATAACCACCTCTTGATGGTAAAGATAAACCATTGTTAAAAAACATATTTTAAATAAATGGTTATAAGTAAAGTATTAAAAAGTAAAAATATATAATAATATTTATCAAATATTTATTATGTTATGTATTATTTATAATTGTTTATAATGTTGTTTACTTTGAGAGAATTCAAGGTATGGAATTTATCGAATAAATTTTTAAATCACTGGATCGTAGAATTTTATACATGAATATTAATTTTAAGTATTATTTTATCCTTTTAGTCTAATATATTTTATTTTATTACCTATTTAAATTGTATTATGTTAAATCTTATTATCAATTAATGTTTTTTGGGTTAATTATTTTCCATGATAATTTTATTACAATTGTATGAATAAAAAAAATCTTGTTAAGAAATATTTTTTTTCATGAACATTTATTCCTATCATAAACAAAATCCAAAAAAAAATTCATTAATATTATTTATATATTAAATTTACTATAATATAAAATTTATTTCATTTAATATATCTCAAATTTTTGTTTTTGAAAAAAACTAATCGATATATTTAAATAGAGGCATTTCATTTCATTAGTTATCACTCCAGATATATTAGCTGGTTTTTTATATTTTCATTAATACATCAATAGTTTCTATTTTAAATATTATTTTTAATAACATTTTATTTACCTTGTGAATGATATTTTCTATTTCATTTTCACTTACTCATTTATGATCAATCTTTATTGGATTTGGGAAAAAAATTTATTGTCACATTTATTATCCCTCCATTTTTTATATATCCTGATGTGGTGTTTAAAACTATCACATATATTTTATTATGATATGATTAATTTATTAAAATAATAATTTTAATATCATATGATTTTTTATGTACATTTTACATGTTGTTTTTAAGAATTTTTGAAACCCTGTCTTTTTCATGGGTTATTTTGGTTTTGGTGATTATTGACTTTTGGTGGTGAATATATGTAATGATGATATACAGAGGTGTATTACATAAAACTATAATGAATTAGTTTAATTTTTAATCAAATGATATAATAAAAATGAATCAAATTATTTTATTCACAAAGTTGTGTGAATAATGAATTTTCAGTCATTTTCTAGTGTTGTCATAACGATTTAGTTAACAATAGTGTGAAAATAATGATTTTTTCTCACAAAGGTTATCCTTTAATTATTGTTTTCCACATTTATAACATTTTTTTGATGTTATATCACATTTACAAGATTATTTTCAATTTCATGTAATTACAATTTTTTCATTATATACATTATTTAAAAAAAATTATAAAGACTGTTGTCAAGATTATATGATTTGTGATTATTAAGGTGTATTTAGAGCCATGTTATAACTTTTATGCTTCCATAATATTTTTTTAAGACATTATGTTTAGATAAAATGTTTTATTATTATAATATATTTACACATTATCTTTTAATATTTTATTTATCTCATTTAATGTTCTCATTCATGTTTTAAATTTCTAACATTTTGTTATGTTGTCCACCTACCAAGTGTTTGAGCTCACACCATTCATGTATTTCAATTCCCCAGGTTAGGATGGTTATTATATCATGTGATATATAACTAAAAGGATCATAAAAATAATTATTACTGTGAAATGTTTAATTGTGTTGAATAATAAGTATTTATAATGAAAAGTGACTAGATATTAAACTTTTATGTCCTTTGGTAGTTTGACTATTTTACATATGTATTATTTCAATCGTATAATTGATGTATGATTAGTCAATGTTTTTATTTAGTAACCTTATTTTGTATCATATAACGGTGTAATAATATTTAACTTTTACTTTACATATATTTATTGAATTACACTAGGATAGAATTAGTGAAAACCCTATGGAAAATTCTATGGTATATGTTAAATTATGAGCTAAAATCATGAAATTATAAAAAATTATATATTGTGTGGTTCTCCTAGAAATTAATATCCATTCATGATGTTGGATTCTCAGAGTGATGATGATACTGATTTACCTAGGGGTAATCATCCTAAAAAGGATAGATCATCATTGAAATGAACTTCAATTTGGCTGATGATGCATGGTCCATAGACTGAATAGTTGTTGAGACACTCCAATGGGATATTCGTTGATTAATTAACATTCTCTTTATGAATTATTATAAATAATTTGTATATTTAATTTATTATGTTAATGTTATTTATAATATAGAATAAAATAAAGAGATGTATATCTTATATTATTCTTCTCATTAATGGAAGACATAATCAATGATATTGTTTTCTTATGTTGCATTCATTAATTAAAATGTACTTCTTCTTGGTATTCCTTTAGCCGGTAGAATTTTTGGAAATGGAAAGAACTGAATTAAAAATGGGCTAGATATAAAATTTATATATTTTAAAAATGTAAAACCTCATAATATTGGGTCATGGATGAATGATAACATGGAAATACTCAACCAACTATCGCTATTTTTACAAGATAATATAAATCATGTCTATTACCTACATAAACCAAGGAAGGAATAACACATTATCATCTAATTCATGAATTAATATTGAACAAATTTCAGTATATATTATAACAATTTTTTTACCTAGAAATGGCTAAATGGGATTGATTATAAATTTTTCACTCTTCAGTGATCTATCCAAGAAAATGTATTTTTGGACTCTAATTATTTAAAAGGTTAGGATGATCATGGGTGGAATAAAAATTAGATCACCATAGAAAACGAAGATTTATTGTCAATGGATTGGGATGATTTCAATATGATATATTTCTTTAAGTATTGTTCTTATACTATTCACATGACAATAGAGTTTTAATTTTTGAAATTGATTAAAAAAGAGGATTAATCTTTTTAATCATATGAAAAATATCATAAGACACAGGTGGCATTTATTTAGTTTCATCTCTGATATTGAAAGTTAATTTTTCACTATATTATTGTCCAAAAAATAACTCTTTTAATGGAGTAAACCATAACTCTTTTAATATAGTAAACCATAAGATAAAATCATATAGATTTAGATATTGTTTAATATATACCTAATTTAGATACGGAAAAAAATTAAATTTATATTTTAATTGGAACTGAGAATGAATGTGATGTATTATATAGTCATTGTGGATAAGAAACATGGTTGGATGAATGTAAAAATTCCCACAAGTAATGAATGTTTTAGAATCACATTGGTAATTACCTTAGAGTATTAGAGATGTCATTTACGTGAGTTAATGTTGGAACAAATCTAATAACTACGAATGTGGTTCTATATGGATCATTAATAAAAATAGGATAAGAAGGCCCCATATATTGTGACACCCACACAGTCATGGTTTAAATGAAAGTAGTTTTGGAATTATGTAAATAGATTTCTAAAATATAGATAAAATAATCAAAATATACCCTATAAACCTCCAAAACAAATTAAATTAGGTAAAGTTTACATATTCACATCTAGTACATTGGATCTTATAAAATAATATAGTTATTGTTAGAAATATAAAACATGTTAGAGATGTAAATTAATTATTTGATAAAACTACATATAATTCATTTATATTATTTGTTTTTTCTATGTTAGATGTTCCACCCCATCAATATATAATATAATACTATATGTCAAATATCACGGTGGGAAGATGAATTGTCCTTGATACAAAACTCTACTTCGACCAATATTTTTTTGTTAAGTCCAAGATAATATATATATACTTCCCTTGGAAGAATTAATTTTACTAATAGACTTGAATTTCGACACTCTATATGCATAACATATCAACTGTCGATATATCAATATAAAATTTCATATCTGAAATCAGTTTTTTTCATGTATCAATTCATAGATGATTATAAACATAATATGGAATAAATCTATATAATATGGGGTATAATACCCCATAATGAGGGACCATTATCAAAACTAATTGTAGAGTAAGTAAACATTATATACTTAATAATTGTACATGGATACACTAATTTATTTCAAGTTGAGGTCCATTGTGTTCCCCAAGAGCTTGTAGAAGAGTTTTTTGGAACTCATACACTGATTGTGGTATACTCAAAATACACTACATTTATTGGAAATAATTGAATTCAATGAATTGTGTAATCAAAATGAAGAGTATCATAAAAACTTATTCGTAATCCCTAGTTCATCATCATTAAAAATATTAGTCTTATAAATTAAAAAGATGGATGGATCGATATATTTTTTCATTGATTGTTAAGAGGACAATAAAATCGAGATAATAATAATTTATCCAATATTCAATATCAATGATATATTTTATCAACTCAGAGGATATAAATATCTATCAATAAAAAACCACTAATCTAGATTTCATTAGTTAATGGTTAAATTGGAGGACATTTCCAAAGAAATTATATGAGTTATGAATTATATAAATTTATAATGATTCAATTTTGACTTATGAATTTTCTTGAAATTTTCAATGATTTAATTGAAATTGTGTTTAGATATTACCACGATAAATTTTGGTTTGTTTTTAAAAAGGATTTTTTTATATATTGAATGAGAAAATATGAGCACAAATACTATTAGAGGATTATGTAATTGTCCATGAAAAAATGGGAATATAAATTCTCAATTTAGTTAGTGTATTTTTTGTTGAAAAAATGTGTCAATGTTGGGTCCAGTAATCCTATGTAGGGACATGCTAGTATATCCATAAATAAAGGAAGGTATCAGTTAATGTACCAAACTAATAACTGTAACTGATATTTTTAGTCTTCAAAGGTTATTTTAATATTAATGATTCTTTTTTTGGAATTTTCTCAGGGATATAAATTCTAATTTCCACATTAATAGATAATGGAGTGGTCTCTCCTATGATCTAAGAATGTGAAGGATGTTTCACACACCTAATATTGATGTTTCTAACCAATCATATTCTTAAACTACCTTGTATTGGGATGGATTTATAATATTTAGGGATTATTTGAATAAGTGTATTTTGATGCATAATCATGTATAATGATAAATTAATTTAATTTTATTTGTTAAAAAATAAATCAAGTGATAAAATTCCCAAAACATTAGTTAGAGGTCCTGGTTGGGGTCTTTTAATTAAATATATTATAACAATGACTCTTTAGAAACGTGTTTTATATATATACTTAGAGTGTGATATTGAAATATATATAAACACCAGAAGACTTGAATATTAACCAAAGTAGATGGTTAAGAATATTAAATTATAATGAAACCCCAGTATATTAATACATGGTAAGGGAAAATAAGGTGGATAATTCACTTAAAAAGAAATACAACTCTACACTATAAATGAAGTTGAATGAAGAAGCCATAATTCATATATTTTTTTAAAGGATAAATATAGTAGTCATAATTTAATGAGAGATAATTTATCATTAAAACAATATTTCCTATCCAACCATCCGCATGAAGATTAAAAATCCAAAAATGATGACATAGAGTTATAGAAAAATATAGTTAATATTTTGGAGTAAAAATATTATAAATACGGAGTTAAAATATTTCTATCATTGATATGTGTTTATTAAAATCTAGATTTAAAAATATAAATTTTGTTTTACACATGAAGATCATCCGTCGTTATTTATCCCAGAATTATGATAATTTATAAGGACATGAAAAAAATCTCTTGGTAGCATAATATGAAGAGAGATATTAATGAATATGTTTCAATACACATGGTCAGTTAAGGATGAATGAAATAATTATAATTTTATTTTGAAAACATTACCCATATATATATGGTAATGGAAAAAATAACTATGGAATTCATCATCAGACACCCCATGACATCTAAGGGAAAAAATTATGTTTTGGTTATAGTCAATTTCCTTAAAAAATCTGGGCATTTTATTTCAATGAATGAATATTTTTTCCATAGCTAATACATATTGATATAAATAGGGGAAGTGGGTAGGCTATATGGATTAAATAAGATCATTGAATATGTCTGGGATCTGAGTTATTACAAAATGTTTTAGATACATTTTAATAAATAAATAGTGATAGAGAAAACATTTAGTACTCATTTAGACCCTCATATATATTTTCATCATAATATGAAATTTTTAACTATAGAGGATATGATGAGATATTATTCGATGGATTTTAAAGGATTTCTGGATAAAAAAATACCATAGTACAGTTTTAAACTAATAAAATTTTCCTTTTTTTATTCTAGATTGTACTATATGATACTTTTTAAAGGAAAAGATATAAGACACCATCATGTTGGTATGAGGTTTGAGAGAGGAAGATGATTGAACCTGAACTATTATTATAAATGAAGGAGAAGGTAAATACTTCTATTTAGAATGTTAACACAGATAAGTATCAATACATAGGTAAGGAATATTATCATTTTTTAAATTTAGAGTTGTAATTTAATGAAAACGTGTTCCTTAGAGTATTTATAAGGAAGTACGTTATGAGATTTTGGATGAAAGGGATGCTAATCCTTAATTACATTGGTCCCCTTGAAATTCTTGATCATGTAAGGGTAATAAAATGTTGCTTAGGACACACTCAAAATTTTCTTGAATTTTAAAATGTTTTACACATATCAAATATTATATAGTACATATCAGATATATAACAAATACTCAACTCAAAATATATATAATTTGAATGTGAAAATTTATTTCAATACCATCACATGGAGTTTTTTGATCGATGAGAAATTTTTCTAAGGAACAAGACCACTAGTCTCATAAATGATGTGACATAATCAAATTTTTCTAGAGGATATAAAGAAAATTGAGGTTGTGAATACATAAAAGATCCCTACCATTTTATTTTGAAGAAATTAAATTTAAAATATAAAATTATTTAAAGGGGATTGTATGTAAAAACTTGTGTTTTTAATAAAAATTTATTTGTAAATAAATATGTCATTTCATATATTATTTCAAACAGCACACTATAAAATAATATATGACATATTATAGGAAAAAATCCTATAATAATAAAAACTAGACTTTAAAAAAATATTTAAATTATTATAAATGCAAACAATATTGGGTTATGAACAAATACAAAATAAATATTTCACTTTATAATAAAAATGTTTTTTATTATATATTTTATATTCTAGTTTAAAACTAAATTTATAAATAATATTATTTTAATTTTATAAAATGAAAATTAATTTTTATATATAGTTTAAAAAATAACAAAATTTTAATTTTGGTTATTTTTCTGAAATATTTTATTATTATGAGAATATTGAAAAAATATAGTTTTTAATAAATCTGTTAATTATATTTTTATATATGAAATATTTAAAAATTAATAAATACTATTAATTCTTAAAATAAGTATTTGTGAAGTAAATATATAAATTTTTGAATAATATTTTGAATTTATTAAATCCACATTTAACAATTTATTAATTAAAATAATGTTTTCTGGAAGAAAAAATTATGTTTTTTAAAATTATTTTAAATTTATTTGGGTAAAATTGTATCTTTGATATATCCGAATACCACAATACAATTTTATATTGTAAAAATACATTTTTTTCATTTAAATTGATAAAATCAATACTTTTATAAAATATATAAATTTTAACCATAATTAATCACATATTTAAAACCAGTTTTTATTGGCTAGGTTATTTAATTGTTAAATTAACTTATCTCAAACATTTTAATATTATTTCATAAAATGAATTCAATATTTTATATAAAAAATTTAAAATTTGGAATTATTTTCAATTTTTATTATTTGTAATTAAAATTAATTATCATTGTTGAAAAAAAATGATATCAAGATAAATGTACACTTGAGTAAAGATGAAAAGTAAATTTGAAAAGCCTTAAATCACAAAAATATGATTCCAAATGAATCTTGTAGAGCAGTTTAGGGACCAAAACTCTACCCAATATATTATTTCCTTCTTTTAAATCCATTCACCCTATAATTGTGTATTTCCATTATTGGAAAATAATAGATTTTCAAAAAAAATCAATTTTCATAAATTATAATAGGGGATCACATCCACCCAAAAAATGGTAAAATAATCATCCAAAATATTATTTATAAAATAGAAAATATTCTTATCATATATTTCTCTATAACATGTTTTTAAAAAGAGATGAGACATTTCACATAAAATCATGTCTCTTTTATTGAACAAAAACAAACAACTTACACCAGTCTAAAAACAGATATTCTTACCACAATATCTTTTATGGAGAGATAAAAAATCACCAGGAAGATGTTCATACATAAGAAAATCAACATCGCCAACAACTTTACCTGCAAGGACATATGCCACCGATTTTACTTCTCGATAAGTGTGAGTTATTATGTTGTGCATCGAGTAAAGAAAATACAAGAAATTGATCCAACAATTAGTGAGCATCCAAGATATTTGAAGAGATCCAAACATGATAGCTGGAACAATATTCATAGAATCACTCTCAATCAAGAAATTATTCCACCCATGTGTCCTAGATTGTTCCACCATAATAATAACATCATGAATCTCAACTTCAGTTGAAGAGTTGAAACCACAAGAACCATGAAAATTTCTAAGAACAATACCTTCATGATCGCTAAAGATATACCAATAATCGGAGATACATGAGTTGCCTCGAGATGTCTCATCACAGTTGACTCTAATCCAACCAAAAATAGGTTGTTGCCTTAAAACATCCAAATTACAATACAGAGGCTTGTAAGAACCTTTAACTCCAAGCTATTTATGAATATTTAAATCATGAATTGAATTAGAGCATAAGTGTTTACATGGAATGATGGCTTCCGTAATACCAGCATGAAAGCGAGTGATAGCATTGCAGGACGAGAAGGTAATAGCAGAATGTTGAATCATGTTGCCGATATAACAGATATAATGAAGCAATTCTGATGTAGAAACTGAGAATAAATCAAACAATTGTATGGAAAGAGAAAGTGCCCCTAAAATATTAATGAAATCATGAATGAGAGTTTTATGTGGAATTGAGATTTCCAAAAAATGTCCAATGAATTTCCATATTGAAGTAGTGACAACACAACTCTAAAAACTATGATCTGAATCATGCATTATTTTGAAGAAAAAGGGCACAAGAGAAACATAAAAGTATGACACAATATTGAAAATAATAGTCTGTTGGGATTTTATGATGATCAACTCTGCAAAAAAATATATATAGGTATGGTCTAATGAAATTCTAGTGCAACCCCTTCATCCACCGATATTCCACAATGCAATTTAAAGAGAACATGTAAAATAACATAGACTAATGAAATCCAATAGAAGCTGGTTGCCAAGCCTAGAAATATGCCCAGTTAGAGAAACGATACTTGTTAACATGATTCACTATTTTCACCCTTTATCTTCTTAATCCCCCTGATCCGTAGATAGGATCATAAACCCATAATATTATAGAATAATTTTCTATGAAATCTCTATGTCAGAACATCGTTACAACTTAATCCTTAATGAATTATTCAAAACAATCATCTTCTATCCCAATAATAACTATAGAAATATAAATTAATTAATTAATATATTATATTGAAATAATTTTATAATATATTAAAAATAACTAGTTTTGCTTCCCATACATGTACAAAAACAATAGAATATCAATCATACCTATGTGCGGGATATCACCTCGTTGAAGTAATATATTTCTTTGTCATATCAATTTTGATTCATAAAAAACGATGTCATTTAATTGACAATATAATCATTAAAAAATTCCATTATACCACAACTATCATTATTCTACAATCATATATTACCATACTCGCCCATCACGATATATCATGTTCTTTTTTGGGTTAGTTTAACATATTACATTAGAGATGCTATAAAATTATACTATATAAGAATGTGGGAAAATTAATAATAATAATTTATTTCACAAAATAAGAAAATACTTATTATTATTTTGTTTTTGAATGTTCATATTACATGTTATGTAATAATTAATTGACCATATTTGTTTACTAATATGTTCCCAAAAAAGATTTGCACTAAATTGTTTTTAACATAATGGTATGAAAAATATCAGAAAAATATTTATAAAATAAAAATTATATATATTTAGTTATATTATACTAAATTTAATTACAAAAGAAATATAATATTATGATTAATTAATTGGTATCATTATCCACATTTTAAAACATGCATTAAATAAAAAAAAATTATTAACACATGATTTTTATAATAACCAATAAATAACTAATATATTTTAACTCAATTTTTATAAGTGATATATATATAAATAATTATATATGAATAATATTATTAAATAAATAATGAATATGTTTATATTTTTTTAAACCCGTTATATTGAGATCATGTAACTAATACATCATAGTAAGGGATTATTCAGAGTAATTTATAATTCATTGTGTCATTGATTTTTTTACTTGAAAATAAATTTGATGAAATATTTCACCCTTACATTCCATTATTTTTAAATTTATATCATATTTTTTTAGGGATATATCACATTACTATTAAGAATTAATCCATAAAAAATAATTCAAAAATAAATGTATGACATTGGAACAAATAGCACCTACTAATAAAAAAGAATCAGTTTCATAAATGTAAATGATATTTCTATTTGATGGGATTCCTAAAATGAAATAAGTATGTTTTTTCTTATTCCAATTTCCCAATTTTACATTTTTCCTTTTAATATGTGAGTTTATTTAAATATTTATGTTATGTGTGTATTTATTTAATGTGGCTTTAATATATACATAATGAAAATTAATTTCTTTAGTTAACACTCATGATTTATGAGATTGATTTTTTGTTTCTTTTCAATGATTCATTATTCAAAACTCATTGTATTAATTTTTTCAAATTTATTATCCATGAATTTTCAAAAATTTATTTGAAACTAATTCTAACTACATCTTTTAATATAATGCATACAAATTACTGAGAAAACTTTTGTATTTTGAATTCAATTTTTCATCCAAGACAAATCTAATATGAATTGATTTATTGTTTTGTATGATCCAATTGAAGAAGAAGAACCATTCTTTGTAAAAAAAAATTTGGTTATTGTCATTTTAGTGGATCAATATTCAATGTTTCAAGAAATTAATGTTAGTACCAATGAATGTTTTCTATTGAATATTGACTAAGGGAAACTAAAACCTAGATACGATTTCTTCAATGTTAAATTTATAATTAATTAATATTATCTATCATAAATTAATAAATGTTGTTATGCACATTAATCAATTATAATGTTGTTGATATTAAAAAGAAACACTTTTTATATTAACATTGATATACTTATAGTATTCATGTTTAGAATACCTATAACAAATATTCAGATATTATTTATTATTTTCCAAATAATCATTGATGGATCCTTTGTTACTAGTAATGTGGATTATTAACCCTAATTCTACATGATATTTGGGGATTCAAGGATTCTATAATTTTTTTTTTATTTGTTAAAGGATTATAAGAGAATGAAATCAATAGTTTAGTATGTTGTCCAAAATTATTATTAATTCAAGATTCTAAATTTCTCATTGTATATATATATATATTCATGTTTTGGAATTAAATATTATTTAATTATAAAATCAAACTTTTATAATATAAAAACCATATATTACAACATAAAAAATTAAAATTAAAATAATATGATTTATTATAATGGTCTTACTAGTGTAATGATAAATATCATTTCACCAGCTTTAATATTAAAATTTATCACCATTGATGATATTATTGTTCTTGTCCTCCTTATAATTTAATTAATAGATGTATTAATATTTTAATATATTTTTTATTGAAAAGATATTTTATATTATCAATCTGAATGACAATTATTTATTTAATTTATGTGATTAAAAAATAAAAATGCAAATATTCCCCATTCTTCAAAATAATATAAATTTGTCTAATTAAATTAAGAATTTTTTTACAAAGGTCAAATGAAACACTTATCTTATGACCCTCTAGAGTTTTTTCTCTTTTAAATTTGAAGGATGTAAATAAAGCTGCAGATTAATGTTTAGTAATAGTTCAAGGAACCGATGTAAAATAACATGATGTCACATCATCAAAAATAGTATTCCAGAACCAACTTTGTAGTATAAAACAATGGTCACCATATCTCATCATGTCAGTTATACATCTAGGTCATCATAAAGTTTTATTGATAGATCTTCATTTCATTTTAAAAAATAAACAAGTCATTACACCATGTTGTTGGAATTTATTGTGAAAATTTTATTTTAATCAAATGGTAGAGATATCATCTTCTAAAAAATGGAAGGTAAGAATACATATTTTAGTTATTTATTAATAACATGTCATTCATGATGTTCTGAACGTACGATAAATCCCATGAATATATGTGCACATGGTTTTGGTATGTTAATATAAGTGTGTGAGTTATGACATGAATCAATGATAATATTAATTATTATGGTCCATTAAACATGCTCATAGATAAGAATATCTGATGACACATAACAAGAAGAATTCATACTAGAAGGAATGTTATCATAATATCCCATATTAGAGATTAACATGTGAGGAAATCATGAGATGAAGTCTTGTCCTAATATAAATAATCGAAAATAAATTTAAACAAAATATATTCCCATATGATATAATTTTATGATAAAAAAATAGTTTTAATTATATTTTCAGAACATTTCAGGTTTCCCCTAAAAGTAGGGAATAAATAAAAACATTACAACATAAAAAATAAAATAGGATTGTATTACATTAGATTCATACACAATATTGAAATAAAATTAATATTTTTTTACTAATTTATAAATCATTGAATATACTTGTAATCAAAAATAAATTTTATGTTCTATAAAATTTATTCAAAAAGACTCCCATATAGACTTGAGAAATCAGCCTTTTAATTTTAGTCCACTATACCATTCATTATGATCATTATTTGGCTGAGTCATTTCACTAAACAAAGGGTCCTCCATGTGACATTTCATAGATAGTAATCCTAAAGAAACATCCATTATCAATGAAATATCCATTAGGAGGTGATACATCTTATGTATGTTTCTCATCTTTAGATGTGACCTTGGACCATTTGAAAGATATATCATTTTAGTATTATCACAATAATGTATGATCAAATCTAAAATAATAGGTACCATATAAATATCCGTAATGATTATTAATTTACAAACTACATCATTTGATTTTTCAGAACCCAAAATATTATTGGAATCTAATATATAATCTTTAATTAGACTATTATTTATCTTCCATATAACAAAAACTCTATTGTGAGTGATTAGGTATCATGTTTTCTATATTAGATCATTATTTTTTAATTGGAAGCTTGAATATACAATTCTAAAATGAGTAGTTTTCTATCTACTATATAGACATAGATGATATCATTAGTACACCATAGATTCATAATGATTATCCTCACATTCATCAATTGATGGTGACCTTGTAAAAATTTATATATTCTATAACACTTAAAGAGGTATATAAGATCATTATTATTATGTAACACAACATACATGAAAAAACCAATAATTCATGTTTATGTAATCCTTGAAATTATATTTATTTCCCCATGTTCTCAAGGACATATTTTTCTAGATAGATGAATAACACATAAAATTAGAAATAATACCATCATGAATTTCTCCAAAAATAATCAATTTATTATATTTTCAAAATATTCACCTTAGCATTGACTTAGTAGACTGTTAGTGCGATCACAAAGGATATTGATATATGTAATAAATTGTACATTTTCTAATTTTTTATGGAGAAGAATTAAATAACAATGATTTAATAGATTATAATAATGTAATTTTCATACCAACAAGTTGTATGTAATCGATATATACTACTATTAAAAAAACTACACTCCTTCAAATAATATAATAGACATAAGGGTTAAATTGTTTATTAATGAAACAATATTCTATTATGGGTTCATGAAACTAAATGTTCCATGACATGGATTATTTTTTAATATATAAATAGTTAGTTTCACTTTTCATTTCACTTAGAAATACTTTAGAGTCAGAAACCATTAGGGTTGTATTATATGTACATATTCATAATGGTTCCTTCTAAAATACATTTTTTCACATCATTTATTTGAAATCTAATAGTCATGGAATCTATTATTGAATGTTGAATTCTAATATATTTCATCATAGAATCTCATTAATTTTTTTCTGTCAAGTCAATTATTTGACATTATTTATTCCCTTTTTCAACATGTCATGAATTTTAAGTTAACACTGTATAATCCAATTCTACATCAGTCTTTAATTAAAAAAGTATAACCAACCATCATTACATCAACAAAAGGATCTATCAAAATCTATATTTGATTTTGGTACATGGATTCTACTTTAGTATTCAAATACTATTTCTTCACGGAAAAATTTCTTCCACACACATTATACTTTATTTTTTAAATAATCATTATTATAAACTAATAATGAATCACCATCATTGATGATTGAAATAATAGTTTTAGTTCCCTAATATCACTAGTTCTCATATGCAGTACATGTGTCTATATAACATCTGCTTTCATGGGTCTTTGTTGAATTTGTTCCTATCTACATAGTTTTTTACCTTGATCTCATATCTCATAAAATTCTTAATTTCTTCCACTTACTATTTTATAAATCTTCCCCATCTTGAATAAAATTTTATTTTATTCCAATATTACATTATTATGTGGGAGATCTTATATTTAATTACCATATATTTCAATGGGGTGCTATAATAAGGTAAACATTATACCTCATGGTTAAATCATGTTACCTAAAGAGACAAACCAATTCATCACAACCCCACACCTGTAAATATTGAAATAGGGGATTTATTACAATCCATTAATGGTATGGAATACTATCTACCAATTTAATTATCGTTTGATTGTTATTAGTTCTATTGTTGATATTTTGTATCCCAAAATAGATAATGGGTGACTCAAATGACTCATCATTGATCTCACTGTTTATAATAAGGTGTGGTTACTACATTAACATAAAATATTAGACTAAGGTATATAAATATGGGTGAGTTTGAATAAGATCCCAAATTCCAAGAAATAATGAAGGAATTCTCAATTACAATATACTCCAATATTGTCTCAGTATAATTTCTTAACATTTTCACTATTCTTGATATCTTCATTATTTATGTATTAAATGAATATGAAAATTCAATATGACTTATACCTAATCTTTATTTCATATCCCTATTTTATAAAATTATCCATAAAAATTATGATGTATGAGTTCCAAACCATATTTCAGTTGGAAATGGGAAACACACATATGTACTAATAATACCTTTGCCCCTCTTAACTTTTCCCCTAAATATGGAATTGCTCATTTTCCCTATAACAAATGGAATAAACCAAGTAATTTTAATTCAAATGAATATAAATATCAATCTTACTGTAATTTTTTTAAATTATTCTCATTTACATTACCACAAAGGTGATCCCATGGTTAGGTGTGTTATAATATATATGAAGTAATTTCTTTATCAATTTTAAGCACATGTTTTTTAATACAAAAACTAATTAAATTTAATTATAAAATCCACAACATAAATAATTATATCAATTTAAAATACATAATATGTATTCCTAAACATGAAAATAAATAATTTTTAATATGTTTTGATACAAAAATAATGTTATTTGTATTTGATGTAACATAATAATAGTATCTTAAAACTAATATTGTTCACATCTTCCGTTTAATGTGGTATTCTAATATAACCATGAAAAAAAGTCTTGATACATTTGATATGCACATATCAACCTACCCTTAATCAATTTCCTCTAATATACATCATTCTAATATTTTAAAACATATGTGAGCCACTCATGACATATCTAGTTTCCAATTTTTACATGATAATTGATTTAACTTGATAAAAAATTCGCATAATGATTCTCATGCATTATTTTCCTTGGTATAGTTTTTCATCACATGGAATTTCAAGATTCATATGAAATAGATAACATCCTTTATCTTTCTTCCGCCTTAATCATTATCTTCCTAGAATAGTACTATGATGAATATTTAATCAGATGTATTATCTTGTAGACAAGCCTTTTATTTAAAATAATGATAGTTGGATTTTAATTATTGTTTTTATTATAAATGTGGTGAACTAGAGTGACTAGATCAAAGGGATCATTTTTAATTTTTATCATATTGAAATTGTACACAAATATTATGATTCTATAAGGAAGTGATGCAATAATGATATTGATGAGTAGTTCATCAGGATGTTTAAACCCTTTAACCTCAAGGTTCTCATTGTATATAATCATTTTGACATTGTGAGGAAAAAAGTGAATATTCTTCCAAATTCCTTTGAATACAGGCCTCATAAATCTCAAATCATTCATGAATTACTCTATTATAATATAAACCACACAGAATTTCGAATATTCTATAAAATTACATGTCTTTAGAAGGAATCAAGAGTTTTATAAATTTCGATGAAATCGTTAACCCTTGAACATCGACTACATCACATAGGTATCTATCATATATAGATAAAACATTATTATTGGAATCATATTCTTGTTGCTCGGGCAGTGAGGACTCTTTTAATTACCCAAAAATTTATTAATGAAAATTTTTCTTGATCTAATTAAATGTATTATTATGAAAAATGGTTATATGAAATATTAAATTTTTTTATATATCTGGATTTTAAAAAACCGTTATATATTGTTATGATTGATAATATAGCTGTTGAATAGTGATCACCCTTTTATTATAAATATAAGGATTTAAGAAATCCAATTCACTCAAACAAAGGAAGAGGTGGCCTCATATAGTAGAATTTATCAACATGAAACCCATTTTACAAACCTTATAAAGGAGCTTGTGTCATTAGGTTTCCCACTTGACATTGCCCAAGATGAGATCCAACATGTTAAGATTGAACGAAACTACCTAGGGGAGAAGTTGAAGTTGATAGAGATTACCACATGAGCGATGATATCTAAGCCACCCAATGAGTTTGTGACCATCACACACCATACCCTTCAGAATTATGCAGTTGTTATATGGGGTCATTTAAATATAACTTAGAACTATGATTATTTACATTACTTTTGTATATAGTAATGAATATATATTCATTTTATTATTTTCAATTTGTAAATGGGATTTAATGAACAAATAGTATTTTTAGATAATATTTAATTATGAAATCTATTTCAATGAATTAATATATTTTTAAATAAAATAATATTTTAATAAAATATTTTTACTGAATTGCATTATATTATATATAAATGACCATCATAATTTTTATGAATATGAATGTAATTTTTATTATGGTTTTAAATCTGTTTTTCTCAAAAGCCGAGATTTTATGATAAATGTTAGTTTTTATTTTAAAAGTAAAAAATGACATATTTAGAAATTTATTAAGGTAATATTAATTTTATTTTTCAAATTAGGATTTCAAAATTATCCAACGGTGGATTGTTTATAATTTTCTTAGACAATAGATTTGTTTGGTAGAAATTAAATATCGTTTAAAAATATAATTTGTTTATGACATCATAATTTCCCAATAGTGATGTAATAAAATAATATAAATTATTTTTTTTTTGCCAATATTGATTTTATCAGAATAATAATGTGATTTTAGTTTTTTTTAATATTATGGTGCCTTGGTGGACTGTCGAAGACATATAAAACATTTAATGTTTTAAAACGATTTTCTTGAGAGTATGACTCGCCTCCAGATAAGAAGGCATAATATTTCAACAAGTTAGTCCTATTTACATATAAAATAATATTTTCCACTACCCTTTAGAAAAAAACATGGGTAAAAAACCAAGGTATGTTATGTTATTTTGATTAGTTTTATGTATAGTGTCCAGAACCTAAGTAATAAAGATTTCCCTTTCTTTTCGTATATACACCCACCCCAGAACAAACATCATATTCACTAAAAACCATATGATCTCGACCAAACCCAGCCCTAATTTCTCTATAATCCTCCCAAGGATCTTTGAGCTTTCATGAAGCCTCTCTAAAGACTCTCGCAATCCTTTGGGATCAATCTTCCATGTAAATGATTTCTTCCTCTCTCATTTTGTCCAAATTTCATTATGTTATTATGCCCTTTTATTTTAAGTTAAAAATGCAATGGTATGATTTTTGACCACCCCAATACATCCCTATAAAGGTTTTATTTATAGATACCACTTTATCTCTCATTAATGCATCCCATGTACATTGGTTACTATGATGAAATTTCATAAGTGGTTTATCTCACCTCATTTACATTCAAGAAATTATCTTATATTATGAATATAAATTATATTACATATATTTGGACATGTATCTATATTTCCCCCTTAATTTACATTTAATTTATATATGATTAGATACCCATTTATCTCTCATCAACACTTTTTATGAATTATTATGTGACCCTGTTATTCTGTCAAAATTGCACTGAGATTTTCAATGCCAAAGTAAATATGTAGTGAATACTATACCCATTTATCTATCAAGGTTATTCACCTTTACGCACATTTATTTATTGATTACTAGGTATCATTTATTAATTATGAATTAATTTATTGAGGAATAAATTATGATGTTTAATGAATACATATTGTATGAACTATGTGGCACACTATTGCATTAAATTAAATGATTAAGAAGGGTGAATCCTGATAGCATTTCAATGCCTTGGGTAAAGATTAGTATCATGATACCTTAAGTAAAATGATGGTTTAATCATGATAATTCAAGCACAATGAGGGTTTACTCATGATCCTTGTGTAATGATCCTTATCTCATGATAATATCATGTTTAATGTTGTCGCTACATTTCAATTTTAAGATACTCATGCTATATCATACCTTTATGTTCATGTTTCTCTTATGCTCCATTGATATTCCTATTACATAACATGTATGTTATTCTTCTTGTTACTCTTTTATTACTACCTTACTAGTCTTTATACGTCACCATTTTCTTATGCATGCTCTCAGGTTATCCCATGTAATGCCAAGTACAAAGGAATGTGTGTGGTCATGAAAGTGAAGATTTCAATAATGATTTGTATTTCATGTTATATGTTGGTTGGTAATTTTACTAATCCAAAAATACTCTACACCACCTGATCTTCTATGTTGTATCAAGTGAATATTTTATGTAATAAACTATTTTTTAGTGTGAAATAAAGAGTTGGGTTGTTATAGTTGGTATTAGAGGATAAGTTTGGTTATTTTTGGGATTAGGATTAGAGAACCCTAGTGAATTCCTTTGTGATAAGACTAAGTATAATAAAATAATCCTTAAATTTTATAGTGTATTGAGTATGTTTTTTATCAATAAAATTCATCAATATTTGGATATAATAATTTAGATGTATCTTTGGCATAGATATATTTAGGGGTAAAACCCGAAAACACCACATTGAGCTAGACTCGAACTGGAACCGGTGAATGAAAATATGTCCTTAATGAACTCTTGGTTATGGCACTCCTGGGGACAATCTTTCATATATTCATAAGCATAGTATGAAATATTATTATGAGAATTAAAAAAACCCTTTACAATATATGCTGGGAAGTAGATCATGGATAGCATAAATAAGTTAAGGAAATATATTCAATTTATAAGTTATCCATTTGGTATTTGGATTATCCTTTATGTTTATACCCATAGAATTACATTAATTATAGACAATAGATGGTAATTGGATAACATGGGCTAACAACTAATGTGAAGAGAAATGTGATTACTGTTCTAATGAGATTCCCAATTAGATGGGAGAAGGAATCACAAATATTGTCACAATAATCTCTTAGTTAACTGATTTTTTTAATAGAATCATATGTTAATAGAAACGTTCACCCCTTATAAGAAAGAAAAAGTCCAAATCGAGGTCTTTATGAGACAAAGTCCTCCTACTTTTAATTAATTATATGATACCTCAATTGTCGAAAAATGGATCAACTCTATTGAAAAGATATTATCCATCCTTCAGGGTTCTGAACAAGAGAATGTTCTTCTAGAATCTTATTGTATATAAGGTGATACTGAACAACGTAGGGAATTAATGAAAAATACAAAGCCTACGATAGAGATCGATTTGATGGAATTTGAGGATTTCTAAAAAACGATCAATATTTTCCCCGCACCCTCCGACATAAGATAGAAATGGACTTCTTTTCCCTAAAAAAAGTGATGATGAATCCATTGAAGAATAAGTATGGTTGCTGGTGAGTCCACATCAATTGATGTATATCTTCACTAGGACACTGCCCCCCCCCCCCCCCACATCATGACTGATCTCGTTGAGAGTCTATAACCGAAGTGTGACAACATCTAAATCCATAACTGATGAAGGTGGATCAGGAGACAAGATTCAGCTCTCCAACAGTCTAAGAACAGTAGAAAAATGTACCTGATAATCAACATTATTGACATCATCATTCTGGTACTTATCAGCCACATGCTGAGGGAACATTTCAATAGACATCCATCTCAAATGGTCATGAATGTGTTCCATAAAAAATGAATCACTGATGAAATAATATGGTTAATACCCAAGAGGGTGAGAATATCCCCATTCCTACCAACAATGCCTACCAGCAAGCTCTGTTAGGGACACGCCAACATGTTCATATTTCTTCCTCCCTTGAACATGTCTATGGGAATATTCCTGCAAAAAATGGGGGTGGCTCATACTCATACTCCCTTGTATAAATATCATAGGTATATCTTGATGGATCATGGATGATAAAATGATTATATCCCCTCTTCAATAGCAAACAAAAGTCCACAGGTTATGGATACGTATGACATGTATGATTATATTCCTGAACACAATTTTTTAATGTTCCAATAAATTTTAGAAATAGATAATGTGCTCCTTCAAAATATTCTTGACACTGTTGATTATTAAGTGATATGTGAACACATATATCTATAAAACCTATACGATTCAACTCTTTGATTATTTGGATCAAGTGGTTGTATCAAATCAAGTGCACATTATTTATCCCGCTTGATAAGATTATTAGTATACCCCAATGAAGGGAGAGTAATCGGACTGGACTCATAATCCCATTCTAATAGGGTCCATCCAAGTGAGAGTGGCACACGCCTCGGGGCATGGGAACATGCTTATCGAAAATGATCTGTGGGATTATCGAAAGGCCAAGGATCTCACACAAATCCAAATTTTATCCAAGTCAAACCAAGTGATAGTGGAACAAACCTCAGAACATTCCCATATTCATATTAGATAACCTGCCTAACATACTTCATCAGGGCTGAAATTTATTGAAAATACTCTTTCTTTTTCCAATGAATGACTACTCTAGCTTCGTTATGAGGCAAAATATGATGATTCTTCTATTCCTTCTTCACTTGGGAGGTCCATCAGTATATTCTAGTGGGGAATTCATATTCGAAGAAGGTGTATATTCTTGATCCAACTGAGGATAACAAATTGAGAGTGGCGCATGATTTAAAACATGATCATATCTACTTCAACTATGAGTTAGCCTAGTGAAATATTCCAATAGTTTCTCAAAAGTGGGAACATATCCCCATAGAACCAGGAGGTTATATGAATATTACAGATGCTTTTATACAGTATGCCCATATCCCTGCACAACCACCAAAGGCAAGATAAATTATTCTAAACATGATGCAGAACATGAGTTGTATTTCAAATATGTTCAATGACTGTGTCCTTGAAGTTGTTTGAGACACACTCTCTACAAAAAACGGGATAGTAAACTATTCTATTGAATTGATAGAATGATAAATTCATTACAACGAGATTCCACCTCGTTGTAATGTGGTAAGGGATCACATTGACTCTAAACTAGACATCCAATGTGGTCAACCTCCCTATTGTGATATCTCCCATGGTCAAGGTAGTCCTCCCTTTGTCCATACACCTCCATTTAGATTGGTGAAAAAAAAACTAACACCTTCATATAAAGAGGTGCTCGAAATGTTATGAGATTTTATTTATAGTTCCCCATCATCATCCAACACATCACAACCCCCATCATTAGGAATCCATTAGAATCATTATCTTTGGTCTAACCAGATGGAGGCGTGTAAGTATAAAAAATAAGTGGCTGACATTGGAACATAGAGATACTTAGCATGAAACTACCACACCCCGATGTTCTGGTCCCTCACTACTTCTAGTAATGAGACCCTAATGATCTAGAAAATTATTTCATTCCTTATCTGCACAAGAATATGTGGGCCACTCATCATGGGATATAGGATCGATAAGTCATTTATTTAGGAAACAATTGTAAACACTAGACCCTCATGATAGTTTTTTTCTTACTCAACACAGATTCTATCTCCAATATGCAGGATCCAAAACTATAAAAGCACAATTAAAATTTGAAACATGATTTCCTCCATTACATCATGAAACCTCAGTAACTAATCATCGAATCCATTTCATACATCTAGATTCAATGGTGGAGAAATATGGAGAATTTCACTTCATCGCTCCACTGAAATACTAGAGCCCAGAAAACATGATAGTATATAATGTTATACCTTTTAGAGATGTTAGAAGATCTGCGAATTCATGATATAGTTGGTCCCTAAAATAGAATACCCATACTCCATCAATTCCCATACACTACAGAAGGGGGGGGGGAGGATAGACAAAAGGACTTTAAATTGGGCCCCTTAAGATAATAAGAGTATGTTTAGAACATATTTATCAAGGTTTCTGTCACCCATACAACTACCCATAAGGGGAAATCCTCATCATGGGCTATCATTCCACGCAATTCTCAATTAAGATCAACTACACAACAACACATATATTGCACTAGAATCCACTATGGATGCCGTATAGGATCAGACTCGACCCCATGGGCTAGGAGATTATTATCCACTGCCTCAAAATCTCAGGTCATAATTCCCTAAAAAAATCCATGTTGAGGTTTCAACATTTAATGAAAATTGTGGCCAAATTTCCTGGGTGAATTTATATCTCCATCACCACCCACAAATTCAATAATAGTTGAATGGAAATATGAGACTCAATCGAAACAATATTGTCTATTTTGGGAGGAAGAGGTAAATGGTCTATGTCCCAACAGTTCTTCCAGTCTGAAATCAAACCACTTTTGGTCAATGCTCGTTCCGTAACCCCTACAAAATATTCCCTGATGTTCACCATTGATAAAACAATATGAGAGAAGAGTACTATGTAATTAATCCTTTCACACAAAGTCCCCAATACATAATGGATCAATATGTACAAGGGTTCAAGTACCGACCCAAATGAAAGACATGTCGAGCCATCATATCTTGTAGAAATACATGTCACAACCATCATTTCATGATATGGCATTGTGAATTCCAACATAATGGAAAAAATCAATCAAAGCACAAATATAGTATTTTTCAATAAGGAAGACATACCCTAGGAGGAGGGTGATTTTGATGAACAAAATAATGTATTGTGTATCCATAATTGATGAAGGATCAATAATTTGGAACCACTAGATAAGGAGTTAGCATCTCCTCTGTGGAACATCTCTAAAGATAAAGGAAATGAATAGACTATGTCTAGGTTTCCATCTTTGAAATAGAAATTTTCACAAAATGAGAGTGAGATACGATCTGACCAACAACTCCATGAGGATATACAAATTGGAAATATTCATATTTTTTATTGTCTCTATTGAGTAGTGGATATTCCATCTCTTATTAATGAGCCCCATGCTAGAGAAGCATATCAATATCAGATTGGATTCGGGTCTAGAAAAATCATCAACATAAATGAGGATGTCGGAAATGATCAGGATGTCCCTCTGTTACGGAAATTGCCTCACCATCACCAGGTGAATCCTCAATTATATTAATGTAAGATGATCTGTGATAGATTAATCTGTGACCCCATAATCATCCCCCACCCACCACCTTATAGATGGGAACTGACTCAAATGACAGTGCCCCTTGAGCTACTCACTCCCATTGAATCGTTTCCTACTCTGATGGAATCCTTGGTAGGATGATGCACTCCAATGCAACTTGGGAAGAATTCATACCCCGAATTGGTAGATGACACCCTAACACCAACAAATTTTAGAAATAAATCCTTCTATATCTTCTACAGTTCATTATAACCTGAGAAACATCTCACACACATTGTATCATGATGTGGGATGATGATGGGCCCTTCTATCAATAAATGGTGAGAAAACTATGGTGTTTTATATAAACATTGGTAGGGCCATCCTTCATATGGTATAGCAGTATGTTCGTAGTGTATATCATAGGATGGGAAGAGAAATGTCGTCAGTTACATTGCCAACTCATTTCAACACTAAGGAAGATGATAATCATCGACCTGGAGAACTACATGCATTGTAAGAATGAGAGGGTGAATGACTTCATAATAATGTGGAAGGGTCTTTCATATTCAATTAGTATCCACTTCTCTCCTAAACCACTATAGAAAATCTGCTATGAAAATATTAAGGATGATATATAGATCCATAATCCCTATAAAATATCCTGGTGAGTTCTGATAATTCCCTGAAACATTAAAATTTCTTGAAGATGCTATCCAGCGAACCTTCTCTAAGTATCAGTTCATGCCTGTAGTTGAAATAAAAATGGTTGGAAAATTTAAATTTGTATCTTAAAACCTCAAGAACACAATGGTACAAACAATAAAGAATTATTTGAACTACCTTGACCCCTACTGAGTGATGACAACTATAGAATTTCTCTCGGTTTAATGAAGAATGAATCTCGATCTTCTTAGGATTCTAGGAGTGGGTGAATAAGCTATAAGAATTATAAAATGATAAATCTCCACTATACTTCTTGGATTCCATATAAATCAACATCCGAATGATTTTGTGGCCCAGAAAGCTGGATGAAGTCAATATCAACAACTATCCCAATTACTACCCTTTACACAGATGGTTGGGACATATTATCAAAATATATTTAATCCGTAAGGATGTCCTTCAAGTTATGATCGACTCTGAAAAGGTGAAATTAGACGATTCCCCAGAACAAGTGGAATACATATTTATTTCCCAATCATATTAATAGAATGGATGAAGAAAAATTATTTTTAGGAAATAATATAAGTTTGAAAATTGGATTTCTCATAAAATAGTTGATTAAGTCCCTGGATCCCTTAAGGTACAGTTGAAAAAAAATCACATCCTCTCTGCCACCCAAAAAATAGAAGCCTATTATACCTTCCAAGGATGGGCATTCCAACTAGAATAAGGATGAAAAAATAGATGAAGTTTCATATTCTTCTCCAATGTAGGCAATAACTATCGCATACTTCTTCCCTATAACTTATGCACCATGGGCACTACCCTACCAAATGGAATACTTATCATGTGAAAAACTCCTATTTGGTTTTTTCAACACGATGCATTTGATGGATTCCTTCTCTAATGATGTGTATGCCCCAAAATATGGTTTTCCTTTATAAATCAAGGGAATGGGAGGTTGCATGTTCCATAACTGAGGATATAAGGGACAATGTAGAAATGGATTGAGTCAGTATACTAGTCATATTCCCAGCGAGGTCTCATAAGCAGTTGAGAATCATTGGAAATATCTCTATAAGGCTCTATGAATGAAGGGAGGTTCCTCATATCACTCTAGTAGATTCCCACACCTGATTTTATTCTCTGAACATTTAGTGTGGGATCAACCTGATCAACCCAAGCCACATGAAATGGCTCACACAACATATTAAACTGTATATTGATACTCCCTCGACCTCTGCACAGGGCCTTGGTCCATCGACCTCAGTCTCTCCTTACCCTTTGTTGTATACCTAGTAGAAGATCCATATTGTGAGACGAATACCTCTTCTACAGAAATTTGATGTTCTGAAATAGTTATCCACACTCCCATCCAAGATCCCAATCATTGATGTGATTTTTACTTACAAATAACATACGTACACACTTGATGAATCCCTTCAAATCCCACAATAATTTGAGATAGAATTCACTGCAGATGAGGTTTATTGAGTAGAAACTATTTCCTTAGGATTTCATGTCATCATTTAATTCGTAGAAAAAGATCAAGAATAGGCCATTTGGGGACACATCCAATGCTTGTTTGTCTTAGGATGACTCAACAATTTCAGTGTCCAAAGGGTGTTGATAGATAAAGGATCTAAGATAAATCTAATCCTAGCCCAGACCCTGACGTCTAGGGTATAGAGAAGAAGACATGTCTTATAAAAAGTTTCAAATCCATGGGTATGATAAACATTGGAAAATTACCCTTGTAAATATTAAACTAAAGACTTAATTTGTGGATCTTTCATATGATGCAGAGTTCATTGTAATCCAACAAGACACTACATAAAACATCATTCTTGGATTTAATTGGCTATATATAAAATTTTTAGCCCCATCAAAATTCAATCAATGTTTGATGTACCCCATAAATGGAGAGGATGGAATAATCCATAAAGTAAATGCGGAATTCAAATCATACAGAGCTATATATGCTAAATAAGACATCTACAAGAAGGGAGGAAAATAACCAATAGAAAAGGATGTTATATAGTTTTATGCCCCAATGTCTTGGGGATGACTCTTGTAAATTAATATATTATTATTGTTGATGAATGGTTCTCCCTATAATCATTTTCAAAATAGCGGGCTTTGTCCCAGAGGTCCAACCATCTCCTGTCTTTAAAAACAGTAACTCTCATCATCTCTCTACTGAAACCCAGATGATGGGAGATTGTGAAATTTCACTTGATAACCTCTTTCACCCTAATAGAGAAGTGGGTCTGCTAAAATAAATTCCTCACCCGGAGTTTTCCCCATGGATTCAGTAAGATAATATGACATTGATGATCTCAGAAAGATCCTGAAATCAATCTAGGAAGGTGCTTCCACCACAATAGTTGGCCTTCAGAAGTAAATCATCGGGATATAATAATATCTACAACCTGTATTGATTAGAGCCTTTATGTATCCAGAGGGGCAGGAGATGTATTTTACATTCCTAAAGTAGAACTGATATGTATTTTCATGGAACTATACATAAATTCTAGGATTGAATCTAGATATAGGTATGCACCATATCAGAATGCCTAAAGATCATTTAGGCTTCAAGAAGGTATCTAGAAGAATGAATCCCTACCATGCCAAAAATGTAGAGGTAGTGGTTGACAAGTTGATCAAATCTTACATCATCTAAGAGGTTCAATACCCAAAATGGAATTCCAACAACAACCTTGTATAGAAAACAAATAGATGGTTAAGGGTCTGCATTGATTTCCAAGACATTAATAGGTATTTTTCGAAGGATTATTTTCTATTGTGAATCATAGAACTATTGATTTACACAACTAATGGATTCCAAGACCATCCCATAATTCATGATTACATGTGGATTAATCAGATCAAAGTGTCCCCTGAGGATAAACAGTCCACCACATGAAGATAACCCCTTTGTATCTTCTTATACTATTTAACGCCTTTCAGATTGAAGAATACAGGATCCACATGTCATTACGCCATGCATCTCATCCTTAATAAATTCTTGGGGAAGATAGATGAGTGTTATGTTGACGAACTGTCCATCAATCCTCGACTACAATTTGAAAACTTTTAGGATATCCATGAAATCATTGTAAAATTGTGAGAGAATAGTCTTAAGATAAATCCACTAATGTGTCGTTTGGGGTAAAATCAGGTATGTTCCTTGGATTTTTGGTATGAAACAATGGAATTTAGGTTGAACCGTAGAATATCAGTGCTATATTACCAATCTCACCCCTAGGAATCACAAATAACTACAATGTATCTAAGTTCACCTCAACAATAATAAAAAATTCATAGCCTACGTGGAAGGAAAGGACCTTCCCTTCATGATAACAATGAAAAAGGGGGTCACCTACCAATGGGAGGATGATTGTATAAAGTACGTTGAGAATATCAAACAGTATCTACTACACCCACCAGTTTTGATGCCTATAGTAGAGGGGAGGCTACTCATCTTATATGTGGCTGCCATGGAACACTCAAGAGGTTCCCTCCTCATTCAAAAGAATGATGCATAGAGAAAGAATATTCTCTATAACCTCATCCAGACTATGCTCAGTGCTTATTCAAGATATATTAATGTTGAAAATAAATGACTTTTGATCTTATTTGCAATGAAAAGGTTGAGGATTTACATGCAGCACCATGAGATTCACCGATTATCTCGTGTTTTGCCACTAAAGTGCATCCTTGGACTCCCTATGTTGACTATTTTGTTGAATCTATGTGATTTCATCCTATAGTAATACAACATTCCAATCATATAACATAATTTAGAAAAAGGGAAATCCCTTTCTGACATAATTCTGGAACATCCCACAACATTAAATGAACTAAAGGACACCAAAATTTCTAATGGATAGTTTTTATATCCCCAAAAAACACCCCAGAAATGATAGAAATATTTTCATGGTGCCTCTAAGAGTCTTATCAAGACATGAAAATAGAACCCAAAACTCAATTGTGTTGTCCTAGGGGTCATATTTGTCTCCCTAGCTAAAGTATTTATTCCATAATCTTTCACATTGTCTGAAGGTTGAAAAAACAACGAGGATGAGTACAATGCCTCAATATCTAGGATTTAACTAGAGTTATAGTTACACATTTCATACTTGAACCTCAGAGGATATTCAAAGCTGGGGATAAAGCCATTCTATGGAGAATATTCCATCAAAAGGATAAACTTTAACATCTCAATATCAATGAATGAAGACTAATGTAAAAATTCCCCTTTGACCCCACATTCCATTATATCCCTCTATCATCAAATGATCACACAAACGCTCTATCCAATAAATCAGATATCATGGAAGACCATCAACATGAGGAAGAAACTATCCACATAACACATGGAGGAATGGTCCCATCGATCATCATGTTTGATATGATTGAAATAAATCAAATCAGTACCACCCTAGAGCATGACGAACCCACGAACACCTATGGATGGATGAATCCAATAATCAGTTATCTTCGTGATGGGAATCTATTGATGGATAAAGATGGAAAAGCATAGATTTTTCATTGAGAAAAAAACATCATCCTATAGGATGGATCAAATGATAATGAAATCCTATACAAGCATAGATACTGTGGAATTCTACTCTGATTCTTTGCATAAGGAGAAATCCCCACCTTAATGGAAGAAGTCCAGGTGGGATCTGGTGGCACCCATCAATCTACAAATTGGTTATCCCATCATATTATATGGTTTTGGTATTACTAGAAAATCATGATACAAGAATACACGAAATGAAATAGAAAATGTCATACATGTAAGATTAATGAAAAATTCACCCATCATCCCCTAAAATTTCTGTATAGAGAAAAATATCCATGGCCATTCACTATTTTAGGATGGATGTTGTGGGGATATATCCCCAATCAACAACCAAGATGTTAATGTATTTCCTTACTGATACCGACATCTTCAATAAATGGATAGTGGCGATACCCCATAAGGAAGCCAGGAAAAAAATATCATCAACATCATAAAGTTCCACATCATCATCCTGATTAGAGTCCCTCACATGATATTGATGGAAAACATAAAAATCTTCTATTATCAGTATATGATGAAGATAAAATAGTAGTATAACATCAAATCCAATCACTCATCACACTATGCCTTACTCATTAGTGTATGAGATATTGGTGGTGCAACTCATAGAGGTCCATCTTCCATCACCCTGAATATCCATTTGTGGGAAACCTTTAGATGACGAAAAATCTCATAAACTGATGGATGAGTGAGAGTTTCTTGATGAGAAGAGGATCCACACAATAAATCAAATGGAAATCCACCAGAACTAGATAAAACAAGCCTTTAACAAAAATGTTTTCCTATGTTTTTTCTTCCAAGGATATTTGATGCTTGATCTCAGAACCCTGATATTACAATGGTAGAAGCCCAAAAATATGGAAACAAAGTTGGAGGACCCCAAATTCATAAATAAGGTTTACTATAAGGGAGAATATTAAGTGTTCACCAGGGATTCAGATAATGTCACATCACCAACCAATGTAAGATTACTCAAGAAATACTTTGCATAAATGTCGTAAATATTTCCTCCACATTGGTGTTTATTCCACCTTCAACCTTGCTTCTTGACATTAAACTGCATGAAACGCCTCACACATGAAAATAAACTATACTGATAAGCCCTCGCTGCATGATGTAACAATCCACGGTCTTTCAATAACTACATACATCTCAATTCTCATTCTTGTTGAGACACATAAGGATTCCATGATCCTATATATTGGCCCTACCACAACACACTTCAAAATACTCCATTCATATTCTCCATACCTCTAAATAATTTGATGATTCCCATTTATTCCTTCCTTCTCACAGTATGGAAAGATTACACAGGCTTAACAATTCATAAAAGCATTTCTCCAAACAAAATAGATTGGGAAGTGTTGGGTTGAAACCATTCTCATCCAAAATAAAGGAAGATAAATATAAGTTAATAACTCTATTCCCCATGATGCTAAAATGCATGGTCGATGTACCATACATGAAATTAAAACTTTACATTCTTGTGGACCTTGTCCGAGTGGAACACAATCACTGGTGTCTGTCTCATACCGCACTAACATTTCACGAATTGTGTGAGGCTTGATTATCATTGTCTGTGAGATATGTATTGATGCATGAATCCATATTTCTTATCCCGACTTTAGGATTATCTTCATTTTACATCAAGTGATTTGATATCCTAGAAGAAGTGCACAAAGCAACATAGACCTATGTAATCCATCCCATTCACATTGGATCTACATTCATCCATGGTTCATGACATTAAAATTCATATAATATAATGAACTACATTTTTCATGATTCCCATCCCCAAGGGATATATAATATTTCCATATTAATTTTTCCCAGGACCATCCGTTGGCCCCTTTGACCTTTCTTACCCCATGGCCTCTGTACCCACCTAGGTGTGTGTGGTGTAGTGGGGACATCACTTGTCCCCATTCACGTCAGGTTGGTTTTGCCATTCCACACACATTCCTTTCAAGAACTATTTCCTTGTTTTCCTAGCTGCACAACAATAAACATTGTTGTCACCCACGATCCTTACCGCATGACGTTAAACTACCTTGCATGGTGTGGGTCTCTTTGGCCCTCATTCACATCATTTCTTCCAACATCCACCCTTTGTGATATAATATTTCATGGAATACCCAAAATTAGGTTGGACTTGATTCTTTCAATTTATGGATTTGAAGGAACTCTCATAAATTTTGTCTTCGGGTCTATCCCCATGCCCCAAAAATCATTACATCTCTTTTATACTTCATTCCCGTGTGCTATACATGAATTAACAGGGTGTAGTGTAAACCTCTTTTTCCCTCAATCAGGTTGAGTATATTATACCACACCATGAACATCATTATTATAAACATTAACCCTTTGGTGTTCTAATTTCGTGATGTTAAACTGTGTGGTTCTCCACGAACTACATGGACATTGATTCCCAACCAGCTTGGATGAATAGGAAACCCCCTGGGGTTCTAGATCGATACTTTGAGGACCTTCTATATCCTTATTCATTCACATTACTTCTCACGCATCCAAAATGAATGTCGTTAAACAGAATAGATGGAATCCCTTAATATAATATGTTATACATTAAGAAATCACATACAAATAAATGAATATTTATTGTGCATGTTATCATCCATAACCCCTCTTTATCAAAGGACCAAAAGTGTCTTACCATGGAATCCAAGAGAACAATGTTCTTCCATCATATTTATAAGAATCCCAATCCATGTTCCACACTTCATGTCTCAAAAATCATAGCTCATCACAAACCATTCACATCCCCTAAAATGGAAATAAAATTTCACTTCTCTGTCATTCTATTGATGCATTGACTCAGAACCACCAACCGAATATGTCTTTCCCCAATGCAATGGGAAATAATATTCTTATGAGCATGAAATCACCAACGTGGAACCCACCAGCCCATTGTGTTATAGGTTCCCCCAAAATGATTATCCCAAATCCCCAATCCTAACATGATTACCATAATTCATGATTTATGATGTCTCCTCCACCCACTCAGAAGGATGTTAGAGTATTCTTGACCTAGGGCATCCTAATAAGACTCTTGTGTGACATCTCTATACCAAGTCCATATGGAATGACCTAAAACTGCTCACACCTTGGTCAAAGCTATATGACCTTAAACACTAGCACATAATGATCTAAATGGAAAGGCCATAAAAAACTAACGAATGAGACAAAAAAATTGTCTGGTCGAAAACCAGAAAAGGGTGACCTGATTAATAGTCGATTCTCATCAAGTAAAACTCATCATTTCTATATTTTAGAAAAAAATTAGTGAAAAAAATAAGTTGTATATCTTATAGGGCCTTTTTTTCCTATTAAAATCCAAGCTATAATTGTTGGCCCCCCTAGTGTAGAAAAAAAATAAGAGAAATGATTCGTCACATTTCTTTATTGTAGGAATATGCTCGATTGGTGGTGGAACAACTTTTGGAACATTCTAAACCTTCTTAGATTAAACATTTTTGTATATATCCATCTTCATGATTTAAAAATTCTCAGACCACCACAAATATTCATTTCCCCTAGAGAGTAAAATAGATTTCTCTGTATGGCCATGCTATTGATGAAAGGGCCCATACCCTCCAACCGGATATATTTTATAACAACGTAAATGGGTTTCTAATTCCTGTGAGCCTATAATCACCAATAAAGAACACATCACCCCATTTTGTCGTAGGTTTCCCCTGAATGAATGTCCCCTACCATCCTCATGACATGATCCATTTTGAATATGATTTATAGTCTCCACATCAGACTATCCAAGAGTATATAATATCCTCAAAATTGAATCACCATGTTATGTACCCATTCTCAAAGCTGGAATGTGACCCTTCATTCATTAACCATTTGATGACTCACACCTCATGTTCGAAACCTCAAGTCGTAGGGACCGAGTTGTTCAATTAAGAGTTAGGTTTCCCTATGGTTCAAGAAACCATCATGGATGACCTTCCTTCTATACCCAAATTCATAATCTGGAAGTTTACCCTCATAAATATCTCATAGTCCTAGGAATGGAAAAGAGGTCACTCCACCCGGCCATTCTATCGGCATAGAATGACTAATACCCACCAACACGGGATATTTTGGCCCAACATAAGTGGCCTTCTATTCTTTGGGAGCCTAAGTGACACTATTTCAGAACATGATAGCTCCATAGTTTTAAGGGTCAATGATCGATTTTTTATGCCATTCCATATCATTCCGCTCAATATTATGGTATGTGATTTACACCACCAACATTACAACTATCTCAATGGGCCTATCTTCCCTAGAATTTTTTCCATGATTATTTTCACACCAAAATATTTATATTGACATTAAAAACTCTTATCATCATGATATCTATCGGTATAATAGTATAACTCAACATCCCATATTATTATTGATTCATTTATGTAATGTTGTCCCCATATACAATAGATGGTCCTAGCTAAAATACTATAAATTGAAACAGCAGATAGTCTAAGATAAACCACTTAATTAAAGAATTATATTGTCTGAGATAAATGAACATAATCTAAAGAAATATATAGATAGATCTACAAAACCTAAACTAAAGTAGTAGCTGGTCCAATATTAAAGACCATAAATTTAATCAGGAGATAGTATAAGTGAAATGACCTCAATCTAATTCAATATATTTTTTTAACATAAAATCCCCAACACTAGAGAAAGAAATAGTTAGAATTAAAAGTCCCTAAACTAAAGGAATTTATGGTCAATGCTAAAAAATACCAAACAAATGAAAGAAATGTCCCAAGATAAAATACCCTAAAATAAATAAATAAACGGTCCAAGCTAAAAGACCAAAAACTAAAGAATGTGGTGGGTTTCATGATGATTTTTATAAAACCGTACCATAGACAATATTATCTCCACAAATATGAAAATCACCCATCATTCAGGAAATATCTCATGCTTTGAGGATTTACCCACACATCTGGAATCCATTCTCATCCACCATAATGAAATGGATGAAAATATTTGGAAATTTGTGAATTATCAAAACCACACAATTTAATACACATAGATATTGGAAAAAGATGAATTTTATCATATAACGACCAAAAACATGGAACATAAAATCAACATAAAAGGGGGGATCTCCACACACTAAATCATCTCTTATAGATAAAAAATTAATTGCAAAATTCGGTGGCAATCATACCATCTTCTCAGATGAGTCCATGAGAATATAAAACATTTTCTCCAATAGATCCATAGATTGACTAGGTGATTAGATGAACCAGTCTCCATGTCCCCTATAAGCTGCAAATCCTTTTCTTTGGCAACGTCATCCAGCATAGCTTTCTCATCCATGACTGGAAGCCCTATTTGTTCCTGCATGGTATTTCTTTATGACTAGAGTGCTTGCTAAAACAAGTTCAAATCTATTCTAATATGACAAATATCAAACTAGGGATGAATTATCTGAGGCTCCCCATCCTTATTCTCATACCAGTGAGAAGAATCCTCTATCATTTGTTGAGTAGCATTATCCACAGCTTCATATAATTGATGTTTATCCAAAGATGAATCCTCATTAACAACGGTTCCCAATTCAAGGTCCCTTCTTTATTCACATATGATGATTAACTCTTTAACTTAAGAATGAAGAGAAGAAGAATCAAATCCTTCATATCAATGGGCGGGAAACATTTATTCAAGATTACTTAATTGGTTCATTAACCAAGTAAATGGGGAATTAGACACCATGAACCAAATTTATTTCCACATCTTCCACCGCATCAATTGATAGAACACTATGAAACCAAGTTTGTGACCTACTATTAACACATGAATCAGAACATATTTTTCAATGAGATCATTGAACGGAATGTCTGTTCCAACCATTTTTTAGGAAGAGGAAAGGGAACCAACTGCATCATTGGTAGACTCAATTAGAGGGACTCCCTTTTGGGTATGAACCAAAGCTCCTGAATTATTGAGGTGAAGGTACTACAATACATGGTGAAAGCACATGAATATTGAGAATTGAATAATGTGGTACCACCCAATGTCTGCATGAATGATTGTGGTGGAAAGTTTCCTTATTTATCATCATAAATGGAATCATACCCCACATCAATCCTTTCCAGAGGAGAGGGTGCAAATTCTTCATGTGATGAAGAATTTTGTGAAACCACCGGCACACGGTCTATGGTAGGGTTTAGCCAGTAACCATTAAGGAATATAAGAAGGGAAGAACATGTCTGGGGGTACAATGATGTAATGAAAAAGGAATACATCCCTGAAATATTAATTACCTACTTCAAAACCCAGTTCCACACAAGCAAATATAGTAGCTGAATAATTTATAATTTTAACTCCCTATAAGATTTCATCCATATGCATTGAAATGGAAGACACCAATGAAAATTTGTATGTGGTAGGAAACAGATTCGGTTGCATTAGACACTTGGCCATACATATTCCTTGGTAAATTAGGACTAGTATTGAAGGATCTGTCAGTGTTGTAAAATTCCCACCTGCCTCCCCCAAATGGGGGAAGGTTCTTCTAAACGAGCCTTGTGAAGGAATTCATATAGCCTGAAAATCACAAAAACATCATCAAGATAGTCCAAAATAGAATGAATTGAGTCTAATACCTTTCTTACTATAATATTTTTGGTGATATGGTCATGAAGATTAAGTTTACTTACACTTCTTCCACATCTTCTTTTTAATGAAAGGATATTTAAAAGGTGCTGATGTCAGTAATAACCCATAATTAGTGGAAATAACCATGTTCATTTGAACCATTTGACAGGGGGTAGCTTCTTCATCAGTCCCCCATCACCATCAAACTTCACTTTGAGGACCATTCATCTAGTTTCATATTCAGGATATTGTACATTTGGGTGATCTCCGGTAGTCTTTTCCTACATCCACATATACAATGGGTTTTATCAAAATTGAAAAGGAAAAATAGCATATTATGAATCAATATTAACCTGGACTCACAACTTTTATAATGACAGGGTAACCCTTCTCATCTGTCGAAATAAAAAGAGACTATGGAAGGTCCACTTGGTTGTCTTGAAAAGAATAAAATATCCAACCCAGTGGGCTGGCCAAAACTATTTCAATGCTTCTAGGGAAGGATCTCACCCCCACATGGTTCACTTCAAAGGTAATACTATGTGGAGTAGAAATATAAATAAATCCATCAGGACCAACAACTGTGAAGAATATTTTTTTCCATATGGAATCATCACAATAATCTTCCTTCCTAGATTCCTACTACTCATATACTATTAGGAACATCATGTACCCCCTACCCCTCACAGACATCATAGTAGATTCCTCCTACTATAATGGTAAACTCATCACTTGATTGGGAGGTGCTATCGAGGTTTCATACCACATAGAGGATAAATTCTTTCTTGGTCTGGGGTAATATTTATCTAAATGTGGAAGATGGGCCTCAATCACAAACTTAAATTGTTTCCTGTTGGGATATGTATAGATCCATATATTTTAATAACTTTTTTATAGGCCGAATGTGTCTTTAATCAGGGGATGGTTCAATTCTACACTGACATCTTCTCTATTGAACATATACTAGAATTGATGTGACACTATCATCTACCCCTCATACCTAATAATGATAGTGCTCAGACACCTTGTTTGGACACACAATAATTAGAAACTAAACATACATGGTTCATACGATTCACAGATAAAGACCCATTCAATGTGAGGGGAATTATCTCCCTCATGAAGGCATATAATATAGGATGCTCCCTATGTCTAGTTGGACAATCTCCAGTAAAGATTCTTGAATTTTCGGGATTATATGCCCTAAAATTGAAACTCTCTTGACATTTCAAAATATCCGTGATTTTATAGTCCTTTGATAGAATGGGTCATATCATGTTGATTCACTATAGATGGGATATGGAAACCATGATACAGATTTCTCATAGGTTAAAATACTCAAAACAACCTCAATGGGAAACAATCCAACCCCATAACACGTATAAGGTCCCAAAATCGAATAAGGTGAATCATCGTTATATATATGAAGCAGAAGGTGGTAGAGCATTGCAAGCACTAGGATCACTAAAAAATGTGTTCCCCTCTGCCCATATTTTTTGTCATTAGAAATGTGGTGACTCTGACGCCCCCTTATCTTGTGTTTTTTGTGAGTTATCACTCATGTACATTGTGAGGAAGGCATCTAGTTGAATAACTGGTTGATACAAACGATGAAATCTCATCAGAAATCCGTAATATTACTACATTCAACTAGGGGATAGTATGCACCAAGCCCACCACATGAGTCCTTGGTATTCTAGGCCCTAGCATCATGAAGGATGGATCAGGACTAGTTTTTTATTAAAATATTTGACCCATGTTTGTAGGGCAATGTCCCTCTCAAGAAACACCCCTTTCGGGTGGGTTTTCTCTGAAAAATTGATCAATTCCTAAGTCAAAGGAGGGGTCTTGTTCACTTCATCCTCGAAATACATGGGTACACAGATCTTATCATACATGCCTCCATATATGTGTTTTTCATTAAATCGACTCTATATCATATAGTCTGGTTCCTAATTTACCATGTGTTAGGTGGAAGGAGTTCATTTTAGGTATACAAAGGGTGAGTGACTCTAACATAATGTTTTTGTAACTGTATCGTGATATCTGTGATATCCATAAAGCTTCATACATCCTAATCTCCTTAAGCTACATGATATATTCAGAAGTTATGTGATGGACCCATACGGTCCATCCCCAATCCAATCTAAAACATTCCCCCGATAAGAGGTCCCAACTATAAAACCAACCATATTTTCAATAAGTGGTGTATTGTCATAGTATTTAATGATAGATGTGGATATCCTGATTATATATATGATCATTATTTTCAAATTTTTCTGGTATAAACATCAGCAGACAAACAATCACATTCAATCCCATCAATATAAAATATACTCGAGGTATATATTGGTACATAATGTGTTTAGATACCTTCATATTTAAGAGGGAGTATAAATGGTGACTTTATATAAGGGGTGTAGAGGTCATTAGTATGACCAAACCCATATAGATGTTGATAGTCCTAAATGGGGTATCTTTCAATTTTGAATCCCATTATATTTAGTAATCCCAGTTGATATGACCCGGACGAATGATGGAAGGTGGAATCCATGCTCACCACCATATCTTCATGGATGGAATCACTAATATCACCACCCTATTTGATGTTTTGTGTGATAATTCATGGGATTCAGAATCCATCTGAATAATATGTAAGCATCACATGTCAGAAAAAACTATATAATATCATGGAAAATTTAAAGGCATGAAAATTTCCCAATGGGGTCATGAGCGTCTTAGGACATAGCCAAGGGTTTAAAAACACATTGCAGAGATCATGAATAACCACTATTTTAGAGGACACATGGGGTACCAAACCCTTAAATGTCCCCAAGATAAATGCAAGACCTCCTTAGTGAATTGCAATCACGTGAAACCATCCTCAGTAAGCTCACTTGCTCTCCATTGATTGAAAGGTGAAGGTCAGATGAGAATCCCCTGGGGAAACATTGTTTTTCATTGGAATGTGCCTGAAAACCCATCTAAAATCTCCCAATAGTCAAGGGAAGAAAAATACGAAGGAATTGAACCATAGTATTCACAATGATCACATGTAAAAGCCCCATTGGGATGAATAAAATCATTATATCATGTCCAATAAATCTTAGAATTCATCCTAGCCTTCATCACATAGAACAATAGAGATAAATAGGAGGATGTGAGAATGGAATTTGGTCACTAGAGGACATGTGGTGCACCCCTGGGGACACACGATGTACCTTGAGCTGTCTGGTGCATCTTATGGATCCCATTCACCTCATTGGCCATGTAACCTGGAAACTTATAAAATACTTAGTGGTTCACTATATATGGTCAAATTCATAGTTGTGGCCACAAAAAATTTCCACTTTCAGAAAATCCATATTTTTCCCGGGAGGCAACACTGGAAAATCGATTAAAATCATAGATATTATATGGGAAAACTAGCATATCTCTAATCTAATGTCATAAAAAACAATGGAAGTCCAAATAGAGGAGGTTAGTGGTGTCTCTGGTCACTTACTTCCATCTAACACGTGCCTTGGGGTACTCCCGATACAACGTGAGATCTCAATGTCATGAGCACCTCAACTCATTAGCTCTCGCTTGCTTGTCAGTTTTACTACACGAATGACCTATAGAATGTCTAGAAAGCCCTATAGTTTTATAAAGAGGTCCAGACTTGTTTTTCCATGAAATACTAAATAATAACCTTGTGACTCATATAATTCATATGATTCATAATCAAAAAATTGATGAAATACACTCAGTTCCATAAATAAAATCATGCATAACTCCCAACCTTCATCTCATAAACTGAAGGAGATTGAAAAGGTGGTGGAGTGATAGTATCGCTATCGCTGAAGGACACATGAAAAGTCTAAAGAACCATGGGCATGGACCACGAGACACCATGATAGGCCATCAAAGGACTCGTGAGTGCCCTCTGATTGGAACCTGGATATCGCGAAGACCATTGTACATATCGACATGGATTCATGGAATCCATATAAGGGATTAGTCTTCAATAACTAGAAATTTTATGATAACTGATGGATGTGCCCACAAGTGAAAAAGGATTTGTAGTTCCCTAGACCAAGTCCACTATAGAGACTTGAAAGTCCATGTAAAGTCAAACCCCATGTATACTCCAACCGTGAGTCACATAAGATGACCCACAAAAACTCGTGATTACAAAGGATGGCTGCAAATATACTTTCACTTCTCCAACTCGAAAAGACTGGTTGGTTGGCTAATCAGATTGTGTGTCGATTGACTGGATGCTATTGAATACACACGTCAACAATTATATCTCAAAATTCTATGAAAATCTGATCACTAGATCAAACAAATTTCCACTAGGTAATATGTCGGTGGACCTCTAGAGATGTAATGGGCCCAGAATAATGTCATTCACATGACCAATATGATATAATTAAAAGGAATCTTACTGAGACATTTGATTTCCACATAAAATGTCTTCCAGATCACATGATACCCAAACTAACTTACACTGAACCAAGATGAGTCATTCATCATACATGGGAATAATTCGGGATTTAGAGAGGAAAACACAAGCACATGACACAATCATAGTCCATTATGGGATTCACTTGTTCTATCCAGAGTCACAAGACAATGCCATGTTTCGAAACCCAGATCTCATTACATACCATCATCATGTCATCTAAGGTGAGCAGAACTGTCTGGACATAAGACGACAAATCTTGTGAACCTCCTGTGAACACCACCCAGATTATAGAAACCCAATGCGTTTGTCATCCTAAAATTGAAACATCCTTCAGACACATCATATGACTCATATGAAAACACTTAATAAATGAATCATCTAGATATGATTACCCAAATCTTGCATTGTTCCCCCTGAGTAGGTAATCATAGACCTACGACTCCTCTAGAAATTCCATTTTGGACTCATGATGTCTTCCTGAGTTGTCAACTAAGGAATGTGGAACACCTCTAGACATGCTGGATTGGACTCACGA
Organism: Viscum album; assembly: GCA_963277665.1. Classification (NCBI taxonomy): domain Eukaryota; kingdom Viridiplantae; phylum Streptophyta; class Magnoliopsida; order Santalales; family Viscaceae; genus Viscum; species Viscum album. The sequence continues at coordinate 1,221,069,019 of OY728136.1, read as the reverse complement.
TGTCTCCCTAAATTGTCTTCTTAGACATGTTAAACACCTATGGACATGCCGACCTAGACTAATGATCTCTCCCTGAGGTTTTGGACAAGACCTACGACACTCCAAGACCACATCACCATGTCTCTCACAACAACCCTGATATGTGTCATTATATGTATCATGATGACCTTCATGGTATACTAATAGGATCATGATATACCTTCCATATATGATGTCCCATTCATAAATGGGGATGCCTTATTATCTAATCCCTAGTCGTAATGAAATATGTGGACTATGATTCTCACCATAACCAGGATACATAGGAGGAATCCTTAAAGGATCGAGTTAAACATAAAATATCTAAACATTCTTCCCCAATATATAGAAACCATATCAACATGCCATGAGGCTGATCATGCACTCTCTCTTGTTTCTCACAATTAGCTGGTCACAAGTTGTCTTAGAGGGGATACACCAAGCACCCCATCTGGAATCATAAATAGGGAAACCTTAGTTTGTAAGCCCCATCCTTAAAGAACTACATGTAAAATGATTCTCCCCATAACTTGGATACATAGGATGCCTCCATAAAAGATAAAGCTCAAAATAAAATATCTCATGTACTACCCTATTATGCCGATCTCACATCCGAATGACACAAAGCTAATCATGTAATCCTTTATGTTTCTCTCAATAAGCATGTATCATGTGGGCTTATCGAGATGAAATGAACAACTCATTAGGCATCAAAAATAGGGAAACCTATGTTTATAAGCCCTTGTCTTAAATAACTACAGGGACTCTGATTCCCACCATAACCGAGATATGTAGAACGCCTCCATAAAGGTCAGATCACCACATCAAATATCCTAAGGACTTACCCAATTTTTAGATCTTACATCCACCTTCAATGAGACTAATCACATAGTCTCTTCTATTTCTCACAATGATCATGGATCATATGGGATTATGGGGGAAAACAAACACCTCATAAGGCATCATAAATAGGTATGTCTCACAGTGTAAGTCACATCGCCTATCGAACTACATTAGTTTTGATTCATTTAACTACTATGACACATCAGAGACCTCATAATAGAAAAAATCCCATTCTGGGAATATAAATCAACTCCATACATGGGATAATACCATGAGGAACTTGGTTATGTGACTTCATCGCACAAGTGATTTAACACTATCTGAAAATGATGGAGAGCCTCAGGTACGTAAAGGTTAATCATGTCCTTTTATACATAAAATATAATTGACCCATAAAAATTTATTCAGGGTAACCAATATCAAATTAAGATTTGAGAGAGATTCACAAACATGTATTAAATTTATACAAGAGTCATGGAGTACGAAAAATCCTCCCCCCACAGAAGGGTGTTATGATCCGGAACTCCCATCTTCTTGACTAATGAATTTACCTTAGACTCATAGGGCCTCAAAACAAAGATGACCATAAGACATTGGAATGAATGTTCAAACTCAGTAATGGATGGGGGAACCATTAGTAGTTACAGGAAAAGGTTAAATGGTAACATGATGAGAAAAAAACCATTCCATGCTATGAAATCCTAATGAAACAGATGTAAATGCCTCTATAAGGGTTAAATATATATAATAATTTAAGAAAATTCAATAATTTTTAGTCATTATAGAATGGTAAATAACTAAAAAACACATTTCATCAATAAATTGTGATTGAAAATGAATCTGTAGATATTTTCATATTGAAAATATCATGAAAATAAATAATTAAATATAGGATTGTAAAAATGTCAAATTTTTGGATATCATATAATTGACAGATGAACCATGATACCATCAATAAGGTTTATGTCTTTGGGTAGAAAACCATATTATTCTTCTATGAAACAAACACCAAGGGTATTTTTCAATTTTTTGTCTCGTGAGACCTATTGATGCATCGAGGGTTAATCTGTAACTAGGCCCCATCAATAACATCAATTCCAAATCATTCTTCATACATAGATTAAATTTAATTACAAATATCAAAGAAAATGTTGAATGTATTTATGTCATAAAGATAATAAAATAATCATATCAATGACAAAATAAATATTTGTATTTAATGAAATCAGTTATGAATGAATATCACAAATTAAAGGGATGCGGAAATAGAACACATACAATGAATAGGTGATGAATACACTAAAACCAATGGTAATATCATAATTCTTTTCTTGAAAAAATAATAATGATAATACATGGACATTTATAAGGAAATATAGTAATTTATCACGATAAATAATATCCAAATTTTGTAAAAAAATATAAAAAGAGTGTTTAAAAATATTCGAAATACTTCATTTGATTGTGGTTTATGGAAAATACTAAAGAGTATTTAATGCAAAAAAAACATAACATTTTATATAAAACTTGACAGATTTTCATGATGAAATGTATAATCATTGAAAAATAATGGACTCTTAAAAAATAATTATATATGGTACCTGGGAATGGTTAAGAAGTTGATAAGTTCAATTAATTCGAGCTAGCTTATTGGGAGTAATTTAAAAGGAATCCTTATAAAACATATATTTACCCATTAAAGAAGGAATAATAAAGCTAATTAAATATGATTTTAACATAAAAATAAAATTTAAGAGAAGTAAATTAGATGAATTTAGAATTAAATAGCTGTAAATAGAGAGAAAATGAATCCCAAATGAAGAAATTGGAGTTCAAAGACAAACACATACAATGATAGTATCAATAGAGTGATGATAAATTAATGGAATAATTATGAGTGGATTATTTTAATCAACAAAATAAATTTTCACATATAATATAAAACAATAAGTGGTAATTTAACACATATATTTTGGATAACATAACCAATGAAAATGGAGTTTAACATGATGAATATAAATTGAGTAATGAAGTCCCTTACTATATGTGCAAAAGTGTTATATAATTTTTAATAATGTTCGGGATAATGAAATTAGATTGATTAATAATTTCTTTTATAACATTTATAGAATTTATATTATTTATTATAATTTTATTTTGTTTATTTATTTCCTTTTTGATGATTTTTAATATTCATTTTTTTCATTTAGGAGTGTTTATTTCCTTGGTTTTCATTATTGGTTCACTTATTAATATATATATAATTGTTCATGTAAAATATTTTTTGTTTTCAAGAATTGAAATTATATTTAAATAATGAAATTTAAAAATATTTTTTGTTCTTATATATAATTTTTTCTAGGTATAATTATTATTCATTATAATAAACGTTAATGTTTATCATTTATATTATATTTTCATTTTTCCTATCATCATGAACTAGTTTTTTTTATTATTTTCTACCATGAATATATACTAGTTCATGATCATTATATATAGTATAATATCTTTAATAAAATTTTATTTAATCATAACAATGGTTCTATGACCATCCATGAAACCGATATTGAAAAATGAAAATCCATCATTCATGATAGAGTTAAATCGACACATCACGAATGATATATTAATTTTTAGAATAAAAGTGATAAGATAAGTTGTTAGATAATGAATGTTTTATTAGATTAATAAATTTCCATTATAAATAATGTTTATTAGTTATCATTCATGTATGGATATACGAGAAAAGGATGGGATAATAAAATAAAAAAAATTAAGCCATTAAATTAGATCAAAAGTGGATTTGACCTCTTGAATTATTCTCCATTATAGCCTCATTAAGGGGAATGGGATTGGTATTTTGGTGAGATGAAAAGGACATTGGTTTAGGGGAGACATTGGAAGTGTATTGGGAAAAAATTGGACAAGATTATACTCTTATAATGTTTATGGAGATGGGGTGAAAAGCGGTGGAATTTTTAATAGATGAGAGGAATGTTTTTTGATAATTTTATTCATTTGTTTGTTAGTTTGGTAAAAGAATATAAATAGTGTAATTATTGTGAAAAAATATTGAAATTAGTTCATGTGAGTTCAAACCAATGGTTATTAAATTAGTTATACATCAAATATGACTCAATAATTCATGTATTTATCATATACCATAAATTAATCTCTTTTATTATTCTCCAAATAATCAATTATTTTAGAAATATACCAAAAATTCACCCTAATCATTTGTCGAGTTGTAGAATTAATATATAGTCTCCATTTTGTGAAAATATTTTTCAAAATTGGGAAAAAATAATTTTTATTGAAAATAATTATTTATTCAAAAATACCAATGTTTAATTTATAATTGTTTTTATAACACTTTAAAAAATTAATTAATGTCTCATAAAATAATATTATAATAAAAAAAATAAAAAAATTAATTTATGATTATATTATAAGAAAATAAAATGTATATTTATATAATATTTTATTTATATAATTGTAAATAAAATTTTAAAATATTTATAGAATAGAAACATTTAATTAATCATTTTAATACATTTAATTACTTATAACATGATATAAATTAAATATATTTCCAATAATAAGATAAAAAAAATATACATTCATATGTTATGTTTCTTTTTTATTACCAAGATATTATTCCTAATGCTCATATTACTTTTCAAATAGTCAAGTTGTTATTTAACTATATATCATGGTACGTTTGTACAATTTAAACTATCATTTAAATTGAACATAATTCAGAAGACACATATCATTATATATAGGGGTTTTTATTCTACCATCACTTGTAAATTTTCACGTTGAAATTATTTTCATGTATAAATCATTATAATAACAAATGGGTAGTTCTTCTATATAATATCATCTAGTTCCCATGTTGATTATTCCATTTTATGGTTTCTCAAATGAACCATTACCAACCGAGTCATATGATTTCTAAATATATCCCCTCTTGTACCAAGAATTAGTATATGATCGAGGTAGTAATACAATTCTAGATCAATATATAATTAAATTTAGTTGAGTACATGCATCTGCTTTGTGATGTATTTATTTAACAATGATATGTTGAAAAACTCATGATCTTTTAAGAGACATGGTGGCATTGATGATCTGTATTATGGAGCTACAATTCATTAAAGAATTTCAAATTTTCAGGTGTACCTGGGGATCAGTTTCCCTTTTTATTAAACCTTATGACAACCTTATGTGGTGATGCATTCATAAATGAAATATCACAAACATGAAATTCCAATTTTTTACATTGATTGTCATTATAACTCTTTATCCAAATTTGTGCTGATTTCATATGAGACAGAATAATCATTCCCATTATATTCTCTCTTCAAAATGTTTTGGAATGATAAGTTTCCTCACTCCAACTTTATCCCAACAAGTTGGAGTATAAAATATCCTTCCATATAATAATTTATATAGAACCATTTTAATACTAGAATGGAAACTATTAGTGTAGAAAAATTATAGTAAAGTTAAATATTGATACCATATATCTTTAAAGTCTTGTGATCTTCATATAAACGTTTCTTCTAATGTTTTAATAGACTTATCAGACTATTTTTCAATTTAAGTTTGATAAATAGTTCTCATATGAAGAACACTATCCATAGAATTTTGACGACACTTCAAAAATTTTGATGCAAAATTCAGATCTCAATCAGACAAAATCGGTATAGTTTTCCCAATAATGGCTTACATCTTCAATAATATAGAGTCTATCTAGGTGCTCAGGAGGTAAATATTCTCCTATAGGAATAAAATGTTATAATTTTTAAGGAGATAAAAAATTACCAAATCATATCATTATTAATGGAGAACTAATGAAATATTGTATAGAATTCTATAGTAATTTCATCCCACTTCCATATAGGAATAACCAAAGTTTGCATAAATACTAAAGGATGTTTTATTAGATACTTTACGTGTAGAAAGTATACAAATTTTGAAAAATAGTTAGCAATTTATTGAATCATATTATCCAAAAATAATCATTTATGTTTTTATAAATCTTGTTACTACATGGGTGTATAGAATAATTTGAACTATGAGAATAATCTAATAATTATATTTTTTTGCGTTTGTATTGAAGGACTACATATCCATCTTCCAAATTTCAAAATTCCAGCCTCATAAACAAAATATTCGAATACTCGATCATTAACTAATTTAATATTATTTTGAAAATTTTCTTAATCATATTGAGATCATTTTATCTTATCTTATACCGATACTTTATAAATATTATTAAACATTATTGGTGTTTCCCATTATTTAAGAATTATCTTATACATATTTTCTAAATCAATGAATATAGGATCTTTCAAAATCCTCATTTTGGTAAAAAAATACCCTGATGTATCCCTCTTAATGCATTTCTACCTTACTTCCTTTTCCTGGGTGTTAGTGTATTGAGTAACCATAAATATTTTAGAAACACAATCTATCATCTTTACCCCATTTTGAGTTCATTATATGTAGTGATATATTTCAATCTATTATGATACATATATATCTAACATTTTATTATAGAGATAGTGTTATCATATCATCTGAGATATGATTACAATAATTAACTCAAGATCATGATTGAGATATTTTTTTCCAGACTCTTCAAACACCCTTGATGCATATAAAATAACATTGAAATCACTCATAAGGATGAAACACAATCTAATCATCAATGCACCTCTATATTTCACCACCTCATCATTCCCCAATGGTAGAGTAAAAATCAGGGCATTGATTAATATTCTATTCTATTATTTAAATAAATATTCACATATTTTTTATATATGATTTTAACACTTTTACATGTGATCTTGATTATCATGTTAGATAATTAGGGGGAATTATGAATGAATGCTGATAACAACCTAACAAACCAATAATAAATTCTATCTAAAATGTTTTTATTATGGTAGAACATTATAAGATTTCCTTTTTTGTCATTGGATCAACTTAGATTCCATCCTTATTGATAATATGGCTCCGAATAGAAATTTCTTGATTCCCCAATTCCTAGTTGTTAAATTTTAAAAATAACTACTTTCATATGAGAATATCTAGAATGGTCTAAAATTGACTATCATGGTCTTGACATTTTTTTATAACATACCATATTTTAATTGATGAATACCACTACTAAATCAATATTATAATCCATTGAATTTGTTTTATAAAATCCAAAAAAAAAATACGTTGAATTAGTCAATCCAACTAAATTAACTATAATCTATTAATGTACATACCTTGTTCAAAATGATATAATTATAATATATTACATCCTTTTTTTATTGAAGATACCAAGAAATAATTTATATCTTCAAAAAATATTAGTCAATGTGATTTTGATCACATAAATCATTAATGTGTAGTAGATTGTACTTGTTATTTATTTAAATATCATTGATTTCTCTAAATTCAATGCATAATTTCAAGGACATGCCTCTCTAATTAAATAAGAGAATAGAAGATTCCTATACAGAAATAATAGTGAAGGTAAATCCCTTAATAATTTTCTCCTCTAGTTTTTTTTATATCTCCAATAATTCTAAAGTTTCTATTCTATAAGAATTCATCGATATTGGTCGTTCATGGTGGATTAAATCAATAGTAAACTTAACATCATATTCTGGAGGTGCAGATGTAATTACATAGAAAATACATCAATATACTCCTATAAAATTGGTACATCCATAATTTGAAGATAAATATACTCATCCACATATGTTTTTTACTATTCATACATATGAATTTCATTTGGTATAGTTACTGGGGTGAATCTAGATAATAATTAGATGATGCATATTCTTATCTTAAGACAATTGTTTCTATATCATCCTCATAAATCCGAATTTCATTCTTCTACTAATAAATTCTCACATCGTATTTGGAAATATAATCTATACCAGAGATTATAACAATATGGACATTATGTATAATGATAATGTCATAAAATAATGAACATTTATATCTATATTGAAAGCTATCCAATATATATTATTCCATGAAATGAGGCTTCTTATAGGGGTTTTTACTGAACTTTGTTTATGAAATAAATGTCAATATATTCCATGTTTTTATTTAATAACTTTTTTTCTAAAATATCTTATACTATTATATCATGAAAAATATATTATCATTATTTACAGAATTTTTTACCCATGAAATATAATTTTTTACTTCTATACATATATTTTTATTATAAAATATTTAAATTAAATTATTTATGATTAATATAAATACTCTCATTATAATTCAATATTCCATTTATCCTCACTTCTTAATCTATTTAGTGTTTATGATTTGATACATTATTAAAATTTTTCCCTTACAAATAATTTGAGAGAAACCCTATATTATGTCTCCATTACATAGGTAATGAATGATTATTATTTCTACTAATATTTATGGAAAAAGTTATATATGAGAAATATTCAGGTGATTTGTTTTAAAGTGTTGTAAAACAGAAGGACTATATATGAAATCATATAGACACATAACCATAAGGTTGGGTTCTGCAACTTTTCATGAGATATATAATTTGAATCATGGAAATAATGTATTATAAATGAATTTTTATCTTCAGTAACATTATCAAATCCAAAGATGTATTATATGGAGAATAAATGTCATATAATATATAAAAAAACAATGTGATTAAAGTAGTGAAACTGGTGAAGTGTTTAATATTTTATTTTTTACTTTCAATGTAATATTAAAATGAGTGGTGAATTAGTTGTATAAAATGCTTTAATATGTAAATACACTGACAAAAAATATAATATGGGATAATTTTAGAACCAATGTTCTTATTATTTTTGTATTTTATATCATTCAATAAATATTATAAAGTGAACCTAAAAAAGTTATGCATTCATGAAATAAAACTAAATGTTTTATGGAAGATGGTAACATGAAATTATGATGATCTAGACATTGTGAGCATAAAATATGTGATATGGATTTTGTAAAAATTTAAGGATATTGATGGTCCTTTTGAGAGTATTTGTTTTATAGGTAGATAATCTAGTGGTTGTTATGGAAAAAGAAATGAGATTTTATGGCTTGATACTAAATTATTGGACAAACTGAAGCATAATACCATAATATCAAAAGACATTGTTGAGTAATTATTCTAATTCACTAATATACTATTAATTTTGTGTATAATTATTTCTAGGACTATATTCTAATCCCACTATGAAATGTCTATATGATATGAGAGCTAAGGTTATAAAATGATTTGAAAATTATGTTATTTCTAATATATCACCTCTTATATGTAATATATATTTGTTATAGGTAATAAATATTTCATCACAAGTGTATGTTTTTGTGATGTTAACCCTATATTTTTTGAAATAGTAGAATTAAAAATGACTTGTTGGATTCACATTGTACAATATATTATTCTGTGATGCTTAATATTTTTTCATTGGTTGATATTTGGTAAAGGAAGAACCATTTCTGTATATATAATATTTGTTAAAGAGGACACATAATATATTTGGAAGAGGAATACAAAATAACGAAAAGGGAAGGAATATCATAGTCTGGAAAAGACATTTTATGGTTACATGTTATTATTAAATTTTAAAAAATTATAGTGATTATAGAATTTTTCTATGATACAAAGTGTTTTTATAATAAATACCAAATTTTATTAGATTTTATTAAAATCAAATAGATTTTTTGGAGTTACATTATAATATTTAGGAATTATAAGGAATAATATTTTAAATTTGAAGGATACAATGGTGCACCATAGAAGTAGTATTCACTAAAAATATATTAAGGATCATAAGGTGATTAGTGGATAATTTTGTAGTATATTGGGTCCACTATAAAGGAAATATTTTTTGATATACAAATGGGGTTTGAGTTTCTTGAGATTATATATCTTTTTATGCAATGATAGAAATGTCATCAGGGAATTTTTAAATGGTTGAGAAAAATTAATGAATAATATTGAGATATTATGGATAAATAATATAAAATACTTCACATAGTTAACATATCTAATTATTGAACTAGAAAATGTTGTTGTGAACAAGGAAACACTATGAAATGGGTGTACTAGAGAAGACCACACTATATTGAATTCATTCATTCCATTAATGAGTTATTCCCAAATGTTTTGGCAGTTTTATTTTTTATTTGAAAGTAGGATACCTTTTTTCTAGATTCATGATTTGAAAGGTATATAAATTCATGTTTACTATAACATTAAATCATGTAGTATATAATGCATGATTATATATTATCTTTAGAAAATGGATTTATCTCAACCATCAGATCAATGGGCTGTTTTAGGAATAAAAATATATTGTCTAATTGTAGTTAGGGTCAAATTAATAAAAATATTTAATAACAATTATTGTGGAAAAAAGGTATTTTCATATTGATAATTATGATTTTATAAAATAATATTGGGATATGTTCTTAGATAGAATGTAAAATATTTGTTTTGATGGATGATGATGTGAGGGAGTTTCACTATCGCTTATTGATGAATATGACAGAGAACAATAGATATAATTATTGTTTAGAATTAAATTAATTATAAGAATAGTTTCTTATATTGTAATATTATAAAAGACAACTACTCAACCCCCATATCTAAGAGTTCATCGATAATAACATTTGATATGGAGAGCATTGAATGAAATATAATAGAAGGGAAAAAATCTATATATTAGAATGTATCAAATTTTGCTAAAATATACTAAACATGAATATGAACTCCTATCAATAAACCCTTTAAGAGTCCTTTATAACAATAATATAACCTTTTGAACTGAATTAATTCACCAAGAGATGAAGAGGGAGTAAACAGATGATTTATAGTTAGTCATTTGTAAATCATTGTATTATCAATAATGATAACATAATATCTTGGTACATGGATTCAACATTCAGGTATTGTTTTAAGATTATTTCATTATAGTGATAATTATAAAATTACTAATACATGCGTATGATTTAAATATCAACAATTGTTTATATATTTTGATCATCCTTAAAAAATTAATCAATTTTCCTTTTGAAGATAAATCATATGATATCAAAATCCAAATCCAAAATGGGACATAAACAAGATAATTGAAATTTTTTTCAATGGGTGATACAATAATTCACACACCTCTTTATGTGTTTTATGTTTCAATAAATGACAAATTATTAATTCTATTTTCATAAATTAACAATGTTTTATTATTAATGTATTGTATATTTTCATTTTAATTGAATACATTGATCATTATTGAAGTTTGATTTAATAAATAAATTATGTTTCAATGTGATACTAATGAATATATATTATCTTAATTAATAATTGATATTATATAACATTAATATTCATGAAAAAGTAATTTTATACCAAATAGTTTTTCAATAAATTTTGTCTCATAATTAAAAAGATAAATTTATCCTGATTATAAAATTAATTATATTAAATATAGTGTAATTGTTAAAAATAAAACAAAAATTAAAAACACAGTTTGCCTATATTTTTAGGTACATAAATATTTATCAAAGGTAAAATTCTGTTACCATAATAAATTCTAAAATTAAGGGAATGTGTTTTGATAAAGGGATAAAGACTAAAAATATTGTAAAAATTATCCATGAATGAGTGGATTATGGAAATATAAAACTCATCATATAAAATATTCATTATTTTTCAACCTTTTTATAAACTTTTTATGTGTGATGAAATTCATTACATAATAACAAAGGGTTATTATGAAAATCCTACTCATTATTACCTCTAAAAGAAGCCCTAATCGGCCCATATAAATATATTTATTTCCATTTCTTTTATCATGAATCCTGGAACAAATTTAAAATATATTGATCATATAACATTTATTTACAATTTCTCAAGGAGTCCTAAATCCCCATTTTCAAGAGGCTCTCTAATAGGGGATCAAAATATTTAACAAAAGTGTTATCCCCATTTTAGTATCTATCCATTATCATTTTCATGTACCACGCCCTAATTATTATATTCAGTACACTAATATATTTATGAAATTATTATTATGTTATAAACATTATATTATTATTTATAAAAAAAAATTCTTACATATTCAATGATTATAATGTGTTCTTGTTCCAGACATGTTTAAAATCAACATTATTTATATTATAACAGTAATATAATGATAGAATACTAAAATTTAAATACATGTAATATTATTTAAAAATTATTACTTTAATATGATTTAATTATTTCGTAATAATCATATTATAATGTATAATATTAAATGAATTAAATATTTTTTCATTATATCAATATGTAAAGAAAATTAGAATTTTGTTTTTTCTCCATGAGAACCATCACAATAATCACTATAATATTACCATGTAACAAAAAAATTGTAAAAACCACAAAAAAAAGTATAATGTCAACATTTTTTTAGGATGAATATTTGATTGTAGTGTATCGAAAAAAACATCCAACCAAATCATGCATGAAAAATAAAATAGTTAACACCTGATTGTTATTTTTTTTAAAAAAAATAATTATTTTATATTTAATGAGGAATTGTAAATTTATTTTTTCATGTAAAATTCATATGAATATATATAATATAAATATAAATAATAAACATAATATTTTCAAACTATGAAATAAAGAATTTCCAACCAATGGAATGTTTGGGGTATGAATTTATTATCTAATTTTAAATTATAAAAGTGAGTTTTTATAAAAATATTTCATTATGTGTTTTTTTTGTAAATTCTATCTCAAAAAACATCTATATTGTTCTATTATATGTTAATAGGTTTGATATTTTTTCATATTTTTCGGTAACTATAAATTTTTAGTGTCATTTTCTATTGAATTTGACATTCTATAATAATTTTCTCAAAATAATTATTTTTAAACATTTTCTACAAGGTAAAATCATCATGACATATTCATTGGATTTAATTATAAATATTCCTTTTAAAATATTCATTATTTGGAAAATTTGTTTTTATATTAAATATGATAGAGGTTTTTTACATTTTAAAAGTAAATTTGAAAAAAATGAAATGTTTAAATCTTATTATTTTGAAATATAATTTTTATTTTACTTATAATTTATTTTTCATCCATATTAATAAAATATATCATTTATCAGGGATTTAAGGTGTTATTATCTAAATATATTAACCTATTTTTATATATAAATTACTTTTGATCTGGAATTTGGAATTTTTTCAATAAATTAATTTCCTTCCAAATGAGTTAATCACACTAACATGGGATTATGATTTAAATTATTTTCATTTGGTAAAAAATGGATGGTTTTTCATTGTGTCATTTGTGGCCCTTGAAGTACATATCTCATTATTTTATTTTTTAATAAATTATTTCTAATTTTATTTTATGAATATGACTAGGGAGTAAACCTAATCCAATAAATCTTATTTGGAATATGGAGTGATCCAAATCCATTAGGGGGCTATTTAAACTATGTGATTATAGTCTTGATAGTGATACAATATAATTTATATGATTTTATATTATTATATTTATACCAAATTTATATTGCATATATTTTTATTATTCTATATTCCACATTTCATGGATGAAGATTATATAATAATTATCTCTAACTAATATGAGTTGTGTATAATTTTTTCCCAATTACTTTTGTCATGGATCTTAATTTACAATCCATGTGTTATTACATATTATTTTATTATGTAATGTTTATGTACCATGAATATATTATCATAACCACATGATCATATTACACTGACTAATTTTGTTTTATTTTTGTCTCTAATGTTCACCCTTTAAAAATTATATCAGCTCTCTTATTCTTATGTTATATTTTCCATGGATATGGAGATGTGTGCGATATATTAAATTGATAGAGTTTTTACATGATGGAACATAATTTCTGGATCTTTTAAATATTTTTTTCTAAAATAAGTCAATTTTTCATATAGTCCACTATAGAACTACACCTATAGGTTTTAGGGTGTGATTTTCTCATAGATATAATAAATAATTTTTTTTCAAATGACCCATAATGTATTGATGTTATGATTTTGTTACATTATAAAAATTTTGAGCTATAATAATGAATGAATAAATATAATTTTCTCACTTGGAAAATAAAACCATGGTAGAGAAAGAACTAGGGGTTTAAATTATTTTTCAATACAATAATAAGATTTTGGGAAACAGACTTGGTCACCATTACCATAATCAAAGAATCACCACATTTTTATCATGACTCAAGACATCATATGATGGACTTTTTGTCAAAATAGATTTCTACGGACATGTTTAAGTGTGGTTTCAGATTAAATTATGTAGAATATTAAAAACAAAGATAATTTTTGATCCATTAATAATATGGTTGATTAAGGGTATTTACATATCAATGTTGGAGGCATATTTAATAATATTATATTTATTATTTTAATATTTTGGATAGTGGATAAGAATTCTATTGTTTCTAATTAATTATATTGGATTATAATTATGAAAAGGTGGATCCGTTAACATTTAAATCTATTCAAAGACAAATGACATGATAGAAATTATTTATTAAAGAAAATGAATCCAAAATTGTATTTAATTAGAATTAAATATGACATTGGATTTTAAATTTTTGATACAATCTTACTAATAGATTTTATTATTTCTAGCGCATAAATATACTCCTTAATAAAATTTTATAATTCTAACATGTTTTTATTAAATTATATTTCAAATTTATGCCATGGTGTTTTTATAAAATTATGGTATTCATGGAGGCTATTTTATTCAATTAACTAAAAAACAATTATTTTTTCTGAAAAAACCCCATCAATTCAACTTAATATAATATTTCATCTAGGGTTATAAAAATGATTTTAATTTTTTCCAAATTAATAGTTATTTTATTGAAATTTAATATATTAATAAAATAATATAATACATAAGAAAAAAAATTTATTTATAATAAATATAATTTCCTTTACATTGATTAACATCCTTATTATTTATAATATTTGATAATTTTTTTGTGAAATATAGTTACTTATAATATATAATTTAAAAAATATTTTTTTTATTATTACATTAAATATTTTTATTATCAAATATTATATTTTTATAATAATTTAAAATATATATTTTTAAAATTTTAAATTATTTTATTTTATGTTTAATTAATTAATAACCCATTTTTTATAGTTAGAATATTTATATGTGATGATTTGAAATAATTATTATTAATTTTTTTTTAGAATTTTACTATTCCTGTTGGCATGTTTACCATTTTAAAGGTTTTTTATTATTCCAAATAAACATATACTACCCTAATTTTCATATAATCACTACATATCGTATATATAATTTTTATTTCATTATTTAGTCTTTCAATTATTTCTATATAAATGTAATTTATATTTCATTTATGAATGTCATTATTGATTTTAATATTTTTATACCTTTAATTTTTTTGTTTTCATGAGTGATAATTTTAGAAGGCCATGATGTCATGATATGTATGTTATAATTTTATTGGTTACATTTATAAATTAACCAATTTTATAGTTCTCAAATCGATTATATATGTTCATATGTGAAATATAATGTTTTATATTTATGTAGTAAAAAATAATTTTCATACACATTTTTATAATAAAAATTATACCACACATATATTAAAGATATATAATTTTAATATCATTAAATTATTTGTTTTGACATGAATATTGGTGATTTTATAGAATTTCCTTACTATGGATCAAAAATTATTCCAGAATATATATAATTATAAGCTAAATTATGATATTAATGAATTTAACTATGGAATATATAACAATCGAAATTTAAATAAGTATTCACCCAAACTGGGGATAAATATTATAAATTTGATGTTCTACTATGAGGGAATAATTTAAATTATATAAATAAATGAGTAATTTAATTTCATAAAAAATATTAATTTTTAATATGATAATAAATCAGTGACTAATTTGAAGCATCGAAATAGAAAAATAATCAAAAATTTGGACCCTCTTATTGTATGAATCATACCAAATCGTATGAACATCATATATTTCAAAGAACCCAAAATTTTACGTTAACATATATTGTAAAGGTCTTAATATTTTAATTAAAAATAATATACCAAAAACTAATCATCATCTAATAGTCCATACTTTATCATGATCAATTAATGTGTCAAAAAAATTTATGTAAATAATAATATTAAGTCTACAGATATCATCCATAATTATTTTAAACACATGATTTTGAATAATCTCTTATTAAGGAGCATGTTTACTAACTATATATTTTTTTGATGTATTGTGGGTGAATTTTAGATATCCTAGATTTAATTTAGTATATGGTATACGAAAAAATTGAAATGGAATTTGATATAAATAAACAACATCTTACATGACATAGAAATTATATTTGTTGATATGAAAAGTAAATATAAATATATAGAAATTATATGTTTATTGAAATTAATGAGTCTGTATAAGACCCAAAAATTAGACCATACATAATCATGAGTTATGTCAAGAAGTATCATTGAATATCATTTAAGGTTTAATGTTTTATAGAATAAGAACATTACTATTACATAACAACTCAAATATTACAATGTAGATATGTCTACTAATTGTTCATTTTTTCACAAAATGAAACTATTTAGAATAAAACAAAAAATCTTCATATATTTTTCCTTTGTCTTACTCATCGATTTTCCCTATTAAAAATATTTTAAAAACATTGTATGAGAAAAAAACGGTTAGTAAGGTATATAAAATAATTATTGAAATTTTTTTTCTATGTGTATTTAAAATTCATAAAAATATTTTAATAAAAATCTTAATTTTCCACCATAAAACAAAAACTTTTAGCATAACTCAAGAAATAATACTATTTCTGAAATAAAGCGTAGAAATCATTCATAATAAAGGAAGATTGTGGAATTTGTATCATACTTACATAATAGCTTTCACAGTTACACATGGAGTAACTATTATAGATACATTTGGAATACCCATTATAGTATGTTCCATAAATATCTTAAGAGAGACATTATCATTTATCATCATCTAATTACATAATGAATTGGAGAACTATCAAGGGCCCACCCACCCTTGGTTTATCATTGATATAGCTGTATACATAATGAATGGCCAAGCACATTATCAAAATAATAGAACATATAAAATGAATAACAGAAAAATGACATATCCCAATTTTAAATTCAAGATAACTTTTAAATATATTGATATATTTAATCTATTCTTAAAACCATTTTCAGTACCAAAATACCTAAAAGAAAAATTTTATTTATTTTTCTTTTAAAACAAATCATCTTATAGTGTAAGTCAAATACCAAATAATTTTCATAGTTGTTAAAATGTCATTTTCATTATATATGATAAAAAATATTATTTTATTTCATTAAAAAACTTCATATAAAAAAGATTCAATATGAAAACTTTTGAATGAAATTAAAATTAAATAGGGTTGATTATACACTATATTGAAGATGTTTGTGTATATTATCAGAATATACCTCAATTGAATGAGATTTAGATGAATTCCCTTATATTGAGTTTGAATTTCCATGTAAAACATTTATATTCTTAAAAAATAATGTTAAGATAATGTATAATTTCATGATATCAATTTTAAATATTATTAACCTTTTTATATCAATTATTATAATGTTATTAAATTACATATTTACATATGTTCATATCAGACGTTTGGTTGATATTTGGTACTTGATTCGAAAATGACCATGGTATGATGTTAGTAGTCCAAGTGGTCATATGTCCAACATCTACAGAATAATATTCAGAAAATTATTATTGTTTATATACATCAATTATTCTTTTAAATCAAACCAATAAGTACTGTAAGGAAAAATTAACAATGTCATAACCATGAAGATGGTTGGTCATACGTAAACATGAGTAATGTTTCAATTTTTCATTGATATTTATCAAAATAAGAAATGTATTATTTAATATCACAATAATTTTAATAATATTATTAAATCATAATAATAATTGTAATATATATATATATATCAATAACGTGATGAGGTGAATATAAATAATTCACATCCCTTCGTGGAGTTGATATTTTACACATAAGAACGAATGAAATTATTATTTTTATATGTACAGAAAGTAATAATGTAATTGATATATAAATTTCTTATAATGAAAAATATTCAATGAAAATAGTATAAAAACATTAATTATATCATTATGACCATTCTTGAAAAATTGTATTGATAAAATATCTATAACGGTTAACCATGAGGTAGTTTGTTGTCCCCAAGAACAAAATGTTCATTTCACATTTGATGAAATTGTACATGGATTTAGGTGATGATACCAACATGATTACATATCATTATATTCATGATAGTGGATTTATAATTTCTTCATGGTTTGATGATATTTATGTGAAATGGAAGAATAAATAAAATAGAATCACTAAAATAAAATGATACATCTTCTTGGGTTATTCACTAT